>CM047479.1:376668078-377996828 GCA_026122505.1 Aldabrachelys gigantea
TCCTTCTCTTCACCTCAAGCGTGGTCCCCGGCCTGGACAGAGCTGGATTGTGGTAAGAACTGGCCAGGGAGCCCAGGCCACTGTTGGGAGCCCCAGACTCTCCACCTTTAATTGTGGTGTGTCCTGGTGGGTGGGAAGACAGGCTGGGAGCTGTTCTTCGGTAACCCCTGACCCTTCTGCCTGGGGAAAGTGGAACATCAGGGCTGTCTGGCCAGCTCTTACCACAGCAAGGCTCCAGCTTCCAGCCTGGGCAGGGTCGGGGATATGAGGGAAGTCGAGGAGCAGAGGGTGGTGCCTCAGGGGGAAGAATAGCCTCCCAGGGCTCCTGCATTAATCATCTTTCTGACATGACTCAGTCACAAGCACCTTTACGAGGGTGTCGGGGAAGGGTGGGTGTCAGTGGTCCTTGAATAGCCTCTGCCCACTCATGGTGCCACTCTCATGGATCATCCAGTGCCCAGACTGCTCAGGAAGGGCCAGGACTCCAACTGCAGAAGAGTTTTATATCATGGCTCTGCAGCTTTTTTCATAGCATGTAGATTTTTAACCGGAGCCAGGAAAGTGACAGGCCAGGTCTAATGGGAAACAATAACCACATCCATTCTCTTTATTAACTGCATCAACAGGAATTCTGAAATCAGAGCAGCCAAGGACATGGCTTTTTATGGGCCAGTATCCCACCAGTCCCCTGTCTCTCCAAAAACACAAGAAATTTGTTCATGTCACTGCCTCCCTTGGTCTCCTTCCCCCATTGCACTGTCCTCCCTCACCAGCAGGTCAGGACATCCATCTCCCATTGTGCCAGGGCTTAGACCTCATCTGAACCGCTCCAGAAAGTGGAGATAAGTAGCTCATACCATCTCAGATGGAACTGTCCAGGATGGAATAGGTGGCTGTGGTCCATGTTTTTTGTCTCCTAAGTCACCAGTGCCGTAGCCAGGTGATGAATTGACTTGTCACATGAAGAACATCCTGATTATCCTCACACGAAGGTGTTTGCTTTTCACACTGTACACGATTGGATTCATCAGAGGCGGGACCAGCAGGTATACATATCCCAGGATAATCTGAAGACAGTGAGAAGAACTATTCCCGAATCTGTGTATCACAGGCAAGCCAAGCTTTGGTGTGTAAAAAAGCAAGACAGCACAGAAGTGTGCCACACAGGTGTTCAGGGCCCTGAGGGACTCCATGTGGGATGTGATGCTCAGCACTGTTCTGAGGATCATCATATAAGAGAGGCAGATGATCAGCGAGTCTAATCCCACTGTTAAGAGAGCAACAGACAAGCCATAGATGCTGTTGACTGTGATATCTGAACAAGCTAACTTCATGACGTCTTGGTGCACACAGAAGGAATGGGAGAGGACATTAGCTTGACAGTATTGGAACTGTTTCAGGAGAAAGGGGAGTGGAAATCTTAGGGCCACTGCCCTTAGCACACACACCAGTCCCATCTTGGCTATTTTGGAGGGGGTTAAGATGGACGCATATCTTAAAGGATTGCAGATCGCGACAAAGCGGTCAAAGGCCATCAACAAGAGCACAGACGATTCAGTGCATGAAAGTGAGTGGATGAAAAACAGCTGAGCAAAACAGGCATTGAGGCTGATCTCCCTAGATTTAAACAAGAATATGCCCAGTATCGTTGGCATGGTGGTTACCAATAAGCCAAGATCTGTCATGGCCAACATGGAAAGAAAAATGTACATGGGCTCATGGAGGCCTGGATCTGTTTTTATAATGAACAGAATAACTGAATTTCCTACTATTGAAATAACATACATTAAGCAGAAAGGGATAGAGATCCAGAGATGGACTTCTTCCAGGCCAGGTATTCCGGTGAGAAGTAACACTGCAGAGTTGGATTTGGTGTCATTGACAGCTGACATAATGTACTGGGCAGTTCTCAGGAGTTTTCAACTTTCCTTCCTGAAAGGAAAAAGAACAGGAAACTAGATTATGTTTAACAAGACATCTCTCTGCTCTCAGTGCAAGTCTAGAGACTCCCAGGATCTCAAGGAAGATCATCAAAAACAAAGCCTTGGATTTACATCACTGATGGGAAGATAGGCACTGCCAGACTGGATAAGACCTGTATTCCATCTAGCCCAGTAGCCAGTTTCCGATGCTGGAGAGAAAGGTGGAAGAAGCCCTTCCATAGACAGCTATGAGATAACCTGCTTCCAGGGAAAGTTTCCTCCTGACACCCAGCACTTACACATATTTTGTGGTTTAAATCAGGAAGTTTTAGAGCCCTTCCAAAACTTTATAAAAACAATCCTCATTACTGTAATTAGATTTTATGGTAACCCATATAAACATCCAGTTCATCTACAGCAGCGACACCATCACAGGACCTAACCAGATCAGCCACACCATCACCGGTTCATTCACCTGCACGTCCACCAATGTAATACACCTCATCATGTGCCAGCAATACCCCTCTTTATGTACATCAGCCAAACTGGACAATCCTTACGTAAAAGGACAAATGGACACAAGTCAGATATTAGGAATGGCAATATACAAAAACTTGTAGGAGAACACTTCAACCTCCCTGGCCACACTATAGCAGACCTTAAAGTGGCCATCCTGCAGCAAAAAAACTTCAGGACCAGACTCCAAAGAGAAACTGCTGAGCTTCAGTTCATTTGCAAATTTGACACTATCAGCTCAGGATTAAACAAAGACAGTGAATGGCTAGCCAACTACAAAAGCAGTTTCTCCTCTCTTGGTGTTAACACCTCAACTGCTAGAAGAGGGCCTCATCCTCCCTGATTGAACCAAACTCATTATTTCCAGACTGATTCTTCCCTGCATATATATACCTGTCCCTGGAAATGTCCACTACATGCATCTGACGAAGTGAGTATTCACCCACGATACTCATGCTCCAATACGTCTGTTAGTCTATGAGGTGCCACAGGACTCTTTGTCGCTTTTTACAGATTCAGAATAACACGACGACCCCTCTGATACTATGTCTACACTGGTATAAAGTCTTGTGTTATTTCAAGCTTTTTTCTGAAGAGTTAAAGGAATTAAGTTACCAATTCAAAGCTAATAAATGCCCATTGCCTATAACACAAAGTCACATAATGTTGTACCAGCAAAGGGAAATGTCTCTACAGGTACTCAGCAACAATAAAAAAAATCCTCAGAAGGAAATTGGCTCACAACACCAGGTAGCTGGCGGAATTTTTCTGCCTCTGCACCTCAGCTCTATTCTCCTCAGTTACCTAATGACAGTGTCATACAACTGTTCACTGAGTGAAGAGTTATTAGCACAAACCCATTGCAAACACTATTTGGAGTACTACTGAAATACTTTCTAAAGCAGAAGCCTTTATGCAGTAAAGTTACCACTGCTCCTTCCTGTAGAGATTCCAACAACTCTGCTGCTGGGTTTTGATATACATGCAGGTCATGAAACTTTGTCTTTTTCATATTTATATTACAATGAAAAGTTTTGGCATAACTTTTACACATTTCTACTTTGACACACACATGTAAACCCACTCGTTCCCCTCTGATCATCTTTTAGAAATGATTTCTCAGGTTAGAGCGGGACGTAAAATGTAGCATCTGTCATCTGGATTTCTTCAGAACCTGAAAGATTCCAGCGTCTCAGCCCTCAGTCAGTGGCTTGTCAGCAAACAAAAGTCTAGTAGCTCCTCTGTCCCTGGGTTAATACCTGACTGGTTCTCCTCAGGTTCTGTTCTGTCAATCTGTAGCCTGTAGCCGGAGTTTTAATGGGCATTAGGATCAGTAGATAAACTCTACATTCCCTGAGCTTTCACTCTCTAGTACATTGTAACCCCAGCACCTGTTACTCAGGCACCATGAGGGTTTGCAGGAAGTAGTTTTCAAAGTCAAATGTATGAGTATTCATGGAAATGGAATTTCATTTCCCATATGAAAGTCAGTCAGTCAATCTTTCTCCCCCTCACCCTCTTCCCTGTATTAATAAAATCCGCAGCACCCAGGAGTGGCGCTGTGACTGACACGGAGCTGAGCTGCCATAATGAATGTGTGTGTTAACCCCAGTTCTTGGGATGTTTGCTTTATAGTTATATTGGGTTAACTGTTGGGATATTTATGTTTTGGCTACATTAGGTGAAACCAGTATGGCTCTTCCTATTTCAATAGCAGGCTGCTGGAAAAGAAGCAGAAAGGGAAGTAATAGCTCAAGTAAAGCCATTGTTCAGGATGCACTTAAGGGAGGTTGAGAGACCACACTGGAGCTACAAGCAGGGAATTCCCTGCTCCTGGGCTCAAGCCATGTTACACAGCTTGTTTTGCCAGCATTGGGAGTCTGTCCAGAGCTGGGGCAGCTGTTGCTGAGGCATTCTTTAGTCTGACATGCACAAACACCACTGGGGAAGACTCAAGGTCCTTGTCCTGCCTGGGTCCCTGTCAGATTGGGAGGGCTTGGGGTCAGAGATGTGTCCAGACTGTTGTTTGAAAACCCTCTTATTCTCCCATGTTACACTTTCTTCCTGCTGTTTGATTAAACATTATTTTGGTTCAAGAACGCTGGTCACTTGTCTCAGCACATGCTTACTGGCACTAGCAGGGCAATCATAGTGCAGTAGCCCAGGGCCCAGTCTGAGGGTGGGAGCATCACAGGATTCCACCCCATGAGAGGGAAGGCTACGAGGCCTCATATGTGGCACTCAGAGACCAGAGAGGGGGCAGAGATGCCGGTAGCCCTGTAACTCTGAGGGGTATCGACAGGACAGAAACGTTGGAGCCCTCAGCCAGTCAGGAAACAGAAATATGCCCTATCGGACCTGTTACCACAGTGCAGCTGTGAATTCCTGAGTTCACAACCAAGACAGAGAACCAAACCTTTGAAAATGAATTTTCTGATTAAATTTCCAGGAGCAACTAAACATGAGATGACTTCGGAAGAAGCCTCTGATTTTCCGTGAGGTCTCCTCTCACTCAGCCCCTGGCAGGATCGTCCTAGAGCACACAGCACCTCTAGAAATGGGACCCAGTGAGAAATCCTGACTCGGTTAATAGGGGTTTGAACACTCCAGCTCGCTCTGAATGTCAGCTTTGTGTGTAGCTTGAATATCCCAACGTGGAGAACAGGTAGATGTAGGGAAGGGGTTCCCAAACCACCTAGTGCTCCTTGCCCTACAGCACCATCACTGAGTCACCCCGACAGCCCTCCTCAGTCCCTTCTTGCACTACAGAACATCTGCAGATGGAAACAGCTTGCAATCTTTACCCTTCACTTTACATTTTAAAGATACTAAAACCTGCCAATGTACCCAAATCCTGCTAGAAGAGGAGCCACTGACACCAGAGGTCTTCACACTGAAGGACTAGGAGTCATCCAAGAGGTTACATGGGCAGCAGGCAGTATCTGTTCAGACAGAAAAGCAACTGTCTATATGAAGCATGCCTGCCCATTTCCTTGGGGGCCACTTGGCCATCAGGGAACCTCTGCAGATTTGTTTTCTTTGTTCCAGCTTTAACCCTGATCAGAGCCAAAGGCAAACTGCAGGAGACCAAATCACAGGGGACGTGTGGTGATGCTACATAACTGGACTGCAGTGCCAGCCCTGCGGCAGTCTCTATTCCTGGAATCCGGGCTTGTCATTGCTGTTCATATGGGTCTGATTAATCACATGACTACCACGGGGGTGGCCGAATGTTAGTGATGATGCTTTCAAAACTGTGATCTTGCTGATATAAAATGAAATAGAATAATAATAATGATAATATAGGACCAGATTTCTCCCCAGGAGTGCCCTGTCCTGCACTACAAGCCCAGGGTGTAGGCCAGGGAAGGGAGAGTCCACAAGGCTCCATACAAGGAAATTTCCCTCGGATCACTCTGGGGGGGAGGTCTTTTCCCTTTTCCATGAAGAATGAAAAGGGGGATCCAGAGATCACCAAAGTTATGCACAGGTCTCACAGATCCACTAGTAGCTCGGCCTACCCACCCACAATCTCTGAGTCTCCACAACTGCTCTAGGACGCTCTCCAGCTTCCTGCTAGCACAGGTTCAGCAGAGATGTGCTACCAGGGCCTGTCACAGTAGCCACTGCCTGCAGCATCTGCTGAAGGGGCCTTATACAGTGTGGGGGTCATGATGTACAGAGATGGGAAGGCTGTCTGTTTGTGTAATGGCCTTCCCTTACTGTGACAGTCTGAGGCCTGGTTCTTCGGCTAAGCAGCAGAGGCAGCCATGAGCTGGGAAGTGTATGGTCACATCCTCTCATTCCAACCTAGTGACATTGAAATAAGATGCTGTTGGGCTATTAGGAATACAGTCCTGCTCTGATCTTCCTATCACCTCCAGAGAAAGGGTAGAGCCTAGAAGATGTAAAAGGAAACTTAGTTTGATAGCATCCTGTCTGGCAAGAACTCACTTATCTATAGATACAGCTGGAAAACCCTTATGTCTGTATAGGTGTAGATGTAAAATCCTCCCTTCTGTATTGTTTTGTATGTTTATTTGCATGGTCTCTGTCTGGTTCTGTGATTGTTTCTGTCTGCTATATAATTAATTTTGTTGGGTGTAAACCAATTAAGGTGGTGAGATATAATTGGTTAAATAACCATGTTACAATATGTTAGGATTACTTAGTTAAATTTCAGTAAAATGATTGGTTAAGGTATGGCTAAGGAGAACTCAACTTTTCCTATATAGTCTGCAGTCAATCAGGAAGGGGGTGGGAATTGGGATCATGTTTTGCTGAAGGGGGAAATGAGAACGGGATGGGAACAGAAACAAGGACACAGGCAAGGCTCTGTGGTGTCAGATCTGGGAAGGGGGACACTAAGAAACTGGAATCATGCTTACTGGAAGTTCACCCCAATAAACATTGAATTGTTTGCGCCTTTGGACTTTGGGTATTGTTGCTCTCTGTTCATGCGAGAAGGACCAGGGAAGTGAGAGGGTGAAGGAATAAGCCCCCTAGCAAATACCCCAGCATTAGTCTGGGCAGGAGATTTTGACCTTCCCATTCCCACAGTGCAGCCATAGACTGAGTCAGTGCAACCTTCATTTAAGTTACAAGGAAGCGACTAAAAAAGGGACTCTCTCTGCCAAAATGGAACATATGGTCACTCTGCTCTTGCTATCTGCTAGGGTGGCTACAGTAGCTCTATGTAAAAGGGATCCCCTGGAAAAGGCTTGTCTGCAGAAGCCCATCACCCAGAGGAACAATTTAAGAACAGAAGAATGGCCATCTTGACTCAGAACTATGGTCCATCTAGCCCAGTGTCCTGTTTTCTGACCATGGTCAGTGCAGATGCTTCAGAGGGAATTATCAGAAAAGCACAATATCATGTGCTCCATCCTATGTCATCTCTACCCATCCTCTGACACTCCGAGTTTTAGAGACATCCAGAGAATGTAGCTGAGTCTGTGACCATCTTGGCTAATAGCCACTGGTGCACCTCTCCTCCGTGAATTTACTAGGGTTGTTTTTGACTGCTCTTCACATTGAGTCTATGTTTTCAGAGAACTATCCACAATGCTGCCAATACCTCTTTCTTGAGTGGTAGCAGCTAATTTAGACCCCATCATTGTATACGTATAGTTGGGATTATGTTTTCCATTGTGAATTACTTTGCACTTATCAACCCTGAATGTCATCTGTCATTTTGTTCCCAGTCACCTAGTTTTGTGAGATCTGCTTGTAACATCTCTTAATTTACTTTGCACTTAAATATTGTGACAAAGTTCCTCCTCTCCCTTGGTGGGTCCTGCGCTTATTGGCAGATTTGCTCACCTCAGTGATCTTCCCCATAGTCTGGGTCAACTTCTTCTGTGTCTGATCAGGAGTTGGGAGGTTTGGGGGGAATCCGGGCCCACCCTCTACTCCGGGTTCCAGCCCAGGGCCCTGTGGTTTGCAGCTGTCTATAGTGCCTCCTGTAACAGCTGCATGACGGCTACAACTCCCTGGACTACTTCCCCATGGCCTCCTCCAAACACCTTCTTTATGATCACCACAGGACCTTCCTCTTGGTGTCTGATAACACTTGTACTCCTTAGTTCTCCAGCAGCAACCCTCTCACTCTCAGCTTCTTGTGTCTCTTGCTCCCAGCTCCTCACACGCACTTCCTCTCCTCTGTCTCCCCCCCGCCCACCCCCGCCTGACTGGAGTGAGCTCCTTTTTAAACCCAGGTGCCCTGATTAGCTTGCCTTGATTGGCTGCAGGTGTTCTAATCAGCCTGTCTGCCTTAATTGGTTCTAGCAAGTTCCTGATTACGATAGTGCAGCCCCTTCTCTGGTCACTCAGGGAACAGAAAACTACTCATCCAGGGACCAGTATATTTGCCCTCTACCAGACTCCTGTACTCCACTGGTTTGGGTCTGTCACAATATATTGCGTATTTTTGTCTTGTCTACACATTTTGCCATGTCACAATTTACCCCTTTTTCCAGACAATTATGAATATGTTGAATAGCACAGGTCTCACTACAGATCCCAGGAGGACCCCGCAATTTACTTCTCTCCCTTCTGAGAACTGACCATTAATTGCTACCCTTTATTTCCTATCTTTTAACCAGCTATTGATCCAGAAGAGAACCTTCCTCATTCTCCCACGACTGCTTATTTTGCTTAAGAGCATTTGGTGAGGGACGTTCTCAATGACTTTCTGAAAGTCCAGGTTGAGTATATCCACTGGATCACCATTGCCCACAGTTTTGTTGACCCACTCAAAGAATTGTAATAGATTGGTGAAGTATGATTTCCCTTTGAAAAAAAGCTGTGTTGATTCTTCCCCAACCAAATGTGTTCATCTATGTGTCTTATCATTCTATATTTTACTATAATTTCAACCAGATTGACTGGTACTGTAGTTAGGCTTACTGGCCTCTGGAGCCTTTTTTGAAAATCAGCATCACAATATGTATGTGCCAGTTGGATGGTACAGAGGCTGATTTAAACCATAGATTACATGCCACGGTTAGTAATTCTGCAATTTGATATTTGAGTTCCTTATCAGAGGGGTGGCCGTGTTAGTCTGGATCTGTAAAAGCAGCAAAGAATCCTGTGGCACCTTATAGACTAACAGACATTTCGAAGCTTGAGCTTTCGTGGGTGAATACCCACTTCATCAGATGCATGTAGTGGAAATTTCCAGGGACAGGTATATATATGCTAGCAAGCTAGAGATAATGAGGTGAATTCAATCAGGGAGAATGAGGACCTGTTCTAGCAGCTGAGGTGTGAAAACCAAGGGAGGAGAAACTGGTTTTGTAGTTGGCAAGCCATTCACAGTCTCTGTTTAATCCTGAGCTGATGGTGTCAAATTTGCAGATGAACTGAAGCTCAGCAGTTTCTCTTTGAAGCCTGGTCCTGAAGTTTTTTTGCTCCCGATGGCCACCTTAAGGTCTGCTATAGTGTGGCCAGGGAGGCTGAAGTGTTCTCCTACAGGTTTTTGTATATTGCCATTCCTAATATCTGATTTGTGTCCATTTATCCTTTTCCGTAGAGACTGTCCAGTTTGGCCGATGTGCATAGAAGAGGGGCATTGTTGACATATGATGACATATATTACATTGGTGGACGTGCAGGTGAATGAACCGGTGATGTTGTGGCTGATCTGGTTAGATCCTGTGATGGTGTCGCTGGTGTAGATATGTGGGCAGAGTTGTCATTGAGGTTTGTTGTATGGATTGGTTCCTGAGCTAGAGTTACTATGGTGTGGTGTGCAGTTACTGGTGAGAATATGTTTCAGGTTAGCAGGTTGTCTGTGAGCAAGGACTGGCCTGCCACCCAAGGCCTGTGAAAGTGTGGGGTCATTGTCCATGATGGGTTGTAGTTTTTCCAGTGTTCAGGCCCTTGACTGAGACACAGGAGTTGGACAGACCCACATCCACCCTGCACCCCATTCCCACAGTCTCTGGCCCCTAGACTTTATTGGTGCTCACCCTTACCTGGACCACTAGCCTGCACAGCCCACCTGCCTTGATTGCTGGCCAGAGCCGACCCATTGGTTTCCTGTCCTGCCCTTACTGGGCCTGGGGCTCATGGACGGCGTAGCCGCTCTGCCCTGATTGCAGGATGGAGCCCACTCCTTGGTTCCTGCCCCTCTCTGGCTGAGGGCCTGGGGCTCAAAGACTATTTAATTGCTTTGTCCGGCTTGCAGGTCATAGCCTACCAGCCGTTGGCTGCTGTACTGTTCTGCTTGGCCATAAGCCTGGAACACAAGGTGTAGGTTATTCCCCACGTTTTGAGCTCACCTTTACAGGTATGCGGGAGACAGGACAATGACAAGCAGGGACGGGAAAGCAGCCTACAGCCCCTTGCTTGTGAAGCAGCCTTTTCACTACACTCTCCTCACAAATCCACTACTTAACCCTCACTGCCACCACCAAACACCCCTACATCTGCCACACACACAAATGTGCTGGAGTCACAGGGTTACCCAGAAGCAGCTGTCACAGGAGGCTGTGGTAATAACCCTTTTATAGACAGATGTCAGAGGTGTTGCTCTGTGGAACCCTGACACAGTCCTGATCTTAGGGTCTCAGACTATCTGAGCACCTGGAATGTATTTATCCTCCTGCCACCTCTGTGAGGCAGGGCAGGGCTATTATCCACCTGTGCAGAGGCTCAGAGACAGCCAGCGGCTTGGCCACGGTAACACATGGAAAGCAAATCTGTGACTCAGGAGAGCTCGGTTTGAGCAGTGCCTGGACCACAGGACCAGCCTTCCAGCCATCTGAGCGGTGAGAGGCCCAGCTGGATTCTCTTCTGCCCCAGCAGAGCTTTCCACAGCGCTGCAGAGAGCGGGGATGGCAGGAGCCAGCTGCAGTGATTGATTCACTGGCCTGTTCTCCCTGTGACGTTGCACTGCATGTGCTTTATGAAAATATGCTTATGTATGTGAATATGATGTAACTGGAATATGTTTTGTGCAATAGGTATCATTCAAAAGCTTATAATCTACTGAGTTTGTCCATCCTATTTGTTTGCCTGTATTATTTCTATGTCTGATGTTAGGGGAATAAGATATAAACATGTATGATAAGATATAAACATTCTATGTCTGAAGTTAGGGGAATAAGATATAAACATGTATCACTGATTTAAACATATTAAGTGGAAACCATTAAGGTTCAATGAACCATCAGGATCAATGAACTGTGAATGGCTCTGTTTACTTGCAAACCTTCCTGTGTATGTGTGGCCCAGCCCAGGAATAATGGAGGCTGGGGTGTCACAGGACGTGTGATCATGTCACCTGATACTGGAATCTATCTTAAATCTGGTACTTTTCCATTTAGAACAGAGGTGGGCAAACTACGGCCCGCGGGCCAAATCCGGCCTATGGGACCTTCCTGTCTGGCTCCTGAGCTCCTGGCCTCGGAGGCTCGCCCCTGCCCCCTGCCCTGCTGTTCCCTCTCCCCTGCAGCCTCAGCTTGCCCCTCCACCGGCACAATACTCTGGGCAGCAGGGCCGCGAGCTCCTGGGGCAAGACAGCTGCAGAGCCTGGCCTGACCCAATGCTCTGTGCTGCGCCATGGCGATGGCGTGTCTGGCTCCAGCTCGGCAGTAGGGCTGTAACGCTGCCAGCCATCGGTGCTCCAGGCAGCGTGGCATGGTGGCAGGGAGCTGGTGGGGTTGGATAGAGAACAGGGGAGTTTGGTGGGGTGATCAGGGAGCAGAGGTGTGGCTGGGGTTGGGGTGGTCAAAGGGCGGGAACAGAGAGGTTGAATATGGGTAGGGGTTCTGGGGGAGCAGTCAGGAATGAGAGGAGGGGTTGAATGGGGTGGCAGGGTGCTGTTGGGGGACAGGGAGAAGGGGTGATTGGATGGGGCAGGGTTCCTGGGGGAGGGCAGTCAGGAAGGGGGTGTTGGATGTGACGTCAGGGGGCAGTCAGTAGCAGCGTTCTGGGGACAGTCAGGAGACATGGAGAAGGGGTGGTTGAATGGGGCAGGGGTCCTGGGGGGGCCATCAGGAATGAGAGGAGGGGTTGGATGTGACGTCGGGGGGGAGTCAGGGGCGGAAATTCTGGGGACAGTCAGGGGACAGGTAGTGGGGGGGGTGGATGAGGCAGGAGTCCCAGGGGGGCAGATAGGGGGTGGGCACCAGACCATGACTCCCTCCACTAACTGGCCCTCCATACAATTTCCAAAACCCGATGCAGCCCTCAGGCAAAAAAGTTTGCCGGCCCCTGATTTAGAAGGAGGGGTGGGGACCCAGAGAGACAATAAATTCCTGCCTTGTGCCAAAGCTATACGAGGTGGCTGGAGCAGGACAAAGAGGTGGCCAGTCATGAGAAAGTCCCTGCTTAACACCTAAGATGTCTGCTAGAGCTAGCAGGAACTGTACTGGGGAAAGGATTGGGTCCAGACTAGGAAGGAGTCTAGTCTGTGAAAGAAGCTTATTGGGCCATCTCTGAGGGTGGGAGGTTACCTGTAATCAGTTTCTTAATGTCTTAGACTTGCATGTGTTTGTCATTTATTTTGTTGGGAAACTTACTTTTTTTCTGTCTGTTGTTACTTGGAACCACTTAAATCCTACTTTTTCTATTTAATAAAATTGCTTTTGTTTATTAGTGAACCCAGAGTAAGTGATTAATACATGGGGGAGCAAACAGCTCTGCATATCTCTCCATCGGTGTTATAGGGGGTGGACAATTTACAAGTTTACCCTGTATAACTTTATACAGAGTAAAAGGGATTTATTTGGGGTTTGGAACCCATTGGGAGCTGGGTTTCTGGGTGCTGGAGTCAGATAACCTGCTAAGGTGTTTTCACTTCAAGCCTGCAGCTTTGAGGGTGTGACTCAGACTCTGAGTCTGTGTTTGCAGCAGGCTAGTGTGTCTATCTCAACAAGGCAGGGTTCTGGGCGTGCCAAGCTGGCAGGGAAAATGGACTTACAGATAATTTCAACACATCATGTGACAGTCCCAAGGGGATCTCTGTGACCGAACCTGTCACACTGCCCCCTGCATCAGCAGAGTTTAGAGCAGCCTGGGGGTAGGGTTGACTTCTACCCAATGGTAACAGCTTCCAAGAGCACAGCCCACTCTAGATGAGTGTCACCCCAGAGTGCCCATTGGGGACTGAGATAGCCCTGCAGGAACCCTGCCCTTCCCTCTAAGGGCCTTGCAATGACTTACTCTCAGCCTGGATATTTAAGACCCCCCTCTGTGGAGTCACATTAATTCAGTCTCCTCCAAAACACAGATTCTCCTACCCTAGAGCCCCATCCTCCTCCTTTACTCAGGCCCCTCTTCCCCCTGCCACACACACACACATGCACTGATTGTTGGAGTCAGAGTTGGTTCAGGCTTGTCACACCCACTACCCCATCTCTTCCCAGAAGCCCCTACCCCTTGTTGCTCCCCTTTCCCTGATGCTCCAGCCCCCAGCCATGTCAGAGCTAGATTGTGATAAGAGCTGCTCAGAGAGCTCAGGAAACTCTGGGGATCCCTGGACACTCCATTTTTCCTGAATTTTAAGTTCTGGGGGGTGGAGACGGAGGCTGAGGGTCCCCTTGGGTCTCCCAGTGAATTTCCCAGGACAGGTGGAGGGTTTGGGGCTCCTCAGAGTGGCTCTGGATCCCTGGGCAACTCTCACCATGGCCCAGCTCTGACTTCTGGTCTGGAGAGAGTGTGAAGCCTTCACTAGTGAGGAGGACCAGGGAGTTGGGTGTTGAGTGAAGATATGGGGCAGGGGGAGGGGTCCTCGTGCGAAGAGGAAGAGTAGGGGGTGAGGCGTTAATCGGGGAGTAGAGAGGCAGAGGGGACGATGCTCCTGCATGTGTCCCACTTTTGCCTTTTGAAAAGATGGTCACTCGACACTGAATGGGCTGGGTTGGAACTGGAGCGAGACGTGCCTCTGCGGGGGAGTTGAGGACCATTTCCAACCATTTTCATTGCAGAACAAATGGATGGTGGAAGAAGAGAATCTGGGCCGGAGGCTCTTTCCAATACTCCTGTGTGTCAAACCCTCACTAGCACACGCAGCTCTGCTCTGCCTCAGTGCGGAGGGGGATCAGCACGTGTGTGGTGTGCAGAGCCATCAACAGAGCCGGGGGATGGGGGCAAGTTGCCTAAATAGCTTGTCCTGAGTCTCCTCCATTCATCATGTGTCTGACATGACTCAATTACAAGCACCTGGCTGAGGAGGTAGGGGAAGGATGGGTGACCATTCCCTTTCAATAGCCCCTGTCCACAGCTTGTGCAGTGCTCATGGATCAAGCTGCACCCATAGGGCTCGGGAAGCGCCAGGACTGTGACTACAGAATTAGCTCTGCAGCTTTTTTAATGGCCCCTAGATATTTAACCAAAGACAATGGGACATTGACAGTCAGGTGTAATGGGAAACAACACTCACATCCCTTCTCTTTACTGATTGTATCGGCAGGAATTCTGAGGTCAGAGCACCCACCGATTCAGATGTTTATGGGCCAACATGTAACCAGTCCCCTGGCTCTCCACAAACACAGTCACTTTGTAAATTCTGCTGCTGCCTTGGTCTCTTTCTCTCAGTGCACCGTTCTCCCTCACTAGGCCCTGTCCCATTGCTCTAGGTCTTAGACCCTGTCTGAACTTCTCTCTACAGAGTGCAGATTAGTAGTTCATGTTTTCTCGGGTGTAAGGGTGGAATAGGTGCCCTCGCCATGGCCCATGTTTTTCATGTCTCATGTGACCAGCAGTGGAGCCAGCTGATGAACTGACCTTTCACATTTTCAATGCCCTGATTATCCTTGCATGAAGGTGTTTGCTTTTCAAGCTGTACACAATTGGGTTCATCATGGGCGGGACCAGCAGGTAGACATAGCCCAGGATAATCTGAAGCAAGGGAGAAGAGCTATTTCCGAATCTCTGTACTATAGACAAGCCAATCCCTGGTACGTAGAAGAGGAGGACAGCACAGAAGTGGGAGACACAGGTGCTCAGTGCCCTGACGCACTCCACATGGGAGGCAATACTCAGCACTGTTTTCAGAAACATTACATAAGATAGGAGGATGAGCAGTGAGTCCAACATGGCTGTGGAGACGGTGACAAACAAGCCATAGATGCTGCTGACTCTAATATCCGAACAAGCCATCTTCATGATCTCTTGCTTCAAGCAGTAGGAACGGGAGAGGACATTGACTTGACAGTATTGGGAATGTTTCAGGAGAAAGGGCAGTGGGAACACTACAGCAACCCCTCTTAGCACGCACACCAATCCCATCTTGGCTATTCTTGGCAGGGTTAAGATGGAAGCATATCTCATTGGGGAGAGATGGCGATGAAGCGGTCAAAGGCCATCAACAACAGCACACAGGATTCAGTGTATGAAAGCGAGTGGATGAAGAACAGCTGGGAAAAACAGGCATCGAGGCTGATCTCCCTAGCATTAAACAAGAATGTGCCCAATGTTGTTGGCATGGTGGCTATTAATAAACCAAGGTCTGTGACTGCCAACATGGAAAGGAAAATGTACATGGGCTCATGGAAGCCTGTATCTGTTCTTATAATAAACAGAATGACTGAATTTCCTACTACAGAAATAACATACATTAAAAGGAAGGGGACAGAGATCCAGAGATAGATGTCTTCCTGCCCAGGTATCCTGGTGAAAAGGAATACTGCAGAGTTGAAGTTGGTGTCATTGACAGCTGACATCATGTACTGGGAGGTCCAAGTAGTTTTGAACGTTTCTTCCTGAAAGGAAAAGCAACAGGAGGCTAGATGATATTTAACAAGACACCTTTCTGCTCTCATTGTATTTCTAGAGAGTCCTAGGAGCTCAAGGAAGACCAGCAAAAACTTAATCTTGGATTTACACTGAATATAAAAAGATAGGGACTCCCAGACTGGGTCAGACCTGGAGTCCATCTAGCCCAGTATCCACTGGCCAGTTTGATATGCTTCAGAGGAAGCCAAATGAAGCCCTGCAATAGAAAGCTATGAGATAACCTGCTCCCAGGGAATGTTTTCCCCTGACACCCATTATTTATACATATTTTGTTCTGTACATGAGGAAGGTTTGTAGTCCTTCCAAAACTTTTTAAAATAGTCTTTACTAATGTAATTGGAATTTCTGGTTACCCACATAAACATACGGCTCCTTTTTGAATCCTACTAAACTCTTGGCCCTGTTGATAACTTGTGGCTGGGAGTTCCGCAGTCTCCTTTAGCCCCATGTGATTTTACACTTTTGACCTTCCCATGGACACCTGTTCTGACCCTCCATTTCTGAGTGTTGCCCATTGTATCATGCAATGAGAAGTGCATGGTGAAATCTGTCATTGTACTTATCTGTTCTGCATTGAAGCTATGTATAAAAATGGTTAGTTGTGTCATTGTATATATATATATATATATATATATATATATATATATATATATATATATATATATATATATATATATATATTCTATTTTCTCCACTCCTGAGAGTCCAAATTATGTCTCTGCCTCTTTGCAGCACATGGGATAAATTCTCAGGGTCAGGTTCTGATTTGAATAACTATGGCTTCAACTGCGACACTCCAGATTTATATTTGTAAATTCAATCAGAACCAGGCTCTATTAACTTTCCCTTATCAAATGCTCCCAGTGATACACTCTGACCCCCAAGAATCCCTCAAAAAGAATCTGAAGTGCTTTGCCTGGCCAGCATTGACTGAATCCAGAGAGTTCAATCATTAAAGACAGGATATTGGGTTAGATCATTGGAAGACAGGATACTGGGCTAGATGGACTTTTGGCCTGACCCAGTATGGCCGATCTTATGCTCTAACTGTAAGTTTTAGAGAGAGCTTCTGGTCAGTTTCTCAGAGACATGATTATACTACTGTTCACTAAACAAAGAATTAATTGCCCAAACCCATTGCAAACAATATGTGGAATAGTATCAGGGGGTAGCCATGTTAGTCTGTATCCACAAAAGCAATGAGGAGTCTGGTGGCACCTTAAAGACTAAGAGATTTATTTGGGCATAAGCTTTTGTGGGTAAAAAAAAACGACTTCTTCAGGTGCATCCTCGTTTGAGTATGTGGAATACTTCTCAAATATTTTCTAAAGCAAAAGTCATAACATTTACAAACCTGTACTTTAGCACACACGTCAACCCATTCTTTCCCCTCCAATCTTCTTTTAGAGATGATTTCTCAGGTTAGGGTGGGACTTCAAATGCAACATCTGTCATCTGGATTTCTTCAGAACCTGAAAAGATTGCAGCGTCTTAGCCCTCAGTCAATGACTTGTCAGCAAACAGAAGTCTAGTAGCTCCTCTGTCCCTGGGTTAAGAACTGACTGGTTCTCCTCAGGTTGTGTTCTGTCAGTCTGGAGCCTCTATCTGGACCGGTAACAGGCATTGAGGTCAGGATATGAAATATTCATTTCATGGGCTCTCACTCTCTAATACAGCAGTTTTGAACCTCTTTTCATTTGGAGGGCCCTAAGAAATTTTAAATGGAGGTAGACATAGTCTGAAGATCCCCCGTGGCTGTTACTAGCAGTAATACACTAGTGTATTAGTAAGTGTCTGGCTTGTTCTTTTTGAGAAGGGGGCCAACCTACATTGAATGGGGTGGACTGGGACAGGAGATCTCTGTGACTCTGCTGGGGAGCTGAGGCCCTTTTCTACCCGTTGGAATTGCTGGGGCAGCAGAAATGGAGGGGAGGGCAATATGGGCCTGAGTCTCTTCCCAGGGCTCTAGTGCGTCAGACCCTCACACACACAGCCAGCTCTGCTCTGCTTCCATGTGGAGTGGGCTCAGCAGGTGTGCTATGTGCAGAGCCACCAACGGTGGTGGTTAGGGTGTTGCCTGAATGGCTTCTCTTGTGGCTGCTGCACAATGATGTCTCTGACAGGACACAGGCAGAAACTCCAGGCTGAGGGAGTGGGGGAAGGGTGGGTGTCCATGGCCCTTGAATAGCCCCTGTCCACAGCTGGTGCTGCCCCCATGGATCACACAACAGCCAGAGTGCTCAGGAAGGGCCAGGACTGTGACTGCAGAACAGCTCTGCAGCCTTTTTTATGGCCTGTAGATGTTTAACCAGAGAAAGAACAGTGACAGGCCAGGTGTAATGGAAAACAACATCCATGTCCCTTCTCTTTATTGAGAATATCGTCAAGGATTCTGAGGTCGGAGCAGCAACCGATATGGCTCTTTATGGGCCAGCGTACCACCAGTTCCCTGGCTCTCCACAAACATAGTCACTCTGCAAATGCTGTTGCCTGCTTTGGTCTCCCTCCCACAATGCACTGTCCTCCCTCGCCAGTGGGTGGAGACAGAACCGGCACTAGGGTTTTGAGCGCCGTAGGCGGACGGCAATTTCGCAGCCTGCGCACTGGCCCCACTGCTCCGGTGGAGCTGCCACAGTGGTGCCTGCGGGCGGTCCACCGGAGCCGGGCAAGCAGCCGACCGTCCGCAGGCACCACTGTGGCAGCTCCATGGGAGCTGCCTGTCACCCCCTCCGGCAGCGCCCTGACCAAGGGGACACCCTGGGCTGCCGGCTGCTGCGGTGGAGCCCTGACCCAGGGTCAGAGCGCCTCCGTGGCAGCCGGCAGCCTGGGATTTCCCTGGGTGAGGGGACCCCTTGGGCTGCCGGCTGCCGCGGCGGCGCCCTGACCCAGGGGACACCCTGGGCTGCCGGCTGCCGCCGTGGCTCCCTGACCCAGGGGACACCCTGGGCTGCCGGCTGCCGCGGAGGCTCCCTGACCCAGGGGACACCTAGCAGCAGCGGCTGCTCAACCATTTAAAAAAAAATTGGGGGCGCCTTTTGGCACCCCTAAATCTCGGCGCCCTAGGCAACCACCTAGTTCACCTAAATGGTTGCACCAACCCTGGGTGGAGACAGCTCCTATATCTTTACTTCAGGCCTTAGACCCCATCTGAACATGTATGTACAGAGAGTTGGTCAGTAGCTCATGTCATCACAGATATAAGGGTCCTGGATGGAATAAGTCACAGGTCCTGTGTTTCTTGTATCCTATGTCACCAGCATTGGGGCCAGGTCATAAACTGAACCTTAACTTCACGAATACCCTGATTATCCTCCAACAAAGGTCTTTGCTTTTCACACTGTACAAGATTGGGTTCATCAGAGGAGGAACCAGAAGGTAGATGTAGCCCAGGACAATCTGAAGCAAGGGAGAAGAGCTCTTCCTGAATCTGTGCATCAAAGTCAGGGTGAGATCTGGCATGTAAAAGAGCAGGACAGCGCAGAGGTGGGAAACACAGGTGTTTAGGGCCCTGAGGAATTCCACATGGGAGGTGATGCTCAGCACTGCTTTGAGGATCATCACATAAGAGAGGAAGATGAGCAGCGCGTGCAACCCCACTGCTGTAACTGTAATAAACAAGCCATAGATGTTGTTGACTGTGATGTCTGCACATGCCACTGTCATGACCTCTGTGTGCAAGCAGAAGGAATGGGAGAGGACATTGGCTCGACAGAACTGGTACCTTTTCAGCAGAAAGGGGAGTAGGAGTATTACGGCCACCCCTCTTAGCACAAACACCAGTCCAATCTTGGCTATTCTCGGCAGTGTTAAGATGGACGTATATTTCAGTTGGTTACTGTCTGCGATGAAACGGTCAAAGGCCATTAACAAAAGCACAGCGAATTCAATGAATGTAAATGAGTGGATGAAGAACAGTTGGACAAGACAGGCATTGAGGCTGATCTCCCTTGAGATAAACAAAAATACACCCAGTATTGTCGGCATGCTGGCTATCAATAAACCAAGGTCTGTGATGGCCAACATGGAAAGGAAAATGTACATTGTCTCATGAAGGCTTAGATCTGTTTTCACAGTGAACAGAATGAGTGAATTTCCTACTATAGAAATAGTGTAGGTTAAGCAGAAGACGATAGAGATCCAGAGGTGGGCATCTTCCTGCCCAGGTATCTTGGTGAGAAGGAACACTTCATAGTTGAATTTGGTGACATTGACAGCTGACATAACATCCTGGGAAGGTCTGATAAGTTTTGAGCTTTTCTTCCTGAAAGAAAAAGGAATAGGAGATTAGACAACTAGATGATATTTAAAAAGACATCATTCTGCTCTCAGTCCAAGTCTACAGACTTCTTGGAGGTCAAGAAAGATGAGCACAAGCCTAGTCTTGGATTTACACCACAGATAGGAGGATAGGCACTGCCAGACTGGATCAGACCTGCAGTCCATCTAGCCCAGTACCCAGTGGCCAATTCCAAATGCTTCAGAGAAAAATGGAAGAAGCTCTACATTAGACAGCCAAGAGATAACCTGCTCCTAGGCAACATTCCCCCAGACATCCACCAGTTACATTTATTTTGCAATGCAAATCAGAAACATTTATAGCCCTTCCAAGACATTTTTTTAAATCCCCACTATCGTAGTTGATTTTTCTGGTTATCCATATAAACTTCCGTTTCCTCTTTCAGTCCTGCTAATCTCTTGATCCCGTTGATCTCTTGTGGCTGGAAGCTCCGCAGCCTACTTGAGCACTGTATGATTTTATAATCATGACCTGCTATAGACATCCTTTTTCACCCTCCACTTCTGAGTGTGGCCCATTGTATCATAACAGGTATAAACACATGGCAAGTATATGGTGAAAACCGTCATTGTATTTATCTGTCCTACATTGAAGCCGTTTATAAATATATTTTCTTGCCTCATTATAGATAGACAGGCAGACAGACAGACAGACACATAGATATATAGAAAGAAAGAAAGAAAGAAAGAAAGAAAGAAAGAAAGAAAGAAAGAAAGAGACTTGTTGAAAGTCCTTGGTAAGGATAAAAGGGGCAAAAAATCATGGGAAGGGTCTACTACAGACCACCTAACCAGGAAGAAGAAGTGGGTAAAGCTTTTTCTAAACAACTAATAAAATCATCCAAAGCACAGGACTTGGTGGTGATTGGGGACTTCAACTACCCAGACATCTGTTGATAAAATAACACAGCAAGGCACATATTACCCAACAAGTTTTTGGAGTGTATTGTAAACATTTTTTTTTATTGGAGAAGGGGTGGAGAAAGCTACTAGGGGGGAGGCTGTTCTAGATTTGATTTTGACAATTAGGGAAGAACTGGTTGAGTATTTGAAAGTGGAAGGCAGCTTTGGGTGAAAGTGATCATGAAATGGTAGAGTTCACGAATATAAGGGATGGTAGGAGGGAGAAAAGCGCAATAAGACAATGGATTACAAGAAGACAGACTTCAGCAAAGTCAGGGAGTTGCTAGATAAGTTCCCATGGGAAGCAAGTCTAAGGGGAAAAGCAATGAAAGACAGTTAGCGATTTTTCAGAGGTGTTATTAAGAGCACAAGAGCAAATTATCCCACTGCATAGGAAAGATAGGAAGAATGGCAAGAGACCACCCTGGCTTAACCAGAAGATCTTCAATGATCTAAAACTCAGAAAAAGTGTCTACAAAAAGTGGACCCTTGGTCAAATTACAAAAAATGAACATAAACAAGTAGAAAAGCCAAGGCACAAAATGAGATCACACTAGCTAGGAACATAAAAGGAAACAAAAAAACATTCTGCAAATACATTAGAAGCAAGAGGAAGACCAAGGACAGAGTAGGCCCATTACTGAATGAGGCGGAAAGACAATAACAGAAAATGTGGAAATGGCAGAGGTGCTTAGTGCTTGCTTTGTTTCGGATTTTACCAAGAAGTTTGGTGGTGATTGGCTGTCTAACATAATGAATGCCAGTGAAAATGAGATAGAATCAGATTTAAAATAGAGAAAGAACAAGTAAAAAAATTCTTAGTCAAGTTAGATGTCTTCAGATCACCAGGGCCTGATGAAATGCATCCTAAAATACTCAAGGAGCTGACTGAGGAGATATGTGAGCCATTAGCCATTATCTTGGAAAAGTCATGGAAGATGGGAGACTTTCCCAAAGACTGGGAAAGGGCAATCTATAAAAAGGGAAATAAGGATAACCGGGGAAATTACAGACCAGTCAGCTTAACTTTTGTACCCAGAAAGATAATGGAGCACATAATAGGAGATAATAAGGTGATATGTAACTGTCAGCATGGATTTGTCAAGAACCAACTATGTCAAACCAACCTGATAGCGTTCTTTGACAGGTAACAAGCCTTGTGGTTAGGGAGAAGCGGTGGATGTGGTATATCTTTAATTTAGTCCATCTTTTGATACTGTCTCACATGATCTTTTCATAAAGAAACTAGGGAAATACAACCTAGATGGAGCTACTATAAGGTGGGTGCATAAATGGTTGGAAAATCATTCCCAGAGAGTAGTTATCAGTGGTTCACAGTCGTGCTGGAAGGGCATAACAAGTGGGGTCCCACAGGGATTGGTTCTGTGTCCAGTTCTGTTCAATATCTTCATCAGTGATTTAGAAAATGACATAGAGAGAAGAGTTATAAAGTGCGCAGGTGATAGAAGGCTGGGAGGTTTTGCAAGTGCTTTGGAGGATAGATTTAAAATTCCAAACGATCTGGACAAACTGGAGAAATGGTCTAAAGTAAATAGGATGAAATGCAATAAGGACAAATGCAAAGTACTCCACTTAGGAAGGAACAATCAAATGGGAAATGACTGCCTAGGAAGGAGTACTGTGGGAAGGATCTGGGGGCCATAGTGAGTCACAAACTGTATATGAGTTAACAGTGTAATGATGTTGCAAAAAAAGCAAACATCATTCTGAGATGTATTAGCAGGAGTGTTGTAAGCAAGACATGGGAAGTAATTCTTCCGCTCTACTCTGCACTGATTGGGCCTCAACTGGAGTATTGCGTTCAGTTCTGGTTGCCACATTTCAGGAAAGATGTGGACAAGTTGGAGAAATTCCAGAGACGAGAAACAAGAATTATTAGAGGTCTAGAAAACATGATCTATGAAGAAAGATTGGGTTTGTTTAATCTGGAGAAGAGAAGATTGAGAAGGGACATGATAAAATCTTTCAAGTGTGTAAAAGTTTGTTACAAGGAGGAGGAAGAAAAATTGTTTTTCTTAATCTCTGAGTATAAGACAAGAAGCATGGGTTTAAATTGCAGCAAGGGAGGTCTAGGTTGGACGTTAGGAAAAATGTCCTAACTGTCAGAGTGGTTAAGCACTGGAATAAACTGCCTAGAGGTGTTTTGGATTCTCCATCACTGGACACTGTTAAGAGCAGGTAAGACAAACACCTGTCAGGAATGGTCGAGATAATCCTTAGTCCTGCTACAAGTGCAGGGGACTGGACTAGATGACCTCTCACGGTCCCTTCCAGTCCTATGATTCTATAGATATTATTTTTTCTTCACTCCTGAGAATCCAAATTATGCCACTGCCTCTTTGCAGCGCATGGGATAAATAGTTAGGGCCAGATTCTTAGTTCAATTATATTGATTTCAGTGGCACCACTCCAGATTTACATGTGTCAATTCGATCAGAACTGGGCTCTATTAACTTTCCCTTACCATATGCTCCCATTGATACACTCTGACCTTGAAAAATTCCAAGAGAAACTGATGTGCTTTGCCGGGTCATTGTCACAGACAGTTACTTCAGCTGGTGGAGGGAGCGGTTGGTGTCACAAATGGGTGAATACAGGGCCGGTGCTTCCTTTTAGGCAACCTAGGCAGTCGCCTAGGGCATCAGGATTTGGGGGGGTGGCATTTTGCCACCCTCGGAGGCAATTCGGTGGGGGGGGGTCCTGCCGTGCTCCAAGTCTTCGGCGGCTATTCTGCGACGGGTCCTTCACTCGCTCCAGGACCCGCCGCTTAAGTGCCCCAAAGACCGGGAGCACGTAAGGACCCCTGCCCCACCCCGCCGCAGAATTGCCGCCGACCGGGAGAAACGCTGGAGCCTTCAGACTATCAGGAAACAGAAATATGCCCTATTGGACCTGTTACCACAGAACAACGCAGCTTTGAATTCTCCTGCCTTAAAAATTGAGCCAGAGAATAAAACAGTTGAAAATATATTTGCTGATTAAATTTCCTGCATCAACTAAACCTGAGGTGATTTGGGAACTAGTCATTGAGATTCCGTAGGCTCTCCTCTGGCTCAGCCCCTGGCAGGATTGGACCCAGAGTGCTCAGTACCTCTAGAAATCGGACCCATTCAGAATCCTGACTTGGGATACTGGGGTTTTAACACTCTGAGCTCACTTTGAATGTCAGATTTCTATGTAACTTGAACAGCCCAATGTAGAGCTTGGGCAGATGTAGGGGTGGGGTTCCCAAGCTACCTAGCACTGGCTGCTCTCCAGCCCCCTCACTGAGTCACCCCTACAGCCCAGTTGAGTCTTCGGCTGCTGTACAGAACATCTGCAAATGGAAACAGTTTGCAGCCTTTACCTTTCACTTTGTATTTTAAAGATAGTGAAACCTGCCAATGTACCCAATTCCTGCTAGACAGGGAGCAGCTGACACCAGGGATCTTCATCTTAAAGGACAAGGAGTCATCAGAGAGGTTACAAGGGCAGCAGGCAGTATCTGTTCAGACAGGGAGGCAACTGTCTATATGAAGCATGTCTGCACATTCCCTTGGGGACCACTTGGCCATGAGGGAAACCCAGCTGCTTGGCTCAGTGTGCACCAGCTGTAACCCCTGTGACAGCCAATGGCAAACTGCAGAAGGCCAAATCTCAGGGGACATGCAGTGATGCTACCCAGCTGGACTGCAGTGGCAGTCCTGCTGCAGGCTCTATTCTTTATGGTTTCAATAAGTCACAAGGAAACCTTGGGGGCAGCCAAACGGTAACAATGATGTTGTCACAGCTGTCATCTTGCTGAAATAAAATATAATAAATAATAATTATTATAATATAGAAGCAGATTTTTCCCCAGCAGCCTCCTTTCCTGCATTAGAAACCCAAGTTTCAGGGCAGGCCAGGGAGATTCCACAAGGCTCCGTATATGGAAATTTCCCTCCGATTTTTCCAGGAGAGGAAGTCCCTTTCTTCTCCCTGAATGTAAAGGGGGACCAAGGATCCAGGGATCTCCAAAGTTATACACAGATCTCAGTGATCCACTGGTAGTTCGGCCCACCCACCCACAATCCCTGTGCCGTCCACAACTGCTTTAGGACCCTCTCCAGCTCCTTGCTAGCACAGGTTCATCAGAGATGTTCTACCAGGGCCTGTCCTTGAATACTGCTTGCAGATGTGGTCGCCCTATCTCAAAAAAGCTATATTGGAATTGGAAAAGGTTTAGAAAGGGGCAACAAGAATGACTAGGATATTGAAGAGCTTCTGTATGAGGAGAGATTAATAAGACTGGGACTTTTCAGCTTGGAAAAGAGGCAATTAAGGCGGGATATGACAGAGGTCTATAAAATCCTGAGTGGTATAGAGAAAGTAGATAAGGAAGTTTTATTTACTCCTTCTCATAATATAAGAACAAGGGGCCCACCAAATGAAAATAATAGGCAGCAGGTTTAAAACAAACACAAGAAAGTATTTTTTGTTTCATACAACGCACCGTCAACCCCTGGAACTCCTTGCCAGAGAGTGTTGTGAAAGCCAATAGTATAACAAGGTTCATAAGGGAACTAGATAGATTCATGGAGGACAGGTCCATCAATGGCTATTATCAGGGTGGGCAGGAATGGTGTCCCAAGCCTCTGGCCATGGCTACACTGACGATTTAAAGCACTGCTGTCCCAGGAGCCCCTCTCTGCCTGAACACGGGTTGCTCTTACAGGCCCAGTTCAGTAGGTGACATCTACCCTGTCTTTCCATCCAGACTCCAGGGAAGACTGGAGAACTGAGCAGTATTATGACATCACAGTTATCAAGGAGGCTGGACAGCTGTAACATAAGAATGCTCAAACTGGGTCAGACCAAAGGTCCATCTAGCCCAGTATCCTGTCTTCCAACAGTGGCCAATGCCACGTGTTTCAGACGGAATGAACAGAACAGGGAATCCTCAAGTGATCCATCCCCTGTCATCCATTTCCAATGTCTGGTAAACAGAATCTAGGGACACTCAGAGCATGGTGGGGCATCCCTGCCCATCTTGGCTAATAACCATTGATGAACCTATCTTCCATGAAATTATCTAGTTCTTTTTTGAACCTTCTTATAGTCTTGGTCTTCCCAACATCCTCTGGCAAGGAGTTCCCTGGCTTGACTGTGCATTGTGTGAAGAAATACTTCCTTTTATTTCTTTTCGACCTGCTGCCTATTCATTTCATGTGGTGACCCCTAGTTCTTTTGTTCTGAGAAGGAGTAAATAACACTTCCTTATTTACTTTTTCCACACAAATCGTGATTTTATAGACTTCTATCATATCCCCTGTAGTTGTCTTTTCTGAGATGAAAGTCCCAGTTTTATTAATCTCTCCTCCTATGCAAGCTGTTCCACACTTCTAATCATTTTTCTTGCCCTTTTCTGAACCTTTTTCCAATTCCAAGATATCTTTTTTCAGATGGGGAGACCACATCTACATGCAGTATTAATACGTTTTGTTTCTTATGGTTCAGCCAGTTACTGATCCATGAGAGGACCCTTCCTCTTATCCCATGACAGCTTCCTTTGCTTAAGAGCCTTTGCTGAGGGACCTTCTCAAAGGCTTTCTGAAATCCCAGTATGTCAGGGCACTTCAAGGCCTTCAATGGCTTTTAAATTTTCCCATGGGGACATCGGAGACGTGGGCCAGTTAACTTGTGTTCAGGCCTAACAAGAACTCAGATGCAACCTGCTGTAAGAAATTCTTTTTAACAAGGATGCCCCTGTGCCAGCACAGGCCACAGGTCAAAATGGGTAACTTCAATAGTAATGGTATTGGAAGAGCCCAAAAGAACCACTACAGGAATGTATTGACTATGACCCCTTCCTTCCAATGCACTGTGGCCTAGTGGATAGAGCACTAGAAGGAACTCAGAAGACTTACGTGCTAGTCCTGGCTCTGCTCCTGTCGTGCTGGGTGACTTGGGCAAGTCACTGCTCTTCTCTGTGCCTCAGTTTCCCATCTGGAAAAGGGGGCTAATGCTCCAGACCCCCTTTGTAAAGTGCCTTGAGGTCTATTGATTGAATGTGTTAGATAAGAGCTAGGGCTCTTTATTATCTTATGCTATAGGGGGCTTTTCTTAACGCGCCCACAGCTGGAGTCAAGTCATTGATTTGACAATCTCTGCTCTTTTTTTTATTTTATTTGTTAGCCAATTTGAAGCCCTCGTAGTTGCAGAGAGAAGATGGAGAACGTGAATTGAGTACAACTTAGCGGTTAAGACACCAGAAGGCAAATGAAAAGTTCCCCAGATGAAAGTTTTTGGAAGATCTCATTATTTTGAAGCCAATCTCCTGATTTTGGTGGGGCCCAGCCCATGGTGTTGGAATCCTTGGGCTGGCGAGACCGTGAAAGTTTTTCTATACTAGTAGCCCTAGATAAGCACATCAGGGCTGCTTCTCGCTTCAGGCTGGGAGATTCTGCCTCAGTCCCAGGGGTTTTAGGAGTTCCCACAAGTAGGGAAAAAATGTCCCTTGCCTAAGGGCTTGAGAGTCAGAGCTCAGAAAAGACCCAGGGTTTTCATGGGAAAGCTGATGCCCTCTCTCCTGCCTTATTCTCAGCTCAGCAGCTCAGCCCACTTGGGTGGTTGCCCCATCCCGTCTCCTGATCTAAGTACAGCCTTGACACCTCACAGACTAGAGGGAGATTGCAGGAGGGCAGCCTCATTGTGACCTAGATATGACATCAGTGCCTGCCTGATGCCAGAGCAGCAACCTGCCCTCAGGTGTAGCCTGGGTACTTGTTGCTGGTTTGAGAGTGTCTGTGTTGAGAGTGTCTTAGTGCGTGAGCCTTAGGGAAATGAGTTCACTCCTCCTCTATCTCAACTCTGCCTCCTGCCTAACGATCCTGAAATTCACGCTGCTCTTTCTGGTCTATTATGCTGTGATAAGGCTCGCCAGATCTGAGGTAAGTGAGACTCCTAGAGAGATGGAAAGGCTGGATTGATGCCAGCTGAATGCAGGAACCAAATAGACGTACTTTTAAATCAGGCTGGGATCATCTCCACCCAAGAGTCCTCAAAGACCTGGCTCAGGAGGTTATTGGCCCACTGACATTAATTTTGTAACCAATTTAGGATTCTTGAGGGAATTCCGGAAGGCTGGAAGTGTGCTAATGTTTTGTCAATATACAAAAAGTTACAGGAGGTTGACCCGGCTTCTTATAGGCCAGTTATCCTGAAATAATGGACAAACTGATATGGGAATCAATCAATAAAGAATTAAAGGAGAGGAATATATTTAAAGCAGGGTAACAATGTTTTATGGAAAATAGGCCATGTCAAACATAGATGTGACAAACTTAGACTTTTGTAAGGTGGTGTTTTTCATATATTTCAAGGCAAGATGATCCCATTGTGATCTTCTAGTCTGACCCTCCTGTCTAACACAGGCCAAAGAACTTCCACACAATAATGCCTAGTGCATACCTTTTATTAAAATGTCCAATCTTGATTTTCAAAAATGCCATGATGGAGAATCAATCCACCATGACCTTGGTAAATTGTTCCAATGGTTAATTCCTCTCACTGTTAAAAATGGACGCCTTATTTCCAGTCTGAATTTGTCTAGTTTCAACTTCCAGCCATTGGACCATGTTAGACCTTTCTCTGCTAGATTGAATAGCCCATTTGTAATGATTTCTTCCCCATGTAGGGATATATAGACTTTTCCTCAAACCACTCTGAACCTCTTTAAGCCACATTGACTGAGCTCCTTGAGTCTATCACTACAAGACATGTTTTCTAATCCTTTAATCGTTCTTATGGCTCTTCTCTGAACCCTCTGCAATTTATCAACATCCTTCCTGATTGTTAGACACCAGAACTGGACACAGGCTTCCAGCAGTGGTTGCACCAGTGCCAAATACAGAGGTAAAATATTCTCTCTCCTCCAGCTTGAGATTCCACTGTTTATGCATCCAAGTACCGCAGGACATTTGGATTAACAATTAGCACTAGACAGTATCAATGGAGCACAGGTTAAACGGACTGAGAACAGGCTAATGGAGAACTGACAGATCTCAAACAGTAATTGTCGAAGGCCTCATCGAATGTGGGTTTTTCTAATGGGGCTTTGCAGGGATCAGTACTAGGTCTGATGCGAGTCAATATTTTTTCAGTGACTTGGCAGTAAATACAAAATTGCTGCTGATCAAAATGTGCTGATGACACGAAGACTGGCAGAATGGTAAATAACGATGAGGACGGGGCAGTCATAGAGAGAGTTCTGGAGAGTTTGTTTGCCAGATGGGGCCCATTGAAACAAAATTCATTTTCACACAGCCCAGCACAGAGTTCTACATCTGGGAACAAGGAGGGCAGATTCAGCTTTGGATTTAACCATATTTAGTTTGTATTATCTGCAAATCTGGCCACTACTCTGTTTCCCGCCTTTTCTAGATCCTTTATGAATATGTTGAACAACTCTGGTCCCAGTATAGATCCTTGCGGGACCTTGCTATTTATCTCTTTTCATAAACTCACCATTTATTCCTACCTTTTGTTTCCTATCTTTAGACCAGTTACTGGTCCGTGTGAAGACCTTCACTCTTATCCCATGATAACTTACTTTGCTTAAGAACCTTTGATGAGGGATCTTGTGAAAGGCTTTCTGAAAGTTCATGTACAGTATATCCACTGGATCGCCCTTGTCCATATGCTTCTTCACCCCTCTGACATTACGCCCCATTTTCTTCATAGAAATATTGTTCTATGAATATGGCATAACTAAGGTATGTTTTATGCAAGATGGGTCATGTGACATATCATTGGAAAGGTTATGATTTACTGAATGGGATTATCCTATTTGTATGGATGTATCATTTCTGTATCTGAAGTTAGGAATATGTGCTCTGTCTCAATTACAAAAGTGCTTGCACCAGGAGGATGCCCCCAAACAGTAGGCAATCAGCCTGGATGGGCTATTAGGGAAGGACAATAGGACTTTGAAGATCCTAATCTTCCTCCTTCCTGAGAAGTTTCCATGGATGCTGCTTTGACACTGCAGGGTCATGTGATCATGTCACCTCATAGGATCCTAGATCCATAGAATCTCAGGATTGGAAGGGACCTCAGGAGGTCATGTACTCCAAGCCCCTGCTCAAAGGAGGACCAATTCCCAACCAAACCATCCCAGCCAGGGCTTTGTCAAGCCTGCCTTTAAAAACCTCTAAGGAAGGAGCTTCCACCACCTCCCTAGGTAACCCATTCCAGTGCTTCACCACCCTCCTAGTGAAAATGTTTTTCTTATTATCCAACCTAAACTTCCCCCACTCCAACTTGAGACCATTGCTCCTTGTTCCGTCATCTGCTACCACTGAGAACAGTCTAGATCCACCCTCTTTGGAACCCCCTTTCAGGTAGTTGAAAGCGGCTATCAAACCCCCTTCATTCCTCTCTTCTGCAGACTAAACAATCCCAGTTCCCTCAGATGGACATCATTTTGGACTGGTGGTATTTTTCCAAGGGGAGGGAGTGAGGGGTCAAACTAGGAGACAAAGGATTCCTGTCATAGCCAAATCCTATTTAAGGATTCGAAAGGGAGTTATTCTAGATTCCTCTCCACCACCTCCCTGCCCCGAAAGGAAGACTGCTGAAAACCCCTGGAGAAATAAAGGAACTAATCTGTGGGGGAGGAGGGCAGGGCCTGAGCCCAGGCGAGAAAGATCTAGCCTGGGAAAGGAACACGTGGCTAGTTAAGCTGCAAGCAGTGCAGTTTCCCTTCAAGAAACTTTGCAGTTCCCAGGCAAGTGGGCTGAACTCATGTCAAACTGTTGTTGTTGTTTTTTGGTCTAAAAGAGCTGCCGTTTAAGGATGATATTGGGGTTATATCGGCACTCGTTTGGGAGGATTTGCATAACCCATTCATTGTTTCACCACTCAGGAGTAGCATGGCCATCCCAAATGCATGCAGATAAAACCCCAATATCATGCATTCCCTAAATATTATCGAGGAAACACTGTTGTCCAGAGGTAAGATTTCTCCCCCAAGGACTGAATTCCATGCATAGTATGAGTGGTTAGTTGTATACCCTGCAATCCTAAAACCTGCAGAGTTTTATCATCTCTGCAGGAGGGAAAACTTTGCAGGCTCTCTCCTTCAATGCTTATAAACTCTGCAGGCTCCTGGTACCAGCAATCCCTGTTTCTCCAACCCCTGGATTTTTCCAGTGACCTCTGTTATGGGTTGTGCTGTGTGCCCTATATTGTCTGAATCATAGGAAAGCACAATGCCTACCTATGATGCCTCAAAGTGCAATACTCTCCCACAAGGAAAAACTTCCCTCTGGCTCCACATGGCAATCACTTCTGGCTCATTGTTCTCCCAGATTTATTGAGGAGTTCTCTTCTAACCCTGCTTCTTTCTCTGTGTGTGGCAGGCTTCCCCAAGGAAGAGGAGGCACAGAGAGAAAAAGAAGAAACCAAAAGGTAAGCAGCTCCTGACTCCATAGCTGCAGTGGCAGACTCAGGCCCCATGCAAAGCAGAGCAATAGGGTCTATTCCCCCACCTGCCTCCCCTCTTCTTGCGAAGGCACAGTCGTTCCCAGAGTCCTGCACAGGCACTGGCTGAGTCTCCGTTCACAGGCTGCCTCTAAAATCTGGGGCTCTAGAGTGCTAGGAAGCAGAGGGTGCCCAAGCAGTTCAATGTCACCTTTATGTCTCACTTCTGGCAGCTTTTCGACGCTGTGAGGAAGAGTTGGAGGAGGCATGTGCACCCCTAGAGACATGGTAAGCAATGCCCCCCTCCATAAATCTGCAGTGGGTCAGTGCTCTCCTAGAGTATCATGCAATTCATCCCCACCCAGGGGCAGTAGCCTGAGGAATCCCTCCCCTGCCCCGACCTATGTACCAGGCAAGCAACTCTTCTCCTTTAGAATCATGCAATTCATTCCCAGCCAGCAGAAGTTACCATCTCTAATCCACCCCACACCTCGTACAGTGGGTCATTCCCTTCCTTGAGCATCATACGGTTCATTTAACCTGGGGCAGTGTGTGTAGGGGGGTAGATTGTGTCGACTGGACTGGACCATCCTCCCCTCCAAGAGGGGGTGAAAATATTTTCTGGAAGCACCACTGCGCACCCCAGGGAGGTGAGGTGGAGAGATCAGGAGGAAGGCTGGCCTTTCTGATATGGTGAGTCGGGATCTGGCAGCACTTGGGTAATATCCCCTCCTCCAGGATAGGTTCCCAGTAGAATTTGAACCCTGGACCTTCAGCTCTGCAGCATAAAGCACCCCTTAGAGCTAAAGAGGTAGCTGCATTAGTTGGCAGCTATAGTAGGCTGTTATCCTATATGTTGATTAGCTTCTGTGGGTGGGACATGACACACACGCTGCCAGCAGGATACACTCTCACCTCCTCAGCACTAGACAGGGCTCACCTAACAATCCAGCTAACCCCAAAGCAGACCATCCAAGGCCCGGGTGTTGCAGGGGAGGAGGCTGCCTCAGTGGAGAATGGGACAGGGAGCCTTTTGGTGCCCCACCTCTTGGTAAAAGAGGGCCTGAGGGCAGGGCCTGCACTCAGCTATCTGCTCTCTCTGTTTCACAGCTGCCCTGTGCCCCTGGAGAAGCTCCCCTTGGCTCACAGCCTCTGGGTCTTTGAGAGGAGGCTACAGTACGTGGCCAGACACCTGGATGAAGTTCTGATACCGTAAGGCAACTGAGCGGGGACAGCAGACTGCGGGCTGGGTGGGAGGGGATAGTGAATGTAGAGAGGAGGGAGCAGGGACAACCAGACACTCCAGGATCCTCAAATAAGAGGGAAAAGCCACTAAGAGTCTTTAGCTTCCAAGGTGAGAGACAAGTGAAAGTGAGGTGAGGGATTATCAGAAATTAAATGCAGAGACTACAAGTTGGGGTTGTGAGTAGGATCAAATCCTTCTGTGCAGCAATATCTGCCAGCAGGCGACTGTCTAGCACCTGCCCATGCTGTGTTAGAGAGAAAAAGCATCAAATGACACCCTGTGAGGGGGTGTCCAACCCACCTAGCACTGGAAGGGACTCAGGTGGCCAGGCAGGCCCATTAACTCCACAGGGTGCAGCTGGAGGAAGAGCCAGGGAGCAGGGATTTGATTCCAAGCAGGCTCAACTGGCAGGAATAGGCAGGCCCAATGAAGCCAGGAAGCTGGTAACAGACAGGGGCTGTCGCTGGGAAAGGGCAGCCCCTCCCTGGGAAGAGGGGGGAGTGTTTGGAGCTGGTGCACCCAGAGCAAGGAGGGGAAGCAGGAGTAGTGGGAAGCAGTCCAGGCTGGGAGAGGAAAGCCCATAACTGCTGGGTTGAGGTTCCCTGGCCTGGAGCCCGGTGTGAAGTGTGGCCCTGGTTTCCCTACTAGCCACCAAGGGCATGGCATAGACCGGCGGGGCAATAAACAGGAAAACTGCCTGAGTCATTGTGGGAGGGACAGCAACCACATGCGACAATTGGAAGGGGCATTGACCTCGAGAGCTAATCCCCACAGTAGGCAGCAGACAAGCAGTGACTGGGACACCACATGATACATCCCAAACACGAGTCATCAGCTGGGTTCAAACCCAGGACTTTCAGGAGCATAGCACAGACCTCCATCCCTGGAGAAACTTCATTAAGTGGGAGCAATAGTAGGTTATTAGCCTCTAGTGTATCAGCCATTCGAAGAGGACAGTTTCCTAGTGGGTTAGAAAGTAAGAACAGAAGATCAGCCAGACTGGGTCAGACCAAAGGTTCATCTAGCCCAATATCTTGTCTTTCAAAACTGGCCAATGCCAGTGCAGCAGAGGGAATGACCAGAACAGGGATCATCAAATGATCCATTCCCTGTCGTCCATTCCCAGCTTCAGACAAACAGAGACTAGGGACACCATCCCTGCCCCTCTTAGCTCATAGCCATTGAGGAATTTATCTAGTTCCTTTTATAGTTTCTAGTCTTGGCCTTCACAACATCCTCTGGCAAGGGTCACACACACATGCTCACATCTTCCTCCCCCAAACCAATTGTTCTGAGCTAATCTTTCTATTAAAATAGCAGTAGATCCCCGATCCTTCTCAAGGCCCCATTGTGCTAGGTGCTGCCCATGTGAGTGTGACGAAGGGGTTATCGTTCTAGACAAAATGAGTGCCAGCTCCCCCTCTCAGTCCTTCCTTACCCAGCTGATGTCCTTGTGTCAGGGTGTGGTGTGCAACGCATGGCTAGGCACTGCCCCACTGCACTAGTGTTGGAAGGCTGTGCCCAAGCCCTGCCTGTGCTCAGCAGGGCCATGTCCCATCTGTCCCTGTCTGCTCTCTCCCACAGGCCGAGTGTGTCGACATCTGCCATGAGCCAGTTCTCCTATTCCTTTATGGAATCCACCACCTCTTCCCTCTGGAGTCCCAGCTCCTTTACCCTGAGAAAAGCCTCCGTGACTTGGGCAGAGCCCCTCTGCCACACAAGGGAGATCATGACTCTCGCAAGCTGGGAAGGATCCACACATCTCATCCAAGCCCAGCCTCTTCCCAGTCCTCCCGCCCACAGCAGACGAGACCGGCGAGAGCAGAACATCGGTCTGGACCAGATGTCAGCCCACGGCTCAGACTTCAACATCCAACAGAAGTATCTGCAGAGCCAACTGGGGGCTCCACAAACCCCCATCCCGGGGGAACCATTGCTGGGTAAGCAGGACACCAAGCAGCAATGGGCATTCAACACAGATCGGCCCAATTGTGGATTTCCAGCAAAGGTCTCAAATCCCCTGACATCCGACACCAGCCCTCAGCATGCACAGGAGATCCAGAAGCCATGTGTCTGCCCCTGGGGATCCCTGCCCCAAAAGGTCCACAGGATCATGGCATCCCCTGATGCCATCCTGGCCAGGCTTGTGCCTACGGCAAGGGTCAAGCTGCATGATCACGTGGCTCAGAAATGCTCAGAGATCCAAATGAAGGCATTTCCTAAGATTGTGAGAGAGTCGCACAGAAATGCTCCCCTCCTGAGAGAGACTGCCCTGCCTGAGCCACTCCACCCCGCTAGGGAGCCAGGCAAGTCCAGGACAGTGGCATTCCCAACAATGGAACAACAGCCTGCCCACCCCATCGAACTCCACATAAGGCGTGAGCATCTCGTCATGCAGAGGGGGCTGCTCACCCTGGACCCAGAGCCCCCGGCAAAGCTGCCTCACGCCCTCCAAGCCAGGGGAGCCAGTGTGGAGTTCAGTGAGATGGAGACCGATTTCCTGCAGACGGGGAGGCAAAGCACAAGCTCCTCTTCTTCCACATGTCTTCCAACGCCAGTGGAAGATACTACCATGGAGATGGGCAGGAATGATGGCGAGTCAGGAAACCAGATTAACCGAGATCCCTGCACTCTGCCAGCAATGGTGGGTCTGACATCGCCACCTCCAGGAACCACAATATCAGAGAAGACCCTCGAAGCGACACTCCAGATTTGTAGGAACGAGTTGAGAAAGCCCCTTAGCAGTGTGAGTGGCACCAAAGGAACTGAAGAGAAGCTGGAGCTTCACATGGAAAGGAAGGTGGTCTTGGGAGAAGGCTCGTGCCTGGGGCCAGGGGTACAGGCAGGAGAGAGCAGGGCAGATCTTCCCAGGACCCAATGCCACCAGGTTGCCCCAGAGGCACCAGCCTCTGAGCAGCTCATAAGATCCACCCTTGACTCTCTCATTGCTGGGCAGGCTGCACACGACCTGCAGCTCAAGCAGCTGACGGAAATGTTGAGCAGCTCCCGCCTCTTGGCAGGACAGGTCTCAGTTTGCCAGCAGTGCAGCAAGGCATATCCAGGAAAGATGAAGAGTAAGAAAACTCAGAAGGAGACATCTGCTGAGCTGCATGATCTTCAAGACATTGTGGATTCACAGGAGTTCGATGGAACTGTGAATTCAAAGCTCTCCAGGGACCAGCCACCAATCAAAATCTGCAAGAAGTGCGGTAAGCCTGGGTGGAAGAGACCAGCTGGCTCTGCAGGTGCTGACTTGCCCAGAAGATCCCCTGGAATTCCAAAGCAATGGACTCCAGGAGACTCCTCAGCATCATCCAACCACAACAAGATGCCAGTGCTGTGGCTCCTTCCGGCACGCAAGAGCAAGACGCAGGATGGAATGGGGAAAACGGCTCCCACCAAGCAACCAAAGATGGTGTCCATTGCGACGAGCACAACAGGGCTTTTGCAAGCTGGGGAGAAAGCAACTGGGAATCCTGATGGCTCTCCCCCAAAATCACCAAAGGCCTCCAGAGCTAGGACACCATCCCCTTCAAGGAGCAAAGTTCCAGTGCTCAAACAGATGTTAACGTGCCTCAAGCAAACCTTCAGCAAGCTTCAAAAGAAAGTGAAGTCCCGAATGGCCAAGGACTCTTGTTCCAGAACACCTGACACTAAATTTACAAAGCCACTGTTTTGGAAGGCAAGGGCCTCCAACGGTGTCCGGTTTCAATACTACTGAATCCCACCCTGCCAGCATGCCCACTAACAGAAGGGGCCCACAAATTCCAACATCTCCCTATCATCCAGCGGGTCTGGTAAGCATGGGCTAAAGTGGCTGAGAAGAATGGCTTGTTGTCCTGGGACACAGAGACTGATGTATAAGAGACTCTTCTTGGGGTATGACATCTAAATCCAGATTCCAAGATAAAGGGGGACCTGGGGGCTTGGATGAGATTGAGGATGTGGCTAGCTCACTGGATTTGTTACTTTACCTCATATGGTTCAAGAATCAATCCTTCCTTCAAGAAGAGCTGATACTAAATTTACAAAGTCACCCTTTTGGAAGGCAAGGGCCCCTAAGGGTGTCTAGTAGTACTATTAGGTGCCTACTATCAATCAAACCCAAACCGGTCTCTTGACCCCTAAAACCCTGCCCCTCGACCCTTAAACCCTGCCCACCTATCACCAGACGTCCCACCCATGGGGATATTACTTCCGGGGTCAAGGCGGACACATGACCGGAAGCAAAGTGTGTCGTGTGACCCTTCTAAGAACTCCTCCCACTGTCCTTTACCAATCAGGAGTGGTTTCGCCCCCATAGGTCTACGCTGAGAGGTGATTTGATCAATCAGGTGTGTTCCAGGGTGGGGTGTCCCATCTGGATGAGGCTCATGTGACCCCTCTAAGAACTCCTCCCTCTGCACTCTACAAATCACGAAGGGTTTCAGCCGCATAGGACCACCCCAAGAGCAGACTTGACCAATCAGTGATGTTCTGGGGCAGGGTGACCCACCCAGATGAAGGTCGTGTGATCCCACTGAGATCTTCTCCCAGTGCCCTCTGCCAATCAGAGGGCAGCACTATCACCCTATAAGTCCCAGCAATCGGGACAGAAGAGGCCATCTTTTACCAAGGACGTGTGCTTTAGAAATCGTGGAAACATGGACCCCTTCACCACCCCTTTGAGCACTTTTGACTTTGTTTTAGCCCCGAGGGCTTTTGGACTTGTGTAGAGAAAGCGCTACATGAGCGACAGTTCCCACAAGGGCCCTTTGACTCAGCCGTTGATGAATACGCCGGAACCCGAAACCCAAACTCTTGTGAGGCACCCCGATGAGTGTGATGGCCTCTCATTGTCCACCCCTCTAGAGGTGGAAGGCAAACACAGCTTGGGGGAGTAATTGGAGGACAAGGTGAATGGAAAAGACATTGCTCAGGTAAATGAATGATTAAGAAGTGACCGTTGATGATGGAATGTAATGAGGTTAGGAACAGGGGGTTGGGGGTTGGGTTGTGTCTATTTAAAAAAAAGCAGTGAGAACTTATACTGTTTCTTTTCTGAAAATCTCTCGACAGCTTGACGATGCCTTTCTAGAGGACCCGGAGGCCCTGGAAAGCGTTACATCAAGCAGTGAAGATGAACCGGGTTCTCCTTCTTTTTGCTCAATGCCGATACAAATTGTTGAAGAGGACTCCAAGGATGACGACTATGAAGAGTTTAGGATGCTTGGCATGGAACTAACTGAGTCAGTGCCACATCGTGAGCATAAAAAAGTCATGCAGACTATTATACGTGTTGCTGTTTATGCTGTCCTTAATCACTGCCTTAGGGAAAAGCTTTTTGAAGATTGTGAGGGCTGTGTCATATATGTGCCAGCCCAACGGCACCATGACTGTGTGACTTGGACTTCAGTAGATAGAAACTGCAAGCTCCGGGGCCTGTGTGCTGAGCTGTATTTGGAAAGCTTATTAAACACTGTTCTTGCCATAGGTGATGCTATGCAATGTCTGTGCCTAACCCAAGAACATTTAGCGTAAGGGGTGACCTGGATAAATGCTGTGCAATTTAGTGCAGACCCTGACCATGTTTTCAAGAAAATGACCAAACCGGAAGATGTGTGTGTCACCTTATTAACTTGAACTGGGACCGTATAGAACATGGTTGCAACCAAGGTCCTGTATTGGCACCAAATCTTATGTAAAGGGGGTGATATAAGGGGTCTAAGAGCAGGTTATGGATTGCTGATTATGATTATGCTGTCTGTATGCATGTGTCCTTTTGTAGTTGAAGTTATGAATATTGGCTGTATCCTGTCTGTATTTCAAACTTATGCTATGCTTCTGGGTGACATCCCAGGAGAGTTGGTGTTAGCTCTGCCTAGCCTCCTTGATGGCACATTAAGAACCATCAGCTACACAAGTGACCCATTGAGAGAAGGCAGATGCGCCTTGTAAGTCAGCAAAGTATGCAGGGACTTGTCCATATGACTCCAAACTCCATTTTTCTTGTCATTTTCCACAGTAAGGACAAAGAGGTGTTCTTATACCTAGAAAAGAGTATAAAAGGCTGATGCTTCATCTCCATCTTGTCTTCAATCTTGCTTCTTACCTCTGGAGGGACTTTGCTACAAACAGAAGCTCTGAACAAAGAACTGATGAGCCATCCCAGCTGGGGATGTACTCCAGAGACTTAATTTAAACCTGCACTTTATTCTATCACTGCTACAAGCCTGAACCAAGAACTTTGCCATTACTGTATGTAATTGATTCCATTGAACCAATTCTAGCTCTTATCTGTTTCTTTTTCCTTTTATGAATAAACCTTTAGATTTTATAGATTCATAGATTGTAGGACTGGCAGGGACCTTGAGAGGTCATCGTGTCCATCCTCTCCCCTCATGGCAGAACCAAATACTGTCTAGACCATCCCTGATAGACATTTATCTAACTTACTCTTAAATAGCTCCAGAGATGCAGATTTCACAACCTCCCTAGGCAATTTATTCCAGTGTTTAACCACCTTGACAGGTAGGAACTTTTTCCTAATGTCCAGTCTAAACCTCCCTTGCTGCAGTTTAAGCCCATTGTTTCTTGTTTATTCTTAGAGGTTACTAAGGTGGACAAGTTTTCTCCCTACTCCTTATGACACCCTTTTAGATACCTGAAAACTGCTATCATGTCCCCTCTCAGTCTTCTCTTTTCCAAACTAACCAAACCCAATTCTTTCAGCCTTCCTTCATAGGTCATGTTCTCAAGACCATTAATCATTCTTGTTGCTCTTCTCTGGACCCTCTCCAATTTCTCCACTCTTTCAGTACCTGTTTTCCCTCAATTACAAGGTTTCATACTGTGAGTTTATCAACGATGAAACCGCCTGTGTGTCTTGGAAGCACGCAAAAGACCGGTACTCTGTCTTTGGCAATACCAACATCTTCATTGCCTGTGTCACCACCACTTATGCCCTCTTAGAACTATTCAACCTCCTAGAGAAGTTGCAAGAGTGGTGCCTGTACCACGACACTGTGTTGGTGATCTCTGTGAAATGGGAGAGTGAGAGGAATCCCCCTCTGGGGGATTATTTAGGGGCAACAACCGGTGTTATTTTCGATCATCGCCGTAAACCATTTTCCATACCTTCAAAGAATTTGAAGGGCTAACATCAGCGGGTCTGGTGTGTATAGTTCTTTGAAACTCTGGTTGTAACTCTTTAAAGTCAGGTAACACACCAGTGTAACAAAAGGTGTTATGGGCTGTAAAATATCTCCACATCCTAGTTTTTAAAGTTCTGTTAAATCGCTCTACAACCCCTGCTTTGACTTCATAATTAGTAACAAGATAGTGAACTCCATGCCACTTTAATAATCTGCTTAAATGTTTGTTTAAAAATTCTTTCCCCCCGATCGGTTTGTAATTTTTGAGGCACGCAATCTTTGCTGAAAATAGCTTGAAAGGCCTTGGATACCTCAACACCTGTCTTGTCTTTTAGGCCTAAGGCCCAGGCATATTTGGATAGAATGTCTATCACTGTCAAGATGTACTTAAAACCACTGCTGCGTTTGGAGAACCGGTGGATATCCACCAAATTTGCCTGCCATTGCACATCCACATCTGAAACAATGGTCTTGTTTCTTTTAAAAGTTATTTGAGCCGGTTTGTGTAAAGGGAAAAAAGAACAGGAGTACTTGTGGCACTTTAGAGACTAACAAATTTATTTGAGCATAAGCTTTTGTGGGCTACACCCCACTTCATCGGATGCATGCAGTGGAAAATACAGTAGGAAGATAGATATAGGTATATATATATACAGAGAACATGAAACAATGGGTGTTACCATACACACTATAAGGAGAGTGATGAGTTAAGGTGAGCTATTATCAGCAGGAGAGAAAAGAACTGTTTGTAGTGGTAATGAAAATGGCCCATTTCCAGCAATTGATAAGAAGGTTTGCGGAACTGTAGTAGGGGGAAAAATAAGAGTGGGGAAATAGTTTTACTTTGTGTAACGGCCCATCCTCTCCCAGTCTTTATTCAAGCCTAATTTAATGATGTCCAATTAGCAAATAAATTCCAAATCAGCAGTCTCTTGTTGGAGTCTGTTTTTGAAGATTTTTTGTTGTAATATTGTGACTTTTAGGTGTGTAATCAAGTGGCCGGGGAGATTGAATTGTTCTCCGACTGGTTTTTTAATGTTATAATTCTTGACATCTTATTTGTGTCCATTTATTCTTTTACGTAGAGACTGTCCGGTTTGGCCAAAGTACATGGGAGAGGGGCATTGCTGGCACATGATGGCATATATCACATTGGTAGATGTGCAGGCGAATGAGCCTCTGATAGTGTGGCTGATGTGATTAGGTCCTATGACGGTATCCCCTCAATAGATATGTGAACAGAGTTAACAAGAGGCTTTGTTGCAAGGATAGCTTCCTGGGTTAGTGTTTTTGTTTCGTGGTTTCTGCAGGTTTGGGGGCTGTCTGTAAGAGCGGACTGGCCTGTCTCCCAAGATCCGTGAGAGTGAGGGATTGTCCTTCAGGATAGGTTGTAGATCCTTGATGATGTGCTGGAGAGGTTTTAGTTGGGGGCTGTGGCAGATTAACAAATTTGCCACCACTAGGCCCTCAAAAAATTGCCTTGCACCCCCACACACGCCAGGTCACCTCTGCTTCTCCTTGCCAAGCCTGGGAGGGAGGGAGGAGAACGGGAGTTGTGGCGCACTCGGGGGATGGTGGCGGTGGAGCAGAGATGAGTTGGGGCGGGGAGAGTTTCCCGCCCCTCCCGGGTTACTCCCCGCACCCTGCAGGCTGCAGCTCACCTCTGCTCTGCCTCCTCTGATTGCACCGCTACTCGCTTCACTCTCCCTCCCAGCACTTTCGTGTGGCAAGCCAGGGAGGGAGGTGGAAGGAGGGAAGCGCGGTGCACCTGGGGGAGGAGGTGGGCCAGGGATTTGAGGAAGGGGCAGAGTTGGGGAGGGGATGTGAAAAAATTTGCGGCCTTAGGCCTAGGCCTTGTTGGCCTAGGCGATAATACGCCGCTGGGTGGGGGCTGAAGGGGATGGCTAGTGGCGTTCTGTTACTTTCTTTGTTGGGCCTGTCCTGTAGTAGGTGACTTCTAGGTACTCTTCTGGCTCTGTCAATCTGTTTCTTCACTTCAGCAGGTGGATATTGTTGTTGTAAGAACACTTGATTGAGATCTTGTAGGTGTTTGTCTCTATCTGAGGGGTTGGAGCAAATGCGATTGGATCGTAGAGCTTGGCTGTAGACAATAGGTTGAGTGGTGTGGTCTGGATGAAAGCTGGAGGCATGTAGATAAGTATAGTGGTCAGTAGGTTTCGGATATAAGGTGGTGTTTAGGTGGCCATCGTTAATTAGTGCTGTATTGTCTAGGAAGTGGATCTCTTGTACGGAATGGTCCAGGCTGAGGTTGATGGTGGGGTGGAAATGTGTAAAGTGTAAGTGTCCCTCTCTGAAAGCCAAACTGTTCCCTATTGAAAGTTTTACTATGCTTTCTGGACACTTGAGAAAGAGGATTCACCCCGCCAAAGCTCCCAAGTTCCCCAAGGATGTAATATATTTTCTTGAAGAGAGCTGCCTGTGTAGAAATGACTGTTACTGGTACCGTCTTTTGCTAACACAAATATAAAGGGGGACACATTCATATTGAGACATTTAAATAAATAAATTTTATTAATTGCCTGGTTTAACACAACATTTTACAGCGACCTGTAAAAATGAACACCACAACCGCTACCATAAGGGAGTCTGAGCTGGTTCATTCTTCCATTTTGTCCTTTTCCGGATTTTCCTCTTGAGATCTGTATCTCAGATATGAACAAAAACAGCTGATGCATGATATATTTACTCCCACGTAGTGGTGAGCTGGAGCCAGTTCCAATCGGTTCACAGGAACCGGTTGTTAAATTTAGAAACCCTTTTAGAACCGGTTGTTCCAGGACAAGCAGTTCTGAAAGAGCTTTTAAATTTAACTAAAGCTCAGGCAGCTATCCACCCGGCCCCCGGCCCCAACTCACTTCCCTCTCCTCCCCTGAACACTCCACCCTCCTTCTCCTCTCCATGCCCTGCTTCTCGCGAATCAGATGTTCACAAGAAGCCTGACACAAGCAGCAGGCAGGTAAGCTCGGGGTGAGGCATGAGGAGGGCTCCAGAGAGGCATGGCATGGCCCAGTCCAGCTCAGGCCGTGCGGCTCCCTCCGGCCTGGCCCCTGGCCTGGCCCTGGCTGAGCGCCCCTGCTCAGTCCTGGCCAAGCACCCCCCGCTCTGATCCCAGTGGCATCGGCCTGCCTTGGGCCCCGCAGTGCTGGTGTCGGTCCCGGCCGAGCGGCTCCGAGCCGCCCCGGCTCAGATCCCGCAGCACCGGTGCCATTCCTGGACAAGCGGCTCCGGCTCGGCTCGGGCCCTGGGCCCGTGGTGCCAGTCACAGTCGAGCGTCTCCCTGGCCCGACCAGGGCCCCGACTTCCCTGCCCGACTTGGTCCCCGCGGGGTTGGTCCCGGTCCCGGCCGAGCAGCTCCAGCCTAACCCGGCTGGGCCCCATGGCACCGGTCCTGGCCCAGCAAAGCAGCTCCGGCCCAGGCTCCGCAGCACCGGTCCCGGTTTCCGCTGAGCAGCTCTTGCCCAGACCTTGCGGCACTGGCACCGGTCCAGGTCTCGGCCGAGCAGCTCTGGCTGGCTCGGCTTGGACCCCCACAGCGCCAGTACCGGTCCCGGCCGATTGGCTCCAAGCAGCACGGTAATGGGGCAGGGAGCAGGGGCGGGGGGTTGGAAGAGGGAAGGGAGTTCGGTGGGTTGAGGTGGAGTGCATAGGGGTCGGGGCGGTCAGAAGGCAGGGAACAGGGGGATTGAATGGGGGCAAGGGTTCGAGGGGCAGTCAGGAAGGAGCAGGGGTTGGATGGGGTGGAGGGGCAGAGAGAAGGAGTGGTTGGATGGGGCAGGAGTCCCGGGAGAGGCATCACAAATGAGAGGAGGATTTGAATGGGGTGGCAGGGGACAGTCAGGGGACAGGGAAGGGGGGTGGATGGGGCAGAGGTCCCGGGGGGTGTCAAGGAACATGAGGGGTTGGATGGGACATGACCCCCTGGGGAGGCACGAGCCCCTCATGGGATGAGGAGGAGGGAACCTGTTGTTAATATTCTGGCGGCTCATCACTGCTCCCACAAGGCTACCGATGTCAGTTCTCAAAGGCCTCTAGAAAGGCATCGTCGAGCTGTTGAGAGATTTTCAGAAAAGAAACAGCGTAAGCACTCCACTGCTTATTTTTAGATTTACACAACCTCCTGGTTCCTAATTTCATTGCACCCCATCATCAACCGTCACTTCTTAATCATTCATTTACGTGAGCGACATCTTTTTTGTTCTCTTCGTCTTCTACTAACTCCCCTGATCTGCGTTCGTCTTCCACCTCTGAGGTCCAAGAATGAGAGGCCTTCATACTCATCGGGGTGCCTCACGAGGGTTTGGGTTTCAGGTTCTGGCGTATCCATCAACGGCCGAGTCAAAGGGCCCTCGTGGGAACGGTCGCTCATGTAGCGCTTTCTCCACACAAATCCAAATACCCTCAGGGCTCACACAAAGTCCGAAGTTCTCACCAGAGTGGTGAAGGAGTCCATGTTTCCACGATTTCTAAAACATGTGTTCTTGGTAAAAGATGGCCTCTTCTGCCCCGATTGCTGGGACTTATGGGGTGATAGTGCTGCGTTCTGATTGGCAGAGGGCGCTGGGACGAGTTCTTAGAGGGGTGACACGACCCTCTTCTGAGCAGGTCAACCTGCCCCGGAAAACCACCGATTGGCCCAATGTGCTCTCAGGGCGGTGCTGTGTGGCTGAAACCCGTCGTGATTCACAGAGGGCAGTGGAGGGGTTCTTAGAGGGGTCACACAAACCACTTCTGGATGGGTCACCATGCCCCAGAACACCCTTGATTGGACAAATCTGCTCTCAGGCTGGGCCTACGGGGGAGAAACTCCTCCTGATTGGTAGAGGGCAGTGGGAGGAGTTCTTAGAGGAGTCACATGACACACTTTGCTTCCGGCTGTGTGTCCTCCTTGACCCAGGAAGTAATAGTCCCCATGGGTGGGACTTTTAGTGACAGGTGGTCGGGACTTAAGGGGTCAATGGGCAGGGCTTAAGCGGCCAAGGAGAGGGGCAAGGGTTTGATTGATCGTAGGTCCCTTATACTATTTCTGGTTTCCATACTACTGAATCCCACCCTGCCACCATGCCCATTAACAGAAGGGGTCCACTGATTCCACCATCTCCCTAGCAACCAGCGGGCCTTGTAAGCATTGGCCAAGTGGCTGAGAAGAATGGCTTGTTGTCCTGGGACACAGAGACTGATGATAAGAGACTGTCCTTGGGGTATGACATTTAACCCCAGATTGCAAGATGAAAGCGGGGCCTGGGGTTTCAGTGAGACTGATGGTGAGACTAGCTCACTGGATTTGTTATTTTACCTCATCTGGTTCAAGAAGCAATCCTTCCTTGGCAGATGCATGGCCGAAGTCTCGTCCTTACAGATGTTTTGGCCACATATGTGAATAAAAGCCAACAACCCATGGAGAATGAGATTAGCATGGCCCGTGGGTGATTAACCAGGGATGGGACAGTGACAGGTCAGGTGTAATGGGAAACAGCAGCCACATTCCTTCTCATAGTGACTTTATTCACAGGAATTCTGAGGTTAGAGCAGCCACCGATACGGCTCTTTATGGGTCAACATCCCAGCGTTCCCCTAGCTCTCCACAAACAGAGTGACTTTGTAAATGCTGCTGCCTGGCTTGGTCTCCTTTCCCCGGAGTGCTCTCCTCCCTCAACTGTGGGTGGGGATGGCCCCCCTAAACTTCAGGTCTTAGATCCTGTCTGAGCCTTTCTCTCCAGAGTGGAAATCAGTAGCTCTTGTTTCCTCGTATATAAGGTCCAAGACGGAATAGGTGGCCATGACCAATGCCACCAGCTATGGAGCCGGATGATGAACTGACTCTTTACTTGACAAACACCCTGATTATCCTGGCACGAAGATGGTTGCTTTTCATGCTGTACACGATAGGATCCATTAAAGGAGGAACCAGCAGGTAGATGTAGCCCAGGATAATTTGAAGCAAGGGAGAAGAGCTCTTCCTGAATCCACGTATGACAGTCAGGCTGAACTCCGCCATGTAGAAGAGCAGGACGGCGCAGAGGTGGGAGACACAGGTGTTCAGGGCCCTAAAGCATTTTGTGGGGGACATGATGCTCAGCACTGCTTTGAGGATCATCACATAAGAGAGGAAAATGAGCAGCAAGTCCAACCTCACCGTTATGACTGTAATAAACAAGTCATAGATGTTCTTGACTGTGATGTCCGTAACAGACCAACTTCATGACGTCCTGCTGCAAGCAGTTGGAATGGGAGAGGACATTGGCTCAAAAGAATAGGAACCATTTCAGGAGATAAGGGAGTGGAAATATTATTGCCACTGCTCTTAGCACAAACCACCAGTCCCATCTTGGCTATTCTCAGCAGGGTTAAGATGGAGGCATATCTCAGCGGGTTATAGATTGCGATGAAGTGGTCAAATGCCATCAACAAGAGCAGAGAAGATTCAATGAATTTCAGAGAGTGGATGAAGAACATCTGGGCAAAACAAGCATCAAGGCTGATCTCTCTAGAGTTTAAAAGAGAATAGGCCTAATATCGTTGGCATGATGGCTAACAATAAGCCAAGGTCTCTGATGGAGAACATGGAAAGGAAAATGTACAGGGGATCATGGAGGCTCAGATCTGTTTTTATAATGAACAAAATGACTGAATTTCCTACTATCAAAATAGCATACATGAAGCAGAAGAGGACAGAAACCCAGAGATGGATGTCTTCCTGCCCAGGTATCCCAGTGAGAAGGAACACTGCAGGTGTGAATTTGGTGTCATTGACAGCTGATATACCATACTGGGCAGGTCCGAGAAGTTTTGAACTTTCCTTCCTGAAAGGAAAAAGAAGAGGAATGTAGATGATATTTAAGATGACATCTTTCTTCTCTGAGTGCAAATGTAGGATTCCCAGAAGCTTAAGGAAGATCAGAAAAAACATAGATTTGGATTACCACCCCCAATAGGATATGCCAATAGGAAGATAGGCACTGCCAGACTGGATCAGACCTGCAATCCTTCTAGCTCAGTAACCAGCTACATATGCGTCAGGGGAAGATGGAAGAATCCCTGCAATAGGGAGCCATGAGATTAACTGCTCCAAGGGAAAGTTTCCCCCAGGCACCCACTAATTAGACATATTTTGTGGTGTAAATCCAGTCCTTCTTTGAATCGGGCTAATCCCTTGGCCCCATTGATCTCTACTGGATGAGAGTTCCACAGCCTATTTGAGCACTGTGTGAGTTTGCAATAATGACATTCACACAGACACCCTTTCTAGCCCTCAACTTCAAAGTGTGGCCCATTGTATCATGACGTGTGTACACATATGGCAAGTGCATGGTGAAAATGGTCATTGTGTTTATCTGTCCTGCATTTAAGTTATTCATAAATGTGTTTCATTGCCTCATTATATACCTTATTTTTTTTTATTTTCTTTGCTCCTGTGAATTCAAATTATGCCACTGCCTCTTTGGAGCACATGGGATAAATTTTCAAAGTCTGGTTCTGAATTCAATAACGGCTTCACTTCAGATTTACATGTGTAAATTCGATCAGAACCGGGATCTATTAACTTTTGCTTACCAAATGCTCCCAGTGATACACTCTGACCCCAAGAATTCCTCCAAGAGTAGCTGACGTGATTTGCCCAGCCTATGTTGACTGATTCCAGAGAATTTGATCATCCTACAGGTTCCCCTTCATTCCCACAGGACCCGAATCTGCTCCCCATGCAAGGGATTGTCATTATCTGGTAAGCTACAAGCTAACATGGACAGTGACTTCAGCTGGATGAGGGAGGGGTTGGCATCGCAAATGGGTGAATAGTGCAAACACTGGGTTTGCACTAATATCATCCAGTTGAGTGTGCTAGTTACTTCAGCCATGCTTTTTTAACAGGTGATGGAGGTAAATTACATAAAAAACTATTACACTGCTCTTTTCTGCACCGCAGCTCTACTCTTTGCTGAAACACAGACCCGTGGTTCTGCTTTCTCAGGACTTTTTGGAAATTCTTGCACGGCTATTGTAGAGTTATTGTGTGCATGACTCTGAATGTAAGTATTACAAATGGCTTCTGCTCAGTTAGCAGGGATGAGTACCATACAGCTGTTCACTGAACTGAGAGTTAATAGCACAAACTCATTGCTAACAGTTACCACTGCTCCTTCCTGTAGCAATTCCAACAACTCTGCTGCTGGCTTTCAATGTGCATACATGTCATGAAATTTTAGTTTGTAATATTTGTATTACAATGAAAAGTTTTGGCATAACATTTACACAGCTGTACTTTAGCACACACATGTCAACCACAGGAACAAACCCAGCTGCACCTATTCAGCAGGCACAGTGCTCAGTGCTACAGCCACATTGTGCGGTAGCCCAGGCCTCAGCCTGAGGGTGGAAGAATGGTGAGATTTCACCCCCTGAGAAAGGAGGCTACGAATCCTGACATTTGGCCCTCAGAAACCAGAGAAGGGAAAGAGATGAACATAGCCCTGTAACTCTGAGGGGTATCTTCAGGGCAGAAGTGCTGGAGCCTTCAGCCAATCAGGAAACAGAAATACAGGCAAGTCGCATTGTAGGCTCATTTAACATGTGTGAATTCAGCTTTGTGCAGTCAGTAAAAACAAGGAAAAAAAAGAAAAATTACAATATAAAAACTGCATCTGTAGTGTGGGCGATTCCACCCGCCATTCAACTAAATGAGTGTTTCACCATCCGTGGTTTTTGCTTTACACGCTAACCATGGAACGGAACCCTCGCATAAAACGAGACTTACTTGTATATCCTCAGAGCAACGCAGCTCTGAATTCCTGCATTTACAATCAAGTAAAAGAGTAAAATTGTTGAAAATGCATTTGCTGATTAAATTTCCAGCTGCAAATATACTTGATACAATTTGGGAAGTAGTCACTGATATTCCGTGGGGTATCTTCTTCCTCAGCCCCTGGCAGGATTGGGCTCAGAGCACACAGCACTTCTAAAAATGGGACTCCTTGAGAAATCGTTGCTCAGGGCATCAGGGTTTTAGCACTGCAAGCTTGCTTTGAATGTCAGATTTCTGTGTAGATTCAATTACTCACCGCGGAGAATGGGCAGATGTAGCGGAGGGGTTGCCAAGCTACCTACTGCTATCTGCCCTCCATCCCTATCACTGAATCATCCCAACAGCCCAGGTGAGTCCTCTGCCGCTGCACAGAACATCTGCAAATAGAAACAGCTTGCAGCCTTTACACATCACTTTGTATTTTAAAGAGAGTGAAACCTGCCAATGTACCCAATTCCTGCTAGAAGTGGAGCTGCTGACGCCAGAGATCTTCATCCTAAAGGACAAGGAGTCATCGGAGAGGTTGCAGGGCAGCAGGCAGAATCTGTTCAGATAGGGAGGCACCTGTCTTTATGAAGCATGTTTGCACCCTTAGGGGTCACTTGACATCAAGGACACTTAGCTTCTTGGCTTCATGTGCAGTAGCTATAAACTCTGTGAGAACGAAAGACAAAGTGCAAGAGGAGAAATGATAGGGAATGGGTGCTAATGCTACCCAATGAGACTGCAGAACCAGCCCTCCTGCAGTCTCTCTTGCTGGAATTGGGGCTTATCATCCCTGTTATTCACATGGTTACCTCGAGGGTGGTCGAGTGGTAATGATGATGCCATAACAGCTGTGATCTTGCTGAAATAAACTAAAATAGAATAATAATATTAATATAGGAGCAGATTTCTCTGCAGCAGCCCCCTTTCCTGCATTACACACCCAGGTTGCTGACCAGAGTACAGAGAATCCACAAGTCTCTGGACATGGAAATTTCCCTCAGATCGTTCCAGGAGGGGAGCTCCCTTCCTTTTCCCTGAAGAATGAAAAGGGGAGACCCAGGAATCCCCAAAGTTATGCCCTGATCTCAGTGATCCATTGGGAGCTAGGCTCACTAACGTACAATCTCTTGGCCTCCCCAACTACTCCAGGACCCTCACCAGCTCCCTGGAAGCTCATTAGAGATGTGCTACCAGGGTCTGTCACAATAGCCCATAGAGATTGGCAGATTGGTTGGTGTAGCTGAAGCGCTCAAATCCTCAGCCGTAGACCGGTTGGGAGGTTTTGACCTTTCCATATCCAGAGTGCAGCCAGAGACTCCACCAGTGCAGCCTTCATTTATGTTACAAGGGAGAAACAGATGAAAAGTCCCAGTTACTCTTGGGGATCCACGCAGCTGCAGCTGGGCAGTATCGTGGAAATTGAAATTTTAGAGAAAAATGACCCATTTTCTACGAAAACACACCCCAGAGAATGGATAAAAAGGAAATATTTTAGTTTGGGTCATACTTTTTTATCGGGGGTACGTGGGTGGGAGGAATCTCTCAGTTTTCCAGCCCAGCTCTGGCTTGAACCATGAGCCTCTGTCCCATTTCATGTGTGAAATGATGTTCTATTTCCATGAATACTCATGCCTTTGACTTTGAAATCTGTGTCCTGCAAACCCTCATTGTGCCTGAACAACAGCTCTGGGGCCACTATGTACTAGAGAGTGACAGCTCAGGGAATGCCTGTTACCACTCCGGATACAGGCTGCAGACTGACAAAACAGAACCTGAGGAGAACCAGTCAGGTATTAACCCAGGGACAGAGGAGCTACTAGATTTTTGTTTGCTGACAAGCCACTGACAGAGGGCTGGGATCTTTCATGTTTTGAAGAAATCCATATGACAGATGCTACATTTTATGTCCCACTCTAGCCTGAGAAATCATCTCTGAAAGACGATCAGAGGGGAACGAGTGGGTTTACATGTGTGTGTCAAAGTAGAAATATGTAAATGTTATGCCAAAACTTTTCATTGTAATATAAATATTAAAAAGACAAAGTTTCATGACCTGCATGTGTATCAAAACCCAGCAGGAGAGTTGTTGGAATCTCTACAGGAAGGAGCAGTGGTAACTTTACTGCATAAAGGCTTTTGCTTTAGAAAGTATTTCAGTAGTACTTCAAATAGTGTTTGCAATGGGTTTGAGCTATTAACTCTTTGTTCAGTGAACAGCTGTATGATACAGCCTCCCGGTAATTGACCAGTAGCTGTTTCTAACACTTACATTCAGAGTCATGAACAAAATCTCTCTCTGATACCCGTGCAAGACTTTGCAAAAAGTCCTGACAGAACAGAACCACTGGTGAGTGATCCAGCGAAGAGTAGAGCTGAGGTGCAGGAAAGGGGAGTGTAGTAGTGGTTCTATATCGTTGTGATGGGTTGGATCACAGAAACCCCTTGGGATGTGCCACCTGATGTGCCGAGATTACCTTTGATCCCATTTTCCTTGGCTGTTTTGAACTTCAGTGCCCTGCCTGGTTTGAGCCAGACACGCTATGTCTGCTGCAAACCCAGACCCAGGTCTGAACAACATCCCTCAAAAGCTTTAGGCTTAACTGAAAACAGCTTGAGAAGTGTTCCTGTCTCCAGCACTCAGATGCCCAGCTCCCAATGGGAGGTCCTAATGGGATCCAAACCCCAAATAAATCCGTTTTACCTTGTATAAATCTTAAACAGGTAAACTCATAGATTGTCCATCCTCTATAACACCGGTAGAGAAATATGGACAGGTGTTTGTCCCCCCCTCAGGTATTAATACATACTCTGAGTCAATTCATAAGTAAAAAATGATTGTATTAAATACAGAAAGTAGGATTTAAGTGGTTCCAAGTAATAACAGACAGAACAAAGTGAATTACCAAGCAAAATAAAATAAAACATACAAGTCTAAGCCTAGTACAGTAAGAAAGTGATTACAGATGAAATCTCATCCTCAAAGCTATTCCAGTAAGTTTCTTTTACAGACTAATCTCCCTCTAGTTTGGGTCCAGCGATCTTCACCCCTGTGGTTACAGTCCTTTGTTCCAGTCTCTTTCAGGCATCCTTTGGGGTGGAGAGGCTATCTCTTGAGCCAGTTGAAGTCAAAATGAAGAGGTCTCCAAGGGGCTTAAATAGACTTTCCTTTGTGGGTGGAGTCCCCCTCCTCTCTCCTATGCAGAATCCGGCAAGTCACATGTCCGCGCATGACTCAGAACTTTAGAGGTGGCAGCCATTGTTCACATGCTACCTTCAACGTCCCCAAGTAGACTTCTTATTTGGATTGGAGTCTTCCAAGGTTCTATTGTCCGTTACGTGCTTCTTGATTGGGCACTTAACTTGCAAATTTCTTTCTTAAGAATCTGACCAAACGCCTTACTAAGGCTACTTAAATCAACCAAGTACAGAGCCAATATTTATAACTTCGAATACAAAAATGGTACATGTGTACTGATAGGATGGATAGATTCAGTAGATCGTAACCTTTGCAGAGATATGTTACATGGCATGCCCGGTTATGTCATACATACATTCATAAGCATATTTCCATAAAGCATTATAGGGTGAAACATCGGTTAAACATCTTGCAAAATAAATAACCCACAGAAGACATGTGGGAGATAAAGTTTGTGGTTTTGTGTATTTACATATGTATGAGTAGTGTGGGAAATGTTGTCAACAGTCCCTGTCTGTGCTGTATTCTGATAATTCAGAGGTCAAAAGAAAATCCTATTATGTAAATAAATTGTAAGCACAAGATATCTCAGTATTCATCTCTCTTTGAAATGTACTGTAAATGATGGAGAACAAGCAAATGGCCTTATGTTAATTTATATAGCTAAGTAATGGTGATGGATGTCATTCAAAGTCATCCTAATTATCTTTTGTTCCCTGAGGAATTTCAACTTGTCAAAAGACATGAAATTGTATAAACGATCCTCGGGTCCTGATTCTGTCATCTCAGATCTGCTTAGACTTCATCAGGAGAAGTTTGAGTTGCAAGACTGAGGGCCCAGTTATACTGTGTGACAAAGTTCCTCCTTTACCTTGGTGGGTCCTGCGCTTATTGGCGGATTTGCTCACCTCAGTGATCTTCCCCTTTGGTGGAACCCACAGTCTGGGTCAGCTTCTCCTGTGTCTGATCAGGAGTTGGGAGGTTTCGGGGGAACCCGGGCCCGCCCTCTACTCCAGGTTCCAGCCCAGGGCCCTGTGGATTGCAGCTGTCTATAGTGCCTCCTGTAACAGCTGCATGACAGCTACATCTCCCTGGGCTATTTCCCCATGGCCTCCTCCAAACACCATCTTTATCCTCACCACAGGACCTTCCTCCCGGTGTCTGATAATGCTTGATTGTCTGATAATTCCTCAATCCTCCAGTAGCACACCCTCTCAGTCTCAGGTCCTTGTGACTATTGCTCCCAGCTCCTCAAACGCCCTTCCTCTCCTCTGGCTCCTCCCCGCCTGACTGGAGTGAGCTCCTTTTTAAACCCAGGTGCCCTGATTAGCCTGCCTTGATTGGCTGCAGGTGTTCTAATCAATGTAACTATCTCCACTGCCTTTTAGAAAGATCTTAATTGGCCCCAGGTGCCTTGATTAACCTGGAGCAACTGCCATTTTTTTACCAGGGTACTAGGGATTTGTTTAGCCTGAGACTATCATACCTGTTCCTCAGTACTTTACTGTAGCCATCTGGCCTTGCCCCATCACGTATCCCCCCCTCCGCTAAACACCATAGGGTTGGGCAACTTGGGACGCCAGGCAGTGTGTGGGCAACTTGGGACGCCAGGCTGTGTGCTCGTGATAGACCATCAGCGGTGCTGTGCTGCCATCTAGCCCTGTGCCGTATGAGGAACTGGAATGGTTGGAGGGCTAAGAATCACCTGGTGACCCTTGCATTCTTTTCCTTATTTCTCTGCATCCACTGGAGTGGTCTGTCACAAGAGTAAATCGCTGGCCTAAGAGATGATAACGCAGTGTCTTCATGGCCCATATGACAGCAAGGCATTCTCTCTCGACTACTGCATACTTCTGTTCTCTTGGGAGCAGCTTCCTGCTTAGGTAGAGGATCCTGTGTTCTTCTTCTCCAATCAGTTGTGACAGAATCGCCCCAACCCCATCTCAGAAGCATCTGTCTGTAAAATAAATTCTTTGGTAAAGTCCGGGGCTAGGAGTATGGGGTCATTACAGAGGGCTGTCTGAAGATCTAAAAATGCCCCCTCTGCTGCGTCAGTCCACTTCATCATGTCTGGACCTTGGGCCTTCACCAAGTCCTTTAGAGGACTTGCCCTACTGGCGAAGTGGGGAATAAAACGTCGATAGTAGCCTACCATGCCAAGGAATGCACGGACCTGCTTCTTTCAGGTCAGCCGGGGCCAGTTTTGAATCGCCTCTAGCTTATTAGTTTGGGGCTTCACTATACCCCTTCCTACAATATATCTCAGGTGCCTAGCCTCTGCTAGTCCTATAGAACATTTAGCAGGATTAGCGATGAGGCCAGCCAGCCTTAAGGTTCGTAGTACTGCCTCAATTTTCTCCAAGTGTGTTCCCCAGTCTGGTGTATGGATGATGACATCATCTAGGTATGCAGCTGCATAACTAGTATGGGAGCGCAGCAGCTTATCCATGAGGCGCTGGAATGTGGCTGGGGCCCCATGTAACCCAAAAGGGAGGACCGTGTACTGAAATAGCCTGTCCGGGGTGGAGAACGCTGTCTTTTCTTTAGCTTCGTTGGTCAGGGGAATCTGTCAATACCCTTTTGTCAGATCCAGTGCAGTCAAGAATCAGGCACTACCCAGTCGATCAGCCAGTTCATTGATGCATGGTATGGGATATGCATCAAAATGGTATACTTCATTCAGTCAGCTAAAGTCATTACAGAATCTCATAGTACCATCAGGTTTGGGCACTAGAACGATTGGACTGCACCACTGACTGTAGGATTCTTCAATAATGCCTAATTCTAATATTTTCTTTACTTTGGCTTTCATTTCTTCTCTTTTGGCTGCTGGGATTCGTTAGGGTCTCAGTGTTACCTTGGCTCCGGAGATCATGAGGGTATGGTGATAGGTCTCAGTTTTCTGCCCTGGTTTTGTAGAGAACACATCTTGGTTGCGATTAATCATGTAGTTTGCCTCGATTTTTTGGATTGGCTTCAAGTCGGGTGATATCTTATAGACTCATAGACTTTAAAGTAAGAAGGGAACATTATGATCATATAGTCTGACCTCCTGCACAAAGAAGGCCACAGAATCCTACACATCCAGTTCTATAACAACCCCCTAACCTATGTCTGAGTTATTGAAGTCCTCAAATTGTGGTTTGAAGACCTCAAGCTGCAGAGAATCCTCGAGCAAGTGACCCATGCCCCACGCTGCAGAGGAAGGCGAAAGACCTCCAGGGCCTCTGCCAATCTGCCCCAAAGGAAAATTCCCTCCTGACCCCAAATATGGCGATCAGCTAAACCCTGAGCATGTGGGCAAGACTCACCAGCCAGCACCCAGGAAAGAATTCTCTGCTGTAACTCAGATCCCATCGCATCTAACATCCCATCACAGACCACTGGGCATACCTACCTACTGATAATCAAAGATCAATTGCCAAAATTAATTGCCAAAATTAGGCTGTTCCATCATACCATCCCTTCCATAAACTTATCAAGCTTAGTCTTAAAGCCAGATATGTCTTTTGCCCCCACTACTCCCCTTGGAAGGCTGTTCCAGAACTTCACTCCTCTAATGGTTCACGCCTTCGTCTAATTTCGAGTCTAAACATTCTACTGTCCAGTTTATACCCATTTGTTCTTGTGTCCACATTGGTACTAAGCTTAAATAATTCCTCTCCCTCCCTAATATCAATCCTTCTGATATATTTATAAAGAGCAAGCATATACCCCCTCAACCTTCTTTTGATTAGGCTAAACAAGCCAAGCTCTTTGAGTCTCCTTTCACAGGACAGGTTTTCCATTCCTTGGATCATCCAAGTAGCCCGTCTCTGAACCTGTTCCAGTTTGAATTCATCCTTCTTAAACATGGGGACCAGAACTGCACACAGCATTCCAGATGAGGTCTCACCAGTGCCTTATATAAAGGTATTACCTCCTTATCTTTGCTGGAAATACCTTGCCTGATGCATCCTTAAACTGCATTAGCTGTTTTAATGGCCATATCACATTGGCAGCTCACAGTCATCCTGTGATCAACCAATACTCCAAGGTCTTTCTCCTCCTCTGTTACTTCCAACTGATGTGTCCCCAATTTATAACTAAAATTCTTATTATTAATCCCTAAATGCATGACCTTGCACTTTTCACTATTAAATTTCATCCTATTACTATTACTCCAGTTTACACGGTCATCCAGATCTTCCTGTATGATATCCCAGTCCTTCTCTGTGTTAGCAATACCTCCCAGCTTTGTGTCATCCACAAACTTTAATAGCAAATTCCCACTTTTTGTGCCAAGGTCAGTAATAAAAAGGTTAAATAAGATTGGTCCCAAAACTGATCCCTGAGGAACTCCATTATTAACCTTCTTCCAGCCTGACAGTTCACCCTTCAATATGACCCATTGTAGTGTCCCCTTTAACCAGTTCCTTATCCACCTCTTCACTTGCTCATGTAAGTTATCCTCCTGGGGAAGGGTCTCCTGGGTGACTAAGCATGCCTCTCGATCATGGCAAGGTTTCAGAAGATTGATGTGGTAAATTTGCTCTGGTTTCCTGCGGCCTGGCTGCCACACCTTATAGCTTACCTCTCCCATGGCTTCAGTCACTTCATAGGGTTCCTGCCACTGGACCAACAGCTTGCTTTCTGCTGTGGGCACCAGGACCATTACTCGATCCCCTGGTTGGAACCGTCGAAGCTTTGCTTGGTGGTTATAATGCGTCCGTTGGGTCTCCTGCGCTTTCTCCAAGTGTTCCCATACAATGGGTGTGACTCAGGCTATCCGATCCCTCATCTGTAGTACATGCTCGACTATGTTCCTTCCGGGATTTGGCTCCTCTTCCCAGGCTTCTCTGGCTATAACCAATATGCCTCGGGGGTGGTGCCCATATAGTAGTTTGAATGGAGAGAAACCTGTGGAGGCTTGTGGAACTTCTTGGATGGCGAACATGAGGTAAGGCAATAGGGTATCCCTGCCAAGCAGACACAGGAAGACCCACATGTCTCTTGGTGCGTTTCAGGTTGGGATTGAAACCTGACATGTTCACATATGAATTGGGGATGGCAAATGCCTTCTAAATGTTCAAAAAACAGAATATTACCTTATGTCCCTAATATCCTATAGCCAATACAGCTAGAAGGACACTGCACACACAAAACAGAAGGCAGTTGAAAAATCCCGCAATATTAATAAAAATAAATTAATAATTACTGCTAGAATCACATGGTTTTTCTGTCAATCTCATGATCTTTTTGTGTCTGTGTGGGGTGGGGGAATCTGTCTCATGGATTTTGAATGCTTTGGGTTAACAATAATGAGAGATAACTTCACTGATGAATCCAATCCATGGCTGTTCCTACACACGGGGGCTGTGCACAGGTGAGGCATGGGTGGGCTGGGGGAAGGATTAGGCCAAGGGATCAAAGGCTATAAATCAGCTCATCCTGCCCCAGAAGGAGGCTGCACCACCTGGCCCAGCCATGGGGTAGCAGCAGCCTCTGAGAAACAAATGAGAGCTTCCTCCATGGCCTGTCCTCTGCTCACCTGCCCAGGATCCAGTTCAGGTATATATCTGTGATGTGCTTGAAAACTGTATTGTAATTGTGGACTGTCACTAATTTCAAAGGGGTTTACTGGTCCTGCTTGTTGGAAAGGAGCTCTGTAGGGAATGAGAGATCTGAGTGACTAGTGTAAGGTGAGATAAGTTGGGCATGTCTGCCTTTGGGAGCAGGCTGTTTTGTCTCTCTCTGCTTTGGAGTTCTTCTGTGTGAGGACTCTGAATTCTAAGAAACAAAGCAGGGATACACTGCTTTCTTCTAGTAAGAGGATTTTTTGTTGTCAGACAAAAACGATGTTTATAATCCGCTAAGGTTGCAGCAGAACTCACCACCTTCACCCTTGTACAAACAGAAAGAAAAAGTTCCAGGGTGTGTTGGTCAATTACAGGATGACTATGAGCCACCAACGTGATGCAGCTCTGGAAAAGACTATTGCAATCCCGGGATGCATCAGGCGAAGTATTTCCAACAGAGACAGGGAAGTGTTATTGCCATTGTACAAGGCATTGGTAAGACCTCAGCTGGAATACTGTGTGCAGTTCGGATACATCATGTATAAGAAAGATGAATTCAAACTGGAACAGGTGCAGAGAAAGGCTATGAGAATGATCAGAGGAATGGAAACCCTGCCTATACTCTGATTTGTCTAGCATGGAATTTCTATCCATACAGATTCTATGGTACAGTTTAAATTTTTACTTTATTTGATTCTACTCATTCCTTCACATATAGTATCACTTCCACAGCAGCACAATTTATTCTGTCATTCCTATATATCTTGTACCGTAGTATTACTGTGTCCCATTGATTATTATTGTCCTGCCAAGTTTCTGTGATGCCTATTATATCAATATACTCGTTTAATACAAGGCACTCTAGTTCTCTCATCTTAGCATTTAGACTTTTAGCTCTTGTATATAAGCATTTGTGCATTTTGCCAATATGCAGTTGCTTGCCTGCCTGTCTTACATTTTAATGGGACTCATTTATGTTTGACTGTTGCTTCCTAACTTCTATTTATAGAATCATCAAAGTGTGGGACTGGAAGGGACCTCAGCAGGTGATCTAGTCCAGCCTCCTGCACTCAAGGCAGGACTAAGCAATAACTAGACCATTCGTGATCTAATCTGTTCTTAAACATCTCTAGTTATAGAGATTACAGCATCCCCCGAACTATTTGTTCAAGTGTTTAACCACCCTGACAGTTAGGAAGTTTTTTCTAATATCCAACCTAAACCACCCTTGCTGCAATTTAAGCCCATTGCTTCTTGTCCTATCCTCAGAGGTTAAAGACAGAGAAAAAAAATCACCCTCCTTCTTGTAACAGCCGTTTATGTATTTGAAAGCTATTATATCTGGGACTTTTCAGCTTGGAAAAGAGATAGCTAAGGGGGGTTATGATTGAGGTCTATAAAATCATGACTAGTGTGGAGAAAGTAAATAAGGAAGTGTTATTTACTCCTTCTTGTAACACTTGAACTAGGGCTAACCAACTGAAACTAATAGACAGCAGGTTTAAAACAAATAAAAAGAAGTATTTTTTCACACAGCAGACAGTCAACCTGTGGAACTCCTTGCCAGAACATATTGTGAAAGCCAAGACTGTAACAGGGTTGAAAAAAGGAACTAGATAAAGTCATGGAGGACAGGTCCATCAATGTGGTTAGTGAAATCATCCCTTGACCCTCACTCCCCTCACAATTCAACACCTGGAAACATGTCCCAAGAAAAAAGACTGTATTGGGCAATTTTTCCCAGCCTGAGCGTGGAAGATCCGTGATCTGCTTGTATTATTTATCAGAGTTAGACACTGCTTGATTCAAATCCTGTCTAGTTTATAGAACTCAGATTATGTTTTTACTTTTTTTCTTAGGCAATCAACTTTGATCTATACAATTACTACTCATCATCACTTAAAATCCACTTTTTGTAGTTAATAAATCTGTTTTATATTTTCTCTAAGCCAGTGTATTTTGCATGAAGAGCTTGGGGAAATCTGCTTAGGAACAGGAGCTGGTGCATGTCCTCTCCATATTGAAAGACAGGCAGATTAGATAATAAATTAACAATGGTCAGGCTTCTGACCATGGCAAGATGTACAGCTCTGAGGTCCTAGGCTGGGGAACTGGGGGAATTGGCTGGAGTCTCTCTAATGTTGGCTCCTGAGTAGCTGACAAAAGCATTCATGTAACTCACCTGGGTATCTCCCTGCCTGTAGATGGCTGTGTAAGTGCAGGACCTGGAGAGGTTTAAAGCTTGTCACAGCATCACAGTGTGAGAGGGATTGGTAAAACAGAGGGCTCAACAGTACCCCAGTCTGAGTTTGCACCCCAGGGAACTCATCACAACAATGCAGTGACTTCTTTGCTAAGCAGCATATATGGTGTTGAGCAACTAACATCAGTAATCTGAGATCTGCTCTAGCTTCCCGTCATCTTTTGGGTGGAATTTAAGATATTGGTATTTACCTACGTAGGACCTGGTATCTACGAGATCATCTATCTTTCTCTTTCTCCCCAGGAGATACTTTTCTTGTGACAGGCAGAAGCACTTCAGCTGGAGCCCCATCTGTTTAAAAGTTGGAAGATTTCTAATTCAACTTTAGACCTCAAATGCCCCCTCTGCTGCAGAGGATCTGGAATAAGGCTGGGTACCTGGCCCACTGCCTCCAAACCTTGGAGATATGTCTCGTTCCTAGACAGGCACCCAAACTGCAAAATACATGGGCCTAATCTGCACTCTCAGGAGAGAGTGGAGGGCATTATTGGTCATTTTGATAGTCAACCAATCAATGATTAGGAGCTATGGCATGTGGGCTTATACGACCAATCTTTCACCAAATTCTTTTGGCTAACAAATGCACGTATAGATTGGTTTCTAAACAAACAAAAGGGTTGACTCTGCCTGAGAAGTGTTTGGAACCAGGAACTCACTTCGCCTGGCAGGAATGGGCTGTCAGTGGAAAGATGAAATACAGATCTAACATTCTTTGGGTGACCGGGAAAGGCTAGAAAAAACCATTGCAATGGACATATACAACAGTGGTGAACTGAGTGGATCTTTCCAACAAATCTGTTATATTTCAATCACACTTTGTTGGGTTTGTGGCAGGAATTGCTAGGTGTAATTCAATGATCTATTATACATGAAATTAGATTAGATCATTATGTCCCTTCTAGCTTTATAATTTAAAAAAATGCATATGGCAGATGGTGGGGAACAGTTTAACAGAAGGCTTCATGGTGCACAAATGTTATTAAAGAATGGCATATTAAGGAAGGATTTCAACAAATAAGTAAATATTAATAACAATTATTTACAATAAAGAGCAAAGTAACAATGCTGAAAATTATATTTTATTATGGAGGCATCAGTAGCAAAGCCATAGTTAAAGATTAGTCAAATTTTGCCCTTGGAACAGGGATACAACTTTTGTATGTATGAAAAACACAGTGTAGCCTCAGCCAACACTTATTCTCTGAGTGCAGAATGAGTTTCCAGAGAATTTACAAATCAACCTGCTAATTAGTTTAGGAATGGATGCATGTAATCGTTCTCCCTTAAAACTCCTTATATGTATTATACTGAACACCCGCAAGTCCCTGTTTGAACACGATACCTTATTCATGAGGAAGAAGCTCTAAGGACATAAGTTTTGCTGACTGGAATTTTGCTGGGTGAACACTACAATCTTTCCTTTTGGGAGTGTCATAAACAAATTGCTAAGGGTAGCATAAAATCCTTCCTGAGCAGCTGTACTGAATCCTTAGCTGTAAGGGATTAAGAAGCTCAGATAACCTGGTTAGCATCTGACCAAAAGGACCAGTTAAAAAATAAAATATTTTCAAATCTTGACGGGGAGGTTCTGTTTGTCCTTTCTTTGTTCTTCCCTCTCTGGGTGGAGAGAGAGACCGGGAAGTAAAAACATCTCCTGAAAACATACCTGAAATGAGCATCTAAGATTACAAAAATTGTAAGTAAGGGCAAGGAAATGCATTAGATTACCTTTTGGTTTAGCTTTTGAATTTTCCTTTTGCAAAGAGGGAGTTTTACTCCTTTTTTTTTTTGTAACTTTGAAGCTGAGCCTAGAGGGGAATCCTTGTGTTTTAAATCTTTTAAATCTCTTTTTTACCCTGTAAAGTTACCTTCCATCCTGATTTTTGCAGGTGTGTTTCTTTTTTCTTTTCTGATTGATTTTCAGTGTCCTAGAGACAAAGCTTTGGTTGGTACTCACATTATTCTCAGTCCTCCCCAGGAAAGAGGGTGAAGGGGCCTGAGGGAATATTTTTGGGGAACAGAGACTCCAAGTGGCCCTTTTCCTGAAATTTTGTCTAAATCACTTGGTGGTGGCAGCAATACCGTCCAAGGACAAGGAAAGTAATTGTACCTTGGGGAAGTTTTAACCTAAGCTAGTGGAATACAAACTTAGGGGGACTTTCATGCGGGTCCCCACATCTATACCCCTCAGTTCAGGGTGGGAAGGGAACCCAGACAGGGACTCAGTAACCACAGTTGTTGGAGGGGCTATGCTGAGAAATTCAATCACGGAAAACTGTAAGGAATAGGGTAGACAATCTCCAGAACTGGTGGCTTATTCTTATAATTAGATTCACTGAACCAGTAAAAAAAACAGCTTCTATAATACCTTACTGGTTACCAAGAATCCAAAATACAGTTCTCTTTAAGCAATCCAGCCTTTGGTTCCCACCCAGACAACCAAGTCTATGTATTGAGGGTTATTTAAAATCTTATTCACCATCTATAAAGTTCTACCACTCCCAAGAGAAGTTCTACTGCTACCAAGAGATTGGACACATTACACACAAGGTAAATGAATATTTCAGACCTTACCCAAATACACATTCACAGCCAATTCTTATTAACTAATGTATTTATTTAAAAGGAAACGAAAGAGAGTTATTGTGGTATAAAATCATTATCCATACAGATATGAATCAAGTTCTTAGGTCAGTTTCATAGCAGACATGGTGGGGCGGCTGATTTGTAGAAATCCTTCTGGAATTCATAGAAAAAGTCATAGTCCAGTAGGCAGTCCATGTGCAGCATTAGTTCAAGTTCTTCCATAAGAATTGTAGGGCTAATCCAGAATTCCTCAGTCTTGCGACTTGAACTTCCCCTGACAAAGTTTAAGCAGATCTGAGATAGTAAGAATGAGGCCCTCAAATCCCTTTATAACTGAAGTTCAGCTGATTAGCATCTTGTCTGCAAATAATCACTACAGGCACTCCTTGGAAGAAGAATAGGTAACATCCATGGTTGCTTTGAAGTAAATCTCTATTTCTTAGGCATACCCCGATAACTAGTTGTATTGATTAGCATGAGGCAATTAACCATTTAAACATTTCTGAGGTAGTTTACTACAAATTTCAAAAAGAAATAAAAACAATGATATTACACACTACAAGTTTTATTTAAATATTAATGTCCCCTTTTCATCTCTGAATCAACAGAATATAGTAATGAAACATTAAAGACAGGAACTGAAATTTAGCATCTGCAAGCTAATTAAATCACATCGCTGAACTTCTAATAAGGTATAGTTAACCAAGATGAATAAGATTAGTATCTACTTCTGATTCTCTAACAATACAGGACTACATTTCAAGAATTGTAGTCTAATTACCATGGCTTTGCTAAATACCTACAAGGAACATCCTTGTTTATCATTTCAATACTTTTCTAATATGTCTTTAAAGGTTGCTTTTAGTTGAATCTGCCTGCTGGTTGCTTAACTGTCACTGGCTCAGTGTGACAGAACCAACTCAATGCCCCCATTGGAGCCTGTTAGTGGAATAGTTTTGAAAGATCTTCATGATCCGTTTACGAAGATCCTTGGTTTTTATGCTGTACACAATGGGATTGAGCACCGGGGGGAGGAGGAGATGGAGATAAGAAAGAAGAATTTGACTCTGAGGTTGGGCCTTTTTCTTGAACCTGTGAATCATAGACAAACTGATCAGCGGGGTGTAGAAAAGCAGGGTGGCACAGGTGTGAGAGACACAGGTGTTCAGCGCCTTGAGACGCTCTTGCCAGGATGTGATACTCTGCACAGTATTAAAGATAATGATGTAAGACAAAATTATGAGCATTGAGTCTAATCCCAGAGAAGAAAGGACAATAAACAAACCATAGAAGCTGCTGGGTGTAGTGTCTGCGCAGGCCATTTTCATCACATCTGGATGCAAACAATACGAATAAGAGAGAGTTTTGATCCTGCCCTAGGGCAACCTCTTGAGAAGAATGACAGCTGGGATATGCAGCCCAGCACCCCTGATTACTATCGCCAGCCCTATGTTTCCTATCCTAGGACTGGTTAAAGTCGAAGCGTATCTCAGCGGGTGGCATATTGCAACAAAGCGGTCAAATGCCATGGCTAGAAGTACAGAAGATTCCATGAGGAGGAAAGTGTGAATAAAGAAAAGTTGGGTCAGACAGACATCAATCCCAATTTCTCTGGTGTTAAACAAGAAGACGCTGAACATTGTTGTCAAGGTAGAAACAGATAAACCAAGGTCGGTGACAGACAACATAGAGAGGAACAAGTACATGGGCTGATGGAGATTCTGCTGTGTCTTTATCACAAACAGAGTCAGACCATTTCCTAAAATTGCAATGAGGTACAGGGAACAGAAAGGGATGGAGATCCAGGGGCCATCAACTTCCAGCCCTGGAATTCCTGCAAGGAGGAACATTGCAGGACTGATCTCGGTTTTGTTGCAGGTTGGCATGATGTGCGGGGGTGAGGGGCGGTTCTGGTCGGCTTACCATACCACATTCCCTACAATTAAAAACAACATTTTAAAAAACATGTGAGACCATGACAGAAAAACTGGCTCTTCCTGCCACTACTCTACAGACAGGTTGCAGTCAGTAACTTGATTAAAAACCCTCGTGGTACTCACCGATCCCCAGATCAGTTATAAAACTCCATTATTAATAATATCTCATGCTTACATAGAGCTTTGCATTCATAAATCTCAAAGTTCTTTACAAAAGAGCACAAGTGTCCATGGGTCTGATTCAAAGCCCATTGACACTCATGGGAAGAAGAATGTAGATCCTCATTTAACTGAGGGGGAAATTAAAGCACAGAACAGGTAAGGAACTCCCTATACCCAGAAGCTTACCTCATCTCAAGGATTCCCCTTCCACTTTCCGGTGTCAAAATGGAGACACTGCTGAGGATTCCTGGCAGGTTGAAGACCCAGTCTCATCATGGTCACTTAGGAGAAGGGCTCGGGTGTCCCAACCCAGGGGCACTCTCTTCATACTGGACGCTTCACTGACCCACTGATCACTACACTAAATTCAATCCAAATATATATTATTAAACAGCAATTGTAAAAAAAATGAGAAATGTTCAAGGAAACTTGGAACCACACTCCACGAGCATGGGAAACCCCACAAATAGCTGTCTCTGGGATGTGAAAAATGTTTCCAGTTTGTTCCTCACACCTCCCAGGCCTCCTGCCCAGGTGCTGGCTATGCTCCGGAGATACTGCGAAATCCAATACTTGCTCTGGCAATGGCCACACACTCTTGGTCTGCGGGTGGCAGGACCCTTCTCCCTAACATCTGTCCTTCCATCAGATTCACATCCTCCCTTCTGAATCCATCCTTTGAGGCCTGCTTGTCTGGTGACTTCTCCTTGTGCTGGGCCCTCTGTCCAAGGCTCCACCTTCCTGTCCCCAGCTGTTCATTCTTCTTGGCTGCTGTGTTACTTGTGGCAAGGCTGGTGTCCACTATCCTGGCTCTGGCCTCTCTGTTCTCCCCTGGAGCTCAGCTCTGGCTCCCTGCAGGCTCAGCTGGTCTGTGCCAACCCAGCTCCCATCTCTGGTCTGCTCCAGCTGCAGCTCCCCAGCTCTGCCTCTATGCTGCTCTGCCTCCAGCCCAGCCCTGGATCATCTGGCTCAGTGCTGCTTCCCTGGCATCAGCTTAGCTCTGCCTTCTGGGCTGCTTCCCGGGTCCCTCTGGTTCTGGGATTGCCAGATTTCTACTGCAATAATAGACCAAAGTGAGTTAAAAACTAACCTAAATGTAACCCCATCTATTCCTTGAAATGATGGAGGTTTTTTTAATTAACACATTGGCCTATACATCAAGAAAGAAATGGAAGATTTCATTACATACCTTGTACAGATAAGATTTTTTTAAAAAAAATCTACAGTCACCAGCAGGAGCTGGTCCACATTAACCACAAAGCTGTGAGATGACAGTGAAATTCAAGATCAAAACCCCAATACTGGTACTTGTAACCCAGATGAGCGTTGGTAGCTAATAGAAAACGTCTATATTTTGAGTTGAATTTGTTTGTTACTGTTAGTCTCTAAAGGGCAACATTTCATCCTCACTGTCTTTGTTGGGAGTAGAATACAACTGCTGCTGGTCCTACATATCAGCGGTGACCACTGCAATAATTCCTTTCGTTGGTGCAAACAGTTCACAACAGATTTTGTTGTTGTTGCATCCACTCCTTAATAAGAATATTTTCTAAAAGTTCCTCTAGTATCTTCTTGTGCAATTTTGTTTCTGTCAAATTGATCTGAGAAAACAATCATTCAACTACAGTGTGGCTAAAAGGTAGTGAGAGTAATGAAAGAGCAAACAAGCCAAGTTCACTAAAGTCTTTGTCCTCAGCAGAATCCAGGTGTTCGAGAGCTTAAACCCCAAACTGCTCAACTTGGTTTTCCTGAACATAAGGCCAGTGAATCAAAGGCAGCAACCTGCAGCTGCTGCTGCTTCAACTCTCTAAAGTATCCACAAACCAATGGCAAAAATGAAATATCAGACAATCTAAGTCATGCCAAGCTGAGTGCAGTAGAAGGACTTAGTACTGCAAGCAATTCAATCATCTCGACATTTTGTGGCTATCTCTGTTTCATCTGTTGCAAAAACTCCAACATGAACTCTCGACACCTTTTTTGACATCTTCAAAAATGTGAACACTTAGTGTCTGTTTTGAAAGCTCCAACTGGAAAGCAACTATGCAATCTCGTGAGTAATTTGACTCAATGTTTGTGATCATACTTTAATACAGCAGTTGCAGTCTGAAAAATACATAGTTTCACAACTCTCACCAACAAGAATGTTCTCAATTCCTGCAGCAGCTTTCCTGTATTATCACTTTCCAACTAAAATATTTGGTTTATCCTCCAGGCTTCCTGAATTACTGGACATAGCAAAATCAGATAAATTTTACTCCTGGATCACTGCACATATGAAAAAGAAGTTCAGCATTGTAGTTTTTCTCCTTGCCTTTGGCTTTCTGAAAGCGGAGCTTGAGTTTCTCATACTGATCAAGAACCCTGTTCACAAAGGGATAATGCAAAGCCCTTTGCTTCAAAAGCTGCAGAATCTTCTGGTAGTCTGGAACTCATGGAAAGGCCAAGTGACAGGGTGTGTGGAGATGGGTGATGCTGAAAGGGGTCAGGTGATGATCAGAGAGAGGGAACTCAGCTACGGAGAGAGCAGTGCTTCGTGATGGAATGATAAGACTTTTAGTGTGAGGAAGTTCTGAGACTGTGAATTTGTACAACGTTGCGCTCAGCCAAACTGGGACAGAGTACTCTTGATTAATGAGGAAATATCCTTTCCCCTCCTTGTTACAGAGGATTAAACTCAGTGTCCCCAAGAGATCACCTTCTGCAGGTGTATTTAATCACTTTGTCACGAAGCTCTTGGATTTTAACCCCACAAATGATTGGGTTGAGTACAGGGGGAGGAGGAAGAAGAGATTGGCCAAGATGATGTGAACATAGAGACTGACATGCTGACCAAACCGGTGTGTCAGAGCAGAGAAAAAGAACAGAGTAAAAGATGTCAGCATAACACAGAAGTGGGCTGTGCAGGTGTTCAGGGCTTTCTCATAGGCTTTCTTGGAGGAGATTCTGAGGATGGCCCTGATGATCAGACTGTAGGACAGGACAACCAGTGTCAGATCTAACCCAGAGATTACAAATGCCACCACCAAGCCATACGTCCTCTTGACAATGGTGTCCACACATGCCATCTTCACCATAGCTATATGCTCACAGTATGTGTGGGGGATAATGTGCTTGGCACAGAATGGCTGCCTGCTCAGAAGCAGAGGCAGGGGCAGCATGAGGAGAACAGCTCTTATCAAACCCACAAGCCCTAGCTTTGCTATTCGTGCGTTGGTGAGGACGATGGTGTGTATCAGAGGGTTACATATGACAACATAGCGATCAAAGGCCATTGCCATGAGGACGGCTGACTGCATAACAGAAAACATGTGAATGAAGAACATCTGGGTGAAGCAGCCACCCACAGTAATGCCTTTCCAATTGAACCAAAATATACATAGTGCCATCGGCATGATGGACGTAGATGAGCCAATGTCTATGAATGACAGCATGCAGAGCAGCAGATACATCGGCTTGTGCAGGGTCTGCTCTTTCCCTACAACAAACAGAACCATGAAATTTCCCAACAGGCCAATTATGTACAGCATAGAGAAAGGGATGGAAATCCAAATGTGGGCAGCTTCTAGGCCAGGGATGCCCATTAGGATGAATGTTGATGGGTCAGAGTGAGTGAGGTTGAAATCTGCCATGAGGTGGTTAACATGTTGATCAGGTTCAGAAATGCTCAAGGTGCCTGTGAAGGGGGAGAAGCACAGATAGGGGGGTTACACACTTTATAGCAAATAATAGGGTAAATAGTTTGTAGCTATTAACAATTTAGAAAGAGGTTGAGCAGTAAGGTGGCAACATTTGCAGATGGTACCAAATTATTTAAGTGATAATCAAGTCCAGAGATAGTATCAGAGGGGTAGCTGTGTTAGCCTGGATCTGTAAAAGCAGCAGAGAATCCTGTGGCACCTTATAGACTAACAGACGTTTTGGAGCATGAGCTTTCATGGGTGAATACCCACTTCATCAGATGCATGTGAATACCCACTTCATCAGATGCCACACCATCACCGGTTCATTCACTTGCACATCCACCAATATAATGTATGCCATCATATGCCAGCAATGCCCTTCTGCTATGTACATCGGCCAAACTGAACAGTCTACGGAAAAGGATAAATGGACACAAATCAAATATTAGGAATGGCAATATACAAAAACCTGTAGGAGAGCACTTCAACCTTCCTGGCCACACTATAGCAGACCTTAAGGTGGCCATCCTGCAGCTAAAAAACTTCAGGACCAGACTTCAAAGAGAAACTGCTGAGCTTCAGTTCATCTGCAAATTTGACAGCATCAGCTCAGGATTAAACAAAGGCTGTGAATGGCTTGCCAGCTACAGAACTAGTTTCTCCTCTCTTGGTTTTCACACTTCAGCTGCTAGAACAGGGCCTCATCCTCCCTGATTGAACTAACCTTGTTATCTCTAGCTTGCTTGCTAGCATATTTATACCTACCCCTGGAAATTTCCACTACATGGATCTGATGAAGTGGGTATTCACCCACGAAAGCTCATGCTCCAAAATGTCTGTTAGCCTATAAGGTGCCACACGATTCTCTGCTGCTTTTATAGATCCGGACTAACACGGCTACCCCTCTGATAGATCTCTAATATAAGACCAAGACGACATTCAATAAAACTGAAATATGGCAAATTCAAAGCAGATAAAAAAAGAATGCTTTCTTCACTTGATGCCTAATTAAACTGCGGAACTCATTGCCATAAAAGGTAGCTGAGGCCATGAGCTAAGCAAGAATCAGGAAGAGTTTGGACATTTTCATGGATTGTGAGACTATCCAGTTACAATAGTACAGCTAAATAAATATTTTGGAAAGTCTATATATGCCCACGTGTTTCAGGGCACAAGCCAATCTCTAGGTGATTGGCATTAGGGTGACACTCTCATGGTGGTCACATCACCCCACTGAATCAATCTACTGCTGGATTTCTTATACCTTGTACTGCAGCACGTGGGGCTGTCACTATTGGAGAGAGGACTCTGGACCATACGTCTGATCCACGATGCAGTTCCTATGTTGTAAAGGAGCCAAGTTTCCCTCATGGAGAAGACATTCTCATGCAAGTCTATGACTTTGTACTCAAGAGAATGCACACTGCGAGCGCAAAGGTTGTGGTATTTTGGGCTACAGGACGGCACCTCGGTTACTTCCCTTGTTTCTTTTGGTGAGACACTTTCTTGTGGGCACCCAGCATTGTCTGAAACATAATTGACAGGTGCTAACTGAAAGGTGTAAGGAGAGATGTGTCAGAAGCACACATGCTAACCCATCTCTTGACTGAATATTGATGAAGTTTACAGATGACACGAAAACTGGGGGATCGTAAATAATGAAGAGGACAGGTCACTGATTCAGAGCAGTCTGGACTGATTGGCAAACTGGATCGAAGCTACCAACATGTATTCTAATATAGCCATTTAAATATCTATATCTGGAAACAAAAAATGTAGGCAATGCTCACATGACGGAGTAGCAGGGTAATGAGGGAAGCACACTGACTGTGAACTAGATTTTGGGCCTAAAGGAGTAATTAGATAAACATGATCTCCCAATGTGACCTTGTGGCCAAGAGCCTGCGACGATAACCAGGAAAATCTAAAGCAGACGTAGAGATGTTATTTTACCTGTATCTTTGGCACTGATGTGACTGCTGCTGGAATCCTCTGTCCAGCTCTGGTGTCCATGATTAAAGATGTACCTTGATACACTGAAGAGGGTTCAGAAAAGTATCACAAGAGTGAGTAAAAGATGAGAAAACCTGACAGATACTGACAAACTCAAATATCTCAATCTGTTTAGTTTAGCAAAGATGGTTAAAGGGTCACTTGATAATAGTCTTTAAGTACCTACACAAGGAACCAATATTTAATAATTGGCTTTTCAGGCTAGCATACAGAGGTATAACAGGATGCAATGACTAGAAATTGAAGTTATAGAAATACTATCTGGAAATAAGGCATACATTTTGAAATGCTAAGAATAAATAAGCATTGGAATAATGGTAAGAATAATTAAGCATTGGAATAATTTACCAATTGTCTTGGCAGATTCTTTGTCATTGAGAATTTTTAAACCAAGGTTGGAAGTTTCTCTAAAAGAACTGGTCCAGGAATTATTTTGGGAAAATTCTGAGACCTGTGTTATACAAGCCTGTGTTATACAGACTAAGATGATCACTATGATCCCATCTTGCTAGTCCAGAGTCAGATGGAAGAATTTTCCCTGCAAGCTCGTGCCTGAGCTTACTGAAAGTATTTTTTTAATTCATGATGGTGTTGAATTTAGACATATGTGGAGAAATTCTCATTTGACAGTGACACCTTGGAAATGTCACACTAGGTGTGTATTTCACAACTCTGATGGGTCTCATCAGGCACCGCATGGATGAAGATTTAGGTGAAAAAAATAATGACTTTACTCATAAAATCTCTGTACTGGGGAATGAATGTTCAACTTTCATCATTGAATAACAGAGCTGCTATCTAATGGTCCCAGAGCATCCTGGGTTTAACATCCATGTCCCAGTGGTCCACTATTTCAGGCACGTCCCAGAGTTCCCCACTCTCATTATGTAGTGTGCATACTTCTCAGATTATGAGTTGTTCCTGTATAGCAGTTGTTAAAGCATCCCGTGGTGTGTATGAGTGTAGCAAGAGTAGCCTCACAGGGGCCTGCTTGGAAATTTGCCACTCCTGTGTGAAATTTCTCACAATTGAGACACAGTTGAGGACCCCAGAGCTGGACCATCTTGCCCTGGTCCAAACTCTGACCAGTATGAATTCGTTACCCTCTTCGTCCCTCCTTGAAGATGGAGAGGACAATGCACACTTGCGGTAAGCAAGCTGAGATTCTCCCCCCAAACTCCCACCCCCAGACACTTCACTTCAAGGCTTATTGGGTTTAGGTTAAAATATAAAAACAAATGTATTAACTACAAAAAATAGATTTAAAGTGATTATAAGGAATAGCAACCAGATCAGAGCAGATGATCTAGCAAATAAACAGCAACACGAACTAAGCTTAGTACACTAGTTTGATTGACTATGATTTAGCAGTTTCTCACCCTGACTGATGATACAAACAGTGTGAAAGAATCTCAAGGCACAAGCTGCATTTGCTTTACAACTTGGGTTTCTCAGGTTTCCATACAGAGGCTAGAAATACTTTTGGTCTGGGTCCAGCACTTCTTCCAGTTCACTCTTTTTTTCTCAGTTGTTCCCAGGAGTCCTCTTACATGGGGAGTGAAGAACCACTGTTTTCCTTTATGGATCATTGCTCTGACTAGGCCCTCCCCAAACAACTTTCTTGGCCAAAAGTGGAACCCCCACAGACCCCAAGATCATATCATAATATCACAGTGAAGAATCTGGGGTGCAGTGTCACACAATGATCAGTGGTTCTTTCCACTGGCGAAATGCCTGAAGTTACATAACAACAGTCAGATTGAAAACTGAGTAAAGGATGTGACACCCATGCTGCTGTTCTGTGGCTTGCCAGGGAAGGTCCCCACCCTGCACAACTTCCATCTCTGCCACACGGTGATACCCCTCACTCAGGTGCTAGATGCCAGAGAGATAGCTCACAGAAATACCTCCTCAGATGAGGTTAAATTCAGTGTCTGTCTGCACCGGGGAAAAGGCGGAGATCGGCCTGAACTGCCTTTCTGGGGGTGAAGGGAACACCAGCAGCAGCTCAGGCTGTGCATTAGGCAGGACCATATTTCGCTCAGTTCCAGCTCCGCACCACTGTGATCTGGATACAACATTCCCCCTCCACCCCACCCCAATATACATACACTGTGTGTTCCTGGACCTCCCCTGTTCAGATTTCCAACCCCAAGTGGTTTCCTCTATGCCAGAAACATGCTTTAATTTTTACTGCCTTTTAGTGCTTCTCAACCACTCCAGAACCTGAGATACCGGGGGACAGAAAAAGCAGACTTCCCTTCCTCCTAGAAAAAATCATTATCCTAAGAGTTCTGAATAACTAAGCCTGTGAGTTTAAGATTTCACCAGCTCTCCTGTCAGTTCATTTTGGTTCAAACAAGCTCATCTGTCCTTATAGGTCACAGGACAAATCCACTTGAAGACACTGGAGGCTCATGGCCAGTGTAAATCAGGCTATTTATTTCAGTGCCGACATGTGGATTTAAGGTGAACTCCAGGCTGATTTCAGAGCCTTGACATTGATCTCAGTTGGACCAGACTCACCCGACTTTTTTCACTTTTGGCTACAAGCTGCAAAAATCATGGGTTCGGGTCCTGCTACAGAGAACACGTTTCTGTTAGGGTGGTGAAAGAGTCTGAAGTAAACCAACAGCTGATTTGTTGTTCCGATGGTATGAAAGATGAGGATTCCAAAACATGTGGGCCCTGATCTTCGTCTCAAGGAGGCCAGTTTCGATCCAGAGTGACCCAGTGAAGGCAGAATGTGCGAGTAGGATCTGGCCAAAGGGAAACCCATTCTTGTTGTGAACCCTCTGGCAACACACAAGTGACAAAGAACTGATCTTAAAAACAAATATTTAGCTAAACTATTTCCAGTACATTTGTAGTTTCAGTTTTACCAGGAAATCCCCTCGTGTTCTGACAATACTAAACAGTTCAAGTCACCATGCTGCAGAATTTCTCCCCAGATGGGGCTTGAATTTTACCCTGGAATCCTTCTTGAGCCCTTGCCACTAACTACAGCGCACAACAAGTCAACTCACCAAAATCCTACTCAGCAGAGAGACGAAATCTCCTCACGGTGACAGGAAGGCAGAGCCCTAAGAGTCAAGGCATGAATCTCACATGTCTGAAATTCTCCACGCTGGGCAGTGACCTTTATGAATCCCCTGTACAGTCCCTGCAGACTCTCAGATTGGTCAGGACTCCCAGACAATTCCCTTGGCTCTATGAGCAGTGGGATGAGCAGAAAATAGACCCTGGAGAACTCCAGCTTGAGAGCCTCCCCCGGGAGTGAAGAAATTATTTGCTGATACCAGAGGCTCCAGATTGTCAGGGCAAACTGAGTCTTGCACCCTGTTGTTCAGCCTAGCAATTGACAATGCCTTTTCTTTTCTGTGTGTAAAGTGTTGCCAGCTTTCTTCTCGCAGGATTCTGACATCAAAAATATTTGCCAGTATCCCTTTGTGAGGTCGAAAATGGCTATATATCTGGAAGCAGAAAATGTTCTAAAATTCCATCTCCTCTCGGCATCAGGCAATCATCACATTTCAATATTGTGTTGATTTTTCAGAAACTGATGCAGAAAAGGAGTTATGCTATGCAGTGTTAGAACTTGTACCATGTTCTGCACTGCTGGGGTGAGAACACAGTGGTAAAGGAATCAAACAACTGCGACATCTGGGTGTTTTGTACTGGGTACAGTCCCTGCCGCATGCTTACATCACAGGTTCCTGGAGGCCTCATTTTGGATCCCGAAGGTATGAGCGTGATGGGTTATCAGCCCCACGGTTGAGTCTGGGAACCATGGAAACTGCTGCCCACCTCTAAACTCTGCTGGGCTGGCCCTTTCCCACACTGCTTTGCTGGTGATTCAGCCTCTCATGGCCCTGTTATCACTCAACATGACAGCAGATATAATAATATGTACACCTATCTCACAGAGCTGGAAAGGACATTGCCTTCACTAGCAGGACCAAGTACTGGTTTTAAACTGGACACTGAGGTGCTCTCCCCCAAAGACTGAATTCACAAACTTGGGATTACCCCATGAATGCTCAAACCACAGAACTATCCCTCCACACACTCAAACTGAAGTATCCGAGGGCTTGCTTAAACCACCAAATTTCAAACAGACACTGGCTGTTAGAGGGTTTTCCCTTCACCATCTCTCTTTTTCTGAGTGAATCTACCGAGATAAATACAAATCACCATGACTGTGGATGTGCGTGGCTGTAATAATCAAGTGTGTGGCACTTGATGGACTCTTGTGCATGTGCACAGCTTAAAGGGAACATTGACCCCATCCTGGCGGCCATGGTCTCGGTTAGCAGCCCTGGGTAATATGGTTTGTGCCAGTGTGTTTGATTGAGAAACTCTGCATGTGGATTGCTCTCTGATACAAATCCCTGAAGTCTTCAAATGTACCTGCTGTGAAGACTGTTACTAGCAACATTTCCAAGCCTTGTCACACGTCAGTCTGCTTTGGCCTCCCGTCTTTGGGGGCTTTTTGTATCAAGTTGAGCAGTGTCAATATAGAAACCTCTACATCCAGAAACTTCCCATGAGTGGATCGTCTGGGAAATTTAAAATCCCAGAGAAGTGGGTAGACCCCTCCGAGTGCTAACTGCCCAGGGCTGGGAATCTACTGCATGGGACAAAACAGGGGCAAATGGGAATGCGGTTGTATTTGAAAGGTTTAAGCTCAGGAGTAGGATGGGGACACTCCTGGATCATGCCAGCTGCACCAAAAAAGAAGTCCAAGGAGTCAGTGAGTCTGCCCAGAGGAACGCTGCCCAGGTGTGTTAAACAGCTAAGGAATGGAAACAGACCCCCAATAGAATGGAGAGATTATGGCAAACCAGTAAACTGTCATAAGCCACTATTGCTTATTGCTAAAAGCAGCCAAGAGAGCCGCACTCAGCTTTGGTAATTATCAAGGGTTGGGGGTGTTTTACTAACCTGTTGAGGATGTGTGTAAGTGCTTCAGACTCAGTAAAGTGTAGTTTTAAATGAAAGACTCTTATGTTGCTCTGTTTGTGCCAGCCATCTATCGGTTGGATGGCCGTGTCTCCCCTGATTTATTTCCTGACACGTCTTCTCAAAAAGTAAAAGATACCAAGAGCTTTGGATTGAAAGAAGCCGGGTAACACCATGGTCGTAGGGACACTCCCTGTGTAGTGTTGTCCTCCCAGATGCATTGATGGTTGGTTTGGCCAGTGCCAGGAGCAGTCTGATGAGGACTTGTGACTCAGTGGTATTACCCTGATGGTAAGGGGTGGGGTTCAACACCAAGGGGCTTTGGTTAAGAGACTAGGAGACCCTCTCTGTAGAAAATGTCATTTACTGAGTGATAAGGAAGCATATAGACACAATAGTAAAAACATGCTCTGTATGGTTCATCGTTATGCCATCTCTGGGGTATTAAGCTGGCTATCAAATCTAGATATAAATTTGTAGTTGTTACTACCTTCTTCAGCTATATGAAAGAAGATCAAACCACATGTGGGATAGAGTCCAGTGATGTTTGTGCGTCCCTTTTGAGCATTTTGGATTTTGCCCTTCCTGCATAGAAATGGTTATTGAGAGACTTCTGCCAGAGATAAATGGGTGGGGGTGACTGTGGGCCAAGCTCCTCCTGGTACTGTTCCTATTTTGGAACTGTAGGACGACTTTACTTATACAACAACGATTTACCTGCAACTCAGCCTAATAAGGTCCCGGGATTAAAGTGATTTTTTTCATTCAGCTCAAAGTTTGGGCCAAAAAAAAAAAATCTAATCTTTATGTCAGCCCAACCTAGTGGAGAACACGGAGAAGCAAAGAACCAGCTGATCCTTCTGTGCATAGTGACTCCCAACCCAGCAACCACCTCAAGAACAAAACCCTGAATGTTTTAATAATGTGTTTGTGGTGGGGGACCTACCTCAGTCACTGCTTTCCCAGAGCAGTCAGCATGTCCCATCTGATCCTACCTTTGCCCATCTCTTTAGAGGGATGGTGAGCTTACCCGACTGTGTGCTCTCCTTCAGTATCTCTACTGATGTCTTATTTTAAGTGGTGTGACAAGACAGGTGGCTCCCAGTTTGGTGCTGTATATGGGCATGGATGGAGGGCTGATACATAGACTGTGCCATGGGTGATGTACCACCTTGCCACAGATGTGTGGTGCTCACACGAGCCATCCGTGTGTTAACTCCACCATGGCCCACAATGGCCACCACCTCATGGACTTAGCGCTGGGATTCCAAGTGCCTTGAGTCGAGCTCACACTGGAGACTGAAGCAAATGGGGTGCTGAGGTGTTTTCTTTTGGGACACGTGGTGACCAAGAAATCCTGCCATGGGGCTCTGACCCTCAGGGCACTATGGGACTGAATGCGATGTACAAGGGGTAGTGTCTGGCACCTAGGGAGGTGAGGGATGTGAAGACCAGAACCATGTGCGGCCATGGGGGATGGCATCTCGCCAAAATGGTCCTCATCACTGTGGGTCTGCATTCTCACCACAGCCAGGGGCCCTGCTGGACTGAGGTGGCCACTGCGTTGGGGGGATGGACTTCTCTCAGTACTCAGGGCCATTGGTAACAGCTCACTCCAGCTCCTCTACAGCCATGGAAAGCCATGACTCAGGCTACCCGTATCTGCCTGAGTCAGGGTACCCAGCTGCATAGCCATATTTTCCAGGCCAGTGACCAAGGCTTGCAGCAGGTGCTGGTGCTCAAACACGCAGTCAATCAGCACCCCACAGATCCATGAGGCACCAGATGGTGATGCAAATCAGCTCTGGGCCAGAGAATGCAGCAGGATGTCCTGGGGGCTTCTCTAGGTAGCCAGCCAGGGAGTTTCCCAGTGTCACTGAGGTGGGGTAGGTGTCCCCTCATGAACTGATGTCCTTGTTTATTGCCCAATGCAGGGGTTAGATGGGTCTTTGATGATCCTATAAGATCTCTAGTGTCTCCTCAGTGGCACATCCCCAATTCCTGAGTAGGAAGCATATGTGGTCATAACAAAGGGGCTGTTTCCCAGTGCTGGATATGACCCAGTCGCTGAGGCCTGCTGAATCAGAAGACTCCGGTCCCAGAGACCGTTGGTGTCTGGCCATAGCCACATCAATGTGAGTGGTGAATGCAGAGGGGTTGGAATGTCATTGGCCATCGCTGCCTATTGGCCTTTTCACCTCATCTTAGCTGGGATGCTGCTTCCATCTCTGGATAGTCCTTGTCATGGCAGACACTTGCTGTAGCTGCTCCGCCACCCTGGGCTGTGGGGCTTTCAGCCCTTCTGGCATTCAGATAGTCCTTCCCCACCTTCCACAGTGGCAGCACAGCCAGGACTCATCCGTCTACCACAGGTCTTCCCCGTCCGATGATATACACTTGGGCTGTTTACCTTTAGACACCTGCACCCCAACTCTTGTCCTCTCTCTTTCTCTGGCACTCTTCCTATGCAGCCTTTCCTCTAGCTTCTCTCCATTGATCAACCCCTCCCCACGGTCTGTTCTGCTTGCACAGACTGGGTCCCTGCCCAGCTGCTTTCCCAATTTCTGAGCAGAGAGCTTGGCCTAGTCTCTGCAGACAGCTACTGGGGCACCTCACTCAGCTTTTCAGTGTCTCTTCTTCAATACTTACTGAGACACAGACGTATATAATATCACCGTGTGATATAGCTGGTACCAGAGCCCTGTGATCAGAAAGCACCCCACCTGCTTCTGGGGTAGCTGTGGCTGACTTTGCCCAGACACACACTTTCCCAAGCCAGCTGCTATCTGCAAGAGTCTGATGTTATTTCATTGTTGATGATGTAGTAGAAATAGCTCCTATTCAGTGACAAAAGCCGTGATTTCTGGGGCTGTGGGAACTTGCGATTCAGCCTGTCTCCTATCAGGTTTTGTGCCCCAAAAGGTAGGCCGTCGATAGTGTGATGTTGTTGGAAATGCCCCAGTTTCATAATTTTAGTGCTTCTGTGGGGAGGGAGGTTGATCTGTCTCCTCTCGGTTGAATTATGTTATATGTACATGGTATGTTTTCTGTTAAGACTTTCATGTGAGTTCCGCTGAGCTGTGGGAGGAAACAGGCGCTATTTTTCCTGACATGACAGTAGTGAGTAGTGGAGTCTCAGGGTGTGAGAGGCGGCCTTTCCTGGGTCACTTCTTACCACCTCACTGCAAATGTCTCAAGGTCTCTCTTTTGGGTAAGGTAGCGTGAAGGTTGTTTGCTCACCCCAAGGCACCTTCTGGTGGCTTCATGAAGTGAGGTCATTCTCCTTTTTTCTTTGGAGCAACTGCCCCCTTTTGCGGTGCCCGCTCAGTCCAAGGGATCTGTCATAGGTTTCACCCCCACTCTGAACTTTAGGGTACAGATGTAGGGATCTGCATGAACACTTCTAAGCTTAATTGCCAGCTTAGATCTGGTTTTGCTGCCACCATCCAGATGTCTATTTTATCTGAAAAACTCTTGTCTTCCCCCCAAAAAACCTTCCTCTCCCTGGGTAGCTTTGAGAGACTCTTCCACTCACTCTGGTGAGTCCAGATCCAATTCCCTTGGATCTAAAAAACAAGGAAGAATTTAACCATCCTCCCTTCTTTCCCCCACCAGTTCCTGCCAAGTCCAGATCCAATCCCCTTGGATCTTAAAACAAGGAAAAATCTAACAGGTTCTTTAAAGAAAGGCTTTTAATTAAAGAAAAGAAAGGTAAAAGAAGAAAAAAACCTCTGGGAGACAGTATACAAGCTAAACTCACAGACAAGAGATTTAAAACACAGGAAGTTCCCCTGGCCAAAAACCTTAATACACACAGGAATACCCAAATTTGATTATTCCCTTAATTGCACAAAGACAAGTTACAAAAGGAAATAAACATAAACCTATTTATTCCTTTCTAAAACTTACTGCTCTGATAAGACTCTGGTTCCTTGATCTTTTTCACTCCGGCTGAAACTGAAACTGACCCTAAACAAAGGAAACTTCCCTCCTTCCTTTTGAAACATCTTGTTCCCTCATTGGTTCCTCTGGTCAGGTGTTAGCTAGGCTAGGTGAACTTCTTAACCCTTTTCAGGTAAAAGAGGCTGTCATAAACCCTAAGTCCCAATTCTGAACCTTAGCGTCCAAAATCTGGGTGCCTGCATGAAACCTCCAAGCTTAATTACCAGCTTAGATCTGATAGCGTTGCCACCAGCCAGGAATTCCAGTGTCTGACTCACTCTGGTCTCCCCAAAACCTTCCCTGGGGGGACCCCAAGACTCAGATTGCCTGAGTCTCACAACAAAGGGAAACAACCCCCTCCCCTTGTCTCCTCGTACTTCCTCCCTGGATGACCCTGGAAGATCACCCTTGAGCCCCAACTAGGAAAAAATCCAACAGGTCTTAAAAAGAAAGCTTTATATAAAAGGAAAGAAAAAGACATAACAATGGTCTCTGTATCAAGGTGACAATATACAGGGTTATTGGCTTAAAAGAAAAAATGAATAAACAGCCTTATCCAAAAGGAAATACAATTTAAACATTCCAGCAAACTACACACATGTAAATACAAAAACAATATAAGCCTACTGTCTTTCTACCTTTGTACTTACACTTGGAAACAGAAGATTAGGAAGCCTGGAGATAGAGAGATCACTCTCAGAGCTGAGAGAGCAACAGAACGAGACAAAGAACACACACCCAAAACTCCCCCCCCCTTTGAGATTTGAAAAATCTTGTTTCCTGATTGGTCCTCTGGTCAGGTGTTTGGTTCCCCTTGTTAACCCTTTACAGGTAAAAGAAACATTAAACCTTAGCTATTTGTTTCTGACAGAGGCATTAACCCTTAACCATCTGTTTATGACTGCTTATATTCATCCTTTGTAATTTGACCTAATTTCCACTTCTTGTAGGACTCTTTTTTGATTTTTGATCATTGAAGCTTTCCTGGTTTAGCCAGGATGGTCTCTTGCCATACTTCCTATTTTTCCTGTGCAGTGGAATAATTTGCTCTTGTGCCCATGGTAATGTCTCTGGAAAACTGCCAACTGTCTTCAATTGTTTTTCCCCTTAGCCTTGTTTCCCATGGGATTTTGCCTACCAACTCCCAGAATTTGCTGAAGTCTGCCTTCTTGAAATCCATTGTCTTTATTTTGCTGTTTTCCCTCCTACCATTCCTTAGAGTAATGAACTTTACCATTTCATGATCATTTTCACCCAAGCTTCCTTCCACTTTCAAATTTTCAACCAGTTCCTCCCCATTTTCCAAAATCAAATCTAAAATAGCCTCTCCCCTAGTAGCTTTCTCCACCTTATGAAACATATTTATATGTTTCTCCAATACATTCCAAGAACTTGTTGGATAACCTGTGCCTTGCTGTGTTATTTTCCCAACAGATGACTGGGTAGTTGAAGTCCCCCATCACCACCAAGTTCTGTGCTTTGGATGATTTTATTAATTGTTTAAAAAAAGCCTCATCCACCTCTTCTTCCTGGTTAGGTGGCCTGTAGTAAACCCATCCATGACATCATCCTTGTTTATTACCCCTTTTATCCTTGCCCAGAGACTTTCAACAAATCTATCTCCCATTTCCATCTCAACCTCAGTCCAAGTGTAGACATTTTTAATATATAAGCAATCCCTTTTTCCCTGTCTATCCTTCCTGAGCTATCTGTTCCTTTTTATAGCAGTATTCCTGTCATACGTATTGTTCCACCAAGTCTTTGTGATGCCAATTGTCATAATTGTGTTTATTTACTAACATTCGAGTTCTTCCTTCTAATTCCCCATACTTCTTGCATTAGTATACAGACATCTAAGATATTGGTTTGATCCAGTTCTGTGTTACCTCTCCTTTCCCTGCAATAACACTCATATTCTCCACAAATTCTGATCCTTCTATCAGTTCTCCATGTTTTTGACTTACCTGTGGACTTTGGTCACTTCTCAAAGTTATACATTTCAACTTTTATCATTTATATGAAGAGTTCACAAGTTACACATCTTTTCTCTCGTGACTAATATCCTTAGGCATGGGAAGAAGGAGGGTGGGGGATACTGCAGCATCCCCAGGTTTTTCACCTGGTGTTCCTGTGCCCAAGTCCCCGCCAGCTCTGCCAGTGCCAGTCAAGCTTATGGATCCAGCAGGTTCTGCTCCTCCCACTGTCCCATCACCCTCATGGGCTCTTCTGAGCCCCAGAGAACAACCACCCCTGGGGTCCTGGCACCTGCTGAACCTGTGGGCTCTGCTGCCCAGGGTCCCATCATGGCTCAGGACTTCACAGCTGCTCCGAGCTCTGGCTGCAGCCTGGAGCAATGAGGGGTACTGCGTGGACACAGGTAATGGGGGGTGCAGCTCAGCACCCCCTATGATGGGTTGGATCACAGAAAACCCCTTGGAACTGCCACCTGATGTGCTGAGGCTACTCCAAGCCTGTTTCCCCTGCCAGCTTGGGACTTCAGTGACCTCCCTGGTTTGAGTCAGACATGCTAGACTGCTGTTAACTCAGACCCAGGTCTGAACCACATCCCCTAACAGCTGCAGACTTAACTGAAAACATCTTAAGAAGTGTTCCTGTCTCTAGCACTCAGATGCTCAGCTACCAATGGGATCCAAACCCCAAATAAATCCGTTTTACCCTCTATAAAGCTTACACAGGATAAACTCATAAATTGTTCACCCTCTATAACACTGATAGAAAGATATGCATAATTGTTTGCTCCCCCAGGTATTAATACATACTCTGGGTTAATTAATAAGTAAAAAGTGATTTTATTAAATGCAGAAAGTAGGATTTAAGGGGCTCCAAATAACAGACAGAACAAAGTTAATTACCAAACAAAATAAAATAAACCACACAAGTCTATGCCTAATACAGTAAGAAACTGAATACAGGTAAGATCTCACACTCAGAGATGTTTCAATAAGCTTCTATCACAAACTGGATGGCTTCCTAGTCTGGGCACAGCTCTTTTCCCTGGTAGGGCCCTTGTTCCAGCTCAGATGGTAGCGAGTGGATTTTTCATGACTGCGGCCTGTTTATCCCGTCCATTTTGTGCTCCCTCCCGAGCCCCCGCCCTGAGGTGAGCCCCCCCATGGCAGCTCTTTCCCTCTGCCCTGAGGCACCCCTGCAGCAGCTTCCCATCCCCCACCCTCTGCCCTCTCATCCCCTCAGCATTTGGGATCAGGAGGTCCTTCCTCTCTGCGTCTTCGGGGCACTTTGGCGGTGGGTCCCAGAGTGAGTGAAGGACCCACCGCCAAATTTCCACTGAAGACCTGGAGTGGAAGGACCACCAGCCACCGAATTTCCACCAAGGGTGCAAAATGCTGCTTCCCAAATCCTGCAGCCCTAAGCGACCGCCTACAGTCGCCTAGTGGAAGCACCAGCCCTGGGTGGCAGGACCCTTCTCCCTAACATCTGTCCTTCTGTCAGATTCACATCCTCCCTTCTGAATCCAGCCTGTGAAGCCTGCTTGTCTGGTGACTTCTCTTTGTGCTGGGCCCTCTGCTCAAGGTCCCTCCTTTTTTCCCCAGCTGTTTATTCTTCTCAGCTGCCAGGTTACTTGTGGCAAGGCCAATGTCCACTATCCTGGCTCTGGCCTTGCATCTTTCCCCTTTAGCTGAGCTCTGGCCAGGGCTGCCCAAAGGGGGATGGCAAGTGGGGCAATTTGCCCCAGACCCCAGGCTCTGCAGGGGCCCCCACAAGAATGACTGAGGCTCCCTCTCAGGCCCCACCCGACCCCATCTCTGCCTCTCTCCCAGAGCCTCAGTGCATCCAGCAGCATCCCTGGACAGCTGCAGCGTGGCTCCGGCAGGGCCCCTGAGCTCCGCCCTGCTCAGAGCTGTGTGGTAAAGAGGAGGGGCTGAGAGATCCACGCTGAGTGGAGGGAGCTGAGCTCAGCCTGGAGCTCGCAGCCTCTCCTCTTTACTATGAGACTCTAAGAGGGGAGGTGCTCAGGCCCCGCCGGAGCCACACTGCAGTGCTGTCCAGGGATGGTCCTGGATACACTGAGGATCTGGCTGAGGGGGGAGCCAGGGATAAAGGGCCAGGGCCGGGGGGGTTGGCTAAGGAGCAGGAAGTCCCAGGGACAGTCAGGAGATAGAGAGGGGGCAGAGGTTGAGATGGGGGGTAGGGAATGGGGGGGTTGGATTGTGGGCATTCTGGGGATCCATCTGGACTCAGCAGGGTGGTGGATAGAGGCCGGGGCAGTCAGGGGAGAGGGAGCACGGGTGGTCTCCTGAGGTGGTGAGATCTCAGGGTGATGTTGGGGAATGGGGTCTTTAGGGGACGGTGAGGGGGCAAGGAGCAGAATGGGTCAGGGATTCTGAGGGGGAGTGGGAAGTTGGAGGGACCGGAAGTGGATGGGAGTTGGATAGGGGGCAGAGCCAGGCTGTTTGGGAGGCACAACCTTCCCTACCCTAAAGCTCATTCAGCAGTTTGAGGCTTGCAGAAGAACCAAGCTGTTAGGTTTTCTGTTAGGGCTACCATCTTTTTCACTTCTCAAATACTAAATTATAGTCTATATTTAATTTCAGTGTCATAGGGAGATTCATGTCAGGGGAGGGTAGTTTCATTTAAAATTAGCCACTGGGGGAGGGATCACATGAGAAGAGCAATATCCTTCCCAACCCTACCAAGGGAGACCCCCCCACACACATTTCCTGAGGCTCCAGAGGGGTTAATTGAGTGGTTCTCAAAATTTTATACTGGTCGCCCCTTTCACATAGCAAATCTCTGAGTGTGACCCCCCTCATAAATTAAAAACACTTTTTTATATATTTAATACTATTATAAATGCTGGAGGTAAAGCGGGGTTTGAGGTGGAGGCTGACAGCTCATGGCCCCCAGTAATAACCTCGTGACCCCCTGAGGGGTCCTGACCCCCAGTTTGAGAACCCCTGGGTTGATTTAATTTTAGCACCCTGTGTCCATTCACATGCATATGCTATTTTGAGCATTTCAGTTTTCACAACATAGGCTCATCCCAGACTCTGGAACAAGCTGAAATGCTCAGTTCGTGGAGTATGTACATAAGCTATAATAAAGACAAACCCACAGTAATCTTCTCCAGTTTGTGAGGGACCCCATGGAGACAGTCTCTAGGAAACAGAGAAATGCATGGAGGTTAAGTCCACTAATGGCTATTAGCCAGGATGAGTAAGCAATGGTGTCCCTAGCCTCTGTTTGTCAGAGTGAGAAGATGGATGGCAGAAGAGAGATCACTTGATCATTACTTGTTAGGTTTACTCCCTCTGGGGCATTTGGCATTGCTCATTGTCGGTAGACAGGATACTAGGCTGGATGGACCTTTGGTTTGACCCAGTATGGCTGTTCTTATGTTCTAACCTAAATGAACCCAAAGTTATGGAGACAGATATGAGTCAAGGAAGCCAGTAGACTATCAGAAACCTGGAAAAATCTCTGCCTGGATGGGCTCAGGTGTTTGGTGACAAGCTGAGATGGTTCAAAAGTTTTGGATTTTTTTTTTAAGCAGAATTTTTTTTATTGTTTCTTTAAACAATCAAACACAGCAAGCAGCAAATATTTGGCCACACACTTCTGAAACCCCAAACCATATTCACGTTTTGTCAAACTAATTTCAGCTTTTCAATTAAAAAAAACAAAACAAATATTGAAGGAAAGCAGACATTGTCCGTGATTTTTTTCCCTGCTTTTTAAAACCCCCTAGTTTTTGATCCAGAAAAAGTATTGATGGAAAATATTTGTCCAACCCTTTTAATGAGCTTTAATGCCTTTTAGCACTAGCTGCTGCTGAGAACCAATGATACTTTGTAAAGAAGTTTTCTCAAAACTGGGTTTTTGCCGAGATGCAGAAGGTTTATTTTTCCCAGGGCTGCCCATGCAGGAGGAGCAAGTGGGGCAATTTGAGCCAGGTCCCACAGGGACCCCCCATGAGAACATAGTATTGTATAGTATTGCATTTTTTTTTATGGAAGGGGCCCCTGAAATTGCTTTGCCCCAGGGCCCCTAAATCCTCTGGGAAGCCCTAGCTCTGGCTCCCTGTCAGGGTCACCCGGGGGGGGGGGCAAGTGGGGCAATTTGCCCCAGGCCCCGGGCCTAGCAGGGGCCCCCACAAGAGTTTTTTGGGACCTCTGCAGCGGGATCCTTTACTCTCTCTGGGAACCCCGGAGAACTCTTGCAAGGCCCAGGCCCCTGGAGCTTCTTCCGCTCCAGGTCTTAGCTGGTGGAGGGTCCTTCCGCACCAGGGAGGAAGGACTGTCCACTTCTGAATTATCGCTGAAGTGGACCAACCACCGAAATGCAGCTGGGTCTATGGCAGTAATTCGGTGGCAGGGGTCCTTTCATTCCAGGACCCACCGTCAAAGTGCCCCGAAGACTCATGACATAGGTCCCCTGCCGCCGAATTACCACCAAAGACCTGGCTGCACTTCGGCAGTGGGTCACCTTTCTGCAGTAATTCAGTGGCAGGGGCTCCCCGCCACAGGTCTTTGGGGCACTTTGGTAGTGGGTTCTGGAACGGAAGGACACCCCCCCACTGCCAAATTACCGCCGAAGCAAGGGGCCCCCTGCTGCCGAAGACCCCAGACCCCGGAATCCTCTGCTCGGCCCTGCTCCCCGTAGGCGCAGCTGGTCTGTGCCAACCCAGCTCCCAGCTCCGCTCTGCTCCAGCTGCAGCTCCCCGGCTCTGCCTCAGCACCGCTGCTCTGCCTCCAGCCCAGCCCTGGATCGCCTGGCTCCATGTTTCTAGCTGCTGCTTCCCTGCCTCTAGCTCAGCTTTCCTAGATTTCTACTGCATTGATAGACCAAAGTGACGTAAAAACTAACTTAAAAGTAACCCCAGCTATTTCCTGAAATGAAGGTTTGTTTGTTTGTTTGTTTTTTAATTAACACATTGGCCTATCAATCAAGAAAGAAATGGAAGATTTCATTAGACATCTTATACGGATGACATTTTTTTTTAAAAAAATCTACAATCACCTGCAGGAGTTGGTCCAGATTAACCACGAAGCTGTGAGATGATAATGAAATTCAAAATCAAAACCCTAATATTGGTATTTGTATCCCAGCTGAGGGTTGGAAGCTAGTAGTAAATATCCATACTTTGAGTTGAATTTGTTTGTTCGTGTTAGTCTCTAAAGGGCAACATTTCATCCTAATTGTCTTTGTTGGGAGTAGAATACAACTGCTGCTGGTCCTGCATATCAGCGGTGACCAGTGCAATCATTCTTTCTCTAGGTGCAAACAGTTCACAACAGATTTTGTTGTTGTAACAGACACTCCTTAATAAGAATAATTTCTAAAAGTTCCTCTAGTATCTTCTTATACAATTTTGTTTCTATCAGGTTAATCTGAGAAAACAATCATTCAACTGAGGCATTGCTAAAAGTTATTGACAGTAATGAAAGAGCAAACAAGTCAAGTTCACTAAGGCTTTGTCCTCAGCAGAATCCAGGTGTTCGAGAACTTCAACCCCAAACTGCTCAACTTGGTTTTCCAGAGTATGAGGCCAGTCAAATAAAGGCAAAAATCTACACTGCTGCTTCAACTGTGCAAAGTCTCCACAAACCAATGGCAAAAATGAGATATCAGACAATCTAGGTCAAGCTGAGTACAGTAGAAGGACCTAGTAATGCAAGCAATTCAATCATCTCGACATTTGGTGGCAATCTCTGTTTCATCTGTTTCAAAAACTCCAACATGAAATCTCGACACGTTTTTTCACATCTTCGAAGATGTGAACAATTAGTGTCTGTTTTGAAAGCTCCAACTGGAAAGCGACTTTGCAATCTAGTGAGTAATTTGACTCAACGGTTATGGTCATACTTTAATACAGCAGTCGCAGTCCCAAAAATACATGGTTTCACAACTCTCATCAACAAGCTCTAGGAGAATGTTCTCAATTCCTGCAGCAGCTTTCTTGTATTATCACTTTCCATCTGAAACATATGGCTTATCCTCCAGGTTTCCTGAGTTACTGGACATAGCAAAATCAGACAAATTTTACTCCTGGATCACTGCGCATATGAAAAAGAAGTTCAGCATTGTAGTTTTTCTCTTTATCTTTAGCTTTCTGAAGGCAGAGCTTGAGTTTCTCAAACTGATCATGAACCCTGTTCACAAAAGGCTAATGCAAAGCCCCTTGCTTCAAAAAGCTGCAGAATCTTCTGGTAGTCTGGAATTCGCGGAAAGGCCAAGTGACAGGGTGTGTGGAGATGGGTGATGCTGAAAGGGGTCAGGTGATGATCAGAGAGAAGGATCTCAGCTATGGAGAGAGCAGTGCTTGGTGATAGGATGATAAGACATTTGGTGTGAGGAAGTTCTAAGACTGTGAATTTGTACAACGTTGCACTCAGCCAAACTGGGACAAAGTATTCTTAATTAATGAGGAAATATCCTTTCCCTTACTTGTTACAGAGGATTAAAGTCAGTGTCCCCAAGAGATCACCTTCTGCAAGTGTATTTGACCACTTTGTCACTAAGCTCTTGGATTTTAAGCCCATAAATAATTGAGTTGAGTATGGGGGGGAGGAGGAAGAAGAGGGTGGCCAAGATGATATGAACATGGAGACTGACATGCTGACCAAACCGATGTGTCAGAGCAGAGAAAAAGAACAGAGTAAAAGATGTCAGCATCACACAGAGGTGGGCTGTGCAGGTGTTCAGGGCTTTCTCATAGGCTTTCTTGGAGGAGATTCTGAGGATGGCCCTGATGATCAGACTGTAGGACAGGACAACCAGTGTCAGATCTAACCCAGAGATTACAAATGACACCACCAAGCCATACATCCTGTTGACAGTGGTGTCCACACATGCCATCTTCACCACAGCTATATGCTCACAGTACGTGTGGGGGATAATGTGCTTGGCACAGAATGGCTGCCTGCTCAGAAGCAGAGGCAGGGGCAGCATGAGGAGAACAGCTCTTATCAAACCCACAAGCCCTAGCTTTGCTATTCGTGCGTTGGTGAGGACGGTGGCGTATCTCAGAGGGTTACATATGGCAACATAGCGATCAAAGGCCATTGCCACGAGGACAGCTGACTGCATAACAGAAAACATGTGAATGAAGAACATCTGGGTGAAGCAGCCACCCACAGTAATGTCTTTCCAATTGAACCAAAATATACATAGCGCCATCGGCATGACGGAGGTAGACGAGCCAATGTCCGTGAGTACCAGCATGCAGAGCAGCAGGTACATCGGCTTGTGCAGGGTCGGCTCTTTCCCTACAACAAACAGAACCATGAAATTTCCCAACAGGCCAATTATGTACAGCATAGAGAAAGGGATGGAAATCCAAATGTGAGCAGCTTCTAGGCCAGGGATGCCCATTAGGATGAATGTTGATGGGTCAGAGTGAGTGAGGTTGAATTCTTCCATGAGGTGGTTAACATGTTGATCAGGTTCAGAAATGCTCAAGGTGCCTGTGAAGGGGGAGAAGCACAGCGAGGAGGGTTACACACTTTATAGCAAATAGTACAGTAAATATTTTGTAGTCATTAACAATTTAGAAAGAGGTTGAGCAGTGAGGTGGCAACATTTGCAGATGGCACCAAATTATTTAAGCGATAATCAAGTCCAGAGAAGTTCTCAAAGGGGCTAGCCAAGCCAGGTGAAAGGTAGAAGACAGAGAGAATACATGCTCGATCTACTCTCTAACATAAGACCAAGAGGACATTTAATAAAACTGAAATATGGCAAATTCAAAGCGGGTAAAAAAAAAGTGCTTTCTTCACTTGATGCCTAATTAAACTGAGGAACTCATTGCCACAAAAGGTAGCTGAGGCCATGAGCTAAGCAAGAATCAGGAAGAGTTTGGACATTTTCATGGATTGTGAGACTATCTAGTTACAATAGTACAGCTAAATAAATATTTTGGAAAGTCTATATGCCCACATGTTTCAGGGCACAAGCCAATCTCTAGGTGATAGACATTAAGGTGACACTCTCATGGTGGTCACATCACCCCACTGAATCAATCTACTGCTGGATTTCTTATACCTTGTACTGCAGCACGTGGGGCTGTCACTATTAGAGAGAGGACTCTGGACCATACGTCTGATCCACGATGCAGTTCCTATGTTGTAAAGGAGCCAAGTTTCCCTGATGGAGAAGACATTCTCATGCAGGTCTATGACTTTGTACTCAAGAGAATGCACACTGCGAGCGCAAAGGTTGTGGCATTTTGGGCTACAGGACGGCACCGCAGTTACTTCTCTTGTTTCTTTTGGTGATACACTTTCTTGCAGGCACCCAGCATTGTCTGAAACATAATTGACAGGTGCTACCTGACAGGTGTGAGGAGAGATGTGTCAGAAGAACACATGCTAACCCATCTCTTGACTGAATATTGATGAAGTTTACAGGGGGATTGTAAATAATGAAGAGGACAGGTCACTGATTCAGAGCAATCTGGATTGATTGGCAAACTGGGTCAAAGCAACCAACGTATATTCTAACATAGCCATTTAAATATCTACATCTGGAAACAAAAAATGTAGGCAATGCTCACACAACGGGGTGGGGGGGTAACGTGGGAAGCACATTGACTGTGAACTAAATTTGGGGCCTAAAGGAGTAATTAGCTAAACATGAGCTCCCAATGTGACCTTGTGGCCAAGAACCTGCGATGATAACCAGGGAAATCTGAAGGAGACGTAGAGATGTTATTTTACCAGTTTCTTTGGCACTGATGAGACTGCTGCTGGAATCCTCTGTCTAGTTCTGGTGTCCATGATTAAAGATGGAATCACAAGATTAGAAAACTTGCCGTACACTCAAATATCTCAATCTGTGTAGTTTAGCAAAGATGGTTAAGGGGTCACTTGATAACAGTCTGTAAGTACATACACAAGGAACCAATATTTAATAATAGGCTTTTCAGGTTAGTATCCAGAGGTATAACAGGATTCAATGACTAGAGATTGAAGTTATAGAAATACTGTCTGGAAATAAGGCATACATTTTGAAATGCTAAGAATAATTAAGCATTGGAATAATTTACCAATCGTCTTGGCAGATTCTTTGTCATTGAGAATTTTTAAATCAAGTTTGGATGTTTCTCTGAAAAATCTGGTCCAGGAATTATTTTGGGGAAATTCTGAGGCCTGTGTTATACAAGCCCGTAAAACAGACTAGATGATCACTATGATCCCATCTTGCCTTGGAACGTAGTAGTGCAGTCCAGAGTCAGGTGGAGCCATTTTCCCTGCAAGCTCGTGTCTGGGCTTACTGAAGGCGTTTTTTCAATTGACGATGGTGTTGAATTTAGACATATGTGGAGGAATTCTCATTTGACAGTGACACCTTGGAAGTGTTATACTAGGTGTATATTTCACAACTCTGATGGGTCCCATCAGGCACCGCATGGATGAAGGTTTAGGTGAAAAAAATAATGACTTTACCCATAAAATCTCTGTACTGGGGAATGAATATTCAACTTTCATCATTGAATAACAGAGCTGCTATCTAATGGTCCCAGAGCATCCTGGGTTTAACATCTATGTCCCAGTGGTCCACTATTTCAGGCACGTCCCAGAGTTCCCCACTCTCATTATGTAGTGTGCATACTTCTCAGATTATGGGTTGTTCCTGTATAGCAGTTGTTAAAGCATCACGTGGTGTGTATGAGTGTAGCAAGAGTAGCGTCACAGGGGCCTGCTTGGAAATTTGCCTCTCCTGTGTGAAATTTCTCACGATTGAGACACAGTCGAGGACCCCAGAGCTGGACCATCCTGCCCTGGTCCAAACTCTGACCAGTATAAATTAATTACCCTCTTCGTCCCTCCTTGACGATGGAGAGGACAATGCATACTTGCGGTAAGCAAGCTGAGATTCTCCCCTCAACCTCCCACCCCCAGGCACTTCACTTCAAGGCTTATTGGGTTTAGGTTAAAATATAAAAACAAATGTATTAACTACAACAAATAGATTTAAAGTGATTATCAGAAATAGCAACCAGATCAGAGCAGATGAACTAGCAAATAAACAACAACACAAACTAACCTTAGTACACTAGTTCGATTGACTACGATTTAGCAGTTTCTCACCCTGACTGATGATACAGTGTGGAAGAATCTCAAGGCAGAAGCTGCATTTGCTGTACAGCTTTTGTTTCTCAGGTTTCTATACAGAGGCTAGAAATACTTTTGGTCTGGGTCCAGCACTTCTTCCAGTTCACTCTTTTTTTCTCAGTTGTTCCCAGAAGTCCTTTTACATGGGGAGTGAAGAACCACGGTTTTCCTTTATGGATCATTGCTCTGACTAGGCCCTCCCCAAACAACTTTCTTGGCCAAAAGTGGAACCCCCACAGACCCCAAGATCATATCATAATATCACAATGAAGAATCTGGGGTGCAATGTCACACAAAGATCAGTGGTTCTTTCCACTGGCGAATGCCTGAAGTTACATAACAATCAGACTGGCAGCTGAGTAAAGGTTGTGACACCCATGCTGCAGTTCTGTGGCTTGCCAGGGAAGGTCCCCACCCTGCACAACTTCCATCTCTGCCACACAGTGATACCCCTCACTCACGTGCCAGATGCCAGAGCGATAGCTCACAGAAATACCTCCTCAGATGAGGTTAAACTCAGTGTCTGCCTGTACCGGGGAAAAGGCAGAGATCGGCCTGAACTGCCATTCTGGGGGTGAAGGGAACACCAGCAGCAGCTCAGGCTGTGCATTAGGCAGGACCATATTTTGCTCATTTTCAGCTCCGCACCACTGTGATCTGGATACAACATTGCCCCTCTGCCCCACCCCAACATACATATACTGTGTGTTCCTGGACCTCTCCTGTTCAGATTTGCAACCCCAAGTGGTTTCCTCTATGCCAGAAACATGCTTTAATTTTTACTGCCTTTTAGTGCTTCTCAACCACTCCAGAACCTGATATATCTGGGAACAGAAAGAGCAGACTTCCCTCCCTCCTAGAAAAATCATTATCCTAAGAGTTCTGAATAACTAAGCCTGTGAGTTTAAGATTTCACCAACTCTCCTGGCAGTTCATTTTGGTTCAAACAAGCTCGCCCATCCTTACAGGTCACAGGACAACTCCACTTGAAGACACTGGAGGCTCATGGCCAGTGTAAATCAGGCTATTTATTTCAGTCCCTACATGTGGATTTAGGGTGAACTCCAAGCTGATTTCAGAGCCTTGCCATTGATCTCAATGGGACCAGATTTACCCAACGTTTTTAACTTTCATCTACAAGCTGCAAAAATCACGGGTTCGGGTCCTGCTACAGAGAACACATTTCTGTTAGGGTGGTGAAAGAGTCTGAAGTAAACCCACAGCTGATTTGTTGTTCCGAGGGTATGAAAAATGGGGATTCCAAAACATGTGGGCCCTGATTTTCCTCTCAAGGAGGCCAGTTTCCATCTGGAGTGACCCATTGAGGCAGAACGTGCGAGTAGAATCTGGCCAGTGTGTGACTCATTCTTGTTGTGAACCCTCTGGTAATACACATACGCACTGCAGAGGTTTTGGATGCACTTCCTAATAGGACAGTGAAGTCACTGAATTGGAAAAATTGAGAGACTCAGAAAAAAAACCACACTGCGCCAAAAAGGAAACTATTGAGACATATAGAGAGGCACAGTAAGAGACCAGGAACTGATCTTAAAAACAAATACTTGGCTAAACTATTTCCAGTACATTTGTAGTTTCAGTTTTACCAGGAAATCCCTTCGTGTTCTGACAATACTAAACAGTTCAAGTCACCATGCTGCAGAATTTCTCCCCAGAAGGGGCTTGAATTTTACCCTGGAATCCTTCTTGAGCCCTTGCCACTAACTACAGTGCACAACAAGTCAACTCACCAAAATCTTGCTCTGCAGAGAGACGAAATCTCCTCACGGTGACAGGAAGGCAGAGCCCTAAGAGTCAAGGCATGAATCTCACATGTCTGACACTCTCCACGCTGGGCAGTGACCTTTATGAATCCCCTGTACAGTCCCTGCAGACTCTCAGATTGGCCAGGATTCCCAGACATTTCCCTTGGCTCTGTGAGCAGTGGGATGAGCAGAAAATAGACCCTGGAGAACTCCAGCTTGAAAGCCTCCCCCGGGAGTGAAGAAATTATTTGCTGATACCAGAGGCTCCAGATTGTCAGGGCAACCTGAGTCTTGCACCCTGTTGTTCAGCCTAGCAATTGACAATGTCTTTTCTTTTCTGTGTGTAAAGCACTGCCAGCTGCTCTACGTGTGGGGATACTGGCACAAGATATGGGACCAAAACCATTTTCAATTGATCGTAGCAGTGTACCGCTGCGTCCTGCAAAGTCAAAGAGTCAATTCCACTCTGTGACAGCCAAATTAAATGACCATTAATTTATGTAGACGGTGAAAAAGGTTTTCTTCTCGCAGGATGCTGGCATCAAAAATATTTGCCAGTATCTCACTGCGAGGTCAAAAATGGCTATATATCCAGAAGCACAAAATGTTCTAAAATTCCATCTCCTCTCAGCATCAGGTAATCCTCACATTTCAATATTGTGATGATCTTTAAGAAACTGACGCAGAAAAGGGGTTATGCTATCCAGCGTGAGAACTAGTACCATGGGACTTCCCCACGCACTGTAGTGTTTTACATTGTTATGCCCTACTGTTGTGAGAACACAGAGATGAAGGAATCAAACTGCTACATCTGGATCTTTTGGACTGGATACAGTCCATTCCCCATGTTTGTGTCACAGGTGCCTGGAGGCCTCATTTTGGATCCTGAAGGTATGAGTGTGATGGGTTATCAGCCCTGGAGTTGAATTTGGATGTCACGGAAACTGCTGCCACCCTTTAACCACCCAGCTGGGCTGCCCCTTTTCCATACTGCTTTGCTAGTGATTTAGCCTCTCCAGGCCCTGTTATCACCCAACACAACAGCAGCTATAATAATGACAATTAGAGATATACCTGTCTTATAGAGCTGGAAGGCACCCTGAAAGGTCATGGAGTCCATACCCCTTGCCTTCAAAGCAGGACCAAATACTGATTTTGCACCAAAACCCTAGGAGGGCCCTCTCAAGGACTGAGCTCACAGCATTAGGAATAGGAGGCTAATGCTCAATCCACTGAGCTATCTCTCCACACACTCAAGCTAAGCTATCTAAGGGTTTGCTTAAACCGCCAAATTTCAAACAGTAGACTGGCTGTTAGAGGGTTTTCCTTTCACCATCTCCCTTTCTCTGAGTGAATCTACCAAGATAAACACAAATCACTGTGACTGCAGGGGGTGGTGGTGGCTGTAATAATCAAGTGTGTGGCACTTGATGGACTGTTGTGCACATGCGCAGCTTAAAGGGAATGTTGACCCCATCCTGGTGGTCATGGTCTCAATTAGCAGCCCTTGGTGATACGGTTTGTGCCAGTGTTTTTGACTGCAAAACCCTGTGTGTGGATTGCTCTCTGATACAAATCCCTGAAGTACCTGCTGTGAAGACTGTTACTAGCAACATTTCCAGGCCTTATCACACGTCAATCTGTTTTCGCCTCCCATCTTTGGGGGCTTTCTGTATCAAGTTGGGCAGTGTCAATATGGAAACCTCTGCATCCAGAATCTTCTACTGAGGGGATCGTTTGGGCAATTTGAAATCCCAGAGAGGTGAGTAGAGCCCTTCAGGTGCTAACTGCCCAGGGCTGGGAATCTAGTGCATGAGACAAAACAGGGGCAAAGAGGCATGGGCTTGTGTTTGAAAGGTTTAAGCTCAGGAGCAGGAGGGGACACTCCTGGATCATGCCGGCTGCACCAGCCATCAATAGGTTGGACGGCAGTGTCTCCCCTGATTTATTTCCTAACACCACCTCGCCCAGAGTAAAAGTTATCAAGAGCTTTGGATTGAAAGAATCCGGCTAACACCACAGTCGCAGGGAAACTCCTTGCGGAGTGTTGTCCTTCCGGATGCATTGATGGCTGTTTGGCCAATGCCAGGAGCAGTCTGATGAGGACTTCTGACTTAGTGGTGTTACCCTGATGGTAAGGGGAGGGGATGTTTCAGCACCAAGAGGCTTTGGTTAAGAGACTAGGAGACCCTTTCCATAGAACACGTCATTCACTGATTGATACAGAAGCATATAGACACAATAGTAAAAACATGCTCTGTATGATTAATCATAATGCCAGCTCTGTTCTTGCTAGCGAGGGCCCTCCAGATCACAAGACTAGGGGTCCTTTGCTAGCTGTCATTCAGTGTCTGAATAACAAAACAACTCCTCCCTCTGTCTTCCCCTCTATGCTCTGAGGCAAACAACCCCCTGAGTATTTACAAACTTCAAAAGAACACCATCTTTAAGCAAACTTTTCTCATTTTCCCATCAATAAAAAATGGTGGCTACCTACTAATTATAACCATTGTCTATGAACTGTGTGCACAGCAGGGCTGCACTGTCTCACTAGCTATGAGCTCTGCCCATGGTTCAAGGGCACAGTTACCTTACTCTAAAATGGGGCCGCAGATGTTGGAGAAGGGCAAGCACTGTTGAGCTCTCCAGTCCTGGTACCCATTGTCCAGAAGGTCTCAGACGGACACCAGCTGGGACCGACCTCTGCTGAGGGGCCTTCTGCCACCAGGGTAAGGAGATGGGGGTGGGGCAGTAAGCTGGCTATCAACTCTAGATATAAATTTGTATTTGTTACTACCTTCTGAAGCTATATAAAAGAATATCAGACTCCATGTGGGATAGTCTAGTGATGTTTGCGTGTCCCGTTCGAGCATTTAGGATTTTGCCCTTCCTGCACAGAAATGGTTATTGAGAGACTTCTGCCAGAGACAAATGGGTGGGGGTGACTGTGGGCCAAGCTCCTCCTGGTACTGTTCCTATTTTGGAATTGTAGGATGACTTTACTTATACAACAATGATTTACCTGCAACTCAGCCTAACAAGGGCCTGGGATTGCAGTTAATTATTTCATGCAGCTCAAAGTGTGGGCCAAAAAAAAAAATATCTAATCTTTATGTCAGCCCAACCTAGTGGAGATCATGAAGAAGTAGAGAACCAACTGATCCTTCTGTGCAGAGTGACTCCCAACCCAGCAACCCCCTCAAGTACAAAATCCTGAATGCTTTAATAATGTGTGTAGGGGGGACCTACCTCAGTCATTGCTTTCCCAGAGCAGTCAGCATGTCCCATCTGATCCTACCTTTGCTCATCTCTTTAGGGGGATGGTGAGCTTACCAGACTGTGTGCTCTGCTTCAGTATCTCTACTGATGTCTTATTTTAAGTGGGGTGACAAGACAAGTGGGTCCCAGTTTGGTGCTATATATGGGCATGGAGGGAGGGCTGGCACATAGACTGTGCCATGGGTGATGTACCACCGTGCCACAGATGTGTGGTGCTCACACGGGCCATACGTGTGTTAACTCCACCATGGTCTATGATGGCCACCACCTCATGGACTCAGCAGTGGGATTCCAAGTGCCTTGAGTCGAGCTCACACTGGAGACTGAAGCAAATGGGGTGCTGAGGTGTTTTCTTTTGGGACACGTGGTGACCTAGAAACCCTGCCATGGGGCTCTGACCCTCAGGGCCTTATGGGACTGAATACGATGTAAAAGGGGTGGTGTTTGGCACCAAGGGAGGTGAGGGGTGTGAAGAGGAGGACCATTTGTGGCCACAGGGGATGGCATCTCGCCAAAATGGTCCCCATCACGGTGGGGCTGCATTCCCACCACAGCCTGGGGGCCTGCTTAACTGAGGTGGCCACTGTGGTGGGGGAACTTGTGGTGGGGAATTGGCTTATCTCAGTATTCTGGGCCATTGAAAACAGCTCACTCCAGCTCCTCTACAGACATGGTAAGTCATGACTCAGGCTGCCCATATCTGCTTGAGTTAAGGCAGCTGCGTAGCCATATTTTCCAGGCCAGAGACCAAAGTTTGCAGCAGGTGCTGGTGCTCAAATGCCCAGCCAATCGGTGTCCCACAGATCCATGAGGCACCAGATGGAGGTGAGAGGCAGCTCTGGGCCAGGGACTGCAGCAGGGTGTCCTGAGGGGTTGTCTAGGTAGCCATCCAGGGAGTTTCTCAGTGTCACTGACGTGGGGAAGGTGTCCCCTCAGAACTGACCTGCCCTGGGTTAGATGGGCCTTTGATGATCCAATAAGATCTTTTGCGTCTTCTCAGTGGCACATCCCCAGTTTCTGAGTAGGAAGCACATGTGGTCATAACGCAGGGGCTGCTGCCCAGGACTGAATGTGACCCAGCCACTGAGGCCAGATGATTCAGCAGACTCCAGTCCCACGGGCCACGTAGTGTCAGGCCATGGCCACATCAGTGTGGGTGCTGGATACAGAGGGGACGGGATGTCATTGATCATCACTGCCTCTGGGCCTTTTCTCCTCATCCTAGCTGGGATGCTGCTTCCATTTCTGGATAGTCTTTGTCATGGCTGACAACTGCTGTAGCTGCTCAACCACCCTGGGCTGTGGGGCTTTCAGCCCTCCTGACATCCAGATAGTCCTTCCCCACCTTGCACAGCGGCAGCAAAGTCAGGATTGATCCCTCTACCACAGATCTCCCCCCTCGGATGATATACACTTGGGTTGTCTACACTTCGATGCCTTCACCCCAGCTCTTGCCATCTCTGTTTCTCTGGCACTTTTCCTATGCAGCCCTTCCTCTGCCTTCCCTCCATTGATCAACCCCTCTCAAAGGTCTGATCTGCTTGCACAGACTGGGTCCCTGTCCAGCTGCTTTCCCAATTTCTGAGTAGAGAGCTTTGCCTAGTCTCTGCAGACAGCTACTGGGGCAGCTCACCCAGATTTTCGGTGTCTCTTCTTCACTACTGACTACTATAGCCCTAGGATATGGCTGGCACCAGAGCCCTGGGGTGTCCATTCCATCACCTCACTTAAAGGTTAGCTCTGGCTTGACAGACAGCAAACCAAACCGGGCTATGATCAGAAAGCACTCAAGTTGGCTCTGGGGTAGCTGTGGCTGACTTTGGCCAGACAAACATGTTCCTAAGCCAGCTGCTATCTGTGAGGGTCTGATGCTATTTCATTGTTTGGTGATGTAGGAGAAATAGCTCCTATTCAGTGACAATAGCAGCAAGTCCTGGGGCTGTGGGAGCTCATGATTGAGCCTGTCTCCTATCAGGTTTTGTGCCCCAGGAGATAGGCCGTCAATACCCACTGCAAAGGCCTTGGCTGCCCTTCCTAATAGGGCAGTGAAGTCGCTGAATTGGAAAAATTGAGTGAACCAGAGGAAAAACCACACCATTCCCAAAAAGGAAGCTATTGAGACAGATGGAAGGACACAATAAGCGACAAGGAACCAATCTTAAAAACAAAATGTGCCTAAACTATCTCCAATACATATGTACTTTCAGTTTTACCAGGTAAATCCCTTAGTGTTTCTGACATGGCTAAACAATGGTGGTGAATTCCTGCCCAGATTGTTCTTCACATACACCCTGGAACCCTTTCTGAGCCCTCAGCACTAACTTTAGTGCAAGAACAGGCAACTCACCAAAATCCTGCTCAGCAGAGAGAAAAAAACTTCCTTTTGGTGGCAGGAAGGCAGATCCCTAAGAATCAACATATGAATCTCACATGTCTGACATTTGCCATGCTGGCAGTGATTTTTATATTTTCCCTGTACAGTCGCTGCAGACTGTATGATCGGCCAGGACTCCCAGACAATTCCCTCGGCTCCAGGCCTGGGCTGAGTAGAAAATAGACCCTGGAGAACAAGACCTTGAGAGAGAAGAAACAATTTGCTGATACCAGGGGCTCAGAATTATCAGGGTAAACTGTCTTGCAGACTGTTGTTCAGCCTAGCAATTGATGAAGGATTTTTTTTCCCCTGTGTATAATGTACAGCCATCTATGTTTGGGAATGCTGCCATAGCTGCATACTGCCCAGGCAGTTGTAATGTACAGCGCATTAACCCAGGGCCGGCGCTACCATTTAGGCAGCCTAGGCAATCACGTAGGGCGCCAGGATTATTGCGGGGGTGACATTTTGCCGGGGTGGGCGGCAGGCGGCTCCGGTTGACCTGCCGCAGGCATGCCTGTGGCAGCTCCACCAGAGCCACAGACCAACGGACCCTCCGCAGGAATACCTGCGGCAGCTCCACCGGAGCCGCGGGATCAGCGCGGGGGGCGGCAAAATGACCATGTGCTTAGGGCGTGAGAAACCCTTGTGCCAGTCCTGCATTAACCTCTACAAAGTCAGCACCACTCTGTGAAGACCAAAGGAAGAGATTCTTAATTGATTCAAGCCGTAGGGTATGGAAAAGGTTTTCTTCTCCCAACATTCTGGTATCAAAGGTATTTGCCAGTATCCCTTTGTGTGGTCAAATGTGGATATTAATCTGGAGGCTCAAACCTATCTAATATTTCATCTCCTCTCTGAATCAGGTAATCATCAAATTTCAATATTGTGTTGATATTTCAGAAATCAATGTAGAAAAGGAGTTGTGCTATCCTGGGTCAGAATTAATACAATGGGACTTCTCCACTCATTGTGGTGTTTTACGTTGTTATGCCCTGCTCGGGGGAGAACACAGGGTAAAGGAATCAAACAACTGCTACATCTGGATGTTTTGTACTGGATACAGTCCCTGCCACATGCTTCCATTACACGTGCCTGGGGGCCTAATTTTGGATCCTGAAGGTATGAGTGTGATGGGTTATCGGCCTCGTGGTTGAGTCTGGGATCTGTGGAAACTGCTGCGACCCTCTAACCACCCAGATGGGCTGGCCCTTTCCCACACTGATTTGCTGGTGTTTCAGCCTTTCCAGCCCCTGTTATCACCCAACACAACAGCAGATGGTGCCACATATCCAAATTGAGGTATCCGAGGTCTTACTTAATCCACCAAATTTCAAACAGCAGCCACTGCATGTTAGAGGGTTTTCCTTTCACCTTCTCCCTTTCTCTGAGTGAATCTACCAAGATAAACACAAATCACCATGACTGTGGATGTGCGTGGCTGTAATTAAATGTGTGGCACTCGATGGACTGTTGTGCATGCGCGCAACTTAAAGGGAACATTGCCCCTATCCTGGTGGCCATGGTCTCGTTTGGCAGCCCTTGGTGATACAGTTTGTGCCAGTGTGTTTGATTGGGGAACTCTTGTTAGGATATGAATATTCAGGCCAGTCTGCCAAGGTCTATACTTTAAGAATGTAGGTGTATTCTTATCACTTAGCTAGTTATAGAGGTATAAAATACAGAATCAAAATCACTGTCTGCTGGTGTAAGGGCCTTTTCTCACTGTGACAGTGTAAGGCCCTGTTCTTAGGCTAAGTAAGTCCTTTGGCTAAGCAGCAGAGGCAGCCGTAAGCTGGGACAGGAACAGTTACATCCCTACGTTCCAAACTAGTCACATTAAAATCAGGCAATCTGGGGCTGTTAGGAAGGGGATCCAATCTATCACCTCCGGAGAAAGGGAAGAGCCTAAAAGATTTAAAGAAAAAGTAGTTTAATAGCATCCTGTCTGGCAAGAACTCACTTACAATAGCTGGGGTGTGAAATCCTCATTTCTGTGCTGTTCTATCTCTGTCTGGTTCTGCGATTGTTTCTGTCTGCTGTATAATTAATTTGATTGCATGTAAACCAATGAAGGTAGTGGGATATAATTGGTTAGATAATCATGTTACAATGTGTTAGGATTGGTTAGTTACATTTCAGTACAATGATTGGTTGAGGTATAGCTAAGCTGAACTCAAGTTTTACTACATAGTCTGCAGTCAATCAGGAAGTAAGGGGGGGAAGAGAAGAAGGAATGAGGGTGGGGGAATTGGAATCATGTTTCACTAAGGGGGCGGAAATGGGAACAGGGACACAGGCAAGGCTCTGTGGCATCAGAACTGGGAAGGGGGACACTGAGAAAGGAAATTGGAATCATTGCTTGCTGGAAGTTCATCCCAATAAGCATCAAATCTTTTGCACCTTCGGACTTTGGGTATTGTTGTTCTCTGTACATGCGAGAAAGACCAGGCAAGTAAGCAGGTGAAAGAATAAGCCCCCTGTCATGGTGCCCACTTTCAAAATTTCCCTTCGCTCCAAGGGTATTTGAGAGGCATCTAGGCCTGGGGATCTTTGGTGTGATGGTGGTGTAATGACTTGCACTCGGTTGGGGTTCTTTGGGCAGTTGGACTTTATATGTCCCAGTTCATTACACTTAAAGCATCTTCCAGTTGACTGGTCACTGGGTCGAGGTGGGTTACTGGAGACGGGTGAGGTAGGATAATAGGTAGTCTGGGGCTTTCCTTGGATTGTAGTGGGATCTTGCGCTGCCCTTGGTTGTAGGGTTTAATGTCGGTGTGCCCACTGGGGTATTCGTTCCCCTTGACAATAGCTTTTTTCTTTTCTGTCTCTTCCATCCATTTGGCTCCAATCTCCCCCACCTTGGTTACCGTTTTGGGTTTCCCATCTAGGATGTACCTCTCTATTTCCTCAGGAACACCATCTAAGAACTGCTCCATTTGTATCAGGAGGTGCAGCTCGTCCATATTGTTAACCTTTGTTCCTGATACCCAGGCTTCATAATTCTTTCCAATGTGGTAGGCCTGTCAGGGAAATGACATATCTGGTTTCCATTTTAGGGTTCTGAACCGCCGACAGGCATGTTCAGGTGTTATCCCCATTCTGAATCTGGCCTTGGTTTGAAAAAGTTTATAATCGTTCATGTTCTCCATAGGCATTTCAGAAGCCACCTCTGCTAAGGGTCCACTGAGCTGTGGCCTCAGTTCTATCATGTACTGGTCTTCAGGGATGCTGTACTCAAAGCAGGCTCTTTCAAAATTTTCTAAGAAGGCCTCAGTGTCATCACCTGCCTTGTAGGTGGGAAATTTCTTGTGATGTGGAACAATCATTGGCGAAGGGTTGTTAGGATTGGCGGTGTTCTGTTGCTTAGCCTGTTCTAATGCCAGGGCCTGCTGGTAGGCCTCCCTCTGGAGTTCCATCTGTCTTCGGTGGTCTGCATCTTTTGCTTCTTGTTTTCTTTTGTGGGCTTCCTCCTTGGCTGCTTGTTCTCTTCTGTGCGCCTCCTCTTGGGCTACCTGTTCTCTTTTGTGGGTTGCCTCTTCCTAGGCTATTTCTGCATTAATGAGTTCCATCCATCTCTTATGTTCGTAGTCTTTCTCTATGGCTTGTAGCCTTGCCCGGTCCTGCTTCAGGGCATCCTTGGTAGTCATGGTTCCTGCTTTCTTGTGTTGGGGCGCCCTCTAGTGTTTATTGTCTGAACTGCTGCTTCTTTGTTGCCTTCTTGGGGTTGCTGGGCAAGAGTCTTTTTTAACTTTTTCTAAGTAGCCTTCCTCGATAAATTTAGAAACAAAAAAAAACCCTTTCATTTGCATATGTGTTCTGCTGATGTAGCTGACTCACAGATGGAGTTCTATTGTTTAACAAAAGATCCTTGTTAAACCTTAATGTGTGTGCCCTCAGGCAATCTCTCTGCACAACTAGAAAGGAGCAAGGAAAAAAAATTTTCTGGCTGTAGTTTTAAACTCCCCCTTCTCCCCTCTTATAAGCAGCTAGCAGAGAAAAAGAAAAATAATATTCCCACTGGCTTTTGGATTCCATCTTCCCACACACTGCCACCATGTCATGGTATCTTTCCCCAATCTGAACCTTAGAGTCCCAAAAATTGGGGTACCAGCATGAATTCCTCTAAGCTTAATTACCAGCTTAGATATGATAAGCTGCCACCAATCAGGAGTTGGAGTGCCTGATAAACTCTGGTCTCCCCAAAACCTTCCCTGGGGACCCCCAAGACCCAGACCCCCTGGATCTTAATACAAGGAAAGTAAACTCTTTCCCTCACTAGTGCCTCTCCTAGGCTTTCCCTCCCTGGGTTACCCTGGAAGATTACTGGGATTTAACTCCTTGAATCTTAAAACAGGGAGGAATGTCCCTTCCCCCCTCCTGCCTTCCCCCTCACCCAGAGGCAATACAGATTCAAGCTCCGTGAATCTAAAACACAAAGGAAATTCACCTTTCCTCCTCCCTCTTCTCTCTCCCACCAAGTCCCTGGTGAGTACAGACTCAACACCTCAGCCTTAACCATAGGAAAAATATCAATTAGGTATTTTAAAAGAAAAGCTTTTAATAAAAGAAAAAAGAATAAAGATAATCACTGTAACTTCAAGATGGAATGTTACAGGGTCTTTCAGCTTATAGAAACTGGAGAAAAAGCAGAAATACAATTTAAAACACTTCCAGCCAAATACACATTAAAACTCTACCAGCCAGACACACATTTGCAAATAAAGAAAACCAATTAAAATGACTAAACTGCCTTTCTACTTGCAGTTACTACTTGAATAGAAAATTAGAGCCTGTAGTATGTCTGGTCAGTCTCAGATCCCAGAGATAACACAGACAAAGAGAAGAACGCACAAACAAAGACTTCCCTCCACTGAGATTTGAAAGTATCTTGTCTTCTGATTAGTCCTCTGGTCAGGTGTTGCAGGTCACTGTTTGTTAACCCTTTGCAGGTAAAAGAGACATTAACCCTTAGCTATCTGTTTATGACACCCCCTAAGAACGCTGTGGGTGGATTGCTTTCTCAGAAACATATCTCTGAACTCTTTAAATGTACTTACTGTGAAGACTGTTATTAGCAACACTTCCAGGCCTTGTCACATGTCAGTCTGCTTTGGCCTCCCATCTTTGGGGCATGTTGTATCTAGTTGGGCTGCAATAGGGAAGGCTCTGCATCCAAAAACTTCTTGTGAGGGGATCATCTGGGCAATTTCAAATCCCAGAGGTGGGTAAAGTCGTCTGGGAGCTAACTGCCCAGGGCTGGGAATCTACTATTTGGGACAAAACAGGTACAAGGAGGAATGGGCTTGTGTTTGAAAGGTTTAAGCTCAGGAGTAGGATGGGGACACTCCTGGATCATGCCAGTTGCACCAAAAAAGGAGTCCAAGGAGTCAGTGAGTCTGCCCAGAGGAATGCTGCCCAGGTGTGTAAGACAGCTAAGAAATGGGAACAGACCCCCTATTGTATGGGGAGATTTTGGCAAACCAGTAAACTGTCATAAACCACTATTGCTTATTGCTAAAAGCAGCCAAGTCAGCAGGCCATTAAATTAGCCATGCACAGACGTAGCTTAACCAAGGCAAAAGGGGAGGGGGTTTTGGGTTCCACAGAAAGGGCATGTATACATGTATACAAACTGCTTGAAAAGTTTGAATTAGTTGGACCCTTTAGAATGGTTTCTTCAGGAACTCATAATCTGGAGGCATCTTGGAGTCCCCACCAGTAGACGGAAGTTTGGCCAAAGGAAGCCTGTCGCTGTGCTACTCGAGGGCCACACTCAGTTTCGGTAATTTTCAAGGGTTGGAGGTGTTTTACTAACCTGTTGTGGATGTGTGTAAGTGCTTGAGACTAAGTAAAGTTTAGCTATAAGTGAAAGCACTCTTGTGTTGCCCTGTTTGTCCAGCCATCTGTCAGTCGGACGGCTGTGTCTCCCCTAATTTATTTCCTGACACCTCCTCCCACAGAGTAAAAGTTACCAAGAGCTTTGGATTGAAAGAACCCCGGGTAACACCATGGTCACAGGGAAACTTCTTGCGGTGTGTTGTCCTCCCGGATGGATTTATAGCTGTTTTGGCCAGTACCAGGAGCAGTCTGATGAGGTCTTGTGACTCAGTGGTGTTACCTTGTTGGTAAGGGTGGGGTTCAGCACCAAGAGGCTTTGGTTAAGAGACTAGGAGACCCTCTCCATAGAACACATCATTTACTGAGTGATACGGAAGCATATCGACACAATAGTAAAAACATGCTCTGTATGATTCATCGTTATGCCAGTTCTGTTCTTGCTAGCAGGGACCCCTCCAGATCACAAGGCTGGGGGTCCCTTTCTTGCTGTCATTCAGTGTCTGAATAGCAAAACAACTCCTCCCTCTGTCCTACCCTCTATGGTCTGAGGCAAACAACCCCTGTGTATATACAAACTTCAGAATAAACCCGTCTCTATGCAAATTTTTCTCATTTTCCCATCAATAAGCAACGGCAGCCACCTACTAATTGTAACGATTGTCTATGAACTCTGTGCATGGCAGGGCTGCACTCTATCTCTAGCTAAGATCTCTGCCCATGGTCCAAGGGTACAGTTACCTTATTCTAAAATGGGGTCACGGATGTGGGAGAAGGGGAAGCACTGTTGTGTTCTCCAGTCCTGGTACTCTTTGTCCAGAAGGTCTCAGACTGACACCAGCTGGGACCGACCTCTGGTGAGGGACCCTCTGCCAGCAGGGTAGGGAGATGGGGTTGGGGCAGTAAACTGGCTATCAAATCTGGATATAAATTTGTAGTCATTGCTACATATCGAAGCTATATGAAAGAAGAAGCTCAAACTCCATGTTGGACAGAGTCTACTAATGTTTGCGTGTCCCTTTTAAGCATTTTGGATTTTGCCCTTTCTGCACAGAAATGGTTATTTAGAGACTTCTGCCAGAGTCAATTGGTGGAGGTGACTGTGGGCCGAGCTCCTCTTGGTAGCATTCCTATTTTGGAATTGTAGGACAACTTTACTAATATGACAATGATTTACCTGCGACTCAGCCTAAAAAGGGCCCAATATTGCCATGATTTTTTTTTCATTCTGTCCCGGGAGATCAAAGTCTGGGGGGAAAAAACTCTAAATAGAGGTAAAAAGAAAGGAGCCTTAACTCCGCCAAATTAAATGAAAAATATAATAAGAAAAGTCAAAAAGGAGTTTGAAGAACAGCTAGCCAAAAACTCCAAAGATAATAACAAAATGTTTTTTAAGTACATCAAAAGCAGGAAAGCTGCTAAACAACCAGTGGGGCCCCTGGAAAATCAAGATACGAAAGAAGCACTTAAAGATGATAAAGTCATTACGGAGAAACTAAATGAATTCTTTGCTTCAGTCTTCACGGCTGAGGATTTTAGAGAGATTCCCAAACCTGAGCCGGCTTCTGTAGGTGACAAATCTGAGGAACTGTCACAAATTGAAGTGTTACTAGAGCGGGTTTTGAAATTAATTGATCAACTTAACAGTAACAAGTCAGTGGGACCAGATGGGATTCACCCAAGAGTTCTAAAAGAACTCAAATGTGAAATTGCAGGACTATTAACTATGGTCTGTAACCTGTCCTTTAAATCATCTTCTGTACCCAATGACTGTAAGATAGCTAAAGTAACGCCAATATTTAAAAAGGGATTTAGAGGTCATCCCGGCAATTACAGACAGGTAACTCTAACGCCATTAGTGAGCAAATTAGTTGAAACAATTGTAAAGAATAAAATTGTCAGCCACATAGAATAAAATAAATTGTTGGGCAAAAGTCAACATGGATTCTGTAAAGGGAAATCATATCTTACTAATCTAATAGAATTCTTTGAAGGGATCAACAAACAGGGCAAGTGATGGGAGGGAATATAATGAAGCTTATTTCAAACTGGGCTTTAGATGAAAAAGATCCAGCGATAAACTGAAGATTCATTGTGTTGTAGCTAGCAATGTACTGGTAAACAAAAGTACACAGCCCTGCAAGCCAAAACAAGACATCCTGCCTTAGTACATAAACCTGGAGAGGTTTTTTTTCAGAGGAAGCTAAGTAGTGCATGCTCACCTATGCTCCCAGGGGATAACAATCTACCTGTTCCTGGATAATTGTATCCTCAGCATCCACTCCTTCAATATGCCCTGGTGGGTTAAGTTAGACGTGCTCACGGAACTGGTTCTACAGACCAACATCCAAAAATGAACCACTGTACAGAGTTTAGCATTCATAGGGGCTGACTGTCACACTACACTCTCATATTCTTCACAGAGATATTGTTATGATATATGATTATGGGATAACTCTGATGCATTTTAGTCAAGATAGGTCAGGTGATGTATCATTAGAAAGGTTTTGATTTAGTGAATATGATTATCCTATTTGTATGAATGTATCATTTCTATCTCTGAAGTTAGAGACATTGTGTGTGTAAATGTTACAAATGTATTTACACCTTGAGAACGCCCACTAGACAGAATGCAATCAGGCTAGAGAGCTGGTTAGGTAGGGCTATTAAGGGGAACAATATGTCTTAGAAAATGCTAATCTCCCACTGAGGAGCCTGCCTGGAAAGCCTTCCTGAGGATGCTGAGAACTGCCTCTGAGTCATGGCTGTGGTAACTCAGGGCAGTCAGGAATAACTGCACCCGTTTCCTTCCGCTGCTCAAGGAAACTCACAAGAGAGTCTTAGCAGACAACACATTATGTATCTGTTACATTATTCAACAGGAAAGAGCTGGGTCACCCTCCCTCTGCACAGAAGCACTAAAATTTTAATCTGGGACATTTCTCACAACATCACACTATCAATGGGGCACAAAACCTGATAGGAGACAGGCTCAATCGCAAGTTCCCGCAGCTGCAGACCTCGCTGCTTTTGTTACTGAATAGGAGCTGTTTCTCCTACATCATCCAGCAATGAAATGACATCAGACCCACGCGGATAGCAGCTGGCTTGGGAAAGCATGTGTCAGAGCAATGTCAGCCACAGCAACCCCAGGACCCAGCTCCTGTGCTTTCTGATCACAACCTGGTGTGATCTGCACTCTGTCAAGCCAGACCTGACATTTAAGGGAGGTGATGGTACGGACAGCCCAGGGCTATAGTATATTCGACTGTGGCTCAGTCAGTATTGAAGAAGAGACACTGAAAAGCTGAGTGAGCTGCCCCAGTAGCAGTCTGCAGAGACTAGGCCAAGCTCTCTGCTCAGAAATTGGGAAAACAGCTAGGCAGGGACCCAGTCTGTGCAAGCAGAACAAACCTTGGGGAGAGGTTGATCTATGAAGGGAATTCAGGGAAAGTGCTGCATAGGAAGAGTGCCAGAGAAACAGAGATGGCAATAATAATAGTGGGAGATATACCTATCTCCTAGAACTGGAAGGGACCTTGAAATGTTATCAAGTCCAGCCCCCTGCCTTCACTAGCAGAACCAAGTACTGATTTTGCCCCAGCTCCCTAAGTGGCCCTTTTAAGGATTGAACTCACAACACTAGGTTTTGTAAGTCAATACACAAATCACTGAGCTATCACTTTCAGGAGCTGGGGAGGAAGCATCTAAGGATAGACAGCCCAACTCTCCATCATCCTACAGGGGAGACCTGTGGTAGAGGGATGAGTCCTGGCTGTACTGCCACTGTGGCAGAGGGGGAAGGACTATCTGAAGCCCAGGAGGGCTGAAAGCCCCACAGCGCAGAGTGGTGGAGCAGCTATAGCAAGTGTCAGCCATGGCATGGACTATCCAGAGATGGGAGCAGCATCCCAGCTAGGATGAGATGAAAAGGCCCATGGGTGGCAATGGCCAATGACATTCCATCCCCTCCTCATCTAGCACCCACGATGATGTGGCCATGGCCTGATGCTATGCGGCCCCTGGGAATGGAGTCTGCTGAGTCAACTGGCCTCAATGGCTGGGTCACATCCAGCACTGGGCAGCAGTCCCTGCATTATAACCACATGTGCAACTCAGGAATTGGATGTGCCATTTAGAAGACACAAGAGATCTTATTGGATCATCAAAAGCCCACCTAACTCCAGCATTGGGCAATAACCCAGGGCAGGTCAGTTCTGAGGGGACACCTTCCTGAGAAATTCCCTGATTGGCTACCTAGACAACCCCTCAGGACATCCTGCTGCATTCTCTGGCCCAGAGCCATCTCTCACCTCCATGTGGTGCCTTGTGGATCTGTGGGACACCGATTGGCTGTGTGTTTGAGCACAAGCACCTGCTGCAAACCTTGGTCTCTGGCCTGGAAAATATGGCTACCCAGCTGCCTTAACTCAAGCAGATATGGGCAGCCTGAGTCATGGCTTACCATGGCTGTAGAGGCGCTGGAGTGAGCTGTTACCAAAGATCCTGAGTACTGAGATAAGCCAATTCCCCACCACAGTGGCCATCAGGTGGGCTGTGGTGGGAATGGAGCCCCACCGTGATGGGAATCATTTTGGTGAGATGCCATCCCCCGTGGCCACAGGGCTCTGGTCTTTACACCCCTCACCTCCTCTGGTGCCCAACACCAGTCCCTCTACATTGTATCCAGGTCCATAGTACACCAAAGGTCATGATCCCATGGCACGGTTTCTTGGTCTTTGCAGTCCCAGGAGAAATCTTGTCAGCAGCCCCTTTGCTACCACCTTGTGGAGCTTCAGTCTCCAGTGTGAGCTCGACTCAGAGCACTTGGAATATTTTCAGCTTCTGCATTTTGCTGGAAACGTCGCTGCTGCCCTCAATTGGGCTTGTGTTGTACACTTCTCTCCCTTTGTCACAAAACGATCCAATTCTCATGAAAACTGTTCCTCGCTGTAAGCGGGCTCCTGATAATGGGTTTAAGTTTCTATTTAAATACCTGGAAGAAACACCACACAACGGATGTCTGATGTGTCACGGTTGCTACTAGAGCCCTTCCCAGGACTAGTGTAAAGCCTTCCAGAGCTCCATATGGCTGTGGCTTCCACTATCACCCAGGTTTCCTGCTGTCTCCCTGCCTTGCCTGGGGCTCCAGCTGTCCCCTTTGTCCCTTTACACCCTCTGAGGGCTGAGAGCTGGAGCTGTTAAAAAAAGAGCCGCACAGATTGCACCTCCCTTTACCCATTTCCACGTCTCCCATAGTTTAACTGCTGCTCTAAACAGATCGGAATGAAAGCAACTGTCAACACAAAAGCATGAGAAATGTCCGTTAGAATGATTGCTCCTTCATGCAGATCATTGTCACTTGCAGAACTACTCGTATTTGGCTGAATGACACAGAATCGATCACCTGTAAGCTTTGAAAGTGGTTGAAAAGCTGTGCATTGATTATATTGAGACTCCTGTAAAACACGTTCACTTTGAAATAATTTTCTGAGTCGGGAAGTTCTTTCTCTTTGTGACAGTCATTTCTCAGGGCTGGTTGGCATGGGACTGATCCCTAGTAGTCGGCTCAGGCCTATGATGTGCAGGGGATTGTTGGTCGGGGATCCCAGGCCCTCCCACTCCATTGGGCTTTGACTCAGGGCCCTTTGGAGGTTATCTATCCTCTGATAGCAAAGGTGGTGCGACGAGCTGGACCCCCCCATCCTATATGTCACCTGATTTATGGGGTTTCACAAAGCCATTCCTGCTGCACCAGCCTGGATTCCCTCTCCCTGTGTTGCTGAATTAGGCTCTCTGTCCTCTTGCTGCACACACTCTCACACAGGCAGGGAAACGTAGCTGCAGACACAGACTGAAGTCAGGTCTGTGTGAGAGGACTCACCCAGCACTCATGTGCCTACCCCTCTTGGGGGATAAACCCAAAATAATACTGTTTTCAACTGTATAGAATGTTCTGCACAGACCAAGCTCATAAACATCACCCTCTCCCTCAGTGTGGAGAGAGATATCCACAGCTTCTTGCACCTCTCAGATATGAATTTCACACACTGGGTTATGTTATAAGCAAGGAATAAGTTTATTAAATACAAAAGGTAAGTTTTAAGTGATTATGAGGGATAGCAAACAGATCAAAGCAGATTACCTTAGTAAACAAAAAAATGCAAACTGAGCTTAACACACTAGATAAGTAAGACATAAATTAGCAAATTCTCATGTTGAGTGATTAACAGCCTGGCAGATTCTTAAGGCACAAGTTGCTTTGGCTTTCCTAGATTTTCATTTGCAGGCTGAAAATCTTTATTGGCAGGGACTATCACTTCCCACAGTTCAGTCTTTGTTTCCTCAGGTGTTTCCCATTGGGTCGTGTGATCTCTGAGAGGTTTCTATTGTACACATTTCCTTGCTCTTGTGTGTATTTCCTCAGGAACCCATTAACATTGTTTGACCTTTTTATTGTCATACCCGAAAGGCTGCTGGTGGGTGCTTTCAACCTCAGGATATGTTTCTGCAACACATTCAGAGCCACACTTCAAAATTTCACACATAATGATGGTGCATATGAGATATTACCATCTAAGAGATCAAGACTTTTAGAATGAAACCTCACGAGGCAGACTTTAAACAAAACATACACTAATTACATGACAGTGGTGAATATTGGTGTCTCAAGGTGTAACAGGCGACCTTCCCTGGGTCACTTCTTACCACCTCCCTGCACATGTCCCAAGGTCTCCATCTGGGGTAAAGTAGCATGAAGGGTGTCTGCTCACCCCAAGGCACCTTCTGGTGGCTTCATGTAGCAAGCTTGTTCTCCTCTCTTCTTGGGGGCAACTGCACCCTCTTGTGGGGCCAGCTCAGTCCAAGGGATCTCCCCTGCTGGGGTAGTCCAAACAGCAAATATAGGGGATCAATCAAGCCTAGACCTCGTATTGGAGACGGATGTTTCCCTCTCAAGCTGTCCCTGAAGAAGACCCTCTTTTCCCTCAGAAAGGTACCTTTGGGCAGTTATCATAGAATCACAGAGAACTGGGGTTGGAAGAGATGTCAGGAGGTGATCCAGTCCGACCCCCTGCTTTAATGCTGAAGGCTCGTAAACGTCATCGGCCCTTTTACTCAGGAGAATTATTTCTGTGGGTACCTTTATTATGTCTAAATACTGAAACTGAGAGGAAGGAGAGATTCATACTGGTTATTGATCAATTGTGTAGTCAATTCCTTGACCAAGCTTTGATTTGTTGTGAAATATGTTCAAGAGGCCAAATAAACAATGTCAGGTTTACTACTCTAACTCATTAATAAAATAATACAGGAAAAAGATTTTGTATGATATCAGTCTCTGGGAAGCTGTCTCATGCAGTGATTTTACTTTTGCCTTATGCAGAAAGTGTGCTTCCCAAAGTAACACATTTCAGCTTTCATCATTTACATGAAGAAGTCGCAAGTTACACATCTTGTTACACATCACTAAAATCCAACCCAGCAGTTTGCCCCAGGTCCCTAAAGTAAGTTGGGAACCATTGTGGGGAACTTTCCTGGCTTCTGAATTACCCCAGGGGAATTGACTAGAGAAAGGGTCTGGGCCCCACTCCCACTCCCTTTCTCCAGAGACTTGCCTCACCTCAAGGAGTCGCCTTCCTCACTCCTGTGTGGAAATGGTGACACAGCTGGGCCCAGGATTCCTGGCAGGCTGAAGATCCATTCTCTTCACAGTCACTTAGGACAGGGACTAGAGTGTCCTCACTCCGGGGTACTCGCTTCACACTGGATGCTTCCCTGACCCACTGATCACTTCATTAAATTCAACCTAAATGTAATTTATTTAACAGCAATTTTTTAAAAAAATGAAAAACTGAGAAATGTTCAAGGAACCAAGGAACCTCGCTCTATGGGCATGTGGAACAAAACAAACAGCCATCTCTGGGATGTGAGAAACTTTTCCCGTTTGTTCTTCACACATCCCAGGCCTTGGCTGTAAGCTGTGATTGTACTACAGGTAAGACATCTGCTCTGTCAGTGGCCATGTACCCTCAGGCTATAGGATCATCCTCCTCAACTTCTGCCCTCTCTTCAGACTTACATACTCCTTTCTTAACCCATCATAGAATATCAGGGTCAGTAGGAATTTCAGAAGGTCATTTAGTCCACCCTCCCCAGTCAAGGCAGGACCAATCTCCAGACAGATTTTTATCCCAGTTCCCTAAATGGTCCCCTCAAGGACTGAACTCACAATGCTGGGTTCAGGAGACCAATACTCAAACCACTGAGCTATCCTCTCCCATCTGGTGATGTAACCCTGTGTTGGGCCCTCTGGCCATGGCCACACATTGCTTTCCCTACCTTCTCACTGCGCTTGGCTGCTGTGTTAGTAGTGGCATGGCTGGCATCCACTGTCCTGTCCCAGTTGTACTTCAGCCCTGGTTCCCCGTTAGCACAGCTGGTCTGTCCTGACCCAGCTTCCAGGTTTGGTCTGCTCCAGCTGCAGATCCCCAGCTCTGCCTTAGCACCACTGCTCTGATCAGGAGCGGTGCCAGGGTTTTTGGCGCCCTAGGTGGGGGTCCTTCAACGGTCCCGGTTGTTGGCAGCAATTCTGCAGTGGGGGTTCCTTCCACGCTCCCAGTTTTTGGGGCACTTCAGTGGTGGTTCTCGGAGCGAGTGAAGGACCCTCCGCAGAATTGCCACCTAAGACCCGGAGCACAGAAGGACCCCCTACCACCGAATTGCTGCTGAGATTGGCAAAATGTCACCCTCCCAAATCCTAGTGGCCTAGGCAACCGCCTAGGTCACCTAAATGGAAGCGCAGACCCTGGCTCTGAATCCAGCACAGTTCTGGCTTCTGGGCTGCTTCTCTGGCCCTTCTGTTTCTGGCTGCTGTTCCTCTGCCTCCAGCTCAGCTTGAGTGAGTGCCAGATTTCTACTGCACTATTAGCCCAAAGCTAGAAGTAGCTCAATCTATTTCTTGAAACAAAAGGATTTTTTTTAATTAAGACATTAGCCTATAATCAAGAAAGAAATGGAAGATTTGATTAGATCTCTAGAATATATTTGATTTAAAAAAAAGAAGCAGCTATTAGTTCCTCTAGGAGTTGGTGCATATTAGTAGCAAAACTGTGAGATCACAATCAAATTCAAAATCAAAAGCCCAGTCCTGGCACTTGTATCCCAAGTGAGGTTTGGTTGGTGTTTCAAACAAAAAGCAGAGAATGACAGTATTAACTCTATCCCAAAAGTAGCCACAGACATGTGTAGTCTAAAAACAACGACATTATTATGTTATTTATTTCTAATGGCATTCAGTGACAGAAGTCAAGGTCCATATTTTGAGTTGAATTAGTAGGTTAATACTAGATACTGAAAGGCAACATTTCATCCTCACTGTCTTTGTTGGGAGAAGAATGTTTCTGCTGCGGCTCATATATATCAGCATTGACCAGAACAATCATTCCTTTGATTAGTACAAATTCTTCACAACAGATTTTCGTCACTGCATATATGCCTTAATACAAATATTTTCTAAAAGTTCCTCTAGTGTCTTGTTGCCCAGTTTTGTTTTTATCTGAAAAAAAATAATCATTAAACTGAAGCGTTGCAACAGTAATGAAACAGCAAACAAGGCAAGTTCACTAAAGTCTTTGTCCTCAGCCGAATCCTTGTGCTCGAGAACTTCAACCCCAAACTGCTCAACTTGGCTTTCCTAAGCATGAGGCCAGTGAACCATAGGCAAAACTCTCCATTGTTGCTCCAGCTTTCCAAGGTCTCCACTAATCAATGGCAAAAATGAGATATCAGCCGAACTAAGTCATCCCAAACTGAGCACAGTAAAAGGACTTAGTACTGCAAGCTATTCAATCAGCTTGTATTTGGAGGCAATCTCTGTTTCATCTGTTGCAATAACACCAATATGAAATTTTGACATCTACTTTTGACATCTTTGACAACGTGAACTGTTAGTGTCGGTTTTGAAAGTTCTAGCTTAAAAGCAACTGCGCAAAGTGGTCAGTAATTTGACTCAACAGTGATTGTAATAATCCAATTCTCAAAAATACATAGTTTCAGAACTCTCACCAATAAGCTCGAAAGAATGTTCTCAATTCCTGCAGCAGCTTTCCTGTATTATCACTTTCCAACTGAAACATTTGGTTTATCCTCCAGGTTTCCTGAATTACTGGACATAACAAAATCAGGTAAATTTTTCTCCCTGGATCACTGCCCATATGAAAAAGAAGTTCAGCATTGTAGTATCTTTCTTTGTCTTTGGCTATCTGAAAACATAGCTTTAGTTTGTAAAACTGACCAAGACCCTCTTCACACAGGGCCTAATGCAAAGCCACCTTGCTTCAGAAAGCTGCATTATCTTCCGGTAGTCTGGAAGTCACGGAAAGGCCGAGTGTCAGGGTGTGTGGGGTTGGCGACTGATGGGTGATGATTAAAGAGATCAGGTGATGGTTAGAGAAAGGGAACTATGCAACAGAAAGAGCAGTGCTTGGTAAAGTAGTAATAAGACACTACGTGTGAAGAACTTTTCAGACTGTGAACTTGTACAACGTTGAGTTCAGCCAAACTGGGACAGAGGACCCTTGATTAATGAGGAGATATCATTTCCTCCACCTGTCTCAAAGGATTAACGTCAGTAGTCCCAGGTGGTCACCTTCTGCAGATATATTTGATCACTTTGTCATGAAGCGCTTTGGTTTTGACCCCATAAATGATTGGGTTGAGCATGGGGGGGATGAGGAAGAAGAGGTTGGCGAAGATGATGTGAACGTGGGGAGTGATACGCTGACCATACCGGTGTGTCAGAGTGGAGAAAAAGAAGAGAGTAAAAGATGTCATCATCACACAGATGTGTGCTGTGCAGGTGTTGAGAGCTTTCAGGTAGGCTTTCTTGGAGGAGATTTTGAGGACAGCCCTGATAATCAGACCATAGGACAGGGCAACCAGTGTCAGATCTGACCCAACTACTAGAAATTCCATCACTAAGCTGTATGTCCTGTTGACAGTGGTGTCCTCACATGACATCTTTGCCACAGCTATGTGCTCGCAGTATATGTGGGGGATAATGTGGTTGGCACAGAATGGCTGCCTGCTCAGAAGCAGGGGCAGGGGCAGAATGAAGAAAACAGCTCTTATCAAACCCAAAAGCCCTAGCTTTGCTATTCGTGCATTGGTGAGGATGGTGGTGTATCTCAGAGGGTTACATATGGCAACGTAGCGATTGAAGGCCATTGTCACGATGACGGCTGACTGCATAATAGAAACTGCATGAAGGAAGAACATCTGAGTGAGGCAGCCAGCCACAGTAATGCCCTTGAAATTGAACCAAAATATAAACAGTGCCTTCGGCACAACGGAGGTAGAGGTGCCAATGTCTGTGAGAGCCAGCATGCAGAGCAGCAGGTACATTGGCTTGTGCAGGGTCTCCTCTTTGCCTACAATAAACAAAAGCATGAAATTTCCAAACAGGCCAATAATGTAAAACATAGAGAATGGAATGGAAGTCCAGATGTGGGCAGCTTCTAGGCCAGGGATGCCCAATAGGATAAATGTTGAAGGGTCAGATGTGGTGAGGTTGAAAGCTGCCATGAAATGGTCAATGCATCGATCGGGCTCAGAAATGCTCAATGTGCCTATGAAGGGAGAAAAGCACAGTAGGGGGTTTTATAACAGACTTTATAACAAATATTTGATCATTATTAACAATCTACAATGGGTGGTGTGACCAGTGAGGTGGCAACATTTGCAGATGGCACCATAGTTATAGTCAAGTCTTGAGAAGTCCTCAGAGTCCTCACCCAGCCATGTGAATGACACATGACCTTCAGTGTCAACAACCGCAACATGTATGACCATTGGAGGAAAAAGCTTGAACTCCTCAAATACCTAACAATGGTATAATTTAACTAAATGAGCTCAAGACATGGACTTGGGTGTCAGGGTGTACAGCGCTATGAAATCCTGCTCATATGGTAAAGAGGGACAGAAACTAAGCAAAATGTTGAAATCCAGGAGGAGTGGGATGAGAAATCATACAGAAAATTCAATGCTATGAGATCAGTTGGATAATGTTTCACCCTTGTTGATGCAGTACTGGGCACCCTTCTCACACAGGATTTTGCAGAACTAGAGGGGTTCAGGGAAGTGCAATTAGAATGATCAATGACAGCAGTTAGAATCTTAGGGTTGGAAAGAACCTCAGGAGGTCATCTAGTCCAACCCCCTGCACAAAGCAGGACCAAACCTCAGATTTTTACCCCAGTTCCCCCAAATGGCCCTCCTCAAAGATTAAACTCACAAGGCTGGTTTTAGCAGGCCAATGTGCAAATCACTGAGCTATCCCTCCTCCCCAAGCTTGAAAGGACTGGGATTGGTACCTTACAAAAGACAGATATGAGGGGATATGAAAAAAGTCTGTAAAATACTGACTGGTAAAGAGTAGACTGAGAATATGTTCTCCCTCTTTCATAACACAAGATCAAAAGGGCATTCAATTACACCTAAACATGGCAAATTCAAAACAGATCAAAAAGAATGCTATATTCACTTGATGTCTAATTAAACTGAGGAACTTGTTGCCATAAAAGGAAGTTGAGGTCAGGTGCTAAGCAAGAATCCGGAAGGATTTGGACATATACATGGATAGTGTCACTATCCAGTTACAATAGTTACAGCTAAACGAATATTTTGAAAAGCCTATATGGCCACGTATTTCAGGACACAAGCCAATCTGTAAATGTTAGGAATTCAGGTGACACCCTCCCTGATGATAGTCAGGTCATCCTCCTGCATCAGTTTTGTACTTTGTACTGCAGAACCAGTGGCTCTCACAGTCAGAGAAAGGACAATGAGCTAAAGGTCTGATCCACGATGCAGTTCCATATTGGAATGGAGCCAAGTTTCCCTCATGGAAAAATACATTCTCATGCTGGCATACGACTTTGTACTCAAGAGAATGGTCAGTAGGGGCACAAGTGTTGTGGTATTTCAGACTACAGGCTGGCACCTCTATCACTTCCCTTGTTTCTTTTAGTGAGACATATTCTTGCAGGCACCCAGCTTTGTCTGAGGCATAAGTTAAAGCTGTTAACTGACAAGTGTAAGCAGAGACATGGATCAGCAGTTCACCTCCCAACCCTTCTCATGCCTGAATATCAAAGAAGTTTGCAAATCATGCAACATTTGGGGGGTGGTAAATAATGAAGAGGACAATTCACTGATTCAGAGCAATATGGACTGATTGGAAAACTTGCTCGGAGCAACCAACATGTGTTATAATATGGCCACGTAAATATCTACATCTAGGAAGAAAGAATGTGGGTAATGCTCACACAATGGGGGGATATCACGGGAAGTGCAATGACCCTGAACTAGATTTGGGGGCATGAAGGGGTAATTAGCTAAACAGGAACTCCCAGTGTGATCATGTTGCCAAAAGAGCCTGAGATGATTACCGGGAAATCTGAAGGAGAGGTAGAGAAGTTATTTTACCTGTATGTTTGGCACTAGTGCAACTGCTGCTGGAATCCTCTGTCCAGTTCTGGTGTCCATAATTAAAGATGGATGTTGATACACTGAAGAAGGTTAAGAGAAGAAACACAATAATTAGTAAAAGAGCAGAAAACCTGCCTTATAGTGGTAGACTCAAAGATCTCAATCAATGTAGTTTAACAAAGATGGTTAGGGAGAGACTTGATAACAGTCTGTAAGTACCTACACAGGGAACCTATATTTATAAATAGGTTTTTCAGACTAGCATACAGAGGTGTAACAGGATCCAATGGCTAGAAGTTGAAGTTATAGAAATTCTGTCTGGAAGTAAGTTTGAGATTCCAGTAACTCTCTTGTCAGTTCATTTTGATTCAAATGAGTTCACCCGTCCTTAGAGGCCTCAGGGTGACTCCGGTTGAAGTCATGGTAGGCTCATAGCTGGTGTAAATAAGGCCATTACTTTAAGTCCCTACATGTGGATTTAGGGTGAACACCTGGCTGTTTTCAGAGTTTTGCCATTGATCTCAATGGGATATGATTCACCCTGAGTTTTTTCACTTTTGGCTACAAGCTGTATAAATCACAGGTTTGGGTCGTGCTACAGAAAGCCCGCTTCTGTAAGGGTGCTGAATGTGTATGAAGGAAACCCCCACTTTCTGTGGCTTTCTGAGACCAGCCATGAGAGATGGGGATTCCAAAGCATGTGGAACCTGATATGGCTCTCCCAGAGGCCAGCATCAGTCTGGAGTGACCCAGCGAAGGTCAAATGTGAGATCTATTCTTGTTGTGAACCCTCTGGTAAAACAAATACATACTGCAGAGGCTTTGGTTGAACTTCCTAATAAGGCAGTGAAGTCGCTGAATCGGAAGAATTGAGTGAACCAGAGGAAAAACCACACCAGCCCAAAAAAGGAAGCTTTTGAGACAGACCGAAGGCACAATAAGAGACAAGGAACTAATCTTAAAAACAAATATTTGTCTAAACTATCTCCAGTGTATATTTACTTTTAATTTTACCAGGTAAATCCCTTGGTGTTTCTAACAATACTAAACAAACAGTTCAAGTCACCTTGCTGGTGAATTCCTGCCCAGATAGTTCTTGACTTGTATCCTGGAACCCTTCCTGAGCCCTCAGCACTAACTTTAGTGCAGGATCAGAGAACTCACCAAAATCCTGGTCAGCAGAGAGAAGAAATCTCTTTATGGTGACAGGAAGGGAGAGCCCTAAAAATCAAGGTATGACTTGTCTGAGACTTGCCATGCTGGGCAGCGATTTTTATAATTCCCCTGTACAGTCCCTGCAGACTCTCAGATTGGCCAAGACTTCCGGACAATTCCATTGGCTCGGTGAACAACAAGAGGAGCAGAAAATAGACCCTGCAGAACTTCAGCCTGAGAGCCTCCCCTGGGAGTGAAGACACAATTTGCTGATTCCAGGAGCTCAGAATTGTCAGGATAAACTGTCTTGCGGACTGTTGTTTAGCCTAGCAATTGATGATGAGATTTTTTTCTGTGTATAATGTACAGCCATCTGCACTGCCTGTGGGGTAATCTTCGTGCTTTTGCATTTTTCCTCAATAAGCCATTAACATTGTTTGGCATTTTTACTGTTATACCCGAAAGTCTGCTTATGGGTGTTTTCAACCTCAGGACATATTTCAGTGACATAAACACAGACAAATTTCATAACTTCACCTATGACGACAGCACATACAATCCAAGGTGATATTACTGCCTAGTAGATCAAGACTTTTAGAATGACACCTCAGAAGACCTACTTTAAACAAAACATGTAATAATTACATGACAATGGTGAATATTGAGGTGTCAGGGTGGGTAACAGGTGGCCCTCCCTGGTTCACTTTCTACCACCTCCCTGCTCTTGTTCCAAGATCTCCATCCAGGGTTAGGCAGGATGAATGAAGTCTGCTCACCCAAAGCACTTTCTGGTGGCTGCATGTAGCAAGGTCTTTCTTCTCAGGCAGCAACTGCCTCGTCTTGCAGGGCCAGCTCAGTTCAAGGGCTCTCCCCTGCTAGGATAGTCCAAACAGGAAATAAAGGAGATCAATCAAGTCTAACATTCATATGAGAGATGAATGCTTCCCTCTCAACTTGTCCCTACAGCAGGCCTTCCCTTCCCATGATATTCTATGGTTCTATGATTCCCCGAGGGAGGGACCATTGGGCAGTTATAGAAGATAAGGAATGGGAGAGACCTCAGGAGGTCATCTAGTCCAACCTCCTGTTCAAAGCAGGACCAACCCCAACCAAATCATCCCAGCCAGGGCTTAGTCAAGCTGGGCCTTAAAAATCTCCAAGGATGGAGATTCCACCATCTCCCTAGATAACCCATTCCAGTGCTTCACCACCCTCCTAGTGAAATAGTTGTTCAGAGTGCTCAGCTCAACTCCCCTGGAGCTGCCAGTAGCAGGTCTGCTCTCTTCCCTGGTCTGCCATACAAGGAGCTGCCCCTTTTTCCTGATAATTTATTTGCTGAAACTTTGACTTCTTTAACCTCATTTCAAACGTAGTTGCAAGTTCAATGACTTTTGGAAGTAATGCTGCTGCACTGTATATGTCTGTGTCTTTGGATTGCAGCCGTTTTGGAACAGCATTTACCGTTACCAGAATCTTACTTTGGCGCACAATGAGAAAAACAGAACTAACATTTCTAATTAATTTCTTTAATATTGAAGGCTCGTAAACTTCATTGGCTCTTTTGCTCAGGAGAATTATTTCTGTGGGTGCCTTCATTATGTCTAAATATTGAATCTGAGAGGAAGGAGTGATTCATACTAGCTGTTGATCAATTGTCTAGTTAATTGCTTAACCAAGCTTTGATTTGTTATGAAATATGTTCAAGAGGCCAAATAAACAATGTCAGGTTTACTGCTCTAACCCATAATAAAATAGTACAGGAAAAAACTTTTACCTAATACCGCCCTCTGGGAAGCTGTCTCGTGCAGTGATGTTACATTCATCTTACTCAGAAAGTGCACTCCCCAAAGTTACACATTTCAGATTTTTTTCATTTTTATGATACTTCACAAGTCACCAAAATCCAGTTTGTTCCATTCCCTACTGTATGCAGGGCAATGGTCCTGCTATTGTGGCTTCTGCATCACCCAGTAGAATTGGCTAGTGAAAGGGTTTGAGTCCCCACTTCCACTCCCTTTACCCAGAGGTCTGTGTTAGGGGGTTTATTCCTTCACCCTCTTACTTCCCTGGTCCTTCTCGCATGAACAGAGAGCAACAATACCCGAAGTCCAAAGGCGCAAACAATTCAATATTTATTGGGGTGAACTTCCAGCAAGCACAATTCCAGTTTCCTTCCTTAGCGTCCTCCTTCCAAGCTCTGACACCACAGAGCCTTGCCTGTGTACCTGTCCCTGTTCCCATCCACTGTCCCCATTTCCCCCTTTAGCAAAACATGATCCCAATTCCCCCATCCCCAGTCCCTGTTCCCATCCCCCCCACCACTTCATGATTGACTTCAGACTATATAGCAAAAGCTGAGTTTTGCTTAACTATTCCTTATCCAATCATTTGACTGAAATTTAACTAACCAATCCTAACATATTGTAACATGGTTATTTAACCAATTATATCCCACTACCTTAATTGGTTTACACCCAACAAAATTAATTATACAGCAGACAGAAACAATTACAGAACCAGACAGAGACCATGCAAATAAACATACGAAACAATACAGAAGTGAGGATTTCACAACTACATCTATACAGACATAAGGGTTCTCCAGCTGTGTCTATAGATAAGTGAGTTCTTCCCAGACAGGACGCCATCAAACTAAGTTTCCTTTTACATCTTCTAGGCTCTTCCCTTTTTCTGGAGATGATGGAATATCAGGACAGGATTGTATTCCTAATAGCCCAATAGCACCTTATTTCAGTGTGACTAGTTTGGAATGTGAGGATGTGACCATACACTTCCCAGGTTATGGCTGCCTAATTATATCTTAGCAGAAGGTCTTAGCCTGTCACAGTAAGGGAAGGCCATTCCACAGACAGTGATCTTTGATTTTTTCTTTTATACCTCTATAACTAGCTAAGTGATAAGAATACACATAAATTCTTAAAGTATAGGCCTTTGGAGACTGGCCTGAATATCTATATCCTAACAGTCTGCCTGACCTCAAGGACTCCCCTTCCACTCTGTTGTGTGGCAGAGTCCTCGTAATGGCAACATGGCAGAGCCCAGGATTCCTGGCAGGCTAAACCCCCAGTCTCATCGTGGTCACTTAGGACAGGTGCTAGGGTGACCCCACTCTTCACACCAAATGCTTCTGTGCCCATTGATCACTATATTAAGTTCAAGCCAAATATAATTTACTGAATGGTAATTGTTAAAAAAAAATGAAAACATGAGAAATGTTCACGAAACATGGAACCCCACTGTGACGTTATTGATATAAACTGGGACCATATAGAACATGGGTTGCAACCAAGGTCCTGTAGTGGCACCAAATCTTATGTAAAGGGGGTCATGTAAGGTGTCTAAGACCAGGTTACGGGTTACTGATTATGATTATGCTGTCTGTACGTCTGTATCATTTTTGTAGTTGAAGTTATGAATATTGGCTGTATGCTGTCTGTATTTCAAACTTGTGTTGTGTTACTGGGAAAGATCCCAGACAAGTTGGTGTCAGCTCTGCTTAGCCTGCTTGATGGCCCATTAAGGACCATCAGCTACACAATTGACCCATTGAGAGGAGGCAAATACGCCTTGTGACTCAGCAGGGTGTGCAGAAACTGGCCCATGTGACTGCAGACTCTATTTTGCTGTAACTTTCCACAGTAAGAACAAAGAAGTGTCCTTACACCTGGAAAGGGCTATATAAGGCTGAGGCTTCATCTCCATTTTGTCTTCAATCCTGCTTCTTGCCTCTGGAGGGACTTTGCTACAAACTGAAGCTCTGAACAAAGGACTGATGACCCATCCCAGCCGGGGAAGTTCTCCAGAGACTTGATTTGAACCTGCAGTTTACTCCATCACTGCTACAAGCCTGAACTAAGAACTTTGTCATTACTGTATGTAATTGATCCCATTTAACCAATTCTAGCTCTCATCTCTATCTTTTTTTCCTTTTATGAATAAACCTTTAGATGTTAGATTCTAAAGGATTGGCAACAGCGTGATTTGTGGGTAAGATCTGATGTGTATATTGACCTAGGTCTGGGGTTTGGTCCTTTGGGATCGAGAGAACCTTTTTCTTTTACTGGGGTGTTGGTTTTCATAACCATTCATCCCCAGGACATGTGGGACTGGTGGTAATACTGGGAGACTAAACTAACGCCAAAGTAACTCAATCTATTTCTTGAATAAAATGGCTTTGGTTTTGTTTTTTAATCAACCCGTTGGCCTATACATCAAGAAAGAAATGGAAGATTTCATTAGATATCTAGTACAGATTTTATTTTATTTTTTTTAAAAAAGCTACAAGCCCCAGCAGGAGTTGGTGCACATTAGTAACAAAGCTATGAGATGATAATCAAATTCAAAATCAAAATCCCAGTACTGGTACTTGTATCCCAATTAAGGGTTGCCAGGTGTTTAAAAAACAACAACAATACAGAATTGCAGTATTAAAAACAACCCAAAAGAAGACCAAAACATATGTAGTGTGAAAACAACAATCACAGTATTATGTTATTTTTTTTCTACTGGCATTCAGTGATGGTAGTCAATGCCCATATTTTGAGTTGAATTAGTTTCTTGCTGTTAATTTCTAAAAGGCAACATTTCATCCTCTCTATCTTCACTGGGAGTAGAATGCTCCTCCTTCTGCTTATACATCAGCAGTGACCACTGCAATTATTTCTTTCTTTGGTGCAAACTGTTCACAACAGATTTTGTGTCATAAGAAGAATGTTTTTTAAAAGTTCCTCTTGCATCTTCTTACACAATTTTGTTTTTTATCAAGTTTATCTGAGAAAATCATTCAACTACAGCATTGCTAAAAGGTAGCAACGGTAATGAAAGAGCGAACAAGCCAAGTTCACTAAAGATTTTGTTCTCAGCAGAATCCGTGTGTTCAAGAACTTCAAACTGCTCAACTTGGTTTCCCTGAGCATGAGGGCAGTGAATCAAAGGCAAAAATCTACACTGCTGCTCCAACTGTCCAAAGTCTGCACAAACCAATGGCAAAAATGAAATATCAGCCTATCTAGGTCATGTCGAGCTGAGCGCAGTAGAAGGACTTAGTACTGCAAGCGATCCAATCACCTCGATATTTGGTGGCAATGCCTGTTTCATCTGTTTCAAAAACTCCAACATAAAATCTCTACATCTATTGTGACATCTTCAACAATGTGAACTGTTAGTGTCTGTTTTGAGAGTTCCAACTGGAAAACGACTCAATGGTTTTGGTTACAATATAATATAACAGTCCCGTTCTAAAAAATACATGGTTTCACAACTCTCACCAATAAGCTCTAGAAGAATGTCCTTAATTCCTGCAGCAGATTTCCTGTATTATTATTTACCAACCATAACATTTAGTTTATCCTCCAAGCTTCCTGAATTACTGAACCTAGCAAAATCAGGTAAATTTTACTCACCGGATCACTGTACCTATGAAAAAGAAGTTCAGCATTGTTGATTCTTTCTCTGTCTTTGGCTATGTAAAAGCGCAGCTTTAGTCTGTCAAACTGATCAAGAACTCTGTTCACACAGGGATTAATACAAAGCCACCTTGTGCCAGAAAGCTGCAGTATCTTTTGATAGTCTGGAAGTCATGGAAAGGCCAGTTAACAGGGTGTCTGAGGGTTGGGGGCTGATGGGTGATGCTGAAAGAGGTCAGGTGATGGTCAGAGAGAGGGAACTCAGCTAAGGAGAGAGCAGAGCTTGAAGATGGAGTGATAAGATGTTAGGTGTGAGGAATTTCTCAGACTGAACTTCCAGAAAGCTGAGTTTAGCCAAACTACGAGAGAGCACCCATGGTTAACAAGGAGATATCTTTTCCCCCTCTAGTCAGGAAGGTTTAAAGTCAGTGGCCCCTGAGAAAGCACATTCTGGAAGTGCATTTGACCATCTTCTCACAAAGTTCTTTGTTTTTCACCCCATAAATGATAGGGTTGAGCATGTTGGGGAGGAGGAAATAGAGGTTGGCCAAGATAATATGAATGTGGGGAGCGATGCCCTGACCAAACCTGTGTGTCAGAGTGGAAAAGAAGAAGGGAGAATAAGACATCAGCATCATGCAGATGTGGGCTGTGCAGGTGTTGAGGGCTTTCTCATGGGCTTTCTTGGAGGAGGTTCTGAGGACAGCCCTGAGGATCAAACCATAGGACAGGGCAATGAGCATCAGGTCTAACCCTGAAACTACAAATGCTATCACCAAGCCGTACATCCTGTTGACTGTGACGTTCCCACGTGATATCCTCACCACAGCCATGTGCTTACAATATGTATTGGGGATAATGCAGTTGGTACAGAATGACTGTCTGCTCAGGAGCAGGGGCAGAGGCACAATGAAGAGAACAGCTCTTATCAAACCCAAGAGCCCTAGCTTAGCTATTCGTGTGTTAGTGAGGATGGTGGCATATCTCAGAGGGTTACATATGGCAACATAGCGATCTAAGGCCATTGTCACGAGAACGGCTGACTGCATAATAGAAACCACATGAAGGAAGAACATCTGGGTGAGGCAGCCACCCACAGTAATGCCTTTCAAATTGAACCAAAATACACACAGTGCTTTTGGCACAACAGAGGTAGATGTGGCAATGTCTGTGAGCGCCGGCATCCAGAGTAGCAGGTACATCGGCTTGTGCAGGGTCTGCTCTTTGCTTACAACAAACAGAAGCATGAAATTTCCCAACAGGCCAATTGCAAAGAACATAGAGAAAAGGATGGAAATCCAGACGTGGGAAGCTTCTAGCCCAGGAATGCCATTTAGGATGAATGTTGAAGGATCAGAGGGTGTGAGGTTGAAATCTTCCATGAGGTGGTCGATGAGTTGATCAGGGTCCTGTGAAGAGAGAGAAACACAGCAATGGGGGTTACACATTTTATAACAATTACAACAAATAGTTATATTTGATAAAAATCAGGGGGTAGCCATGTTAATCTGTATCTACAAAAACAACAAGGAGTTTGGTGGCACCTTAAAGACTAACAGATTAATTTGGGAATAAGCTTTCATGAGTAAAAAATCCATTTCTTCAGATGCATGGAGTAAAAGTTACAGATGCAGACACATGAACAGAAGGGAGAACCAGTATTGACTGGGCCAATTCTATCAGGCTGGATGTAGTTCACTCCCAGTAATTGATGAGGAGGTGTCAATTCCAGGAGAGGAAAAGCTGCTTCTGTAATACTGCTTCTGTAATGAGCCAGCCACTCCCAGTCCCTTATCAAACCCAAATTAATGGTGGTAAATTTGCAAATGAAAGAAATACAGTTTCTCTTTGAAGTCTGTTTCTGAAGTTTTTTTTGTTTAAGTATGGCTACTTTTGAATCTGTTATAGAACGTCCAGGTTGTGACACCCTGGCTGAAGTTCTGTGGCTTGCCAGGGCAGGTCCCCGCAACTTCCAACCTTGCCACACAGCTATACCACTCCCTCAGGTGCCAGACCTCACAGTAACAGCTCACAGAAATATCTTCTTAGATGAGGTTAAACTCAGTGTCTGCCTACACTGGGGAGAAGGGGGAGATCAGCCTGAACTGCCTTTCCGGGGGTGAAGGGAACCCAGCAGCAGCTCAGCCTGTCCAGGGAAGGAGAGAGAGACAGACCCAGTGGAAGGGACAGAGGATGTGGAGACAAAAGGAGCCAGCATGAGTAACTCCTCCTCGAAGCGACACAAAGCTTTAACATATTGCAGCCTCTTAGAAACCCAGACCCCTCTTCCTGAGGCTGCTTTTCCATGCTGGCAATTGCTGACATTGCCATGAAGGAAACTCCAGTTTATGAGGTGTTCTGAGACCAGGCATGAAAGATGGGGATTCCAAAACACATGGGCCCTGACTTGGCTCTCAGAGAGGCCAGAGTCAATCTGGAGTCACCCAGTGATGTTCAAATGAGAGAGCAGAATCTGGCCAATGTGTGGCCCATTCTGGTTGTGAACCCTCTGGTAACATAGATACCCACTGCAGAAGTCTTGGCTGCATTTCCTAATAGGTCAGTGAAGTTGCTGAATTGGACAAAATGAGGGAACCAGAGAAAAATCACATGGTCCAAAAAAGGAAACTACTGAGACAGATAGAGGGACACAGTAAGAGACAATGGATGTTCTTAAAAACAAATATTTGTCTAAACTATTCCCAGTATATTTGTCGTTTCAATGTTGTCAGGTAAATCCTTTGATTTTTCTAACAATACTAAACAGTTCACATCGCTGTGCTGGTGAATTCCTGCTCCGATGGTTCTCATCTTGTACCTTGGAACCCTCCCTAAGCCGTTAGCACTAACATTAGTGCAGAAACAGGCAACTCATCATAATCCTGCTCAGCCAGAGGGTAGAAATCTATTTGACATGTTGGGCAGCGATCTTTATGATTCCCTTGTACATTCCCTGCAGACTCTTGCGTTGGCCAGGACTCCTGGAAAACTCCCTTGGCTCTGTGAGCAGTGGGATGAACAGTAAATAGATTCTGGAGAACTCCAGCTTGAGAGCCTCCCCTGGGAGTGGAGAAATGATTTGCTGATACCTGGGGCTCAGATTGTCAGGGCAAACTGAGACTTGCACACGGTTGTTCAGCCTAGCAATTGACAATGTGTTTTTTTTTGTTTTTTTCCCAGTGTTTAATGTACTGCCATCTGCACTATATGTGGCTATACTATCACAAGATACTGAACCAAAAACCATTTTCAATTGATCGTAGCAGTGTACTGCTGCATGCTGCCCATGCAGTTGTAATATACAATGCATTAGCCTCTGCAAAGTCAATGCCGCTCTGGGAAGGACAAATTAAGTGATGCTTAATTAATGCAAGCTATAGGGTGTGGCAAAGGCTTTCTTCTCCCAGGATCCTGGCATCAAAGAGATTTGCCAATATACCTTTGTAAGGTTTCAAATGGTTATATATCTGGAGGCTCAAACTGTTCTGATATTTCAACTCCTCTATGCGTCCGGTAATCATCAAATTTCAATACTGTGTTGATCTTTCAGAAATTGATGCAGAAGTGGTTGTGCTATCCTGTGTCAGAATTAGTACAATGGGACTTCTCTATTCACTGTGGTGTATTAGGTTGTTATGCCCTGCTCGGGGAAGAACACAGTGGGAAAGAAATCAAACAACTGCTACATCTGGACTGCGATCAGGTTGTTTCTTTATTTTGAGTTTGTTAGATTTTCTGTGCTGAGCACATGCAACTTCCCCCTTGTACTGTAAATTTACAAGCTGAATCCTAAGGAAGCAACTCTCTGTGCTTTAAATTTTTTTCTGCAATTGCACTATAACTCCTAACAACCAAGCAATGTTTTGCCAGGTCTGTTTTCTCTTTGTTTAATAAAAATCATTCTTTTAAGAACATGATCTGAGGTGGAGGTTCTGTGTGCACGTGTCTAAGACTGCTCAACCGAATGACTGAGAGGAGATAAAGTTCCATATTTCTCAGTTGGTATCAAGAGCACTTTTTTTTTCAAGATCTCACAGGAAGGAATTCCCAAATGTGACTTCCTGGGTTCTCAAGGAAGTTTTTTGCATTTTGGGTGACGGCAGCAATAACAGTCCAAGGCCAGGGAATTTGTAATCTTGGGGAGTTTTAATGCAAGTCAGAGGTGGCAAATACTTTTAAGGTCTTTTGCAGACCCCCACCTTCCGTACTCAAAGTCTCTAAGTGAGGGAACAGCCTTGAGAGGGACAAAATGGAGAAATAGAAAGTAGCATGTGTGTGAAAAGTTTAAGCTCGGGAGCAGGATGGGGACTGTCAGGGTTCCTTTCCTTGTCCTTGGACAGAGTTGTTGCCACCACCAAGTGATTTACACAAAAATTGAGGAAAAGGGTTACTTGGAGTCCCTAGTTCCCCAAAATATTCCCCCAGGTCCCTTCACCACCTTTCCTGGGGAGGCTTGAAAATAATGTGAGTACCGACCAGACTCTTTGTCTGTAGGACACTGAAAATCAATCAGGTGCTTAAAGAACAAGAAAAAGAATCACACCTGCAAAATCAGAATGGAAGGTAATTTTACAGGGTAATAAAAAGATTTAAAACACAGAGGATTTCCCTCTAGGCTCAGCTTCAAAATTACAAAAAACAGGAATAAAATTCAGTCTTGGCATAGGGAAAACTCCCAAGCTAAAAGAAAAGATAATCTAACACATTTCCTTGCCCTTACTTACAATATTTGTAAGCTTAGATGCTCATTTTAGGTATGTTTTCAGGAGATGTTTTTTTCCTGCCTGGTCTTTCTCTCCATCCAGAGAGGGAACAACAAAGAGAGCACAAACACACACACACACACACCGAGATTTAAAAATATTTTCTTTCCTTGTTGGTCCTTTTGGTCAGGTGCCAACCAGGTTATTTGAGCTTCTGAAACCCTTATAGGTAAGGATTCAGTACAGCTGCTCAGGAGGGATTTTATGCTACCCTAAGCTGTATGTTTATGACAGAGACACTGCTGGATCAATCCGTCTGTACTAAAAAACGTGTTCAAGGAGTGAGTGAGACTGTCCAGAGGAACACTGCCCAGGTGTGTAAGACAGCTAAGGAACAGAAACAGACACACTCCCCCCCATTGTTTCAGGGAAACTTCTTGTGGAATGTCATCCTCCTGGATCGATTAATGGCTGTTTTGGCAGTGCCAGGGAGAGTCTGATGAGGTCTTGTGACTTCATGGTGATACCCTGCTGGTAAGAGTGGGGTTCTGCACCGAGGGGCTTTGATGTAGAGACTAGGAGACCCTATCCAGAAAACACACGCCATTTACTGAGTGATACTTTAGCATACATACACAACAGTAAAAACGTGCTCTGTATGGGTTACCGAAATGGTAGCTCTTTTCTTGAGATCCAGCCGCACGCCCCTCAGTGACACAATCAGACAAATCACAGCTCACCTAGGTCCCTTCACCTCCAAATGCAGGACCCACAGTTACTTCTCACACTCTCCTGGGACTCTTCTATGTGGCTTCTCTGATGTCTATACCAGAGGCAATATTTGAGTGGGGGGAGGGAGGACTCCTGTCAACTCCCCATTTTATACAGGACATCTGTCACTGGCCGGAAGTTTTGGAAGTCTTAAAGAAAATGAAGTTTCTAGCCCTCATGGCTGTGGAGGAAGCTTCAAAATGTGACTGCAGAGCACTCTCAAAGCTTAATAAGCACATGGCGAAGAAAAAGATCACCAAATCTATTATTTTTACATAATCTCAGGAATTATGGTGAGCCTGATTCCTGATTTTTGACTCTCTGGGGTTGGTAATACCATGAAAGTGATGCAAAAGTGTCAGTTTCACTTCTGGTTAAAGTCAGTTTCTAGTTTACTAGTTGTAGTGGGGTAACAGTATAAATTCACGGGGCTTTGCCCTAGTAGGATGTCTCCAAAAGTTAGATGATCTACTCCAAGCTTGGTAAACAGCAAAAAAAGTGGCAGAAAGCAACCTAAATTTTTCCACAATTGTTTCAATTGTTGTATTCAAGAGTTAGCAATCAAGTCGGAAGATACATTAAAATAGGATCAGAGGGGTAGCCGTGTTAGTCTGGATCTGTAAAAGCAGCAAAGAGTCCTGTGGCACCTTATAGACCAACAGATGTATTGAATCATGAGCTTTTGTGGATGAATACTCCCTTCGTCGGATGACACCATCAGCTCAGGATTAAACAAAGACCGTGAATGGTTTGCCAACTACAAAAGTAGTTTCTCCTCCCTTGGTTTTCACACCTCAACTGCTAGAAGAGGGCCTTTTCCTCCATGACTGAACTAACCTCGTTATCTCTAGCCTGCTTCTTGCTTGCATATATATACCTGCCCCTGGAAATTTCCACTACATGCATCCGATGAAGTGGGTATTTTCACCCATGAAAGCTCATGCTCCAATACTTCTGTTAGTCCGTAAGGTGCCACAGGACTCTTTGCTGCTATTAAAATAGGAATATACAATAAAGTTTTAATATGCATTAAAATAGGGAGTTTGTCTGGGTATCCACCTAGGGAGTTCCTCAGTCTCACTGAGGTGGGGAATGTGTCCCCTCAGAAACTGACCTGCCCTGGGTAATTGCCCAGCACAGGGGTTAGCAGGCCTTTGATGATCCATTAGGATCTCTTGTGTCTCCTCAGTGCGTTCACACTCTTTCACAGTCCCTGAGCAGGGTGTGCATGTGGCCATCACAATGAGGCTGTTGCCCAGGGCTGGATGTGACCCAGCTACTGAGACCAGCTGGCTCAGCAGACACCTAGTCCCAGGGGGCTTTGTGGCATCTGGCCATGGCCACATTGATGTGGGTGCCTGATGCAGAGGGGATGGGATGCCATTGGCCACCTCCAACCCTGAATTTCCACCCCATTCTGGCTGGGTGCTGATGTGAAGGAGGGGGCATAACAAAGCTTTTTTTTTTAAACAGGACTTTGGTGTATACATGGGGTAGCAAATGAACATTTTCATTAGATACCTAGTACAAATTACAATTTTATTATTAAAAAAAAAGGCTACAAGGCATAACAAGAGTTTGTCCACCTTAGGAACAAAGCTATGAGATGAAAATCAAATTCAATCCCCCCTACTGGTATTTGTAGCCTGATTGAGGAATGGTAAATGTTTCAGACAGAAACACAGAGTGACAGTGATAAAATAACCCAGAAGGAAACCAAAATTGATGTAGTACAAAAATAATAGTAAAATTAATATCATAGTTATTCTAATGGCATTCAACAATGGTAGTCAATCTCCACATGGTGTGTGGAATTAGCATGTTATTAAAACGCAACATTTCATCCTCACAGTCTTTGTCGGAAGTAGAATGCTTCTGATGCTGGTCCTACATCGGCAGAGACCAGTGCAATCATTCCTTTTGTTGATGCAAACTGTTCACAAGAGAACTTGTGTCATTGCATATACATCCTAACATGAAGAACGTTTTCTAAAAGTTCTTCTTCTATCTTATTGTGCAGTTTTGTTTTTATTAAGTTCATCTGAGAAACAGTCTTTGAACTGCAGTGTTGCAAAAATGTAGGGACAGCAACAAAAGAGTGAACAAGCCAAGTTCCTTAAAGTCTTTGTTCCTAGCGGCATCCATGTGTCTGACAACTTTAACCCAAAACTGCTCAACTTGGTTGTCCTGAGTATGAGGCCAGTGAACCATCAGCAAAATTCTCCACTGCTGCTCCAATTGTCCCAGGTCTTCACAATCCAATGGCAAATATGAGATATTAACCAATCTAGCTCGTGACGGGCTGCGTGCAGCAGAAGAACTTAGTGCTGGAAGTGATTCAATCAGCTGGATGTTTGGTGATAATCTCTGTTTCACCTGTTTCACAAATTCCAACATGAATTTTTGACACCTACTCTTGACATCTTCAACAATGGGAATGGTTAGGGTATGTTTTGAAAGGTCAGGCTGAAAGAAAGTCTAAAATTTGCCTTGCAAAGTGGTAAGTAACGTGAAACAAAGTTGATACCATAGTTTAACACATCAGTCCAGTTCTCAAAAACACACAGTTTCACATCTCTAACCAACAACCTCTAGCCTCAATTCCTGCAGCAACTTTACTATCTTTGCACTTTCCAGCTGAAGCATTTGGTTTATTCTCCAGGATTACAGAAGAATGAAAAGTAGAAAAATCAAGTAAATTTTGTTCACTGGATCGCTGTTCAGCACTGTAGTTTCTTTCTTTGTCTTTAACTGTATAAAAGTGTAGCTTCAGTTTGTCAAACTGACTAAGAACCCTGTTCATACAGGAACTAATGGAAACCCACCTTCTGTCAGAAAAGTGCAGTATCTTCTGGTGGTCTGGTAGTCACAGAAAGGCCGAGTGATAGGATGTTTGGGATTCAGAGTGTTAGAGGGCTTATTCCTTCACCCTCTTACTTCCTGGTCCTTCTTGTATGAACAGAGAGCAACAATACCTGAAGTCCAAAGGCGCAAACAATTCGGTGTTTATTGGGGTGAACTTCCAGCAAGCACAATTCCAGTTTCCTTCCTTAGTGTCCTCCTTCCCAGCTCTGACACCACAGAGACATGCCTGTGTACCTGTTCCTGTTCCCATCCCCTGTCCCCATTTCCCCCTTTAGCAAAACATGATCCCAATTCCCCCATCCCCAGTCCCTGTTCCCATCCCCCCCACCACTTCCTGATGGACTTCAGACTATATAGCAAAAACTGAGTTTTGCTTAACTATTCCTTAACCAATCATTTGACTGAAATTTAACTAATCAATCCTAACATATTGTAACATGGTTATTTAACCAATTATATCCCACTACCTTAATTGGTTTACACCCAACAAAATTAATTATACAGCAGACAGAAACAATTACAGAACCAGACAGAGACCATGCAAATAAACATACGAAACAATACAGAAGTGAGGATTTCACAACTACATCTATACAGACATAAGGGTTCTCCAGCTGTGTCTATAGATAAGTGAGTTCTTCCCAGACAGGACGCCATCAAACTAAGTTTCCTTTTACATCTTCTAGGCTTTTCCCTTTCTCTGGAGGTGATAGGAATATCAGGACAGGATTGCATTCCTAACAGCCCAATAGCACCTTATTTCAGTGTGACTAGTTTGGAATGTGAGGATGTGACCATACACTTCCCAGGTTATGGCTGCCTAATTACATCTTAGCTGAAGGCTTTAGCCTGTCACAGTAAGAGAAGGCCATTCCACAGACAGTGATCTTTGATTCTTTCTTTTATACCTCTATAACTAAGTGATAAGAATACACCTAAATTCTTAAAGTATAGGCCTTTGGAGACAGGCCTGAATATCTATATCCTAACACAGGGGTGATGAGTGACACTGAAAGAGCTCAGGTGATGGTCAGAGAGAGGGAACTTGGCATTAGAGAGAGCAGGGCTTCATGATGGAGTGATAAGATCATGAGTGTGAGAAGCTTCTCAAAATCTGAACTTCCACAATGCTGAGCTCAGTGAAAGTGGGAGAGAGCACTCTTAATTACTGAGAAGATTTTATTTCCCCCTCTTTTCACACAGCCTTTAGTCGTGGTCCCTGGCTATTACCTTCTGCAGGTGTATTTGCCCACTTTATCACGAAGCTCTTTGGTTTTGACTCCATAAATGATAGGGTTGATTATGGCAGGACAAGGAGAAAGAAGTTAGCGAAGGTGACATGCACATGGGAAGCAATTCCCTGACCAAATCTCTGTGTAAGGTAGGTGAAGAGGCAGGCAGTATAAGACATCAGCTTCACACAGATGTGGGATGTTCAGGTGTTAAGGGCTTTCTGATGGGCTTTCTTGGAGGATATTCTGAGGACAGCCCTGAGGATCAGACTGTAGGACAGAGCAATGACTGTCAGTTCTAACCCAATGACCAAAAATGCTACCACAAGCCATACTTCCTGTTGACTGGGAAGTCTTCACATGACATCTTTGCCACAGCCATGTGCTCGCAATATATGTGAAGGATAATGCAGTTGGCACAGATTGGCAGCCTGTTCACAAGTAGGAGCACTGGCAGAATAAAGAGAACAGCTCTTATCAAACCCACAAGTCCTAGCTTAGCTATTCGTTCATTGGTGAGAATTGTGGCGTATCTCAGAGGGCTACATATGGCAACGTAGCGATCAAAGGCCATTGTCACGAGGACACCTGAGTACATAATGGAAACCGCATGAAGGAAGAACATCTGGGTGAGGCAGCCACCCACAGTAATGCCTTTCAAATTGAACCAAAATATACACAGGGCCTTTGGCATGACGGAGGTAGACATGCCAATGTCTGTGAGTGCCAGCATGCAGATCAGCAGACACATTGGCTTGTGCAGGGTCTGCTCTTTGCCTACAACAAACAGAACCATGAAATTTCCCAACAGGCCGATAATGTAGAAGATAGAGAAAGGGATGGAAATCCAACGATAAGCCTCTTCCAGGCCAGGGATGCCCATTAGGATAAATGGTGAAGGGTCAAAGGTGGTGAGGCTGAAAGCTGCCATGAGGTAGTTGATGCTTCAATTGGGCTCAGAAATGTTCAAGATGCCTGTGAAAGGAGAGAAGCAAAGCAAAGGGGTTTACACAGATTATAAGAAATAGGAATTTTAGAGCTACTAACAATCTAGAAAGGGGGATGAGCAGTGAGGTGGGAACATTTACAGATGCCACCAGATTATTTAGGTCATACTCAAGTCCAGAAAAGCCCTCAGAAGGAGCTAACCAAGCCAGGTGAATGGGTGGCTCAATGGCAGATAAACTTGGATGTTAATAACTGGAGTGAATTGGAGGAGAATATGTGTATTCCTCAAACATCTTATGAGGTCCTCATTTAACTATATGAATTCAGTACAGGTATCTGGGCATCAGGGTACACAGCTTTGAGAAGTCCTACACACAGTGCAAACACAGAGGACACAAAGAAAATATTGGGATCCAGGAGGAGTGGGATGAGGAATCATACAGAAAATACAATGAGATCAGTAAGTCAATGCTTCACCCTCATCTGGACTCCTCTATGCAGTACTGGGCACCCTTCTCACACAGGGTACTGCAGAGCGAGAGGGGTTCATGGAAAGGCAACGAGAATGATCAGTTGCCTGGGGAAACTCTCAGAGAGAGAGAGATTGGTAAGACTGGGATTGTTACCTTACAAAGGAGATGAATAAGAAGGGACATGAGAAAATTTTATAAATTACTGACTGATAGAGAGGTTTCAGAGGGATGACTGGTAAAACGTAGATCGAGAATGGGTTCTGCCTGTCTGATAACACAAGATCAAGAAGACATTCAATTAAACTGGGAAGTGGCAAATTCAAAACAGTTGAAAAAGAATTCTTTCCTCACTTGATGCCTAATTAAACTGTGAAACTCATTGCCACAAAAGGTAGCTGAGACCATGAGCTAAGCAAGAACCAGGAAATGTTTGGATATTTATATGGATAGTGAGACTAACTAGTTACCATAATTACAGCAAAAAAATATTTTGGAAAGCCCATAGGACAGTATTTCCCAAACTTGGGATGCTGCTTATGCAGAAAAAGACCCTCGCGGGCCGGGCTGGTTTGTTTATCTGCCGCGTTGGCAGGTCCGGGCGATCACGGCTCCCAGTGGCTGCAGTTCCCTTCTCCAGGCCAATGGGCACTTCTGGAAGCGGCGCGGGGCGAGGGATGCACTGGCCCCTGCTTCCTGAAGCTCCCATTGGCCCGGAGCAGCAAACTGCAGCCAGTGGGAGCCGCGATCAGCCAGACCTGTGGACGGGGCAGGTGAACAAACTGGCCTGGCCTACCAGGGGCTTTTCCTACAAAGGGGTGTCCCAAGTTTGGGAAACACAGTCATACGCCAATGTGTTTCAGGGCACAAGCCAGTCTCTAGCTGTTGGGCATTATGGGGATACTCTCCTTATGGTCAGCTCATCCCCTCATGTACCCACTGCTGGGTTTCTTACACCTTTTTTGGCAGCACTGGGGCTGTCACAGTCAGAGAGAGGACACTGAACGAGATGGCCCATAGGTCTGATCCATGATGCAATTCCTATGTTGGAAAGGAGCCAAGTTTCCCTCATGGAAACAGACATTATCCTGCTGGGCTATGACTTTGTGCTCATCAGAAGAGACATGAAGAGCCCAAGGGTTTTGCTATTTAAGGCTACAGGCCTGCATCTCTGTCACTTCCTATTTTTCTTTTGATGAGAGACTTTCTTGCAGGCATCCAGCTTTGCCTGAGAGATAACGATGCTGCTTCCAATCATAGGAAGCGCAATGACTCTGAACAAGATTTGGAGGTGTGAAGCAATAATTAGCTAACCAATGAGACTCCCACTTTTAGCATTTGGCCAATATAGCTTATGCAATCCTGGGATGCTAACTGGGGGAATCTCAAGTAGGAGCAGACAGGTTATTTTACCTCTGTATTTGGTGTCAGTGCGCCTGCTACTGGAATCCTGTATCCATTCTTGGTATCCACAATTCAAGAAGGGTGGAGAGATGAGCCACCAGAATAAGTAAAGAATTAAAACCTGCCTTATAGTATGAAGTGGAGACTTAGTCACCGATCAGACCCCGGCTGGAAAGGTATAACAAGTGGGGTTCTGCAGGGGTCTGTTTTGGGACCGGCTCTGTTCAATATCTTCATCAACGACTTAGATGTTGGCATACAAAGTACTCTTATTAAATTTGCAGAAGATAATAAACTGGGAGGGATTGCAACTGTTTTGGAGAACAGGGTCAACATTCAAAATGATCTGGACAAATTGGAGAAATGGTCTGAGGTAAAGCGGATGAAGTTCAATAAAGACAAATGCAAAGTGCTCCACTTAGGAAGGAACAATCAGTTTCACACATACAGACTGGGAAGAGACTGTCTAGGAAGGAGTATGGCAGAAAGAGATCTAGGGGTCATAGTGGACCACAAGCTAAATATGAGTCAACAGTGTGATACTGTTGCAAAAAAATCAAATGTGATTCTGGGATGCATGAACAGGTGTGTTGTAAACAAGACACGAGAAGTCATTCTTCTGCTCTACTCTGCGCTGGTTAGGCCTCAACTGGAGTATGGTGTCCAGTTCTGGGCACCGCATTTCAAGAAAGATGTGGAGAAATTGGAGAGGGTCCAGAGAAGAGCAACAAGGATGATTCAAGGTCTTGAGAACATGACCTATGAAGGAAGGCTGAAAGAATTGGGTTTATTTAGTTTGGAAAAGAGAAGACTGAGAGGGGACAAGATAGCAGTTTTCAGATATCTAAAAGGGTGTCATCAAGAAAACTTGTTCATCTTAGCCTCTAATGATAGAACAAGAAGTAATGGGCTTAAAGTGCAGCAAGGGAGATTTAGGTTGGACATTAGGCAAAAGTTCCTAACTGTCAGGGTAGTTAAACACTGGAATAAATTGCCTAGGGAGGTTGTGGAATCTCCATCTCTGGAGCTATTTAAGAGTAGGTTAGATAAATGTCTATCAGGGCTGGTCTAGACAGTATTTGGTCCTGCCATGAGGCCAGGGGACTGGACTCGATGACTTTTCGAGGTCCCTTCCAGTCCTAGAGTCTATGCGAGTCTAAGAGTCTCTCAGTACCTACACGGGGAAGAAATATTTAATATGAGCTCTTCAGTCTAACAGAGAAAGTTCTCACACAATACAATGGCTGGAAGGTGAATTTAGCCACGTTCTGACTGGAAATGAGGTAACACTTTTCAAATGCTTAGAGTAATTAACTAAAGGTACAATTTTTTAATCAAAATTGGATGCCTCTCTCCAATAATGGGTCTCAGCATTTCCAGACTACTGGATCCCTTCAAGAATCTGATTTGTTTTGCACACTTCAAGTTTCACGTCACTTAAAAACTACTCACTTACAAAATCAGACTTAAAAATACCTCAGTAACACAGCACACTATTACTGAAAAATTGCTTACTTTCTAATTTTTACCATGTACTTTTAAAGTAAATAAATTGAAATATAAAAATTTGACTTACATTTCGGTGTATAGTATATAAAGCAGTATAAACAAGTCTGTATGAAATTTTTATTTGTACTGACTTCTCTACTACTTTTCATTCAGCCTGCTATAAAATTAGGCAACTATCTAGAGGAGCTGACATACCCCTTGGAAAGCCTCTCTGCACTCCTAGGGGTACCTATACCCTTAGAGAGAACCGCTGCTCTAAAAGACCTTCTCTAGTTCAAACACAAACTACTTCCAGGCAGGTCCCTGGCCTGTGCTATGTGGGAGGTCAGACTACATGATCACAATGGTCCCTTCAGGTTTTGGAATCTACGAACATGTCCTCAGGAGATATATATAGACACATACAGAGAGCATGAGAAGGTGGGAGTTGCCCTACTAACGCTACGAGGCCATTTAAGTAAGGGAAAAAAAGCTTATGCTCAAATAAATTTGTTAGTCTCTAAGGTGCCACAAGTACTCCTGTTCTTTTTAGTACTTCAAGTGATTCAATCGCCTGGATGTTTGTTGATTATCCCTGTTTCACAAACTCCAACATGAAATTTTGATACCTACTCTTGATGTCTTTTACAATGGGAACGGTTAGGGTGTGTTTTGAAAGGTCCAGCTGAAAGCAACTCTAAAATCGACTGTGGAAAGTGGTAAGTAATGTGACTCAAAGGTGATATCATATCTTAAAACATCAGTCCAGTTCTCAAAAATACATGGTTTCACAACTCTCAGCAACAAGCTCTAGCCACAATTCCTGCAGCAACTTTAATATATTCACACATTCCAACTGAAATATTTGGCTTCTTCTCCAGGATTACAGAAGAATTGAAAGTAGAAAAATCAGGCAAATTTTGTTCGCCAAATTGCTGTTCAGCGCTGTAGTTTCTTATTTTGTCTTTGGCTATGGAAAAGTGTAGCTTCAGTTTGTCGAACTGATTAAGAACTCTGTTCACACTGGAAAATATGAAAACTCACTTTCCATCAGAAAAGTTCAGTATCTTCTGGTGATCTGGTAGTCACACAAAGGCCGAGTGACAGGGTTTGTGGGGTTGGGGCTGATGGATGACACTGAAAGAGGACAGGTGATGGTCAGAAAGAGGGAAATTGGTGATGCAGTGATAAGATGTTAGCTGTGAGTCGCTTCTCTGACTCTGAACTTCCACAGTGCTGAGCTCAGCCCAACTGGGACAGAGCATCCTTGATTAATGAGGAGATATCCTTTCCCCCTCTTGTTGCACAGTTTTAAAATCAGTGGCCTCCGGCAATCACCTTCTGCAGGTGTATTTGCCCACTTATCACGAAGCTCTTTGGTTTTGGCCCCATAAATGATAGGGTTGAGCATGGGGGAGACAAGGAAATAGAAGTTAGCGAAGGTGACATGTACATGGGAAGCAATTCCTTGACCAAACCTCTGTGTCAGGTAGGAGAAGAGGTGTTATACCAATAAAAACTAGCAGGATTTTACTAAAGGGGACAAGACATTTGTCACATTTATTGTAAATACTATAATAAAATAAAAGATAACAGCAAACAACGTTGTTTGGCTACTTATTCCTATATATTTATTTACGCAATTATTTATACAAGTTTTGGTTAGATATTATAGTTACCAGCCTAAAGTTGCTTGTGACAGAATACTGGCCTGGTACCCTGTACACAAGAGTGGAGCTGAGTCCGGGTCAGGTGCACCTGATGCTCCTGGAGGCTGGCAGCAGAACCATAGACTCAAAGTTCTCACTCTTCAGAGTCCAGTTTTATAGGGATTTTTCCCTATGTTAGTTTATGGGAGTTATTTTATTTTGCTGTTGCCAGATTAATCAGCAGGTTGCTGGCTCTATTCTGTCAGATGTTTGTTTAGGTGCTTGGGAAGGTTGTTCTGCTGTTGCAGAATCAATCAGCAGGTGTCTGGCTTCATTTTGTCATATGTTTGTTAGGTGCTTGGGGTGGATCCCAGTTCGTGCTCCGGGGGTCACCTGGTTGATTCCACTTGACACCTTTTTCGGCCTACACTTAATTTTTTAGGCTGGTAACTCCCTAACCATTCCTTCATTATTTAAACTAGGCACTTATTTGCATACATTTTTTATTTTAATTTCATTTATTTCACTGCTTTTTTACCTTTTGGGATGTGAGACTTCCTGTCTTTTAACAATTAAAAGAAGGTACATAAAGTGAGATAAAAATGAATTTACAGAGGTGGAGGTCTCTATTTGTAGCGATTACAAAGTGTTACTTAGAGAAGGGCACTTAGAGTCAATTAACCTTTAACAAGTTTTGTACAAAGTATTTCTCTGAGCAGGCTTCACACAGACACAGCTGGTGGCTTGCAGGTTAGAGGCTAAATCTGGGGAATTACATTTATTTTTAATATAAACCTTTAGTTATAAAGTATTAATTAACATTAAATTATTTTTAACAATAAATCATTTTTTATATAAACCATGTCTAATATAAACCTTTTTTAGTATCCCTACAGAGGGAGGGAGTATAAGACATCAGCATCACACTGATGTGGGCTGTGCAGGTGTTGAGGGCTTTCTGGTGGGCTTTCTTGGAGGAGATTCTGAGGACAGCCCTGATGATCAGAACATAGGACAGAGCAATGAGTGTCAGGTCTGACCCATTGACTATAATTGCTATCACCAAGCTGTACATCCTGTTGACTGTGATGTTCCCACATGACGTCTTTGCCACAGCCATGTGCTCGCAGTACGTGTGGGGGTGTGGTAAAGGTTTTTCCCAAATCTGGACTTTAGCGTACAAAATCTGGGTGCTTACTGTGAACCTCCCCCAAGCTTGTACCCAGCTTGGATCTATCTCGCTGCCACCAGATAAGATTATGGCTCTTATCAGCCCGGGTTCCCCAAATACTCCTTGGGGGACCCCCTCTCTGGCCTCCCCAACTTCCCCTGGAAAGACCCCCCCCCAAGACTCAGAAGGCTGAGTCCACGGGCAAGGGAATTATCTCCCATCCCTTCCCTTCTCTCTGAACAGCCTGAGGGAATGATGCAATCTTCTTTACATCAAAATGCCAAGAAAGCCCTGTCTCCTTTCTCTCCAAAGAGACAGCTTCAAACACAGGGAAACTAAAGGGATTCTTTCTCTCTTTCCCCGTAACCTGCTCCCGCCCTGGGGACAGTAGGAAACTAACCCACAGCCTGGGCTTTTTCCGTCCCTCCCCCTTTTAGCCTGTCCCAGATGTAACAGGTCTTGGGCACACAAATGTCTCTCCCCTTTGCCTCACTAGGAAAGAAACTTCCACAAGTTAAAAAGAAAACTTTATATAAAAAGAAAGAAAATACAGAACAATAATACTGCATTAAAGATCAATACAGGCTCTTGCTTATAAGAAAATATGAATAACCAGTCTGATTTAAAAAATAGCCAATTTAAAACAATCCAGCAAATCAACACACAGTAAATACAAATCAAAGCACTTCACAGCTGATGACTTTGTTTCCTTTTGTACTCACAGACTTTTAGTAGATTAGAAAGAAGATTGGAGTTAGAGAGAAGCTTGTTTTCTCACAGCCGAGGAAAACAACAAAGACCCTCAAATTCTTAGTTCCCTCCCAGACCTTAAAAAAAAATCCAGGTCTCTGATTGGTCCTCTGGTCAGGTGTTTGGTTACCCTTTCCAGGTAAAAGAAAATTAACCCTTACCTATCTACTTATGACAGGGGGATAATGCAGTTCGCACAGAATGGCTGCCTGCCGAGGAGCAGGGGCATGGGCAGAATGAAGAGAACAGCCCTTATCAAACCCACAAATCCTAGGTTAGCTATTAGTGCATTAGTGAGGACGGTGGCGTATCTCAGAGGGTTACATATGGCGATGGAACGATCAAAGGCCATTGTCACGAGGACGGCTGACTGCATAACAGAAACTGTGTGAATGAAGAACATCTGGGTGAGGCAGCCACCCTCAGTAATGCCTTTCAAATTGAACTAAAATATACACAGTGCCTTCGGCACGATGGAGGTAGACATGCCAATGTCTGTGAGCACCAGCATGCAGAGTAGCAGGTACATCGGCTTGTTCAGGGTCTGCTCTTTGCCTATAAAAAATAGAAGCGTGAAATTTTCGAACAGGCCAATAATGTAGAATGTACAGAAAGGGATGGAAACCCATATATGGGCAGCTTCCAGGCCTGTGATGTCCATTAGGATAAATGATGAATGTTCAGAGGGGGTGAGGTTGAAAGCTGCCATGAGATGTTCGATGCGGCGATTGTGCTCAGAAATGTTCAAGGCGTCTGTGAAGGAAGAGAAACAGAGCAGGGGGGTTAAGGGAGTTACACAGTTTATAAGAATTAGCACGGTAAATATGGTATAGGTATTAACAATCTAGAAAGGGATGTATGCAGTGATGTGGGAACCTTTACAGATGGTACCAGATTATTTCAGTCATAATCTTGTTGAGAGATATCCTCAGAAGCCACTAACTAATCCAGGTGAATGGGCAGCATGATGTCAGATTAACTCGGATGTCAATATCTGCAATGTGTATGCCATTGGAGAGGAAAAACTGAACCCCTCAAATATCTTACAAGGCTCTAATTTAACCAGAGTGATGTCTTGCTGGGCGTCTGCTATAGATCACCAGACCAGGAGGATGAGGTAGACGAGGCTTTCTTCAGACAACTAACAGAAGTTTCCAGATCACAGGCCCTGGTTCTCATGAGAGGCCTCAATCACCCTGACATCTGCTGGAAGAGCAATACAGCAATGCACAGGCAATCCAGGACATTTTTGGAGAGCCTGTTGGACAATTTCCTGGTGCAAGTGCTGGAGGAACCAACTAAGTGTCTTGCTCCTCTTGACATGCTGCTCACAAACAGGGAGACCATCTACCCCTACTGTCCCCTCCATGTTCCTGTGCCTAACCCTCCTTTTCCCCCCAGTACCCCTCATCAGCCAAGTTGGAAACCAGATCCGGGTTGCAGGGCCTGAGCCTCTGGGGATGGGGATGGCAGCCAAGAGCAGCCTCCAACCCATGTCCCTGCCCCCCGGAAAGCCCCGTTCAGAGCTGATGGAGGGTCTCTGGTTATCCACAGATGCCTGCATGGCTCTTACACTGACCCATCTCTGGCTTCCGGCCTGGTCTGGATGCAGGACCTCAATGACTGAAGAGCTGCAGCTGGGCCATGGTAACAGCCGCCAGAGGTTGGCAGCTTTGGGGAGCTGCAGACCTTCCATCTGCCCTAGGTGGGGTGGGGGGGACAGGGGACAGGGACATTGGCATGGGGCTTCTCTTCTTTCCTCCTTCCCTACAGATTCCCAGGGTCATGGCCTGCTTTTATCTGGCCTGGGCTCCAGCTTCTGGCCTGGCTGGGGGCATAACCTCAGAGTGAAGAGGAAGGGCAAAGGTTCAGACCTTTGACAAAAGCAGATTGACCAATCCTGTCCACTTTCAAAAGTGGGAGGGTCATGGTCCCTGCTCCGCACCTCCTTTGTCCCACCATCTGGAGCTCTGGCAAAACTCTCCAGCCTGTGCGGCGGTGATACCACAGATAAGATACCTGCTCTGGCAGTGGTACACGCTCTCAGGGTCTAGGTGGCAGGACCCTTCTCCTCAGCATCTGCCCTCCCATCAGATTCATGTCCCTGCTTCTGAGTCCAGCCTTCAAAGCCTTCCTGCAGAGCATCATCTCCCTCTGCTGGGGCCTCTGCATGTGGCTTCCTCACCTTGCTCTTCACAGCTGCTCTTTGTTCTCAGCTGCCTTGTTACTTGTGCCATGGCTGGCATCCACTGTCCTGCCGCTGGCCCCACAACTCCCTGCTCCCATGCTGACCCAACTCCTGGCTCTTGTCTGCTACCCCTCCCCACCTCTGCCTTCTTCCTCAGTACTGCTGCTCTGCCTCCGGTCCAGCTGTGCCTTCTGGGCTGTTTTTCTGGACTCTCTGGTCTGAGGTTGCCAGATTTCTCCTGCATTCATAGCCCAATATCACTTAAAAACTAACCTGATAATAGCCCCTTCCACTTCTTTCAACAAAGGGTTTGGTTTTTTTATTAATACACTGGTGTATACATAAGTAACAAAAGAAAACTTTCATTAGATTCCTAGTACAGATTTAATATTTATTTAAAAAATGAAATCTACAAGGCATAGCAGGAGTTTGTCCACATTAGCCGCAATGCTATGAGATGATAATCAAAGTCAAAAGCCTCCTACTGGTACTTGTATCCCGGTTGAGGACTGATCAATGTTTCAAACATTACATTAGCCCAAAAGGATCCCACAATGTATGTAGTACAAAAACAACAATAAAATGATTATGGTATTTATTTCTAACAGCATTCAGTGTGCGCAGTCAGTGTCCAAAGTTTGTCTTGAAAAGAAATGATGGCTCTGCATTTGCCTGGCCTCATATTCAGGACAACCGGGTTGAGCAGTTTTAGGCTGAAGTTGTCAAACACATGGATGCCACCGGTGACAAAGACTTTATTGAACTTTGCTTGTACATTTTTTCATTGTTGTCCCTACCTTTTAGTAACGCTGCAGTTGAAAGACTGTTTTCTCAGATGAATTTGACAAAAACACGTGTTTGACAACTTCAACCCCAAACTGCTCATCTCGGTTGTCCTGAGTATGAGGCCAGTGAATCATAGGCGAAACTCTCCACTGCTGCCCCAAATACCCATGGTGTTCACAAACCAGTAGCAAAAATGAGATATTAGCCATTCTAGCTTATGCAGGGCTGAGTGCAGTAGAAGGACTTAGTACTGCAAGCAATTCAGTCACCTAGATACTTGGTGATAATCCCTGTTTCACTTTTTTCACAAACTCCAACATGAAATTTTGACACCTACTCTTAATGTCTTTGAAAATGGGGACGGCTGGTGTGTATTTTGAAAGGTCCAGCTGCAAGCGAATCAAAAATTGGCTGCACAAAGTGGTAAGTAATGTGATTCAAAAACAGTATCAAGTTTAACACATCAGTCCAGTTCAAAAACACAGTTTCACACCTCTCGCCACCAAGTTCTAGAAGAATGTCCTCAATTCCCACACTAAATTTTGCTCACTGGATTGCTTTATGTGTGATTAAAAAATTCAGCGTTGTAGCTTTTCTCTTTGTCTTTGTCTTTCTAACAGTCTGGTTCATCAGTGCAGCTTCAGTTTGTTGAACTGATCAAGAACTCTGTTCAGAGAGGGACTAACGCAAACTCACCCTACATCAGAAAAGTGAATATCGCCTGGTAGTCACAGAAAGGCTGATTGACGGGCTGAGTGTATGAAAATGGGGCTGGCAGGTGAAAATGAAAGTGGTCAGGTGATGATCAGAGAGAGGGAACTCAGCAACAGAGAGAACAGTGCTTAGTGATGGAGAGATAAGACGTTAGGTGTGAGGAGCTTCTCAGACTCTGAACTTCCACAATGTTGAGCTCAGCCAAACTGGGACAGAGCATGCTTGATTAATGAGGAGATATCCTTCCCCCTCTTGTCACACAGCTTTAAAGTCAGTGGCCCCTGGCAATAAACTTCTGCAGATGTATTTGCCCACTTTATCACGAAGCTCTTTGGTTTTGACCCCATAAATGATAGGGTTGAGAATGGGGGGGAAAAGGAGATAGAAGTTAGCGAAGGTGACATGTACATTGGAAGCAAGTCCTTGATCAAACCTCTGTGTCAGGTAGGATAAGAGGCAGGTCATATAAGACATCAGCATCACACAGATGTGGGCTGTGCAGGTGCTGAGGGCTTTCTGGTGGGCTTTCTTGGAGGAGATTCTGAGGACGGCCCTGATGATCAGAACATAGGACAGGACAATGAGCATCAGGTCTAACCAGATGACTACAAACGCTATCACCAGGCCATATGTCCTGTTGACTGTGAAGTCCCCATGCAACATCTTTGTCACAGCCATGTGCTCACAGTACGTGTGCGGGATAATGTGGTTGGCACAGAATGGTTTCCTGCTGAGGAGCAGGGGCAGGGGCAGGATGAAGAGAACAGCTCTTATCAAACCCACGAGCCCTAGCTTAGCTATTCGTGCATTGGTGAGGATGGTGGAGTATCTCAGAGGGTTACATATGGCAACATAGCAATCAAAGGCCATTGTAACAAGAATGGCTGACTGCATTACAGTAACCATGTGAATGAAGAACATCTGGGTGAGGCAGCCACCCACCGTAATGCCTTTCAGATTAAACCAAAATATATACAGTGCCTTTGGAATGACAGAGGTACACATGCCGACATCTGTGAGTGCCAGCATGCAGAGCAGCAGGTACTTCGGCTTGTGCAGGGTCTGCTTTTTGCCTACAACAAACAGAACCATGAAATTTGCAAACAGACTGATAATGTAGAACATAGAGAAAGGGATGGAAATCCAGATGTGAGAAACTTCCAGTCCAGGGATGCCCATTAGGATAAATGGTGAAGGATCAGAAGGGGTGAGGTTGAAAGCTGCCATGAGGTGGTTGAGGCGTTGATCGGGCTCAGAAATACTCAAGGTGCCTCCTGAAGGGAGAGAAGCAGAGTGGCAGGGATTACATACATGATAACAAATAGTATGGTAAATATTTTATAGTTAATAAACTAGAAAGGGGGTGAGCAGTGAGGTGGGGACATTTGCACATGCCACCAGATTATTTAGGTCCTATTCAAGTAAAAAGAAGTCCTCAGAGGGAGGTATCTAAGCCAGATGAAAGGGTGGCTTGATGGCAGATGAACTTCAATGTAAATATCTGCAGCATGTATGCTTTTTAGAGGGAAAAGCTTGAAGTCTCGAACACTTTTCAAGATTCTAATTTAATTGTATAAATTCAGTCCAAGACATGGTACACAGCTTTGTGAAACTGTACTCACAGGGCAAGCAGAAACTAAGAAAAACTTTGGGTCCAAGAGGAGTGTGATGGAGAATCGTACAGAAAATATGCCATGAGATCAATCAGTTTATGTTTCACCCTCCTCTAGACTCCTCTGGGTGGTACGGTGCACCCTTCTCACACAGGATATTGCAGAGCTGGAGGGGTTCAGGGAAGGGCAATGAGAATGATCAAGGAGAGAGGTTGAAAAGACTGGGATTGTTACCTTACAAAGGAGATCTACTAGAGGGATATGAGAAAAGTCTGTAAATTACTGACTGATAGAGAGTTTTCAGGGGGATGACTGGTAGAGAGGAGATAAAGAATGTGTTCTCCCTGAATGACAACACAAGACTATCCATTTATAGTACTTTCAGCGAAATAAATATTTTGGAAAGCCTATATGCCAATGTATTTCAGGGAACCAGCCAATCTCTAGCTCTTTGGCATTAGAGTGACACCCTCAGAATGGTTAAGGAATCCCCCCATCAACCTACTGCTGGGTTTCTTATGCCTCCTACTGCAGCACCTGGGGCTGTCATCCTCAGACAGAGGACACTGGACTAGATGGGCCACAGGTCTGATCTACAATGTAGTTTATGTATTGGAAAGGAGCCAATTTTCCCAATGGACACTGACATTATCCTGCTAGGCTATGATTTTATACTCAAGGGAATGGATATGAAAAGCACAAAGGTCTTTGTATTTAGGGCTACAGGCCTACACCTCTGTTACTTCCTCTTTTTCTTTTGGTATGACACTTTCTGACAGGCACTCAGCTTTGTCTGAGAGATGCTGCTGCTCTCTATTGTGGACTAGCAATGACTCTGAACAAGAGTTGGGAGTACGAAGGGATAATTAACTAAACAGGAGACTCCCAGTATTATTATGTGGGCAAAATAGCTAATACGATCCGGGAATGATAACTGGGGGAATCTCAAGTAGGAACGGAGATGTTATTTTACCTCTGTATTTGGCACTAGTGCATCTGCTGCTGACATCCTGTATCCATTCTTGGAATCCATAATTCAAGAAGGAGGGATGAGAGACAAGCCACCAGAATAAGTGAAGAATTAAAACCTGCCTTATAGTGTTACTAGGAGACTTGGTCACGGTCTCTAAGTACCTACAAGGGGAACAAATATTTAATGTGAGCTCTTCAGTCTAACAGAGAAAGTTCTCACACAATACAATGGCTGGAAGTTGAAGTTCGACGCATTCTGACTGGAAATGAGGAATGCACTTTTCAAATGCTGATAGTAATTAACCATGGGAAGAATTTTTAAACCAAGATCATATATATTATATAATGCACAAATTTCTCTGCTTGTAAGTTGTTCCTGTGTAGCAGTCCCCGAGGCCTCAGGCAGTGTTTGAGATTCTCACTGGTGAGACACAGTCACTGATTACTCCCCAGCTAAGGGAGCAGGTGTGATGGGAGCACCTCACCCCCTGCAGAGGAAGAGCTGTGTGGGGTGTCTTGGAGAGTTGGGAGCCAGGAATGACTGGGGAGCATGAAGCAGACTCTAGCGTCCAGCGTACTGTTGGGATCAGGGCACCCTGGGATGGGGAAGGAGAGTATGGACAGGGGATCAGAGCATAATGGGAGATTGAACCATCAGAGAAGCAAAGATCAATGGTTCTTTTCACCAGTGAAATGCCTAAAGTTACGTAACAACAATAACAATTGGAAACAAAACAGAGTAAAAGTTGTGATGCCCAAGCTGTAGCTCTGTGGCTTGCAAGGGAAGAGAGACCCTGATACCCACCAACACACATTCAAGGCCAGAAAAGGTCCCAGCACTGGCCTTAAGCCAACAATCACAAAGGAAAATTCAATTTCAACAGCTCTGCCTGCCTCGGCATGTACACGCTGCTCCCTGCTCCCACAGCACCCAGCGTTTGCTCACCTGTTCATGTACTCACTGCTCCCAGTCCCCACACGAACAAGTGCTGTCCACCTGTCCATATACCCCCCTGCCGGTCCCCCAATGCTTCCCGCCTATCTGTATACCCTTCCGCTTGCCCCACAATACCCAACGCTGTCTACCTTTCCCCCATCCCCATAACCTACACTACTGCCACACAGTGATACCCCTCACCCAGGACCAAAAGCAGGGGTCAGACCCCACAGTGACAGCTCACAGCATAATCTCCACAGACTAGGTTAAACTCAGAGTCTGTCTGTGCCAGGGAAAAAGGCGAGATCAGCAAAAATTCAGGCTGTGCAGTGAAGGAGAGAGGGACAGACCCGGCGGGAAGGACAGAGGACGTGGAGACTAAAAGTAGCCAGTGTAACTCTTTTTCAAAATGACATGAAGCTTTAACATATTGCAGCCCACTAGAAACCCAGACACCCCTTCCTGAGGATGCTTCTCCTGGTTGGCAATTGCTGACTTTACCTTGAGGCTGTAGAGGGGTTGCTCACAGGAGGAGGGATGATCCGGATGGGAGAAGGTGTGAGATACATTCTGCTACAGTATAGTAGAAATTACATAACAATCTAACACACTCACCCCACCCCAGGAGGCCTCAATATGCCTCTTTGGTCTGTGCATAAGGCTGGATTTCCACATACGCACGCAGACACACTGTGCATGCTGTTACCTCCCTAGTGGAATTTCCAACTCCACCTGGTTATTTTTACTGCCTTTTTGGTGATTCTTGTCCTTTCCAGAGATGCAGGGGCACAGAGAGAGCTGATCTTTCTGTTCCCTCAGGAAAAAAAACATGTTATCCTGATTGTTTTGAACCTCTAAGCCTGTGAGTGTGAGATTTCAGCTACTCTCCTGTCATTTCATCATTGGTCCAAATGAGCTCACCCGGCCTTAGAGGCAATGGGATGACTCCAGTTGAAGTCACTGGAGGCTCATGGCCGGCGTAAATCAGGACATTTATTTAAGTCTCTACAAGTGGATTTAGGGTGAACTCCTGGCCGTGTTGGGAGTTTGCTGTTGATCTGAATAAGGGCCAAGATTTCACCCTTAATGGTTATCTTTTGGCTATCAGCTGTGAAAATCATGAAAGAGGGGGATTCCAAAACACATGGGCCACAATTTTGCTGTCAGGGAGGTCAGTGTCAATTTGGAGTGACCCACTGAAGGCAGAATGTGAGAATAGGATCTTTCCAGTTTGTGACTCACTCTTCTTGTGAACCCTCTGGTACCCAGTGAGGAGGTTTTGGGTGAACTTTCTAAAAGGCAGTGAAGTTCCTGGATTGGAAAACATGAATGAACCAGAGGAAAAACGACACAGCCCAAAAAAGGAACCTACTGAGACAGATAGAAGGACTCAATAAGAGACAAGGAACTGATCTGAAAAACAAATATTTGTCTAAACTATCTCCAATATGTTTATATTTCCCATTGTAAATCTCTTGAACTGGTCAGCTTTTTATTATTAAACACTAAAGAGTTCAAGTCACCACTTTGATGAATTCCTGCCTAGACGGTTCTTAACTTGAACCCTGGACCCCTTCCTGAGCCCTTGGCACTAACTTTAATGCAGAAACAGGCACCTCACCAAAATCCACTCAGCAGAGAGAAGAAATCTCCTTACTATGGCAGGAATGCGGAGCCCTGAGAATCAGTGTATGAATCACACTCAGTGTGCTGGACTGGAAACTTTATGATTCCCCTGTACAGTCCCTGCAGACTCTCAGGTTGGCAGGACTCCCAGACAATTCCCTCAGCTCCACGAGCAGTGGGAAGAGCAGAAAATAGACCCTGAAGAACTATAGCTTGAGAGCCTCCTGCGGGACAGAAGAAAATATTCACTGATAACAGGAGCTCAGAGTGTCAGGGCAAACTGAGTCTTGCAGACTGTTCAACCTAGCAATTGACAATAGATTTCTGTTTGGTGTGTAGTGTACTGCCATCTGCACTATGTGTGGGAATGCTGCCACCATACACAGAACCAAAAACCATTTTCAATTTGCATACTGCCCAGGCAGTTGTAATACATGGTGCATTAGCCTCTGAAAAGTCAGTGCCACTCTGTGAAGGCCCAGCGACGTGATCCTTAACTGATGCAAACCGAAGGGTGTGGAAAAGTTTTTCTTCTTCCAGGCTTCTGGTATCAAAGCTATTTGCTGGTACCCCTTTGTGAAGTCTAAAGTGCATATCTATAGGGAAGCTCACAACTACTCTAATATTTCATCTACTCTCTGCATCGGATAAGCATCAAATTTCAATATGCAGAAACGGGATGTGCTATCCTGGGTTAGAAATAACACAATGGGATTTCTCCACTCACTGTGTGATTCCTTCACTCGTCCCAGGGCCAAAATGACCTGGAGTTCATCTCACATGATATCCCACTTTTTACAAGTGAACAGCCAGGGAATTTCCCGGATCTGATGCCCTGGGGTTATTTCAGTGTGGTGGTATGTTAGGTTGGTGTGCCTGTTGTGTTGCACTCCATATTCTTTATTGAAATATGCTTATGAATATGAATATGACATAACCGGAATATGCTTTAGGCAGAATACCTCATATAAGGTATCATTGAAAAAGTTATCTGCTGAATGTTTCTTCCTATTTGTATGCATTCATAATTCTTATATTTGAAGTTAGAAATATGAAGCATAAATCTAAGGTCCTATTGTAATTATGCTAAGTGAGGGCCATTAAGGAACTTGATGATTCTCATGCAAGAAACAATAGGCTATGAATGGATTTATTTTCCTGTAAGTCTGTGGGATCCCCGTGAGGAGGAGAGGAATTGGTGATCCCTGTGTCTGTGTCACCTGATGCTGGAATCCAGCTTGGATTTTATATTTTTTCAAAAGATGAGGGGAAAGTTTAAACAAAGAGACAAAGATTCCCACCTTTAGGGCAAGTCCATGTAAGAGTGTGAAGCAGGACAAAGAGGGAGTCAGTGAGAATACCCCTGAGTACCAGTTTCTTAGTGTATTAAGCTTAGCTTTACATGTTTGTTTATTTTGCTTAGTAACTTACTTTGTTCAGTCTGTTACCACTTACGATTTCTGAAATCCTATCTTTTATACTTAATAAAATCACTTTGTTCATTAATAAACCCAGGGCAAGTAATTGTTACATGGGGGGGCAAACAGTCTGTGTATATCTCTCTTTACTTCGAGAAAGAGGGCAAATGATATGAACTTATACTGTATAAAACTTTACACAGTGTAAGATGGATTTATCTGGGGTTCAGGTCTCATTGGGGCTGCGTAGTTGGATGCTGAGGCAAGTCCCTTTTAACTGAGCCTTCCCCCCTATCTCTGTGTCTGTGCTGGGGGAGACCTGGAGCGTCTGGCTCAGCAAGACAGAGGCAAAGGCTGCCCAGGCTGGCAGAGAGGTTAGGTTCAGTGGTATCTCAGCATATCAAGTGTCAATCCCAAGGGGTTCCCCCCCCCGAGGGAACCCATCACACTGGGGTAGTTGACAGGATATGTGCTTTGAGAAACTAGTAGTGATTTCAAGTGAGTTTTACGTAGGGTGTCTGGGGAACAGACAGAGTGGTTACTGGTTGGTAACCGGTGGCCCCAGACTTTGACAAACCTTTCCTAGTAACCACAGATGCATCTGAGTGTGGTGCACGAGCAGTCTTAATGCAGGAAGGACCGGACCAAGAATTCTATCCTGTCGTGTTTCTCAGCAAAACACTGTCTAAGAGGGAAGCCACTGGTCAATCACAAAAAAGAAATCTTATGCCATTGTGTATGCTCTGAAAATGCTAGCTGCTCCAGGAAGCAGCTGTGATGGGTTTGGTCGCAGAGACACCCTTGGGACTGTCACCTGACGTGCTGGAATTACCTCTGAGCCCATGTTCCCTGCCAGCCTGGGACTTCCAGAACCCTGCCTTTTTCAGCCAGACCCACTAGCCTCCTGCAACACAGCTCTGGTCCATGCCCCCAAAGCTGCACATTTTAACCAAACACTGCTCAGCAGGTCATCTATCTCCAACAGCCAACACCCAGTTCCCAATGGGATCCAAACCCCAAATAAATCTGTTTTCCTCTGTATAAAGCTTACACAGGGTTAATTCAAAAATTGTTCAGCCACTATGACACTAGTAGAGAGATATGGACAGCTGTTTGCTCTCCCCAGGTATTAATCACTTACTCAGGGTTAATTAATAAACAAAAGTGATTTTATTAAATATAAAAAGTAGGACTTAAGAGGTTCCAAGTAATAACAGACAGAACAAAGTGAATTACCAAGCAAAATAAAATAAAACAGACAATCCTAAGCCTAGTACAATAAGAAAATAAATGCAGGTAAATCTCACTCTCCGAGATGTTCCAAGCCTCTTTTACAGACTAGATTTCCTCCTAGGCTCAGTCCTGCAATCACTCGCACCCCTGCATTTACTGTCCTTTGTTCCAGTTTTGTTCAGGCAACTCTTTTGGGTGAAGAAGGTATCTTTTGTGCCAGTTGAAGACAAAATGAAGAGGTTTGCCAGGGCTTTATATAGCCTCTCTCTTGTGGGTGGAAACCCCTCTCTCCCCCTGTATAGAATCTCAGCTACAAGATTAAGTTTTGGAGTCAGATGGACAAGACACATGTCCATGCATGACTCCATTCTCTACAGGAATGTTCCCAGAAAAGATCAGATGTGGATTGGCATCTATCAAGGCCCATTGTTGGCCAAGTACATCCATTTACTTGAATAACCCCTTCACACTATGTTGACCAAATCTGCCTTAAGTGCTTTCTCCAGCAAACACTTTAAATACAAGCATAGAGCCAATGCTCATAACTTCAGATATAAAAATGATACATGCATACAAATAGGATGAATACATGCAGTAGAACATAACCTTTGAAAAGATATGTTACATGGCATATCTAACATAAAACATATTCCATTTATATCTTATTTATGCATATTTATGCATATTTCTATAAAGCATTATGGATTGCAATGTCACAGAAGCTTTGGAGTAAATTGAGAGATTAAATAGTAATCAGTCACCACAGACAGATGGAATTTACCTAGGAGTTCTGAAGGAACTCAGATATCAAATTGCAGGACTACTAACCATGATGTGTAACCTATCACTTAAATCAGCCTCTGTACCAGACGACTGGCAGAGAGATAATGTGATGTTAATTTTAAAAAAGGCTTCAGAGGTGATTCTGATACATGTAGGCAAGGGTGATCCAGTGAATATAGTGTACATGGACTTTCAGAGACCCTCTGACAAGGTGCCTCACCAAAGGCTCTTAAGCAAAGTAAGCTGTCATGGGATAAGAGGGAAGGTCCTCTCCTGGATTGGTAACTGGTTAAAAGATAAGAAACAAAAGGTAGTTATAAATGGTCAGTTTTCAGGATGGAGAGAAGTAAATAGCAGGGTACCCCAGGGGTCTGTACTGGGACCAGGGCTGTTCAACATAGCCATAAATGATCTGGAAAAAGAGGTAATCAGTGAGGTTGCAAAATTTCCAGTAAGGACAAAATTCCTCCAGATAGTTAAGTCCCAAGCAGGTTACAAAAGGATCTCACAAAACTGGGTGAGTGGGCAATAAAATGGCAGATGAAAGTCAGTGTTGACAAATTAAAAGAAATGAACATTGGAAAACATAATTCCAGCTATACATACAAAATGATGGGGTATAAATTAGCTTTTACCAATCAAGAAAGAGATTTTGGAGTCACTACCAATAGGTCTTTGAAAACATCCTCTAAATGTGCTGCAGCCAAAAACTAAACACACAAAACCCAAAAAACTAACAGAATGTTAGGAACCATAAGGAAAGGGATAGATAATAAGAGAGAAAATATCATATTGCCTCTATATTAATCCATTGTATGGTCACATCTTGAATACCGTGTGCAGTTCTGGTTGCCACATCTCAAAAAAAAAAAATGGGATTGGAAAAGGTACAGAGAAGGGAAACAAAAATGATAATGGATATGGAACAGGTTCCATATGAGGGGAGATTTAAAAGACTGGGACTGTTCAGCTTGGAAAGGAGGGATATGGTACAGGCCTATAAAATCAAGAGTGGTGTGAAGAAAGTGAATCAGGAAGTGTTATTTACCCCTTCACAAGAACCAGGGGTCACCCAATGAAGTTAATAGGCAGCATCTTTTAAAAGAAATAAAAGGAAGTATTTCTTCACCTAGTGTGCAGCCAGCCTGTGGAACTCACTGCCAGGTGGTGTTGTGACAGCCAAAAGTATAACTGATCCAAAAAAGAATGGGATAAGTTCATGGAGGATAGGTCCATCAGTGGTTAGTAGCCAAGATGGTCAGGGATGAAGCCCCATGCTCTGGGTGTCTCTAAAATTCTGCCAGAAGCTGGGATCAGATGACACAGGATGGATCACTTGATAATTGCCCTTTTCTGTTCATTCCCTCTGAAGCATCTGCATTGTTCACTGTCAGAAGACAGGACACTGGGCTAGATGGGCCATTGGTCTGACCCAATATGACCGTTCTTTTGTTCTTCAATTGCTCCACTGATGGATGGGCTGCTGCAGACAAGCCTTCTCCAGGGGATCGCTCTGCTATAGAGCTGGTATAGCTACCCCAGCAGACATCAGGGGCTGCTCAGTATGGGAGGCTGATGCTGCCACCTAGGGATGTGATCCTGTAGCACAAAGGACAGAGGCTCATTGAACTAAAGCTTGGCTGAAAAACAGAAAGTCCCCCCACTAGCCCCTGAAACATTTTGACACAAACTAAAATGTTTACTTTTGATCCATTTGAGGAGGGGGTGAGCTTTCATAGAAAACGGATCATTTTTCTCTGAAATATCAGTTGCAATGATGCTGGCCAGCTGTAGCTGCCTGGATCCCTAAGAGAAACTGGAGGATTTTTATCTGCCTCTTCCTCGTAACATAAATGAAGGTTGCACTGATGGAGTCTATGGCTGCACTCCGGGTATGGAAAGGTCAAAACCTCCCGACCAGTCGAGGGCTTGGGTATTGTGCTCATCAGCTACTCTAACCAGCCCTCCCATCTCTGTGCAGCCCCCTCCACCCTGTACAAAGCCCCTTCAGAAGATCTTGCAGTCAGTGGCTGCTATGATAGGCCCTGGTAGCAAACCTCTGATGAGCCTGTGCTAGCAGAGAGCTGGAGAGTGTCCTAGAGCAGCTGTGGAGGCCCAGAGATTGCATGTGGATGAGGCTACATACCACTGGATTATTGAGATCTGTGTATTACTTTGGGAATCCCTGAATCTTGTGGCCCTTTGTGTGTTCCTCAGGGAGAATTGTAGGACTTCAAGGGACCTTGAGAGAATATCTAGTCCAGTCTCCTGCGCTCATGGCAGGACTAAATATTTAGACCATCCCTGGCAGGTGTTTCTCTAACCTGCTCTTAGAAATCTCCAATGATGGAGATTTCACAACCTCCCTGTTCAATTTATTCCCATTGCTTAACTGACCTGACAGTTCGGAAGTTTTTCCCCTACTAGGTTAGAGCTGGTGCCCACTAAACCAAGCAGCGAAGGTTCCCTGATGGCCAAGTGGCCCCCAAGGAAACGTGAAAACATGCTTCATAAAGACAGTTGCCTCCGTATCTGAACAGATACTGCCTGCTGCCCGTGCAATCTCTCAAATGACTCCTTGTCACTTAGGATGGTGTCAGCGGCTCCCCTTCTAGCGGGAATTGGGTACGTTGGCAGGTTTCACTATCTTTAAAATACAAAGTCAAGGGGGAAAGGCTGCAAGTTGTTTCCATTTGCAGATGCTCTGTGCTATGGCAGAGGACTCAGCTATGTTGTCAGAGGTAGCTTGGGAACCCCTCTACTACATCTGCCCATGCTCCGCAGTGAGCTGTTCAAGCTACACAGAAATCTAACACTGGAATCAGCTTGGAGTGTTAAAACCGTGATGCCCCGTGTCAGGATTTCTGAATGGGTCTCATTTCTAGAGGTGTCATGTGCCCTGGGCCCGATCCTGTCAGGGATTGAGCCAGAGGAGACCCCACAAAATATCAGTGACTAGTTCCCAAATCATCTCAGGTTTATTTGCTCCTGGAAATTTTATCAATAAATGCATTTTCAAAGGTTTTATTCTCTAGCTCCTTTGTCAGGGGAGAGGGATAGCTCAATGGTTTGAGCATTGGCCTCCTAAACCCAGGGTTGTGAGCTCAATCCTTAAGGCATCCATTTAGGGAGCTGGGGCAAAAATCTGCCTGGGGATTGGTCCCTGCTTTGAGCAAGGAGTTGGACTAGATACCTCCTAAGGTCCCTTCCAACCCTGATATTCTATGAATGCAGGAATTCCAAGCTGCATTGCTCTGTGGTAACAGGTCCAATAACCTTTATTTCTGTTTTCTGACTGGCTGACAGCTCCAGCCTTTCTGCCCTGTAGAGACCCATCAGAGTTATGGGGCAGGTGGCATTGCTGCCCCCTGTCTGGTCTCCAAGTGCCACATGTCAGGCCTTTCAGAGGATGGAATCTCACCATTCTCCAACCCTCAGACTGACCCCTGGGTTATAACACACTGTGGTGGAGTTTGCTTGCCCAGCAGGTCCGAGTGTGTTTGGCACCTGTGGTTCTTCCCTTTGGGAGCCTGTGAGTAGTGCTGAGAAATCACTTCTGAAAGAAGGTCAGAGGGGAAAGAATGGGTTGACATGTGTGTACTAAAGAATAGAGGTGTAAATGTTGTGATTTCTGCTTTAGAAAGTATTTCAGAAGTGCTCCACACACTGTTTGCAATGGGTGTGTGTTGTTAACTCTTTGCTCTGTGAATAGCTGTACACTCCTTGTATGATACTGTCTCCTGGTAACTGACCAGAAGTGTACCACTTACATCCAATATTCATAACTTAGAATACAACAATGACAAATACATACAAATAGGATGAATATATTTGGTAGATCATAACCTTTACATATTCCATTTGTCATTCAGTAGATAATAACCTTTAAATATATATATTCCATTTATGTCATATATACATTCATAACCATATTTCCATAAAGCCTTATGGGGTGCACCATCAGAAAGATTTTTTTTAAATTCTTAGAAGAGCTCTAAACCTTCCTAATTGACACACAAAATATGTCTAACTAGTGGGTGTCAGGGGGAAACATTCCCTGGGGGCAGGTTATCTCAAAGCTGCCCATTGCAGGGGTTCTTTCACCTTCCTCTGAAGCAGCTGGACCTGACCATTGGATACTGGGCTAGATGGACTGCAGATCTTATCCACTCTGGCAGTGCCCATCTTCCTACTGGTGGTGTAAATCCAAGACTATGTCTTTTCTGATCTTCCTCAAGCTCATGGGAGTCTCTAGACTTGCACTGGGAGCAGAAAGATGTCTTGTGAATAGTGTTGTTGATTAATCACAGTTAAATTATGCGATTAACTAACAAAAAATTAATCGTTATTAATAGCAGTTTTAATCACACTGTTAAATAATAGAATACCAACTGAAATATAGTCAATATTTGTGGGTGTTTTTCTACATTTTCAAATACATTGATTTCAATTACAACTCAGAATACAATGTATACAGTCTTCACTTTATGTTATTTTTCTTTGTACTGTAAATATTTGCACTGTAAACATGATAAACAAAAGAAATAGTATTTTTCAATTCACCGCATACGAGTGCTGTAACGTAATGACTTTATCGTGAAAGTGGAACTTAAAAATGTAGATTATTTTTGTTACGCAATTGCACTCAAAAACAAAACAACGTAAAACTTTAGAACCTGCAAGTCCACTCTGTCCTTCTTGTTCAGGCAATTGCTAAGACAATTTTGCTTACATTTACGGGAGATATTGCTGCCTGCTTCTCATTTACAATGTCACCTGAGAGTCAGAACAGGTGTTCACATGGCACTTTGTAGCTGGCATTGTAAGATATTTACATGCCAGATATGCTAAACATATGTGTAGCTCTTCATCCTTTGGCCACCATTCCAGAGGACATCCGTCCATGCTGATGATGTTCGTTAAAAAAATATGTTAATTACATTTTTGACTTAACCACTTGGGGGAGAAGAGTATATCTCCTGCTCTGTGTTTCCCACATTCTGCCATATATTTCCTGTTACAGCAATTTCACTGCAGATTTGACAAAACGCAAAGAAGGTACCAACGTGAGCTTTCTAAGGATAGCTTCAGAACTCAACCCAAGGTTTAAGAATCTTCCTTTGGAAGAAGCGTCTTCCAAAATCTGAGAGGGACGAGGTGTGATGCATGCTTTCAAAAGTCTTAAAAGAGCAAAACTCAGATGCAGAAACTACAAAACTCAAACCACCAAAAAAAAAAATCAACCTTCTGCTGGTGGCATCTGATTCAGATGATGAAAATGAATATGTGTCATTCTGCGCTGCTTTGGATCATTATTGAGCGGAATCCATCATCAGCATGGACGCATGTCCTCTGGAATGGAGGTTGAAGCGTGAGGGAATATATGAATCTTTAGCGAATCTGGCACAAAAATATCTTGCAACACCAGCTACAAGAGTGCCATGTGAACTCGTGCTCTCACTTTCAGGTGACATTGTAAATAAGAAGTGATCAGCAATATCTCCTCAAAATGTCAACACATTTTTCTGTCTGAGCGATTATCTGAACAAAAAGTAGGACTGAGTGGACTTGTAGGCTCTAAAGTTTTACTATGTTTTATTTCTGAATGTGGTTATTTTTGTACGTTATTCTACATGTGTAAGTTCAATTTTCATGATAAAGAGATTGCATTACAGTACTTGTATGAGGTGAATTGAAAAATACTATTTCTTTTGTTTCTTACAGCATACATATTTGTAATCAAAAATAAAGTGAGCACTTTAGACTTTGTGTTCTGTGTTGTAATTGAAATCAATATATTTGAAAATGTAGAGAACATCAATATTATATAAATAAATGGTATTCTATTAGTTTTTAACAGTGCGATTAATCACAATATTAATTGTGATTATTTTTTTAATTGCTTGACAGCCCTACTTATTAAATATCATCTACTCTCCTGTTCTTTTTCCTTTTAGGAAGGAACGTTCAAAACTCCTTGGACCTGCTCAGTACATTATGTCTGCTGTCAATGACACCAAACTCAAATTTGCAGTGTTCCTTCTCACTGGGATACCTGGGCAGGAAGACGTCCATCTCTGGATCTCTCTCCCCTTCTGCTTAATGTATGTTATTTCCATAGTAGGAAATTCAGTCATTCTGTTCATTATAAAAACAGATCCAAGCCTCCATTAGCCCATATACGTTTTCCTTTCCACGTTGGCCGTCACTGACCTTGGCTTATCGATATCCACCATGCCAACGAAACTGGATATGTTCTTATTTAACACTAGAGAGATCAGTCTCAGTGCCTGTTTTGCTCAACTGTTCTTCATCCACTTGTTTTCATTCACCGAATCCTCTGTGCTGTTGTTGATGGCCTATGACCACTTCGTCGCAATCTGTAACCCAATGAGATATGCTTCCATCTTAACCTCACCGAGAATAGCTAAAATGGGACTGGTGTTTGTGTTAAGAGGAGTGGTCATAATATTCCCACTCCATTTTCTCCTGAAACACTACCAATACTGTCAAGCCAGTGTGCTCTCCCATTCCTACTGCATAAACCAAGAGGCCATGAAGATGGCCTGTTCGGATATCAGATCAACTACATCTATGGCTTTTTGGTTACAATCTCCACAGTGGAGTTGGACTCGCTGCTCATCCTCCTCTCTTACGTGATGATCCTCAAAACAGTGCTGAGCACTGCGTCTCAGACAGAGTGCCTCAGGGCCCTGAGCACCTGTATCTCCCACATCTGCACTTTCCTGACTTTCTACATGCCAATGGTCGGCTTGTCTGTCATACACAGATTTGGGAAGAGCTCTTCTCCCTTGCTTCTGATTCTCATTGGTTACATCTATCTAATAATCTCACCCGTGATGAACCCAACCGTGTACGGTGTGAAAAGCAAACACCTTCGTGAGTGGATAATCAGGGTGTTCGTCAAGTGAAGAGCCAGCTCATCACCTGGATCCAGCGCTGGTGACATGGGCGATGAAAAACATGAGCCAGCTATTACATCCTGGACTCTTACATCTGAGACAAGATGAGCTACTGATCTCCACTATGTAGAGAAAGGTTCTGATGGAGCAGTGGGAGAGGGGCTGGTGAGGGTAGGACTGTGAACTGGGGGAAGGAGACCAAGGGTGGCAGAGCCTGTGTTATAGAAAAAATTGAATATATGTGACCCCACAAATGGGGCTCTTGCTTTAAGTACCCCAGACTGAGAGCAAGTCATTGCAAGGACCTTAGAGGGAAGGGCAGGGTGTTTTCAGGGCTACCTCAGGCCACCAGGGGGCACTCTGGGGCAGTCTCCGTTGGCAGTGACTTGGCCAGAGTGCGCTCTGCTCTTGGAAGCCCGTCTAACTTAGCCTGTAGTGATATGTGAGATAGACAGGTGTAGACGTGTGACAGCTGCCTCGTGTTATACAACCATTTTCTCCAATGCTTTATGCTGTTTGCTAATAAAACTATTAGATTTAAGGAGGCTGGGGATGACTCTATAACTCTGGTCACAAGCACCCGAAGGGAAGAGATTGAGGTGTCTAGTCAGACCTGCTTGGTGATAAGCGTTTAGTATCGATGAGGCGTTGCTCCCAGCTGGAAGAATGGGACAATTGTGAGACTCCCCCCAAGACAGGAAAGGACTCGGTTTAGAGCGTAAAGAGACCATATATCCCGGTTTTATTGTGACAATCCAAATTCTTCTTGGCCAGTGTCTGTCCTTGTTGAGTGTCTATCAGCATTCAGAGGAGCAACTTGTTCAAGTTGCATCCAAGATAATGATCCACTCAAGACATTGATTCACGGAATCATAGAATTTAAGGCCAGAAGGAGCCATTAGAGCATCTAGTCCAGAGGTCCAAACTGGGGAAGAGCCCCCCCGGGGGAGGGGAAATGTATACAGGTGGGGGGCACAACCCACTGCAATGAACAAGTAGCCAAGCTGGTTTCTCCAGACAGATCCAGCCCTCAGATTGCACTGTGCGTTTGACTCTAGACGGTGCTGTGCATTTTGATGGATTTCTGTTAAGCTTGAAGAGCATTTCCAATGACATCACCGTCTGTACGTGGATCTGTTTGCTACGGTGCGGTGTGCGCATTTCATTGTAAGCAGGGACCAGTCACAGTTTTGCTTTTTCTCTGATTCCAATGCATCGTTGGTTCTTTCGTGCGACAAAAAAAAATAAAACTCAAGTGAAAAACAAAACAAAGAAGCCAAATCTGATTCAGTCCTTACATAAGAACGGCCATACCGGGTCAGACCAAAGGTTCATCTAGCCCAGTATCTGTCTACTGACAGTGGACAGTGTCAGGTGCCCCAGAGAGAGTGAACCTAACAGGCAATGATCAAGTGATCTCTCTCCTGCCTTCCATCTCCACCCTCTGACAAACAGTCTAGGGTCGCCATTCCTTACCCATCCTGGCTAATAGCCATTTATGGACTTACCCTCCATGAATTTATCCAGTTCTCTTTTAAACATTGTTATAGTCCAAGCCTTCACAACCTCCTCAGGCAAGGAGTTCCACAGCTTGACTGTGTGATACGTAAAGAACTTTCTTTTATTTGTTTTAAATCTTCTGCCTATTAATTTCATTTGATTTCTTGTATTATGGGAATAAGTAAATAACTTTTCCTTACCCACTTTCTCAGCATCACTCATGATTTTATACACTTCTATCATATTGCCCCTTAGTCTTCCCTTTTCCAAACTGAAAAGTCCTAGCCTCTTTAATTTCTCCTCATATGCGACCTGTTCCAAACCCCTAATCATTTTAGTTGTCTTTCTCTGAACCTTGTCTACTGCCAATATATCTTTTTTGAGATGAGGAGACCACATCTGTACGCACATATATCAATATATGTATTTGCGTGGCAGCTGAGGGGGGCATAAACTCCTACAGACCCAAAGAAGGCGCCGGGGTGTCATCAAATAAGTTTGAGGAACCCACTGATGTAATCTGAACTCCTTTATAGCACAGGCTGCAGAATTGTACCCAGTTACTCCTGTATTGAGCACAATGACTTGCATTTGACTAACGCAAAACTTTTATTCCTCTAAAGCATATCTTCCAGGAAGGCATCCAGTCTTGGTTTGGAGGTATCAGGAGAATCCCACACCTCCCTTGGGAATTTATTCCACTGGTCAAGCACCCTTGCTGTTAAATATGTGCGCCTCATTTCTAAATTTAATTTGTCTGGCTTCAGCTTCCTGCCATTGGTTCTTGTTATACCTTTCTCTCTTGGATTAAAGATCCCATCAGTAGCTGGTATTTCATCTCTGTGAAAGTGCTTGTACACTGTCATCAAGTCAGCTCTCAATCTTCCATACGTCTACTCACTGCACCCCTGTTTATTCAGCCAGCAGTAAGCTGGAAACGACAGAGTAGGAGAAAGACCCTGATGTGATGTGGCTGTGAACAAGGCATGTGAGATCCTAGAATGTGTCAGGTAAGATAGGGAACTATTAATATCCTTATACAAGGCACGGGTGAGACCTCCTCTCGCAAACTGTGTAAAATTCTGGGCAAGAAAGAAGAATTCAGACTGGAACGGGTGCAGAGAAGGGCTCCTATGGAGGGTGATGAGGAGACTAAAGAACGTAGTTGGCTTAGCCTAAATAAACCAATGCAGGCTCAGCTGGGATCTGATTGCTCTATAAATATGCCAGTGGTGAGGGGTAAAAATCAGGGAGGGAGATGAGCTCCTGAAGGTACTGGACAGTGTTAGCAGAAGAACAAACTGGGATCAACTGGTCAGGAGCAAAGTGAGGCTGGAAAGGAGAAGGAGGTTTCTGACCATCCTAGCAGGAAGGTTCTGAAACAGCTGCTCAACAGGAGCAGAGGGGATCGTGGGGGAAACAAATGAGCTTGTTTTAAGAAGGAGCTGTTACTCTGTATGGAATCTGGGGGACACTTAAGGATATTACGAATACCAGTATTGTATAATTGCAATGAGTTATGCCAGATATGCCATGTAAGATATCTGCAAAAATGTTATAACTTGCCAGATATGATAATCTTGTGTATATGTTTGTAACACCTTTATATTATGAGTTATAGATATGTAAGTATGTCTGTATTTCAAACTTGTGCGCTGCTTTTTGGTGACATCCTCGACAATCTGGCATCAGCCCTGTGTAGCCTGCTTGATGGCCCATTAAAGGACCATCAGCTGTACAACTGACCCATTGAGAGAAGGCAGATACGTCATATGACTCAGGAAGGCAGGCAGGGGCAGGCCTGTGGACAGAAAAGGCTCCCAGGCCATGTGTTGGGCAGCTTGTGTCTGGAACAAAGGAAGCACAGGCCACATGGCAAAAGACTATAAAAGGCAGCTAGCTGCATCTTCTCCAAATGGGGAATGTGATCCACAGGGACTTTCAAGCCAGCAAACATACCAATACTGAAGGAACCTGATATATGGCCCTTGAAGTCTTTGTATGTATTTGACTGTTTTAGCATCTCTTGTCTTGTCCTTTCTTTTTTTCTTTATAATAAACCTTTAGTTTTAGACACTAAGGGACTGGCCGGCAGCGTGGTATTTTGGGTAAGAGCCAAACGTACACTGACCTGGTAACATGAGTGACCCTTCGGGGTCAGAAGAACATTTTGTATAAGTGAGCAGAGTTGTTTACATAACTTCTCACTTTATGAGACCGGGGAGCTGATTGGGAGCCAGAGAACTGGAATGCAATAAAGGAGGCTCTGTGATTGGTTGGGGGGTTTAACTTCAGTGTTACCCGCCAGTCTTGGGAGTATCTGCTCTCCCTTTTGCAGCCTGGCCTGACCTTGGCATTTCCATGAGGGCTGCCCCGAGCACACTGTGTCACAGGAGCTTGACAGGCTTATGCACCTGATGATAAAACAGGATCACCTGTGATAGCAGGGGGCTGGGCTCAGGGTTGCAGGAGGTTCCTTCCAGTGTCCCTGTGGGTCACAGTCACCCATTTTCTGTCACACTGGGAGCTCATGTGGAATTGCTTGTCTACTACGACCCTGTTCCGTGCCCTGGACAATGGATTTGTCCCTCAATAGATCTAGGAGAAAGCACAACTCCGCGTTATCATTTGGAAAAGGAATTGTTCTGGGGTTCCTGTTTAGAGATGTCACAGGAGTTTAATTCCCTGAGTTTCTGCTAATCTCAGCATGCTGAGCTGCCAGCTGCCCCCTCCTCAGCCACTAGCCCCAGATAGGAAGGATGGTTTAGGGTTTAAAGTGCTGTCGTGGGACTCAGAAGAACTGGCTTCAGTTCCAGGCTCTTCCACAGACTTCTGCTGTGACCTTGGTCAACTCACTTAGTCCCTTGATACCTCAGCAACATGTGCTTTAATATGACTCAGTGTAGAGGTTTACATCTGGGAACAAGGGACGCAGACCATCCTTACTGGATGGGGACTCAATTCTGGGAAGCAGTGACTCTAAAAAGACCTGGAGGCCATAATCAGATGAACATGTGCTCTCAGTGTGGCACTACTGATCAAAAAGCTAGAGCCAGCCAGGATGTACAACCAGGAAAATCTCAAGCAGGAGCAGAGAGATTATTTTACCTCTGTGTTTGGTCCTGGTGCGACCATTGCTGGGATTCTGTGTCCAGTTCTGGTGGCTACAGGTCAAGAAGGATGATGATAAATTGTAGAGGGGTCAGAGAAGAGCCCAGAGAATGATAAAATGCTTAGAAAACCTGCCTCATAGTGATAGGCTTACAGATCTCAATCTATTTAGCTTAACTTAGAGAAGGTTAAGGGGTGACTTTGCCACAATCTGTAAGTACCCAAATGGGGAAAAAAAGTTTAACAGTCGGCGCTTCAGTCTAGCAGAGAAAGTGATAACAGGATCCAATGGCTGGAAGCTGAATCTAGACAAATTCAGACTGGTAGTAAGATGGAATTTTTTTGGACAATGAGGGTAATTAACCACTGGAACAATTTACCGAGGTAGATTTTCCAGCACCGACAATTGTTAAATCAAGGCAGGATGTTGTTCTAACTCTGCTCTAGGAGTTATTGTGGGGCAGGTCTCTGCCCTGTGCTGCGCAGGGGGTCAGACTAGGTGATCACAGTGGTGCCTTCTGGCCTTGCGATCTGCCCAGTGGGGTTAATAGCACTGACCTAATGCACGGGGTGTTGTACTGATAAACATGTCACAGACTGTGAGGCACTCGGACACCGCAATGACTGGGGCCAGAGTTAAGGGCCTTAGAGAGATTTCAGCTGTGTGTGCCTCGTAAGGGCAATTTGGGGCACTGGGTGAAGAACCTGAACTCCTCCCCTGCCCAGCTGGAGTAACTAATGCGCTAGGGCCACCTCCAAGCCCGTTTTCCCTGGCAGCTTGGGACTTCCGTAGCCTGCCTGGTTTGAGCCAGACCGCTTGCCTGCTGCAAACACAGCCCCAGGTCTGAACCACGTCCCCCAAAGTTGCAGGCTTAACTGAAAACAGCTTAAGAAGTGTTCCTGTCTCCAACACCCAGATAGCCAGCTCCCAATGGGTTCCAAACCCCAAATAAATCTGTTTTACTCTGCATAAAGCATATACAGGGTAAACTCATAAGCTGTTCACCCTCTATAACACAGATAGAAAGATATGCACAGCTGGTTGCTACCCAGGAATTAATTACTTGCTTTGGGTTAATTAATAAGTAAAAAGTGATTTTATTAAATATAAAAAGTAGGATTTAAGTGGTTCCAAGTAATAACAGACAGAATGAAGTAAGTTACAAAGCAAAATCAAATAAAACATGTAAGTCTAAGCCTAATAAAGTAGGAAACTAAATGCAGGTGAATATCACCCCCAGAGATCCTCCAATAAAGCTTCTTTTACAGACTAGACTTCCTCCTTGTCTGGGTCCAGCAATCACTCACACCCCCATTGTTACTGTTCTTTGTTCCAGTTTCTTTCAGGCATCTCTTTGGAGTTGAAAGGGTATCTTTTGTGCCTGTTGAAGACAAAATGGAGGTTTTTTTCAGGGCCTTTTATATTCTCTCTCTTGTGCAACATCACAACCACAAGATGGGGTCTCTAGCCACCTGCTCAAGTCATATGTCTATGAAAGATTCAGCTTTTTGCAGACCAACGCCATTGTTTACATGTTAGTTTGAATGTTCCCAGGACAGCTCAGATGTGGATTGGTGTCTCCCAAAGTTCATTTCTAGTTACTTGCATAACTCCTTCTCACTAAGCTGACCAAATCTGTCTTATGTGCTTCCTACAGCAAACACTTTAAATACTAGCATAGAGCCAACACTCATAACTTCAGATATAAAAAAGGTAAATGCATACAAATAGGATGAATCTATTCAGTAGATAATAACGTTTGCAAAAATATATTATATGGCACGTCTAGCATAAAACATATTCCAGTTATGTCATATTTACACTCATAACCATATTTCTATAAAGCATTATGGGGTGCAATGTTATACCAGCAGAACAATGCAGCGACCTGTTTGCTAAGCAGCATATTTGGTGTTGAACAACCAACAGCAGTGATCTGAGATCTGATCTAGCTGCCCATCTCCTTCTGGGTGGAATTAAGGTATTGGTATTGACCTACGTAGAACATAAGAACGACCTTACCGGGTCAGACCAAAGGTCCATCTAGCCCAGTATCCTGTCTACGGACAGTGGCCAATGCCAGGTGCCCCAGAGGGAGTGAACCTAACAGGTAATGATCAAGTGATCTCTCTCCTGCCATCTATCTCCACCCTCTGACAAACAGAGGCTAGGGACACCATTCCTTACCCATCCTGGCTAATAGCCATTTATGGACTTAACCAGCATGAATTTATTCAGTCCCCTTTTAGGACCTGGTAGCTATGAGATCATCTGTCTTTCTCTCTCTCCCTAGGCGATATTCTCCTTGTGATTGGAAGGAATGTTTGAGTTGAAGCCCTCTCTGTATTAAAGTTGAAGGGTTTTCAACTCGACTTTGGAATCCAAATGCCCTCTCTATTGCAAAGGATCTGGAACAAGGCTGGGTACCTGGCCCACTGCCTCCAGACCTTGGAGATAGGTCTCGTTCCTAGACAGGCACTCAAACTGCAAAATACGTGAGCATTAATTGGCACTCTCAGGAGAGACAGAGAGAGAGCAAGAGAGGGCATTATTAGTCATTTTGTTAGTCAGCCAATCAATGATTAGAAGCTATGCCATGTGGGCTTATATGACCAATCGCTCACCAAATCCTTTTGGCTAATAAATGCATGTATAGGTTGGTTTCCAAACAAACAAAAGGGTTCACTCTGCCCGAAAAGTGTTTGGAACTAGGCATTCACTTTGCCTGGCAAGAATGGGCTCTCATAAAAAGACAAAACAACACAGATCTAAAGTTCTCTGGGTAACCGGGGAGGGAGGGCTGGAAAGGATCACAGCAATGGACCTATGACTGTGGTGACTTGAGTGGGTCTTTCTAACAAATCTGTTATATTTCAACCACAAGTTATTGGGCCTGAGGCAGGAATTGCTGGGTCAAATTCAGTGGTCTATTATATAGGAAGTTAGATTAGATCACTACGTTGCTTCTAGCATTTTAATCAATGAAGATGAGGATGGCAGACTGCGCGGAACAGATTAACAGAAGGCTTCATGGTACACAGATTTCATTAATGAAGAGCATATTAAGGAAGGATTTCAACAAATAAGTAAATATTAATAACAATTATTTACAATTAAAAGCAAAGGTAAAAATGCTGGAAAATTGTATTTTATTATGGTGACGTCAATAGTGAAGCCATAGCTAAAGTTGAGTCAAGTTTTGCCCTCAGAGCAAGGATTCAACTTCTATATCTATGCAAAATATGGTGTAGCCTCAGCCAGCATGGTAACACTTACTCTCTGAGTGCAGAATGAGTTTTCAGGGAATTTACAAGTCAACCTGCTAAGTAGTTTAGGAATGAATGTTCATAGTCTGCCTCCCTTAAAATTCCTTCTTCCTTATATGTATTCCACTGAACAACCTAATTCCCTGTACAAAACAGGATACACTTTATTCATGAAAGAGAAGATTTAAGGGTACAGGACTGCAGTTATGCTAACTGGGATTTTTGGAGGCAAACAATACAATTTTTCCTTTTGGGAGGCTGTGACTATGGTCGCTGGAGGGACTATACTGAGAATGCTCAATCAGGGCAAACTGCAAGGAATAGGGCAGACAATTCCCAAAACTGATGGCTTGTTCTTATAAATGATTGACTAAAACAGTAACCAAACAGCTTCTATAATACCTTACTGGATACCAAGAAGTCAAAATGCAGTTCTGTTCAATCAATCTAGCCTTTGATTCCCACTGAGACAGCCAAGTCCATCTAGTGAGGGTTATTTAAAATCTTATTCACCAACTGTAAAATTCTACCACTCAAGAGATCGGACACATTATACACCAGCTCAAATACACACTTACAACCAATTCTTATTAACTAATCTAAGATTTATTTAGAGGGAAAAGGAAGAGAGTTATTGTCTTAAAAGATCATTATACATACATATATGAATTCAGTTTATAGGTTAGTTTCAAAGCAGAGATGGTGAGGCTGTCTATTTGTAGAAATCCTTCTGGAACTGATGGAAAAAGTCATAGCTCAATAGACAGGCCATATGCAGAGTTTTTTCAAATTCTTCCATAAGAATTGCAGAGCTAATCCAGAAGTCCTCCATCTTGTCACTTGAATTTTCCCTGACAACGTTTAACCAGATCTGAGATAGTAAGGATCAGGCCCCAAAGTGCCTTTAGAGCTGAAGTTCAGCTGAATGGCCTCTTGTCTGCAGATGATCACAGCAGGCCTTCCTTGGACGAAGAATAGGTAATGTGCATTGTTGCTTTGAAATATATCTCTATTTCCTGTGTATACACATAATTATTAACATTGACTAGCATAAGGCAATTAACCATTGAAGAGATTCACAGGTACTTTATTACAAACTTCAAAGAGAAATAAAGACAATGATATTATTACACCATAAGTTTCATCTAAATGTTTATATCCCCTTTAGACCTCTGAATCAAGAGAATAGGTATTGAAACATTACTTAGAGGAACTGAAATTTAGAATCTACAAGCTAATTTGGTCACATTGTTGAACTTCTAATAAGATATAGGTAAACCCAGACAAAAACAGTTAGTATCTACTTCTGATTCTCTAACAACAGAGGCATTTATTTCAAGAATTCTAATCTATTTCCCATGGCTTTTCTAGCTATCTACAAGGAATAGCCCTGTTTACCATTTTAATATTTTTCTAATATGTCCTTAACAGTTGCTTTTAGTTCAACTGGGCTGCTGGTTGCTTAATCCTCCCTGGTTCAGCCTGACAGAGGCAATTGCACACCATGGACCATATTGTTGCTAGATATACAGATTAGACAGACCAAATCAGCGCCCTCACTGGAGTCTGTTAGTGGAATAGTTTTGAAAGATCTTCATGATCTGTTTACGAATCTCTTTGGTTTTTAAGCTGTACACAATGGGATTGAGCCCCGGGGTTAAGAAGAGGTGGAGATAAGAGAGAAGAATTTCACTCTGAGGAAGAGTCTTTTTCTTGAACCTCTGAATCAAAGACAAACTGATCGGCAGGGTGTAGAAAAGCAGGGTGACACAGATGTGGGAGACACAGGTGTTCAGCGCCTTGAGACGCTCTTGCCAGGATGTGATACTCAGTACTGTCTGAAGGATCATGATGTAAGACAAGGCAATGAGCACTGAGTCTAATCCCACAGATGAAAAGACAATAAACGGACCATAGAAGCTGCTGGGTGTAGTGTCTGCGCAGGCCATTTTCATCACATCTGGATACAAACAATACGAATAAGAGAGAGGTTGGATCCTGCTGTAAGGCAACCTCTTGAGAAGAATGACAGCTGGGATATGCAGCCCAGCACCCCTGATTACTATCGCCAGCCCTACGTTTCCTATCCTAGCACTGGTTAAAGTCGAAGCGTATCTCAGTGGGTGGCGTATTGCAACAAAGCGGTCAAATGCCATGGCTAGAAGTACAGAAGATTCCATGAGGAGGAAAGTGTGAATAAAGAAAAGTTGGGTCAGGCAGACATCAATGCCAATTTCTCTGGTGTTAAACAGGAAGACGCTGAACGTTGTTGGCAAGGTGGAAACAGATAAACCAAGGTCGGTGACAGACAACATAGACAGGAACAAGTACATGGGCTGATGGAGATTCTGCTGTGTCTTGATCACAAACAGAATCACACCATTTCCTAAAATTGCAATGAGGTACAGGGAACAGAAAAGGATGGAGATCCAAGGGCCATCAGCTTCCAGCCCTGGGATGTCTGCCAGGAGGAATGTTGCAGGGGTCATGTTGTTTTTGTTGCAGGTTGGCATGATGCACGTGGAAGAGTCTGGTCAGTTTATTAAAACACATTCCCTACAATTAAAAGCAACATTATTAAAAATATGTGACACCGTGACAGAAAATATGGCCCTTCCTGCCCTGCTTTTCAGACAGGTTACAGTCAGTACCTTGATTAAAAACCCTCGTGGTACTCACCGATCCCCAGAGCAGTTATAAAATTCCTTTACTAATAATATCCTGTGCTTGCATAGAGCTTCGCATTCATACATCTCAAAGTGCTTTACAAAAGAGCACAAGTATCAGTGGGTCTGATTTAAAGCCCATTGATGTTCATAGGAAGGAGGATGTAGATCCTCACTTAACTGAGGGGGAAACTAAAGCACAGAACAGGTAAGGAACTTGTGCAAGGCCATGCAGGAGATCAGTGACAGAACTCAGGTCGCCCGGCTCTCAGCTGAGTGAACCTTCACTAGACTGGACCACACCCTCTCCCCTAGATGGAGCTTGGCATATGAAGACTTGCATGAACTCATTATTAGAGAGGACATCAGAAAAGCAGAGTGGATCTGAACCCAAACCTTGGATCAGAACATCTGTGCATTCCAGAACAAAGTTTCAGTCTGGATCCAGATCTCAACTGTTTAGCTTGGGCCCACCATACAAAAATTAAATGGTTTACCTACTTGAGAGGAGAAAAATTATGTCTTGTGACTGGCCCATGGGCTGAGAAGTGTTCGTACAAACTATTCCGTGATGACTGACAATGAGTGTACAAAGACACACAAGGAGGCTACGGCAGAACAGGGAACAAATTCCAACTTTGCTGTGTTTTAGCTATAAATGTCAGTCTGCCCCCACTATTTTACATGATGTTATTACTGGAGGGGAGGGGAACAAAAGAAAAGGAGTCTCTGAAGACTGTGATAGCTGTGTACAAATTTCATTCTAGATGCAATGGAGGCACATGACTTACGAGGAGAGGCTGAGAGAACTGGGGTTATTTAGTCTGCAGAAGAGAAGAGTGAGGGGATATTTGGTAGCAGCCTTCATCTACCTGAACGAGGATCCCAAAGAGGATGGAGCTCAACTGTTCTTAGTGGTAGCAGATGACAGAACGAGAAGCAGTGGTCTCAAGTTGCAGTGGAGGAGTCTAGGTTGGATTATGGGAAACACTATTTCACTAGGAGGGTGGTGAAGCACTGGAATGAGTTACATAAGGAGGTGGTGGAATCTCCATCCTTAGAGGTTTTTAAGGCTCGGCTTGACAAAGCCCAGGCTGGGATGATTTAGATAGTGTGGGTCCTGCTTTGAGCAGGGGATTGGACTACATGACCTCCTGAGGTCTCTTTCAACCCTAATATTCTATGATTCTATACCTCCTTTGCTCACACTGGATGAGATCCACCCCTGTGCAGAGAGCCAGCATTCCTCAAACTGTAATTTTGCCATGTGCAAAGTTTCCTGTGAAAAACCTTAGCCTCAGGTGTGTGCATGACTCCTAGGGACAGTAACGGGCTCAGCTGGCCCTTACCCAGCAAAACCCTCATTGAAGTTAAATTTTCTTGGAACAAAGACAAAGAGCTCAATTTTCCCACTTATGGTATCCAAGCAGAAACTCCAGGGAGTGTTATATTCCAAGCAAGCACAATACCTCCAGAAGTTGCACACAGTGCAAGTCATGCTTTCACAGGCTAGAGCACACACTCCCATTAGCTAGAAACTCCAGGCAGGTTAGTCAGTATTTGTCGTGCCAGGGTTAATTGCAGCCCTTGCTGTTAAGTGTCTGGTACTAGTGACTGTCAGTCAAGTTATGGGTTTAGATAGACCTCAGTTTGGATGTGGTAAGGTGATTCCTAGGTTCCCTGTTACCATACACAGCCCCAGGCAAGTCAATGGTACTTACAAAAAAGTACCACTGGGAGTCAAAAACACAAGGTGACTTCTACTGGGATTTGTGTTCTTCACTCAAGGAAACTTCCACGCTACGTGGGTAATTTTTGCATCACTGGGCCCTCAGATTACAAGCACCACAAGGCAGGGACCTGTCTTCCTAAGGGATTGAGTCCTATATAAAATAACTAATGAGGCTGATAATAAAAATGTGCCATTCTCATTGTTTACAGATTTAAACATTTCAAGCAGTTGAGATTGTCTATTAATATAAGTGAAATTGATGCAACATGAACAGCCCACTTACCAAAGCCACTAAAATAGAAGCTGGAAGGGGTTCATCATCTCCTCCTGAGGAAGCTGAGCTTGAACACTTTGCTCAGAAACATTCCCTTGTTCTGTCAGGCACGCAGTGTGGAGACATTTATAGCGCAGAGGGTAAAAGCTCTTGAGGATGAGTGAATCAATTGGGAATCACCATTGATCGCATTGTTACACGTTTTAGCTCGACAAGCACAAATGGAAAACACCTAAAAGATAAATGATTTGAAGTATTTCTGCACTGACTCAGTTTACACTAGTGCAGCTTCCAGGATTAAGGGATAACCTAATTCACAAGGTGTTTCGCAATATTCAGCAATCGTGCATCCCAGAGCTGGTGTAAATGGTGCAACTGCATGTGTCAGGGGACTGGCACTGACGTGCTTTCGATCAGGATTTGACCCTGATTTTTTTTATCCTCAAAGAGAATTTAGTTCTTGTGAAAGGTGCCAGACTGACAGACCTGGAGGTGTTTGTGCTTTAACAGGCCAAAATTCCACACATGCTATTGGGAATCAGCACCACCAAGTCTGTACTGCATGGCATATGGGCAAGTGAATTTGTAATCTTTCCAATAAATGGATTTGAAGCAATGTATTTTACTGTGCAACTTAAACAAAGCAGCCAGATCTCCCCATAGTTCCAGGGAATCTCCAACCACCCTCCTAGGAACCCACCCATTCTCACACAACCATACATTCTCCTCTATACTCCATCAAGTTCCCCTCCAACCATGAACTCATTATGCAGCCCCTTCTCCAGCCCAGTAATCCTCTCTCCTCATCAATGCCATTCCTCTCCACAGGATCCCCTCCTCACCTTGTCACCCATTTCCCAACTCCAGGCCCCAAAGACTTCATCCTGCCCTCCCAGGTCTTCGGTTCTGTCCTGCACCCCCCGGTTTTCCTTTGTCTCTGTGTTGTCACCTTCCTACATGGTTCCATTCTGGTCACCAGTTCTCCTACATCTGGCCTCTTCCACTTCCTCCCTGTCCTGACTCCAACTCCTCCCACCACTGTATCTTTCCCCCAGATCCCCATGACTAGCTCCCCATAACTTCTCATCAGCACCATCCCCCATATCACCTCCACTGAGGGCAGAAGGGGGCCTTCCCCTCATCCTGCCCCTCGCACGCCATCAGCCCCTCCATATCACCCAGCCTGAGAGGACAATGGGGCCTGCCATTTGCCCTGCCCTTCACAGGCGATCGGCCCCTCCATTTCACCCGGGTATAGATGATCTCTGGGACTCTGCAGGGTCATAGGTCTCTGGCTCCAGCCCAAGCCTGAGTGTCTATACCACAATTGAATGGCTCCCTAGGCTAAACCCTGCAAGCCAGAGTCAGTGAACATGGGCCAGACAGGGGTATTTAACTGCAGTGTGGACAGACCCATTAGCTCTGGTCTACACTACGAGTTTAGGTTGAATTCAGCAGTGATAGATCGATTTAACCCTGCACCTGTCCACACGACAAAGCCATTTTTGTTGACTTAAAGGGCTCTTGAAATTGATTTCTGTACTCCTCCCCTATGAGAGGATTAGCACTAAAATCGACTGTGCTGGGTCTAATTTGAGGTAGTGTGGATGCAATTTGACGGTATTGGCCTCTGGTACTGACCACTCTGGACAACACTCTTAATTCAGATGCACTGGCCAAGTAGACAGGAAAAACCCCGTGAACTTTTGAATCTAATTTTCTGTTTGGCTAGCGTGGCGAGCTGGAGTCCCAGAATCACAAAAGAGCTCCTGCATGGACCAAACGGAAGGTACAGGATCTGATCGCGGTATGGGGAGATGAATCTGTGCTATCCGAACTCCGTTCCAAAGGATGAAATGCCTAAATATTTGAAAAAATCTCCAAGGCCATGAAGGATAAAGGCTATAACAGGGACCTGCAGCAGTGTCATGTGAAACTTCAGGAACTGAGGCAAGTCTACCAAAAAACCAAAGAGGCAAACGGCCGCTCCAGGTCAGAGCCCCAGACATGCCGCTTCTATGATGAGCTGCATGCCATTCTAGGGGGTGCCCCCACCACTACCCAACCCAAGTGCGTGGACTTTTCTCACGGAACAGGGATGCGGAATTTGGGGATGAGAAAGTTGAGGAGGAGGAGGAGGTTGAAGACAGCACACAGCAAGCAAGCAGAGAAACTGTTTTCCCCAACAGCTAGGAACTGTTTATCACCCTGGAGCCAGTACCCTCCCAACCCACCCAAGGCAGGCTCACGGACCTTGAAGGCAGAGAAGGGACCTCTGGTGAGTGTACCTTTGTAAATATAATACATGGTGTTAGGGGGCATAGTCCTTCACCCTCTCCCTTCCCTGGTCCTTCTCGCATGAACAGAGAGGAACAATACCTGAAGTCCAAAGGCGCAAACAAGTTGATGTTTATTGGGGTGAACTTCTAGCAAGCATGATTCCAGTTTCCATCTTTAGTGTCCCCCTTCCCAGTTCTGATACCACAGAGCCTTGCCTGTGTCCCTGTTTCTGTTCCCATCCCATTTCCATTTCCCCCTTTCGCAAAACATGATCCCAATTCCCCCATCCCCAGTCCCTGTTCCCATTTCCCCCCCACAACTTCCTGATTGACTGCAGACTATATAGTAAAAACTGAGTTTTGCTTAGCTATACCTTAACCAATCATTTTACTGAAATATAACTAACCACTCCTAACATACTGTAACATGGTTATTTAACCAATGATATTCCACCACCACCACCCAACAAAATTAATTATACAGTAGACAGAGACAATTACAGAACCAGACAGAGACCGTGCAAATAAACATACAAAACAATACAGAAGTGAGGATTTCACAACTACATCTATACAGATATAAGGGATCTCCAGCTGTGTCTATTGATAAGTGAGTTCTTGCCAGACAGGATGCGATCAAACTAAGTTTCCTTTTACATCTTCTAGGCTCTTCCCTTTCTCTGCAGGTGATGGAATATCAGGGCAGGATTGTATTCCTAATAGCCCAATAGCACCTTATTTCAGAGTGACTAATTTGGAATGTGAGGATGTGACCATACACTTCCCAGCTTATGGCTGCCTAACTACATCTTAGCTGAAGGCCTTAGCCTGTCACAGTAAGAGAAGGCCATTCCACAGACAGTGATCTTTGATTCTTTCTTTTATATCTCTATAACTAGCTAAGTGATAATATTAAACCTACATTCTTAAAGTATAGGCCTTTGTAGACAGGCCTGAATATCTATATCCTAACACTTGGTTTAAAAGCAAGTGTGTCTAATGATTAATTTGCCCTGAAGATTGAGATGCATTGGTGGCCAGTACAGCTACTTGAAAAGTCTGTTAACGTATATGGGGATGGAGCAGAAATCCTCCAGGGACATCTCAAAGACGCTCTCCTGGAGGTACTCCCAAAGCTTTTGCAAAAGGTTTCTGGGGAGGTCTGCCTTATTCTGTCCTTCATGGTAAGACACTTTACCATGCCAGGCCAGTAGCATGTAGTCTGGATTCATTGCAGCACAAAGCCTGGCAGCGTCTGGTCCCGGTGTTTGCTGGCATTCAAGCAACATCCCTTCTTTATCCTTCTGTGTTATCCTCAGGAGAGGGATACCATTCATGGTTACCTAGTTGAAATAGGGTAATTTTATTAAAGGGACATTCAGAGGTGGCTGTTCCTGCTGTTTGCCTGTGGCTGAACAGAAATCATCCCCTCAGTTAGCCACTAGGTGGGGGGAGGGGTGAAGCAATCATCCCAGAGAATTGGGTCTGTGTGTGTGTGTGTGTGTGTGTGTGACACAGAGACTGTGTGTTCTGGCTGCTGGGGGAAACAGGTGCTGGACCCCCATCGCTCCCCTCCTGCAGCAGGACTTGGGAGCCCCATTTTGTGACAGTTACTTTTACTAAATGTCAGGGACAGGAAACGAGCTTCCGTGAATTTTTTGTTGTTGTCCATAATCCATCTGTGACTTTTATTAAAAATAACCATGACAAAATCTTCACCTTAATTATAATCAGTGTTCTCAGCTGTGAGCTGTCTGAGAGGACTACACAGGGAGACAGGTGAGCTCAGGCAGCCGACCCAGTAGTGAGAAGCAAGAGGAACTCCTTCACTCTGGGAAGGGCTGGGCGAAGGCAGGCTGGAGTGAACCACAAGGATCAGGTCGGGTTAGTGTACCCAGCGACAGTACCTTTCAGAAGCAGAGAGATCCACAAAAGAAGCTGCCCAAGTCACCAGGAAGGGAAGGCAGTGGGGAAACTGCTGGAAAGAAGCGACATAGAAAAATTTGGAAGGGGCTTGGAGTAGGGGCAAAGAATAAAGACGTTTCTTATAGGAACTCTATAGGAAGTGATGTGTAGGGAAGTGCAGCAAGAAACGAGGGGTTCACTGTGCGGGTGGATGCTCCAGGTTGGAGCAGGTTGTTGTGGTGGTGGTGGGGGCTCTGACTGTGGATGCGGGCTCTGGGGTGAGGCTGGGAATGAGGAGTTTGGGGTGTAGGAGGGTGCTCTGGGGTGGGACCAAGGAGTTTGGAGAGCAGGAGGGGGAATAGAGTTGTGGCAGGGGGTTGTGGCATGCGGGGTGAGGGCTTTGTGTGTGGTTCTGGGGTGGGGATGGGGTTTGGGATGTAGGAACATACTCCAGGCTGGGACTGAGGGATTCAAGGGTGAGGGGTGCAGGCTCTGGGAGGCGCTTACCTCAAGTGACTACAGGAAGCAGCAGCATGTCCCTCTGCTGGCTCCTACACAGAGGTGCAACCAGGCAGCTGTATGTGCTGCCCCATCCACACACGCCGCCTCCGCAGATCCCATTGGCCGTGGTTTCCTTGGGGTGGGGGTAGCATGCGGAGGCTCCTGGCTGCCCTTACGCATAGAAGCCGGAGGAGGAACATGCCACTGTTTTCGGGATCCACACAGCTTGGAGGCTAGCAGGGAGCCTGCCAGCACTTCTGCGTGGTGCCGCCAACCGGAGAGTCAATGGCCTGGTCGGAGGTGCTGACTGGAGCGACCAGGTTCCCTTTTCAACCAGTTGTACACCTGGTCACCATTTTCTCCAAACTTAGGGGGTCGAGGCAGGGCCAACTTTAGGCCGATTCAGCTGATTTCCCGGAGTCCGGCCCTGCGCCTAAGAGGTCCCAGCGCCTTAAACGCCTTTTAATTTTTTTTTACTTACCCCGGCTGCAGTCTGCTCTGGGGTCTTCCATGGCCCCGTTCCCCTGACCAAAGCGCCCACGGGAGCGCAGCTTCCCCACAGCCTGGCTCTCCCAGCTGGAGCCCCGGCCAGAGTGCAGCAAGCCACCCCGCAACCCCTCTTTCCTGGCTGGAGCGCTGGCTGGAGCGCAAGTGTCCTAAACATTTTTCCCAAACCTGGACTTTAGCGTACAAAATCTGGGTGCTTACTGTGAACCTTCCCCAAGCTTGTACCCAGCTTGGATCTATCTCGCTGCCACCAGATAAGATTGAGGCTCTTATCAGCCTGGGTTCCCCAAATACTCCTTGGGGTACCCCCTCTCTGGCCTCCCCAACTTCCCCTGGAAAGACCACCCCCCCAAGACTCAGAAGCCTGAGTCCACGGGCAAGGGAATATCCCCCTCCCTTCCCTTCTCCCCGGCTTCTCCTCTGAGCCACTTAAGGGAATGGCTGTAATCTTTTACATTACAATACCAAGAAAGCCTTGTCTCCTTTCTCTCCAGAGAGACAGCTTCAAACACAGGGAAACTAAAGGGATTCTTTCTCTCTATCCCCGTAGCCTGTTCCCGCCCTGGGGACAATAAGAAACTAACCCACAGCCTGGGCTTTCCTCTCCCCTTTGCCTCACTAGGAAAAACTTCCACAAGTTTAAAAAGAAAACTTTATATAAAAAGAAAGAAAATACAGAACAATAATACTGCATTAAAGATCAATACAGGCTCTTGCTTATAAGAAAATATGAATAACCAGTCTGATTTAAAAAATAGCCAATTTAAAACAGTCCAGCAAATCAACACACAGTAAATACAAAGCAAAGCACATCACAGCCGATTTACTTTGTTTCCTTTTGTACTCACAGACTTTTAATAGAATATTAGAAAGAAGATTGGAGTTAGAGAGAAGCTTGTTTTCCCATAGCTGAGGAAAACACCAAAGACCCAGATTTCCTTTCCCTCCCAGACTTTTTAAAAAATCCAGGTCTCTGATTGGTCCTCTGGTCAGGTGTTTGGTTCCCCCTTTCCAGGTAAAAGAAACTTAACCCTTACCTACCTACTTATGACAGCAAGCCCTACCCTGCACCCCTGCTCTCCCGGCTGGAGCTCTGGGCCCTTTAAATAGCCCCCAAAGCCCTGGGATAGCGGGGGGCTCCAAGGGCTATTTAAACGGCCGGGGCTCCAGCTGCCTCTGCCACCCCGTCCTTTAAATAGCCACCGGAGCCCCCACCCCCACCCCCATGTATTCTCCAGGGCTCCCTCGGCTATTTAAAAGGTCCCTGGTGGGGGGTAGAAGCAGGGTAGACCCAGGCCCTTTAAATAACCTCCAGAGCCCTGGGATAGTGGGAGCCTTGGGGGCTATTTAAAGGGCAGGGGCTCCAGCTGCCTTTGCTGCATCCACTGCCCTGCCCACACCAGCCCTGCCCCCCCCTGCCTGCAGCCAGCTCTGCACCCTGTGCCCACAGCCAGCCCTGTCAAACCCCCTGCCCTGTCTCCAGCCAGCCCCTGCCACACACCTCTGTGGCCCTGCTCAAAGTCAGCCAGTCCCACACGCAGCCCTGCCCACACCCAGCCCGCACCCCCTGCCCTGTCTCCAGCCAATCCCTGCTGCACCCCTCTGCATGAAGCCAGCCAGTTCTGCACTCCTCTGTCTCCAGCCCTCTCAACCCCTGCTGCATCCCCCTGCAGCCCTGCCTGAAGCCAGCCCACCCCACAACGCCCTGTCTCAAGCCTGCCCCACACCCCTTGTCCTGCCTGAAGCCAGGCCCTACCTCCAGTCAGCCCCTGCCCTGCCTCCAGCCAGCCCCACGTCCACTGCTGCCCTGCAGTTTCCAGGGCAGTAACCCTGCACACCTGCTTCAATGAGGGCGGCAGGGAGCAGCTGGGACCAACACGTGCACACATCCAGGGAGTGGCGGGGACCCACACATGTGACACGGCGGTCATTAATAGCCAATAAACAGCATATATGATGCAATGTACAGAATATATAATTGTATTATTTATATAGTTATGGAAAGTAAATAACACATGGAAGAAATAAAAGGCTTTTGTTTTTACACTTTTTTTTTTTTTTTAGTCATTCCTGCCAGGCCCCCGCTGAAAATGTTCAGATTGGGCCCCACACTTCCTAAAGTCGGCCCTGGGTTGGGGCACTGGGAGCTATTGGGGAGACTCATGGGGCAGGAAGCCCAGTGTCATCAGACAGCCTGTTGCGGGACTAGCCTACTGCAGAAGCTGCTTGAGATACGTGAGCAAGGCAGAGGCCTGGGCGCCCCACTCTCCCTGGGGCACACAGTGGCTGTCATGGGATGTGCATGGGCAAACACTCCAGGTTACCCAATCCTGGTGGCCGTGGTCCCACTTTGTAGCCTTTGGTGACACAGTTTGTGCCTGTGTTGTCTGACTGACAGTGGAACGCTGTATGCGGATTGCTTTCTCAGACACAGACCCCCGAAGTCTTTCAATGTGAAGACTGTTAGTAACAACATTTTCAGTCCTCGTCACACAAGTTCAATGGCTCCACATCTTCAGAGGCTTTTTATATCAAGCTGGACAGTGTCAATATGGGAATCTCTGAAGCCAGAAACTTCTCCTTAGGGGATCCTCTGGGCCATTTAAAATCCCATAAAGGTAGGCAGGGGGCTCTGGGTGGTAATGGCCTAGGACTGTTACTCTACTTTTTGGGACAAAAAAGGGGGAAATGGGAACAGGCAAGTGAGTGAAAGATTTAAGCTCGGGAGCAGGATGGGAACACTCCTGGATCATGCCGGCTGCATCAAACAAGGAGTCCAAGGAGTCAGTGAGGCTGCCCAGAGGAACGCTGCCCAGCTAAGGAACGGAAACAGACCCCCTATCATAGGGGGAGATTTTGGCAAAGCAGTAAACTGCCTGAAACCACTACTGTTTATTACTAAAAGCAGCCAAGTCAGCAGGCCGTAAATTAGTCATACATCCTCAGAGACCAGGGCAATCATTTATTTCGTTGGTGCAAACTGTTCACAAGAGAATTTGTGTTGTTACATATACACTTAACACGAAGAATGTTTTCTAAAAGTTCCTCTTGAATCTTCTAATGCAGTTTCGGTTTTATCAAGCTCATCTGAGAAAACAGTTTCAACTGCAGCATTGCTAAAAGGTAGGGACAGCAACAAAAAAGCAAACGAGCCAAGTTCACTAAAGTCTTTGTCCCCAGCGGCATCCATGTGTTTTATAACTTCAGCCCAAAACTGCTCAACTTGGTTGTTCTGAGTATGCGGCCAGTGAACCATAGACAAAACTCTCCACCGCTGCTCCAACTGTCCAAAGTGTTCACAAACCGATGACAAAAATGACATATTAGCCAATCTAGATCATGCTGGACTGAGTGTAGTAGAAGGACTTAGTAGTGCAAGTGATTCAGCCACTTGGATATCTGGTGATAATCTCTGTTTCACCTGTTTCACAAACTCCAAAATGAAATTTTGACATCTGTTATCAGATGCTACCGGTGTGGTGCTCTGCTCTCTTCAATGTTGATATCACTCGGCTGCGAGCATGTTCCCTCTGTGTGCTGCCCCAGCTCTGCGCAGGTAGCTGACACAGCAGACCCGAAGAGAACCCCCAAAGACCACAGAGTCTAGTAAGGTACGAAGGCACGTCGGCCAGGTTTATTGCCGTATTGGATACAGTAGTAGTTCCCTGCAGGTTTCTTAGCCTAACTCAGGGCATACTGCAAATATGTACCCACGGTCAATAGACTCGGCTCAGTCAGTGGTGGGACTTTCCACTGCCACTTCGGCCGGACAAAGACATCCACTCAGGGGCACATTCTTATACACAGGTACAAACAAGTTACACATCACTCCTGATGTATTGAGGTGCAACCCCTCTACGTAGCAAGGTACGACCCCTCTATGTAGCAAGGTGCCGCCTTTCACCGTGTACATGTTGGTTCGAATAAAACAACTGTAACCATTGTATTACCCTTTTGGCCCTGTCCTTGGGATGGGTCAGCCTGTTCCTTGTTAGTCTTGCCCATTTCTTTAGCTCAGGCCTCAGGCCTCATACCGGGCCTTTATCAGGGCCTTTACTTACTACAACACCTACCCTTGACATCTTTGACAACGGGAATGGTTAGTGTGTGTGTTTTAAAGGTCTAGCTGAAAGCAACTCCAAAATTGACTGTGCAAAGCAGTAAGTAATGTGACTCAAAGGCAATACCATAGTTTAACACAGCTGTTCAGTTCTCAAAAACACACTGTTTCACAACTCTCACCAACGAGCTCTAGTAAAATGTTCTCAATTCCTGCAGAAACTTTCCTGTATTAGCACTTTCCAGCTGAAATATTTGTTTTATCCTCCAGACTTGCTGAAGAATTGGAAGTAGAAAAATCAGGTAAATTTTATATACCAAATCACTGTATATATATAATTAAAAAATTAAACACTGTAGTTTGTTGCTTTGTCTTTGGCTATCTAAAGAGTAGCTTCATTTTGTCAAACTGATCAAGATCCCTCTTCAGACAGGGACTAATGGAAACACACCTTCTGTCAGAAAATGTCAGTATCTTCTGGTCGTCTGGAAGTCAAGGAAAGGCTGAGGGACAAGGTCTGTGGGGTTGGAGTTTGATGGGTGACACTGAAAAGGTCAGGGGACGGTCAGAGAGAGGGAACTGAGCAACTGAGAGAGCTGTGCTTGGTCATGGTGTGATGAGACATTAGATATAAGGAACTTCTCAGACTGTGCATGTCTGAAATGCTGAGCTCAGCCTAACTGGGACAGAGCACTCCTGATTAATGAGGAGATGTCCTTTCCCCCTCTTGTCACACAGGATTTAACATCAGTGGCCCATGGACAATCACCTTCTGCACATATATTTGCCCACTTTGTCATGAAGCTCTTTGGTTTTTACCCCATAAATGATAGGATTGAGCACGGGGGGGACAAGGAAGTAGAGGCTAGACAAGATGATGTGAAGATGGGGAGCGATGCCTTGACCGAACCTCTGAGTCAGATAGGAGAAGAGGCAGGGAGTATAAGACATCAGCATCACACAGATGTGAGATGTGCAGGTGTTGAGGGCTTTCTGGTGGGCTTTCTTGGAGGAGATTCTGAGGATGGCCCTGATGATCAGACCATATGACAGGACAATGAGCATCAGGTCTAAACAGATGACTACAAACGCTATCACCAGGCCATATGTCCTGTTGACTGTGAAGTCCCCATGCAACAACTTTGTCACAGCCATGTGCTCACAGTACGTGTGCGGGATAATGTGGTTGGCACAGAATGGCTTCCTGCTGAGAAGCAGGGGCAGGGGCAGAATGAAAAGAACAGCTCTTATCAAACCCACGAGCCCTAGCTTAGCTATTCGTGCATTGGTGAGGATGGTGGAGTATCTCAGAGGGTTACATATGGCAACATAGCGATCAAAGGCCATTGTGACGAGGACGGCTGAGTGCATAACAGAAGCAGCATGAAGGAAGAATATCTGGGTGAGGCAGCCAGCCACAGTAATTCCTTTCAAATTGAACCAAAATATACACAGTGCCTTCGGTATGATAGAGGTACACATGCTGATGTCAGTGAGTGCCAGCATGCAGACCAGCAGGTATATCGGCTTGTGCAGAGTCTGCTCTTTGCCTACAACAAACAAAACCATGAAATTTCCCAACAGGCCAATAATATAGAACATAGAGAAAGGGATGGAAATCCAGACATTGGCAGCTTCCAAGCCAGGGATGCCCATGAGGATGAAAGTTGAAGGGTCAGAGGGGGTGAGATTGAAAGCTGCCATGAGGTGGTCGATGCGTCGATCAGGCTCAGGAATGCTCAAGGTGCCTGTGAAGGGAGAGAAGCACAGCGAGGAGGTTATAAACTTTATAACAAATAGTAAGGTTAATATTTTATAGTTATTACCAATTTAGAAAAGGGAGAGAGAGTGAGCAATGAGGTGTCAACATTTACAGATGGCACTAGTTTATTTAGGTGATAGTCAAGTCCAGAGAAGTCTTCAGAGGGAGCTAACTATGGCAGGTGAATGGTGACACAATGACAGATGAACTTAGATGTCAATAACTGCAACATTGGATGGAAAAACTCTGCAAACACCTTAGGAGGTTCTAATTGAACTGAATGAATTCAGGACAGGACATGGTACACAGCTTTATGAGCTCCTACTCACAGTGCAATCATGGGCAGAAGCTAAGCAAAACATTCGGATCCATGAGGAGCGGAATGGGGAACCATACAGAAAACTCAATGCCATGAGATCAGTCTGTCAATGTTTCACCCTCCTCTGGACTTCTCTCTGTTATACTCGATACCCTTGTTACACAGCATATTGCAGAACTAGAGGTGTTCAGAAAAGGGAAACAAAAATGATTAAGGGTCCAGGAAAACTCTCATATGGAGAGAGGTTGAAAAGATTGGGATTGTTTCTTTGCAAAGGAGATGAATAAGAAGGCATATGAGAAAATTCTATATTACTGCCTGGTAGAGAGTAGATCAAGCATGTGTTCTCCCTGTCTCATAACACAAGATCAAGAGGACATTCAATTAAAATGAAATGTGGAAAATTCAAAACTGATGAAAAAAGAATGTTTTCTTCACTCAGTGCCTAATTAGATTGAGGAACTCTTTGCCACAAGACATAGTTGAGGCCATGAGCTAATCAGGGATCAGGAAGGGTTTGGACATTTACATGTATAATGAGATTAGTTACAATAGTTACAGCTCAATAAATATTTCAGAAAGCCGATAAGCCCATGTGTTTCAGGGCAGAAGCCAATCTCTAGTTGTTAGGCATTAGGGTGACACCCTCATGATAGTCAGGTCGTCCCCCCATCTACCCATTGCTAGGTTTCTCAAACCTTCCTCCACAGCCCTTGTGACTGTCACTGTCATAGAAAGGACACTGGATTAGATGGACCATTGATCTGATGCACAGTGCAGTTCCTATGTTTGAAAGGAGCCAAGTTTCCCCCATGGAAACAGACATTATCCTACTGGGTTATGACTGTGCTCAAGAAAACGGGCATGAAGGCCCACGGGGGTTGGTATTTAGGGCTACAGGTCTCCAGCTCTGTTATTTCCACTGTTTCTTTTGGTGAGACACTTTCTTGCAGGCACTCAACATTGTCTGACACATAACGAGGGGGGTCTGTATCGTGGGATGCACAATGACTGTGAACAAGATGTGGTGGTGTGAAGGATAATTAGCTGATCATGACATTCTGAGTGTTACTATTTGACCAAAATAGCTAATGATATCCTGGGATGATAAACAGGAGACTCTCAAGTAGGAGTGGAGTGATTATTTTACCTTTGTATTTGGCACTGGTGTGCCTGCTGCTGAAATCCTGTGTCCAGTCTCGGTGTGCACAATTCAAGAAGGAGGGTTCAGAGATGAGCCACGAGAATGATTAAAGAATTTAAAAAGACCGGCCTTATAGTGATCAACTCACAAAGCTCAGTGTATTGAGCCTAACAAAGAGACTTAGGGGAGACTTACTGACAGTCTATTAATGCCGACATGGGGAACAAATATTTAATGTGAGCTCTTCAGTCTAGCAAAGGAAGGTCTAAGACAATCCAGTGGCTGGAAGCTGAAGTTAGACACATTCTGGCTGGATTAAGGCATACGCTTAAACAGTAAGAGTAATTAACCCTGGGAAATATTTGTAAACCAAGATTGGATGTTTCTCTCCAACAGTGGGTCTCAGCATTTCCAGAATTCTGTATCCCTTTCAGGAATCTGATTTGTTTTGCATACCCCGAGTTTGACCTCACCTAAAAGCTACTTGCTCACAAAATCAGATATAAAAATACCCACGTGACACAGCACGCTATTACTGAAAAATTGCTTACTTTCCAATTTTTACCATGTAATTATAAAGTAAATAAATTAATATAAAAATATTTTACTTGCATTTCAGTGTATAGCCTATAGAGCAGTATAAACAAGTCTGTGTGAAATACTAGTTAGTACTGCCTTTGCTAGCGCTTTTCATGTAGCCTGTTGCAAAATTAGGCAAATATCTAGAGGAGATGACCAACGGCTTGGAAGGACTCTCTGCACCCCTAGGGATACGTGTGCCCCGTGTTGAGAACCACTGCTCTAAAAGATCTGCTCTAACTGAAACGCGAATTAATTCAGGGCAGTTCTCTGGCCTGTGCTATGCAGGAGGTCAGACTAGAAGATCACAATGGTCCCTTCAGGTTTTGGAATCTATGAACATGTCCCCAGGAATCAGCTGGAGGCATTTTGCCTGCAAGCTCATGCCTGAGCTTAAAGAAGGCATTTTTTCTATTTGTGACAATGGTGAATTTAACTCTATGGGGAGAAATTTGCATGTGACTGTGGCACCTTGGAAATGGTACACTAGGTGGGTATTTCACGAGGCTGAGGGATCCCATGACGCACTGCATGGATGAATACTTTAGGTGAGAAAAATAATGACTTGCCCCATAAAATTGCCACATTGAGTAATGAATGTACAAGGGTCACCGTGAATGTCTAACAGAGCTGGCTAGAAAATGGTCCCAGAGTATCCTGGATTTAATGTCTGTCTCCCAGTGGCCCCCTGCTCCAGGCAGCTGCCAGTGGCTACTGCACATGGCAGCTGTACTTATCTAGGCCCCCACATGTTCCAGAGTTTCCATCTCTCATTATATAATGTGCAAACTTCTTGGCTTGTGAGTTGCTCCTGTGTAGCAGCCCTTGAAGCCACATTTGGAGTCTATGGATGGAATAAGAAAAGCAGCACAAGTGCCCTGGCATTTGCCGTTCGTGTATGAGATTTCTCACAGATAAGACATAGTCACTTATCTCCCCCCAGCCAAGGGAGCAGGTGTGACTGGAGGTACCTCACCCCCTGAAGAGGAAGAGTTGTGGGAACTGGGGATGACTAAGGAGCATGGAGAAGACACTTGCGACCAATGTGCTGCTGGAAGCAGGACAGCCTGGGATGGGGAAGGAGAGAATAGACAGAGGATCAGAATATGATGGGAGATTGAACCAGCTGAGGAGCAAAGATCCATGGTTCTTTTCACTGGTGTAATGCCTGAAGTTATGTAAGAGCAACAGCAACAATAGGAAAAAAAACTGAGTAAAGTTTGTGACACCCAGGCTGTAGCTCTGTGGCTTGCCAGGGCAAAGAGACCCTGAGACCCACCCACATGCATTCAAGGCCAGAAAAGGTCCCAGCGCTGGCCTTGAACTAACAATCACAAAGAAAAATTCAATTTCAACAGTGCTGCCAGCCTCTTCATGAGCATGCTGCTCCCCACCTCCACGACACCCAGCATTTGCTGGCCTGTCTGTCGGTCCATGTATACCCCACTCTCCTCCCCCACAGGCACCAGTGCTGTCTGCCTGTCCATTTAACCCCTTCCTGCCCCACAATGCCTAATGCTGTCCATCCTTTCTGTGTATGTCCCCCATCCCCAGAACCCACACTGCTGCCAAACAGTGATACCCCTCACCCAGGATCAAAACCAGATGCCAGACCCCACAGCGACAGCTCATAGAAATATCTCCTCAGACCAGGTTAAACTCAGTGTCTGCCTGCACCCGCGAAAAGGGGGAGATCAGCCTGAACTGCCTCTTCAGGGAGGAAGGGAAGGCCAGTAGCAGCTCAGCCTGTGCAGGGAAGGAGACAGCGACAGGCCTGGCAGGAGGGAGAGAGGACATGGAAACTGAAAGGAGCCAACGTGAGTAGTGTGGTGGCTCATGAGAGGATGGATGTTCTAGTTGGCGGATGGTGTCAGAGACAATCTGCTACAGTGTGGTCCACATTCCACTACAGTCTAACACACACCCCTGCCCCAGAAGGCCTCATTATGCCTCTTTGGTCTGTGCATTAGGCAGGACGTCCATTCCCTATTTGACCGGTTTCAGGCCTCTGAGCCACTGTGATTTGGATACTGCATGTCCCAGCCCCCACACCCTTTCCCCTAGCTCCCCTCCACACACACACTGTACTTTCTGGGATCTCCCCCGGTGAAATGTAACCACCACCTGGTTTCCTTTAAGCCAGAAACATGCTTTATTTTTACTGCTTTTTCATGCTTCTCACCCTCTCCAGAACCAGAGAAAATGCAGGGGCTCAGAGAGAGCAGACCCCTCTCCCCGCACAAAAAAAATTCTTATCCTCATTGTTCTGAACCTCTAAGCCTATGAGTGTGAGATGTCAGCAACTCTCCTGTCAGTTCTTCTTTGGTCCAAATGAGCTCATCCATCCTTAGAGGCCACATGACGACTCCAGTTGAAGTCACTGGAGGCTCATGGTCGGTGTAAATTAGGCCATTTATTTAAGTCCCTACACATAGATTTAAGGTGAAATTCTGGCCATGTTGGGAGTTTGCCATTGATCTCAGTAAGACCAAGATTTCACCCTTAGTGTTTAATTTTTGGCTACCAGCTGTGAAAATCATGGCTTCCAGTCTTACTTCAGAGAACGCTATTTTATTAGGCTGCTGAAAGAATCTGAAGGAAACCCTCAGTTTATGTGGCGTTCTGAGACCAGGCATGAAAGATGGAGATTCAAAAACACAGAGGCTCTGATTTTCCTCTCAGGGAAGCCAGTACAGTCTGGAGTAACCCAGTGAAGGCAGAATGTGAGAGCAGAATCTGGCCAGTGTGGGGCCCATTCTTGTTGAGAACCCTCTGGTAACACAGATACCCACTGCAGAGGCTTTGGCTGCACTTCTTAACAGGGCAGTGAAATTTGGAAAACTTTTGCGCAAACCAGAGAAAAAATCACACAGCCCCCCAAAATGAACCCATTGAGACACACAGAAGGACACAGTAAGAGACAAGAAACTGATCTTAAAAACAAATATGTGTCTAAACTATTTCCAATACCTTTGTAGTTCCAATTTTACCATGTAAATCTATTGGTGTTTCCGACAATACTAAACAGTTCAAGTCACCGTGTTCTTGAATTCCTGCCTAGATAGTTCTTGACTTGAACACTGGAACCCTTCCTGAGCCTTAGCACTAACTTTAATGCAGAAACAGGCAACTCACCCCAATCTTGCTCAGCTCAGAGAGGAAATCTCCTTACAGTGACAGAAAGGCAGAGCCCGAGAATCAGCTTATGAATCTCACATGTCCGACACTCACCATGCTGAGCAGCGATTTTTATGATTCCCCTGTACAGTCCCTGCAGACTCTCAAGCTGGCCAGGACTCTCAAGCTGGCTGCCTCTTCCCAGCAGAGGGAAGAGCAGAAAATAGACCCTGGAGAACTTCAGTTTGAAAGTCTCCCCTGGGATTGAAGAAAATAATTACCCGATAACAAGAGCTCACATTGTCAGGGCAAACTGAGTATTGCAGATTGTTCAACTTAGCAGTTGATGATGGCTTTCTTTTCTGTGTTCAGTGCACTGCCATCTGCACTACACGTGGGAATGCTGCCACAAGATACTGGACCAAAAACAATTTTCAATTGATCATAGCAACATATTGCTGCATAGCACCCATGCATTTGAGGTAGCCAATCTATTGTCTTTGCAAAGTCACTGCCACCCTGTGGAGGAAAAATCACATGATCCTGAATTGATGCAAGCTGAAGAGGATGGACAAGGTTTTCTTCTCCCAGGATTCTGGCATCAAAAGTATTTGCAAATCTCCCTTTGTGAGGTCTAAAGTAGATACATATCTGGCAGCTCAAACTGTTCTAATAGGTCAGCTGCTCTCTGCATCGGGTAAGCATCACATTTCAATATTGTGTTGATCTTTCAGAAATCAATGCAGAAACGGATTCTGCTATTGTGTGTCAAATCTAGTATCATGGGATTTCTCCACCTACTCTATGATTCCTTCACCACTCTCTGGGCCAAAATGACCTGGAGTTCATCTCACAGAGTATCCCACATTTTATGAGTGAATACCTTTGGAGTTTCCTTAATCTGTTGCCCTGGGACCATTTCACTATGGTGGTATTTTAGGTATGTGAACACGGTGGTAAAGGAATCAATCAATTGCTACATCTGGACCTTTTCTTCAGGTTACAGTCCCTCCCCCGTGCTTGTGTGATGAGTGCCTGTTCCCCTAATTTGGGCTCCCGAGGGTATGAGTTTGATGGGTTTCACCCATGGGGTTCATTCTGGGAGCTATGGGAACTGCTGCACCCCTCTAACCACCCAGCTGCAATGGCCCTTTTTCACCCTGCTTTGCTGGTGATTCAGCATCTCCAGGCCCTGTTATCTCCCAACAGCAGAATCTCCATGCTTACTCCCTTTACCCAGAGGCCTGCCTGACCTCAAGGACTCCCCTTCCACTCTGCAGTGTGGCAGAGTCGGCGTAATGGTGACACAGCTGGGCCCAGGATTCCTGGGAAGCTGAACCCCCAGTCTCATCATGGTCACTTAGGACAGGGGCTAGGGTGTCCCCAATCCAGGGTACTCTCTTCACACCACACCGGATACTTCCCTAACCCACTGATCACTACATTAAGTTCAAAGCAAATATAATTTATTAAACAGCACCTGTAAAAAAAAATGAAAAGATAGGAAATGTTCCAAGAAACAAGGAACCCTGATCTGTGGGCATGGGAAACACCACAAGCAGCCATCTCTGGGATATAAGAAATGTTCCCAATTTGTTCCTCACACTTCCATGGCCTCCTTCCCAGGCCCTGGCTGCTCTGTGGTGATACTGCAGGTAGGTGGCGGTTTCACTCCCTCAGGTTCTAGGTGGCCAGACCTTTCTCCCCAGCATCTCTCCTGCCAGCAGATTCACATCCCTCCTGCTGAGTCCAGCCTTCAAGGCCCTCTTCTCTAGTGATGTCTCCCTGTGCTGGACTGTTTGCAGATGGCCCCACCTTGCTCTCCCCAGCTGCTCATTGTGCTTGGCTGCTGTGTTACTTGTGGCATGGCCGGCATCCACTATCCTGGCTCTGGCCCCACAGCTCCATACTGTAGCTCAACCTTGCGATTCGTTGGCGCAGCTGGTCTGTGCCGACCCAGCTCCCGGCTCTGGTCTGTGCCAGCTTCCCCGTTCTGCCTGAGCACTGCTGATCTGCCTCCGGCTCAGGTTTCCTTTTAGCTCAGTGCTGCTTCTCTGGTTCCAGTCCAGCTTGAAAGGTTCCTACATTTATACTGAATTAGGAGTCCAAAGTCACTTAAAAACTAACACAAAAGTAGCTCAATCTATTTCTTAAAACAACAAAGTACACTGTATTAGCTATTTTTTATAACTTCTACACAACATAGTAACCTCTATTTGATCATCACTTTTCCTAACTTTCAATAAACTTCATTCCTCACTTATTTATTTGTCTTATATGTCCACTCCTCCCATTCTGATTAGCAGAAACTGATAGCTAGATTTTGAGCTTGCATCTAAAACCTGCTTTAAAATTAACCCTAAAGTATCTATTTTATTAATTCATAGTGTCTGAGTGCACATCTTATGGTTACAATTGATCATATTCTGGGGTACACACCCCTGAAATCCAAGGTAATACAGTGCAGTTCTCAAAAACAGTTTCACAATTCTCACCAATAAGCTCTAGTAGAATGTCCTCAGTTCCTGAAGCACCTTTCCTATATTAGAAATTTCCAGTGGAAACATTTGGTTTATCCTCCAGGCTTCCTGAAGAATTGGACATAGGAAAAAAAGGCAAATTTTGCTCACTGGATCATTGTATATATGATAAAGAAGTTCAGTATTATAGTTGGTTTCTTTGTCTTTCTCTATCAGAAAGCATAGCTTAAGTTTGTCCAACTGATTAAGAAGTCTGTTCACGTAGAATCTAATGGAAAGCCACCTTGCTTCAGAAAGATGCAGTATCGTCTAGCAGTCTGGAAGTCACTGAAAGGCCAAGTGATAGAGTGTGTGGAGGTGGGGCCAGATTGGTGACGCTGAAAGACATCAAGTGACGGTCAGAGAGAGGGAAAGCAGAATGGAGAGAGCAGTGCTTCGTGATGGAATGGTAAGATGTTAGGTGTGAGGTGCTTCTCAGACTCTGAACTTCCACAATGATGAGAAATAGACAAACAGGGACAGAGCACCCTTGATTGATGAGGAAGTATCCTTTCCCCCTCTCATCACACAGGTTTCAAGTCAGTGGCCACCAAGCGACCACATTCTGCAAGTGTATTTGCCCACTTTCTCCCAATGCTCTTTGGTTTTGGCCCCATAAATGATAGCGTTGAGCATGGTGGGAAGGAGGAAATAGAGGTTTGCCAAGTTGATGTTAATGTGAGGAGTGATACCCTGACCGAACCGGTGTGTCACAGTGGAGAAAAAGAAGGGAGGATAAGACATCAGCATCACACAGATGTGGGCTGTGCAGGTGTTGAGGGTTTTCTGGTGGGCTTTCTTGGAGGAGATTCTGAGGACAGCCCTGATGATCAGACCATAGAAGAGGGCAATGAGTGTCAGGTCTGACCCATTGACTACAAATGGTATCACCAAGGCATACAGCCTGTTGACTGTGATGTCCCCACATGAAATCTTTGTCACAGCCATATGGTCGCAGTATGTGTGGGGGATAATACGGTTGGCACAGAATGGCTGCCTGATCAGGAGCAGTGGCAGGGGCAGAAAGAAGAAAATGACTCTTATCAAATCCACAAGCCCAAGCTTAGCTATTCGTGCATTGGTGAGGATGGTGGCGTATCTCAGAGGGTTACGTATGGCAACGTAGCGGTCAAAGGCCATTGTCGCAAGGATGGCTGAGTGCATCACAGTGCTCGCGTGAAAGAACATCTGGGTGAAGCAGCCACTCACACTAATAATTTCCAGTTTGAAGCAAAATATACACAGTGCCTTCAGCACAATGGAATTAGATGTGCTGATGTCTGTGACCGCCAGCATGCAGAGCAGCAAGTACATTGGCTTGTGCAGGGTCTGCTCTTTGCCTACAACAAACAGAACTATGAAATTTCCCAATAGGCTGATAATGCAGGACATAGAGAAAAGGATTGAAATCCAGATGTGGGCAGCTTCCAGGCCAGGGATTCCCATTAGGATAAATGATGAAGGGTCAGAGGGGGTGAGGTTGAAAACTGCCATGACTTGGTTAATGCATCAATCAGGATCATAAATGTTCAAGGTGCCTGTGAATGGATAGAAGCAGAATGAGGGAGGTTACACACTTTATAATAAATACTACTGTAAATATTTTATTGTTATTAACAATCTAGAAAGGGGGTGAGAAGTGAGGTGGCAACATTTAGAGATGGCACCAGGTTATTTAGGTCATACTCAATCTAGAGAAGTCCTCAGAGGGAGCTAACCCAGCCAGGTGAATGGGTGGCATAATGGCAGATGAACTTGGCTGTCAATAATTGCAACATGCATGCCCATTGGAGGGAAAAACTTGAACTCGTCAAACACCGAACAATGTTCTAATGTCACTGTATGAACTCAGGACATGGATCTGTGCATCATCATACACAGCTCTGTGAAGCCTTGCTCAAAGTGCAAGCTTTGATGGAAAATAAGCAAAACATTGGGATCCAGAAGGAGTGGGATGGGGGTAAGTGTATATAAACCCCTCCTCTCTAGACCATCGTCTCATCCACACATTCAGATTCTGAAGCTCTGCCTGCCTACCTGGCCCTGCACGTGGAACTGGGAGCATTTCTGAGAATGCCATCATAGAGGTCCTGGATTTCAGTCTCTTCCCTATCAGCCTAAATTTGGCTTCCAGGACATCTCTCCTACCCTTCCCTATGTCATTGGTACCTACATGTACCACGACCACCGGCTCCTCCCCAGCCCTACACATAAGTCTGACTAGATGCCTTCAGAGATCCGCAAACCTTCGCACCAGGCAAACAAGTCACCATACAGTTCTCCCAGTCATCACAAACTCAGCTATCTATGTTTTTAATGATCGAATCTCCCATTACTAACACCTGCCTTTTCCTAGAAACCGGAGTTCCCTCCCCCGGAGAGGTAACCTCAGTGCAAGAGGCAACCCCAGCACCATCTGGAAGGAGGGCCCCAACTATGGGAAGGTTTCCCTCTGCCCCCATTGACTGCTCTCCTTCCCTGGGCCTTTCATCCTCTTCAACAGCACAGGGGCTGTCTGAGCGGAGGTGAGACAATTCTACAGTATCCCGGAAAGCTCATCAACATACCTCTCTGCCTCCCTTAGCTCCTCCAGTTCCGCCACCCTGGCCTCCAAAGTCCGTACGTGGTCTCTGAGGGCCAGGAGCTTCTTGCACAGACTGCGCACATACGCCACCCGCCCACAGGGCAGTAATCATACATGCTGCACTTAGAGTAATAAACTGAGTAGCCCCCACTCTGCAGCTGGGCTTCTCCCTGCATTGTCTCCTAGTTAATGGAAAGCTTGTTTAAAGCAAGAAGTTTTGAATGCTGTTTGGTTTATAGGTTTTAAGGGGAATAAAGGGGCACTGATAGAACCGACAGGGGACCCTCGCTCCCTTCCCACTCCCCTTCCAAACTCCTTTTCGAAACTCCCTGTTAGCAGCCCCTGTTCACAAAGCTCTCTGGTCGCTTGTGCACGGTTTTATAAAGCCCTGGCCAATAGTCAATATTCATAGCTTCACATACAAAAATAGTACATGCACACAAATAGCATAATCCTTTTCAGCAAATCATAACTCTTCCAATGACACCTTACAAGACATATCTTGCACAAAATGTATCATAATTATATCATAATCATACAATTATGTAGAATATGAGGACAGTGTCACAATGAGGTCATGAGGAGGATCCCCGCCTAGCTCTTACCAATCAAGAAAGAGACCTTGCAATCACTGTACAGAGTTCTCTGAAAACATCTGCTCTCTGTGCCACAGCAGTCAGAAAAGCTAACAAAATTTTAGGAACCATTAGGAAAGGGACTGATAAGAAGACATAAAATGTAATAATGCCACTATATAAATATCACACCATGAATACTGCATGCAGTTCTGGTCACCTTATCTCAAAAAAGGTCTATTAGAAGTGGAAAGGGTGCAGAGGAAGGCAACCAAAATAATTATGGGTATGAAACAGCTTCCATGTGAGGAGAGATTCAAAAGACTGACTTTTCTGCTTTGAAAAGAGACAACTAAGAGGGGATACTACAGAGATCTATAAAATTCTGACCTGTGTGGAGAAAGTGAATATGGAAGCTTTGTTTACTCCTGTGGTAAACGTCTGTCCCAAATCTGGACTTTAGCGTACAAAATCTGGGTGCTTACTGTGAACCTCCCCCAAGCTTGTATCCAGCTTGGATCTATCTCGCTGCCACCAGATAAGATTATGGCTCTTATTAGCCCGGGTTCCCCAAATATTCCTTGGGGGACCCCCTTTCTGGCCTCCCCAACTTCCCCTGGAAAGACCCCCCCACAAGACTCAGAAGGCTGAGTCCACGGGAAAGGGAATTATCTCCCCTCCCTTCCCCTCTCTCTCTGAACAGCCTGAGGGAATGATGCAATCTTTTTACATCACAATACCAAGAAAGCCCTGTCTCCTTTCTCTCCAAAGAGACAGCTTCAAACACAGGGAAACTAAAGGGATTCTTTCTCTCTTTCCCCGTAGCCTGTTCCCGCTCTGGGGACAATAGGAAACTAACCCCCAGCCTGGGCTTTTCCCTTCCCCCCCCCCCTTAGCCTGTCACAGATGTAACAGACCTCTTGGGCACAAAAATTCCTCTCCCTAGGAAAGAAACTTCCACAAGTTTAAAAAGAAAACTTTATATAAAAAGAAAGAAAATACAGAACAATAATACTGCATTAAAGATCAATACAGGCTCTTGCTTATAAGAAAATATGAATAACCAGTCTGATTTAAAAAATAGCCAATTTAAAACAGTCCAGCAAGTTAACACACAGTAAATACAAATCAAAGCACATCACAGCCGATGACTTTGTTTCCTTTAGTACTTACAGACTTTTAGTAGAATATTAGAAGGAAGATTGGAGTTAGAGAGAAGCTTGTTTACTCATAGCCGAGGAAAACAACAAAGACCTAGAGTACACAATTCCCGCCCCTGACTTTTAAAAAATCCAGTTCTCTGATTGGTCTCTGGTCAGGTGTTTGGTTCGCCCTTTGTTCACCCTTTACAGCTAAAAGAAAATTAACCCTTACCTATCTACTTATGACACGCCCCCCAAATCACCGACAGCGTAAAAGGTCACTGGAGGTGATTTCTACCTAGAACTTGAAACTAAACAGAGTAATACAACACATGCAACTTTACATATACTTCTAAGCATGTAAACTACAAGACTTCAACCTCGGACGGATCTTTAACCAGTGTATTCTGGGAAACTCTCACGGGAGAATGCATCCGCTACTTTGTTAGAAGCTCCTGAAATGTGTTGAATTTCAAAATCAAAATCTTGGAGAGCTAGACTCCAACGAAGAAGTTTTTTGTTGTTTCCTTTGGCTGTATGAAGCCACTTTAGCGCAGCATGGTCAGTTTGTAGCTGGAACCGCAGTCCCCAGACATACGGGCGTAGCTTTTCCAGGGCGTGCACAATGGCATAGCATTCCTTTTCACTGACTGACCAGTGGCTTTCCCTCTGTGATAGTTTCTTGCTGAGAAACACGACAGGATGGAAGTTGTGATCCAGTCCTTCCTGCATGAGAACTGCTCCTATACCACGCTCAGATGCATCGGTGGTTACCAGGAATGGTTTGTCAAAGTCTGGGGCCTTAGCACAGGGTCAGACATGAGCGTCGCCTTCAGTTGGGTAAAGGCTTCCTGACACTCATCAGTCCATTTAACTGTAGTTGGTTGGGTCTTCTTGGTCAGGTCGGTCAGTGGTGCAGCGATTTGACTGTAGTGTGGTACAAACCGCCTGTAGTACCCAGCCAAGCCTAAGAAGGATTGGACCTGTTTCTTTGACTTTGGGACAGGCCACTTTTGGATAGCCTCCACCTTGGCCTGTAGGGGGTTTATGGTTCCTCGACCCACCTGGTTTCCCAGGTAAGTCACTCTGTTTTGGCCTATTTGACACTTTTTGGCCTTAACAGTTAGTCCTGCCTGCCTGATATGGTCAAAGACCTGTTCCAGGTGTTCTAGGTGTTCGGGCCAGGAGTCTGAAAAAATGGCCACATCATCGAGGTAAGCAACTGCATATTCTCCCAGTCCTGCTAGTAGACCATCTACCAGCCTCTGGAAGGTGGCGGGTGCATTTCACAGCCCGAAAGGAAGTACATTAAATTCATATACCCCTGTATGGGTGACGAATGCTGACCTTTCCTTGGCAGGGTCATCTAGCGGTACTTGCCAGTACCCTTTGGTTAAGTCTATTGTAGAGATGAACTGGGCACGTCCCAACTTTTGCAATAGCTCATAGATGCGTGGCATTGGATAGTTGTCTGGACGAGTTACTGCATTTAGCTTACGGTAGTCCACGCAAAACCAGATTTCCCCATCTGGTTTGGGTACCAGAACCACTGGAGATGCCCATGCACTGGTAGATGAGCGGATTATACCCATCTGCAGCCTGTTCTGGATCTCCCGCTCTATAGCAGCTTGTGTGTGAGGGGACACCCGGTAGGGTGGGGTTCTAATTAGGTGAGCATTACCTGTGTCAATGGAGTGGTATGCCCGTTCAGTCAGTCCTGGAGTGGCTGAGAACAATGGTGCGAAGCTGGTGCACAGCTCCTGGATTTGTTGCCGCTGCAGACGTTCCAGGGTGGTTGAGAGGTTCACCTTTTCCACGCCACCGTCTTTTTTCCCATCGTAGTAGACGCCATCAGGCCACTCAGCGTCCTCTGCTCCCTGGACTGTAAACTGACAAACCTGTAAGTCTCTGGAATAAAAGGGCTTGAGAGAATTAACATGATACACTTTGGGTTTTTGTGAGGAATTGGGAAATGCTATGAGGTAGTTAACAGCTCCCAGGCGCTCTTGGACCGTGAAGGGCCCCTCCCATGATGCTTCCATCTTATGGGCTTGTTGCGCCTTCAAGACCATGACCTGGTCTCCTCTCTTGAAGGACCGGTCTCTGGTATGTTTATCATACCAGGCCTTTTTCTCTGCCTGAGTATCCTTTAGGTTGTCTCTAGCAAGGGCTAAAGAATGGCGGAGGGTGTTTTGTAGGTTGCTGACAAAGTCCAGAATGTTAGTTCCTGGAGAAGGTGTAAAACCCTCCCATTGTTGCTTCACCAACTGTAATGGCCCCTTAACCTCGTGGCCATACACAAGCTGAAATGGTGAAAACCCTAAACTGGGATGTGGCACAGCCCTTTAAGCAAAGAGCAACTGCTGCAACACTAGGTCCCAGTCATTGGAGTGTTCATTAACGAATTTACGGATCATGGCCCCCAAAGTTTCATTAAACCTTTCCACCAGGCCATTGGTTTGATGGTAGTACGGGGTGGCAACCAAGTGATTCACCCCTTGATTTTCCCACAGGTCTTTCATGGTGCCTGACAGAAAATTAGATCCTGAATCAGTAAGGATATCGGAGGGCCAACCTAGCCTGATGAAAATGTCTGTTAGTGCCTGGCACACCGCTCTGGCCCTGGTGTTGCCTAGAGCTACTGCTTCTGGCCATCGGGTAGCAAAGTCCACGAAAGTCAGTACGTACTGCTTTCTCCTGGGTGTCTTTCTTGGAAAAGGACCCAGAATATCCACAGCTACTCGCTGAAATGATACCTCAATTATGGGGAGTGGCTGGAGAGGGGCCTTGACCAGATCTTGAGGTTTTCCCACTCTTTGGCACACCTCACAAGATTGGACATACTGGGCAACTTCCTTGCCCATCCCCTCCCAGTAGAAGGACTTACTCAACCTGTCTTTGGTTCTATTCACCCCAGCATGACCACTGGGATGATTATGGGCTAAGCGTAAGAGCTTCCCCCTGTATTTAGTTGGAACCATCAACCGTTTGTGTGGCTGCCATTCTTCCTGGTGTCCACCAGAAAGAAGTTCCTTGTATAAAAGTCCTTGGTCTATAACAAACCGGGATCGGTTAGAAGAGCTGAGAGGCGGTGGGTTGCTCCGTGCCGCCGCCCAAGCTTTATGAAGGCTGTAATCAGCTTCCTGCTCAGTCTGGAACTGTTCCCTTGAAGCCGGGGACACCAGTTCTTCCTCAGACTGGGGACTTGGGCTTGGTCCCTGTGGAAGTGATGTAGGTGATAGAGTTGTTTCTGTAGCTGGTGTACCGCTGTCCACTGGTGCACCTGTTGGTATTTCAGGCTCTGGCTGAGCCTCTTCAGTATGGTTGTCTGTTGCTTCATCCAGTTGAGGCTCGTTGGTCCCTTCTGGCATTGGTGTTGAAGATGTGGTTGCACTTGCTGGTGCTGGTGCTGATTGCTGTTCCAGTTCCAGGCCTGGGACTGGAGGTGCTGTGGCTGGTTCAGCCATTGGCATGGGATCTGGGTCCACTACCTCGGTCTGGGTCTCTGGTAACACAGATAGGTTCTCTGTGGACGGCTCAGGAACAGGAATGGGTCTGGAAGCTTGCCTGGTTTGGCGGCATGTAACCATTCCCACTCTCTTGGACTGCTTCACTTGGTTGGCCAAGTCTTCCCCCAGTAGCATGGGGATGGAATAATTGTCATAAACTGCAAAAGTCCACCTTCCTGACCAGCCTTTGTACTGGACAGGCAGTTCAGCGGTAGGCAAGACCACAGCTTGTGACATGAAGGGGTAAATGGTCACTTTGGCCGTTGGGTTGGTGAGTTTGGGATCGACGAAGGATTGGTGGATAGCTGACACTTGTGCTCCCGTGTCTCTCTACGCGGTAACCTATTTTCCGCCCACCTTCAAATGTTTCCTGCGCTCCAAGGGGATTTGAGAGGTATCTGGGCCTGGGGATCTTGGTTGTGCTGGTGGTGTAATGACTTGCACCCTGTTGGGGTTTGTTGGGCAGTTGGCCTTTGGGCAGTTGGCCTTGATGTGTCCCGTTTCATTACACTTATAGCATCTGTCAGATAACGGGTCACCGGGTTGAAGTAAGTTACTGAAGACTGGTGAGGTGGAAGGATAGGATGTCTGTGTCTTTCCTTGGGTTGTAGTTGGGGTTTTCGGTTGCCCTCGGTTGTAGGGTTTATTGTCGGTGTGGCCCCTGGGGTTTTCACTCCCCTTTACAGTAGCTTTCTTGCTTTCTGCCACCTCCATTCATTTGGCTCCAATCTCCCCCGCCTCAGTGAGAGTTTTGGGTTTTGCATCTAGGATGTACCGTGTTATGTCCTCAGGAACCCCATCCAAGAACTGCTCCATTTGTATGAGGTGGCGCAAATCTTGAAAAGTTTGCTGAATCCAGGTTCCTGATATCCAGGTGTCACAATGCTTCCCCACGTAGTAGGCGTGTTTGGGAAATGACCCCTCTGGTTTCCACTTTTGGTTTCTGAACCGCCGACGGGCATGATCCGGGGTTATCCCCATTCTGGATCCGGCCATGGTTAGAAACAGTTGATAACCATCCATTTGGTCCTGTTGCATTTTAGCCGCCACGTCTGCCAGGGGTCCACTGAGGTGTGACCTCAGCTCTGGCATGTACTGGTCTATACGGATCTTGTACCCAATACAGGCCCTTTCAAAAATTTCTAAGAAGGTCTCCGTGTTATCCCCTGCCTTGTAGTTGGGAAACTTCCTGTGCAGTTGAACCACAACTGGTGCCGGAGGGGTAGGATTTGTTGGGGTCTGATGCTTAGCCCGTTCTACTTCCAGTTCATGCTTTCTCTGTTTTTTCCTCTCTTCACTTTCTTTTTGTTGTTTTTCCATTTTTTGGCGGTTGTTCTCCCTGTTGAGTTCTATCTGTCTTCTATGGGCTGCCTCCTCTTCTTCTTATTTTCTTTTGTGTGCTGCCTGTTTGATTTGTTCTTCCCTTTCTTTAAGCTCCATCTCCTTTTGTTTAATTTCTAGATCCTGAAGTTTTTTCTCCATGGTTCCTGGTTTATTGTGTTGTGCTGCCCTCTCGTGGTTGTTGCCTGAATTGCCAACTTTCTGTCTCTGGAGGTCTGCCTAGCCGCTTCTGTTTTGCTACCTCTGGCTCTGTTTGATAAGCAAGTTAACCAAACAAAACCAGTGTATTTACCTGTGTGTGTTTGCTGGAATTCACTCTCAAAGGGAGTGCTATTCTTTAAGCAACGACCCTTAATGGCCCTCTTAATGACCCTGCTAAAAAAGCAAACTGCCAAAAGCAGGCAGAAAAACTTTCTATCTGGCTGCTTTTAAAACCAACCCCTTCTCCCTACTAATCCCTAGCAGAAAAAAAGAAAATTAATGTAGCTTGTGGCTTCTGGATTCGTACTTCCCACCGCTGCCACCATGTGGTAAATGTCTGTCCCAAATCTGGACTTTAGCGTACAAAATCTGGGTGCTTACTGTGAACCTCCCCCAAGCTTGTACCCAGCTTGGATCTATCTCGCTGCCACCAGATAAGATTATGGCTCTTATTAGCCCGGGTTCCCCAAATATTCCTTGGGGGACCCCCTTTCTGGCCTCCCCATCTTCCCCTGGAAAGACCCCCCCCCAAGACTCAGAAGGCTGAGTCCACGGGAAAGGGAATTATCTCCCCTCCCTTCCCCTCTCTCTCTGAACAGCCTGAGGGAATGATGCAATCTTTTTACATCACAATACCAAGAAAGCCCTGTCTCCTTTCTCTCCAAAGAGACAGCTTCAAACAAAGGGAAACTAAAGGGATTCTTTCTCTCTTTCCCCGTAGCCTGTTCCCGCCCTGGGGACAATAGGAAACTAACCCCCAGCCTGGGCTTTTCCCTTCCCCCCCCCCCCCTTAGCCTGTCACAGATGTAACAGACCTCTTGGGCACAAAAATTCCTCTCCCTAGGAAAGAAACTTCCACAAGTTTAAAAAGAAAACTTTATATAAAAAGAAAGAAAATACAGAACAATAATACTGCATTAAAGATCAATACAGGCTCTTGCTTATAAGAAAATATGAATAACCAGTCTGATTTAAAAAATAGCCAATTTAAAACAGTCCAGCAAGTTAACACACAGTAAATACAAATCAAAGCACATCACAGCCGATGACTTTGTTTCCTTTAGTACTTACAGACTTTTAGTAGAATATTAGAAGGAAGATTGGAGTTAGAGAGAAGCTTGTTTACTCATAGCCGAGGAAAACAACAAAGACCTAGAGTACACAATTCCCGCCCCTGACTTTTAAAAAATCCAGTTCTCTGATTGGTCTCTGGTCAGGTGTTTGGTTCGCCCTTTGTTCACCCTTTACAGCTAAAAGAAAATTAACCCTTACCTATCTACTTATGACAACTCCTTCATATAACAAGAGAACCAAGGGACACCCAAGGAAATTAATAGGCAGCAGGTTAACAACAAAGAAAAGGAAATACTACACACAACACAGTCAACCTGTAGAACTCATTGCCAGGGCATGTTGCACTGGTGAGCCCACATATCGAGTACTGAGTCCAGTTTTGGGACCCCCACTTCATAAAGGATGTGGACAAATTGGAGAGAGTCCAGTGGCAACTAAAATGATTAGGGGGCTGGGGCACATGACTTATGAGGAGAGGCTGAGGGAACTGGGCTTATTTGGTCTGCAGAAGAGAAGAGTGAGAGGAGATTTGATAGCAGCCTTGAATTACCTGAAAGGGGGTTCCAAAGAGGTTGGAGCTAGGCTATCCTCAGTGGTGGCAGATGACAGAACAAGAAGCAATGGTTTCAAGTTGCAGTGGGGAAGGGCTAGGTTGGATATTAGGAAAAACGATTTCACTAGGAGGGTGGTGGAATAGGGTGAGTTACCTCAGGAGGTGGCAGAATCTCTATCCTTAGAGATTTTTAAGGCCTGGCTTGAGAAAGCCCTGGCTAGGATGATTTATTTGGGGTTGGTCCTGTTTTGAGCAGGAGTTTGGACTAGATGACCTCCTGAGGTCCCTTCCAACCCTGATATTCTATGATTTTAAGTCCAAAAATATAACCAGTCCAAAAAAGAACTAGATAAGTTCATAGAGGATAGGTTCATCAATGGCTGTTAGCCAAGATATTCAGGGATGTGACCCCATGTTCTGGGTGTCCCTAGCCTCTGACTGCAAGATGATGCAACTGAACGACAGGAGATGGACCTTCAATAATAGCTCTGTTCTGTTTTTTCCTTCTGAAGCACTTGGCATTGGCCCCTGTCAGAAGACAGGATACTGAAGTAAATGAACAATTAGTCTCATCCAATGTGGCCATTCTTATGTTCTTATGTGAGGCTCCATTTTCTTCTCTGCTTACCAGACCTCATACCTGACGGGGTCCATATACCCCACTACCTCAAATGGTCCCTGCGATTGAACCAGTAATTTTAACAGTAAACTCGGTAGTAACAAGAACATTCAATCACACAGTCCAAACACTTGCAGCTGGACCCCTTGATTATAAGTGTCTTCTGTACCTGTTGTGCAGTTAGCAAAATTCTTCTAGCAAATGCCCACAGCGTCCGGGAGAGATTTCTTATTTGAAGAATGTATTGGACTATGTTCATTGCCTGGGGTCTTTGCTCTTTCATTTCTCCGATCAGGTTTGAAAAACCTCAAGGCTGCTTCCCAGACAGCAGTTCAAAGCGAGAAAACTTGGAGCCTTGAGGCACCTTCCTGATAGCTAAAAGGAGTCTGACCTTCACGGTCCTCCTGTCAGGCGACGTCTTCTTCCACTGGGCCTTCTTCCCACTGCCCCACCTTGCTGTCCCCAGCTGCTCATCACGCTTGGCTGCCATGTTACTAGTGGCACAGCCTGCATCCACTATCTTGGCTCTTGCCCAACAGGTCCCTGCTGTAGCTCATCCCTGGCTATCTGTTGGTGCAGCTGATTTGTGCTGTCCCAGCTCCTGGCTCTGGTCTGCTCCAGCTCCCCAACTGTGCCTCAGTGCTGCTGCTCTGCCTCTGGGCGTGCTCTGGCTCTTCTGGCTCACTGCTGCTCATCTGTCTCTGGGAATAGGGATCGAGGACACATGCAAGGCTCTGCAGCGTCAGACCTGGAAAGGTGGACATGATGTAAAGGTTCTGTGGCATCAGAGCTATGAACAAAACACTGGGGAACAGACTCTACCAGTGTGTAGAGCTATGGTCATGATAAAGAAGTTCATCATTGTAGAGTTTCTTTCTTATCTCTTTGGCTATCTGAAATTGTAGCTTCTGTTTGTCAAATTGATCAAGAGCCCTGTTCTCACAGGGACTAAGCCACTTTGCATCAGAAAGCTGCAGTATCTTCTGGTAGTCTACGAGTTACAGAAAGGCCAAGGTGACAGGATGTGTGGGGCTGGGGGCTGACGAGTGACAATGAAAGAGGTCAGGGGATGGTCAGGGACAGAGAACTCAGTAGCTGAGATATTGCTATATAGGTTTGCTTGTCAACCTGAGATAGAATTTTGGGTTTGACTTTTTGATTCTCTTATATCTTACACTAATATGTGAGAAAAAGATACTGTGTGTTTTGCTTCTGCCTGGCCAGATGGGTTTGTTAGTATAATGGGAAGAGATAAGGGATACAACCAAGAAAGTTACAGGGTATGGTGGGAGTGTAATATCTGAGCATACACTGAAAGGCTGCCTGGCTCCTTTCTCAAGCCAAGGTCAAACAAATCAGTGTTCGATGATGAAGTGATAAGCCATTAGATTTAAGGAACTTCTCAGACTGTGAACTTCCACAATACTCAGCTCTGACAAACTGGAACACAGCACCCTTGATTAATGAGGCGGCATCCTTTCCCCTTTGTGTCATACAGATTTAAAGTCAGTGGCCCCTGCTGATCACCTTTTGCAGATGCATTTGCCCAATTTCTCAAGAAGCTTTTTGGTTTTGACCCCATAAATGATCGGGTTGAGCATGGGGGGGATGAGGAAGAAGAGGTCGACCAAGATAATGTGAAGGTGGGGAGTGATGCCCTGACCAAACCGATGTGTCAAAGTGGAGAAGAGGAAAAGAATACAAGATGTCAGCATCACACAGATGTGGGCTGTGCAGGTGTTGAGGGCTTTTGGGTGAGCGTTCTTAGAGGAGATTCTGAGGACGGCCCTGATGATCAGACCGTAGGACAGGGCAACAAGCATCAGATCTAACCCAATGATAACAAATGCCATCACCAAGCCATATATCTTGTTGACTGTGATGTCCCCACACGACATCTTCATCACAGCTATGTGCTCGCAGTAAGTTTGGGGGATAATGCGGTTGGCACAGAATGGCTGCCTGCTCAGGAGCAGGGGCAGGGGAAGAAAGAAGAGAACAGCTCTTATCAAACCCACAAGCCCTAGCTTAGCTATTCGTGCATTGGTGAGGATGGTGAAGTATCTCAGAGGGTTACATATGGCAACATAGCAATCAAAGGCCATGGCCACGAGGACAGCTGACTGCATAACAGAAACTGCGTGAAGGAAGAATATCTGGATGAGGCAGCCACCCACAGTAATACCTTTCAAATTGAACCAAAATATACACAGGTCCTTTGGCGCGACAGAGGCAGATATGCCAATATCTGTGAGTGCCAGCATGCAGAGTAGCAGGTACGTTGGCTTGTGCAGGGTCTGCTCTTTGCCTACAACAAACAGAATCATGAAATTTCCCAAAGGGCCGATAATGTAGAATGTAGAGAAAGGGATGGAAATCCACATATGCACATCTTGCAGGCCAAGGATGCCTATTAGGATAAATGCTGAAGGGTCAGATAGGGAGAAGTTGAAAGATGCCATGAGGTGGCTGATGCTCCAGACAGGCTCAGAAATGATCAAGGTGCCTGTCAAGGGAGAAAAGCACAGCAATGGGGGTTACACATTATATAAGAAATAGTATAGTAAATATTTTATAGTTACTAAGAATCTAGAAAGGGGCTTAGCAGCGACTGGCAACGTTTACAGATGGCGGCAGATTATTTAGGTGATAATCAAGTCCAGAGAAGTTCTCTGAAAGAGTTGACCAAGCCAGGTTAATGCGCAGCATGATGGCAGATGAAGTTTAATGTGAATAACTGCAGTGTGTATGCCAATTGGAGGGAAAAGCTTGAAATTCTCAAACACGTTACAGGGTTCTAATTTAACTGTATGAACTTCGGACACAGACCTGGTTGTCATGGTGCACAGCTCTTCGAAACCCTACTCACAGTGCAAGCAGAAATTAAGCAAAACATTGGGATTCAGGAGGAGTTAGATGAGGAGTCATACAGGAAATGCAATGCCATGAGATCTGTCAGTCAATTCTTTACCCTTCTCTGGACTCCACTCTAGTACTGGGCACCCTTCTCACACAGGACGTTGCAGAACTAGAGGGGTTAAGGGAATGATCAAGGCCCTGAGGAAATTCTCATATGGAGACTGGGATTGTTACCTTACAAAAGAGAGGAATAAGAGCCGACATGAGAATAGGCTATACATTTCTTGTAGAGTAGATCAGGAATATGTTCTCCCTGTCTCATAACACAAGATCAAGAGGACATTCAATTAAACTGAAAAGTCGTAAATTCAAAACAGATTAAAGAAAGAATGCTTTCTTCACTCAGTGCCTAATTAGACTGAGGAACTCATTACCACAAGAGAACATTGAGAGCATGAGCTAAGCAGGAATTAGTACGGTTTGGACATTTAGATGGATAGTGAAACTATCTAGTTATAATAGTTACAGCTAAATAAATATTTTGGAAAGCCGATAGACCCATGTGTTTCAGGGCACAGAACAATTTCTAGCTGTTAGGCATTTGGGTGACACCCTCATGATGGTCAGGTCATCCTCCCCATCCACCCACTGCTGGGTTTCTTACACCTACTGCAGCACCTGGGGCTGTCACTGTCAGAGAGAGGACACTGGGCTAGATGGACCATAGGTCTGATCCACGATGCAATTCCTATGTTAGAAAGGAGCCAAGTATCCCTTATAGAAACAGACATTAGCCTGCCTGGATACGACTTTGTGCTCAACAGAATGGACACTAGGGGCACAAGGGTTTTGGTATTTAGGGATATAGGCTACTCCCGCTCGAGGTCCATATGTTATTTAAATGGTGAGAGTAATTAAACATCAGGACAATTTACCAGGGGTCTTGGCAGAGTCTTCATCACTGAGAATTTTTATCTCAAGGTTGGATGTTTCTCTAAAAGATCTGCTCTATAAATAATTTTAGAGAAAATCTCAGGCTTGTGTTATACTGACTAGATTATCACAATGGTCCTTCTCAACTTGGAATCTTTGAACATGTCCCCAGGAGTCACCTGGAAGCGTTTTGCCTGCAAGCTTGTGCCTGAGTCTAATGAAGGCATTTTTTTCTATTCATGACCATGTTGAATTTAACCCTTTAGGGAGAAATTCTTGTTTGACTGCGGCACCTTGGAAATGTTACACTAGGTAGGTATTTCAAAAGGCTGAGGGATCTCATGAGGCTCTGCATGGATGAATGTTTTAGGTGAGAAAAATAATGACTTGACCCCATAAAATCTCTGCACCGAGGAATGAATGTGCAAGCATCACCATGAATGGCTAACAGCATTGGCTAACAAATGGTCCCAGAGCATCTTGAGTTTAACATCTGTGTTCCAGTGGCTGACTGTTTCAGTCAGCTGCCACTGGCTACCTAGGCCCTCACATGTCCCAGAGTTGCCTGCTCTCATTATGCAACGTGCATGCTTCTCAGCTTGCGAGTTATTCCTGTGTAGCAGTTCCTGAAGCTACACACAGTGTGTATGGATGTACCAAGAGCAGCAGCACAGGTGCCCTGGCATTTGCCTCCCTGTGTGTGAGATTTCTCACAGGTGAGACAGATTCACTGATCTCCCCCTCACCAAGGGAGCAGGCGTGACGGGAGACACCTCAACCCCTGCAGAGAAAGAGCTGTGGGGAGCGTGGGGCAGCTCGGAGGTTGTGGGAGCCAGGGGTGACTAGCGAGTGTGGAGAAGACACTGGCGACCAGGGTGTTGCTGGAATCGGGGCAGCCTGGGATGGGGAAGAAGAGTACAGACAGGGGGTCAAAATATGATGGGAAATAGGATCACCTGAGGAATAAAGATCAGTGGTTCTTCCCGTCAGTGAAATGCCTGAAGTTACATAATTAGCATTCAACAACCACCATTGGAAACACCCAGGATGCAGTTCTGTGGGTTTCCAGGGCAAAGAGACCCTGAGACCCCGCAAATTCACTCCGGGGCAGGAAAGGTCTCAGCACTGGCTTTGGACAACAATCGCAAAGAAAAATTTCAGCAGCACTGCCTGCCTGTACATGCCACTCCATGCCACCACAACCCCAAGCACTGCCACCTGTACATGTACACCCCTCTCTCCAGCCCAATAACCTTCAGTGCTACCCGCCTGTTTGTGTACACCCCCCTGCCTGCCCCATAACTCCCAGCACTGCCCACCTGTCCATGTATGTCCCCCACCCTCACAACTTCCAGTCCTGCCACACAGTGATACCTCCCACCCAGGACCAAAACCAGGTGCCAGACCCCACAACGACAGCTCATAGAAATATCTCCTCAGACTAGGTTAAACTCAGTGTCTGCCTGCACCAGGGAAAAGCGGGAGATCAGACTGAACTGCCTTTCCAGGGGTGAGGGGAATCCAGCAGCAACTCAGCCTGTGCAGGGAAGGAGAGAGAGACAGACCTGGTGGGAGGGAGAGAGGACGTGGAAACTAAAAGGATCCAGCATGAGTAACTCTTCCTCAAAGCCACACAAAGCTTTAACGTATTGCAGCCCATTAGAAACCCGGACACCCCTTCCTGAGGCTGCTTTTCTGTGTTGGCAATTGCTGATGTTGCCACACGTCTGTAGTGGGGCTGCTCTCGGGAGGAGAGATGGTCTGAATGGAGGATGTTGTCAGAGACAATCTCTTACTGTGTGATCCTCACTACATTACAGTCTGACACATACATACATCCTCCCTCAGCCCCCCACCCCAGGAGGCCTCATCACGCCTCTTCTGTCTATGCATTAGGCAGGACATCCATTCTCTATTTCACCTGGTTTCAGGACTCCATGACACTGTGATCTGGATACTGCACATCTCCCAACCCCACCACAAAGACACACGGTCACTTTATTCCTGGACCTCCCCTAGTGAGATTTCCAACACCTCCTGGTTTCCTATAAGCCACAAACAAGCTTTTTCCCCCCTGCGTTTTGGTGCTTCTTTTCCTTTACAAAACCAGAGATGCAGGGGCACAAAGACAGCAGACCCCTCTCCTCCTTGCCAAGTAATTGTTATCCTAATTGTTTTGAACCTTTAAGCCTGTGAGCTTGAGATTTTAGCAACTCTCCTGTCAGTTCTTCTTTGGTCCAAACAAGCCCACCTGTCTGGATTACTCCAGCTGAAGTCATTGGAAGGTCAGTGTAAACCAGGTAATTTTTTAAACTCCCTACAAGTGGATTGAGGATGAAGTCTTGGCTAAGCTGGAAGTTTTACCATTGAACTCAATGGGATAGAGATTTCACTCTTAGTGTTTAACTTTCTGTTGCCAGCTGTGAAAAACATGGCTTCAGGTCCTCCTGCAGAAAGTGCTATTCTGTTGGGGTGCTGAAAGAGTCTGAAGGAAACCTCCAGTTTATGTGGCATTCTGAGACCAGGCATGAAAGATGGAGATTTCAAAACACACCAGCCCTGATTTTGCTCTCAGGGTGGCCAGTGTCAATCTGGAGCGATCCACTGAAGTCAGAATGTGAGAGTAAAATCTGGCCAGTGTGCGACCCATTCTCATTGTGAATCCTCTGTTAACACAGATACACACAGCAGAGGCTTTTGTTACACTTCTTAACAGGACAGTGAAATTTAGAAAACTTGAGCGAACCCGAGGAAAATCCACACAGCCCAAAACAGGAAGCTACTGAAACAGATAGAAGGACTCAGTAAGAAACAAGGAATTGATCTTAAAAATGAATATTTGTCTAAACTATTTACGATAATTGTTTTGTTCCTATTTTACCAGGTAAAATGCCTTGGTGTTACTGACAATACTAAACAGTTCAAGCTGCCATGCTGGTGAATTCCTGCCCACGTGGTTCTTGCTTTGAACCCTGGAACCCTGCCTGAGCCCTTAGCACTAACTTTAATGCAGAAACAGGCAACTCACCTAAATCCCACTCAGCAGAGAGAGGAAATCTCCTTACAGCAACAGGAAAGCAGAACTCTGAGAATCAGTGTATGAATCTTACATGTCTGACACTCGACATGCTGGACAGCGACCTTTATGATTTCCCTGTGCAGTCCCTGCAGACTCCCAGTTTGTCCTGGACTCCCAGACAATTCCCTGGGCTCTGTGAGCGGTGAGAGAAGCAGAAAATAGACGCTGGAGAACTTCAGCCCGCGAGCCTCCCCCAGGAGTGAGGAAATGATTCCCTGATAACAAGGGCTCAGATTGTCAGGGCAAACTGAGTCTCACAGATTTGATAGAGTGGTCCGGTACTATTGAAACCCTAGAAAGAAAAGGAAGAACCAAGGCTTAGACGTACTCATTTATCTATTATCATTTCCCTGCTGCTGCTCATTGTCATAGAATCTGAGCATCTCCTCCTCCCCTCCCGGCTGACGAGCCCTGTGCTGAATCCCTGATAACGCAACATGCAATGGAAAGACTCTCACACATCCTTGTTTCAAACACAGAGCAATAGCCCTTCCCATCTGGTAACCTCTCTCTGACAGAGGGCAGCACTGATTGCCCCTGCTCAGTCATAAACCTGCCTTACTGCAATATTGTGCCATGGCTAGAAGCAGCTTCCTGAACCCCCTTCAGTGATCAGCATGTGCCCTGAAGCCTGGGGACTGCTAGAGTCACTGCACAGACTATAATTAGAAGAGGGAGGGTGGAGGGAGACGTTCAGAGGCCCAGATGTGAGTTAGGTGCCCAGTATCCAGAGTTGGAGAAACATCTGGCAGCTTCCAACCTTTCTAACAGCTCATCTCCTCTCTGCATTGAGTAAGCATCAAATTTCAATACTGCGTTGATCTTTCAGAAATCGATGCAGAAACGGGTTGTGCTGTCCTGTGTTAGTGCTAGTACAATGGGACTTCTCTACTCACCGTGTGATTGCGTCACTACTCCCAAGGCCAAAATGACCTGGAGTTCCTCTCACATTGTATCGCACATTTTAGTAGGGATCAGTCAGAGAGTTTCCCTGATCTGCTGCCTTGGTAGTTATGGTTGCCCAGTATGGTGGTATTTTAGGTAGATGTGCCGTTGTAGGGGTGAGAACACAGTGGAAAAGGAATCAAACAACTGCTACACCTGGGATCCGAGGCGACAACTTCTTTAACGTCGCCATCAAAGTTCTGTGAAATCGCTCCACCAACCCATCAATCTGGGGATGGTAGATCAATGTTCCTAATGTCGTTACCCTCAGTAGATCGCCTACTTCTTTCCTTGGTTGTAAGGTGAAGTTAGGTCCTCGATCAGTAAGGATTTCTTGCTGTATTACCACCTGGGAGAAGAATTACATAAGCTTATTTGTGATGGTAGGTGTGTAGCCCCTCTCCTGTTCACTGGCCCAGTAGGAGGTTATTCAAGCTAGGGGAAGCCTGCCTTGTGACTTTTTACACAACTCTGGGAAACTAGTCCTTAGGCTCCTTTGTGTGCTCTGCGTTGTGTTAGGGTGTGTTCACCTGAGGCCAGACCCACTCAGAGAAACCACCAGGAACAGGCTTTATTCTGTAAACAACATAGAACAGGATCACAGTCCATCAGCCTCCTCTCTGCTTGCCTTCTGCATGCTCCCAGCTCAGTCAGTGCTGAGACCTCTTGCTGGGAGGGCAGAGGCAACATCCTGGAAGGAACCAGGAAGTTCTCCCAACCTGCCGCAGTTTGTAGTTGTCATAAACAGATAGCTAAGGGTTAATGTTTCTTTTACCTGTAAAGGGTTAACAAAGGGAACCAAACACCTGACCAGAGGACCAATCAGGAAACCGGATTTTTCAAAGTGAGGGAGGGAACTTCTGGGGGTGTTTGTTTTTGTTCTGTCTGTTTGTTTTCTCTCGGCTATGAAAGAAGAGGTTTTCTTTCTATCTCCAAGCTTCTTTCTACCCTTCTGTTACCAAGGTGTGAGTACAAAAGGAAAAGCAATAGGTTTATATTGTATTTTGTATTTACATGTGTGTACCTTGCTGGAATGTTTCAAATTGGATATCTTTTTGAATCAGACTATTTATTCATATTTTCTTATAAGCAATAGCCCTGTATATGTCATCTTGATGCAGAGTTTATATGTTTATGTCTTTTCCTTTCTTTTAATATAAAGCTTTCTTTTTAAAACCTGCTTGAAGTTTTTCTCTAGTTAAGGCTAAGGGACGAAGGGAGGGGGAAAATATCTTTGTATTAGCTTGACTAGGTTTGAATGCATAGCCTCGGGGGAAGGTAAATTTCCCTCTCTGTCTTGCATTCAAGGAGTTAAGTACAGTATCGCCCAGGATAACCCAGGGAGGGGGAGCTGGGGATGAAATAAAGAGGAGACAAGGGGAGGGGGTTGGTTTCCCTTTGGTGCGAGACTCAGGGCTTCTGAGTCTTGGGGTCCCTCCAGGGAAAGTCTGGGGGACCAGAGCGAGGCAGGCGCTGTAATTCCTGTCTGGTGGCAGCGAGATCAGGTCCAAGCTGGTAATAAGCTTGGGGGAGTTTCATGCTAAGCACCCAGATTTTGGACGCTAAGGTCCAGATTTGGGACAGAGGCTTATTACAGTAGTCCACAGCTGGTAGTTCCCAGGGCTGCTGTTGAAGCATTCTGGACCTTGGGCTACAGGTGCATTGGTGAAGCACAACGGGATGCCTTTGGAGTATGCAGTGCATAGTCAAGGATAACAAGGACATGTTGATACCTTATAGCGCTCTTCTCTAGGGGCCCCACGAAGTCCATGCCTGTCCTTCCAAATAGGTTATTAACATGGGAGAGCGGGCTGAGAGGGGCTTGAGATATTCCCCTAGGATTGGTCAGTATAATAGAGACAGAAAGTCTGGAGCACTGGGCCTGGTGCAAGATCTGAGGCCTAAACAAGATGCTGTGAACCAAAGTCAGGTCATCTCTTAAAGCAGATGCTCACAAGTTCACTGTTCAGTACATGGACTTGGCAAAGTTGTTGTTAGCGTACTAGGCCCTAGATATTTACCTAAATCTATTCCAGCTAGTACAGCTACATCCTAGTCTAGCACAAAATAAGATGCTTTGACAAAATAATGAATAGGGATATTTTGCCTAAGATATCAGGAACCAGAGGAGGTAACAAACAGGTGTCATGAAAAACAGAAGGTGGTACGTAAGTTGTTTATCCCTGTTGTTTATCTCAGTCTAAAAATGTTGGGGTACCTCACCTTAACGCTTTGTGGAGCCTAGGGGACAGCAGAGACTCCTGCTGCTGACTGAGCCACTCGGCACTCATATGTTAATATACTTATGACCATTGAGTTAGGACTGTGCTTTGAGGGCAATAAACCTGGCCGAGTGCCTTTGTCACCAAACTGTGCCTCTGGTCTTTCTTTATGAGTAACATTGAGGCCTGCAGAATGTCCAGGCTGCCTTGTCTGCTAATACTGATAACATTGGAGCTCCAAGGACAGAACTGAGCAGCCTAAACAGCATTACCAAGGCAGTGACATTCCAACTTTCAGCACTTAACCACAGCCAGTTTACACGCTAGGCAGGAGGCACAATGGTTGCTGACTTTCTCCAGACTGTGGAGTTGTTCACCCGTGGGCTCAAAGTGTGGCCACTGCCTCAGTCGCTGGGGTTACCCCACTTCCCCATTCACAAAAGCCAGTTGTTCATAAGTATGACTAAGGATAAGATTATGTCACAGAAGTCATGGATTCTGTGACTTTCAGTCACCTCTGTGACATTTTCTGCTTCAGCCCCAGGGTGCCAGAGACACATGTGTCAGCCGGCAGGGGCCCTGGAGCTGTCAGCTGCCACGGACGGCTGGGAACCCCACAGCTCTTAGCCACTGTGAGCAGCAGGTTAACCTGGTGCTCCAAGTTGCCATGGGTGGTGGGGGGATCTGGAGCTCCGAGCTACTGTGGGTAGTGGGGGAACCTGGAGCTCTGAGTTGCTGCAGGTAATCAGGGGACCCAGAGCTCTGAGCTGTTGGGGCTGCAGCAGGAGACATGGAGCTGTCAACCACTGCAGCGGTGATATGTGCTGGACTCCCGCTTGGGCTCTCATCCCCCTTCTCAGGCTTCAGTCATCCACCCTTAAACCCTCCCATCATTATTTTTAATAAAGATCACAGACAGGTCACAGCCTTCCGTGAATTTCTGTTTATTGCCCACGACCTGTCCGTGACATTTACTGAAAAAAAAACGACAAAATCTCAACCTTAGGTATGACTGATCATCTGGGCTGCCCCTCATTCCTAAACAAAGTTGTGTTGTGGACCAGCACAGCCACTCCCTGGTTGAATGCATTCTGGACACTGTTGAGGACTGTGATTATTGCAGACCTACTGACCTGGCCAGAAGTGCCCTCCACAACATCATCTTTTTCCTCTCCTATTCCTACCAACTCTGTCCGTTTTATGCATCCACTCACCAAGGTGTCAGTCTCCATCTTGTCAGTCGGCCATTCCACCCATTCCTTCAAGACTTCACCAAAGTGGTTCCGGTACCTCCCCAATGTGACCAGAAAGTTCGGATATTGGAAATAATTTCCCTAAAAAGTTTATTAAAGTTTAGCACAACTAAGTTTCCACACAATAATTCCTGTATTAGTCTAAATGGAACATGGTGTTGATTACATCCAAAATACAGTTACAAGCAGATACACATTTAGATGTTATATCCTAGCAACCATGCAGTGATATGCATTAGCTAAATATTATTCACCACAGGATCAGGCTCGGGAAATACCTTCCCGTCATGTCGTGACTGCAGAGGGGTAAAGAAAACCTCTGACAAAGGAACCTCTAAATAATTTTGCTCTTTATACGCTATAGCGGCATTTCTCAAACTGGGGTCTACAGACCCCTAGGGGTCCCCGAGGGTATTCCAGGGGGTCTGCCGGCCTGCTGATCAATGCCTCCCCCTCCCTCCCAGTGCCTCCTTCATGTCAGGGAACAGCTGTTTCCTAGAGTCAAGGAGGAACCAGGAGGGAGGGGGAGGAGCAGGGATCCTGGCTCCATGCTTCTCCCAGAAGAGGATGGCACATCCCTGTGGCCCCTGAGGGGTGCATGGGGTCTTTGCACACTGCCCTGCCTCAAGCGCCAACTCCACAACTCCCATTGGCTTGGAACTGCAGCCTATTGGAGCTGCAGCGCAGTGCCTGTGGGCATGGGCCAGCGTGCGGAGAACCCCTGCTCCCCACCCCCCCGCAGGATCCACTTCCAGAGGGATGTGCTGATTGCTTTCTGGAGCCGCCTGAGTTAAGCGTCACCTGGCCGGAGCATGCACCCCTCACCCAAACTCACTCTCAGAGCCCACACCCTGCTCGCCCTCCTGCACGCCAACCCCCTGCCCCAGCCCACAGCCTGAACCCTTCACTCAAACTCCCTCTCAGAGGAGGCACCCCCACCCTACATCCCAAACCCCTGCCCCAGCCCAGAGCCTGCACCCCTCTCCCAAACTCCCTTCCAGAGCCCACACCCTGCTCGCCCTCCTGCACTCCAACCCCCTACCCCAGCACAGAGCCTGCACCCCACACCCAAACTCCCTTTTAGAGGAGGCACCCCCACCTTACATCCTAAACCCCTGCCCCAGCCCAGAATCTGCACCCAAACTCCCTCTCAGAGCCCACAACCTGCACCCCCACCCACACCCAAACTCCCTCCCGGAGCCCACACCCCACAACCACTCCTGCACATCAAAGTGAGTGAGCGCGGGAAAGAGTGAGAAATGAAGGGAGGGGGGATGGAATGAGCAAGGGATAGAGCCTCAGAGAAGGGAAGCAGAGGCAGGGTCGGTGCAACCATTTAGGTGACCTAGGCGGTCGCTTGGGGCACTAGGATTTGGGGGCAGCAATTTCTTTGGCAGTGACCACGGCGGCCAGGTCTTTGGCTGCCCTGGTTGCCACCAGCATTTAGGCGGACGGAGCTGGAGCAGGGGAGCGCTGGGAAGGCCTCCTGCAGCAACTAAGGGGGGGGGCGGCAGGCAGGGGAACTCCCCACCCCAGCTCATCCTGGGAGGCGGGAGAAGTGAAGCAGTGATGGCGTGCTCGGGGTGGAGGCGGAGCAGGGGTGAGCTGGGACAGGGTGGGTGCCTCAGGCCAGAGGATAGGGGGTGGGGAGCTGCCGCAGGCGGGGGGGCGCCTCAGGGCAGGGGTTCAGGGATGGGCACAAGGTGGAAGTTTCGTCTAGGGAGCAAAACATCCTTGCACTGGCCCTGGGCAAAGGTGTAGCCTCGGGGAGAGGATGGGGAAGGGAGCAGGGCAAGGGCTGAGTGAGGCTGATCCAGTAGCGTAGCTGGTGGGACTCTGCGGAGCACGGCCAGAGGAGATGTGGGGCAGCAGCCCAGCGCGAAAGCAGTGTCTGCCAGCTTCACGGCTTGCCGTACGGCCGGAGAAGCCCCGGGGCTGCAGGTCAGCGCGGAAGCGCAGGACGGAAGGTGAGTGGGGGGGAGGAGTCTGGTCTGGGGGTGTGGCCAGAGGGAGCCAAGGGGGCGTGGCCAGAGAGGGAGCCAAGGGGGAGGGGCGCCTTTTTTACGCCACTGGGCTGACCCTGCCCTTTAGCCCAGTTAACACAAGACTAATGGCTAGGCCCCTCTTTTCAAGGTTTTCTAATCTCATTTGCCATATTGCTCCCTGAGTACAGGTCTGTCTCATCTTACGCTGGGGTTACGTTCCGCAGTCAGCGTGTAAAGCAAAAATCACATATAGTCAAAATTACGTTGAGTGTAGTGGCGGGTGGAATCGCCCGCACTACAGAAACAGTATTTAAATTGTTATTTTTCTCTTTTTTTGTTGTTTTTTTCTTGTTTTTGCAGACCATGTAAAACTAAAATTGAGCGTGTTAAATGCGCCTAAGATGCGACAGACCTGTACTGAACTAAGAATTTCTTTTTAAACAAACTTACATAATTATTTGCTGCACCTGGTTCCAATTAACCAGTTTTTCTTTCTTTTTATTATGTCAACCCAATCCTTAAATAAGCTAACACTGATAATTCAAGGGTCACTACAATCCAGCACCGATAGAGCGTTCCCAAAAGTGGGGGGCCCAGGGACCATGCCCTTGTGTCCCTACCTCTGCCTCTTGCACCCGAGTCCACGGCCCTGGCTAAGTCAGAGCAGGCCGGGAGCCATGGATCTTCAAACTGCCTGTGGTGGGGGGACCAAGAGCAGCCCCCAGGGCAGATGGAGGGTTTGCGTCTCCCCACAGCTGCCTGTGTGGCTCTTACCCTGACCCAGCTTCAGCCAGAGGATGGGGCCATGGAGCCGCAGCCCGGTCATGGTAAGAGCCATGCAGCCAGGCTCCACCTGCCCTGGGCAGGGGGCTCAGGTTTGAGGACACAGGCCACAGCTGCTCTCTGCCTCCCTGCCACCCTGGGGAGGTGAAGGGTCCGTGACGCAGCACCCCTTGCTGCCCGGGCTCCCCGACCAGGCTCCAGCTATCAGCGGGGCCTTGGGGGGAAGAGGATGGGCAGGGGGCCCATGGCAAATAGTGGACAGACCAACGGACCATGACTCCCCCCACCCGAGCCCGCATTATGGCGCCAATGCTACAAACTTAACACAAACTACCCCTTTCTTTCTGATGATGTCATTCATTTTGGTCATGTTTTGGGCCTATTGCTTATCAACAGGGGCAGGAATGGAGGTCACAGTGGGTAGGGGAGTAGCATGCTGTGCCCTGACCCAGGAGTGTTCCCAGCACAAGGGCTCTGGACTTTTAATGGCAGATTAACCACTAAGCAGGGGCTGCCTGCCTGCTGTGACCACCCTGAAGTCCATCTCCCTTTCTTTCAATCCCTGATCCCCTATCCCCACCCTTAGGCTTTCTGTTTGTAACTGTTTCTGTTTCCACCAGTTCTACTTCACAGAACACTAAAATTCCTGAGCCAAGGCCTTGGCTAAGCTGTTGATCAAAGCGCTGCACATCAAGAATAAGGAAACTCCTTTCTCTGATGTTCTCTGACTTCAATGTGTGAGTGTGAAATCAAGTTTCAGGCCCTTAACCTGAGAGATCTCTCTAATAGGGATAGACTCATTCCCTCCACTATTCACCCACGCACACACATACTTCCACCCTGCTGCTCTGGTGGCTTATAAATAGGCTTGGTAGAATTCAGTTTTTAGTTTCTTATAACTTTGATGGGTAATAGCGACTGTTTGGTTTTAAGCTCTTTGGTATTTTTATAAATTTTATTTTTCACCAGTTAAGGGAAATTATGGTGGGGAGGTCAGATAGTTTTTTTATGACAGTAGAAGTTGAGATTCAAAGAGTTCAAGCTTTTATACACAGAGAGACAAGGTGGGTGAGGTAAAATCTTTGTTTGGGTCAACCTTGGTTGGAGAGTCAAAGAGACAAGTGTTTGAGCTCCACAGAGCTCATAGGCCCTCAGACCTGGAGAAGAGCCCTGTGGAGCTCGAATGCTTGTCACTTTCACCAGCAGAAGTTGTTCCAATAAAAGATTTCACCTCCCCCCCTTGTGGCTCTCATATCCTGGGACCAACAGGACTACAACAACACTGCAAAAACCACAAGGTGTCAATATCTTATGTCAAGATATCCTAAAACCAGAAATGATTTGTTGAGTTAAGTATTTATTCACTGGTCCATTTGTAAGAAGCCTAATTCAGAGTCTAAATCACTGGATTTTGACACTAAGACTATATCTATACTTTTGTCAGCATAAATTATGTCACTCGGGGTGTGAAAAAAATATACCTCTGAGCAACATAAGTTTCACCGACAGAAGCTCTAGTGTGGACAGTGCTATATCGGCAGGAGAGGTTTTCCTACCAATGTAGCTACCCCTGTTCATTGGAGGTGGTTTAATGATGTCAATGGGAGACCTCTCTCATCGACACTGAGTGGCTACATGAGAGATCATACAGTGGTGCAGCTGCATTCATACAACTGTGCCTCCATAAGCTTACAAGTGTAGACATGGCCTAACAAGTTCTCAAGAGCATTTTTCTTGCTTTCTCTCTCTGTAAATTTTGATTATGATTGATGGAAATATTTTTGTGGGTTTGTGTGTGTACAGTAAAATCAACAGCTAATTTCTAAGTTATTATCTGCAAAAACCTAGAGATTTCAGGTGCCAAAGTTATCTTAGATAACAGCCTGTCTAAGTCTTCAATAAACATTGAATTAAAAATGAAAAGAATGGAAAATATTTTGGATAGGAAGAGCTAACGCCTCCCATCAGATTCTTACGGTGGAACTCAGCTAAGAGCTGAACATAAAAGGGGCTGTACAATGGGAATGTTTATCTGGTAGGTGCTTCAAAGCACCAAATAAGGATTTACAGACGCTCTTCTGGCTTCTGCACTGTAGTAAATGGATTGTCAAAAGGGACCATTTTGGGAATTCACATGTGGGGTCTAATTCTGCATTCCTTGCACCCTCAAAACCACCATTAACTGATTTAATAGGGGAGCAGTGACAAATGAAAGGCCTCTTGATGGAAAAGCCTGGCTATTTGTCAGGTGCATAGTTCATAGAGATGAGGTCATCTTTTTCATCTTCTTCAGACAACATGTCCAATTGCCCTCCTGCTGGTACAGGGAGGTGAAATCACACCTCGGCTGCAGCACCCCAGAGGGAATTCACTGCCGCCCATTCTCAGGGATTCTATTTAGGCCAACAGCTTTTTATTTTGCCAGAGGGTCCACAGGAGTCCTGATGTCCCAGAGACATACGGGCTGGCTATGGATCCCGGACTGACACAAACCTCCTCACTGGACTTTTTACTGCAGGCACCTTGAGCAGTGCTTAATTTGTGTCAGGCCTTTCATTACAAATTAAGCCCTGGGCGGAGGTGGTACTGCATTGGCACACAGCAGCAGCTCTTTGCCTTCACAGCAGCAGACAGTGCAATATGACTGCTAGCCGTCGTCTCCTGGGTGAGACCTCAGTGAGGTTGGTCAGGGGCGCCTGGACATAAATGGGAGTGACTCCAGGTCATTCTCTTCTTGAAGTTTCATCTCATGGAGATTCAGTCCTGCCTGAAATACCATGTGAGCTGGAGGCTTCTGCCTCAGGCTTCTCTCCCAGCTGGCAGCACCGTGTGGTCGCACATACCCCAGCCTACCCCTTGCTCCCATGGCTCATGAAGTCTGGACAATAGTGAGGAGCAGTTCAACTAGAGGATGAACAAGTGCAGAATGGTGGTAGAAGGTGCCTCTGGATGTTTAAAAGCGCACTGGCGCTCTCTGCTCACTAGGCTGTTTGTGATTAGAAGAGCACAGCAAGGAACGCTGTGCATCACAGCGGCTTTGAAGAACAGACGTGTCCCAGCACAGAGTTCAGCAGGGCAGAATCTAGGTAAAAGCATACATCTCAGAAATACAGTAGAGGCCATGTCTTCAGCTGGTGCCTATCACCGTAGTGCCTCTTACTTTAATGGAGCAATGCCAGTTTACACACGCTGAAGCTCTGGTCCTTAGGTCCTACCAGCTTCAAGTTTGTGATCTCTTGTTTCTCTTTGTTTTCTAATTGCCATGCTTTAGTCTTAGGAGAGTCTCATAATTCCTCTGATCCTCCAGGCTACACCATGGAGCCTGAGATGAGGAAGAGACCATCTAAAAAAAGTTCCCATTTCCTGAAGGGCCTCACTGAAGCCCACAATTTCCATCTGGTTTATTTCTAAGGGGATAGCATCCCAGTAAGATCATTCAGCACCACTGCCCTGCCTTGAAGAACATGCGGACCACCTTTTCCCAAATTAGCTTAGTTTTCACTGCATAGACGATGGGGTTTAACATGGGAGGAAGAAGTACGTAGAGATTGGCCAGTAAGATGTGAACGTTGTGGGGGACGTTGTGGCCAAACCGATGTGTGAAAAAGGTGAAGAACGCTGGCATGTAAAACATGAATATGACACAGATGTGGGAGCTGCACGTCCCAATAGCTTTGAGACGGGCGTCCTTGGACGGAAGCCTAAAGACAGCCCTGAGGATGAGAACGTAAGACACAACAATGAGCACAAAATCCAGTCCTGGTGACAAAAGAGTTGTAGTAAAACCATACCAGATGTTGACAGCTATGTCGGCACAGGCCAGCCGGGCTATGCCCATGTGCTCACAGTATGTGTGAGCCATAATTTTGTGTCCACAGTACGGTAGCCTCCAAAGGAGAAAAAGTGTTGGGAACATTACACAAAAGCTTCTAGCTAGAGCCACCAGCCCCATTTTGGCTATCACTGAATGTGTTAGCACAGTTGTGTATCTCAAGGGATCACATATGGCAATATACCGATCATACGCCATGGCCAGCAGGATTGTTGACTCAGCAATAAAACTAATGTGTGCAAAAAGCATCTGAGTTAGGCAGGCATCGAAAGAGATTTCCTTGGAATGTGCCCAGAATATGCTCAGAGTTTTGGGCACTGTAGAGGAAGACAATACTAGATCACAGACGGCCAGCATGGCCAGCAAAAGGTACATGGGCTCGTGGAGGCTTCGCTCCACTACGATGACAAATAATAAGGTAAAATTTCCGAAAAGTGTGACGATGTACATCAGGCTGAATGGGATGGAGATCCAGATGTGCAGCTCCTCCATGCCTGGGATGCCAATCAGGAAGAAGGAGGCAGGATGAAAGCTAGTTTGATTGAGAGCTGACATGATGTGATGAAGCTTCCTGTCTGAATTTACCCAGGGTCCCTTCCCTGTAGACAAAGAAAATATCATATGTCATCAATAATGAGAAGTACTTTGGATTTCTATAGCACCTTTCCTCTGGGGATCTGTGCAAAGTGGGATTTTCTTAAAGTTTTCTCTGAATACTGTGTGCTCAGTTTCCCCTATGTGTTACTCAGGTATCTAGGTGGTGAGATAAGGGTGTGTGATCATTGCAGAGACCCCCTAAAGGGCTGGTGTGACTGCCAACTGGCTGCCTTAGCACTCGCAATGGCTGACACTCTGTATCGTGACAACTGATAGCCGCAGTTCATCCTCTGCAGGGAGCCAGGTGAAGGTGTTGGAGAACAAAGGGAGAGGTGCAGGCCAGGTGACCTCTTTGCCCAGGAAAGACACAAAGCATGGAAGCGGGGCAGCTGGGCGTGATGGAGGCTGGGCTGTGGGAAGTGAGCCAGTCTCCTGGTTTGGGACTCAGTGGCAGAACCCAGGGCTCGGGTCTCCATATCCCCCACAAGATGGACTTTGCTGTAACTTCCTGCTTTTTGTGCTAACAAGATCTGTTCTATGCTGTGTTCCCAAAGACGAATTAACCTTTCTGTTTTACAGTGCTGTCTGAGTCACTGCTGATTGTAGATTCGGTGTGCAGAGTCCTTCTGGGGGCGTGTGAGGCTTCCCCAGGTGTCCTATTCAGGTGGACTCGCTGCAGGGGCCTGAACGCTCCAAGATCAGACCCAGGAGGTGCTGAAGTGGGGCAGGCTTCCTGCCCTGGTAACAGGTGCCCTGAGGGGAGATGCTGCATCAGAGTCCTATTTGACTTCATTCAGAGTCATGCCAGAGCACGCAGCCTGTCACTCCGTGACAGGATCCCAAAGTGATTTACAAATATCATTGAATTAGGACTCATAACCCACATCATGTCTTACTAATCTATTAGAGTTCGATATACGCATTTTCACTATATAAAGTGATAAAGGCAATGCAAACAAGTGCATTTTACAGATCGGGAAATTGAAGTACAGAGAAGATAACTGACTTGCGAAGCGCACCGAGCAAATCAGTACTCGAGTGCAGAATAGACCCCGGGAATCCTCACAGTTCCCTGCTCTAACCAGAGCTGCTATTATTATCATGAATTTGTTTTCTAGTACCCAAAAGTCTGCCTGGCAGGTGGCAGAAGATGATTACATAATAGTGGTGCATTGGGACTGATTGCTATTTACATGTTAATTCTCCTGTTACCTAGTCATCCACGCACCCCCTTTTGACTCATTTTTTGTCTGTTTCTTCTGCCTCTTGTGCCTTATCGTTGTCCCAGAGGGTGAGTCCTTTGAGGCAGGGACTGTGGTTGTGCGGAGCCCAGCCCAGAGGATGCCTGATCATTGATTGGCACCTCTCAGTAATGCTGTAATACAAATAATGACAATAATGCAAGGCTCTTTACAGTACATATAGCAGCCAAGGACCCTGCCCTACAGAGCTTGCAGTCTCAGACACCAAACCTGTAAAGACCACAGCTAGAGGGGAAAAGAGCTGAATTTTGAGGGGCAAATTCAGAAGCCAAGGTGTAAGGCAGTAAGGTCTGATGAGATGTGCAAGTTTCACCGCTCAGGAAAAGTAATTCAGGGGCTTAACATTTGCCAACCCGCAGTTTGTGCAGTAGAAGTTTGAACAGCTGCCTGATGTCTAAAGGGCTGCCTGGTGGTTTGCATTACTGCCGGTGTAGCTCTTTGCATGCCATTGCTGCAGATGTAACCCACACACCTTCTGGGTGTGGTGTTCTGTCCCATCTACTGGCACTAAGACCACTTAGAGAGAGTGAAATGAGTCTGCTCTACAGCCTTAGCTAACAGGCAGCTGGCTTTTAGTTCATTAACAAGTCACCGGGACCAGATGGCATTCACCCAAGAGTTCTGAAAGAACACAAATGTGAAGTTGCAGAACTATTAACTAAGGTTTGTAACCAGTCCTTTAAATCGGCTTCGGTATCCAATGACTAGAAGTTAGCTAATGTAATGCCAATATTTAAAAAGGGCTCTAGAGGTTACAGATCGGTAAGTCTAACGTCGGTACCGGGCAAATTAGTCGAAACAATAGTTAAGAATAAAATTGTCAGACACATAGAAAAACATAAACTGTTGAGCAATAGTCAATATGGTTTCTGTAAAGGGAAATCGTGTCTTACTAATCTATTAGAATTCTTTGAAGGGGTCAACCAACATGTGGACAAGGGGGATCCAGTGGACGTAGTGTACTTAGATTTCCAGAAAGCCTTTGACAAGGTCCCTCACCAAAGGCTCTTACGTAAATTAAGCTGTCATGGGATAAAAAGGAAGGTCCTTTCATGGAATGAAAACTGGTTAAAAGACAGGGAACAAAGGGTAGGAATTAATGGTAAATTCTCAGAATGGAGAGGAACAACTAGTAATGCTCCCCAAGGGTCAGTCCTAGGACAAATATTATTCAACTTATTCATAAATGATCTGGAGAAAGGGGTAAACAGTGAGGTGGCAAAGTTTGCAGATGATACTAAACTGCTCAAGATAGTTAAAACCAAAGCAGACTGTGATGAACTCCAAAAAGATCTCACAAAACTGATTGGGCGACAAAATAGCAAATGAAATGTAATGTGGATAAATGTAAAGTAATGAACATTTGAAAAAATAACCCCAACTATACATACAATATGATGGGGGCTAAATTAGCTACAAGAAGTCAGGAAAAAGATCTTGGAGTGATCATGGATAGTTCTCTGAAGATGTCCATGAAGTGTGCAGAGCCGGTCAAAAAAGCAAACAGGAGGTTAGGAATCATTAAAAAGGGAATAGAGAATAAGACTGGGAATATATTATTGCCCTTATATAAAGCGATGTTACGGCCACATCTCGAATACTGCCTACAAATGTGGTCTCCTCACCTCAAAAAAGGTATACTGGCACTAGAAAAGGTTCAGAAAAGGGCAACTGAAATAATTAGGGGTTTGGAATGGGTCCCATATGAGGAGAAATTAAACAGGCTAGGACTCTCCAGCTTGGAAAAGAAGAGACTAAGGGGGGATATGATAGAGATATATAAAATCATGAATGATGTTGAGAAAGTAGATAAGGAAAAGTTAGTTACTTATTCCCATAATACAAGAACTAGGAGTCACCAAATGAAATTAATAGGCAGCAGATTTAAAACAAATAAAAGGAAGTTATTCTTCACGCAGCGCACAGTCAACTTGTGGAACTTCTTGCCTGAGGAGGTTCTGAAGGCTAGGACTATAACAGCATTTAAAAGAGAACTGGATAAATGCACGGAGGTTAAGTCCATTAATGGCTATTAGCCAGGATGGGTGAGGAATGGTTTCCCTAGCCTCTGTTTGTCAGAGGATGGAGATGGATGGCAGGAGAGAGATCACTTGATCATCGCCTGTTAGGTCCACTCCCTCTGGGGAACCTGGCATTGGCCATTGTTGGTAGACAGGACACTGGGGCTAGATGGACTTTTGGTCTGACCCGGTATGGCCGTTCTTACGTTCCTATGTCATGCTGCAGAGGCTCCTGGACTGAGCTCCAGAGCTCCCTGGTTCAATCCTGGATCTGTCTGTCTGCATTACACAGACAGTTCTACCTTTATTTTAATCTGCCCCTTGCATTTCCTAACAACTTCCTGCCTGGCCTCTGAATGTGCTCAGCCGACCAAGCCTGTACAGGACAGTGGCTAAGTGTGTGTCAAATTCCCTTCTAGTGACTTGCCCACTGCAGGATAAGAGCCTACTATTCCTCCCCCCTCTTCAGTTCAGATGGCAACCATTCTGATGAGCCAGGCAGGAAGTTGTTACACCTACTTCCCTTTAATCCACACTCCAGTCCTTTTCCGTCTTGTCTACACAGGGGAGTTAATTTGCACTGAGTTTGTTCACACTAAGTGGTACATATTAGATAGTGCACACTGACTGTGTGCACATTGTCAGCTGTTTTCTTATTCAGTATGTGTCGGTGCATCTAGATGGCTGGGCAGCGTAAATGCTCAGCATTCTGGGTGAGTATCCCATGGTGCTTCGCGTCACGGCTGGGCTCTATGTATTCTGGGATTTTTCTCTTTGCACGTTGTGGGATTCATAGCAGCAGTTTCCCAGAAGGGAGTGGAATCCTTAGACCTCCTTCCACCTGCCTTGCCGGTTGTTTGCACCGTTCCCCATAGTTGTATGTGCTTCTCTAAAAATAGCAAAACCACTAATGTGGACAATATTTAAATGAACTAAGAAAGTTCAGGTGATTAAAAACTGGGGTATAGAGAGGTTTAGGGACTCACCCAAGGCCACGCAGGATGTCAGTGGCAGAGTCCTGACTGGAGCTCAGGCAGTCCAGTCTCCAAGTCCCTTGTCTATCCACCAAAGCAAGAGACTTTGCTGCTATTTGTGTTCCATTGAAAGAAATATCCTATTCCTATCATAACTTTGCTTTGAGGACAAAAAACAAACAAACAGATGATGTGGTCATATTATATGGTAACACTCTTTCCATTCCACTAGAATCTCAGGAGGACATTAAACAGCAGACACTAACCACAGAAAGGTTTAAATCAACAGCTCCACATAACTTGCCATCAAGAGCATTAAAAAAGCTGGCTGAGGAGTTCACTGGACTATTAATTCTGCTTTTCAAGATGTCTTGGAACGCCAGGGAATTTCCAGAAGACTGGAAGAAAGCGAATGTTGTGACAATATTTAAAAAGGCTAAACGAGATGACTTGGTAATTCTAGGCTTGTAAGTCTGGCATCCCGGGTGAGATAATGGAGCAGCTGATATGGGATTCAATTAATAAAGGAGGTTAATATAATAAATGTCAATCAACATGGGTTTACAGAAAAAAGATCCTGCTGAACTAAATTGATATCTTTTTTTTGAGTTTGATTGATAAAGGTAATAGGATTAACGCAATAGACTTAGACATCAGTAAGTCATTTGGCTTGATACTTCATAATATTTTGATTAAAAAACTAGAAAGATATAAAATTAACATGGCACACATCAAATGACTAAAAACCTGGTGAACAAATACATCTCCAAATGTAATGTAAACATCATCAAATGGGTATGTTTCTATTGGATCCCACAGGGATCCATTTTTGGCCCTACGCTATTTCACATTTTTATCAATGGCCTGAAAGAAAATGTAAAAACATCACTGATAAAGTTGGCAGATGATACAAAGATTGGGAGAGTGGTAAACAAGGAAGAGGTCAAGTCAATGATATCACTTGGTGAGTTGAGCGCAAGCAAACACTAGATGTAAATGTGTATATCTAGTAACATAGCATGCAGGCCATACTTACAGGATGTGGGACTCTTTGCTGGGAGGCAGCGACTCTGAAAAAGATTTGCGGGTCGTGGTGGATAATCAGCTGAACATGAGCTCTCACTGCAACGCTGTGGCCAAAAGGACAAATACAATTCTCAGCTGCATAAATAGGAATCTAGATTAGGAGCAGAAAGGTTATTTTACCTCTATATTTGGCACTGGTGCAACAACTGCTGGTACAACAGTTTAAGCAAGGACATCAATAAATTGGAAAAGGTTCAGAGCAAAGCCACATGAATGATTAAAGGATTAAAAAATCTCCCTTATAGTGATAGACTTATGGAGATTGATCTATTTATCTCAGTGGTTCTCAAACTATGGAGCAGGGTGCAGGAATGTGTCAAGGGAGGCACAAGCTCTGCGGGGTTTTTTAATAGAGCTCTAGCTGTCAGCCCTGGGTGGCCGGGGCTCATGCAGAAGGGCCATGCACAACCAGGAGGTGGGGATGAAGGGGACAAACAAAGCCCCGCTATCCAGGCTCTGGGTCTTCTCCCCCCAAATCACTCACCGCCCAGGTGGTGGAGCTCCAGTTTTCAGCCCTGGGGCTGGGTGCAGGGCAACAGGAGCGCAAAAGTAAGGGTGGCAATGGAGTCTAAGTCTGCTGTGAAAAAAATCACATTGCTATCCTTACTAAATGGTACAGCACTGTCTTTGTAATGCCGATGGGCTCTGGTCATCAGTGGGTGGGATTGAACCAGGGCCCTCTGGAGCTTAGTGCATGAGCTTCTACACCATGAGCTAAAAGCCAGCTGCCTGGTAGCTAAGGCCGTAGAGCAGACTCATTTTAACTCTCCCTCTAAGTGGTCTTGGTGCCACTAGATGGTACAGAGCACTGCACCCAGGAGGTGTGTGGGTTACATACTTCCCCTAGCTGAGGAAGTGTGTCCCAAGCTTCAGAAACTTCCCAGTTGAAATTCCAGAGGAGTACGAACAGATCCCGGCTGCCAGGATCAAATGTGGGGCTCTGTAGCTTAGTGCATGAGCTAAAAGTCAGAGGCTATTAGCTAAGACTACAGAGCAAAGTGGTTAAGCTGGCTCCTACTCTCCAAGTGTCCTCAGTGCCACTAGATGGGACACAACACCAGGAGGTGTGTGGGTTACACTTTCACAGCTGGGTGCCCAGCCACTGCTCTCTACACTCTTCCTTCAGAGCTGGAGGGCAGAATATGTACTTGGGGGATGGGCATGGATGACTGCAGACACAGAGAAGAGAAGCCTGATCATACGAGTTTGAGAAACACTGATTTAGCTTCTGCTTTCAACTGGGATTTCCAATGGTCCCAAAATTTGACTGACCATTTGGGTCAAAAAGCAGCAATGTTATTAATCAGCCTGGAAGCTCCTCCGAGCAGGGACTGCTATCTCTCTCGCATGTGTTTGCGCAGCACTTAGCACAACGGACACTAAGCCCAGCTGGTATCTTTGGTAATATAATTGTTAAATGATAACAAGCAGGTCAGAAAGTAGCTATGTGTGCCAGGCACTGACACTACATTATGTATTCTGGGTGGGCAAGTGACTTGCCCCCAGCTTTGCGCCTAGAAGTTGCATCTCCTGAAGGCTTTTCCCTCCCACTTGCAGATCCCTGCCTCTCTAATCACTATCCCCATCCCACCAAACCCTGCTGAATGCCGGAGAGCTGCCCTGAACCCAAGCGTTTCATGCAGTCGACTCACCAGGCTCCTGCACCAGCCAGGGATGAAGAATCTCTGCCTGTGATCTGTGAGGGGAGCAGCAGGTGGTGAGGAATCTGCATTAACCAGAGCTGAGAAACAGGGATATTTATACTCTTGCCCTGGAAATCCCAGAAGGTGGCTCAAACCCAGTAGGGAGCCCCAGGGTCAATATGACTTTAACCCTGACTCAGGTGGTGAAGTGTAGCAGCAAATTAACTGTTTGAGCCTGAATTCCCTTTTCACAACCCACCTGGCTGCAAGATATCACCTTGGATTATAACACAGAACATGAGAAGCAGGCCCCAGAGTCACCCCAAAGCATTACATCGTGCTGTGCTTCATATCAGGCATGATGCAATGTACAAGCTTAAAGTGAGCAGGTGACATTGCCTTCCTCCAGCTGGGTCCACAGAGAGGCTACTAGACCTAATGTTATCATGGCTTGCAGGGGATGCTGTTATTTTTTCACCTCATGTACTAGAGGCCTGTGATTTGGAGCCAAAGGGTGCCCTGTTCTAGTCTCAGGTCTCCAAGTATGTACGTGCAATTGTGTCTGTTATCTGCCGCATGTGATTTTGTTACCATGGGCTTGTTGATCTGCAGGTTCAGCTTGAAAGAGAATGTCGTTAGGACTCATTCTGAATAGGAGACGCTGCTGTGAGTGCAGAGATGAGAAACAATTCAACAGAGACCGGGGGTGGCTGAGGGCTGGGCTGTGCGAGAAACAAATATGGACAGGTTGTGTGAAAGGAGCAGAGAGCAATTCTGATGAAAAAGGAAAGAATCCCAAATCTGGATTCCTAACATTAGGCATCTCAAATCCAGTAAAAGAGGCCTGGGTGCCGTAAGCTCAAATGACCTACTTACTTTCTCAAATTAAATCAGAAAATGGTGAGTTTAAATTTTCTGGAAACAAAATTGCAAAATTAGATTTGTCCAAATAATCAAGCTGTTCACAGAGCCTTGAATCCCTTGAAGTTTGTTTATTCCTAGCTCAGATCAGCAGTAAAACACTTCTACCAGCTGTGTAAATTTTTAGTCGAACAGGATTCTAGGTGTCAACATAGAATCACAGAATCATAGAAACAAAGGGATGGAAAGGACCTCAAGAGGCCTTCTAGTTCAGCCCCCTGCTCTGAGTCCAAGAAAACCTAGATCATCCCTGACAGGTGTTTGTCCAACCTGCTCTTAAAAACCTCCAGTGACGGGGATTCTACAACCTCCCTTTGAAGCCTATTGCTGACCTTAACTGCCCATAGAGTTTCCAGGTTTTTCTAATATCGAACCTAAATCTCCCTTGCTGCAGATTAAGCCCATTACTATTTCTCCCACCTTCAGTGGACATGGAGAACAATTAATCAAAGTCCTCTTTATAACAGCCCTTCACGTACTTGAATGCCATTACCTGGTCCTATCTCAGATTTCTTTTCTCAAGAATATATATGCTCAGTTTTTTTTTTATCTGTCTTCACAAGTCAGGTTTTTAAAAACTTTTATCATTTTTTGTTCCTCTCCTCTGAAATCTGTCCAATTTGTCCAAATCTTTCTTAAAGTGTGGCTCCCAAAAACGGATGCAATACTCTGACTAAGGACTCATCGGTGCTGAATAGGGTGGGACAATTACCTCCTGTGGCTTACGTACGACACTCCTGTTAATACCCCGCAGAATGATACTAGCCTTTTTTGCAACTGCACCACATTATTAACCCGTATTTAATTTGTGATCTATTATAGCCTCCTGGCCCTCTTCTCCAGTGCGACAGCCTAGCCAATTATTCTCCATTGTGTAGTTGTGCATTTGATTTTTTCCACTTCCTCGGCTCTTCACTGGCTAGCCCCACCCAGTGACAGAGATGGCAATTTCCTGCAATATCCTTGGAATAAACCATTCAGGTAGCCTTGGAGTCCGTCATATTGGAGGCAAAGTTTCTGTGTGACTGTGGAGTGCGATTGCATGTAACAACTCTAGGGGGGAGATGGGATGTGGACCCTGGAAAGCGCTGACTTCAAAAGAGTGAATTAAACAATAGCCCAGATAAGTATGGTTTTTTTGGGGCAAATAGGGCTGAGTGGTTTTCTGGGGATTTCTACCAGGAGGTTAATGCAAATTTCCCTTTTCCCGATTATGTGAAAACCCAGCATTTTGAAGCTGTGCCCTGAGGAGGGGTCCATTGTGAGCTTATTGCCTGATTCCTGAGGCTCATGTTGTATAAGGGAAAAACTGAGCTATTCATGGGGTGTGAGTTCTGAGGGAAGGTTCTTAACCCCTTTGTGGGCATTGAAGTGTGATCAAAGGCATGGGGAATGTATATAGACCTGTCTCATAGAACTGGAAGGGACCTTGAAAGGTCATTGAATGCAGCCCCCTGCCTTCACTAGCAAGACCAAGTACTGATTTTTTCCACAAAACCCTAAGTGGCGCCCTCAAGGATTGAGCTCACAAAGCTGCTTTAACAGGCCAGTGCTCAAATCACTGAGCTACCCCTCCTTTATTACCATGCCTGGGCTTTTAATGTTTTCTCTGTGACACTTTCACCTTAAAAAATAAATGTGCTTGCTCACAAAGGGCCATTTGCTAACTTGTAACTGCTGGCAATTGTCCCTGTTCATAGCCTTTGAAGAGGAAGCAATGCACAGACGCTGGCCTGTTTTAACTTTTTCCCCTTTCTTTTGGATTCACTTAGGCTGGATTTTCATTTCCAAATCACATGCACTGATTCTGTGGGTGCTCTGGGGCTGGAGCACCCACAGGAAAAAAATGGTGAGTGCTGAGCACCCATCGGCAGCTGCCCTGATCAGCACCTCCCCCTCTCTCCCAACACTTCCCACCCACCACAATCAGCTATTCCACAGCATGCAGGAGGTGCGGGGAGGAGCAGGGGCAGGAAGAGGTGGGAGAGGGGTTGGAATGAGGAAGAGGCAAGACAGAGGCTGGGGGGAAGGGGTGGAGCAGGGCTCGATCACACACTGGGAACCAAAAAGTCAGCGCCTATATTCCAAATGATACTTATCTGGCTTGACTAATCCCTTGAACCTTCCATTTAAACACAGTACAACCTGTGGTTTGTCGGCTGAAAGAACTAGCTGATGGGTTCTAAGTATTATACACAGGCAAAAGAAACTCCAACCAGGTTCTTTGTCTTGCAGGTTTCCTGAAAACATTTATTATGCAGAATTTCTAAGAAGAAAAAACAACAACCCCACAACGCCTTCTCTTCTGTTCTTTTATTTGCTTTACGCTTCCTTTCCCTGGTCCAGTGGTGCCCAGTTTGAGATGATGCTCCGTGCCTTTTGGGAGAAGCATTCCTTTAACAATACATTAACATATGCTTCTCCCACAAGTGTTCCAAGAAGTTCAATGTGAGGCATGAAATGGCTATGGTCACAGAGGCTCTGAATCTGCCTTTTAACGGTGTGGGGGACTAGCTTTTCCAAACACGAAGCTCCAGCAGCATGGCACTGCGAAGCACCCATCCAAAGACAAAATTAGGGGCCCATCCTGCAAACAGGTCCTCCCGTGTGTATAAGGTGGAGCCCCAACCCCACTGAAGTCAGTGAGTCAATGACAGGACTCCTGACTTCATAGGAGCTAGGACTCCCTTGGCCACTCCCAAAGGAACTCCATACGAATGTAACTAAACTCTAAATGTACATCAGGTATCCTCAGGTGCTCCACGTTTTGCCTTACCTAGCTGGCGAGTTGCTCACAGTCATGATGGTTGCTTGAGGAGTGGTCTGAAGGAGGAGAGGGTAATGGTTCTGTCTGGTCAGTCCAAAGCCCTGTCCAGGAAAGCATCCCTACTAGAGGGAACACTTAAGTATGTTTAACTTGATGCACATATCCGAATTGCACTGAAGTCAGTGGGGCTTAATGATGTGCTTAAATCCTGTCATGCGTAGAGAGGGGCTGCCGAATGCACTCATGGAGAGAAAGTGCCAGGTGTTAGGACACTTGCCTAGGCCCTTGTTCTTTGCTCTACCACAGGCTTCTTGTGGGACCTTGGGCCCGTCCCTTAGCCTCTGTGTGCCTCAGTTCCCCATCTGGGATAATAGCCCTGCCCTGCCTCACAGGGATTTTGAGGATAAGTATGTTGCAGAGCTCAGATACGACAGCAATGGGGCCATACATATGCTTTCTGGATTAGTCTCTATCTTAGCTACCGGCTTTGGCAGCACTGTCATGAAAGCGGTCATGGCACAAGAGGCAAGATTAATAAGACTGAGACTTTTCAGTGTGGAAAAGAGATGGCTAAGGGAAGATATGATTGAGGTCTATAAAATCATGACTGGTGTAGAGAAAGTAGATAAGGAAGTGTTGCTTACTGCTTCTCATAACACAAAAACTAGGGGTCATCAAATGAAATTAATAGGAAGGAGGTTTAAAACAAATAAAAGGAAGTAGGAGGGGATGATATGATGGGTTAGTTTAATTTGGGCGATTGATCTTGGCTTATCGGCAGATAAGTCTGCTCAATGGTTTGTGAGGGGATGATGGATGGGATGAGAACTGAGTTACTGCAGAGAATTCTTTTTGGGTGCTGGCTGGTGAGTCTTGCCCACATGCTCAGGGTTTAGCTGATCGCCATATTTGGGGTCGGGAAGGAATTTTCCTCCAGGGCGGATTGGCAGAGGCCCTGGAGGTTTTTCGCCTTCCTCTGCAGCGTGGGGCATGGGTCGCTTGCTGGTGGATTCTCTGCAGCTTGAGATCTTCAAACCACAATTTTGAGGACTTCAATAACTCAGTCATGGGTTAGGGGTTGTTATAAAAGTGGATGGGTGGGGTTCTGTGGCCTGCCTTGTGCAGGAGGTCAGACTAGATGATCATGTTGGTCCCTTCTGACCTATGAGTCTATGATTCTAAGTATTTCTTCTCACAACACATACTCAACCTGTGGAACTCCTTGCCAGAGGATGTTGTGATGGCCAAGACCATAATAGGGTTCAAAAAAGCACTGGATACATTCATGGAGGATAGGTCCATCAATAGCTATTAATAGGATCGTCAGGGATGGTGTCCCTAGCCTCTGTTTGCCAGAAACCAGGAATGAGAGACAGGGGATGGATCACTTGATGATTCTCTGTTCTGTTCACTCCCTCTGGGACACCTGGCAGTGGCCACTCTCAGAAGACAGGTTACTGGGATAGATGGACCTTTGGTCTGACCCATTAGGGCCATTTTTGTGTTCTTATGGCTGAGTCACAGAGGGCTGCTAATGAGCTGCTTCGTTGGTGCAGATGAACCCCAAAGCCATTCCTCCTGCCTCCATGGCCCCTCAAGAGGCTTTTTAACTGATCCAATGGCTGGAAATTGAAGCTAGAGAAATTCAGCCTTGAAATAAGATGCAATTTCCTTGGTAACTGAGACATTAGAGTAGCTTCCTGGGGAGGTGGTGGACCCACCCGCACCTGGAGAATTTAAAGCAAGATTTGATGTCTTTCTGAAAGACAGGGTCTGAATGAGCTCTCCCCGACACCTAGTGATGACCTGGGGGAAAGGTTTCAGGAGCAGCCCGTGTTTGTATAGACATGCCTGCTCTGCCTCAGTGCGCCGCAGAGGGAGCTGCCTTGCTAAAATGATCACTTTCAGCTGGCTTCAGTTTAAAATCACACTAGTGTTTGAATGCAGGGTAATGAAATGTTGTTATCCTTATTGTATTCGTGAAGGGCAGCAGACCTGTGCTTAGCCTATCCTGATTGAGGGGTTTACCCTTAACCGAACCACCCCTGCTAAGCAAGTGATAGGGTTGCCAAATCCCAGTGAACCAACCAACCAGTCATTTGACCTGTCCTTCTCCAGTGTTTAATGATCGAGCTGATTAGACTCAGTTGTGAGCCCTTGTTTGCGGCTGGTGATTCTGAGAGCTGTCCTCATGGCTGAGCAGGTCTAGGGGATAAGCCTTAGATCCTGTGTGGGGACAATGAAAAACACCACAGACGCTACACTGGCCATGAGCTTCCCCGCTGCCTGGGAGTGATGGAAGAGAGACAGCAGCAGCTGTGAGCCAGATGCAGAGGTGTGGCTCCATGCTCCACTCCCACTCGCCTGGGGTAGGAGAGGAACAGCTGTGACTGCACCCCTGGGTCTTCACTAACCGAGGCAGTCAACTGTGGGTGCCAAGCAGCAGAGGGAGAGGGGAGTGATGGGCTAAAGGTACGTTCATTCACTGGACTTTCCCACTGCAAGGGGGGAAGTGAGGCAAATGACATTGCCCAACGCACTGTGGGGTCGGGGTTGTTTATGGCTGCATGTTTTGAATGTGAGTGTGAGGCTTTCCCAAACTCGTCTTTGGTTCCCTTTCTCTTTAAATAAAAGTTCTCTATTGAACACATAGACATGCAAGTGGGGCAGTGTTGGAGGCCCAGTGGTAACAGGCCAAGCTTTAAGGCTTTGAAGCTATCTTCTGGCTATGGTTGACAATGCTGCTTACCCAGTCATGGATCTTCTTGGTCTTCATGCCACACACCAGCGAATTTACCAGGGGCAGCACCAGGAGGTAGATGCTCGCCAGCAGGATATGACTATAAGGGGGCATGTCTCTGTTGCTGCAGTGGGTGAGGAAGGTGAAGAGGGCAGATGTGCATAAAACCAGGAGGATGCACAGGTGGGCTGCGCAGGTTGCCAGGGCCTTACCGTTCTCCTCACTCAACGAGAGCGTGAAGACAACCCTGAGGATGATGAAGTAGGTGGCGGCAACAAGTATCATGTCCAGCCCCACCACCAGCAGTGCCATGGAGATACCGTAGATCTGGCTGAGTCACATGCCAGCTTCACCCCGGCTGTGGGCTCACAGTGGGTGTGTGGGAGGACCTGCTGGAAGTAATAGGGCAGCCTCAAGGTGGGGACAGGGCAGGGGATCATTGGGATCACTCCCCCTGCTGTTGCTGCTACCAGCCCCATCTTGACAACAGCTGGGTTGCTGAGGATGGTGGTGTACTGGAGCAGGCATCAGATGGCAACATATCAGTCGCAGGCTGTGGCCAAGAGGGTGCCAGATTTGATGATGGGGGAGGTGTGGGTGAAATACGTCTCCAGCAGGCAAGTGTTGAAGCTGATCTACTGGGAACCCAGCCTGAGGATGCTGAGCATTTTGGGCAGGGTGGAGGTGATGATCAGTGGGTCATTGATGGCCAGCATACAGAGGAAAAAGTACATGGGTGTGAGGAGGCTAGCCTCTGTCTTGATGATGAGCAGCATTGTGCAGTTCCCTAGTAGGGTCAGGACCCTCATGGAGCAGAATTGGATGGCAATCCAGCAGGGAAAGGTCTCCAGACCAAGGATGCCAACTAGGATGAAGATGACCTGTTCTAGGTCCTTGTCATTGCAGGTCATCAGGAGGCGAAGCTGAGGACGAGTTCCAGTTCCCCACATCTGGGCACATCGACCTGCACACCGCCCACATCAGGGATGTGGGAAATTATGCTGAGTATCATGAGAAATAATCTGGCAGTGAGTTGGGGCAGCCTGAGAAATCATCTCCCAAGGAAATCCCGATTGCCACAAATACTTAAAATTAGGGTAAGCAACACACTGGAGGAACAATCCTGCACTGGCTTCTGAGAAATGGGCAAGCTGAGACTTAGTACATGTTTTCCATCTCCATCCTGGAGAGCAACACAAGGATAAGATTTCAGAGCCTTAGCCATGTGAGTCTGTATCAGCAAAAACAATGAGGAGTCCTTGTGGCACCTTAGAGACTAACAAATTTATTTGGGCATAAGCTTTTATGGGCCAAAACCCACTTCATCAGATGCATGGAGTGGAAAATACAGTAGGGAGGTATAAATCCACAGCACATAAAAAGATGGGAGTTGCCTTACCAAGTGGGGGGTCAGTGCTAATAAGCCAATTCAATTAAGGTGAAGGTGGGCTATTCTCAACAGTTGACAAGGAGTGGAAATCACTTTTGTAGTGCTAATGAGCTCAATGTAATCAAGGTGGCCCATTTCAAAGAGTTGACAAGAAGGTGTGAGTATCAGCAGGGGGAAAATTAATTTTTGTAGTGACGCATCCACTCCTAATCTTTATTCAGGCCTAATTTGATGGTGTCCAGTTTGCAAATTAATTCCAGTTCTGCAGTTTCTCATTAGAGTCTGTTTTTGAAGGTTCTTTTGTTGAAGAATTGTTACTTGTAAGTCTGTTATTGAGTGTCCAGGGAGACTGAAGTGTTCTCTGACTGGTTTGCGAATGTTATAATTCTTGATGTCAGATTTGTGTCCATTTATTCTTTACTCTTTTGTGTAGAGACTGTCCAGTTTGGCCAATGTACATGGCAGAGGGGCATTGCTGGCACATGATGGCATATATCACATTGGTAGATGTGCAGGTGAATGAGCCCCTGAGGTGTGGCTGATGTTGTTAGCTCCCATGATGCTGTCCTTTGAATAGATATGCAGACAGAGTTGGCACCGGGGTTTGTTGCAGGGATTGGTTCCTGGATTAGTGTTTTTGTTGTGTATGTGTAGTTGCTGGTGAGCATTTGCTTCAGGTATGGGGGCTGTCTGTAAGCGAGGACTGGCCTGTCTCCCAAGATCTGTGACAGTGATGGATCATCCTTCAGGATAGGTTGTAGATCCTTGATAATGCGCTGGAGAGGTTTTAGTTGAAGGCTGTAGGTGACAATTAGTGAGAAAAAGACAGAGACAAACACCTTCAGGACCTCTATCAAGTGTTCTTAAAACTACAATACCCATCTGATGAAGTGAAAAAACAGATTGACAGAGCCAGAAGGGTACCCAGAAGTCACCTACTACAGAACAGGCCCAACAAAGAAAGTAACAGAACACCACTAGCTAGGGGGGGAATTGTTTTCCTATGTGGGTTTGGAGAGTGCCTAGCCCATAGCAAATAATGGAGAATCACTGTTATTATCAGCTATTAGCTGTAGAGTGTCTTTGGCACACAGTACAGTCATTTCAATTGCCGCCAGTAGAGGGCTGTACTGCCCATATGAACTGGCCAACTAATTAATTAATGGACAGGTGATAACCATCATTCACTGTGTTCTTCTCTTACACCAGTATCTTTCTTTCCCCTCCAGGATTTGTACAGCACAGTGTCCCCTATGTAGCAAGAAGATATTTCGGCTTTCCTTGCCTGGGGTCACAGGGTGGGATGTGTGAGTGCATACATGTTCTTTCTCTGCATGTAGGTACTTACAGATTGTGATCACCTCATCCCTTAACTTTCTCTTTGTTAAGCTAAAAAGATTGGGCTCCTGGAGTCTCTCACTATAAGGCAGATTTTCCAGTGATTAAAGCTCTAGTGGCTCTTTGAATCCTCTCCAACTTATCAACATCCTACTTCAATTGTGGACACCAGAACGAGAACCAATATTACAAGTAGTAATAACACCTGTGCCAAATAAAAGAGGCAATATAACCTCCTTACTCCTACTTGAGATTCCCCTGTTTATATATACAAGGATTGATTTGAGTCTTTCCTTATCAAGCATGTGTTTCACTACTTCATATTACGGATTCTGATAGTTAACTATCCTCACTCTTAAAAATTCCACCTTATTCTGTCTTGATTTTGTCTAGCTTTAACGTCCAGCCATTAGATTTCCTTACCTTTGTAAACCTGCGCTAGCTCTGCAGTGCAGCCGGGGGTGTCCCATGAGATCTGTAGACACTGGGGTCCCGAGCATGTACATAGAGACAGAGTTCCTCGTAATTTCCCAAGCCCGGAGCCAATCTCAAGGGGAAGCACTGAGCACTGGGGACATCTCAGCTGGTAAGGATGTTCCATAGGGATTTCACACGGCAGTTATAAATGTCTCTGCTACCAATGCCCTGTAAAGGGGAGATTTGTCCAGATGGTATCTTCTAGGAGAAAGGCTCCTGTCACCCTACAAACACCTTTCCTTCCCTGCTGCTGCCTCGGAGCATGGTGAGTCCTTTGTACTTGGTTACTCGGCTAGTATTTAATCCACTAGTGCTGTGGGTTAACTGTGTCTCTGAGGAAGTGTACAGAGAGAGCAATTTCCTGATCACAAGAGAGACAGGAAAGATCCATTCAATCCCATCTCCCGAGGCAAGTGCCAAACTGGTCCCTATTACATATCTTAGTGCATTGACCAGCCTAGTTTAAACTGCCCTGTGTTATATGGACCGCACCACTTCTCCTGGGATACAATCCCACAGCTCGATTGATCCCACTTGCATCAAGTTCTCCTGAACTTCAGCCTACGTGTTCTCTTCCCTAATTTCACCCTATTCCTCCCAGGCACCTGCCTTGTCTCCTGTAAATAATCCCCCTCCCTCATTGTTATTTGCAACTAGGTAAGATCCCTCTCCATCAGTGGCATTCTGGGTGTCCTGTAGCTCAGGCTGGGGTTAGGCTTTTCCTGTGCTACTGCAGGGGATGGGGAAAGGAAGGTCAGTTATATGGACCAGAGCGACATCCCCTGACAGACGCATCCCTCAGACAGATGCACACCAGTCAGCCGAAGCTCTGCCCAGGGTCTAAATGGAGATGGAACAATGCACCAGGCCAGACTATTGTCCCACTTCCACTGTGTTACCCCTTTGGAGTCAGTGGGTGACATGGTATAATTAAGGACAGAATTCAGCCAATTAATGGGGACAGAAAATCCACCTGGGCCAACACCCAGTGAATTAGCCCCCATGCTCACACAGAGGAGACTGTGTGTGTCAGGGGTCGGAAGCCAGGGCAGGATGTGAGGACTTCCTTTGGTGAGGGTTCTCCTTTTTCTTGGCACTGGATACAGGGAGGGAAGATGCAGCTGAGAACAGGCTGTATTACCTTGGCAGCCTCTTTCTTGGTGCCCAGATACATCATACACACCCCTCTCCAGGTCCTTTCAGGAAATTGCACTCTGAATTTGAGGCCCTCTGCAGGTGCAGCTGTAGAAGCTGCCAGCTGAGAGCCCCAGCAGAGCTGGGGGGTTTGGGCAGGACTGTACCTGCACCCCGGAATGTTATCATAGGATATTAAACATGGAGCCCCATGATGCACACAGCACATAGCATCATACAATCGTAGAAATGGAAGGGAACTCAAGAGGTCATCTACTTCAGCCCCCTGCATTCATGGCAGGTTTAAGTATTATCTAGACCGTCCCTGGCAGATATATGGCTAACCTGCTTTTAAAAATCTCCAATGATGGAGATTCCACAACCTCTCTAGGCAATTTATTCCAGCGCTTAACCACCCTGACAGTTAGAAATGTTTTCCTCATGTTCAACCTAAACTGCCCTTACTGCAGTTTAAGCCCATTGCTTCTTGTCCTATTCCCAGAGGTTAAAGAGAACAATTTTCCTCCCTCCTCCTTGTAACAACCTTTTATGTACTTGAAAATTGTTATCATGTCCACCCTCAGTCCTCTCTTCTCCAGACTAACCAAATCCAATCCCTTCAATCTTCCCTTATAGGTCATGCTTTCTAGACCTTTAATAATTTGTCTTGCTGTTCTCTGGACTTTCTCCAATTTGTCCAGATATTTCCTGAAATGTGACACCCAGAACTGGATACAATATACAAGCTGAAGCCTAATCAGTGCAGCATAGAGTGAAAGAATTACTTCTTGTGTCTTGCTTACAACACTCCTGCTAATACATCTCAGAATGATGTTGCTTTTTTTGCAACAGCGTTACACTGGTGACTCATATTTAGCTTGTGATCCACTATGACCCCCAGATTCCTTTCTGCAGGACTCCTTCCTAGGCAGTCATTTCCCATTTTGTATGAGTGCAACTGATTGTTCCTTCCTAAGTGGAGTACTTTGCATTTGTCCTTATTGAATTTCCTCCTATTTACTTCAGACCGCTTCTCCAATTTGTCCAGATCATTTTGAATTTTGATCATATCCTCCAAAGTACTTGCAACCCCTCCCAGCTTGGTATCATCTCTAAGCGTTCTCTCTAAGACATTATCTAAATCATTGATGAAGATATTGAACTAAACCAGAATTGGAATCAATCCCTGCGAGACCCCACTGGATATGCACAGCTTGACTGTGAACCACTGATAGCTACTCTGTGGGAATGGTTTTCCAACCAGTTTTGCACCCACCTCATAATAGCTCCATTTCAGTTGTATTTCACTAGTTTATTTAAGAGAAGGTCATGGGAAACAGTATCAAAAACCATACTAAAGTCAAGATATACCACATCTACCACTTCCCTCCACCTACAAGTCTTGTTACCCTGTCAAAGAAAGCTATCAAGTTGGTTTGACATGATTTGTTCTTGACAAACCCACGTTGACTGTTACTTATCAACTTATTATCTTCTAGATGTTTGGAAATTGATTGCTTGATTAATTGCTCCAGTATCTTTCCTGGTACTGAAGTTAAGCTGACTGGTCTGTAATTCCCCATGTAATCCTTGTTTGCCTTCTCTCACATGTCTCATCCCTTCCCTGCCATGTTCTATATAGAAAAGAATAGAGCTATCACAAGCCACGTGGTCTGGTCAGTAACACCGCAGTTCTAGAGCAAGATCTCAGCAGGTGTTACCACCCTAAGTAATTCCTCTCCCTGCATGGGGATTATTCTATATGACCAGTTATAGACTACGGTCATATCCTCCTTCCATCAGCATTTCACTAAGATTAACAGAATTAGCCCTTTCATTCGGTCTTCAGCTCCCTCGAATTGCTTCTGAACTCAATATCCCAGGCACAGTCATGCAAGACCCATTTAGAGGATCCGTGACCTTTCCTTCCTCTCTAACTTATTAGCCGTCAGCTGCTAACCGCCAACTGTCTCCATTCATCCCCCCACATAATTCTTTGTTAGCTACCAGTTCAGGTTGCGAACCACTGTTCCAAAGCAGAGGAACCATCACACATATCATTAAAAATAACCCCAAACATGCAATACGCTGCAGTGATATCTGTGCTGTCTCCAGCTGGAGAACTTAGAGTGTGCTGAGAATGGAACAGCTTCCGTATGAGGAGAGATTAAAAAGGCTGAGACCTTTCAGCTTGGAAAAGATACGTCTAAGGAGGGATATGACAGAGGTCTATAAAATCATGACTGGTGTGGAGAAAGTAAATAAGGAAGTGATAGCTACTGCTCAGAACAGAATAACTAGATGTCACCAATTTAAAATTAATAGGCACTGCAGCAGGTTTAAAACAAACAAAAGGAAATATTTCTTCACACAACACATGGTCAATCTGTGGAACTCTTTGCCAGAGGATGTTGTGAAGGCCAAGACTACAACAGGGTTCAAAAAAGAACTAGCTAAGTTCATGAAGGACAGGTCCATCAACAGCTATTAGCCAGGATGTGCAGGGATGATGTCCCTAGTGTCTGTTTGCCAGTAGCTGGGAATGAGTGACGTGGGATGGATCACTTGATGATTATCTGTTCTGTTCATTCTCTCTGCGTCACCTACCGTTGGCCATTGTCAGAAGACAGGATACTGGACTAAACGGACCTTTGATCTGACCCAGTGTGACCGTTCTTGTGTTCCTCATGCTCTTATCCTTTATGGATCATGAGCTGTATAAGTGGGTTTGTATACACATTCTTCAGCCTGAAGTCTGTGTTATATTTCACTGTTCATTTCTGCTGCCTACCCAATTCTGAGTTTAATGAGAGGAACTGCTTCCTTGGGCAGAAGCAGGGAAGACATAGCTAGCTGACTCACGTGAGCTCAGCACAGGTATGAGGAGAAAGGGAGAGCCTGCATCAGCAAGAGGGAGAGAATTGAATAAAGAGCAGAATAACCAGGGAGGGGAGGAGAAAGCTGAGAAGTGGTAGAACCCAGGAAGGCAAGGTGAGGTATGTGTGAGTCTGACTACACACACGCCTGAGCACCGAACCCAGCAGGTCTCAGCTAGGAAGCCTGATGCCACTGAAAACAGCACCAGCCCAGGCCCCCCTGCCAGGAGAGGGACAGGCTTATGTTATGGATATTCATGCAGCGTGGTTCACACGCACTGCAGAGCGACACAGGGGATGAGGCCCTGCATGGGAATGAGGCTAAGAGCAAGTCTAGCTGCTGGATTCCTCCAGCATCACCCTGCTATGATGAACATCACTGAGACCATAGAACCTAGGACACCTGGTGCTGCTGGGCTCAGATTCCTCTGCCTTTATTCTTGCTTCCTCCAGGGACAGCAATGCCAAGTGCACAGGGTGCCGAGAGCAGCACCGAGCAGCTTCCATACAGAACCGGCCTTTCCCTTGGCTCGGTCTCCCCTCCCTGATTTTATTGTGTCCTTATTCACAGGCATCGTGAGCTCCAGTGAACACAGCTGGAGAACCAGGGGCCGACTATGGCTGCTGCCAACCTGACGCCTTCGAACCCGGCCACATTCCTGCTGCTGGGTATCCCAGGTCTGGAAGAAGCTCACGTCTGGATCTCGGTGCCCGTGTGCATGATGTATGTGGCAATCATTGTCGGGAACTGTGCTATTCTCCTCGTCGTTACCACAGAGCCAGCCCTGCACCAACCCATGTGCTATTTCCTCTGCATGCTGGCAGCCATCGACCTGGGAGCATCCACCTGCACTCTGCCAAAATTGCTCTGCATCTTCTGGTTTCAGGCCAGGGAGATCAATGCCGGGGCCTGCCTGGCCCAGATGTTTTTCATTCACTCCCTCTCCATGATGGGGTCGGCTGTGCTACTGGCAATGGCCCTCGATCGCTACGTGGCCATCTGCGCTCCCTTGCGCTACAGCTCCATCTTCACCGGCCACCTCGTTGCCAAGCTGGGCATGGCGGCCGTAGCCAGGGGGACACTGCTCATGAGCCCCTACCCCTTTCTGATTAAGAGGCTGTCCTTCTGCCGGACCAACGTCATCCCACACACCTACTGCGAGCACATGGCTGTGGTGAAGCTGGCCTGTGGAGACACCAGCATTATTCATGCCTACGGCCTCAGCATGACGTTGCTAGTCATAGGTGGGGACCTGCTGTTTATCGGTCTTTCATATTTCCTGATTGTCCGGGCCATTCTGAGCCTCTCGTCCCAGGAAGCCCGGCTCAAGGCCTTTGGTACCTGCAGCTCCCACATCTGTGTCATCCTGATCTCCTACACCCCGGTTCTCTTTTCCTTCTTCACTCATCGCTTTGGCCACCACGTGGCTCCCCCTATCCACATCATCCTGGCCAACGTCTACTTCCTGTTCCCACCCATTTTGAACCCCATTGTACATGGGGTGAGGACCAGGGAGATCCGGGAGCGGGTGCTCAGGGTGATCCTGCAGGACACAGGTACTTCCAAAAGTAGGCCGGACTGGGGCTCCCTCCTCCGAAGGCCACCCAGCCAGTTCCCCCAAGCAGAGATTCCTGTGCACATGGTGTCCCCTCCCCAGGGCTTTGTCTCAGCATCTGTAAAACAATAACCTCTGATGGCTCCCCGATAGTTTGCGCCAGCCAGGAGGGGCCCAGATTCTGGCTGAGAGGCAGGGCAGCCCTGAGTTCTCCCAGCGCTGCAGACAGTGAACCTGTCTGGGACTCCAGGAGAGAAGCCATTGCCTCTGATTCCCACCGTGACCCAGAAAGAGCCACAGGGCCATAGACACAGCATGGGAGATAGTATCCTGGAAAGCAGTGACTGAAAAGGACTTACAACAGTGTGGCCAAGCAACTCGACATGAGCTCCCAGTGCGATGCTGTGGAACAAAGGGCTAATGTGGCCTTTAGATGTATAAATTACAGAAGTGAGTAGGAGCAGGGACGTGATTTTTACATCTGTAGGGGACTTTGCTGATGGATACTGCATCCAGTTCTGGTGTCTGTATTTTACAGAGAGGGTGATGAATTGGAAAAGGGAAGAAAAGAGCCACAACAATTATTTGAGGGCTGGAGACATGCCTATGTAGCAAGAGACTTAAAGAGCTCAGTCTGTTTAGCTAATCAAACAGGAGACTGAGAGGTGACTTGATTACAGTGTGTGAAGACCCTCCTGGGGAAAAAATCCCAAGTACTAAAGGGTGTTAGGATATAGATATTCATGCCTGTCTGCAAAGGCCTATACTTTAAGACTTTAGGTATTCTTATCACTTAGCTAGTTATAGAGGTATAAAAGAGAGAATCAAAAATCACTGCCTGTGTAGTGGCCTTCTCTTACTGTGATAGTCTGAGGCCTGGTTCTTTAGCAGCCATAAACTGGGAAATGTATGGTCACATCCTCACATTCCAAACTAGTCATATTAAAATAAGACAATCTGGGACTGTTAGGAAGGTGATTAGATCTATCACCTCCAGAGAAAGGGAAGAGCCTAGAAGATGTAAAAGGAAACTTAGTTTGATAGCATCTTATCTGGCAAGAACTCACTTATCAATAGACATAGCTGGAGAACCCTTATGTTTGTATAGATGTAGTTGTGAAATCCTCACTTCTGTATTGTTTTGTATGTTTATTTGCATGGTCTCTGTCTGGTTCTGTGATTGTTTCTGCCGTATAATTAATTTTGCTAGGTGTAAACTAATGAAGGTGCTGGGATATAATTGGTTAGCTAATCATGTTACAATATGTTAGGATTGGTTAGGTAAATTTTAGTAGAATGGTTGGTTAAAGTATGGCTGAAAATATTACGATATAAATTAGGGGCAAACAGGAAATAAGTTGGGATTCTAAAAATAAGAAGAAGAAACTTGAATTTAAGCTTGCTGGAAGTTCACCCCAATAAACATCGAATTGTTTGCACCTTCGGCCTTAGGGTATTGTTGCTCTCTGTTCATGCGAGAAGGACCAGGGAAGGGTGAGAATGAAGGAAAAGCTCTCTAACAAAGAGCTCTGTAATCTAGCGGAGAAATGGTCTTTTCTGGCCTTAAGCTCTATGAATCAGTGGCCCAGCATGAATCCACCCCACCTGCTCCAAGGGCAAAACACATCACAGCAGGAGTCACCTGGTTCTGCTTTCAAAGGGAGACAGCCTGATGCCCTACTGACATGCATTCCTGCCCCAAGCTTAACTGCTCCTGCTCTGATATCTCTCCCCACTTTCATCACTCTGAATTCACTCGTGTTTATGACAAAGTGAGAATTTTCTGTAATATTTTTTATGAATCCTATACATGCCTCAGTTTCCCCTATGTGCTACATGGTTACCTAGGAGATGGAATAGGATTGTTTGTCTTCAGGGCAGGCTGAGACACAGGTGTGAATGGCGCCTAGTTGTCTGGGACTTGGGCCCCATACCAATGGAGCTTTTGGATATGTCTACCCAGCAACTAGACACATGCAGCTGGACCCTGCCAGCCAACTCAGGCTTGCAGGGCTGTTTCATTGGCCTCTTCATTTACCTCTTCCCCATTTTTTGCATTTTCTGCAAACTTTATCAGGGATGATTTTATGTTTGCTTCCAGCTCATTGATAAAAGTGTTAAATAGCAAAGAACTAAGAACTGATCCTTGCTGGACCCCACTAGAAAAAATACCCACATGATTTCCGATTACATTTTGAGTCCTATGCATTAGCCAGTTTTGAATTAATTGAATGTACGCCATGTTGATTTTGTATTGTTTCAATTTTTTTTGATCAAAATGTCATGCAGCACCAAGTCAACTGCCTTACAGAGGTCTAAGTATATTACAGCAATACTATTACCTTTATCAACCAGTTAATCTCATTTTAAAGAAATCTAGTTTGACAAGAATAATAGTCTCAAGTTGCAGCAGGAGAGGTTTAGGTTGGATCTTAAGAAAAACATTTTCACTAGGAGGGTGGTGAAGCTCTGGAATAGGTTACCTAGGGAGATGGTGGAATCTCCTTTCTTAGAAGTTTTTAATCACCAGCTTGACAAAGCCCTGGCTGGGATGATTTAGTTGGGAATTGGTCCTGCTTTGAGAAGGGGATTGGAGTAGATGACCTTCTGAGGTCCCTTCCAGCCCTGATATTCTATGATTCTAAGATTTATTTTCATAACCCCCCATTGACAGGCATTAGCTATGTTACCATCCTTTATATCTTTGTTATCTGAGTCCCATATCAGCCATCCCATTGTTTTACCCAGGGTCAGTGTGAGGCTGAGAGACCTGTAATTATCCAGGTGTGGCTTTTGGTCACACCAGTTCTTCCTGTTTACAGAACAGAAGCCATGCTGAGCCGCTAGGCTTTGACTGCTGATGAGAGAGCTTTGCCTGCAGCAGCTAGGACTGGATGCAGCCTGGAGTGGGCCAGCCACAATCCCCTCATTGAGAAAGCTAGTACTGCTGGGCACTCCCTCTTTCACCTGAGCCAGCCTTGGGGCCCTCAACAATGAATCAGGCATCTGGCCTACAGATTTATCCTAGTTGTGAGCTCAGCTGTGAAAACTAAGTGTTCTTAATATGCTACAATAACCTTTAACAACAAACTGTCATGCAAGAAGGTGCAAAAAGGACTTCGTTTAAACAAAAAGGGCTTCCTGCTATAACTCAAGGAGTGTGTTAAGATTGTGCTTTTTAAACAAAAGTGGGAGAAGAAATCAATATAGCAAACTTGGTTTATCAGAAATTAGACCTAATTAGTGAACAAAATGATGAGTGGATGGGCTTCTCCACCCATGATCACTCCCTTTCAGAGTCCTTAACAAAAACAATAAAAGAGCATTTGGGAGCATAGGCACAGGGTCACATTAACACCCTTGACTCTTTGGGTCCATATAGTCCCTCTAAACTAGTAGTGCCCAAACTGGGGTTTGTGAACCACTTGGGGCTTTGTCAAATGTTCATAGGGAGTTCTCAGGGAAAAAAAAATCCCTAAGGGCAGACAGAGCTGTCCCTAGCGACGGCAGGCAGCACAGGATAGCAGCCCAGAGCTCGTGGACTTTCAAGAGCTAAGCAGATCAAAGGAAGCATATCTATCACACTGAGATTTAAACTTCAGGAATCATAAGAAATGGAAAGAGAAGTGGATATTTTTTTGCTGTTTTTAAAATTAAATAGGCAGCTAGTATTTTTACAATTATGAGGAACAAGTTTAAGCTTTGTTGTAATGTGTGCTGTTTGCCTAGACTGCTCAAGACCTGAATGCTTGTGTGGGAGGAACTCTTTGAGTTGGCTTCTTAAATATCTTCATGCTGTTTCATAGCTGATACTCCTTGATGAAACACAGGAGCTTTGTCTTATAACAGACTAACTCAAAGTGATACACGCTATGAAAGTGAGATCTTGGAAGAGTGTTGCCATTTTCATAATGTAATAAAATACTATTGATAAATAATTGTGTGTAATAAGCATATCACAAAAATAAATTTTATATTTCCAAGATTGCTGCTTTTATAATGTATATGCAGCTAAAGAAGAAAATACCTGGAAATATTAATGTAGCTGGAGCTGATGTACCTTAGATCACATTAGTGCAGGGTCTACACTGTGAGTCAATGGGAGAAAATCTCAAGTCTACTTACCTTACTCTTCTCCTGTGGGGTAGAGTACAGAGGTTGACTGGAGAGTGAGCTACAGTCAATTTGGTGGGGCTTTACTAGACCCGTGAAATTGACCATCAGTGGCTTGATCTGAGAGCACAGATCCTGGCTGTAGTGTAGACCTGCTCTTGTCCTGGGAAACTCACAGGTGCTGCCACACTGAGCATCGCATCACCTAGCAAAACCACAGGAACATCAGAGCCACAAAGCCAAGTTGGGCTCCTTATTCAGACCAGGGATGCTCTTGTTTTGCAAGCCACCAATGAGAACCTGGTGGCTGACACCTAAGCCACCTTTTAAGGAAATGAGTTTTATACCTGCATCCCTCCACGGGACATGGTGAGGGGAAAGTATGGTGCCCAACTTGCAACTTTCAGCCCAGTCAGAGCATTCAGCTGGGATGTGGGAGAACTAGGTTTAATCAGCTTGATGGAAAGGGCTCCTGCCCCACTGAGCCATAGGCCATTTGATGTGGGGCTCACTCATCTTTTGCTGAAGCTGCTCCACTATGGACAGATAACAATTGAAGCAGCAGTACTGGAGGTAGGGTGTCCCAACTCCTAAACCATAGGCATTCCTTCTCTCACCCCCTAACCCACCATCCTGCCCAGCCCCTGAGCTCCTGGCCATGGAAGCTAACCTCCCTCCCTCACAGCCGCAGCCCACCCTGTCACCAGTGCTCTCGGCAGGGGGCTGTGAGCTCCTGTGGGGCAACACAACTGCAAGCCATCCATCCGCCCTAGTGCTCTAGACTGTGGCAAACTCAGATAGCACAGCTGCCAGTCCTGGCGCCCTCAGCAGCATGGTGCAGGGCGAGAGCTGGATAAGGGGCAGGGCATCCCAGGAGGCAGTTGGATAGTTGTGGGAGGGACCTGGCAAGGGGCAGGCAGCCAGAGGACTGGATAGAGGCAGTTACAGGTAGGGGCTGCTGGATGTGTCAAGAGGTTCTGAGGGGGCACCAAGTGGGAGGAAGCCAGACTGCATGGGAAGGAACAGCCTTCCCTACCCAGCCCACCATACAATGTCAGAACCTCACTGTAGCCCTCAGGCCAAAAGTCTGCCCACCCATGGACTACAGAACCAAAGAGAAACAATGACTAACCCTAGTGCAAACAAGGTGAGTCCACTCTTGCCTTTCACTGGAAGATGAAATATTCATCTACAACCATTGGCTAGCAGCATTCCAATTTTTGGCAGGGAAATGTAGGAACCAGAAAAGTGATCTTTCAGCATCAATGTACAGTAGAACCTCAGTTAAACACCACCTCATTTAGAACCAGAAGAAAGCAGTCAAGATTCCAACAAAGACAAATACAGTTCAGTGTTATATGTATACTACCAAAAAAGTCAAGTTTAAAATTTGACACAGCAAGGAACTGTTTGTGCTTGTTTCATTTAAATTAAGATGGTTACAAGAATTTTTCTTCTGCACAGTAAAGTTTCAGAGCTGTATTAAGTCAATGTTCCATTGTAAACTTTTGAAAGAACCATAGCATTTTTATTCAGAGTTACAAACATTTCAGTTACAAACTACTACCAGCATTCCCAAGGTGTGTAACTGAGGTTTTACCGTACCTAAAGCACACCCACCCTTTTTAAAAAAGAAAACCAATTTTTGATAAGAAATTTTAGCCTTGTTCAGACTTTCACAGACTATGAAAGTCTTAAAGTAGCAGGGCTAGGACAGGGAGAAGTGAAGCCTGAATAAAAGTGTATTTACTTCCTTTTTCAAAGGCTGTTGATACTTATCTCATTCAAACAAAATAACTTGGGAGAAGGGATTCACTAGAAATGGAATACCCCAGCCCTCACTGAAACCTCACTGCATTGCTCAGCTGGCTGGTACCATGGAGCGAACAAAGATTGAGTCCTACAGGGAAGCCAAAACCATTCATACCTTCTTTGTACAAAGCCCTCCTCCCCACCCTTCTGCACACTTAGAACTGACACGTGCCCATGCAGCACTCCTGGAGATAGCCTTGCTCCAAGTCCTAGGATACTATCCTTTGCTAGAGTCCTGCAGTCTCATGCCCCTTGGCATGCCACCCCTGCTCATTTCAGATCACACACTGAACACATTTTTACAAAGGTTTTATTCATCCCGATCATCCATTTGTTGCCTTTAAAACTTCTGGAACTGCTTCTTGGTGCCAGCAGCCTTTGTGACCTTGAGGACATTGAATCGAACTGTCTTGCTGAGGGGACGGCATTCCCCCACTGTCACAATATCCCCAATCTGGACATCCCTGAAAAAAAGCACAGCTGCTTTTAGATAGCTAAACAGCAGATTCTTTGCCACCAGAAATTTGTTCCTGCAGTATGGATGTGTGCCAGCATAGCACTGAAGAGACTAAATGCAACTGAACAAGACAACACTGAGAAACAGGTCTCATGAACCTGAAGTATTAAAGGCCCCTTCTGCTGTTAAGTGCCAAACAGGTGGCATTTGCTTTCAGCAAGCGAGAGGTCCACCATCCACCACCAAACCAGGTCTTTCTAGCCTTTGGTTTTGGCATGCGTGAAGCAAGTGTCAATATGTAAGAGAGTGTACACAGTTCCCACAGGAGAGTATTAATCAGGATTAAAAGCAAATGCTTGGACTCCTAGCCCAGGCAAAGACCAAGTGTTTCCCTTGCAATCCCTCCCTAAGTACTTGGAAAAGGCTTCTTACTTAGTTCTCAGTCACCTGAATTTGGACTGAAATGCTAATCCACGACCTCCCAGAGACAAGAGGATCAGAGTGTTGTTCAAGCTACAGGACCCTCATTCCCTACTCTCAGTACACTTATCTTCACATGTCATTTGAAAGGTTCCCTATATTCTGACCAAATACATTTCTTCCAAGGATCTCAAAGAGCTTTACAACCTCCAGGGAGGTAGGCAAGTAATCCCTGGTTACCGAGGGATAAATAAGGAACAGAGATGAAGTGACTTACTCAAGATCACAGAATAAAAGTTAGATAGCACTAAGAATGAGGACTCAGTCTTTACACCAAGTCCCCTGTCCTAAGTACTGTAAGAAGGCTTCCTCCCAGGAAAACTTGTAAAATCTTTGACATTTACCAATGTGACCATGCCACATGCAGACAGCTCACTTTATAAACATCCCTACACATACACGTTTGACAGTTTTCCAGGAAGTTCCTGCACAGAGAAGCATTCCAGATTGAGGGCTGCCAGATCAGAACATGTTTTATGGTTCAGCATTGCCAGACTGGCATTTTCAGCAGTCCCCCTTCACCACAGGGGGCTCTGCAGACCATCGTGAGTTTAGACATCACCACCACCAAACAGGTTCTAAGTCAGAGCACAGCCCACATAGTTTTACAGTGTTGACTTACTTCATTTACCTTTCTAGATTGAAGTGCAGTCATCAACTACAATTCTGGGTATCTCAGGCTTCCCTTTGATCTGAACAGTTTCAGTTTGTGTTGAGACTGAGCATTTATAGCACTTGCAGCACATCTCAACTTCAAAGCACAGTGCATGTTTTAACCTTACCACCACACTAGCAGGACAGGTAAATGATTCCCATTCTGCACATAGAAAAATGGAGGTAGAAGATGAACAGCTTGCCCATGGTCAGCCTCTATCAGAATGGATTAATACAAATACCCTGACTCCTCGTCTTGTACCGATCATTGCATTCTGGGGCCTGAAGTCTCCAGGGCGGGTTACTGAACAGTACAGATAGACTACATAATGACCTATGTAGGGAGTCATCAGTCCTTAGATTTGAAGGGAAGAGCACAGCACAACTAATCACTGCTCCGTAGTGTACCCCTAGTCCTACCTGAAGCAGGGGGAGAGATGTACGGACATATTCTTGTGGCGTTTCTCAAAACGGTTGTACTTGCGGATATAGTGTAAGTAATCCCTGCGGATGACGATGGTACGCTGCATCTTCATCTTGGTAACCACACCTGCGGGAATACGGAGGGGTAGAGGGGGAAAGAACACCAAGCACTTAGTTGTGGTGTTTAAGCAGAAGTTAATATTTTACTGATGCCTGGTCTACAAAGTTATTCCAGTATAGTTGTACTGGTCAAGGTATTTCTTTTTAAATTTAAAATCAGCACAGGTTTGCTGTTATCAGCCCTAGTGCAGACACATACCAGTCTAACTGTGCTTATGCCAGTACACTTTTGCTGGTTCAGAGAACTGGTATAATTGTATCCACACTAGAAGGGCTTTGCAAGTTTTGCCATTGTACTTGTACTGGTGTACTAAAACCTCCTAGTACAGATAAGACCAGAGACTTCCCAAAAGAAGCTCCAGTCTGGAGAGTAAGACTCAGGCAACAGACTGAGGCTGGGGACCTTTAGGGTTATATGGTAAGTTTTCCTATCATGCTATACGCTTATCAATGGTTTATAGTAAAATAAAAATAAATCCAGCACAGTACAGTGCACTTACATGCGTAAACCATTAACCTTGATTGTACAGACTGGAGACTTGTCCCTGACCTTTTCCTGAAATTTTCAATAGCATGCTATACTTGGAGCTATTGATTACATGCCCCTCTGTTTTACCCATCCTCCTTCATGCATTAACATAGGCACTACATTTCTCTGTCCTATGCTATATTACATTTGAACGATGGCAGCTAATTAGTTATTCCTAATACTCATTAAGGATTGCTTAGCTCCATAATCTACTGTATATTAGAAATGGATTACTTAATATTTAAGCATCAAAGGATGGCATCAGATAATTTTGGACAACATTATCCAGTCTGTAGCCCAGTGGTCCCCAACTTTTTGATCTGGCAGGCGCCAGACAAAGGACTGTGGCAGCGGATGAGCATCCGCCGAATTAATGCGGCATTTCGGTGGCGATGCCTCTCTGACACCACTTGTTAGCAGTCGCTGAAATTCGGGGGATGCTCAACCGCTGGCCAGGAGATGGGCGCATTTAGATGTCGGTTCCCGCGGGCACCACACTGGGGGCCCATGCTGTAGCCTCTGCATGCATTTTTCAACAGCAGCATGGCCCCTGAAGTTGATATTCTCCTCACTATCTAGGTCAACCAAAACAGTTCTATTTCAGTGTAAAGACTTTTTCCTAAGATGTAGCAACTCTTCTCCTAAGATGTAGCAATTCTCTCTAGAAGGGTACTGCCGCTGTCTCCTGGGTCCTTTAGTCAGGCATCAGCAAAGCCATTTGGCAGTGTCGTCAGAGTCCCTTCACCATGAGACTTGGAAGACCATCGTGAGAATAGCATCATTTGCATCTCAGGACCATAGCAGCAGTGAAAAGGGGAGACAGCAATTAATTTCTGGCAGGAAGCATACAAACCTGTGTTTTGGGATCTGAGATCCTAAAAAGTGGGCTGCACATTAAAAGCAAGAAATGGCTACTGCTTTTAATGATAAGCCCATATGCTGAGGTCTTTAGTTCCAGAGGCTCAGACTCCAGGACATCTGCAGCCCTCTCTAATCTATGAAAGTTCCAAACAACCTTGTTTTCCATTAATAAACTCATACGCCTACATTTTGTTTAACTCATAGATCCAGCTCCTAAACAGCTCTACTCAAACAGGCCTCCAAATGCCATTCCCTGCAGGATGTTTACATAACCAAAAGGTTTTGAAATTTATCCAAAGTAACAATTCTACTCACAGAAGTGTTTCTTAGTCCTTACCTGACAGGATACGACCACGAATAGAGACATTACCAGTGAATGGGCATTTCTTGTCAATGTAAGTGCCCTCAATGGCCTGAAAACAGAGAAAGTTGACATCAGTACTTTGGAGCTAAAAAGTTAGTGAGTGCTGCAGAAATCTACCATCAATGAAAACCTGTAGCACCCAAATTGATGTTCTGGGGTGCTACAACAGGACTGGTACTGTAAGCGTGAGGCACATCACCACCTTTATTCCTGTCTATATGAACTGACATCAGCAAGGCCACTCGGCAATCATCATCAAAGCCCCTTCACCTGTGGGACTTGGAAGACCATCGTGAGAAAAAACATCACATGTCAGCAAGGAATACAACCACTCTGAAGTTTGCAAAAACTGCTTTTCATAATCTCCTAGTTTATCCACTGCCTATTAACCTGCTATTTTGACAGAAATATTTTGGCCATTGACAGTCTGGAGCTGAACTTATCTCTATCCTACTGGATTTTATTCTTCTAGCCCAAACTTAATACCATTTCTATACTAATCTTTTCATGAAAAGATCAACCTCTTCCCCCGCGCTCTCCCCCATATGAATGGCAAAGTCATGAGTCACTCCGAAAGACTAGCAAGCCAGAGCTAGGACCAGCTGTGGCTTGGTTCACTTTTTATACCTCTTTGGGGGTCTTGAAGCCCAGGCCAATGTTCTTGTAGTACCGGGCGAGTTTCTCCTTGCCTCCCTCTCCCAGAAGCACCCGCTTCTTGTTCTGGAAGATGGTGGGCTGTTTCTGGTAAGCCCTCTCAGTCTGTTTGGGAAAGACCAAAAAAAGCGAAGTTAAAATGAAGAAAATCACCCAAATAATGCACTCAGCGCCGCCAGCTGGAGCCCGCTGCCTTGGCACCGGGGGTTAGAGTGGCTCCCTGCGCTCATGGCCACGCTGTCCCGCTGTAGCGTGGAGCTGTGGATCGTGCACCCCCCGGAGCTGTGACAATGCCAGTGTCCGTCCCCAGCGCAGAGCAGCTGAGACACGGGGACGCCGGGCCGGGCAGTGAAACCAGCCCAGGTCCCCGCGTGGGGGAGGGGCCCGGGCTCCAGCGCAGCGCGCGCAGGGACACGGGCCGAGCCGCCAGGCGCGTGGGGAGCTCTCTGCCCCGCAGGGCGCCGGGGGGGGCTCAGCCCGGCGCCAGCTACGTGTCCCCCCCGGGCCGCCCCTAGGCGCCGCTCGCCCGCCAGGCGGGGGGGAGAGAATCACACGGAGCTACCCCCCCCCCCACACCCGCAGGAGCCGAGCGAGCCGCTTCCCACCCACGGCGCGGAGCCCCGACCTGCACGTCCGCCATCTTCCACTGCGCGAGGGAAAAGAGGCCGCGGTAACAGGACGCTACGCCTTATCCGCCGCCGCGCCGGAAGTGACCTCACTACGCACAGGGAGCGCGGGAGGCGACCGCTCCATCCCAGCAGCGGGCGGGGCCTGAGCTGAGGGGCGGGGCTAACTCAGAGACCGGCGTCGACTTTTCATCCCGCCTCGGGAACGTCCGCGAGCCACCCGTTAGCAGCCATTGCTCTGTGGGGCTAGCACCCCCTCCCCCTGCCCGGCAGCCATTGCTCTGTGGGGCTAGCACTCCCCGCCCCCCGCCCGGCAGCCATTGCTCTGTGGAGCTAGCACCCCCGCCCGGCAGCCATTGCTCTGTGGGGCTAGCACTCCCCTCCCCCTGCCCGGCAGCCATTGCTCTGTGGGGCTAGCACCCTCCCCCCAGCCCGGCTGCCATTGCTCTGTGGGGCTAGCACCCCCCCCACCTTGTTGAGGCCACTAAGTATCACTAAGCATTATTCTAAGTAATTTTAAAAGGTAAAGGCTATAAGAATATGGAGTTTTCCCTTAGGCCTCTTATGAGCAAAAGTCCCTCCATGTTAAACTCTAATTGACCTAGCAGGCCAATAAATAAACAAAAGGCCAGGTGTCCGCAGCCTTATCAGTTATAAGGCCGCTCGAACTGGTATGGGAAAAGAAATATAATGAAGCCTGCATACTTTTGGTCAAGGGAGGGGAGATAATGGTTTACAAAGACAAGGTCGTAATTCACGCCAGCTTTAATCAACTGTTCTTTGTAACTCTACAAGGGGGAGAAGGAGGGGAAACGGGGGCTTGTTTGTCAGCGAGAAAAGTTCTCATGGATATAAAGGAACAGACTGCTTGTTTTAGGTATGCTGGATTTGAGGCATGTCAAGTCTCCCAGCACCACTTTGAGATCTCAAATAAACCTTGCTGCTTTCTCCCACTCAGTGTGTTTATTGGAGCTGAAGCACTCCGGGCACGGACCACTGTTGTTGCCTCAGCAGTCTATCTGCCCACAACAGTTTTGGCGTCCCTGGGTGGGCACTTGAGGCTAAAATCTGCCTTGCCCGGACCCCTCTCGGCGGCCGACAGATCGTGGCAACAACCGACGCCCAGTGCGCACCCGTGATTTCATCGGGGGCCTCGGTGGAGATGCGGTTTGGTCGACCCCGGAGGGCACAACGATGCAACGCGCTCTGATAGTGGAGAAACAGCTGTGGGCGACGGTGCAGAACCGGACCCTTGGGTAAGGGCAGGTGACGGTGCAGAACCGGTCCCTTGGATAAGGTAAGAACAGTCCGGGTGTCTGGACTGTCTCTGTCAGTACCTGGGGACGCCCAGAGTCTACCTGCGACACAGGGCAGGGGCAGAGCAAGGCGGGGCAGGGAAGGTGTACCCCCCTAGAATGCATTCTAGAGAATTGGAAGGTGTTTGGTTCGGATCCATTAACCAAGAATAGGTTGAAAAGATTTTGTACAGTGGACTGGCCTAGAGGGTCAGAAAAGGTGGCCACCTGAAGGATCAGTAAATTACAGTACGATCCTCCAACTACTCCTGTTTTGTCAGCGAACAGGTAGCTTCTGAAGCTGTTTGTATGGAGAGCTCTTGTAAAAATCCCCCACCGTAGTTCCTGTTCTTCCCCCTGTCGGGCGGAGTGCAAGGATTCAAAAGCAGGTTAGGGATAGTGCAGGGACAAAGGAGGGACCTATCTAGAAAGGGGAGACCTATGTCCTAGTGCACTCTCTCCCTGTTGTAGCTAAAAAGCAAGATCAGATGCAGAATGGTACTGGGGGCCAGTGTGAGTGACTGTTACCGGAAGACGCCCAGAGTACCCTGTGAAGCAAAAGCTCGTGACCAGGACTACTCTAACGCAAGCCCGGTAACTAGTGGATCTTTAGGAGGTCCGACCCATGGTGGGCTGACTCGGCCTGGCATCGTCCGGTGAGGAAGCTACCTGGGTCTAGGAGTGTGTGTGTACCCATCTTCCCTCCCCCTTTCCTTTCCATGTGGGCTACTGACTGTCTGATCATCTCGCTGGATGCAATCAGAGTAAGCGGCGCCGTCTCCCAGAGACTAGCCGACGCTCTTTGCTGAAGGGAGGTGTAGGAGGGTCGTGGCCATCCTCGTTAGCCTCTCCTGTGTGAGTACCCTGTAGGGAAAAATCCTTAGTTTATGAGCCGCTAGCGCGGACAGGGCACCCTCCCTGTGTGGGTAAGTGGAAGATGGGTGGGGGGGGGGCAGTCTAAACATTCCAGCTCACCCCCTAAGGGTACCCCAGCATTTTATATGTACGTACATTATGATTCAACAACCTGCAGGTATTTAAAGAATTGGAATATTTACACGCGTGCAAATCCATCTAAACAATGCCCACTAGAAGGTATTTCAAGCTAGATAAGGTCATACATCTAAGAGGAGCGTTTAATCACCAAAAAAGCCTCTGACAGTGTGAGCAATTTGTCTATTGAGGAAAGGAACGGGTTAATTTGAAATTCAGCTTGGCCCAGAGATAAAAAGTTGCTCTGCGTTCTGTCATAAGTAGGTGGGTAAGGGTTAAGTTTCTTTTACCTGGAAAGGGGGAACCAAACACCTGACCAGAGGACCAATCAGAGACCTGGATTTTTTTAAAAGTCTGGGAGGGAAAGGAACTCGGGGTCTTTGTTGTTTTCCTCAGCTGTGAGTAAACAAATTTCTCTCTAACTCCAATCTTCTTTCTAAATTCTACTAAAAGTCTGTGAGTACAAAAGAAAACAAAGTAATCGGCTGTGATGTGCTTTGATTTGTATTTACTGTGTGTTGATTTGCTGGACTGTTTTAAATTGGCTATTTTTTAAATCAGACTGGTTATTCATATTTTCTTATAAGCAAGAGCCTGTATTGATCTTTAATGCAGTATTATTGTTCTGTATTTTTTTTCTTTTTATATAAAGTTTTCTTTTTAAAGTTGTGGAAGTTCTTTCCTAGTGAGGCAAAGGGGAGAGGAAAGCCCAGGCTGTGGGTTAGTTTCTTATTGTCCCCAGGGCGGGAGCAGGCTACGGGGATAGAGAGAAAGAATCCCTTTAGTTTCCCTGTGTTTGAAGCTGTCTCTTTGGAGAGAAAGGAGACAAGGCTTTCTTGGTATTGTAATGTAAAAGATTATAGCCATTCCCTTAAGTGGCTCAGAAGAGAAGCCGGGGAGAAGGGAAGGGAGGGGGATATTCCCTTGCCCGTGGACTCAGGCTTCTGAGTCTTGGGGGGGTGGTCTTTCCAGGGGAAGTTGGAGAGGCCAGAGAGGGGGTACCCCAAGGAGTATTTGGGGAATCCAGGCTGATAAGAGCCTCAATCTTATCTGGTGGCAGCGAAAAAAGATCTAAGCTGGAGTTTAAGCTTAGAGGACTATAGGCTAGTACCTCATATTTGAACTCTAAGTTCAAGTGGAGGAATTATGCTATAACACGTTCAAGGTTAAGAATCAACGCAGACTATGCTAAGTACAAAGAAAAACTGCTTTCGGCCCCAGCTGGCTGTGGAAAAAGAAAAATTGACAAAGGCGAACCAAAGGCAATATAAGTTACAGAACTGAGATTACATTTGCAAAACTTAACTGTCCAGTAAGATCCAACAACGTGTCTTTGTGACCCCGGAGCCGGTGTGGCTTGGTGACACCAAAGAAGCCACAGGCAGCCGATCTGGACTGGAATCTCTGAAAGAGACGCCGCAGGAGATTCCAGGGTGTAAAAGAACAGCCTTCCCAAGAGCGGAAGCATTTTGGAAATTTTGGACAAGCTGTATACAGGATAATCTCCTGTCCACCTCTCCCCCTTCTCTGAACATTATACACAGAAGTGGTCAGTCTGGACGTACGTGTGTGAGTATGAAAGGGGCTTAGGTCTTGGGACATCAATGTTTTCCTGAGTGATGTGGTAGCGTTCCCAACACTCTCCGTTGTTGTTTTATTATTTTATTAATGGAGCTTTAAAAATTCAGTTATATGGTGTGTTTTCTTTATCTTCCCCCAATGATCCTGTAGTGTCAGCCTGATCACCTGACACGAGGAATAGATTGGTAACAGAAATTTGTCACAGTTTGGTGAGCAATTAAGAAGGGGGGAGCCCTGCAGAATTTACACCATCTATTTGTTTTACCCTTGTTATTTTATGCTTGCTTTGCTTGGTACTGCAGGTGTTATATGTTGAGAACTGCATGAGTAAAAGTAAGCCCTAATAGGATAAGGAAATGCTATCTGGTTCTGGTTCTGTTCTGTTAAACCGGTTACTGTTGTTTTTCTGCTCTGTTCGTTTGGGCGTTAGAAGTGTGGGCGGAACTGAACCTCTTGTTCATAATTCCTCAGAGTGGAAGCCATGCGTGCGAGGAAGCTCTGAGGTCGAATTGAGATCCTTCTGTCCCGTCCCCTGTAGCGATCAGTGTATAAAAGTGGGAAAGCCTGGCTTAAACTGTAATTTCCTCTGCTCTCTGTGTAATTCTCTTTTCTGTTTTAAGTGTCAGCAGACAGATGGATGGGTCTCTGGGTAAACCCTCTAAAGGGGTTTGGATTATATGTTAAATAAATGGTCTTTGCCCAATGGGCCATGTGTTTTTGTCCAGATGACAAGCCTCACGAGGAAGGACTCGGGTAGTCTTGTGAGTAAGAATGTTTAAGGGAAGAGACCAGGAGGGGTGAAGGCTAGTTAAGAAGCCCACGCTCCTAGCTAAACTGATAATGGAACAAGTTGGTGCCCATGGAAGGGACGGTTCTGCAAGAAAAGCAGGATCGGGCCCAGGTGGGCAGGCAACAGACAGAGAGATTGGAAAACAGATTGGAAAACTTTGAGGGTGTAGTGAAAGGAAGGAGTCAGTAAGTGTAAGCATGGGGACTTATGTGAAATGGTGATTTGAGTTGATAGAAGTAGCTGTTGGGAGACAAGCAAGTGATTTAAGGGAGAGTGAGAAGTTAACTCTGTAGTTGCTGGAGGGAACAGCAGTTGAACTTTGAAAAATGCTGAAGAGGAAAGTTCTTGGTGTCTTTGAAATGTTTGTAAATAAATTACAAGAAAATATGGGGTAATTTCTCTGTTTTGCCTGAAGTCAACAAGGGTATTTGTATATTTTAAGCGATGATTGTCTGCCCAGAAGGGGTAGACCTCTGGTTTTTTTGTCTTTCAGATAATCGGAGAAAACTGATGCCAGCTGAACAGCATTCAACGTACCATGCATTTACTGGCGCAATAGAAATTATGTTTTGTGTTCTATGTTTTGTCTTGTGGTGTTTGTCTTGTGGCCAGAATTGTTCTGTTTAGTGTTTTCATGAGATGGTCTGGTTTGGAATCAGGCAGAAGGGTTGAATTGGAATGCAGATACCTGTTTTATTCAACTTGGAATACAAAGTGTTTAAATAAACCAGGAAAATGTAATATACTTAAGTCTAGTACATTTCCTTAAGTAAGAAAAAGAAACTTCATTGGCCAAATTGTTGATTGCAAAAATTGTTGTTAAAATTTGCATACCAACAGTCTTTGAAAGCAAAGACATGAAAAGTTAACCCACTCCCCATATTGTACATGGGATCCTTCTGGCTACCTCAGATTTCTAGCCAGAGGGCTGGGGATGGTGGAAAGCTATTGGACTGGAGGTTGAATTAAATGAACTCCTCAAAGTGGGTGTGCTTGTTCTAGCTTGTTGCTCCAAAGTTCTGTAATAAGGTTATTTTAGTAAAAGGGTATGTGTGATATATATTGAATAATAAGACTAATGTACTGTATAATGACAATGTTTATATGTTCATTTTTTTGGAAAAAAATGTATAAATGAAGAGTGAAAGTTCCCTTTGCAGTTTAAAAGAAGTCAAGAAAGAAAAAAAAGGGACAAAGAACAAAATAAGTTAACTGGAAAAAAAAAAAAGAAAAATTAACTGGCAGGCTCAGGCTATAGATAAGACACTGCTCACAGTCAAGACTTGGCTGACAACCAAGAAAAGAAGGGGGGGGGCTTGAATTTGCCCACGCAGCTATGAGATCTGCAAAACACTGCCAGGCACTAATGAAATGTGTTAGGTTTCTTTTCTCACAGGTAAGGAAGTGCTACCCGAAGAGACTGGAGCCCTGCCACTCCTTGGAACCAGGAAACTGGATTGATGTAAAGGTCCACCAACGAAAGACTGCTTTGGCTCCATGCTGGAAAGGCCCAAGTCCTGCTGACTACCAACACCGCTGTGAAGTGCCAAAGACTGACTGCTTGGACCCAAGATTCTCACTGCAAAAAGACCCCTCCACCTCGGGAAAATTCTCCTGCTGATGACTAGCCTATTTCTCCTTCTGTGCCTTCTGGACAGCAGGGGAAAAGTACAAGGTGAAGTACTAGTAACCTCTCCCTTGTCCTTTGACAGATTTACTGTGTCTTTGCATTTTTCTAGAAAAAAAAGCAAAACAATTACAGGGTGATGTGCTAGTAACCTCTCCCCTGGGGATGCTGCACCATGACTGTTTTGGGAAAGAAGAAGGAACACTCACTCCACTGAAATTGCCAAAGTCCAGGAATTTCTGACTAGAAAGAACATTAAGAACTGATCCTGGTGAAGAAACAAAGAATTATACACTGGCGAAAGGACATTTGTGGAACCCATGCTTGGAAATGTAATATTAATTGTACTTTGGGGTTTATTCTACAGGCTGTGCCCTGTGTCATGGAGAGACTAATAATGTAACTATTAATGCTATTAATGTTGATGCCTTTTGAAAGTACCTGAGAATACTTAAATAACAGGTGTATTATAGTAGTACTCCAAGGAAAATGGTATTGAATATCACTGAGGCTGGGAAGGTATTGCAATGGGATCTAGTATGTGTAGGAGGGAATTGTTGAGGTCACTAAGTGTCACTAAGCATTATTCTAAGTAATTTTAAAAGGTAAAGGCTATAAGAATATGGAGTTTTCCCTTAGGCCTCTCATGAGCGAGAGTCCGTCCATGTTAAACTCTAATTGACCTAGCAGGCCAATAAATAAACAAAAGGCCAGGTGTCCGCAGCCTTATCAGTTTGTAAGGCTGCTCAAACTGATATGGAGCAAAAATAATGAAGCCTGCATACTTTTGGTCAAGGGAGAGGAGATAATGGTTTACAAAGACAAGGTCGTAATTCACGCCAGCTTTAATCAACTGTTCAATGTAACTCTACAAGGGGGAGAGGGAGGGGAAACGGGGGCTTGCTAGTCAGCAAGAAAAGTTCTCATGGATATAAAGGAACAGACTGCTTGTTTTAGGTGTGCTGGATTTGAGGCAGGTCAAGTCTCCCAGCACCACTTTGAGATCTCAAATAAACTCTGCTTGCTTCTCCCCCTGGTGTGTTTATTGGTGCAAAGCACACCGGGCACGGACTACCACTGTTGTTGCCTCAGCAGTCTATCTGACCACAACAGGTGGAGTAGTGGCAGGGCCTGTGGCAGAGCTAGGAGTTCAGCAGTGAGCACCTCGCCACCCAGCATATTGGAAAGTTGGCACCTGTAGCTCCACCCCCGGAGTCGGTGCCTATACAAGAAGCAGCATATTAACTCCTGAAGAGCTGCATGTGGCTCCGTAGCCACAGGTTGGCCACGCATGGCCCAGAAAGTGGCTGTTTTTCCCTGAGGGCTTCAATGCCATTGGAAAAAATGGTAGACAGCAGCCATTTCATTAGGGGGTGTGAAAACCTGCTGGGGCCTGTTTGAAATGGAGCCTGATGTTAGATACAGGCTCATTGTGGGTTGGGAGGTGGAATTCCCTGAACTTTGGAACAGGAAACCTCCCCCTGGAGGAGAAAGAGAGAGCCTGAGACATGAGGCCTGATATAAGAGGCCCGATATAAGAGGCCCGGTATGAGGTGATCAACTTTGCTAATATAAATCAAAGTTAGCAAAAGTCAGGCTGTAAGCAAAAGTCAGGCTCTGCCTGTGTAACCTGGCAAGAACAGAGCTGGTATTGCAAAAACACACAAATTCCTAAGAAGTGCTAGGCAGAGGACACTCATGTAAAACATTCCAGAGAGGTGGTACTAGAACACCCTGATATGGTACAAGTATGGTACAAACACACTCCCAAAGATGATGCTAAGACACACCATGTCAGAGGGGCAATACATAACTTGTTTGTATCAGTGTATAAAGAGGGGTCTCAGAGGGATTGTCTTTGGCTGGCCTGGGTGGGAAACGGAAAGTATCACTGTTCACTGAGCTGGTCCATTGTTACAGGCATTCATGTGTCAGTGTACCTGTAATCACTGAGCTGGAGCATTAGCATTGTGCTTCATCAACAACAAACCTGGCTGGGTACCTTTGCTACAAACCAAGTCTTGTGGTCTTATTGTGCAGTTTGGTCGAGGTCTGCTTTGATGGCTATCTGTGCAGAGCTGGGACAGCACACAGAAATAACACACAGCCAACGACTAACTACACCCTCCAAAGGACTCAGGAACTATTACCTGAGACTCAGTGCTTCACTCTGTGGGAGCAATGACTTCTGGATGTGTCTCCAGCCTTGAGAGAGAATAACAGTGTCACCAGGAAGCATCTGACCATGTCCTTCAGCCCTGCCATGGCCAAAAGGTAGCCTTGAAGAGGAAGCCAAAAGAATGAAAGCGCAGGGAGGAAATCTGTTAGTGCAAAAAGAGTTTTTGGTGCCATCGAATTACAGTAATGATGAGGGGAGAGAAACTGAGCTGTGCAGGAACATGAGGGGAGTGTAGGTTTGGAATAAGGGACACCTTGAGAGGGAGGGGCCAATAGGGAGATGACTCTGACCTGTGATTTAAGTGAAGTACTGTATTCCTTTCAATAAGGAGCACAAGATAAGGGAGAACAGACTTGAAGTGTCATTCCAGCACATCTGAAATGCAGTTTATGGTGAATTCTGCAAGCATCAAGTTGACTATGTGGGGAAAAGGTGCAAACTGTTTAGAGTATGTTGGCACTGCAGTGTGGACATGGACTGTGACACGTTTAAGCCCAACTCCCCAGACTTCCACACGCAATGCTTGCTGACATGCACCTGCCCCTCTTCAGAATATGGGTTTAATGGCTCACTCAGGGTTGTGGGTATGAGCCTGCTTTCTCCTGTAGCACATGACCAGGTGACTCTGCAGTGAGCTTTTGTTGTCAGGTTCATGTTCAGATTGCCTGACAACGCTATCCCACAATTCCTTGGGCCTGTGCATTCCAGCCCTTCTACCTCCCATGAACCGGAAACAACTTCTTGGTTCAAATACAGCCCTTTGGTATTTAACCCTTCATTTCCCATATACATCACGATTTTACAAATAGCTATGCCTGGCATGTGGAAAAAGCAAAGAAGATGCTCAGCACCCAGCACACTGCTAGCTGGCCAGAAGAACACACCAGGATTCTGGTCTACATGTGGTGTGAGGACAACAAGATCCAAGGCTTTAGCAGGAGCTTCAGCTGGTAGAGCTGGGGATCCGTTGGGCACGGTGTCCAGTGCAGGGAGAGGATCAAATATCTCAAGACCTCCTATCTCAAAGCAAAGGATGGAACTCCCCGCTATTTGCCACTCAACATTAAGCTATTCCAATGCAGAGGAAAGATAAGAAGAGCCACAGGAGGCCAATGTGGCTACACAAGGAGCTTTTTAGCTATCTCAAAACCAAAAGAGATACACACAGGAAATGAAAGAGAGGGCATGTCACCAAGGAATTATACATGAGAATAGCATGAGCATGTAGGGACAAAATCAGGAAGGCCAAGGCAAAGACTGAGTTACAACTGGTAAGAAATGTTAGAAACAACAAGAAGGGGTTCTACCAATGTCAGACAAAAAAGAAAGATCAGGGATGGTGTGGGTCTGCTGCTTTATGAAGGTGAGCTGGTAACATTTATGAATATGTTGACTAGGACTGGTCCCAGAACAGACCCCTGGGGGACACCATTATTTACTTCTCTACATTCTGAAAACTGTCCATTTATACCTACCCTTTGTTTTCTATTTTTTAACAAGTTACCAGTCCATGAGAGCACCTTCCCTCTTATCCCATGACAGCTTACTTTGCCTCAGAGCCTTTGGTGAGGGACCTTGTCAAAGACTTTCTGAAGATCTAAGTACACTATATCCACTGGATCCCCTTGGTCCACAGGCTTGTTGACCTCCTCAAAGAATTCTAGTATATTGGTGAGGCATGATTTCCTTTTACTAAAACCATGTTGACTCTTCCTCAACAAATTATGTTCATCTATATGTCTGACAATATTGTTCTTTATTATAGTTTCAGCCAGTTAGCCCAGTACTGAAGTCAGGCTTACAGGCCTGTAATTGCCGGCATCAACTCTGGAGTCCTTTTTAAAAATTGGTGTCACACTAGCTATCCTCCAGTCATCTGGTACAGAAGCTGATTTAAAAGATAGATTACAGACTATAGTTAGTAGTTCTGCAATTTCACACTTGAGGTCCTTCAGAACTCATGGGTGAATACCATCTGATCATGGAGACTTATTGCTGTTTAATTTATCCCAAAATCTCCTCTAATGATACCTCAGTCTGGAACAGTTCCTCAGATTTGTCACCTAAAAAGAATGGCTCAGGTTTGAGAATCTCCCTCACATCCTCAGCTATGAAGACCAATACAAAGAATTCATTTAGTTTCTCTGCAATGGCCTTATCATCCTTGAGTGCTCCTTCAGCACCTCGATTGTCCAGTGGCCCCACTGGTTGTTTAGCAGGCTTCCTGCTTCTGATGTACTTAATGAAAAAATGCTATTACTTTTTGAGTCTTTGGGTAGCTGTTCATCAAATTCTTTTTTGACCTTTCTAATTGTATTTTTACACTTCATTTGCTAGTGTTTATGCTCCTTTCTATTTTGTTCACTAGGATTTAACTTCCACTTTTTAAAGGATGCCTTTTTGTATCTCACTGCTTCTTTTACTTTGTTGTTTAGTCACAGTGGCTCTTTTTTGGTTCTCTTACTACATTTTTTAAAATTTGGGTTATACATTTAAGTTGATCTTCTATTATGTTGCGTAACAGAGTCATGACCCACCTCTCTTCCTGAGGCTCACTTGCTCTCCTCCATAAGGCTCAGAGCGGCTTCAGGGTTGTGCAACACCCATGTCTTTATTTACTTAAGGTTGTCCCACCACCAGTGTCCATCTATATACAAGCAGAGCAGCCTTCAGCCTGACTGACTTCTCCCTTGCTGCCCCCTGTCTTCTGGCTTCCTCCCAGTCTTTATAGCCCTTGGCTTGTCAGGCCAGCAGGTGTTGCCAGCCCAGTATCGGGCCTTTTTCATCAGCCGCAATCTGCTTCCCTCGACTGGAGCTGACCTGTCAGGGGCTAATTAGGTGCGATTGCACCAACACCCTGCTACACAATGTCTTTAAAAAGTTTCCATGCATCTTGCAGATATTTCACTTTTGGCACTGTACCCTTTAATTTCTGTTTAATTAATCTCCTCATTTTTGTGTAGTTCCCCTTTCTGAAATTAAATGCTACAGTGTTGGGCTGCTGTGGTGTTTGTCCTGCCACAGGGATATTAAATTTAATTATATTAAGTTCACTATTACCATGCAGTCCAGCTATTTTCACCTCTTGGACCAGATCCTGTTCTCTACTTAGGACTAAATCAAGAATTGCCTCTCCTCTGGTGGGTTCCAGGACCAGCTGCTCCAAGAAGCAGTCATTTAAGTTGTCAATAAACTTTAACTCTGCATCTCATCCTGAGGTGACATGTACCCAGTCAATATGGGGATATTGAAATCCCTCATTATTATTATTATTGAGTTTTTTATTTTAATAGCCTCTCTAATCTACCTGAGCATTTCACAGTCACTATCACCATCCTGGTCAGGTCTTCGGTAATATACCCCTGCTGCTATATTCTTATTATTAGAACATGAGATTACTATCCACAGAGATTCTATGGTACAGTTTGAGTCATTTAAGATTTTTACTTCATTTGATCCTTGTTCTGTCCTGCTGATATATTTTGTACCCTGGTATTACTGTGTTCCATTGATTATCCTCATTCCACCAAGTTTCTGTGGTGCCTATTATACCAATATCCTCATTTAATATGAGGCACTGTAGTTCACCCATTTTATTGTTTCCATTTCTAGCACTGGTATATAAGCACTTTAAAAACTTGTCTCCTTTTAGCTGTCTGCAATTACACGATGTAATTGAATGGGACTCTTTTTTATTTGACTGTTTCTGATCAGACCCTGCCATTTTCCATCCTCTCATCCTCACTAGTACATAGAGATTCTCTATTAATAGATCCTCCCCTAAGGGATGTCCGAACCATGTGCTCTTCCGCACCTGACAGCTTTCCCCAGCCCTGAGTTTAAAAACAGTTCTATGACCTTTTTAATATTAAGTGCCAGCATTCTGGTTCCATTTTGGTTTTTTTTGTTGTGGTTGTATTGTGATTATATATTTTTTGTTATTTTGTAATTATTGAGGTTATGGATATACCATTACTATTAATACCAATATTTGTACACGTTTATGTATGATACTGTATCACACCCCCAATGTGTCCTGATATTTTAGTGTTGTGATCTGGTCACCCTAAATTTTACTGGATGTTGGGAACTGCTCCTAGCACAGATATTGCAGTCCTGCATGACTGGCTCCTGAGTCTGGATGGTATGCTTACATAGGTACCTTCTACTAGCAGGGCCACTCGGGGCGGGGGGCAAGTGGGGTAATTTTCCCCAGGCCCCGCAGGGGCCCTGTGAGCCCTGGCCGAGAATCCCTTCCCTGGCACCTTTTTAATTTTGACTCACCCGACGGCGCTGCGGGTCTTCAGTGGCACTTCAGCAGCGGGTCCTTCAGTGCTGCCGAAGACGCGGAGCGAGTGAAGGACCCACCGCCGAAGACTCCGCGCGCCGCCCGGTGAGTACAAGAGCCGCAGCGGGTGGTGCCTTTTTTTTATGTCCGCTCCCCTGAAATTGCTCTGCTTCAGGCCCCCTGAATCATCTGGGTGGCCCTGTCTACTAGAGAGGCCACTAAACTTAGCTGGGAGTGTTCCATTTGGGAAGATCCTTAGTACCGCAATCCAGCCTTGCAGACTACAACTCCCATGATTCCTTGGGGAAGAGAGAGAGAGAAAGAGTTTTCCACTTCCAGAGAATGCAGGGAGAGCGTGTGGTGGGCTATACCTTGGAGGGGAGCTGGGATTTTGGTCAAGGGAACATAGATTGCTTTGTGGAGCTAAGTCCAAGCCAGAAACTGCTGCTGAGAGAGCTGCTGGGGCTTTGACCAAGCAAGGAGCCATGGAGACGATTGCTGGGCTTCAGTGCAGCCAAGGCAGTGACTCTTGCTGAGTTCAGAACTGACAGAGGGGGGTCTGCAGTGAAGCCAGTGTGTGTAACCTTCACCTTTGTTGTTTGGGGAAGTGCTTGCAAGGGAAACGGCATAGCAAAGAGACGGTAAGGGGTTGCCTGAGACTGAGAAGAGATGCAGCGGTCTTATCATCTAACCAGAATCCAAGGTTTACTGACCTCTGGTTATAACAACTCCCGCCTTCAGAGGGGCTACGCAGCTTGGAATGATCCCAAGTTAGGATTGCTCTGTCCTTGGTTACCTTGGCTGGACAGGCAGAATGCTGTCCCAGGCTTCAAGATCTTCACCCGTGCCCACTCAAGCAAGCGTCTAGAACTCTGACATTCACAGGAATGCATACCCAGGGGAGAGGTAACCGGTGACAGCGTAGATGTAAATTGGTGAAGTTTCATTTACTACTGTAAACTGCATGTATTAATTGATATATTGAAGTGTCTCCTGCTTATATAATTGGTTGTGATTTTTTAATTAATCTCAATCTATTATATCATCTTTCTTAAATTGTGAAGTAAAGGTGTGTTACCTCTAAGCCAAGTGTATATCGGGTGTATATTCTTTAGAATGGTACTTTTGAGTTAGACCAGGTGTCAGCGAACCAAATCAGCACATTCTTGACCAAGAGGACAATGCAAGAACACACAGATCTTTCAAGTAACTATGTAAACACATTCTAAAGAGATGGTACAGGGATACACTGACCCTTCATTAGATAAGGTGGGAATGACAGAATAATGGATGACGATGTGTTGTTCTAACTAGCAGGGTGGTAACTAACAGTGTCTGGAGTATAATATGTAACTTGTTTGTATCAAAGTATAAAAGGAGAAGTCATTTTATAGGTATCTTTGTGCCAGCCTAGGGGACAGGATCCTGGTATGCTGACTGAGCTGGTACCATTGTCACGGACATATGTGTGTTGGTGTTCCCTGAGACAGAGAACCAATGCCATGCTTCAGTTGACAATAAACCTGACCGAGCCCCTTCACCTCTGAAGGTCTGTCTTTATAAGTAACATCAAGATCTGCTGAATCTGCAAGCTGCATCCTCTGCTTGAGCAGCTAACACCAGAGTTCTAAGAAAAGCAGCACTGAGCAGTCATAATAGTTTAGCAGCCTTAACAACTCTACAAAAAGCACTAACAAAGGTAAGAAGCAAGGTAAAAGACCACACGCATTCCATTATTGAGTTCATTTTCCCTTCATACACTAGGTTCAGCTGAAGGACAAAGAACTTTTTAATATCAATACATATAGGGATATAAATATGTAGATTCACAAAACAAAACAGCTTTCAGTTAGTACTGTATCTAAAAGAATTATGAGAGTGTAACATAAAAAAATCATAAAAAGTTAACACACCTCAGCTGAGCAAAGAAAAGCAACCAGGAGCCTGGGGAAGCAGACACTCAACCAGTGAGGGAGAAGGAAAAGAATCAGGGATGAAATGCTACAGGAGAATGTGGCCAACGCGGAGGAACAGCTGGAGTTCCAGAGAGAGGGAGAAGAGGCAGCTGCAGGATAAGAGGGAGATAGCCCAGCTGGAGGAGAGAATGGTGGTATGGTTCCTGGAACATGACTGGAAGTTGAGGGAAGGAGGACAGAGCACAGCAGAGGATTTGTTTGAGAAGCTGTTCACTCTCCTGGCCATCAAGGTACAGGCCCCAGCTATAGGCCCAAGGGATGGTTCAGTCTGACCCCCAAACTATTTTCAGCTCCCTGCACCCCTGGCTCCCCATGGCAGCTGCCCTCTGTGAGACCACTGCCAGAGTCTCCTCCCTGAGTCAGATAGGTGCTTCTGAGTTTCTGCTCTGAGCATAGCTGTGTATTGTATTTATTGTGGTGTGTTCTTTGTGGATTTTAAACCCGGCACATTAAAATGTGATGCAACAGTAATCCAAGTGCAAGGGTGCAAGTAATGGCAATGGCTGCAGTTAGGAAAAGAAAAGCTGATGCAGAGAACAGAGCATTTCAAATTCAATGGAAAAAATATTACTTGTTCACTGAAAGTAATGGACTGTCACAGCGCCTTGTGTTCCTGTGATAGCTTTGTTGAAGGAGTACAATATCAGCGAACGTTACAACATGATCCACGAGACAAAATACAAGTAGTCCACCAGAGAGTCATGTATCATTCTAGCTAAGGACTGGAAAAGCAAACTTCAAAAGCAGAGAAACATACTGACGAAACCAGCAAATGTACAAATTCCAAGAAAACTGGCTGCATCTTGCAAAGTCTCCCTTGAACTAGTGGAATGTTAAAATCTTTTAGGGACCAGGATGTCATCAAAAGGTGTGCAGTCAACGGCTCTGGATTTGGGGATGAAAAACCAGCAACAGATTTTGAAAGTGTGTCTGTGTCAGAGTATATAACCCCGGTGTAATGCTCTGTACCTTGGGGAAACACCCTACACACCCATGTTCATCTTTATAAAATGATTGTGTGTATCCAGTGCAAAGTTTGTCGTGTCGGGTGTCTTCGAAAGGCTCATAATGCACTGAGAATGGTTGTCATAGTGATGTTATAGTAATTATTACAGTAATGTTATGGGTTATAATTTCATGTATATAGTTATGAGGCTGAAAATGTATCCTCATGGCTTAAAGCAAGCCCATGCAAAAATTCCAAGAACAGAGGCACAGTTCACACCTCGTCGGGGCATAGATGGGACAAACCCAGCTCAGTCTCATAGGAACAATGGACACTGGCTTAGAAAGCAACAAAGGAATCTGTTAGATCCTCAAGGGAGTCACTCCCTTCCTTTGGTCAGTTTGGGATTGCAATGAGGTAATGCTCACCTGACTCTGAAGGGGGGTAGGGGCAAAACTAAGAGGAAAGAAAAGACATGATAAAAGGAAGAGACTTTTTACCGTGCTCTCTCTCTTCCACTTACATCTACAGACACCAGCACCACCAAGCGACTGAAACACTGATGAATGAGGAGAGCCTGACTGAAAGTAACCAGCCAGCCGGTGGTGAGAAGCATCTACGTTTTTAAGGACATTGAAAATGTTAAGATCAGTTTAGAATGTGTTTTGCTTTTATTTCATTTCACCAAATCTGACATATTGCGATTTGACTTATAATGGCTTAAAATCTATCTTCATCGTTAGTAAATCTGTTTTTTTATTCTACCTGAAGCAGTGTGTTTGGTTTGAAGAATGTCAGCAACTACCCTTGGGAGAACAAGTCTGGTACATATCAATTTCTTTGTTAAATTGACAAACTTATATAAGCTTGCAGTGTCCAGTGGCAGGGCCGGCGCTTCCATTTAGGCAGCCTAGGCAATCGCCTAGCGTGCCAGGATTAGTGGGGGGCGGCATTTTGCCGGCGGGGGGCAGCAGGCGGCTCTGGTGGACCTGCCGCAGTCATGCCTGCGGAGGGTCCCCTGGTCCCGCGGCTCCAGGGGAGCTGCCGCAGGAATTCCTGCGGACGGTCCGCTGCTCCCGCGGCTCCGGTGGACCTCCTACAGCATGGCTGCGGCAGCTCCACCGGAGCCGTGGACCAGCGCGCGGGGCAGCGAAATGGCCGTACGCTTAGGGCGCTAAAAACACTAGCGCCAGTCCTGTCCAGCAGGCATAACTGGACACTGCAAGATGGAGGTTCCTTGAATTATGTCTGAGACTGGAGATACTAGCTAGCGTCATTAACTTGCAAGTAGCTGGGAGCCGCTCACATGCCAGAGGCTGTGTGTGAACAGCCCAGGAGTGGGGGTTCTTACAGCAGAGCAGGGTAAGGCTGGCTCCCAGAGTAAAGGATTGGAGAGGCCTAGCAGATCAGTGGTCCAGACAACACTGGAGGGGAACATCACATCCAGAACAGCATGGAAGAGGTTGAGAAGCTAGCTGCTTTGGGCAGGAGCAGCCCTACAGCTGCGCACTCACAAATCAAGCCAGATTTGCAGGAAGAGCAGTGGCTCTCAACCTATTTACCATTATTGTCCACATATGCAGCTCTATATGTGTTATGTGGGCCACACCCACACAATATATATTGAGATGGGGCAAGGCCAGATGGCTACAGTAAAGTACTGAGAAACAAGTATGTTAGCTCCAGGCTAAACAAATCCCTAGGACCCTGGTAACCAAATGGCAGTTGCTCCAGGTTAATCAAGGCACCTGGGCCCAATTAAGATCTGTCTAGAAGGCAGTGGAGATAGCTACTTTAATTATAACACCTGCAGCCAATCAAGGCAGGCTAATCAGGGCACCTGGGTTTAAAAAGGAGCTCACTCCAGTCAGGCAGGGAGAAGCCAGAGGAGAAGGAGCATGTGAGAGGAGCTGGGAGCAAGAGGGCAAGGAGCTGAGAGTGAGAGAGTGAGAGTGTACTGCTGGAGGATTGAGGAGGGCAAGCATTATTAGACACCAGGAGGAAAGTCCTGTGGTGAGGATAAAGAAGGTGTTTGTAGGAGGCCGTGGGGAAGTAGCCCAGGGAGATATAGCTGTCATGCAGCTGTTACAGGAGGCACTATAGACAGCTGCAATCCACAGGGCCCTGGGCTGGAACCTGGAGTAGAGGGTGGGCCTGGGTTCCCCCCCAGATCTCCCAACTCCTGTTCAGACACAGGAGGAGCTGACCCAGACTGTGGGTTCTACAAGAGGAGAAGATCAATGAGATGAGCAAATCCACCAATAAGCACAGGACCCACCAAGGTAGAGGAGGAACTTTGTCACAACTGGTGTCAGGGGTGGGATATTTGGTGTGCACAGCGCGGCGGAAAAAAGGAGGGTGATTAAAAAAAAAAAAGGAGAGGATTTATTTTTTTTTCACCGCAATGGATGACGTACTGCGGGCACTGATACAAGCCACAGCAGTGCAGCAGGAGGCTACCTGTATCCAGGCAGCTGCTCAACAGGAGGCAGTGCGGCTTCAGCAAGAGACTAATCGCCTGCTGATAGACTAGGCTTCTCAAGACCGAGCTATGTTGAGGGAACTGGTAAACCAGGTAAAGACCCTTACAGAGCTGAACCGTGATGGGACGAGGCTCATATGGGCCAGCCATTGGATGCAGAAAATGACGCAGGAGGATGATGTAGAGGCATATCTTCTGGCCTTTGAGAGGACAGCCCTATGGGAGGCCTGGCCTAGAGATCAGTGGTCTGGCATCCTTGCCCCATTCCTATGTGGGGAGGCCCAGAAGGCCTACCATGATCTGCCTGAAGAGGCTGCAGCAGACTACCTCCAGCTGAAAGCAGAGATCCTGGCCAGATCTGGGGTAACGACTGCAGTGCGGGCCCAGCGGTATCACAAGTGGAGATACCAGGAAGACAAAACCCCACGGTCCCAACTGTATGACTTCATCCATCTTGCACAAAAGTGGTTGCAAACAGAGTCCCGGAGTCTGGAAGAGATACTAGAGGTTCTGGTCATCGACCAATACATGAGGGCACTGCCACCAGATCTCCGCAAAGGGGTAGACCAGAATGATCCGTCCACCTATGATGAGATGATCACGCTGGTAGAAAGACGCATGACAGCCAGGGAATTGACCCGACTACCCAAGGAAAGCTCCTTTTGTAGCAAACACCCAACCCCAACCCTGGAAGGTGGGGCAGCCAAACCCCTGGGGAGTCTTAGGTGGAGGAAGAGGGGGGCCGAAAACCAGCAGGGACCCGAGAAGGAAGGTATTAGCCTGAGTAGGGATAACCCTGAGACTAAACCCCCTAACCCACATGATAAGGGAATGATTAGAAACAATTATAGATGTTATGCATGTGGGGAGTGAGGACACATAGCACCACAGTGTCCCAGCACCGAGGGGCCTTTGAAATGCAACTTGGGGGATTGGCAAGTCACATGCTCCCTTATCCACCTTGCGGGCGTCGCATTAGCCCCACATAACTACACCAGGCCTGTGAAGATAAATGGAGTAGAGACTACAGCGCTTGGTGGACTCGGGGAGTGCTATCACCCTTATATCAGGTAAGCTGGTAAAAAGTAGCCAGCTGCTACAAGCCAAACGCATAGCAGTGACATCCGTGCATGGGGCCATGAGCCATTACCCCACCATCCCAGTGAAGATAGAGGTTCAGGGGCACTCCATTGAGGTGACAGTGGGTGTAGTTCCTAAACTCCCATATCCTGTAGTCATTGGGAGGGACTATCCAGGATTTGATAATTTACTCCCCCCAGAGAGGCTGGAGGGAGATGGGGACCCTGTTGGCAGCGACTCATCGTTGGGGGAATATCGACCCCCAATGTTTTCTGAGTTTTCTCAGGATCTATTCTCAGCCCCCCAAAAGGCCCGGAAGACAAAAAAAGAAAGGAAGGCCGCGAAGGCCTTGGGAACGCGGATCCTGACCCAGGGCCAGAAGACCGTGCTAGTAGGCAGATGGACACGAGCAGCCATCAGAGAAACTACCAACACGGAAGGTGAGCCGGAGGCTGGCCCCAGCCATGATGGTGATGAGCCATTGGAAGAAACAGAAGCTGGCCCCTGGAAGCTCAGGCAGGTTAGTCCTGGGAGGGAGACTTTCGGGAGGGACCAGGCAGAGGACCCTAGATATGATAACGTCAGGAAAGAGGTGGCTGAGATAGATGGGACACCAGTGGAGGGGAAGGTCTGGGGTCCAAGACCCTACTTTATAGTGAAGAAAGATCTCCTGTACCATGTGGTGCAAATGCAGGAGCAGGAGATACATCAACTTCTGGTGCCACAAAAACATCAAAAAGTCATATTGAGCCTCGCCCACAGTCACCTGTTTGGAGGACACCTAGGAGTAGAGAAAACCCAGGCCAGGATCCTGTAGAGGTTCTTCTGGCCAGGAGTACATGAAGATGTTAGGCGAAACTGCACCTCTTGTCCAGAGTGTCAGCTACATAGCCCTCGCCCACACTTGTGGGCCCCTTTGATACCTCTTCCAATAATAGAGGTACTATTTGAACGAATAGCCATGGATCTGATTGGGCCCCTAGAGAAGACAGCTCGGGGCCACCAACATGTTCTGGTTGTACTAGACTATGCAACCCGGTACCCAGAAACAGTTCCCCTGCGCAACACAGCTTCCAAGACAATAGCTAAGGAGCTACTACAGATCTTTTCCCGGGTTGAGCTACCCAAGGAGATACTGACTGATCAAGGGACACCTTTCGTGTCCAAGCTGATGAAAGATCTCTGTTCATTGGTCCATGTACAAGCCCTACGGACCTCTGTATACCACCCACAAACAGACGGCCTTGTGGAAAGGTTCAATAGGATCCTGAAGGCCATGATCAGGAAAGTGGTGAGCCGGGACGGGAAAGACTGGGATACCCTATTGCCTTACCTCATGTTTGCCATCCGGGAAGTCCCACAAGCCTCCACAGGTTTCTCTCCATTCGAACTACTATATGAGCGCCACCCCCGGGGCATATTGGATATAGCCAAGAAGCCTGGGAAGAGGAGCCAAATCCCAGAAGGAACATAGTCGAGCATGTACTATAGATGAGGGATCGGATAGCTCAAGTTACCCCATTGTACTGGAACACTTGGAGAAAGCGCAGGAGACCCAACGAACCCATTATAACCACCAAGCAAAGCTTTGACGGTTTCAACCAGGGGATCGAGTAATGGTCCTGGTGCCCACAGCAGAAAGCAAGCTGTTGGTCCAGTGGCAGGGACCCTACGAGTGATTGAAGCCGTGGGAGAGGTAAACTATAAGGTGCGGCAGCCAGGCCGCAGGAAACCTGAGCAAATTTACCACATCAATCTTCTAAAACCTTGGCATGATAGATAGGCATGCTTAGTCACCCAGGAGACCCTTCCCCAGAAGGATAACTTACACGAGCAAGTGAGGATATCACCCGACTTGATGCCAAATCAAAAGGTTGAGGCAGCCGACATGATTAAGCGCAATTGAGATGTGTTGTCTACAAAACTGGGGTGGATGACTGAGACCTATTACCATATCCGCATGCGCCCCGAAGCCAAGGTTACACTGAGACCCTACCGAATCCCAGCAGCCAAAAGAGAGGAAATCAAGGCCGAAGTAAAGAAAATGTTAGAATTAGGCGTTATTGAAGAATCCTACAGTCAGTGGTGCAGTCCAATAGTTCTAGTGCCTAAACCTGACTGTACCATGAGATTCTGTAATGACTTTCGTCGACTGAATGAAGTATCCCAATTCGATGCATACCCCATACCACGCATCAACGAACTGGTTGACCGACTGGGTAGTGCCTGATTCTTGACTATACTGGATCTGACAAAAGGGTATTGGCAGATTCCCCTGACCAAAAAAGCTAAAGAAAAGACGGCGTTCTCCACCCCAGACGGGCTATTCCAGTACATAGTCCTCCGTTTTGGGCTACATGGGGCCCCAGCCACATTCCAGTGCCTCATGGATAAGCTGCTGCGCCCCCATACTAGTTATGCAGCCGCATACCTAGATGATATCGTCATCCATACGCCAGACTGGGGAACCCACTTAGAGAAAGTTGAGGCCGTACTACGCATCTTAAGGGGGGCTGGCCTCACCGCTAATCCCGCTAAATGCGCCATAGGACTAGCAGAGGCTAAGTACCTGGGATATATTGTAGGAAGGGGTATAGTGAAGCCCCAAACTAATAAGCTAGTGGCGATTCAAAACTGACCCCGGCCGACCCGAAAGAAGCAGGTCTGTGCGTTCCTAGGCATGGTAGGCTACTGCCGACGTTTTATTCCTCACTTCGCCAATAGGGCAAGTCTTCTAACAGACCTGGTGAAGGCCCGAGGTCCAGACACGGTGAAGTGGACCGACGCAGCAGAGAAGGCATTCATAGACCTTCGGACAGCTCTCTGTAACGACCCCATACTCATAGCCCCGGACATTACCAAGGAATTTATTTTGCAAACAGATGCGTCTGAGGTGGGGTTGGGGGTGGTTCTGTTGCAAATGATTGGAGAAGAAGAACACCCTATCCTCTACCTAAGCAGAAAGCTGCTCTCAAGAGAACAGAAGTATGCAGTAGTTGAGAGAGAATGCCTTGCTGTCAAATGGGCCATGGAGACACTGCGTTATTACCTCTTAGGCCGGTGATTTACTTATGTGATGGACCATGCACCCCTCCAGTGGATGCAGAGAAATAAGGAAAAGAATGGAAGGGTCACCAGGTGGTTCTTATCCCTCTGACCATTCCAGTTCTGCTTACGGCACAGGGCTGGATGCCACCACGGCAACGCTGATGGTCTTTCACGGGCACACTGCCTGGCGTCCCAAGTTGCCCAACCCTATGGTGCTGAGCGGGGGGCGTGGATGGATATGTGATGGGGCAAGTCCAGATGGCTACAGTAAAGTACTGAGGAACAGGTATGTTAGCCCCAGGCTAAACAAATCCCTAGTGCCATAGTAACTAAATGGCAGTTGCTCCAGGTTAATCAAGGCACCTGGGGCCAATTAAGATCTTTCTAGAAGGCAGTGGAGATACCTGCTTTAATTATAACACCTGCAGCCAATCAAGGCAGGCTAATCAGGGCACCTGGGTTTAAAAAGGAGCTCACTCCAGTCAGGCAGGGAGGAGCCAGAGGAGAAGGAGTGTGTGTGAGGAGCTGGGAGCAAGAAGGCAAGGAGCTGAGAGTGAGGGCGTGTCCCGCTGGAGGATTGAAGAGGAAAAGCATTATCAGACACCAGGAGGAAGGTGCTGTGGTGAGGATAAAGAAGGTGTTTGGAGGAGGCCATGGGGAAGTAGCCCAGAGAGTTGTAGCTGTCATGCAACTGTTACAGGAGATACTATAGACAGCTGCGATCCACAGGGTCCTGGGCTGGAAACCTGAGTGGGCCCGGGTTCCCCCCCAAACCTCCCAACTCCTGATCAGACACAGGAGGAGTTGATCCAGACTGTGGGGAAGATCACTGAGGTGAGCAAATCCGCCAATAAGTGCAGGACCCACCAAGGTAGAGGAGGAACTTTGTCACAATATATGTTACCTGTATGTATCTGAGGATGTCACTTGGGCCGCAGTTGTGAGCTGATTGGGCTGCAAGTGGCCCATGGGGCACAGGTTGAGAACCACAGAGTTAAAAAGAGGGAACTCTACTCAGATGGGGCCAACTCTGGCAAAGAACAGAGTCTTGAACTTCCCAGATCCCAAAGAGAGGCCAGGCAGCCAGCAGAGCCTCTGCCCACCCAGAAATAGGACACGGATCAGCAGCAACACCTGGTGCAACAAATGCTGTCCTTTTTCCAGTCTCCAGGGGCAATGGGGAATCTGAGAGCTGTGACATCGAACTCCACTTTGATCCTGGTAAACTCATTAAGATGAGCCCTGGTGATGACCCTGAGGCATTCCTTACCAGCTTTGAGCAGGTGGTGGTAGCAGTGTAGTGGCCCCCTGAACACAGGGATGTCTTTTTAGCCCCAACACACACCTGACTAGACCAGCCCAGGCCACCAACCATGGGCTCAACCTGATGGCTGCTCAGGATTGCCCCCAGGGAGAGCATTGGGGCTAGCAAGCAAGGCAATGGCCTGGGGCCCCACGCTACAGGGGGACTCACAAGAAATAAGTTACATCATATCTCCTGAGTCGCTGTAGGTAAATGTAATGCAAGTATTCCAGTAATTTGGTCTCGAAACATGGAAATAAATCATACTAAAGCAGAGGTTTTCAAACTTTGGGGTGCACCTTCCTAGGGGGCATGGAGGAATGTTCTGCGGCGGGCGGGGGCACAGTGGAGGTTGAGTGGCAACATCAAGAGGCTTGGGCTTCAGCCCCGGGTGGCAGGGCTCAGGCTTCAGCCCCAGGTGGAAGGACCACTCCTTCGTTTCTGTCCTGGGCCCTAGCGAATCTAACACCAGCCCTGATTACCAAAGAGTCAAGACCACCTTCCTTGATTATTTGGATATCATGAAAAGAAACTGGTGTTGCTTTCATAAAGAGAATTATCCACCAGGGTCCTGGCCCCTGGTGGTGGCCCAGAGACTGAGGGAGCACTGCTGGCAGTGGCTATAATCCGAGTCTAGCACTTGCTGTTGTGGTGGCTGATAGCTCTGGGCTTCTGCCACCTGCGGCATCTGAGAGCTCCAAGTCCCCTTGCTGGTCACAGTGGCTGAGAGCTGTGGGGTCCCTGCTGGCTGACAGCTCTGGTTCCTTCACCCAGGGCTGAACTAGAAAATATCACGGAGGTCTCTGAAAGTCACAGATTCCATTACCTTCATGGCATAATCTTATCCTTAGTTATGTTTATGAACAACTCATGGTGGTGAATGTGGAAGTGGTGGAGCCCAAGCGACTGAGGCAGTGGTCACTCTTTGAGCCCAGGAGTGAACAACTCTACTTTCTGGAGCAAGTCAGTGACTGTTGTGCCTCCTGCGCAGCGTCAGCTGGCTGCTGTTAAATGCTGAAGGTTGGAATGTCGTTGCCTCGATAACACTGTTCAGGCTGCTCGGTGCCTCTGTCCTCGGAGCTCCAGTGTTATCAGTATTAGCAGACAAGGCAACCTGTTAATTCAGCAGACATTGATGTTACTCATAAAGAAAGACAACAGGTACGGTTCAGTGACAAAGACACCTGGCCAGGTTTATTACCCTCAAATCACAATCCTAGCATCCTGGCTGCGTGGTCACAGGTACATTAATGTGAGTACCCAGTGGCAAGGAGTGGCTCAGTCAGCAGCTGGAGTTTCTGCCATCCCTTAGGCCATACAAAGGGTTAAGGTGAGCTACCCTAACATTTATAAACTGAGGTAAACAACTGTAATAAACAACTTCCATGCCACCTTTTGTGTTTCATGGCTTCTGTTTGTTACCTCCTCTTGTTCCTGATATCTTAGAAAAAACATCCTGTTCATAATAATGTCAAACCATCTCATTATGTACTAGACTGGTATGTATCTGCATTAGCTGTAATATATTTAGGTAAATATCTAGTGCCTAGTACACTAACAACAACTTTGCCACGTTCATGTACCAGACAGTGAACTTGTGAGCATCTGCTTTAATACATGACCTGAGTTTGGTCGCAGCTTCTGGTTCAGACCTCAGGTCTTGCACCAGGCCCAGTGCTCCAGGCTCTCTCTCACTACTGTCACACTAGCCAGTCGTACAAAAATACCTAAAGGCCCTCTCATCTCACTCCCTCATGTTGATAACCCATTTGAAATGATAGACATGGACTTTGTGGGGACCCTAGAGAAGAGTTCTATGAAGTATCAACATATCCTCCTTATCCTTGACTATGCAATGCATATCTCAAAGCCATCTCCTTGTGCTCCATCAGTGCATCTACCATCACAAATGAGCTTAAGATATTTTTCTCTGGCATGGTAATACAATGAGGAATCTTTACTGATCAAGGACCCAACTTCACTTTACAACTAATGAAAGAACTATGCGATCTATTGAGGATAAAGACATTAAGAACATTCATCTACCACCCCCAAACTGTTGGATTGGTAGAGCAATTTAACAGAACTTTGACGGCGACTTTACAGAAGTGTGTCTGGCTCAATAGACTCTCCACTATCACCGATAATATTATTTCAGAGAGTCAGTGTGGCTTTTGCATGGAACACAGAACAGCGGATATGAACCAGTTTCTCCTCCCTTGGTTTTCACACTTCTGCTGCTAGAACAGGGCCTCACCCTCCCTGATTGAACTAACCTTGTTATCTCTAGCTTGCTTGCTTGCTAGCTAGCATATATATACCTGCCCCTGGAAATTTCCACTACCTGCGTCTGACGAAGTGGGTATTCACCCACGAAAGCTCACGCTCCAAAACGTCTGTTAGTCTATAAGGTGCCACAGGATTCTCTGCTGCTTTTACAGATCCAGACTAACACGGCTACCCCTCTGATACATGATTTTTGTTGTTTGCCGAATACAGGAAGAGTGTTGGGAACAAACTTGTGACTTCTAGATGGTGTTTGTAGACCTGATGAAGGCCTTTGATGCTGTTAGTTGTGATAGTCTCTGGTGATTCTTTCGCAAAGCTGGATACCTGCACAAATTCATCACCCTTGCACTCTCATTCCATGATGACATGCTGGCGAGAGTGCTTCATCAGACCTTTCTATGTCATGAAAGGTGTTAAGCACGATGTGTGCTTGCACCTGCACTGTTTACCATTCTTTTTTGTGCTACACTGCTAGATTCTTTCAGAGACTGCAAGCAGGGTATTTATGTGCAATGCCACACAGATAACAGCATCTTCAGCTTCCGCCATTTTCATGCTCACACTAAAGTGACGGACTTGATTGTTAGGGAGTTCCTCTTCAGTGATGGCTGTGCACTGCTAGCATGTGCTGTTGAAGACATGCAGCTTCTAACTGACTGCTTCTCTAGATTGGCAAAGCAATTTGGACTCTCTGTCAACCTCAGGAAAACTGAAGTGCTTTATCAACCTGCTCCAGGAAACATGTAGTCTGCACCAGAAATTGCAACTGATAACAAACTGCTCAATACAGTAGAAGAAAACTTGCTATCTTAGCTGCATTTTAACTAATGATACCATGATCAACAATACAATCATGCAGCACATTTCTAAAGCCAGCTCTGCTTATGGTCAATTTTGTCACTGCCTGTGGAATGTGAGAGGCATTTGACTTCACACCAAGATTAGTGTCCGTCATGGTAAGCTCTTTTCTCTATGGTTATGAAGCACGGACACCCTATAGCACGCACTTGAAGCAACTTGAGTGTTTCACATGCATCCTCTGCCTCTCATTTGTAACATCATATGGTCAGACAGCATACCAAACATCAAAGTCCCTCATCAGAGGTGCAACTTCACTGGGCTGGTCACCTCACATGTATAGATGATATGAGACTCTTCACAGCCATATTTTATGGACAGTTGAAAATGGGAGTATAAATGCTGAGAGGCCAATGAAAACGATACAAGGACACTCTCAAAGCTTTAAATGAAATAAAGTTCCTACAAGATTGTACAGGAGTTAGCAAAAGCTGTGCAGAGCAGGAGTGGGAGCATAGGTGTGCAGAACTGAATGCCCCTATTCCTCCATTGACTGCGGTGGGTCCAGAAACACACATTGTGTGTGGTAGGGTGTGCACTATCCAGATGATAGTGGAGCAGGGTCCTGAAATAGGCAGGAATGCTGCATGAGATTAAAAAGCACAGCTGTACCTCTAGGTCCTCGTATGACCCTCATCACTGTTGGTCCCCTTGTAGGAACCTCACAGTTAAAGGATTTTTATCCTCAAAACCCCATGAGGAAGGGAAGTGCTACCCCTACTTTACAGAGGGGAAAATGAGGCAAAGAATAAATTATGAGCAGACACGTCCAAGGTCACACAGGACATCTGTGGCCAAGTCAAGAATTGACTAGGTCTCTTGAGTTCCAGGCCAGGGCATGACCCTCTAGACCATAGTGGGAGGTTGTCAAAGGCACAAGGGCAGTAGGCACCAGAGTCCTACTGGGCAGCTAACTCACATCTGTGCCTCTGAACATCTCCCTCCACCGTCCATATCCTAATTATACCCTGTGCAGCGACTCTAGCAGTCCCCGGGCTTCAGGGCACATGCTGATCACTGAAGGGGGCTCAGGAAGCTGCTCCTGCCTATGGCACAATATTGCACTATGAGGAGTTTATGACTAAGCAGGTGCAATCTCTGCTGCCCTCAGTGAGAGACAGGCTTTCAGATGGGAGGAGCTATCTCTCTGTCTTTGAAACAATGACGTGCGAGAGCCATTCCATTACATGTCGCATTCTCAGGGGCCAGCGCAAGTCCCATATGCCGGGAGGGGAGGAAGAGGAGATGCTTAGATTCTATGACAGGGGTGGGCAAACTATGGCCCGCGAGCCGGATCTGGCCCATCAGGGCTGGATCTGGCCCATGGGATTGCCACTCCTGTGGTGCCGTGGGCCCTCTGCCACACTGGGGAGCTGACACCACACCCCTGCGGCCCTTGGGGCAGAGGCACAGGGCTCCACGTGCTGTCCTTGCCTATGAGTACATCCTCCAAAGCTCCCATTGGCCAGGAATGGGGAACCGCAGCCAAGCATTTCTTCTCTCCCAGGGGAGGCTCTCAGGCTGCAATTCTTCAGGGTCTATTTTCTGCTTGTCCAGTTGCTCACAGATACGAGGGAATTCTCTGGGAGTCCTGGCCAACCTGACCATCCACAGGAACTGTACAAGGGAATCATAAAGGTCGCTGTCCAGCACAGCAAGTGTCGGACATATGAGATTAATACCCTGATTCTCAGGGCTCTGCCTTCTGTTGCAGTAACATTTCCTCTCTCTGCTGAGTGGATTGTGGTGAGTTGCCGGTTTCTGCATTAAAGTTAGTGCTGAAGGCTCAGGAGAGGTTCCAAGGTCAAGTCAAGAACCATCTGGGCAGGAATTCACAGCGGGCAGACCTGAACTGTTTAGTATTATGAGAAAGACCAAGGGATTTACCCGGTAAAATTGGAACTACAAATGTATTGGGAATAGTTTAGACAAATATTTGTTTGTAAGATCAGTTCCTTGTGTCACGCTCTGTCCTTCTATCTGTCTCAATAGCTTCCTTTTTTGGGGCTGCGTGGTTTTTCCTCTGATTCGCTAAAGTTTTCCAATTCAGCAGTTTCACTGCCCTTTTAAGAAGTGCAGCCAAAGCCTCTGCAGTGGGTATCTGTGTTACCAGAGGGTTCACAAGAAGAATGGGCCCCATACTGACCAGATTCTACTCTCACATTCTACCTTCACTGAATCACTCCAAATTGACATTGTCCTCCCTGAGAGAAAAAGGTGCTCTGCTTTGATCCTTTTGCTATCACTTAAAATCCACCTTTCTGTAGTTAAAATTGTATTTTGCTTTATCTAAATCAGTGATCCTTTGAGTGAAGTGTCTGGGGAAAATCTCAGTTTAGTTAACACAGGCTTGTGGCATAATCTTCCCACATCAAGGGGAGGGCAAACTCTATTCATTAGCTTACATTGTACAGATCCCTGTGCAGTGCAAGACAGTATCATTTTGGTTTATATTCCACTGGGGGCCGTGAGATTGGATCTGAGAAATTGGCTGATGTTTCCTGTTTGTACCTGGGTGGGTTAGGTAAACCCTCCGGTCGCTCAGTTGGGTATGTGATGCCATCTGCTGTCATGGTTCGTGATAACAGAGCCCAGAGAGGCTGAATCACCAGCAAATAAGTTTGTAAAAGGTCGAGCCCAGCTAGGTGGTTAGAGGGGTGCAGCAGTTCCCACAGCTCCGAAACTGCAGCTCGGGGGTGACAGCCCATCACAATCATACACTCCAGAGCCCAAATTAGGCCCCCAAGCACCTGTGATGCAGCCATGGGGGGAGGAGGGGGGACTGTAGCCCGAACAGACGATCCAGATATAGGAGTTATTTGATTCCTTTACCACCGTGTTCTCACTCCAGCAGGGCACAACTACCTAAAATACCACCATAGTGAAATTGCCCCAGAGCAACAGATGAGGGAAACTCTGTGGCTTATCCCTCATAAAATGTGGGATACCATGTGAGATGAACTCCAGGTCATTTTGGTCCTGGGAGTAATGAAGGAATCATACAGGGAGTGGAGAAGTCCTGATGCGCTAGTTCTGGTGCAGGATAACACAACCCATTTCTGCATTGATTTCTGAGACACCGAACAGTATTGAAATTTGATGCTTACCTGATGCAGAGAGTAGATGAACTACTAGAACAGTTTGGAGTTGCCAGATATATATCCACTTTCAGCCTCACAAAGGGATATTGGCAAATACTGTCGATGCCAGAATCCTGAGAGAAGAAAGCCTTTTCCCTGCCCTTTGGCCTGTATCAAGTCAGGATCATGTCATTTGGCCTCCACAGGGTGGCACTGACTTCTTAGAGGCTAATGGACTGAATATCACAATTACATGGGTAGGGTGCAGTGACATGCTGCTATGATCAATTGAAAATGGCTTTTGGTCCCAGCCCTTGTGGCATCATTTCCCACACACAGTGCAGAATGCAGTACATTACACAAAGAAAAGAAGGCCATCCCCAGTTGCTAGGCTGTGTAGTAGGAAGAGGGCCTGAAATATAATCCCTTGTAGCAGAGGCCTGGTGTAAGGCCTGAGGCCTGGGCTAAAGTAAACTTTGCAGTTCTAAAGCAAAGTTAAGTTGTGAGCAAGGCACAGGCCTGGCTCACAGAATTTGGCAAGACAGGGCTGATATTACAGAAACGCACATTCCTAAGTAGTGCTAGGCACAAGAATATACAGGCAAACTAGGGCTGTCAATTAATCACAGTTAACTCACGCGATTAACTCAAAAAAAATTAATTGCAATTAAAAATAATTAATCGTGGTGGTTAATGAATGAATGGTGGTTGAAGCATGCAGGGGCATACAAACGGCTCTATAAGCTAAGAGGCGAAAACATTATCTAAAAGTTGTATTTGGCAGGAAATACTTTGCAATGCCAACTACAATAGTGCCATGCAAACACCTGTCTTCACTCTCAGGTGACATTGTAAACAAGAAGCAGGCTTCATTATCTCCTGAAATTGTAACCAACCTTGTATGTCTGAGTGAATGGCTTACCAAGAAGTAGGACTGAACGGGCTTGTAGGCTCTAAAGTTTTACATTGTTTGTTTTACTTTTGAATGCAGGGTTTTTTTTACATAATTCTACATTTGCAAGTTCAACTTTCACGATAAAGAGATTGTACTACAATACTTGTATGAGGTGAATTGAAAAAATACATTTTATTTTATTGTTTACAGTGCAAATATTTGTAATAAAAGATTAATATAAAGTGAGCACTGTACACTTTGTATTCTGTGTTGTAACTAAAATTAATATATTTGAAAATATATATTCAAACATCCAAAATATTTAAAATAAATGGTATTCTATTGTTTAATACACGATTAATCGTTATTAATTTTTTTAATCGCTTGACAGCCCTAATGAAAACACATTCCAGAAAGGTGGTACCAGAACACCTTGATACCAAACACATTCCCCAAAGATAACAGGAACACGCTGACCCATGTTAAGGATAAGGTCAGGACGACAGCATAATGGACCAACCTGTTGTCCTAAACATTTTTCCCAAATTTGGACTTTAGCGTACAAAATCTGGGTGCTTACTGTGAACCTTCCCCAAGCTGTACCCAGCTTGGATCTTTCTCGCTGCCACCAGCCAGGAATTTACAGGGCCTGACCCCCTTTCCCTCTCTCGGGTCTCCCCAACCCTTCCCTGGGGGGGGGACCCCAAACCCCAAATCCCTTGGATTCTTAAAACCAGGAGAAATAACCCCTTTCCCCCCTCCCTCCCAGGCTTGCCTCTATGTCTAGCCTGCGAGTACCGAGAAAACCTGTTTCTCTGCTTCCCAAGAGATAATCGTTCTATCACCTTGGGACAATAGGAACACAAAAGACCAACAGCTGGCTTTGCCTCACTAGGAAAGAACTTTCACAAGTTTAAAAAGAAAACTTTATATAAAAAGAAAGAAAATACAGAACAATAATACTGCATTAAAGATCAATACAGGCTCTTGCTTATAAGAAAATATGAATAACCAGTCTGATTTAAAAAATAGCCAATTTAAAACAGTCCAGCAAATCAACACACAGTAAATACAAATCAAAGCACATCACAGCCGATTACTTTGTTTCCTTTTGTACTCACAGACTTTTAGTAGAATATTAGAAAGAAGATTGGAGTTAGAGAGAAACTGTTTACTCACAGCCGAGGAAAACAACAAAGACCCCGAGTTCCTTTCCCTCCCAGACTTTTTTAAAAAAATCCAGGTCTCTGATTGGTCCTCTGGTCAGGTGTTTGGTTCCCCCTTTCCAGGTAAAAGAAACTTAACCCTTACCTACCTACTTATGACACCTGTACAAGGTAATGGATGGCCCCTAGATATATCAATGGGTCTCACCCCAATACATCAGAGGGTGGCACCCTGATACATCAGAAGTAATACATAATGTGTTTGTATATGTGTATAAAGTTCTATCTCAGAGGCAATGTCTTTGTCTGAACGAGGGAAAAATAGAAAGTCTCGCCCTTCACTGTCACAGGCATCCATGTGTATCTGTAACCACTGATCTGGGGCATTAGCACCTTGTCTCATCGGCCGTAAACCTGACCAAGGGCCTTTGCTGAAAACCGAGTCAGTGGATTTATTGGGCAGTCCAATCAGAGTCTGCTGTTTGGGCTATCTGGCCAGAGTCAGTGCAGCATGCAGAAAGAACACACACACACACACAGCCAAACGTCTCTCAACTGGCTGAACAGTTTAGAAGACTCAGTTTGTCCTAACAATCTGAACTCCTGTTATCAGCAAAGCATTGCTTCACTCCCAGGGGAGACTCTCAAGCTGAAGTTCTCCAGGATCTATTTTCTGCTCTTTCTGCTGCTCATGGAGCTGAGGGAATTGTATGCAAGTCCTGACCAATCTTAGGGTCTGCAGGGACTGTTCAGGGGAATCATAAAAGTTGCTGTTCAGCGCGCTGATACTCAGACATGTGAGATTCATATGCTGATTCACAGGGCTCTGCCTTCCTGTCGCCATAAGGAGATTTCCTCTCTGCTGAGCAGGATTTCAGTGAGTTGCCTGTTTCTGCATTAAACTTAGTGTTAAGGGCTCAGGAAGAGATCCAGTGTTCAAGCCAAGAACCATTTGAGCAGGAATTCACTAGCACAGTGACTTGAACTGTTTAATATTATGAGAAACTCTAAGGGATTTACCTGGTAAAACTGGAACTACAAATGTACTGGAAACAGTTTAGACAAATACTTGTTTTTAAAATCAGTTCCTTGTCTCTTACTGTGTCTTATCTGTCTCAGTAGGAGAGCTGCTGAAATCTCAAACTCACAGGCTAAGAGCTGAGAACAATCAGGATAATTTTTTTTCAGGGAGGGAGAGAGATCTGCTTTTTCTGTACCCATGCGTCTTTGGGTCTGGAGAGGATGAGAAGCACCAAAAGGCAGTAAAAATAAAAGCATGTTTCTAGTTTAGAGAAAACCAGGCAATGTTGGAAATCTCACTGGGGGAGGTCCAGGAATGCAGTGTATATGTGTGTGGTGGGGGGGGGGGGGGTAGTCATGCAGTATCCAGATCACAGTAGTGTCGAATTCTGAAGCCAGGTGAAATACAGAATGGACATCCTGCCTAATGCACAGACCAAAGAGGCGTAACAAGGCCTGCTGGGATGAGGGAGGTGTCTCAGACTGAAATGTAACCTGGACCACATTGTAGCACACTGTCTCTGACATCATCCCCCATCCAGATCGTCCCTTGTTCCATGAATAATCCTGCTACAGCCTCGTGGCAATGTCAGCAATTGCCAACATGCTTGAGGAGGGTATGTCCGGGTATCCCATGGGCTGCAATACATTAAAGGTTTGTATCTTTCTGAGGAAGAGTTATTCACACTGGCTCCTTTTAGTCTCCACGTCCTCTCTCCCTCCTGCCAGGTCTGTCCCTCTGTTCTTCCCTGCACAAGTTGATCTGCTGCTGGGGTTCCCTTCACTCCCAGATAGGCAGTTCAGGCTGATCTCCCCCTTTTCCCCAGTGCAGGCAGACACTGAGTTTAACCTACTCTGAGGAGATATTTGTGCAAGCTGTCACTGTAGTGTACGGCACCAGGTTTTGGTCCTGGCTGAAGAGCAACACTTTGTGACAGGGCAGGATATTCTGGGCATGGGCAATCTACATAGAGAAGTGGCCAGTGTTGGGTGTTGTGAGGTCAGGCAGGAGGTGTACAGGGACAGGCGGGCAGCACTGGGGGTTGCAGGGGCGTGGAGCGGTAGGTACATGGACAGGCAGGCAGCGCTGATGAAAGTAATTCTTTCTTTGTGATTTTTGGTCTTAGGCCAGCGCTGTGTCCTCTCCTGGCCCCAAGTGCATTTGGAGAGGTCTCAGGGTCTCTTTCCCCTGGCAAGCCTCAGAACAGCATCCTGGGTGTCATAACATTTTCTCACCTCTTTTGTTTCCAATTGTTGTTGAATGTTATTTGCATAACTTCAGGCATTTCAGTGGCACAAAGAACTAGTGATCTTTGCACCTTAGCTGCTTCAACCTCCCATCATATCTGGACCTCTGTCTGTAGTCTTCTTCCCCATTCCAGGCTGCCTTGATTCCAACAGCACGCTGGTTGCCAGTGTGTTCTCCATGCTTCCCAATCATTCATGGCTCCCACAAGCTCCAAGCTGACCCACACTCCTCAGAACACTTCCTGTGCAAGGGGCAAGGTGCTTCCCATCAAACCTGCTCCCTTGGCTAAAGGGGAGATCAATGACTGTGTCTCACTGGTGAGAAGTCTCACACATGAGTATCAAATGCCAAGGCACCTGTGCTGCTTCTCTTGTTACACCCCTACACAGGAACAGCTCGCAAGCTAAGAAATATGCACATTATATAGTGAGAGCCGGAAACTCTGGGACATGTGAGGGCCTAGCAAAATACAGATGCCATGTGCAGGAGCCACCATCACTCAGAGAGTGGACTACTGTGACACAGACTTAATATCAGGATGCTCTGGGATGATTTGCTTGCCATTTCTGTTAGCCATTAATGGTGAGAGTTGTACATTCATCCTCAGTGTGCAGATTTTATGGGGTAAAGTCATTATTTTTCTCACCTAAAACTTTCATTCATTCAGTGCCTCACGGGGATCCCTCAGCCTCATGAAATACACAGTGTAACATTTTCAAGGCACCTTCAGTAAGCTCAGGCACGAGTTTTCAGGCAAAATGCTTCCAGCTGACTCACGGGGACATGTTGGTAGATTCCAAGGCCAGAAGGGCCCATTGTGATCATCTCATCTGTATAACACAGGCCTGAGATTTCCCCCAAAATTACTCCTAGAGCAGAGCTTTTAGAGAAACATCGAACCTTGATTTAAAAATTCTCAGTGATAAAGAATCCACCAAGACCCGTGGTAAATTGTTCCAATGGTTACTCTCATCATTTAAAAAAAATATGCCTTAATTTCACTCAGAATTTCTTTAACTTCAACTTCCAGCCATTGGATCCTGTTACACCTCTGTATGCTCGACTGAAAAGACTATTATTAAATATTTGTTCCCCATGTAAGCACTTAGCCGGTTATCAAGTCACCCCTTAAACATCTTTGTTGAACTAAATAGATTGAGATCTTTGAGTGTATCACTATAAGGCAGATTTTCTAATCTATTACTAATTCTTGTGATTCTTCTCTGAACCCTCTGCAGTGTATTGACATACCTTTTAAATCGTGGACACTAGAACTGCACACAGGATTCCAGGAGTGGTCGCATCAGTGCCAAATACAAAGGTAAAATAATGTCTCTACCTCACCTTGACATTCCCCTGGTTATCATTCCAGGATCACATTAGCTCTTTTGGCCACATGGTCACACTGGAAGTTCATATCAACAAATCTTCTTCAGAATCATCGTGCTTCCCACAATAGTTCCCCAACATAGGCATAACCTACATTTTTTGTTCCTAGATGTAGATATCTACATAACTATGTTAGAACACATATTGCTTGCTTTGCCCCAATTTACCAACCAGTCCAGATGGCTCTGAATCAGGGACTTGTCCTCTTCATATTTACAATCCCCCAATTTTTGTGTCATCTGCAAACTTCATCAATATTCAGGAATGAGAAGGGTTAGTAGCTGAGTTGCTGACACATGTCTCTGCTTACCCATGTCAATTAACACCTGTAACTTATGTCTCAGACAAAACTAGGTACCTAGAAGAAAATGTCTCACCAAAAGAAATAAGGGAAGTAACAGAGGTGCAGGCCTGTAGCCCTAAATAACAAGACCTTGTGCCCTTCCTGCCCATTCTGGTAAGCACAAAGTCATAGACCAGCATGATAATGTCTGTTTCCATGGGAGAAATTTGTATACTTTCCAGCACAGGAATGGCACCATGGATCAGACCTATGGTCCATCTAGTCCAGTGTCCACTTTCTGACAGTGATAGCCCCAGGTGTTGTAGAAGAAGGTGTAAGAAACCAAGCAGTGGGTGGATGGGGGAGATGACTTAACCCAGGACCAGCTTATCAAGCAGGTGCTTGGGCCTGCAACTCGGGAGCAGGGCGGCACTTTTAGATATTCAGCAGCAATTCGGCGGAGGGTCACTCCCCCACTTGGAATGAAGGACCTCCAGCTGAATTGCCGCAGATCACGATTGCAGCTTTTTTTTTTTTTTTTTTTTGGCTGCTTGGGGCAGCAAAACCCCTGGAGCCAGCTCTGGCTTAACCATCCTGAGAGTGGCACCCTACAGCTAGAGATTGGCTTGTGCCCTGAAACACATGGGAATATCGGCTTTCCAAAATATTTATTTTGCTGTAACCGTTGTAACTGGACAGTCTCATTATCCATGTAAATGTCTAAACCCTTCCTGTGTGTTCCTTAGCTCATGGCCTCAACTATCTCTTATGGCAACGAGTTCCTCAGTCTAATCAGGCATTGAGTGAAGAAAGCATCCGTTTTGTATCTGTTCTGAATTTGCCACATTTCAGTTTAAATGAATGTCCAATTGATCCTGTGCTATGAGACAGGAAGATTCTCAAACTATGCTCGACCATTTAGGTTTTTGTAGAATTTTCTCATGTCCTCTCTTCTTCCTCTCCTTTGTAAGGTAACAATCCAAGTCTTTTCAACCTTTCTCTGTATGAGAGTTTCTTTGAGTCCTTGATCCTTCTCGTTGCCCTTGCCTGAACCCCTGTAGTTCTGCAATATCCTGTGAGAAGGGCATCCAGTGCTGTGCAGAAGAGTCCAGAGGAGGGTGAAACATAAACTGATCTCATGGCACTTTATTATCTGTATGATTTCCCATCCTACTCCTTCTGGATCCCAATGTTTTGCTTAGTTTCTGTCCAGGCATGCACTTTGAGCAGGGTTTCTCTGAGCTATGTACTATGACGCCCAGATTAATGTCCGGAGTTCATACAGTTAAATGAGAACCTTCTTAGATGTTTGAAGAGTTCAAGCTTTTCCCTCCAATGAGCATACATGTTGCAGTTATTGACATGAAAGTGAATAATCTGATGCTATCTGCAAATGTTGCCACCTCACTGCTCACTTCCTTTTCTAGATTTGTAATAATTATAAAATATTTAACCTACTATTTGCTATAAATTGTGTAACCAACCCCCCTCGCTGTGCTTGTTTCCCTTCACAGGCACCTTGAGCATTTCTGAGCCTGATTGATATATCCACCACCTCATGGCAGCTTTCAACCTCACGCCCTGTGACCCTTCAACATTCATCGTAATGGGCATCCCTGGCCTGGAAGATGCTCATGTCTGGATTTCCATCCCATTCTTTATGCTCTATATTATTGGCCTGTTGGGAAATTTCATGATTCTGTTTGTTGTGGGCAAAGAGCAGACCCTGCACAAGCCGATGCATCTGTTACTCTGCATGCTGGCACTCACAGAAATCGGCACGTCAACCTCTGTTGTGCTGAAGGCACTTTGTCTATTTTGGTTTAATTTGAAAGGTATTACTTTGGGTGGCTGTCTCACCCAGATGTTCTTCTTTCATGCAGGTACTGTGATGCACTCAGCCATCCTCGTGACAATGGCCTTTGATCGCTATGTCGCCATATGTAACCCTCTGAGATACTCCACCATCCTCACCAATGCACGAATAGCTAAGCTAGGGCTAGTGGGTTTGATAAGAGCTGTCTTCTTCGTTCTGCCCCTGCCCCTGCTCCTGATCAGGCAGCCATTCTGTGCCAACCACATCATCCCCCATACATTCTGCGACCACATGGCTGTGGCAAAAATGTCTTGTGGGGACATCACAGTCAACAGGATGTATGGCTTGGTAATACCATTTGTAGTCAACATCTTAGACCTGACACTCATTGGCCTCTCCTATGGTCTGATCATCAGGGCTGTCCTGAGAATCTCCTCTAAGAAAGCCCACCGGAAAGCCCTCAACACCTGCACAACCCACATCTGTGTGATGCTGATGTCCTATCCTTCCTTCTTCTTCTCCACTCTGACACACCGGTTCGGTCAGGGCATTGCTCCCCATGTTCACATCATCTTGGCCAACCTCTATTTCCTCCTCCCCACCATGCTCAACCCTATCATTTATGGCATCAAAAACAAAGAGCTTCTTGAGAAAGTGGGGAAATACACCTGCAGAATGTGCTCACCTGGGGACCACTGACTTTAAACCTGCGTGACAAGAGGAGGAAAGAATACTTCCTTGTTAATCAAGGGCACTCTGTACGAGTTTGGCTGACCTCAACATTGTGGAAGTTTGCAGTCCGAGAAGCTCTTCAGACTTAACATCTCTCCATCACCAAGCACTGCTCTCTCCGTTGCTGAGTTCCCTCTCTCTATCACCTGACCTCTTTCAACATCACCCATCAGTCCACATCTCTGCACAGCCTGTCACTTGTCCTTTCTGTGACTTCCTGACCACCAGAAGATTCTTCTGCTTGCTGAAGCAAGGCGACTTTCCATGAGACTCTGTGAACAGCTTTCTTGTTCAGTTTGATGAACTGAATCTACGCTTTCTGATAGCCAAAGACAAAGAAAGCAACTGCAGTGCTGAACTTCTTTGTCATATGTGCAATGATCCGGTGACCTAAATTTGCCTCATTTTCCTTCATCCAATCTTCAGGAAATCAGGAGGGTAAACCAATTTTTTCATTGGAAAATGCTAATAAAGGAAAGCTGCTGCAGGAATTGAGGACATTCTACTAGAGCTTATTGGTGAGAGTTGTGAAACTGTGTGTTTTTGAGAACTCTACTGTGTTACCCTGTATTTGAGGGATGTGTATCGCAGAGAGTGATCAAGCCAATTGCAACCATATGACGTGCACCCAGCCACTATGAATTAATAAAATAGAACATTATATAGTTTTGGATTAATTGGAAAGCAGGCTTTTAAATGCAAGGTCAAAATCTAGCTGGCAGTTTCTGCTAATCAGAATGAGAGGAGTGGACAGACAAATAGATAAGTGATAATTAAAGCAGATAAGTGGATGAAAACCTTCAGTCTGGATGCCTCTGATATTAGACGTTTATTGAAAGTTAGGAAAAGTGATGATCAAGCAGGGGTCACTATGACCGATGTTTTTTTGTAGAAGTTATGCAAGCTTAGCTAATTCAACGTAGTTTGGAAGAGTCCTCTGAAGCCATCTTGAAAGACCTTTTTCCTGACACCCTTTCTCCTCGGCTGGTGAGCAACTGGCCACTGAGAACATGCTGTTAATTATTCAATACCATTCCAGCTGTTAGATAAATATCTGGGATGTTCTAAACCTATTCCTTATGTCTGTGTGCACTTAAATCTAATAAACTGCAGTGTTAGACAAGAGAATGCTTACTTTCATTTAATTCTTGATCAGACAGAATTGCTGTCTTCCCATTGATTTATTCCTGACACCGCCTGGTGTGAAATAGTTAAGTTGCCCATGCTAGGGTTCTGAAAACAGACTGCTGTCTTAAACTACAACATTGCCTTGGAGTCAAATAACACCATTTTGTGCAATCGATTTTGGAGTCTTTTTTAGCTGGAACTTTTAAAATACACAGTAACCATTCCCGTTGTCCAAGATGTGAGAAGTAGATGTCAAGATTTCCTGTTGGAGTTTGTGAAACAGGGATTGCCATGAAATGTCCAGGTTATTTAACTCCCTCGTGACCTAGAAAGACTTCTATCTCATTTTTGCCATTGTTTTGTGGAGACCTTGGACAGCTGGAGCATCAGTGGAGAGTTTTATCTTTGGTTCATTGGCCTCATACTCAGAACAACCACGCAAAGCAGTTTTGGGTTGAAGATCCTGAACATTATGAATGCTACTGGGGACGAAGACTTTAGTGAACTTGGCTTGTTTGCTTTTTCTTCACTGTTGCTACCTTTTAGCCATGCTGAATTTGAAAGACTCTTTTCTCAGACAAACTTGATGAAAATAAAATTGAGCAATAAGATTCAAAAGGAACATTTAGGAAACATTCTCTGTGTTAGAGCACACATGCAGTGACAAAAAATCTGTTGTAAAGAGTTTGCACCAATGAAAGAAATAATTGCACTGGTCACTGCTGACATGTATGAACAACAGCAGAAACATTGTACTTCTGAAGAAGACAGCAAGAATGAAATGTTGCCTTTTAGAGACTAACAGTAACAAACTAATTCAACTCAAAATTTGGACATTGACTACTATCATTGAATGCAATCAGAAATAAATAATATAATAATGTTATTTTTTGTTTTTACACTACCTATGTTTTGGGCACCTTTTTGGCTATTTTTATTACCATTATTCACCATTTTCTGTTTGGAATTCCTGCCAGCCCTCAATTGGGATACAAGTACCAGTGTTGGGGATTTGATTTTGAAATTGATTGACATCTCATAGCTTTGTTGCTAATGTGAACAAATTCCTGCTCGGACTTTTAAAAATCAAATCTGTACAAGGTGTCTAACAAAAGCTTTCATTTGTTACTTGATGTATAGACCAATGTGTTACAAAAAAACCCTTTTGTTTCAAGGAATAGATTGGGCTACTGTTAGGTTAGTTTTTAAGTGATTTGGGGCTATTAATGCAGTAGAAATCTGGCAAACTTGAGCAGCACCTCAAGCTGAGCGAGAGGCAGAGCAGCAGCAGCCAGAAACACAAGGGCCAGAAAGCCAGCCCAGAAGAACCAGTATTGGGCTGGCTTCAGAGCAGCAGTGCTCATGGAGAGCCTAGGAGCCGCAGCTGGAGCCGACGAGAGCTGGGAACTGGAGCAGCACAGACCAGCTACGCCAACAGGCAGCCAGGGCTGAGCTACAGCAGGGAGCTGCACGGCCAGAGTCAGGATAGTCGATTCTGTCTGTGCCACAATTAACACAGCAGCAGATCACAATGAGCAGCTGGGGAGAGTAAGGTGGGGCCATGGGCAGAGAGCTCAGCACAGGGAAACGTCACCAGACAAGAGGTCCTTGAAGGCTGGACTCAAAGAGGGACATGAATATGATGGGAGGGCAAATGTTTGGGAGAAGAGTCCTGCCACCTAAAGCCTGAGGGCATTTGTCCACTGCCAGAGCAGGTGTCTGACCCACGATATCACTACAGCAAAACGAGGGCCTGGGCACGAGGCCTGGGAAGTGAGAGGAACAGACTGCAAACTCTCCTTCGGTCCCAGAGACATCTGTTTGTCATGATCCCATGCCCACAGAGCGGGTTCCTTGTTTCCTTGAACCTTTCCCATTTTTTCCTTATTTTTCTTACAGTCGCTATTTAATACATTATATTTGGTTTGAACTTAATATAGTGATCAGCGTAGTGTCCAGTGTGATAAGAGTACCCCAGAGTGGGAACATCCTAGCTTTTGTCCTAAGTGACCACGATGAGACTTGGGGTTCAGCCTCCCAGGAATCCTGGGTCCAGCTGTGTCGCCATTATGAGGACTGCCACACAGGCGAGCAGAAGGGGAGTCCTTGAGGTCAGGCAGACCTCTGAGTAAAAGGAGTTGGAGCGGGGACTCAGATACTTTTCTTGCCAGTTCCCCTGGGATAATACAGAAGCCAGGAAAGTTCCCCACAATAGTTCCCCACTTACATTAGGGAACTGGGACAAACTGATGGGTTGGATTTTAATGACATGTAAAGAGATGTGTAAGTTGTGAAATCTTCACATAAATGATAAAAGCTGAAATGTGTAACTTTGGAGAGCACACTTTCTGCGTAAGGTGAATGTAACATCATTATATGAGACGACTTCCCAGACACTAGTATCATATAAAATTTTTCTTCTGTACTGTTTTATTATGGGTTTTGAGCAGTAATCTGACATTGTTCATTTGGCCTCTTGAACATATTTCATAGTAAATGAAAGCTTCGTCAAGCAATTGACTACACAACTGATCAACAACCAGTATGAATCACTCCTTCTCTCAGATTCAGTATTTAGACACAAGGAAGGCACCGATGGAAATAATTCTCCAGAGCAAAAATGCCATTGATGTTTACGAACCTTCTGCATTAAAGAAATTAATGGAAAATTTTAGTTTTATTTTTTTCATCGTGCTCCAAAGAAAGATTCTGGAAATGGTAAATGCAGTTTCAAAACTGCTACAATCCAGAGACACAGACATGTACAAAGCAACGGGATTACTTCCCAAAGGCACTGAATTTGTAGCTACATTTCAAATTGAGTTCAAAGAAGCCAAATGTTCAGCAAGTAAATTATCAGGAAAACGGGGCAGACAAATCAAGTCTGAGGGTTGGTTGATCTCCTTTACTTATTTTTTGGACTACCCCAGAGGGGAGAGCCCTTGGACTGAGCTGGCCTTCGGAAGTTGGCCATACCACAGGAGGAGGCAGTTGCCGCCTGAGAAGAAAGGAGAATGACACACAACTTTACCCCAGATAGAAACCTTCAGACATTCATAGGAAGTTGGTAGGAAGTGGCCCGGGGAGGGCCACCTTACATCGGCGATGGGTATAATAGGTCAGGGGAGGGTAAACCTCCGCTGCCAAGTAGCTCCCGACCCACTACCTTGAGATAGTGGACGCCTGGGCCATGGTGGTCCTGCCTGGACTCTGATCCCAATGCCCCCTTTTGATTTTTCCCTGTGGCTGCACCTGAGATTCACCTCTCTGTGTCCCTTCTCCACCCCTCTGTGAAGCCCTCCCGCTCCTTCTTGCTGAATCCTTCCTCTCCTCCCTTGAGAAGCCCCCACAGCCCACCACTATCTTTGTCTCTCCCCTTCTCCACCGCATCCATGGTGCCTCCCAGACTCTGAGGCATTCACCAAGACCCAACTCCATCCTTCCCTCCACCCTCTCCTCCGTGCCCTGCCACTCTCAGCTTGCTGAGTCCCTCCTCTCCTCCACACCCTTCTCCCATGGCCCCTTGCCCACTGCCTCCTGAGTCCCTCCTCTCCTACACCCCGACCTCCCCTCTCCTGAGGCCCCTATCACCTGCTGCCCACCAGTGAATAACAGAACCATGGGCCTTGGGCTCCTGGACTCCTGTGTTTCAGCCCCCTTGGCTGAGATTCTCCAGCATCAGCAGTCATAACAGCAGGAGGAGTCCCACAGCTGGCCCAGGTATAGCAGCCAGACAGCAATCAAAGAGCAGAAGCATGCAAATTCCATAGGCAATGAAGTGACTCAAAGTCCAAAAAAGGAAAGAAAGTGAACCAGGGACACTAGAACAAGCAAAGCTGTGTCTCGGTCTTTTTCATTTACATCTGAATATTACAATACATTTTCATTTTTAGAGTAAAGTGAGCAGGCAGATGCAGTTTTCTACTTTCCTTGCAGACAGTTTTCCAGTGGTTTGAGAGAACCTGCATTCACCAAAAATGGAGTAAGGGACTGGAGAAATATAGGAAAAAAGCTTCTGAAACATACACAATCTGCCATAGACAACCAGTTACAGTCCCTCAACCGTGCTTGTGTCACAGGTGCCTGGGATCCTAATTTGTGTTCCAGGGGCGTATGAGTGTGATGGGTTGTCACCCCTAGGGTGCAGTCTGGCAGCTGTGGGAACTACTGTGCTCCTCTCACCACGCAGCTGGGCTGGCCCTTTTTGTCATTGCTTTGCTGGTGATTCAAACTCTTCAGGCTCTGTTATCACCCAAACCAACAGCAGATGGTGAAGCACACCCAAAATGAGCTACTCGAGGCCTTACATAAGGAGGCAAAATATGATAAGCAGACATGAGCCAATTTACCTTCTCTCCAGGCTCACACAGCCCACTGGAGTACAAACTCCAAATTATACTGCTTTGCACTGCACAGTTTCATTAACCTTCTGGATGATGGGATGGATTGACATTAAGCAGGGGGAGAGGTAGATATGCTGGAGGAGGCTGGGGCACATAATTTATGAGGGAACTGGGGTTATTTAGTGTGCCAAGGACAAGAGTGAGGGGGGATCTGAGAGCAGCCTTCAATCACCTGAAGGGGGGTTCCAAAGAGGATGAAGCTTGGCTGTTCTCAGCGGAGGCAGATCACAAAAAAGGAGCAATGGTTTCAAGTTGCAGTGAGGGAGGTCTAGGTTGGATATTAGGAAACACTATTTCATTAGGAGGGTGGTGAAGCACTGGAATGGGTTCCCTAGGGAGGTGATGGAATCTCCATCCTTAGCGGTTTTTAATCCTGGCTGGGATGATTTAGTTGGGGTAAGTCCTGCTTTGAGCAGAAGTTTGGGCTAGATGACCTTCTGAGGTCTCTTCCAACCCTAATCATCTATGATTCTATGATTCCATACCTCTAACCATTTTCATTGCCCTTTTCTGAACTTTTTCCAAATCCAGTAGATCTTTTTAAGGATAAGGTGATCATATCCAATTGCAGTAGTCAAGAGATGGGCTTACTATGGATTTATATATAGGCAATATCATATTTTCTCTCTTATTATCTATCCTTTTTCTAATGATTCCCAGAAGTCTATTACCTTTTTTCACTGCCGCTGCACATTGATTGGATGTTTCAGAAAACTATCCACAATGACTCCAACATCTCTTTCTTGAGTGGTAACAGCTAATTTAGACCCCATCATTTTATAGGTATACTTGAGATTATGTTTTCCAAGGGCATTTAGTTTCCATTTGTCAACACTGAATTTCACCATCCATTTTGTTGCCCTGTCACCCTTTTTTGTGGGATCCCTTTGTAACTCTGCTTTGGCCTTAACTATTGTGATAAACTCAGAAAGGATGCTGTAAGGGGTGAGGGGATAGAAAAGAGTGCCAGAAGGTTAATAGGCCATCCTTCCTGTCAACTGGGGAGGGGTGACTACAGGTCAAGCTACCAGTTGGTGAGTAGCAGCAAGGGAGTAAGTCTCTCCAGGAGGGGAAGCTGCATTCCCTCCCATAAGGGAGAAAAACAAGGCCAAAACACTGGCTGAGAGAAGATGGACTGCCCCTGTGCAGCCAAGAGGGACTGTTTTACCCCCAAGCCTGTCTCACCAAGGCAAAAAACAGCTGAGGCTGGTGAGACCAAGAAGGTGCCTTGTCATTCTATCTTGAGTACTTTTGGATCATCTGCAAACTTTGCCACCTCACTGTTTACCCCTTTCTCCAAATTATTTATATTGAACAGTAGCGGCCCCAGTATACCATCTGGTCCTGGTGACTTATTACTTTTTAATTTATTCATTTGATGCAAAATCTCTTCTAATAACACCTCAATCTGGGATAGTTCCCCAGCTTCATCACCTAAAAAGAATGATTCAGGGTTGGGACTCTTCCTCACATCCTCAGCCATGAGGACTGAGGCAAAGAATTCATTTAATTGCTCTGCAGTAGCATTATCATCCTTGAGTGTTCCTTTAGCATCTCAGTCATACAGTGGCCTCGCTAGTTGTTTAGCAGGCTTCTGATGTACTTGAAGCCTGTGGATGCTGGAAGCTTGGACCCGCTGGTCCTGTTCAGTGATTCCCTGTATGTGGTGAAGGACATCTATAATTGGCTGTGGCAATGGGCGCGGGATGGTTGGTGCTTCATAAATGGCAAGGCATTGGTCCATGCAGAGGAGTGAAAGCAAATGTTCCAATATGTCACCAACAACCCTGGGCTGATATACATCGGCCATGTTCCTAGGCATCACCTCTCCTGATGCCCTCTGGAATTGTAAATGAGACACCTTGAGCAAAACTAATATAGTGAGTGTGGTGGAGACACTGGGGGCCATCCGGCGACCAGGGCTGGCTCCAGGGGTTTTGCCGCTCCAAGCAGCCAAAAAACAAAAAAAAAGCTGTGATCACGATCTGCGGTAATTCAGTGGGAGGTCCTTCACTCGGAGCTGGCGTGAGGAACCGTCTGCCAAATTGCCGCCGAATACCTGAAAGTGCCGCCCCGCTTCGGAGTTGCCACCCCAAGCACCTGCTTGATAAGCTGGTGCCTGGAGCTGGCCCTGGCGGTGACGGTTGCGGTCAAACTATACTGACAGGACCCCAGTAGTCATGCTGGGTATATGGGACAGGATAGACCTACTCTGCCGGGCCCATAGCTTTGCTCAAGAAGAGGTAGAGAACACTCTTGTTCACCATAAGATGGTCTCCCAGTGGCCACAAATGAAAAAGGATGTAACACATTGGGTGCAAAACTGTTTGGCGTGCGTGGCCAACAACCCCTGAAAAACAGGAGAATCTGAGGGCAGTTGATGGTCCTGCATGCAAGTGGATTTCATAGAGGGTCTACCCAGAGGTCCTCAGGGACAGACTAGTCTGTTCAAGGTCATTGATTCCTTTAGTGGGTGGAGGCTTTCCCCATGAAGTCCCATACCACTGCTCAAGCAGCCAAAAGCTTGTTTCAGGAAATTATGTGCTGGTGTGGGACTCCTGTGGTTATTGACGCCGACAGAGGGCACAAGTTCCTGGGAGAAATGTGGACAGCCATACTCCAAGCACTGGGCATTAAGGGGTAGCTGCATATTCCCCGCCACCTGCAGAGCCCAGGGCTCACAAATTGTATGATTCAGAAGGCTCTTAGGAAGGTCCTTCAGGACCAAGGAGGATCATGAGTGGATAAATTAACAATAATCTTGGCAGCCATCCACAGCATACAGCAGCTGAACTCCCAAATCATTCCCTATCCGTTGCTTTTTGGAATTTTAATGGTGCTTATGTGGACCCTGGAAGAGGGCCCCTCACCACCTGTCCCAGAGAAGCCACACTGATTGCGGTGGTACAAACTCCTCCAAGAGGAACTGCCACAGCTGTAGTCGCAGGTAACTGAACAAATCCTGAAGGCCCAAAATAAAATGGACAAGGATCGACCCACTACTCCAGCCCTTTTAAGTGTGGGTGACCAAGTTATGTACCAGAAGTTCACCACTTCCCCACTGGGGGCCTCGTGGGAGGGCCCCTACTTCATTACCAACATGGGAAGCCCAATAGTGATTCAAATAAACAAGGGCCCCCATGGCAAGTGGGTCCACAGGAGCCAGCATAAGGCTATAGGAACTCCTGCCCCCATAAACGGACTCTGGTGAGGAAGGGGGAAGGAAGGGGGGAAGAACTAAAATATCACTTTTCTGTCTCCCCTCCACAGGTCACTCGTAGGATGCCTTCTGGGATTGACCATGGAAGGGTGGGACCTCCGTCTGTACCCACCACCTTGCAAGAGAATGCTGTTGCTTGATATGACCACTGCTCAATGGATTTACCACCCTAAACTCAACAGATCTCTCATGTGTCAAGATGCAAAATCCTATCCGAAACAACCAGAGGCCCCCTTCCTCCGTTTCCAATTGCTTACCTCTGAACCGGTATTTTAATTTCCCCACTAGTATCCTTGAGGAGGGGAGTGGAGAGGGAGGGACCTAGGCCCGCCCTCTTCTCCAGGTCCCAACCCAGGGGCCCTGAGGTTTGTGGTGAAACACTTGAACTAGCGGTTCCTTCCCCTGGGTTCCTTCCCTCTCCTGCCCTTCAGCTTGTGAAGGGGCTTCTTGCCCTCCTTCTACACAAGCCAGGTGCCCCTTACCTAGGGTTTCTTTTGGATTTCTCAGCCCACCGCAGCACTCCTCCAAACTTTCCTTTTGTCTCTCTTCTCTTCTCTTCTCTTCTCTTCTCTTCTCTTCTCTTCTCTTCTCTTCTCCAACTCCTTCAAACTGCTCTCTGCTCCAACCAAACCTTCCTGCTCCAACTCCCACCCTGTCTGAATGAAGCAGGGGTTTTTATCACATGACTGACTGCTGGTACTCTAACTGGTTTCAGGTGCTGTAGTTAATCTATAGCAAACCTTCCTCCCCTTGCAGGGAATAAGGCTCCCTGCTAACACTCTCCTGCTGCCCTCTGGCCATGCTGTATCACACTTCATAAAGCTGAAGCAATTCAAACAACCAATGCGATGTTGTATCTATGGGATCCGTCCCAAATAGTGGCCAATGTACCCCTCCCCGTTACCATCACCACATATATGGGACACCTTGGGAACCCCTCTTCCCCATTGATGAGGTCACTGGAGACCCTTAACGCCCCCTGCCCCCCCAAGAATGGAGAATGATCATTGGAATCAGAGGGGATCTCCAGGAGGTCTCAGTAGCAACTTGGTATTCTCCCCACCACCATAAATGTGCCAGGTTAATCCCAGATTTCCAGAGCAGGTAGCACTGTCCCCTGACATGATATCACTCACCAGTGTGATTAGCATGGAAGCCCTAAACGCATCCCAATTGTATCACAATTGCTCCCAAGCTGTTAAAAATCTACAAAAATGGAAATCCCGCCTGACAGCTCCTCCGACATAGAGGCAGTGGTAAGTCAGATAGCAATCAGCACTCTGGATAGCTCAGTGCTCACCCCCAAGATCCTCCAAGAGGTGGTGTGTCCACATGGGCTCATCGCTCCTAGGACCAATTCTGCACAATGATCCATTTGAAAATGCAAATTTGGTGGGAGGATCAAGTGTTCCAAGTGAGCAGTGCTGCAATCCCTGTTTCAGTCCAGCAAGATCTCAATCTGGGCTGGAATTTTAGCCACAACCACTCACGGATTTCAACGGGACGAAGGTGGGGTTTCTTCCACTTACAAATTCAGGACGGGACCAAACCAGCTACCGTCCCTTGCTGGCTAGTTGAAAAACCTTAAGTATCAGAGGGGTAGCCTTGTTAGTCTGGATCTGTAAAAGCAGCAGAGAATCCTGTGGCACCTTATAGACTAACAGACGTTTTGGAGCATGAGCTTTTGTGGGTGAATACTCACTTCGTCAGACGCAGGTAGTGGAAATTTCCAGGGGCAGGTATATATATGCTAGCAAGCAAGCTAAAGATAATGAGGTTAGTTCAATCAGGGAGGAGGAGGCCCTGTTCTAGCAGTTGAGGTGTGAAAACCAAGGGAGGAGAAACTGGTTCTGTAGTTGGCAAGCCATTCACAGTCTTTGTTTAGTTCAGAGCTGATGGTGTCAAATTTGCAGATGAACTGAAGCTCAGCAGTTTCTCTTTGAAGTCTGGTCCTGAAGTTTTTTTGCTGCAGGATGGCCACCTTAAGGTCTGCTATAGTGTGGCCAGGGAGGTTGAAGTGCTCTCCTACAGGTTTTTGTATATTGCCATTCCTGATATCTGATTTGTGTCCATTTATCCTTTTCCGTAGCGACTGTCCAATTTGGCCGATATACATAGCGGAGGGGCATTGCTGGCATATGATGGCGTATATTACATTGGTGGACGTGCAGGTGAATGAACCGGTGATGGTGTGGCTGATCTGGTTAGGTCCTGTGATGGTGTCGCTGGTGTAGATATGTGGGCAGAGTTGGCATCGAGGTTTCTTGCATGGATTGGTTCCCGAGCTAGAGTTACTATGGTGAGGTGTGCAGTTGCTGGTGAGAATACGTTTCAGGTTGGCAGGTTGTCTGTGGGCGAGGACTGGCCTGCCACCCAAGGCCTGTGAAAGTGTGGGATCATTGTCCAGGATGGGTTGAAGATCCCTGATGATGCGTTGGAGGGGTTTTAGCTGGGGGCTGTATGTGATGGCCAGTGGAGTCCTGTTGGTTTCTTTCTTGGGTTTGTCTTGCAGTAGGAGGGTTCTGGGTAGACGTCTGGCTCTGTTGATCTGTTTCCTTATTTCCTCGTGCGGGTATTGTAGTTTTGAGAATGCTTGGTGGAGATTTTATAGGTGTTGGTCTCTGTGTGAGGGGTTAGAGCAGATGTGGTTGTGCCTCAGTGCTTGGCTGTAGACAATGGATCGTGTGATGTGCCCGGGATGGAAGCTGGAGGCATGAAGGTAGGCATAGCGGTCGGTAGGTTTTCGATATAGGGTGGTGTTAATGTGACCATCACTTATTTGCACTGTGGTGTCTAGAAAGTGGACCTCCCGTGTAGATTGGTCCAGGCTGAGGTTGATGGTGGGGTGGAATAGCTTTTCAACAGATCAAGGGGCAGCAATGTAGCCGGCTGTGGCCCCCATCCATGGCTTGGCCTTCCCCAGACAGCAGCAGCTTCTGCTCCATGAGGAGGGGGGCAGCCCTTGCCACCCCACCCGCATCTGCCTTTTCAACCAGTCTGTGTCTTGCACTGTTTCCTGTCTGAACCACAGATGGCAGTGGATGTGAGGGGCTTGTTTAAAGCTATATTACCAACTGTATTCATACTTATGAATATGTGATCAATCAATGTAAGGAATGAGTGAGATAGTGTGAGTGTAAGAAACCAATCACAGGGCTTGAACTGAAATATTAGCATGTAAGGATAGCTAAGGTGTATATGGGACTATATACAAACCTACGGCAGTAGCAGCCAGTGAGAGATAGAACCTATGACAGGAAAAACTCAGGACCAGACCGGAAGCAGTAGAGCCCTCCCGTAGATCCGAAGGGACATCGGGGACTCTTGTCCCCTAGCAGTTCGATCTCTGGGAAGCTGGAACCTATCCAGTCTCAGTCACCTAAGATCGAAAGCAACACTTGCATCTACAGCCTGCTAGTGTGCATGAGGTGTGTGCGTAAGTGTAACTGCGCATATAAGGGAAGCAAGAAATAAATCAACTCTTAGTACTGCATTAGTTGGACCTTTGTTTGCGGTTATATCTTGGCTGGTTCCAAGAAAGGGTAAAACCTGTTATATAAATATCCTCATTTAATAAAAGGTACTCAAGTTCACCCATCTTATTATTTAGCCCTCCAGCATTTTAATATGAGCCCTCTAAGAAATAGTCACTTTTTAGTTGTCTGTCATTACACAGTGTAATTTAGTGGGACTGTTTTTCATTTGGCTGTTTCTCATCAGATCCTACCTGTATTTGATCGTCTGCCATCCTCTCCTCCTTACAAAGACAAAGAGAATCTCCATTATGAGATGTATGGCTTTCTTTCCTTAAAACTGACTGGGAACTATTAACATCTGTTTGTCCCGGCTTTACAAACAATAGCCCCAAGATTTCACTCTGTGAAATGCTTTCTGAAAAGGCTTGGAAAGACAGAGCTCTGCCCTGGGGTCCAGCAAAGAGCGAAGCTGAGGTGCAGGACAAGGGGAGCGTAAAAGAGTTATACATAAACATTGCCTCCGAATCTCCTGTCCAGTACAGTGGCCCAGCACAGCCTCCACCTAGATGGCAGCGGATGGTCCAAGCACTATGAAAATTCACCAAGCTCTGTTCTAACAATGTGGGATCTGCCTCACTGGCTCAATGTCTCTGCTGAGAATCTCAGACCCTAGGGTAGTTCTCCATGTCTCTCTGATGCTCTAATGGGTGTTTCTTTGATGGTGAGGAATAAAACACAGAGCAAGACATTTGGGCTCCCTCCGTAGTAGCTCTGCCTAAAACTGCACAAAGTGAGTTGCTAGTGGGGGTCAGCAGTGACAGTGCTGGCTGCTTCTTTGACGCACTGGCTCCAGCCCCATCCGTCCTACAAGTGAAACCGCTGTTGCTACCAGGGTTTAATTTAGGTATAACGTGGAAATGACACTTCCCCCAGTCATGGCCTGCAGCAGCCCCTGTTGGCACAATTCCCTTTGCCTGCTCAGCACATGTACAGCCACTGTGTATGGGATTGTTGGTTTGGCTGGGGTTTGTGCTTAGTCTCCCAGTTCTGGGAGCAAGATGCACAGGCATGAAGGTGGCAGTTGAGGAGGGATTTGATGTTTTGTTGAGGTTCGGATGCTTTGATGAGGTTCTGAGCCATGCTCATCCGACCACTGATTCCAGGTTCTGAAGAACAAGACTCCAATTGGTCCCATTTGATGTGCCTCAGTGACCTGGTCTGACTTCTGGAAGTTACATCTTGTTCGCCACAATCCCAGGTTTAATATAGAAAAAAAACAACAACCTGTAAAGTGTTTTAGCGTTTCTGTTTGCAATGGATCTTCCCCCACCATGAACCAAGTGGAACATGTGCAGTGATGCACCTTGACTGACTCTGCGCCTAACACACATACCACTATTGATATCATTTCCACCATGGGCCTTCAGTCATGTGCAGACAGCCTGAGACAATGGCTGTGCCCCTGTGCGTCCTATCGGAGTGTTACCACAGAAGCCCAGAGATGATCATTGAAACAGTGACCTTGTGAGCTATTCCACTGTTAAAGATGGTGGTGGTAGTGGGGAGTTTTTGCAATGAAGATATCCACAAGCTACTGCCAGTGGCACCCAAGCCCTACAGAGGGGCGGTAGAGCCAACAGCGATTAGAGGCAGTATCTGATTTCTCTGAAGCATCTGGGGCTGTTCACTGTCAGATACAGGCTAATGTTCTAGACAGACTCTGATCTGATCAACGCCTAACGCACATACCACTATTGATATCATTTCTGCATTAGGCCTTCAGTCATTTGCAGACAGCCTGAGACAATTGCTGTGCCTCTGAGCATCCTATCGGAATGTTACACAGAAGCCAAGCAATGAGCATTGAAACAGTGACCTCATGAAATATTCCACTGTTAAAGATGGCAGAGGGGGAATTTGTATAATGAAGATATCCACTGAAGTCCAATTTCAAGGCCCTGACGTCAGGCGATGTGTTTCTCCACTGGGCCCTCTTCCTATGGCCCCATCTTGCTCTCTGCAGCTGCTCATCACACTTGGATGCCGTGTTACTTGTGGCACTTATCACGTGCACTATCTTGGCTCTTGACCAGTAGGTCCCTGCTGTAGCTCATCCCTAGTGGGGAGCTGGTTTATGCTGTCCCAGATCCCAGCTCTGGTCTTCTCCAGCTCCAGCTCCCCAGCTGGGCCTCAGCACTGCTACGCTTCCTCCAGCCCAGCTCTGGCTCTTCTGGCTCAGCTGCTGCTCTGCCTCCAGCCCAGCTCTGGCTCTTCTGGCTTAGCTGCTGCTCCCTCTCTGGCCTTCTAGGCTGCTTCTCTGGCCCCTCGGGTTCTGGCTGGGATGGCCAGATTTCTACTGCATTAATAGCCCAGTGTCACTTAAAAAACTAACCTAAAAGTAGCCCCATCTATTGCTTGAAACAAAGGTTTTTCTTTTAATTCATACATTGGTCTTTATATAAAATAACATGGAAATTTTCTTTAGATACCTAGTACAGATTTGATTTTTAAAAAAGCTACATGCCCCAGTAGAAGTTTGTCCACATTAGCAGCACACCTATGAGATGACAATCAAATTCAAAATCAAACCCCAGAACTGGTACTTGTGTCCCTATTTAAGGGTTGGCAGGTGTTTCAAACAAAAAATGGCAAAGGATGGTGTTAAAAACAGCCCCAAAGTATCCCCAAATATATGTAGTGACAAAGCAACAATAACATTATTGTATTATTTATTTCTAATTGCATTCAGTGATGTAAGTCAATGTCCACATTTTGTGTTGAATTATCTTGTTACTGTTAGTCATAATTCGGTTTATCCTCCAGGTTTCCTGAAGGATTGGATATAAAAACATCAGGTAAATTTTGCTTACCAGATCATTGTACACATGATAAAGAAGCTCATCTTTGTAGAGTTTCTTTCTTTTCTCTTTTGCTATCTGAATGTGTAGCTTTTGTTGGTCAAACTGATCAAGAACCCTGTTCTCACAGGGACTAATGGAAAGCCACCTTGCATCAGAAAGCTGCAGTATCTTCTGGTAGTCTAAAAGTTACGGAAATGCCGAATGACAGGGTGTGTGGAGGTGGGGGCTGAATGGGTGACATTGGGTGATGGTCAAAGAGACGGAACTCAGGAAGGGAGATGTTAGTATATATACTTGGTTGTCAGCCTGAGATTGAATTTTGGGTTTGAAGTTTTGATTCTCTTATAACTTACACTAATATGTGTGAACAAAGGACAAAGACACTGTGTGTGTTGCTTGTGCCTAGCCAGATGGGTTTGTTAGTATAATAGGAAGAGATAGAACTAAATATGTTACAGGGTCTGGTTAGAGTGTAATATCTGAATATACAATGAAAGGCTGCCTGGCTCCTTTCCAAGCCAAAGTGAAGCAACCAGTTAGGAGGGGCAAAACAGGATGCGGGGAGACATCATGACAGTAAAATCCAAAGAAAAATCTGGCCTTGGCCAGAATACAACCTCATTCCTTATCTCTCCCATTGATACAAAAGGGATGGGATGAATACCCCAAACTCACGAACCTTCAAAATGGAACATGGCCATAATCTGTAATAGGTGGGACTAAGGGTGTGTATGGCACGTATATTTGGGACTGCTAAGAAGGAGGAGGTGGAAAAATGGGAATGGGAAATGGGGACCCAGGCAACGTTCTGTGGCATTAGAATGAGGAAGGGGTACATGTGAAAAAGGCTTTGGGGAGTAAGACCTGGGAATGGAAAACTGGGTAACAGACTCTACCAGCATGTTGAGCTATGAAGATGCTTGCTTACAAGTAACCTCTATATACATTTCACTGCCTGCACTTTGGACTTATGGTCTTCTGCTTTCTGTCCACGTGAAAAGAGCCAGGGGATGGGAGAAGGAAAAGCCCTCTACAGGAGAGAGCAGTGCTTGGTGATGGAGTGATAAGCCATTAAGTGTCAGGAACTACTCAGAGTCTCAACTTCTACAGTGACCAGATCAGACAAACTGGGACAGAGCAATCTTCATAAACAAGGAGATCTCCTTTCCTCCTCTTGTCACACAGATTTAAAGTCACTCGCCCCTGGTGATCACCTTCTGCAGCAAGTGTATTTTCCCACTTTCTCACCAAGGTCTTTGGTTTTGACCCCATAAATTATAGGATTGAGCACAAGGGGGACAACAAAACCGATGTAGGTCAAGAGGATGTGAAAATGGGGAGCGATGCCCTGACCGAACTGGTATGTCAGAGTGGAAAAGAAGAAGGGAGGATAAGAAATCAGCATCACAATGAGGTAGACTGTGTAGGTGTTGAGGGCTTTCTGGTGGGCTTCCTTGGAGGAGATTCTGAGGACAGCCCTGATGATCAGAGCGTAGGACAGGCCAATGAGAATCAGGTCTGACCCAATCATTACAAATGCTGCCACGAAGCCATACAGCCTGCTGACTGTGATGTCCCCAAACGACATCTTCTCCACAGCCATGTGGTCACAGTACGTGTGGGGGATAATGCGGTTGGCACAGAAGGGCAGCTTGCTCAGGAGCAGTGGCGGGGGCAGAACAAAGAGAACAGGTCTTATCAAAACCACTAGCCCTAGCTTAGCTATTCATGCATTGGTGAGGATGGTGTTGTACCTCAGAGGGTTACATATGGCAACGTAGAGATCAAAGGCCATTGTAACAAGGATGGATAAGTGTACCATAAGACCAGCGTAAAGGAAGAACATCTGGGTAAGGCAGCCACCCAGAGTAATGCCTTTCAAATTAAACCAAAATATACACAGTGCCTTTGGCAGGACAGAGGTAGTTGTGATGATTTCTGTGAATGGCAAAAAGCAAAGCAGCAGGTACATCGGCTTGTGCAGGGTCTACTCTTTGCCTACAACAAATAGAATTGTGAAATTTCCCAACAGGCCAATAATGTAAAACATAGCGAAAGGGATGGAAATCGAGAGGTGAGCAGCTTCCAGGCCACGGATGCCCATTAGGATGAATGTTGAAGTCTCAGAGGGGGTGAGGTTAAAAACTTCCATGAAGTGGTTGATGAGTTGATTGGGCTCAGAAATAGTGAAGGTACCTGTGAAGGGAGGGAAGCACAGCGAGCGGGGAGGGGGTTACACACATTGTAACAAATAGAATGGTAAATATTTAAAACTTATCACCAATCTAGAAAGAGGGGTGAGCAGTAAGGTGACAACATTTGCAGATGGCACCCGATTATTTAAGTCACAGTGAAGTCCAGAAAAGTCCTCACAGTGAGCTAAACAGCCAGGTGAATGGGCAGCATGATAGCAGATGGACTTTGATGTCAATAACTGCAACGTGTCCCCCCATTGGAGGGAAAAGCACGAACTCCTCAAACACATTACCAGGTTCTAATTTAACTGTATGAACTCAGGTCAGGAATCTGGGCTTCAAGGTACACAGCTGTGTGAAACCCTGCTCACAGTGCAAGCATGGACAGAAACTAAGAAAAACACTGGGATCCAGGGAAAGTGGGATGGGGAATCCTGTAGAAAATACAATGCCATGTGATCAGTCTGACAATGTTTCACCCTCCTGTGGAGTCCAATGTGTAGCACTGGGCACCCTTCTCACCCAGGATATTGCAGAACTAGAGGGGTTCAGGGCAGAATAATCAAGGTCCGAGGGCAACTCTCATACAGAGAGAGGTGGAAAAGACTGGGATTGTTACCTTAAAGGGAGATGACTAAGAAGTGTTTTGAGAAAAGTCCATATAAAAAGTACTGACTGGCAGAGAGCAGCTCGACAATGTGTTCTACCTGTCTCCTAACACAAGATCAAGAGGACATTCTATAAACTGAAATGTGGCAAATTCAAAACAGATATAAAACGAATGCTTTCTTCACTCAGTGCCTAATTAGACTGAGGAACTCATTGCCAAAAGAGGTAGTTGAGGCCATGAGCTAAGGAAGAATCAGGAAGGATTTGGACATTTACATGGATAGTGAGACTGTCCAGTTACCATAGTTGCAGCTAAATAAATATTCTGGAAAGTCTATATACCATTGTGTATATGGGCACAATCCAATCTCTAGCTGTTAGGCATTAGGGTGACACCCTCAGAACCGTCAAGTCACCCTCGCCCCACCCACCTATTGCTTGATTTCTTATGCCTTGTTTTGCAGCACCTGAAGCTGTCACTGTCAGGGAGAGGACACTGGAGTAGGTGGACCATAGGTCTGCTCCACAATGCCATTCCTATGTTGGAAAGGAACACAGTTTCCCCCATGGAAACAGACATTATATTGCTGGTCTACGACTTTGTGCTTAACAGAATGGGCAGGAAGGGCACAAGGGTCTTGTTATTTAGGGCTACAGGCCTACACCTCTGTTACTTTCCTTATTTCTTTTGGTGAGACACATTCTTGCAGGCACCCAGCTTTGTCTGAGATATAAGTTACAGGTGTTAACTGACAAGTGAAATCAGACATGTGTCAGCAACTAGTCTGCTAACCCTTCTCATGCCTGAATATTGATGGAGTTTGCAGATGACAAAAAAATATTGGAAGACTGTAAATAATGAAGAGGACAGGTCACTGATTCAGAGCCATCTGGATTGGTTGGTAAACGGGGTCAAAGCAAACAACATATATTCTAACATAGCTATGGAGATATCTACATATAGGAACAAAGAATGTAGATGATGCATACATTATGGGGGGCTAACATGGGTAGCACAATGACTCAGGTTAAAAATTTTGTTGCCCTTTTCCGATTCCAACGTATCTTTTTAAAGATAGGACGACCATATCTGCACGCAGTATTCAAGATGTGGATGTACCACGGATTTATATAGAGGCAACATGATATTTTCTGTCTTATTATCTATCCCTTTCTTGGTGATTCCCAACATTCTGTTCGCTTTTTTAACTGCCATTGCATATTCAGTAGATGATTTCAGAGAACTAGTCACAATGACTCCAAGATCTCCTTCTTGAATGGTAACAGCTAATTTAGACTCCGTCATTGTATATGTATAGTTGGGATTATGTTTTCCAATGTGCATTATTTTGCATTTATCAACATTAAATTTCATCTGCCATTTTGTTGCCCCATCACTCAGTTTTGTGAGATCCTTTTGTAGCTCTTCGCAATCTCCCTGTGACTTAACTGTCTTGAGTAGTTTTATATCATCTGCAAATTTTGCCACCTCACTGTTTACCCCTTTTTCCAGATCATTTATGAATATGTTAACTACTACTGGGCCCAGTACAGATCCCTGGGGGACACCATTATTTACCTCTCTCCATTCTGAAAACTGACCATTTATTCCTACCCTTTGTTTCCTATCTTTTAACCAGTTACCAGTCCATGAGAGAACCTTCTCTCTTATCCTATGACTGCTTATTTTGCTTAAGAGCCTTTGGTGAGGGACCCTGTCAAAGGCTCTCTTAAAATCTAAATACACTATATCTACTGAATCTCCTTTGTCTGCATGCTTGTTGACCACCTCAGAGAATTCTAGTAGACTGGCAAGGCATGATTTCCCTTTACAAAATCTATGTTGACTATTTTCCAATAAATTATGTTCATTTACGTGTCTGACAGTTTTGTTCTTTATGATAGTTTCAACCAATTTACCCAGTACTGAAGTGAGGCTTACTGGCCTGTAGTTGCCAGGGTCACCTCTGGAGCCTTTTTAAAAATTGGCGTCACATTAGCTGTCCTCCAGTCATTTGGTACAGAAGCTGATTTAAATGATAGATTACAAATGACAATTAGTAGTCTTGCAAGTTCACATTTGAGTTCCTTCAGAACTCTTGGGTGAATACCATCAGGTCCTGGAGACTTATTGCTGTTTAGTTTATCAATTTGTTCCAAAACCTCCTCTAATGACACCTCAATTTGGGACAGTTCCTCAGATCTGTCACCCAAAAAGAATGGCTCATGTTTGGGAAGCTCCCTCACATCCTCAACAGTGAAGACCAATGTAAATAATTCATTTAGTTTCTCCGCAATGGCCTTCTCATCTTTGAGTGCTCCGTTAGCATCTTGATTGTCCAGTGGCCCCACTGGTTGTTTACTGGGCTATCTGCTTCTGATGTATTTAAAAAAAAGATTGCCATTACTTTTGGAGTCTTTGGCTAGCTGTTCTTCAAATTCTGTTTTGGTCTTTCTAATTATAGTTTTACATTTCATTTGAGCTCTAAATTAGCTGTTACTACTCAAGAAAGAGATCTAGAGAGCCTTCTGGGGCATTTTCTAAATCAGACTCTGTGTGAGAGTCAACATCGCCCTGCAGGTCAGATTCTGCCTCCCCATCCTAAGATACACCTGTTTGAAAACCTCCAACAGGGGACATCTCTTTCTGTTTTTTGTTTTTTCTGCTCATCACCTCTTTGGCCTTTTAAAAATTTTTTCCAGTGACCCTCTCCCATAACATTTTGGCAGTCATCCATTTACCCCCCAAACACTATTCCCCCTTTTGTTTGCACCTTAGCTGGTGTATCCTTGAGGATGCCCCTTTTACTCAAGCCCCTTTCCACAACTAGTCATACCTGCTTAGAGCCACCCTCTGGAAAACTAAAGTATTTTTCAAAGTCACACACAAGAGATTTTCATTTTTCATGTAGCTTCCAGTCATCCTTCCTTTGAGAACCCCTGAGGATACATCAACTATCAGTTTTCTGAATGAAGAGTCATATCTTTCCCAAATCTTTTTAGAATACCACAGTTGTGCTTAGATTATGGACATGGGAGAACAGTTCATAACAACTGTAGGATACTTCATAAGGAGATACTCCTGCATTACAGGAGCTTTCAATCTTTGATTTTTGTTTTTTTTTCCACAACTCCTGAAGCGTGTACTCTGGGTTTGTGAATGTGTGTGTTTTCACTCACTGTTTTTTTAGGGCTTGGAGTGGTGTTGACCACTGAGAAACTGGAGTTGTGTTTGTGTTGTTACTTTTTACCAGAGTATTTTGTTTTGTCCTTGGGTTTGACGTATCATAGAATCATAAAATAATAGAAGATTAGGGTTGGAAGAGTCCCCAGGAGATCATCTAGTCCAACCCCCTGCACAAAGCAGGATTAACCCCAACTAAATCATCCCAACCAGGGCTTTTTCAGGCCAGGCCTTAAAAACCTCTAAGGATGGAGATTCCACCACCTTCCTAGGTAACCTATTCCAGTGCTTCACCACTCTCCTAGTGTTACCTCGCAGCTCTGTGTTCTTGGGGAAACAGGGCACAGAAAGACTGTCCCCCTCCCCCCTCCCCAGTCACTGCTTGAACCAAATCTGCATCAGAAGAAAGACTTACAAAAAGCAATGAAAAGACAGCTGGAGACATACCCAAATCCTTGGGATAAGGATGACAGAATTAACTAAACTCCTCTAGCCTCATTTGGTTCGAAGATGGGACAAACAGGCATCTCTATTAGCATACAGAATGGAGAACAGAGATTCCAAGGCAAGAACTGCACTGAACTCTGGAACCAGAAAAAGAGAAGCACTGCATGATGGGGGATCTCTGCTCCAGATGTTAATGAGCCCAGGCCTGCACACACCCAGCTCAGCAGTTTTCAGACCAATTCCAGTAATAAATCTTTTATTGGTATCCAAAATAGTGAAGCTGCCTAATTGCATTGTGAGCTGTCTCCAGGGAACGCCACCCAAAGCCAGGAATGATCAGCTCCCATGTCTAGCCTGAACAAAACAACTTTGGTATACTCTCTTGTTTACACATAAACAAATCAAGAGTCTCCCTTGAACCATTGCTGCCAAAGACCCAAACTGCCGCCAGGCCAGGGCTCACAGGGCCCCTGCGCGGCCTGGGATAAATTGCCCCACTTGCCCCCCCACCCCTCCTGGGGCGGCCCTGCTCAGGGAAGGAGAGGAAAGATTCAGAGAGAAGCAATGGGGGCCTTGGCAGAGGAGTGGAGCAGAGACAAGAAGAGGTGGAGCATGTGTAGGATCATGTGGAGATGCGGGATGGGGCATCTGGGACCCAGCGCAGACAGCCCATGTGTCCATGCTCTCAGAGTTGGCAGAGCAGTTGTCCCCAACACTCTCCAAAAACTTCCTGGATTGTCTCTGCACTGCTGTATTACTCTCCCAGCAGAAAGTTCCCTATGAGAAACAGAGCCTGTGATCTGGAAACTTCTGTTAGTTATCTGAAGAAACTCTTGTCTACCTCATCCTCCTGGTCTGGTGGTCTATAGTGGACGCCCACCACGACATCGTACCTGTTGCTCTCACCTCTAACCTTAACCTAAAGACACTCAACAGGCTTTTGTCCAGTTTCATACTGGAACTCTGTACAATCTCACTACTTTCTTACATACAGTGTAGCTCCTCCACCATTTTTCCCCTGCCTGTCCATCCTAAAGACTTTATACACATCCGTGACAGTGCTCTAGCCACGTGAGTTACCCCTTCAATTCTCGTAGTTCCTTGACTGTGCCAGGATTTCTAATTCTTCCTGCTTGTATCCCAGGCTTCTGGCGTTCATGTGCAGGTACCTAAAATAACTAGCCGATTGCCCTACTTTCTCACTTTGAATCAAGAGGCCTCTCCTGTTGTACACTCCTCCTTGTGGTTCCTCCCGGTATCCCACTACCCCACCTACCTCCGGGCTTAGGTGTCCATCCCTTGGCAAACCTAGTTTAAATCCTGATTTAAAAGTAAATGCGTCCCTCTCAGGCTGTCCCTGCAGCAGGCCCTCCCTTCCCTCGGAAAGGGCCTTTGTGTAGTTGTTCAGCAGGTCTCCTCCCCTCGCTGGTCTGCCACAAAATGAGCTGCTCCCCTGCCTTTTGCCATTCTCAAACACTTCTCTTCAGGCTTGATTTGTCTGACCTATTTTCTGAACATTTACTTGCTGAATGTTTGGTCTCCTTGAACTCAATTTTATCCAGTCCAGTGATCTGCTAGGTCACTCCAATCCTTGACTCTTGGAGCCAGACTGACCCTGCTCTGCTGTGAGAACCCCCACTCCTGGGCTGTTCACACACAGCCTCTGCCATGTAAACTGCTCCTTCGATCATGCAAGTGAATGACACTAGACAATATCTACAGTCCCAGACACAACCCTAGGAACCTCCAACTTGCAGTGTCCAGTTATGCCCACTGGATGCTGGAAGCTGATATGAGTTCATCAATTTAACAAAGAAATTGATACATACATGTCTTGTTATCTCAAGAGGAGTTTCTGACATACTTCAAACCATACGCACTGCTTCAAGTGAAACAAACAAACAGATTTATTAACTATAAAGAATTTAAAGTGATTATAAGTCAAAGCTTAAAAAGTCAGAGTGGTTACCAAAATAAAATAAAATATAAGCACATCATCTCAACTCTCAATCCCACTGGATATTGCAGTCCTTAATGCACAGGTCTGTTCCTTTAACCTGGGCCACTCTCCTGTGTTGAAATCTTGCATTTTTCTCAGTGTCTTGGTTGCTTGCAGCATAGATGGAAGCGGGAGATGGGCCTAGTATGTGTCCACTCTGCTTTATACTCTCAGTCCATGTGCTTGTAGAACACAAGTCCAGGCATGTCTTGGGGGCACTGTCAAGTCTCTCCAAGCAAGGTTTAGCAATTCCCTTTTTGAGGCCTCATGCACGTGAGACATTGCATTGGAGCTCCCTTGCTGGACAATGGCTGTTGATGGCTGATTTAACATCCTGCCCTGGGTTTGGTTACTTTCCTTGATGTTGCCTCAAGGGGGCTAATATCTGCTGGATTTCTCAATTTAAAGCATGTTTCGGTGACCACCATCCAACACAATTCTCATTACTTCATATGCATTAATGATATACGTATATGGATATAAAAATTACTTTGAACAGATCATAACATTTCCCCTGATACCTTCAAAGACTGCTTTATATGTAAGATCATGATTATGTGAAAATGAGGAATGTGGGTGTTACAGTACACTCCCCCAAGGTATAGAATGTCACAATTGTGTCTTTGGGTTGTAGCAGTTTTGAAACAGCATTTGCCATTTCCACAACATTTCTTTGGTGCACAATGCTAAAAAATAAAACTGAAATTTTCCATTAATTTCTGTAATGCTGAAGGATCATAAATTTGTCAGCATTTTTGCTCAGGAGAGTCATTTTTATGGGTGCCTTCATTGTGTCTAAATACTGAATCTGAGAGGAATCTTGCTTGACAAAGTTTTAATTTGCTATCAAATATGTTCAAGAGGCCAAATGTCAGGTTTACTGCTCTAACCTCATAATAAAATAGGAAAGGAAAATGGTTTAATATGATATAGTCTCTGGAAGCCATTCCATGCAGAAATATGGTATTCCCCAAAGATACAAATTTTAGCTTTTATCATTTTATGAAGATTCCACAAGTTACGCACATATATACATGTCACTGAAATCCAACCCATCAATTTCTCCCAGTTCCGAAGTGTAAGTGGGGAAATACAGTAGTGAACTTTCTCGGCTTCAGGGTGTCAGGCCCCACTCCTATTCCATTTACCCAGGGACCTGCCTGCAGTAATAAAATGTTAGGTATAAGGAACTTCTCAGGCTATGAACTTCCACAATGCTGAGTTCAGCCAAACTGGGGCAGAGCAAGCATCCTTGATTAACAAGGAGATGTAGTTTCTTCTCTTATCATACAGGTTTAAAGTCAGTGTCCCCCATCGATCACCTTCTGCTGGTGTATTTGCTCACTTTGTCACGAAGCTCTTTGGTTTTGACCCCATAAATGATAGGGTTGAGCATGGGGGGGACAAGAAAGTTGAGATTAGCTAAGATGATATGGATATGGGGAGTGATGTCCTGACCGAACCGGTGTGTCATAGAAGTGAAGAGGAAGGGAGTATAAGACATCAGCATTACACAGATATGGGCTGTGCAGGTGTTGAGGGCTTTCTGGTGGGCTGTCTTGGAGGAGATTCTGAGGACAGCCCTGATGATCAGACCATAGGACAGGACAATGAGCGTCAGGTCTGACCCAATGACTATGAATGCTACCACTAAGCCATAAATCCCATCAAATGTGGTGTCTCCACATGACATCTTCACCACAGCCATATGGTCGCAGTATGTATGGGGGATAATATGGTTGGCACAGAATGGCTGCCTGGTCAGGAGCAAGGGTAGGGGTAGAATGAAGAGAACAGCTCTTATCAGACCCATTAGCCCTAGCTTAACTATTCGTACATTAGTGAGGATGGTGGCATATCTCAGAGGGTTACATATGGCAATGTAGCGATCAAAGGCCATTGTTGCAAGGATGGCTGAGTGCATAGTAGTAGCCGCATGAAGAAAGAACATCTGGGTGAGGCAGCCACACACAGTAATGCCTTTCAAATTGAACCAAAATATACACAGTGCCTTTGGCACAATGGAGGTAGATGTACCAATGTCTGTGAGCGCCAGCATGCAGATGAGCAGGTACATCGGCTTGTGCAGGGTCTGCTCTTTGCCAACAACAAACAGAACTGTGAAATTTCCAAACAAGCTGAAAATGTAGAATGTAGAGAAAGGGATGGAAATCCAGATGTGGACAATTTCCAGGCCATCGATTCCCGTTAGCATGAAGGTTGAAGGGTCAGAGAAGGTGAGGTTGAGAGCTGCCATGAGGCGGTTGATGCATCAGTTGGGCTAAAAAATGCTCAAGGTGCCTGTGAGGGAGAGAAGCAAATCAAGCGGATTTATACAATTTATAACAATTAGTAGGGTAAATATTCTACAGTTATTATCCATCTAGAAAAGAGGGACAGTAGTGAGGTGGTAAGATTTACAGATGGCACCAGATTATTTTGGTCATAGTCAAGTCCAGGAAAGTCCTCAGAGGGAGCTAACCAAGCCAGGTGACTGGGCAGCATGATGACAGAGAAACTTTGATGTCAATAACAGCAACGTGTTTGCCCATTGAAGGAAAATGTGTTCTCCCTGTCTCATAACACAAGATCAAGAGGATATTCTATTAAATTGAAACATGTCATATTCAAAACAGATACAAAAAGAATGACTTTTCCACTAAAAAACTAACTAGACGGAGACACTTGTTGCCACAAGTGGTAGTTGAGGCCGTGAGCTAAGTAAGAATCAGGAAGGATTTGGACATTTACATGGGAATTCATAGAATCATAGAATCATAAAATATCAGGGTTGGAAGGGACCTCAGGAGGTCATCTAGTCCAACCCCCAGTTCAAAGCAGGACCAATTTCCAACTAAATCATCCCAGACAGGGCTTTGTCAAGCCTGACCTTAAAAATCTCTAAGGAAGGAGATTCCACCACCTCCCTAGGTAACACATTCCAGTGCTTCACCACTCTCTGAATGAAAATGTTTTTCCTAAAATCCAACCTAAACCTCCCCCACTGCAACTTGAGACCATTGCTCCTTGTTTTGTCATCCGCTACCACTGAGAACCGCCTAGATCCATCCTCTTTGGAACCCCCTTTCAGGTAGTTGAAAGCAGCTATCAAATCCCCCCCTCATTTGTCTGTTCTGAAGACTAAACAATCCCAGTTCCCTCAGCCTCTCCTCATAAGTCATGTGCTCCAGCCCCCTAATCATTTTTGTTGCCCTTCGCTAGACTCTTTCCAAGTTTTTCACATACTTCTTGTAGTGTAGGGCCCAAAACTGGGCACAGTACTCCAGATGAGGCCTCACCTGTGTCGAATAGAGGGGAATGATCACGTCCCTCAATCTGCTGGCAATGCCCCTACTTATACAGCCCAAAATGCCATTAGCCTTCTTGGCAACAAGGGCACCCTGTTGACTCATATCCAGTTTCTCGTCCAATGTAACCCCTAAGTCCTTTTCTACAGAACTGCTTCCTAGCCATTCGGTCCCTAGTCTGTAACAGTGCATGGGATTCTTCCTTCCTAAATGCAGGACTTTGCACTTGCCTTGTTGAACCTCATCAGGAATTGAGACTCTCCAGTTACAATAATTACAGGTAAATATATATTTTGGACAGCCTAGATGCCAAAGTGTTTCAGAGCACAAGCCAATCTCAAGCTGTCAGGCACAAGCTACAGACGGTCAGGTCACGCCCTCCCCCGGCTCCCATGGGGTCTACTGTTGAGCTTCTTACACCTTCTTCTGCAGCACCTGTGGCTGTACCTGTAAAGAAAGAACACTGAACCTGATGGAGCATAGGTCTGATCCACGATGCAATTCCTATGTTGGAAAGGAGCCCTGTTTCCTCTGTGGAAACAGACATAATCATACTGTGCTAAGACTTTGTGTTCAACAGTATGGGCACAAAGGGCACAAGGGTCTTGGTCTTTAGGGCTACAGGCCTGCACCTCTGTTACTTCCTTTTTTTCTTTTGGTGAGACCCTTTTTGCAGATACCTAGCTTTGTCTGAGGCATAAGTACAGGTGTTAACTGACACATGTCAACAACTCAGCTGCTAACCCTTCTCATGCCTGAATATCGATGAAGTTTCCAGATGACACAAAAAATGGAGGATTGTAGATAATGAAGAGGACAGGTCACAGTTCAGAGCAATCTGGATTGGTTGGTAAACTGGGTCAAACCAGACAATGTGTGTTCTAATACAGCTACACAGATATCTACGTCTAGGAACAAACAATGTAGGCAATGCTGACACGAGGGGAGACTCTTATGGGAAGCGAATGACTCTGAACAAGATTTGGGGAAGTGAAGGAATAATTAGCTAAACACGAGCTCCCAGTGTGACTCTGAGTCAAAAAGAGCTAATGTGATCCTGGGAATCCAGTTATTTTACCTCTATATTTGCCACTAGTGTTACTGACGCTGGCCCCTTGTCCAGTTCTGATATTCACAACTATAGATGGATGTTGATATATTGTTGTATATGTTGTACAGAGAAAAGTCACAATAATTATTAAAAGATTAGAAAAACGGCCTTTTAGTGATAGGCTCAAAGAACTCAATCTATTTAGTTTAACAAAGATCGTTCAGGGGTGAATTGATAACTGTCGATAGATACCTAAACTGGGAACAGATTTTTAATAAGCTTTTCAGCATAGCATAGCATGACTCAATGGCTGTCAATTGAAGTTAAAGGAGTTATGACTGGAAATAAGGCATACATTGTTTAAATGGTGAGAATAACTATTGGAACAATTGACCATGGTTCTTGGCGGATTTTCCCTCACAGAGAATTTTTAAATTGGGGTTGGATGTTTCTTTAAAAAATCTGCTTTAGTAACAATTTGGGGGGAAATTTTCTGGCTTGCACTCCACAGAAATTCAGACCAGATAATCACAATGGTCCTTGGAATCTACAAACATGTCCCCAGGAGTCAGGTGGACTCATTTTGCCTGCAAGCTTGTGCCTGAGTTTACTGAAGCTATTTTTTTTCTCTTATGATCATGATTAATTTAATCCTATGAGGAGAAGTTCTCATGTGACTATGGTGCCTTGAAAATGCTATACTAGGTGTGTATTTAACGAGACTGAGGAATCCCCTGAGGCCCAGCATGAATGAACATTTTAAGTCAGAAAAAAAATGACTTCAGCCCATGAAATCTAGTACAGCCCTTGCCATTAATGGCTAACATAGCTGCTAGAAAATGGTCCCAGAGCATCCTGGGTTTAACATCTGTGTTCCAGGGGCCCACTGTTTCAATCAGCTACCAGTGATTCTTGCACTGGCTGTCTGTATTTATCTAGGCTCTCATGTATCCTGGAGTTAACCCACTAACATTATATAATGTGCATACTTCTCAGCTTCCAAATTGTTCCTGTGTACCTGTGCACCACGGGGAGTGTATGGATATAATGAGAGAAGCCACACAGGTGCCTCCCTTGGCATTTTACACTTGTGAGATTTCTCACCAGTGAGACACAGTCACTGATTACCCGCCAGCCAAGAGATGAGGAGTGACGAGAGGCACCTCACTCCCTGCACAGTGAGAGCGGTGAGGAGCATGGGTAGATCAGATGTTGTGTGAGCGAGGATTGACTGGGGAGCATGGAGAAGACACTGGTGACCAACAAGCTTTTGGAATCGGAGCTGCCTGGGATGGGGAAGTAGAGTGCGGATAAAGGATCAGAGGATGATGGGAAATTGAAGCAGCTAAGGAGCAAAGTGTGATTGGTTCCTCCTAGAGTTCAACCCTGAACTGGGGTATCACTGAGGCCTCTGACCCACCACCCCTGGCTCCCTCTTTCAGTGTGCTGCTGGGAGAAGCTGCAGACCAACTTCCGGTCCTACTCCTTCTCCAGCATTCACAGAGACAGGGACACACCCAGCTGCAGTTACATTCAGGCTCTCTGACCAGCCACTACATGAACCAACAATAGAGAGGCTACAGCCAAAATAACCACCAGCTCCCTAGGCTAGGGCCCCAGAGCTGGACCGTCCTGCCCTGATCCAGACTCTGACCAGTACGAATTTGTTACCCGGTTCACCACTCCCTCAATGTGGGGAGGACTATGCACATTTGTGGTAACCAAGCTGTTATTTTTACCCCAGACACTTCACTTAAACGGATACTGGGTTTAGTTTAAAACATAAAACAATGTGATAACTACAACAGAAGAATACAAGTGATTTTAAAGGATGTCAAACAGATCAAAGAAGATGACCTAGAAAATCAGGAAAAAGGCAAACTAAGTTTAATGCACTAGTTAGATTGATTATAAATTAGCAGTTTCTCACAAACTATCTGGCAGATTTTCACGGCACAAGCTACATTTGATTTTCAGCTCGGGTTTCTGAGGTTTCCATACACAGACTAGAAATCCCTTTAGCCTGGGTCCAGCCCGTTCCCCAATTCAGTCTTTGTTCCTCAGGTGTTTCGAGGAATCCTCTTGTGTGAGGAGTGAAGAACCACCAATGATATTGTTAGACGGCTTATTCCTTCACCCTCTCACTTCCCTGGACCTTCTTGCATAAACAGAGAGCAGCAATACCCAAAGTCCAAAGGTGCAAACAAATCTATGTTTATTTGGGTGAACTTCCAGTAAGCAATAATTTCAATTTCTTTCCTCAGTGTCCCCTTCCCAGGTCTGACTCAAACATGATTCCAGTTTCCCTCCTGCCCTTATTTCCTGATTGACTGCAGACTATATAATAAAACTTGAGTTCTGCTTAGCTATACCTCAACCAATCATTTTACTGAAATTTAATCAACCAATTTTAATGTAGAGTAACATGATTATCTAAGAGCAGCAGAGAATCTTGTGGCACCTTATAGACTAACAGAGGTTTTGGAGCATGAGCTTTCGTGGGTCAATATCCACTTCGTCAGATGCATGTACATGCATTCATCCACGAAAGCTCATGCTCCGAAACCTCTGTTAGTCTATAAGGTGCCACAAGATTCTCTGCTGCTTTTGCAGATCCAGACTAACATGACTACCCCTCTGATACATGATTATCTAACTAATTTATCCCACTACCTTAATTATTTTACACCCAACAAAATTAATGATACAACAGACAGAAACAATCACAGAACCAGACAGAGATTATACAGACAAAAAATAGGGAAGTGGAGACGACAGTGACAGAACAACATAGAAATGAGGATTTTACACCCCAGCTATTCATAAGTGAGATCTTGCCAGACAGGATGCTATCAAACTACGTTTTCTTTAAATCTTCTAAGCTCTTCCCTTTCTCTGGAGGTAATAGGTCACAACACATTTCTAACAGCCCCAGATTGCCTGATTGCAATGTGACTAGTTTGGGAATGTGAGGATGTGACCGTTCACTTCCCAGCTTATGGCTGCCTCTGCTGCTTAGCCAAAGGCCTTAGTCTAAGAACATGGCCTTGGGGTATCATCATGAGAGAAGGCCTATAAACAGGCAGGCAGTAATTTTATTTCTTTCTTTTATACCCCTGTAACTAGCTAAATAATAAACATACACCTAAATTCTTAAAGGATAGGCGTTTACAGACAGGCTTGAATAGCTATATCCTAACAGATGTCACTCCCACACTTATATAGCTTTACATATGGTGAGAAACCTTTGTTTGAAAACTTGGTTCCCAGACCAGTTTGTGGGAAAATACAGACACCCCAAGATGGAGACGAGATTTATATGGCCTGGTCACAAGCCCTTGTAGAGTCCTAGTGTCCATTATTTAAAGGCTGTGTGCAGTGTTCTCAGGGAGCCTGAGATGAGTTTTTCCTCAGGCCAATGGTTTTATCTACTAGCTCATAGCCCTCAGTAGGCCCTTCCCAACCAGCTCTTTAGACTGAAAGCTTCTTGCCAAGTGGGTGTTCTCCAGGTGGAACTGCATTTCAAATACAGATACATAGACAATATTCAGCTGGGGACTGACTGGCTAAGCAGCAAGTCTATAGAAAAGGACCAGGGGATCACAGTGGACGAGAAGCTGGATATGAGTCAGCAGTGTTCCCTTTTTTTCCAAGAAGGCTAATGACATATTGGGCTGCATTAGTAGGTGCATTGCCAGCAGATTGATGGAAGTGATTATTCTCCTCTATTCGGCACTGGTGAGGCCATATCTGGAGTATTGCATCCAGTTTTGGGCCCCTCATTATAGGAAGAATGTGGAAAATTAGAGAAAGTCCAGCAGAGGGCAACAAAAATGATCAAGGGGCTTTGGCAGATGACTTTTGAGGAGACGCTGAGGGAACTGAGTTTGTTTAATCTACAGAAGAGAAGAGTGAGGGGGAATATGATAGCAGCCTTCAATTACCTGAAGGGGGAACCCAATGAGGATTGAGCTTAGCTGTTCTCAGTGGTGGCAGATGACGGAACAAGGAGTGATGGTCTTAAGTTGCAGTGTGAGAGGTCTAGGCTGGATATTAGGAAACATTATTACACTACGAAGGTGGTGAAGCACTGGAATGGATTGCCTATGGAGGTGGTGGAATCTCCATCCTTAGAGGTTTTTAAGACCCGGCTTGACAAAGCTTTAGCTGAGATGATTGAATTGGTGTTGGCATTGGTCCTGCTTATGTCTCTTCCTACCCTAATCTTCTGTGATTCTATGATTCATAATTTCAGACACAATAATGAAACATATATACAAATAGGATAATCATATTCAGAAAATGACAACTCTTGATATGACATTTTACATGACCCATCTTGAATTAAATATATCAATTTTTATGCTATAATTATATCAAAATAACATCACTATGAAGAATATGGGGTGCAGTGTCTCACAAAGATCAATGGTTCTTTCCACCGCTGACATGCCTGAAGTTACATAACAACAACAACTGTTGGAAACAAACCTGAGTAAAGGTTGGGAACCCAGGCTGCAGGTTTGTGGCTTGGCAGAGCAAAGTAACCCTGAGATGCCCCCAAACACACTTGGGGCTGGACCAACAATCACAAAGAAAAAAATAATGTCAGTGCTGCTGCTCTCCTGTCCCTGTAAACCCTGCTCACCACCCCCATAATCTTCAGTGCTCCCTGCCTGTCTGTGAATATGCTGCTTACCACTGCCATGATTCCCAACTCTGCCGGTCACTGTACACCCCCTGCCTGTCCTCACTGCCCTGAGTACTGCCTGGTTCTCTGTATATACTTCCCTCCATGCAACCAGAACCCCCAGCACTAGCTGCCTATCCGTGTCAAGCTCTTCCTCAAAATGACTCAAAGCATTAATGCATTGCACCCTGTTAGAAACCCAGACACCCCTTCCTGAGGCTGCTTTTTCTGTGTTGTAAATTGCTAACGTTACCATGAGTCTGTGGTGGGGTTGCTCCTGAGAGAAGGCATGATCCGGACGGGGGATGGCATGAGAGACAATCTGCTACAGTGTTGTCCACATTATGTTATTGCCTGAGATACTCCCCTGCCCCAGCAGGCCTCATCTCATTTCCTTGGTCTGTGCATTAGGCTGGATGTCCATTCCCTTTTTCACCCAGTTTGAGGTCTGCACACTAATGTGATTTGGATATTGTGATACTGCATATTTCTCTCTCCCCCCAGACACACACACACACACACACACACACACACACTCTCTCTCTCTCTGTGTGTTCCTGGACCTTCCCCAGGGAGATTTCCAACACCCTTTGGTTTCCTCTAAGCCAGAATCATGCTTTTCTTTTTACTGCCTTTTGGTACTTCCCATCCACTCCAGAACCAGAGATGCAGGGGCACAGAGAGTGCAGACCTCTCTCCCCTGTCAAATAAACTGTTTTCCTCATTGTTCTGACCCTGTAAGCCTGTGAGTTTGAGATTTCAGCAACTGTCCTGTCAGTTCTTCTTTCATCCAAAGGAGTTTATCTGTCCACAGAGGCCACAAGACAACTGCTTTTGAAGTCACCGGAGGCTCATGGCGGGCCATTTACTTAAATGCCTTCATGTGGATTTAGGGTGAACTCCTATCCGTGTTGGGAGTTTTGCCGTTGATCTCAATGGGACCAGATTCACCCTTAATGTTAAACTTTTGGCTCCAAGAGGCGAAAATCATGGCTTTGGGTTGTGCTTTAGAGAGCACTATTCTTTTAGGGTGCTGAAAGAGTTTGAAAGAAACTCCCAGTTTATGTGGCGTTCTGAGACTCAGCATGAAAGATTGGGATTTCAAAGCATGTGGGCCCTAATTGTGCTCTCAGGGATGCCCGTGTCAATTTGGAGTCATCCAATGAAGGCAACATGAGAGAACATAATCTGGCCAGTGTGCAACACATTTTTGTTGTGAACCCTCTGGTAACACAGATACCCACTACAGAGGCTTTGGCTGCACTTCCAAATAGGGCAGTGAAGTTGCTGAATTGAAAAACTTGAGCAAACCAAGGGAAAAACCACACCACCCCAAAAAGGAAGCTACTGAAACAGATAGAAGGAGACAGTAAGAGGCAGGGAACTGATCTTAACAACTAATATTTGTCTAATCTGTTTCCATAACATTTGTTGTTTCAATTTTACCAGGTAAATCCCTTGGTGTTTCTGACAACACTAAACAGTTCAACTCTCTGTGCTGGTGAATCTTGCCCAGGTGGTTCTTGACGTTCCCCCTGGAACTGTTCCTGAGCCCTTAGCACAAACTTTATTTCAGAAACAAGCAACTCACCGAAATCCCGCTCAGCAGAGAGAGGAAATCACCTTACTGCAACAAGGAGGCAGAGCCCTGAGTATCAGTGTATGAATCTCACACATCTTTAACTCAGCATGCTGAACAGCAACCTTTATGATTCCCCAGTACAGTCCCTCGAGACTCGCAGGTTGGCCTGGACTCCTGGCCAATTCTCTTGGCTCCATTAGCAGTGGGAAGAGCAGAAAATAGACCTTGGAGAATTTCGGCCTGAGAGGTTCCCTTGGGAGTGAAGAAATGATTCTCCGATAACAAGGGATAAGACTGAGTCTCACAGACTTGATAGAGTGGTTCGGTATAACTAAAACCCCAGAGAGAAAAGGAAGAGCCAAGTTTTAGACTTACTCATTTATATCAACACTTCCATGCTGCTGCACTTCGTCATAAAATCTGAGCATCTCCCCCTCATTCTCCCGGCTGCTTGTAGGACTGCCTGGGACTGGGCAGTGTAGTAGAGAGAGAGCCTGAAGTACTTGGCGTGGTGTGAAATCTGAGGCTTGAGCCAGAGGCTGTGAACCAAAGTCAGGCCAGGTATTAAAGCAGATACTCACAAGTTCAGTGCTCCGTACAGGAACTTGTGAAAGTTGTTGCTAGTGTACTTAGATATTTCCCTAAATATGTTCTAGCTACTGCAGATCCATCCCACTGGCCAAATCTCTCCCTCCTCTCCTTCACCCCACATCCTACAAGGCCTACTGACCACCAGGTGCCCACACCCCCTGCCTGCAAAACCTCACCACTTATTGAGTCCTCTATTTCTATATGAGCAAGTTTCAATTTGATTGAAAGGGCCCTCACATATTTACTGTGCAGTCCATCAGTGCTGTCTGGATGACATGTTAGTCCTGCATTTACTCTTTTAGCTATATCCATTGAGTGGAATGAAAACTTGCCATTACATTAACCTAACAGTGTGACCAACACAGGAAAATGCAAAAACAACGAGGAATCTAGTGGCACCTTAAAGACTAACAGATTTATTTGGGCATAAGCTTTCATGGGCAAAAACCTAACCTCTTAGAAGAAGTGGGTTTTTAACCTATGAAAGCGTACACCTGCCCGAATAAATCTGTGCAGACTAATACGGCTACCCCTCTGAAACAGGAAAATACGTCCGTCTGCTCCATTTTTATTTTGCACTCTCATTTTTAACTGGCTGATATTTGTGTTGCCCAAGAGTGCTTGTAATAACTGAGCAGTTAAAAAAGGCTGTTGTTTTCATAGATCGTTTCTGAGCGTATCCTTCCTCTGTGGCAGGGGTAACAGGGCCATCCTGCAGCTCACAGAACTTTGGGCTTCCTCCCAAAGAACATCCCACTTTGTGCTGAGTCACATACTCTCTAACGCTTTGACAATCCCCTGCCATACATTGCAGGTCTGAGAAGGTGTCGTGTCCGGTATCTGCAGAGCTTTGCGCGCTAGGTGATACATACCAAGAACATGGTAGAAGCACACACAACAATCTATTTTCTGCCCATTCTGCAATAAACTGAATGCTTCAATCAGTCTTCGGTAGGGAGGCACTGACAGTCCCCACAAGCTACTGAGAAGTGCTTTCAGGGAGTTTTTACAGCAGATGTATTTTTTCTTCGGTATGCCCATCTCCTTTCGCTTACACTAAACAATTCCAGTTTCACTCCAAGCTTCTTCTGGCCCTCTAAGTAATGCCAGACTGTGAAAAAAAGGGAAACAAGCTCTCCAAAAGTATAAAAGAATCCTGTTGTTATCCAGTTTACTTTGCAGGCCTTGACTAAAAGCAAGTGCAATTCATGAGCCATGCATTGTATATATATAGTAGTCGGATGATCTTTCAGCTTTGTTTTGCTCTACTCTACATGCATGACCTGCCATGACAGTGGCTCCCATAACACTGTTCTCCTACCAGAAAGCTTGCAGTACCACATGTTTTCAAGAACTGCTTACTGCTGTGATAGGTGGGGCCAGCATCCCCTCGCTCAGAGCAATCAAGAAATCCTAGAAATCCTTCCTTTATTTCCAGATATTCTGTCCATCTCACACAGCCTGTCAATTCTTCTTGTTTACAACCGTGTGCTTCATCAACAAGAACAATACACAGCCCATTCGTATGAGCTTTCTGAATGATTGTGTTTTCACAATATCAGCAGCAATTTGTAAAAGCTCATTTCGAATTGAGTGGCATGGGAAATTGAAAGAACCACTCTTTTTTTTTTTTGGTTTGTTTTATTTTTTGTGAAGGCTTCATAATACATAAAACAAATTGCATAATTCCAGAAACTTTCCATGGTTTGAAGATTCTTCTCCCTCATCCTACTCCTGCAGTGCTACTCCTTGGTTAGCCAGGTAAAGCAGTACTTTGGTGATTTCTGCAGCATAGTCTCTGTTTTCATGTACTGCCATCTTGTGAGAATTTGAACTGTGCCACTATGGAGTCCACTTCTTTTGACTGTTTGAGAAAAAAATGCCACCTTTCAGATCACTGCTTGTCTATGGCAGATTGTGTATGTTTCTGAAGCTTTTTTCCTATATTTTACCAGTCCCTTACTCCATTTCCAATGAATGCAGGGCTCTCAAACCACTGGAAAACTGTCTGCAAGGAAAGCAGAAAAGTGCATCTGCCTGCTTGCTGTACTCTAAAAATGAAAATCTCTTGTAATATTCTTATGTAAATGAGAAAGATGGAGACACAACTTTGCTTATTCTAGTATCTTGTTGAGCTCCTAGTAGGTTTTCTTGAGCAAGGCTGAAGAAAATCGTAGAGAGTGTTTTGCAGGTTGGCTACAAAATCCAAAAGGTTAAGTCCTTCCAGGAAGTTAGTTCCCGAGTCCGTACAGATGTCTGAAGGCCAATCTACCCTGGTAAAAATGTCTGCCAATGCCTGGCTCATGCTTTTAGCCCTGGTGTTGCTTAGAGCTACTGCTTCCAACCATCAGGTGGCAAAGGTCAGTGTGTATAGCCAAGGCCAGCTATAGGCACCAGCAGCTGCTTGGGGCGGCCAACGGTGAGGGGAGGCATGTCTGGGTCTTTGGCGGCAATTCGGTGGCAGGTCCCTCACTCCCTCTCGAAGAGAAGGACCAGCCGCTGAATTGCCGCCGAAGACTGAAGCGGTGGCAGTAGATCTGCAGATCACGATCACGGCTTTTTTTTTTTTTTTAACTGCTTGCAGCATCAAAAACCCTGGAGCTGGCCCTGTGTATAGCTTTCCTCTGGGTGTCTTCTTAGAGAAAAGACCCAGAGTATCGACGGCTGCATGCTGAAATGGAACTTCAGTTATGGGGGTGGCTGGAGAGGGGCTATCAGGGTTCCCTTCCCACTCTGAACTCTACGGTACAGACGTGGGGACCTGCATGAAAACCCCCTTAAGCTTATTTCTACCAGCTTAGGTTAAAAACTTCCCAAGGCAAAATTTCTCTCTTACACTTTGAATTAAGTAATGCTGCCACCACCAAGTGATTTAAACAAACATTTAGGAAGGGCTACTTGGAGTCCTACCTTCCCCAAGCTCCTACTCCCCTTTCCTGGGCAGGCTTGAGAATAATATCTTCACCAATTGGTACAGATGAACACAGACCCAAACCCTTGGATCTTAAAACAATGAAAAATCAATCAGGTTCTTAAAAGAAGAATTTTAATTAAAGAAAAGATAAAATAATCACCTCTGTAAAATCGGGTTGGTAAATACTTTACAGAATAACAAAATACTCAAGAATACAGAGGATTTCCCCCTAGGCAAAAACTTAAAGTTACAAAATCAGGTATAAACCTCCCTCTTAGACAAAGGAAAACAAAACCCAAAATAAAAGTAATGTAACACATTTTCTTGCTAAATACTTACTAACGCTATAGAAGTTGGATGGCTTGGTTCCTTAATCTGACTCCGGCAAGCACACAGAACAGACAGACAAAGCCTTTCCCCACCTCCCCCCCTCCCCCGATTTGAAAGTATTTTGTCCTCTTATTGGTCCTTGTGGTCAGGTGCAAGCCAGGTTACTTGAGCTTCTTAACCCTTTACAGGTAAGAGGATTTTGTGCCTCTGGCCAGGAGGGACCCCATAGCACTGTATACAGAATGGTGATCACCCTTCCCTTTATATTCATGAGAAGGGCGTTGACCTGGTCTTGAGCTTTCCCATCCTCTGGTATACCTCACAAGACTGGGCATAACTAGAAACATCCTTGCCCATTCTCTCCCAGTGGAATGACCTCCCCAAATGGTCTTTGGTCCTGTTCCCCTCAGTAAGGCCACTAGGATGATCATGGGCTAAGTTTAAGAGCTTTACTCAGTGCTTAGTTGAAACTACCAATAGTCTTTGAGGATGTCAGTCTTCCTGGTGCCCACCAGAAAGAGTTTACCTGTATAAAAGTCCTCTTTCTACATAAAACCAGGATCAATTAGAAGAGCTGAGAGGCAGTGGGTTGCTGCATGTCACCATCCAAGTTCTCTGGAGGCTGTCATCTGCTTCCTACTCAGCCTGGAACTGTTCCCTTGATGCTGGAGACATCAGTTCCTCACTGGATTGCGGACGTGGGCTTGGTCCCTCTGGAAGTGATGTAGGCAATGGGGTTGTTTCTGTTGTCTGTGAACCACTTTCCGCTGGTGCACTAAGTTGTATTTCAGGCTCCAGCTGAGCCTCTTGTGCAGGTTTAGCTGCTGCTGCCAATGCAGGCTTGGTGGTGCTCTCTGGCTTTGGAATTGCAGACAGGATTGCAAGGGCTGGATTCAGTGCTGGCAATGGTTCTGGTACTGGTTGCTTCCCCAGTTCCAGCTCTGGGACTAGTTCTGGCTGGTCTCTATGTCTAGATCCACTGCTGCTGTCACAGACGTTGGCATGGGTTGTTGGAGACTGGTGTAGTGGGACAATAAGGAGTTTGGGGTTTTCCTTGGGATGTAGGTGGGGCCTTGGGCTGCCCCTGGTGGTGGGGTGTTGTCTCCTGTTGCCCCTTCTGATAGCTGCTCCAACTGCTACCAGTTTTTTTCTTTTCCACCGCCGCCACCCATTTGGTTCTGATCTGCTCCACCTCGATTACAGTTTTGGGCTTCTCATCTAGGATGTACCTTTCTATTTCTCAGGAACACCCTCTAAGAACTGCTCCATTTGCATTAGGAAGGACAGAGCTTTCAGAGATTCAGCAATTGCTCCTGATATCCAGGCATCCCAATGTTTTACAATGTGGTAGGCGTGTCGGGTAAATGCCACGTCTGGTTTCCATCTCTGGGCTCTGAACCACTGAGGGGGATGCTTGGGTGTTAGCCTGATTCTAATTCTGGCCTTTTGTTTAAAAAGTTTGTACTCATTTGTGTGTTCTTTAGGCACTTCAGCTGCCACCTCTGCTAAGGATCCACTGAGCTGTGGCCTCATGTGCACCATATACTGGTCTGTAGGGATGCTGTACCCAAGGCAGGCCCTTTCAAAATTTTCTAAGAAGGCCTCTGTATCATCACCTACCTTGTATGTGGGGAATTTCTTGGAATAGGGAGTGGTACCTGGAGGAGAACTGTTAGGGCAACCTGGTTGACCTAGCTTAGCCTTTTCAGGATCTAAGCACTTTGCTTCCACCTGCAAGCACTTCTCCTCCACTTCCAAGTGCTTCCTCTCTAGGAAGAAAACTCTGTCTTCCGCAGTTAGAACTCCATCTGAGTTAAGGACATCCCTCCACCCTGGCACGAGGATCTCGGTTTGGGGAGTGTTGACCTTTCCCTCCGGGAAATCTCCGGTCCCCCATTCTCTCCCTGCATTTTTGTCATGTAGCTGGATGTCTGGGCTTGATCTAAGTCAGTCTTCTCTGTAGCGTGCAGCTTTGGGAAGACTAGTTGCTCTAGGGTTTTGGTGCACGTCGACAGCCTCATGCACAGAGCTTTCCTACTCTAGCCTAGCTATTTCATTGCCATGAAGCTAGAAAAAAAAAAACTGTTTGTTGGACTCCCTGGCTTTGATGTCTGCCAAAAGGAAAAATGCCTACTTTAAAATCCTGAGGTCTGTGCTTCAGGTTCAAAACGACTCCACTGCTCTGCCAGCATCCCAAGGCTGTTTCCCCACTCTGGCACTTTGAATGCAGAAGGTGGGGGCCACAAGGACTCCAAAAATTAATACTGGCCACTCCAGGCTTGTATTAAACTCCCAAGGTTACAGCTTTTCTCTGACCTTGGATTGGTAGAAGCTGCCATCACCCAAGTTCAAAACCCATTTGAAAGCCCAGGAAGGCACACTTGGGATTGCCTTCCAGTGGGGTACCCTCAGGTCCTTTCATGTCCCTTTCTGGGCAAGATCTGAGAAGAAAAACAAAGGAAATCAGCTATTGCCAACAGTAATTAAACAACAGGTGCACAAACCTCTTAAGACACAAAAATCCAATTTTGTTCTTAAAAAAGGTACTTTTTATTATAAAACAAAAGGAAGAAAATATATCTGGGAACTTAGGCTATTGCTAGATATAAAAAGAGTAACTTCAAAGGTTAAGCATCAAGGAGAGTTTCTCAAGGTCCATTTTAAAGATTACAAGCAAACAAAAGCACCTGGGTTTAGCCCAGAGGAGTCCACAAGCCATAAAGAAATAAAATGGATAAAACTAATCACGTCTTCTTAGACATTTCCTGATTTACTTACATATCTGGGTTTTTAATTGAGTCACTTCTAGGTACAATCCTGATGATTTTTTCATATCTGGCCCCAAGCTTCTTACAACATGGTTCTGCCCTGTCTCTTCACTCCTTAGTAAGAACCACAGACGGAAAAAAAGGGAGTCTTCTTTCAATTAAAAAAGTTCTAATGTTCCCATTGGCTCTCCTGGCCAGGTCCCCACTTACTTTCTTTAACCATTTACTGGTAAAGCAAGTAGAGAACAGTGCCTAAGAGGGATTTTATAGCTAACTGAATCTTAAAGCCTGCTTTCCACTTAAACCTTAACTATGTGGTGTTCTATTTTATTAATTCATAGTGGCTGAGTGCACATCATATGACTGCAATTGGCTTGATCACATTCTGAAGTACACACTCCTCAAATCCAGGGTAAAACGGTCCAGTTCTCAAAAACATATTGTTTCACCACTGTCACCAACAAACTCTAGTTGAATGTCCTCAATTCCTTCAGCAGTTTTCCTGTGTTGTCTTTAAATGAGACATTTGGTTTATTCTCCAGGCTTCCTGAACGATTTGACTTAGAAAAATCAGGTAAATTTTGCTCACAAGATCACTGAACATATGGCAAAGAAGTTCAGCACTGTAGTTGCTTTCTTTGTTTTTGTCTATCAGAAATCACAGCTTCAGTTCATCAAACTGATGAAGAACCCTGTTCACACAGGGTCTAATGGAAAGTCAGCTGGCTTCAGAAAGCTGCAATATCTTTTGGTGCTCTGAACATCAAGGAAAGGCCGAGTCAGAGGGTGTATGGCGGTGGAGGCTGACTAGTGATATTGAGGGAGATCAGGTGTTGGAAAAAGAGAAAGAAATCAGCAATGGAGAGAGCAGTGCTTGGTGATCCACTGATAGCAGGTTAGGTGTGAGGAAGTTCTCCGACTGTGAACTTTTGCTGTGGTGAGCTAAGTCAAAGAGCACAGAACACCCTTGATTAATGAAAAGATATTAGTTCCCACTCTTGTTACGCAGGTTTAAATTCAGTTGCCCCAGGAGATCACCTTCTGCAGGTGTATTTGCCCACTTTGTCACAAAGCTCTTTGGTTTTGATCCCATAAATGATTGGGTTAAGCATGGGGGGGGGTGAGGAAATAGAGGTTTGACAAGATGATGTGAACATGGGGAGAAATGCCTTGACTGAACTGGTGTGACAGAGTGGAGAAGAGGCCGGGAGTATAAGACATCATCATCACACAGATGTGGGCGGTGCAGGTGTTGAGAGCTTTCTGGTGGGCTTCCTTGGACAAAATTCTGAGAACGGCCCTGATGATCAGACCGTAGGACAGGGCAATGAGCCTCAGGTCTAACCCAATGACTACAAAAGCCAAAACCAAGCTATACATCCTGTTCACTCTGATGTCCCCATATGACATCTTTGCTACAGCTATGTGCTCACAGTTCGTATGTGGGATAATGTGTTTGGCACAGAATGGCAGCTTGGTCAGGAGCAAGGGCATTGGCAGAATTAAGAGAACATCTCTTATTAAACCTACAAGCCCTGGCTTAGCTATTTGTATGTTGGTGAGGATGGTGGCATATCTCAGAGGGTTATATATGGCAACATAGCTATCGAAGGTCATTGTTATGAGGATGGAAGAGTGCAAAATAGAAACTCCATGAAGGAAGAACATCTGGGTGAGGCAGCCACCCACAGTAATGTTCTTCAAATTGAACAAAAATATAAAGAGTGCCTTTGGCATGATAGAGGTTGATGTGCCGATGTCTGTGAGCACCAGTATGCACAGCAACAGGTACATCGGCTTGTGCAGGGTCTGCTCTTTGGCTACAACAAACAGAATCATGAAATTTCCCAACAGACCGATAATGTAGAACATAGAGAAAGGGATGGAAATCAGGACATGGGCAGTTTCCAGGCCAGGGATGCCCATTAGGATGAATGTTGAAGGGTCAGAAGGGGTGAAGTTGAAAGCTACCATGAAGTGGTTGATGCATCAATCAGGCTCAGAAATGCTCAAGGTCCCTGTGAAGGGAGAGAAGCACAGCGAGTGGAGTTACACACTTTATAACAAATAATATTGTAACTACTTTACATTAGGGCTGTTCATTAATCACAGTTAACTAACGTAATGAACTAAAAAAAATGAATCTCAGTTAATTGCACTGTTTCAAATAGAATACTGATGGTAATTTATTAAATATTGATGTTTTCCTACATTTTCAAATATATTGACTTCAGTTAGAACACCGAATACAAAGAGTACAGTGCTCACTTTATATTATTTTTTTTACAAATTTTGCACAGTAGAAATGATAAAAGAAAAAGTATTTTTCAATTCATCTCATACAAGTACTGTAGTGCAGTCTCTTTATCATGAAAGTGCAAATTATGAATGTAGGTTTTTTTGTTACATAACTGCACTCAAAACCAAAACAATGTAAAGCTTTAGAGCCTACAAGTGCACTCAGTCCTCCTTCTTGTTCTGCCAGTCTCTAAGAGAAACAAGTTTGTTTACATTTATGGGAAATAGTGATGCTCACTTCTTAATTACAATGTTACATGAAAGGGAGAAGAAGTATTCCCATGGCTTTGTTATAGTTGGCGTCACTACATATTTATGTGCCAGATGTGCTAAAAATTCATATGCCTCTTCATACTTTGGCCATCATTCCAGATGACATGCTTCGTTCTGAAGACGTTCTTTACAAAAATAATGTGTTAATTAAGTTTGTGATTGAACTCCTTGGAGGATAATTTTATGTTCCCTGCTCTGTTTTACGTGCATTCTGCCATACACATTTTGTTCATTTTAAGAACACTTTCACTTCAAATCTGACAAAATACAAACAAGATACCAATGTAAAATTTCTAAAGATAGCTACAACGCTCCACCCAAAATTTAAGAATCTGAAGTGTCCCCCAAAAGCTGAGAGGGATGAGCTCTGGAGCATGCTTTCAGAAGTCATAAAAGAGCAACACTCTGATGTGGAAACTACAGAACCTGAACCAGCAAAAAAGAAAATCAACCTTCTGCTGGTGGCCTCTGACTCAGATGATGAAAATGAATATGCATTGCTCCACACTGCTTTGGATTGTTATCAAGGAGTACCTGTCATCAGCATGGTCGCATGTCTTCTGGAATGGTGGTTGAAGCATCAAGAGACATACAAATCATTAGAGCATCTGGCATGTAAATATCTTGTGATGCCAGCTACAACAGTGCTGTGGAAACTCATGTTCTCACTTTTAGGTGACATTGCATACAAGAAGTGGGCAGCACTATCCTCTCCAAATGTAAAAAAACCAATTTGTTTGTCTGAGCAATTGGCTGAACAAGAAGTAGGACTGATTGGACTTATAAGTGCTAAAGTTTTACATGGTTTTATTTTTGAATGCAGGGTTGTTTTTTGTATATGATTCTACATTTGTAAGTTCAACTTTCCTGGTAAATAAAGTACTTGTATTAGGTGACTTGAAAAATACTATTTCTTTTGTTTTTTGCAATGCAAATATTTGTAATAAAAATAAAGTGTGGACTATAGACTTTGTATTTTGTGTTGTAATTGAAATCAATATATTCAAAAATGTATAAACATCCAAATATATTTAAATAAATGGTATTTTTATTATTAACAGCTCAATTAATCACAATTACTTTTTTGATCACACAATTAATCATGACTTTTTTAAATTTCTTGACAGCCCTACTTTATAGTTATGAACAATCTAAAAAGGGTGTTGAGTAATGAGGTGACAACATTTACAGATGGCACCAGATTATGTAGGTCATAGTCAAGTACAGAGAAATCCCAGAGGGAACTAAGCAAGCCAGGTGAATGGGCAGCATGGAGGGATCTTTAACTTACAAAGGAGATGAATAAGAGGGGACATGAGAAAAGTCTATAAAATATTGACTGGAAGAGAGTAGTGTAGTTTTAGAATGTGTTCTCCCGTCTCATAACACAAGATCAAGAGGATATTCAATTAAAATGAAATGTCATAAATTCAAAGCATTAAAAAAAAAGAATGCTTTCTTCACTCAGTACCTAATTAGATTGAGGAATTTGTTGCCACAGGAGGTATTTGAGGCCATGAGCTAAGTGAGAATCAGGAAGGATTTGGACATTTGCGTGGATAGTGAGGCTATCCGGTTACAATAGTTACAGCTAAATAAATATAATGGAAATCCTATATGTTCACATGTTTCAGGGCACAGGCCAATCTCTAGCTGTTCAGCATTAGGGTGACACCCTCAGTATGGTTAAGTCATCCCCCCCATCCAACTGCTGCTGGGTTTCTTACATCTTCTGCAGCACCTGTGGATGTCACTGTGAGAGAGAGGACACTGGGCTAGATGGACCATAGGTCTGATCCACGGTGCCATTCCCATGTTGGAAAGAAGCCCAGTTTCCCCCATGGAATCAGACATTACATGCTGGGCTATGACTTTGTGCTCAACAACATGGGCAGGAAGGGCACCAGGGTCTTGGTATTTAGAGCTTTTCAGCCTAGCATACAGAGGTCTAAAAGGATCCAATGACTGGAAGCTGAATTTAAAAAAAATGGAGTGGAAATCAGGTGTGCATTTTTTAGACAGTGAGAGTTTACCAATTGGAACAATTTCCCAAGGGTTTTTTCAGCTTCTTTATCAATGAGAATTTTAAAATCAAGGTTGGATGTTTCTCTGAAGGAAAAGGTCTTTTCTCTCCGTGCCCCTGCATCTCTGGTTCTGGAGAGGACAAGAAGCACCAAAAGGGCATAAAAATAGAAGTATGTTTCTGTCTTAGGGGAAACCAGGGAGTGTTGTAAATCTCACTGGGGGAGGTCCAGGACCACACAGTGTGTGTAGGGGGCGGGGGGAGAGACATGCAGTATCCATATCACTCTCCTGTCAGTTCTACTTTGATCTCAATGAGATCACTCTTCCTTAAAGGCCACGGAATCTAAGTACACTACGTCCACTGGATCCTCCTTGTCCACATGTCTGTTGACCCCTTCAAAGAACTCCGATATGACGATTGGTCAACATTTATGTTTTTCTATGTGTCTGACAATTTTATTTTTAACTATTGTTTCAACTAATTTGCCCAGTACCGCCGTTAGACTTACCGGTCTGTAATTACTGGGATCACCTGTAGAGCCCTTTTTAAGTATTGGCATTACATTAGCTGACTTCCAGTCATTGGGTATCGAAGCTGATTTAAAGGACAGGTTACAAACCCTAAGTTAATAGTTCCACAACTTCACATTTGTGTTTTTTCAGAACTCTTGGGTGAATGCCATCTAGTCCCAGTGACCTGTTAATGTTGAGTTTATCAATAATTCCAAAACCTCCTCTAGTGACAGTTCAATCTGTGACAGTTCCTCAGATTTGTCACCTACAAAAGGTGGCTCAGGTTTGGGAGTCTCCCTAACATCCTCAGCCGTGAAGACAGAAGCAAATAATCCATTTAGTTTATCCCCATCAAATTTCAATCCTGTGTTGAACTTTCAGAAATCGATGCAGAAACAGGTTCCGTTATCCTGCATCAGAAATAGTATAATAGGATGTCTCCACTCACTGTGTGATTCCTTCACCTCTCCCAGGGCCAAAATGACCTGGAGTTCATCTCACATGGTATCCCACATTTTAGAAAGGAACAGCCATGATGTTTCCCTGATCTGTTGCCCTGTGACCATTTCAGTGTGGTGGTATTTTCGGTAGGTGTCCCTGCTGGGTTGAGAACACAGTGGTAAAGGAATCAGACAACTGCTACATCTGGATCTTTTGCTCATGCTGAAGCCCATCCTCAATATTTACATCATACATGCCTGGGGGCCTATTCTTCTCAATGTGTGGGAAGAATAGTAAATATGGCAGGTGACCAGCTTGACTTAACAGTGAAATCCTTGCTGATCTTAAACGCAAAAAAGAAGCTTACAAGAAGTGGAAGATTGGACAGGTAGGAGTATAAAGATATTACTCAGGCATGCAAGATTGAAATCAGGAAGGCCAAATCATACTTTGAGTTGCAATTATCAAGAGATGTTAAGAGTAACAAGAAGGATTTCTTCAGGTATTTCCTCAGGGTATGAATGTGATGAGTTGTTTCTCCTGGGGCGCACTCTGGGAGCTGTGGGAATTCCTGCTCCCCTGTAACCACCCAGCTGGCCTTGCCCTTTTTCATAAGGCTTTGCTGGTGATTCAGCCTCTTAAGGCCCTAGTATCGTAGATCATAAAATCAAAGAAGCATAGAAGATAAGAATTGGAAGATACCTTAGGAGGTCTGGTCCAATCCCCTGTTATCATCCACCATGACAGCAGATGGCGCCACACACCCCACTGAGCTACCTGAGGGCTTACTTAAGCCACCCAAGTACAAAGAGCAGACACCAGCTAATTTCCTATCTCAGCAGGATCATATCCACCACTGGAGGATAAGCCCAAAATTATACTGTCTTGCACTACACAAGAATCTGTACAATGTAAGATCTTTAATAGGATTTTTGCATCAAAGTTATTTCCCAGTGTCCATTTGTGAGGTTTAAAGACACAGCGCTAAGTCCTTGGCTACACTTGCAAGTTAGAGTGCATTAAAGCAGCCCCAGGCACCCTCACTCCTGATGTGTCCACATTGGCAAGGCTCATAGAGCGTCTGGACTCTGCCGCTGGAGCGCTTCCGGTAATCTACCTCCTTGAGAAGCATAAAGCTTGCTGCGCCCCAGTCGAAATGCCAGGGTGTCAATGTGAACAAGGTGTTGCATTATGGTACTGTGATTGGCCTTCAGAAAAGTCCCACAATCCCCTGAAGTCAAGTGGACACTCTTCTCATTGTTTTGAAATAAGCTGCAGGAATGCGGATATCCCCTTTCAAAGCTCCGTTTCTGACAACCAGCATGCTTATCTGCTCCAGGACAAAGCAAGCCGTTAGTGTGGAATACTGCTGTTGTGTGTGTGAGAGGGGGGGGGAAGTAGGTCTGCTGCTGTCTGACCTTACAAGACAGCACGCCGACACGCTCTCAGCCACGCATTGTCCATCCCCCCACATACACACAACACACTTCCTGTTACACACCATCCCTCATTTGAAAAACACATTGCAGACACTTGCACGCTGGGATAGCTATCACAATGCACTGCTCTTTATGGAGTTGCAAGAGCTGCTAACGTGGCCATGTCAGCACACTTGCAGCTGCAATGGAAACCCATGGCAGCGTTTTCCCTGCTGCGGTCTCTGAAGGCTGGTTTAACTCCCAGTGCGCTACATCTGGAAGTGTAGTCAGCACTTAGAATTGTTCAGTCAAGGTTGGATGTTCCTCTAAAAGGTCTGCTCTAGGAATTGATGTGGGGAAATTCTCAGCCCTGTGTTATGCAAACTAGATGATCACAGTTGTCCCTTTTGGCCTTGGAATCCACAAACTAGGTTTCCAGGAGTCAGCTGGAGACATTTTTCCTGCAAGCTCATGCAGCAGTTTACTGGAGGCATTTTTTCTATTCATGACCATGTTGATTTTGGCCCTATGGGAAGAAATTCTCATGTGGCTGAGGCACCTTGAAAATGTTACACGAGTTGTGTATTTCAAGAGGCTGAGGGATCCTGTGAGTTACTGCATGGATGAACATTTTAGATGAGAAAATAATGCCTTTATCCCATAAAATCTCCACAGTGAGGAATAAATATACAACCCGGGCCAATAACGGATAACAGAGCTGGGTAAAATATTATCCCAGAGCATCCTGGGTTTAACATCTGCATGTCAGTGGCCCACTGTTTCAGTCAGTTGCCAGTGGTTCATGTCCTCACATGTCCCATAGTTGCCTGCTCTCATTATACAATATGTAAACTTTTCAGTTTGAGAGTTCTTCCTTTTTCGCGGTCCCTGAAGCCACACTCAGTGTGCATGGGTGCACCCAGAACAGCAGCACAGATGCCCAGGCATTTGACAGTGTATTTGGAAATGCCCAGACTGCGGTTCTTTGGCTTGTCAGGGCAAAGAGATCCTGAGACCCACACATACACACACACTCAGAGCCACATAAGATCCCCGTGCTGGCCTTCGATGAACAATGACAAAGAAAAATTTCAGTTTCAACAGCGCTGCCCACCTGTCAATGTACACACCGCTCTGTGTCCCCAGAACTCCCCAAGCTGCCTGCTTGTCTGTGTACATGCTAATTTCCAGCCCAAGAACTACCAGCACTGCTCGCCTGACCCTGTAGGCCCACTCCCTGCCCCCACAACCCACAGCACTGCCTACCTATCCATGTATATGCTACTCTGTGCCCCCAGAATCCTAAGCATGGATCACCTGTCAACATACACCCCATGCCTGCCCCTACAGTCCCCAGCGCTGCTCTTCTGTTCCTGTAAAACCCCTGCCTACCCTAACAAATGCCAGCACTGGCCGCCTGTCCCTGTACAACCCCTGCCTGTCCTGGGAACCCTCAGTGCTGCCCGCTTCTCTGGGTACACCCCCTGGATTCCCCACCACCCCTATCTCTATGTACACTCCTCTCTCCACCCCGATAATCTGCAATGCTGCATGCCTGCCTTTTTACATCCTGCTCCCTGCCCTACAACCTTCAGTGCTGCATCGTCTGTCCATGTAGCTCCCCCATCCAGGATCAAAACCAGGTGCTAGACTCCAGAGCGAGAGCTCACAGAAATACCTCCTCAGACTAGTTTAAATTCAGTGTCAGCCTCTGGGAAGGGTTCATTCACAGAGACCTCTTTGGGACTGTAACCTGATGTGCTGAAATTACATCTCAGCCCATTTTCTCTGCCAACTTGGGACTCCAGAACCCTGTCTTGTTAAGCCAGAGATGCTAGCCTGCTGCAACACAGACCCAGGGTCTGACTCATGCCTGCAAACTGTAGACGTAACTGAAAACAGCTAAGCAGATCACCTATCTCCAGCACCCATATACCCAGTTCCCAATGAGATCCAAACCTCAAATAAATCCATAAATTGTAAATGCATAAATTGTCCACCTTCTCTCTATAACACTGGTACAGAGATATGCACAGCAGTTTGCTCCCCCAGGTATTAATTACTTTGTCTGGGTTCATTAATAAACAAAAGTGAGTTTATCAAGTATAAAAAGTAGGATTTAGGTGGTTTAGGTGGATTTTGGTGGTTTCAAGTAATAACATACAGAACAAAGTGAATTACCAAGCAAAACAATGAAAAAAATATATGTCTAAGACTAATACATTAAGAAACTAATTACAGACATAATCTCACCCTCAGAGATGTTTCAATAAGGTTCTATGACAGACTGAACACCTTTCTAGTCTGGGCACAATCATTTCCCCTGGTACAGCCCTTGTTCCAGCTCAGGTGGTAGCTAGGGGATTTCTCATGACTGCAGCACCCTTTGTTTTGTCCCATCCCCCTATACATCTTTGGCACAATGTGGGAATCCTTTCTTCCTCTCTGGGTTCCCACCCGTCCTTATAAATGGAAAAGCTCCAGGTTAAAGATGGATTCCAGTTCAGGTGACATGATCATATGTCACGGTAAGACTCCATTAACCACTTGTCAGCACACACGTATACAGGAAGACATAAAAGTAAACAGAGCCATCTACAGTCAAGTGAGCCATCAAGATTCCAAAACACCATTAATGGCCCAAATTTTGCATAATTACAATAGGCCCTCAGAGTTATACTTCATATTTCTAGTTTCAGATATAAGAATGATACACATACTAAAAGATGACCAGACCTAGTAGATTGTAAACTTTGTAATGCTACCCTTTTGAATGAAGCATATTCAGGTTACATTATATTCAGACTCATTAGAAGAAGAAAGTCAAGTTAAGTATGGGCCCCTGAATGAGGAAGGCAACCTAGTGACAGAGCATATGGAAAAAGGTAATGTACTCAATGCTCTTTTTGCCTTTGTCTTCATAAACAAGGTCAGATCCCAGACTGCTGCACTGGGCAGCAAGGAATGGGGAGGAGGTGACCAACCCTCTGTGGAGAAAGAAGTGGTTCGGGACTATTTAGTAAAGCTGGATGAGCACAAGTCCATGGGGCCAGATGTGCTGCATCCGAGGATGCTAAAGCAATTGGCAGATGTGATTGCAGAGCCATTGGCCATTATCTTTGAAAACTCATGGTGATAGAGGGAGGTCCCAGATGACTGGAAAAAGGCTAATATAGTGCCCATCTTTAAAAAAGGGAAGAAATAGGATCCAGGGAACTACAGGCCAGTCAGCCTCACCTCAGTCCCTGGAAAAAATCATGGAGCAGGTCCTCCAGGAATCAATTCTGAAGCACTTAGAGGAGAGGAAAGTGATCAGGAACAGTCAGCATGGATTCAGCAAGGGCAAGTCATGCCTGACTAACCTAATTGCCTTCTGTGATGAGATAATTGGCTCTGTGGATGATGGGAAAACAGTGCCTGTGTTATTCCTTGACTTTGGCAAAGCTTTTGATATGGTCTCCCACGGTATCCTTGCCAGCAAGTTAAGGAAGTATGGGCTGGATGAATGGGCTATAAGGTGAATAGAAAGATGGCTAGATCATTGGGTTCAGCGGATAGTGATTAATGGCTCCATGTCTAGTTGGCAGCTGGTTTCAAGCGGAGTGCCCCAAGGGCTGGCCCTGGGGTCGGTTTTGTTCAATATCTTCATTAATGATGTAGAGGGTGGTGTGGACTGCACCCTCAGCAAGTTTGCTGATGACACTAAACTGGGAGGAGTGGTAGATACACTGGAGAGTAGGGACAGGATACAGAGGGACCTAAACAAATTAGAGGATTGGGCCAGAAGAAACCTGACAAGGTTCAACAAGGAGAAGTGCAGAGTCCTGCATTTAGGATGGAAGAATTCCATGCACTGCTGCAGACTAGGGATCGAATGGCTAGGCAGCAGTTCTGCAGAAAAGGATCTAGGGGTTACAGTGGATCAGAAGCTGGATATGAGTCAACAGTGTGCCCTTGTTGCCAAGAAGGCTAATGGCATTTTGCACTGTATAAGAAGGGGCATTGCCAGCAGATCGAGGGACGTGATCATTCCCCTCTGTTCAGCACTGGAGAGGCCACTTCTGGAGAACTGTGTCCAGTTTTGGGCCCCACACTACAGAAAGGATGTGGAAAAATTGGAAAAAGTCCAGCAGAGGTCAACAAAAAGGATTAGGGAGATGGAGAATGACTTATGAGGAGATGCTGAGGGAACTGGGATTGTTTAGTCTGCAGAAGAGACGAATGAGGGGGGATTTGATAGCTGCTTTCAACTACCTGAAAGGGGATTCCAAAGAGGATGGATCTAGGCTGTTCTTAATGGTACCAGATGACAGAACAAGGAGCAATGGTCTCAAGTTGCAGTGGGAGAGGTTTAAATTGGATATTAGGAAAAACTTTTTCATTAGGAGGGTGGTGAAGCACTGGAATGGGTTAGCTAAGGAGATCGTGGAATTTCCTTCCTTGGAGCTTTTTAAGATCAGGCTTGACAGTCTTTGAACGGAATTAGAAATAAATAATGTAAAAATGTTATTGTTTTCACACTACATGTATTTTGGGCTCCTTTTGGGTTATTCACCATTTTTCTTAGAAACCCCTGCCACGCCACAAACAGGACACTAGTACCAGTACTTAGGTTTTTATTTTGAATTTGATTATTGTTTCATAGCTTTGTTGCTAATATGAAGACACTCCTGCTGGGGCTTGTAGCTTTTTTTTTTTATTTAACGTAATCTGTAGTAGGTATCTAACAAACTCTTTCATTTGTTATTTGATGTCTAGATGAATAAGTTAATAATAAAAAAACCCCTTTGTTTCAAGAAATACATAGCGCTACTCTTAGCTTCATTTTTAAGTGATTTGGGGCTATTGATGCAGTTGAAATCTGGCAAAACACTTAAGCTGAGCTGGAGGCAGAGCAGCAGTACTGAGGCAGAGCTGGGTGGCTGAAGCAGACCAGAACCTGGAGCTGGGTCTGCAGAAACCAATGGCTGGAACAGGGAGCCTTGGCTGAGCTACAGTGGACAGATGTGGTGTGAGAGCCAGGATAAGGATGCTGGCCATGCCACAAGTAGCTGTGTACAATCCACAGCTGGGGATAACAAGATTGGGATATGGGCAGAGGGCCCAGCACAGGGAGACATCACCAGACAAGAAGGCCTTGAAGGCTGGATTCAGAAGGGGGGATGTGAATCTGATGAGAGGGAAAATGGTTTGGAGAAGGGTCTTGCCACCTAGAGCCTAGAGGAAGTGTCTGACCCATGGTATCACTCCATCACAGCCAGGACCTGGCCAGGAGGCTTAGGGTGTGTGAGAAACAGACTGCAAACTTTCCTTATGACCCAGAACCGCTGCTTGTGATGTCCCTGTGCCCACAGGTCGAGGTTCCTTGTTTTCTTGAACCTTTCCTATTTTTTCTTAAATTTCTTACAGTTGCGGTTTAATAAATTATATTTGGTTTGAACTTAATATAATGATCAGTGGGTCAGTGAGGCATCTGATGTGAAGGGAGTACACCAGAGTGGGGACACCCTAGCCCTCATTCTAAGTGACCACAGTGAGACTGGTGATTTAGCCTCTCAGGCATCCTGGGCCCAGCTATGTAACCAATATGAGCACTGTACCACACAGGAGAGTGGAAGGGGTGTCCATGAGGTCAGGCAGTCCTCTGGGTAAAGTGGGTGGGAGTACGGACTCAGACCCTTTCACTAGTCAGTTCCCCTGGGGTAATGTAGAAGCAAGAAAAGTTCACCAAAATGGTTCAGTTGACCTGCTTTTATGGAATAATTGATTACATCTTGCCAATGAACTGACCAGAAGATATTTAGGTTCTTGTCCCAATTCTAGCTACAGGGTTAGAGAATACAGACCTTCCACTTTAATTAAATTCTCTCGTTAGCACTGACTCTGCCACTTGTAAGGCAACTGACATTTTTTCATGTGCTGTGTATATATACCCGTCTACTGTATTTTCCACTGCGTGTAACTGATGAAGTGGGTTTCAGCCCATGAAAGTTTATGCCCAAACAAATGTGTTAGTCTGTAAAGTGCCACAAGAGTGTTCAATGTCATAAGTGGACCCGGATGTTGTGTGGCAAGTATATCTATTCTGAAGACTATTCCAAATTGTTAAGATCTTTATTGAAATGAATGAAAGAATAATAAATGGTATAAACCCTAGAGTCTCAAAGTAATACAATTATATGATGTCCAGGGTTAACATCTCTATTATAAAAGCAGCTAAGCTGTATTGCAAAAGTGAGCAGATAGCTTCATAGAAGATGGCAGTACATTACGCACAGAACAGACAGCCATCATCATTTGCTACACTAAAAAGTCTACTAGACACAGTTTGCCCTGAAAATCTAAGCCCCCGTTCTCGGCAAATCATTTCTTTTCTCCTGGGGGTGGTTCTTAGGCTGAAGTTCTCCAGGGTCCATTTTCTGCTCTTCCAGCTGCTCACACAGAGTCCAGGGAATTGTACGGGAGTCCTGGCCAATTTGAAAATCCACAGGGGTAGTACAGGGGAATCATAAAGATCACTGTGCAGCACGCCGAGTGTCAGACATGTGACATTCCTATGCTGATTCTCAAGACTCTGCCTTGCTGTTGCAGTAAAAAGATTTCCTCTCTCTGCTGCATGGGATTTTGGTGAGTTGCCTGTTTCTGCATTAAAGTGAGTGGTGAGGGCTCAGGAAAGTTTCCAGGATTCAAATCAAGAACCATCTGGGGAGGAATTCACGAGCAGGGTGACTTGAATTGTTTAGTATTGTCAGAAAAAACAAGGGATTTCCCTGGAAAAATTGGAACTACAAATAGATTGAAAACAGTTTAGACAAATATCTGCATGTAAGTTCAATTCGTTTTCTCTTACTGTGTCCTTCTATCTTTCTCAATAACTTTTTTTTTTTTTTTTTTAACTGTGTGGTTGTTTTTGTGGTTTGCTCAAGTTTTCCAATTCAGCAACCTCAGTGCCCTTTTTGGAAGTGCAGGCAAAGCTTCTGCAGTGGGTATCTAGGTTACCAGAGGATTCACAACAAGAATAGGCCACACACTGGCCAGATTCCACTCAATGATTTTGCCTTCGCTGGGTCACTCCAGACTGACGTTGGGTTCTGTGAGAGCAAAATCAAAGCCCCTCTATTTTGAAACTCTCAACTTTCATTCCCAGTCTCAGAACGCCACATGAACTGGGGGTTCCGTCAGACTCTCTCACCACCCTAACAGAATGGCGCTCTCTGCAGCAGGACCCAAAGCCGTGAATTTCACAGCCAGGAGCTGAAAATTAAACATTCAGAGTGAAACTGGTCCCCTTGAGATCAAAGGCAAAATTCCTAATTGAGCCAGGAGTTTGCCCTAAATCCATATATAGTGAGTTAAATAAATTCCCTGATTTACATCAGCCATGAGCCTCCAGTGACTTCATGTGGAGTCGCTCCGTGGCCTCTCAGGATGCGTGAACGTCTTTGGACCCAAGGAGAACTGATGAGAGAGTTGCTTATATCTCAGATTCACAGATTTAAAGCTTCAAAACAATTAGGATAACAATTTTTTTTAAAGAGATGGCAAAGGGAGAGAGACCTTTCATCTCTATTTCTGGAGAGGTTGAGAATCATTAGACATTGTGTTGCAAATGTTACCTGGGGAGGTCCAGGAACGCACAGTCTGTGCGGTGGGTGTGGGCAGGACTGCGGGACATGCAGTATCCAGATCACAGTGGCACAGAGTTCTGAAACTATGCAACATGAGGAATGAACGTCCTCCCTGATGCACAGACCAAAGAGGCGTCATGAGGCATCCTGGGTCCGGGAGGTGTCTGAGACTTCAATGGAAAGTGGGTTACACTCTAGCATAGGGGTCGGCAACCTTTCAGAATTGCTGTGCCGAGTCTTCATTTATTCACTCTAATTTAAGGTTTTGCGTGCCAGTAATACATTTTAATGTTTTTAGAAGGTCTCTTTCTATAAGTTTATAATATATAACTGAACTATTGTTGTATGTAAAGTAAATAAAATGTTTAAGAAGCATCATTAAAAATTAAATTAAAATGCAGAGCCCCCTGGACCAGAGGCCAGGACCCAGGTGTCAGAGTGTGAGTGCCACTGAAAATCACCTCACATGCCGCCTTCGGCACCTGTGCCATAGGTAGCCTACCCCTGGTCTGGCAGATGGTCTCTGACACCATCTTCCATCCAGACCAAATTTCTTCCATGGGAAAACCCACTACAGTTTTGTGGCAACATGAGCAATTGCCAACAGAGAAATCAGCCTCAGGAAGGGGTGTCTGGGTTTCTAACTGGCCGCAATACATCAAAGTTTTGTGTCTTTTTGAAGAAGGGTTACTCACACTGGCTCCTTTTAATCCCACCTCCTTTCCCTCTCCTGCTGGGTCTGTCCCTCTCTCCTTCCCTGCACAGGTTGAGCTGCAGCTGGGGTTCCCTTTGCCCCCAGAAAGGCAGATCAGTCTCATCTCCCCCTTTTCCCCGGTGCAGGCAGACACTGAGTTTAACCTCATCTGAGAAGATAGTTCTGTGAGCTGTCAATGTGGTGTGTTACACCTGGTTTTGATCCTGGGTGAGGGGTATCACTGCGTGGCAGGGATGGAAGTTCTAGGGGTGGGAGATCTACATGGACAGATGACCAGCACCAGGGGTTGTATGGAAGGAAGAGGGGTGTACAGAGGCAGGCTGGAAGTGCTGGAGGCTGTGGGGGCAGGTAGCGGGTGTACACAGAGAACTGGGCACTGCTGAGAGTTGTGCAGGCAGGCAGGGTGTGTACAGTGACAGGCGAGTAGCACTGAGGCTTTGTGGGTGCTGTGACATTCTATACTCTCATATTTCTCATTTTCAGATAATCAAGATCTTACATATAAAGCAGGGCTTGCAAGGTATCAAGGGAAACGTCATGATCTGCTGGAAGTCATATCTCTATCCATATATGTATCATTAATGTATATGGACCTATGAGAATTCTGTCATATGGGGGTCACTAAAACATGCTGTAAGTTGGGGAATCAGCCAGATATTAGCCCCCACACTGAGGCAACAGCAAGGAAAGTAAAACAAACTCTCAGGCAAGGTGTCAAACAACCCATCAATACGCATTGTCCAGCAAGGGAGCTACAATACACTGACTCACCTGCATGACGCCCCATAAAGGGAATTGCTCAGCCTTGCTTGCAGAGACTCAGTAATGCCCCCAAGACATGCCTGGATATGTGCTCCCAAAACACATGGGTTGAGGGTATAAAATAGACAAAGTGGACACATACTGAGCCCTTCTCTGGCTGCCACCTTCGCTGCAAGCAACGAAGACATTGAGAAGAAGGCAAGACTCCAGCAGGGAGATTGGTCTACGTTTAAGGAACAAACCTATATGCTAAGGACTGCTATATGCAGTGGGGTGAGAAAAACTGCTTCATCTTGATGTTGCCCAATCGAATAGGTTTGAGAGTTTAGACTGCATTTTTAATTTTATTTTATTTTGGTAACCACTCTGACTTTTTGCCTATCACTTAATAACACTTAATATCTCTTTTTGTAGTTAAAAAATGTGTTGTTTATTCTACCTAAAGCAATGTGTTTGGTTTGAAGCATGTAAGAGACTCCCCTGGGAATAACAGACTTGGTGCATATCAATTTCTTTGTTAAACTGATGAATTCATCTAAGCTTCCAGCATCCAGCGGGCATAACTGGACACTGCAAGACAGAGGTTCCTAGGGTTGTGTCTGAACCTCTGATATTGGCCAGTGTCATTCAGTCGCACAATCCAAGCAGCAGCTAACATGGTAGAGGCTGTGAGTGAACAGCTGAGAGTGGGGGTTATCACAGCAGAGCAGGATCAGTCTGGCTTCCAGAGTGAAGGACTGCAGTGACCTAGCAGATGACTGGTCCAGATAACACCAGAGGGGAACATCACAGGGTTTCAGAGCAGCGTGCAGACAGACAGGAGGGCAGTGCTGCTGAACTAATTGTTTTCTGTATGATTGTTGATCCAAGGCCAGGTTTGAGACCTTTCCTCTTTGCCCTGATAAGCCACAGAACTGCAGCCTGGGTGACACAACCTTTGCTCAGTTTTGTTCTCAATTCTTGTTATTATCTTACTTCAGTCATTTCACTGGTAGAAATAGCCATGGATATTTTGTGACAATGTACCCCATATTGATCATAGTGATATTATTATTGTATGATTACAGCATAATTATGATAATTTTTATGCAAGATGGGTCATGTAAGATGTCATTGGAAAAGTTATGACTTTCTGAATATTATTATCTTATTTGTATGCATGTATGATTTTTGTCTGCAGCTATGAATATTGACTACTTATCTGTATTTCAAATGTAGTTACAGCTGGGTAACACTCACTAGGCAAGATGATTTCAGTCTAGATAGGTGGTTGGGAAGGGCCTATTCAGGGCAATGAGCCATTGGAGAAAACAATGGAAGTTTATCTCCCACCAGATGAGCCTCCCTGAGAATGCTTCAGACAGCCTATACATAATGGATGCTATGATTTTACAAGGGGATGTCACCAGGGCTGGCTCTAGTTTTTTTGCGATCGCAAGCGAAAAAAAAAATTTGCTGCCCCCCATCCTAACCCTGACTTCCTCACCGCAACTCCCTGCTGCCCCAGCCCTGGGCTTTCCTCCTCCCTACACCTTCTGCCGCCCCAGCCCTGGTCTCTCTCCTCGCACCCGCACCCTCCTTCTGCCATGACCCTGTGTCACTGGTAACTCGCTCCCAGGGCAGGTCATTCAGCAGGAATTTTGGATGTGCCCAGGACACAGACAAGACTGATTTCCAAACCATTACAGAGCAGCAGTAAAGTGGAACAATTTTCAGCTTGTGTGATTGGAGAATGTCTGGATACATATTATTATAAGATTGTCCTCCAGAAATGAGGAAAAGTTGAGGTGCCTTTATTGTTCTTTTATTCCACTCTTTCTTTCCACAAGGAATTTGCAAATACAATATCACTGTCTTCCTTTTAAACAAACAAACAAACAAACAAACAAACAAACAAACAAACAAACAAGCAAACAAACAAACAAACAAACAAACAAACAATTGGCAATGGCTGCTGAAAATAGCAATTCCAGTCCTAATAACCACTGAGAAGCATTTCTTGATCCATTTTATCCTAATTTTTCTACAGCAAGTTACAGTGGATCAGTATATTTGATTTGGGAGAATGGGGGGTTGGATGGGGTGTAGGTTGAGGGGGGGACAGATGGGTCAGAGGTTCAAGTGGCAGGCGGGGGACAGGCAGTGGTTGGATAGGCATCAGAGTCCCAGGGGTTTGCCAGGGGACAGGTAGGAGGTGGGGTTCTATGGGGGAAGTTGGGAGAGGTTTCAGGAGGGGCAGTCAGGGACAAGGAGAAGGGAGGTTTAGATAGGGAGTGGAGTCCCAAGAGGCAGTTAGAGGAAGGGGTCCTGGGAAGGGGCAATCAGGGGACAAGGAGCTGTGGAGCTTAGATATGGGGTGGGGTCCTGAGGGGCAGTTAGGGGCAGGGGTCCTGGGAGGGGGCAATCAGGGGACAGGGAGCGGAGGAGTTGAATGGGTTGGGGTTTCTGTGGGGGGCAGTTGGAGGGAGTGAATGGTGGCAGGGTGGGGCTACCCTTCCTCTCCATGGAGTGTCCTATTTTTTAATGTTAAAATATGGTACCCTGTCTTTGACAGTGCAGCTCACCATTCACTGCAGGCTGCACCATGAGGTCTCAGCTACCTCACTTCCTCCCCCTTCTTGTCCTATATGTGACCAGGCTGAAGAACTCTGGACTACATTTGTAATTTTCCCACAAACTAGTCTTGAAACTAAGTTTTGAATCAAAGGGTTCCCGCCATATGCTAAAGTTATATAAAGCAGGAAGTGACATTGTCGGTGGTTCTTCACTCCTCACTCAAGAAGACTCTTAGAATGTTAATAGCTATAAAATATTTACTGTACTGATTGTTATAAAGCATGTAACTCCCTCTCTGTGCTTCTCTCTCTTTACAGGCACCTTGAGCATTTCTGAGTCATATTGAAGCATCAGCCACCTCATGGCAGCTTTCAACGTCACCTCCTCTGACCCTTCAACATTCATCCTAATGGGAATCCCTGGCCTGGAGGCTGCCCACATCTGGATTTCCATCCCTTTCTCTACGTTCTACTTTATCAGCCTGTTGGGAAATTTCACTCTTCTGTGTGTTGTAGGTAAGGAGCAAACCTTGCACAAGCCAATGTACCTGCTGCTCTGCATGCTGGCGCTTACAGACATCGCCACACCTACCTTCGTCGTGCCAAAGGCACTAGGCATATTTTGGTTCAATTTGAAAGGCATTACTATGGCTGGCTGCCTCACCCAGATGTTCTTCCTTCACATGGTTTCTGTTATACACTCAGCCACCCTCGTGACAATGGCCTTCGATCGTTACGTTGCCATATGTATTCCTCTGAGATATGCCACCATCCTCACCAACGCACAAATAGCTAAGCTTGGGCTTGTAGGTTTGTTAAGAGCTGTTCTCTTCATTCTGCCCTTACCCCTGCTTATGAGTCAGCAGCCATTCTGTGCCAACCGCATTATCCCTCATACGCAATGTGAATACATAGCTGTATTCAAGATGGCATGTGGGGACATTACAGTAAACAGGATGTACAGCTTGGTGCTAGGATTTGTAGTTATGGGGTGTGACCTGACACTTATTACCCTGTCCTATGGTCAGATCATCAGGGCTGTCCTCAGAATGTCCTCTAAGAATGCCCACCAAAAAGCCCTCAACACTTGCACAACCCACATCTGTGTGATGCTGACATATTACACCCCTAGCATCTTCTCCAATCTCACATACCGATTTGGTCAAGGCATCGCTCCCCATGTTCACATCATCTTGGCTGACCTCTATCTCCTCATCCCTCCCATGCTCAACCCTATCATTTATGGAATCAGAACCAAAGAGCTTCGTGACAAAGTAGCCAAATACATCTGCTGCAGAAGGTGATCGCCTGGGGCCACTGACTTGAAACTTGTGTTACAAGAGGGGAAAAGCATATCTCCTCGTTAATCAAGGGTGCCCTGTCCCAACTGGTTGAGCTCAGCATTGTGGAAGTTCACAGTATGAGAAGTTCCTCCCACACAATAGCTTATCACTCCATCACTAAGCATGGCTCTTTCCTTTGCTGAGTTACCTCTCTCTGACCATCATTTGACCTCTTTCATTGTCACCCAAAGCCTCCGTCTCCACACACCCTGTTACTCAACCTTTCCGTGACTCTAAGACTAAGTCTACCCTAGCACAGTAAGTGAATCTACTCTACGCAACTCCAGCTACGTGAATAAGGTAGCTGGTGTCGATGTACCTTAGGTCAAGTTACTGCGGGGTCTACACTGTGGGAGGGGACTAGGGGGTTGACAGGATAAAATCTCCCATTGACTTATCTTATTCTTCTCTTTACTAGACTAGCTAAATTGACTGCCGATGGATCGATCTCAGAGCATCGATCCCAGCTGAGTTTAGACCTGCCCTGAGACTACCATAAGATATTATAGCATTATGAGGCAAAGTAGTTTTCCATTATTCTCTGTGCGGCCATGGTTCTTTTCAGTTTTACAGAGAGAAGCTACACTTTCAGATAACCAAAGAGAAAAAGAAAGAATCAGCAATGCTGAAGTTCTTTGTCATATGTACAGTGATTCGGTGAGCAAAATGTACCTGATTTTTCTATGTTGAATCCATCACAAAACCTGGATGATAAACCTAATGTTTCAACTGGAAAGTCCTTATACAGGAAACCTGTTGTAGGAATTGAGGATATTCTACTAGAGCTTACTGGTGAGAGTTGTGAAACTGTGTGTTTTTGAGAACTGGACTGCGGTATTTAACTACTACAGCACCTTTGAGTAAAAATAACTTATTGCTTTGCGCAGCTGATTTTGGAGTGAAACAGACTATGAACTTCCCTTGCATCCCAGACAGGGCTCTTTGTGATGTCACCGTGCCCACAAAGCAGGGTGTCTTGTTTTCGTGAGCCTTTCCCATTTTTTTCTTCATTGTTCTTGTGAGGGTTTAGATCACAGGATCCCCCTTGGAAGCTGCTAATTCATGTGCCAAGACTACTTCTGCCCCTGATTTCCTGACATAGCAGCTCAGGACTCCAGCACCCTGTCTTGTTGAGCCAGACACACCCGCCTGCTCCAACACAGACTCCAAATCACAATCTGAATTACTTGACCCACAGCCGCAGGGTTAACCTGAAAGCAGCTAAAAGAAGTGTTCTTGTCCATAACACTCAGATGCTCAACTCCCAATGGGGACTAAATCCAAATAAATCCATTTTACCCTGTATAAAGCTTATAAAGGGTAAACTCAAACTGTTCTCCCTCTATAACACTGACAGAGAGATATGCACAGCCGCCCACCCCCTTGGTATTAATATCTACTCTGGGTTAACTAATAAGTCAAAAGAAATTTTATTAAATACAGGAAGTAGGATTTAAGTGGTTTCAAATAGTAACAGACAGAACAAAGTGAATCAGGAACAGTCAGCATGGATTCAGCAAGGGCAAGTCATGCCTGATTAACCTAATTGCCTTCTCTGAGGAGGTAACTGTCTCTGTGGATGATGGGAAAACAGTGCCTGTGTTATTCCTTGACTTTGGCAAAGCTTTTGAATTGGTATCCCACAGTATTCTTGCCAGCAAGTTAAGGAAGTATGGGCTGGATGAATGGGCTATAAGGTGGATAGAAAGATGGCTAGATTGTTGGGTTCAGCGGATAGTGATTAATGGCTCCATGTCTAGTTGGCAGCTGGTTTCAAGCGGAGTGCCCCAAGGGCTGGCCCTGGGGTCGATTTTGTTCAGTATCTTCATTAATGATGTACAGGATGGTGTGGACTGCACCCTCAGCAAGTTTGCAGATGACACTAAACTGGGAGGAGCGGTAGATACATTGGAGAGTAGGGAGAGGATACAGAGGGACCTAAACAAATTAGAGAATTAGGCCAAAAGAAATCTGATGAGGTTCAACAAGGAGAAGTGCAGAGTCCATGCACTGTTACAGACTAGGAAATAAAAGACTAGGCAGCAGTTCTGCAGAAAAGGAGCTAGGAGTTACAGTGGATGAGAAGCTGAATATGAGTCAACAGTGTGCCCTTGTTGCCAAGAAGGCTAACTACATTTTGGGGTGTATAAGTATTGGCATTGCCAGCAGATCGAGGGACATGATCATTCCCTGTATTCTACATTGGTGAGGCCTCATCTGGAGTACTATGTTCTATTTTAGCTCCACACTACAAGAAGGATGTGGAAAAATTGGAAAAAGTCCAGCAGAGGGCTACAAAAAGGATTAGAGAGCTGGAGCATGACTTATGAAAAGATGCTGAGGGAACTGGAATTTTTTAGTCTCCAGAAGAGAAGAACGAAGGGGTATTTGATAGCTGCTTTCAACTACCTGAAAGGGGGTTCCAAAGAGGATGGAGCTCAGCTGTTCTCCTTGATACGAGATGACAGAACAAGGAGCAATGGTCTCAAGTTGCAGTGGGGGAGATTTAAATTGGATATTAGTAAAAACTTTTTCACTAGAAGGGTGGTGAAGTATTGGAATGGGTTAGTTAAGGAGGTGTTGGAATCTCCTTCCTTGCAGATTTTTACGATCAGGCTTGACAAAGCCCTGGCTGGGATGATTTAGTGGGAACCGATCCTGCTTTGATCAGGGAGTTGGACTAGATGACCTCCTGAGGTCCCTTCCAACCCTGATATTCTATGATTCCTCATGTTAAGGAGAACGTGCAAAAACACAAAATCTTTTAGGACCAGTGGAAGAAAGGATCGCACTTGTCACTGCCAAAGTTTGTGACCAGCAGCAGAAGCACTCTACTTCCAACAAAGACCGCAACAATGAAATATTGCCTTTTAGATACTAATGTAACCCTTCTGCCCCTCTGAATTGGCAGCAACAAGGGCCGGGTTCAGTATCCAGGGGTTCCATTTCAGTAACACAATGCATAACCGGCTCTAGCCCCCACCCAGTGACCTGGGACACTTACATACCATACCCCCCTGGGTGCCTCTAGGAGGCAATACTTCCCCTCTCGCAAGCACGGAGTCTGAGTGTAACAAAATCTTTTTAATAAAGAAAGGAATCAATGCGGCATCCCATGGAGAAACACCACAAACAGGGTTATAACACAAACCATAAACAAAAACCCACCTCCCAGTACGTTTGGCAATGTCCTTTTCCCCTTAGGGTCTTAAGTCCAATCACCCCAAAGTCCAAGAACCCAAAAGTCTCTGGTCAGTGCCACCCCAGAGTTGAAGAGTTTATCTGTAGAGTTTTACCTCCCCCCCCCAAGCCTGGGTGGAAATTGGAGGGGGGAAGTCCACACAGGGTTTTAAGGGGCACCTTATGTGGGCCAGGGCCAACTGCTCCGCCTCTCCATGAAGTTCTATTGCAGCCTTCACCATGACCAGCTCCACCACACCAGCTGCACTACTCCTCCAGCTGCCCTTGCAAATTGCTTCACTCTGCTCACTGTTCCATGGGCTGTTCCAACTGCTCTGCTAGCCATTTAACGATAGGTCTTCAGACTCCCCCATTAGTTAACACAGCACTCAGTTCAGCTCTTTCAGTGATTTCAGCTCTTAGTAGGGGAGCCCTGGTGCTGGTGCACCATTGGTCCAACATGAATTCAGCTCAGAAGTCTCTAGATAGACTCGTAATGGAATCAAAATTAGCTCTACTTTTTAACAGTGGAGAGAGGAGAATGTGCAATTGGTGTTCCAGGCCCTCAAAAGGAAGGCCATACCATAAGTTCACACACCAGTCCCCAACCTCTCTCAATTCATAGGGTTTTGGAACCCCTGTCCCATGTTTAGCAAGTACCACGCAACTGAGGTTGAGTCATTTCTGTCACAAAACAGTCCCACAGCTCCCCATTCACACAATCAGGGTGACAAACTTTTTTTTCCTCCTGCCCCAATAACAAAGAAATTGGGGATCCCAGAGCTGTTAAAATCACCATCCCAAGCTGCTGTGGGTTTATGATAAGTGTGAGGTGGATGGCAATGCAAATCTTTCCACACCCTTTGAAATTTTTGAGATTCTTTCCACACTCCCTGCAATTCACCAACAGATGTCAGGGTAGCCCTCAACCTGACTGTGCTTACACTAACAATAACAAACTAATTCAACTCAAAATATGGGCATAAACTACAGACTTTGAATGGAAATAGAAATAAATAATGTAATAATGTTATTGTTGTTTTCACACTACATATGGGTTATTCACCATTTTTCTTTGAAACACCTGCCACGCCTCATTGCAAACGTGAGCTGATAGCTTCATAGAAGATTAGAAAGAGTCACCATCCTTCATGGTTGTTTGCCTTCTCAGAGGGTCCTTGTATTGCCTTAATCAGGGACCAACTACCATGTCCAAAACTAGAGGTTAACATGTTCTGACAGATATTCATATGTATTAATATCAATTATTTCATCCCTGAAACCATAACCCTTGGCTTAACTTATGAGTTCCATGTTCTGCAGTGTACCCTGCAGTTACGAGTCTGTTCCAGAACTAGGGTAAACATATTCAGTTATTTGTTCCATTCCCTATGCAGCTCCCCAAAGTCAAGATGGGTATCCGGTAGGCCATTTAACTATGCCAAAGGTTACAAGCACTTCTACTAACTTGATCTAGTTAATCATATAAGATACATACCCGTAGGTTCCTTATGAATAACTATTATGAAGAACATATACTGGAATACAGCATAAACAAACCCCAAGAAAATAATATAATCAATCAAACAAGTGGGAAAACCCCCCACACATTCTGCAATACAGCAAGTTGACAAGTTGGCCTTATGGGCTACAGCTCCTCACATACTTTAGGGAACCTGGACAACTGATGGGTTGGGTTTTAGTGACATTTAAAGAAATATGTAACTTGTCAAATGGTCACATAAATGATAAGATCTGAAATGTATAACTTTGGAGACACATTCTTTCTTCATAAGGTGAATGTAACATCACTGCACAAGATGGCTTCTTAGAGACTGGTATCGTATAAAGGCTATTTCCTTTTCTGTTTTATTATGGAGTTAGAGCAGTAAACCTGACATTCTTTAGTGGGCCTCTTGGACCCATTTCAGAACAAATGAAAGCTTGGTCAAGGAACTGACTACAAAACTGATCAACAACTAGTGTGAATGACTCCTTCCTCTCAGATTCAGTGTTTAGACACAATGAAGGCACCCACAGAAATAAATCTCCTGAGCTAAAATGCTACTAAATTTTGTGAACCTTCAGCATTATAGAAATAAATGGAAAACTTTGGTTTTGTTTTTCTCATTGTGCTGCAAAGAAAGATTCTGGACACGGTAAATGCAGTTTCAAAACTGCTACAATCCAGAGACACAGACCTATACAAAGCAGCAGAATTATTTCCCAAAGCCGCTAAACTCATAGCTACATTTCAAATTGAGTTCAAAGAAGCCAAATGTTGATCAAGTAAATTATCAGAAAAATGGGTCAGACAAATCAAGTCTGAAGAGAAGTGCTTGAGAAGGGCAAAAAGGCAGGGGAGTAGCTTGTTGTGTGGCAGATGAGGAAGGGGGAGATCAGAGCTGATACTGGCTGCTCCAGGGAAGAATTTCCCCCTGAATAAGTGTACAAAGGTCCCGAGGGGTATGGCTACACTACCCACCATATTGGCGGTTAGTGATCAATCTATCAGGGATCAATGTATCGCGTCTCATCTAGATGCGATACATCAATCCCCCAACATGCTCCCCGTCGACTCCGGAATTCCACCAGAGTGAGAGGCGGAAGAAGAGTTGATGGGGAATGTGCTCCCCGTCATGTCCGGAGCTCCGGAACTCTACCACAGCGAGGGGCAGAAGAGGAGTCGATTTAAGTTTACTTCAGCTACCCAACTCTTGTAGCTGAAGTTGTGTATCTGAGGGTATGTCTACACTACGGGATTATTCTGATTTTACAGAAACCAGTTTTTTAAAACTGATTGTATAAAGTCGAGTGCATGCGGCCACACTAAGCCCATTAATTCAGCGGTGTGCGTCCATGTATCGAGGCTAGCGTCGATTTCCGGAGCTTTGCACTCTGGGTAGCTATAGCATAGCTATCACATAGTTCTCCCAGTCTCCTCCACCTATTGGAATTCTGGGTTGAGATCCCAATGCATGATGGGGCAAAAACAGTGTCATGGGTTATTCTGGGTAAATGTTATCACTCAATCCTTCCTCTGTGAAAGCAACAGTAGACAATCATTTAGTGCATTTTTTCCCTGAATTGCCCTGGCAGATGCCATAGCATGGCAACCATGGAGCCCGTTTAGCCTCTTGTCACTGTCACCGTATGTGTACTGGATGCTGGTGACAGACGCGGTACTGCGGTGCTACACAGCAGCATTCATTTGCCTTTGCAAGGTAGCAGAGATGGTTACCAGCTGTATTGCACCGTCTGGTGCTTTGGAAATTGGTGATGACGGTTACCAGTCTTTTTATACTGTCTGCTACTGTCATAGGTGCTCCTGGTTGTCCTCACTGAGGTCGGCCGGGGGCGCATGGACAAAAATGGGAGTGACTCCCCAAGTCATTCTCTCCTTTATGTTTTGTCTAAAAATAGAGTCAGTCCTGCCTAGAATATGGGGCAAATATACTAGAGAATGAGAGGGCACAGCCGCTCCGAGTCAGAGCCCCAGATATCCCGCAGAAATGATGATCTGCATGCCATTCTAGGGGGTGCCCCTGCAACAATCCCATCCGTTGCTTCCCTCCTCTCACACCCCTGCTGGGCTACCGTGGCAGCATCCCCCCCATTTGTGTGATGAAGTAATAAAGAATGCAGGAATAAGAAACACTGACTTTTTAGTGAGATAAAATGAGAGGGAGGCAGCCTCCAGCTGCTATGACAGTCCAGGCAGGACAGAATCTTCATTAGACATGAAAGGGAGCGGGTGGGGGGGAGAGAGGAGCTCAGCCTCCAGCTGCTATGATGAGGATGGTTACCAAGCCTCTTGCACCATCTGCCTCTCCAGGAGACAAAGGTTAAAGAAGGGAATGACCAGGAGTCGTTCCCATTTTTGCTCAGGCGCCCCTGGCCGACCTCACCGAGTCCAGTCAGGAGCACTCAGGGAATGATGAGGATGGTTTCCAAGCCTTTTGTACCATCTGCCATCAGGAAAGGAAGGGGAGGGGATGCTGCTGTTCAGCGCCGCATTACCACGTCTACCAGCAGCATACAGCAGACATACGATGACATTGAAAAAAGATGAGAAATGATTTTTTTCCATTTACTTTCACGGGAGGGGATGGTGGGGGGTAAATTGATAACATATAACCTGAAACACCCGGGACAATGTTTTTGACCCTTCAGGCATTGGGAGATCAGCCAAGAATGCAAATGCTTTTCGGATACTGCGGGAACTGTGGGATAGCCGGAGTCATCAGTCCCGCCTCCCTCCTTCCATGAGAGTCCATTTGATTCTTTGGCTTTCCGTTACGCTTGTCACGCAGCACTGTGTTGAGTCCCTGCTGTGGCCTCTGTGTGGAGATTTTTTCAAATGCTTTGGCATTTCATCTTCTGGATCAGAGCTCTGATAGAACAGATTTGTCTCCTCATAAAGAGATCAGATCCAGTATCTCCTGTACAGTACATGCTGATCAGTGCTCCATGCTGGGCAAACAGGAAATGAAATTCAAGAGTTCGTGGGGCTTTTCCTGTCTACCTGGCCAGTGCATCAAACTCCAGATTGCTGTCCAGAGCGGTCACAATGGTGCTCTGTGGGATAGCTCCCAGAGGCCAATACCGTTGAATTGCGGTCACAATAACCCTGATCCGAAATGGCAATACCGATTTGAGCACTACTCCCCTCTTCGGGGAGGAGTACAGATATGGATATCAAGAGCCCTTTATATTGAAATAAAGGGCTTCGTTGTGTGGACGGGTGCAGGGTTAATTCGGTTTAATGCTGCTAAATTCGGTATAAACGAGTAGTGTAGGCCAGGCCTTACATCAATACCCCTTCCCCCCTCCACTCTGGTGTAGACCAGGCCTGAGTGAAGGGACGGCCTGTGGCAAGGACAGCCTGAGAGGGAAGCATTCATCTCTCATAAAAATGCTGGACTTGAGTGACCCCTTTATTTGGTTTTTGGGAAGAGCCCTTGCACTGACCTGGCCCTCGGAGGTTGCATCATACCACAGAAGAGACAATTGCTGCCGGAGAGGAAAGAAGAATGACCTCCCTACATGCAGCCCTCAGAGGGTGCCTTGGGTTGAGCAGACACCCTTCATGCTTCCTTAGGAATGATAAAGACTTTGAGGCATTTTCTGGGAGGTGGTAGGAAGTGGCCCAGGGAGGAATACCTTTCGTAGGCAGTGGGTATAATAGGCCAGGAGCGAGTGGACCCTGTCTGTCACTTGCTGAGTCCTTCTTCTCCTCCCTCCTCCCTCGAGGCCCTGCTTGCCAGTGAAAAACAGAACTACATTTAAAAGTGGGTCCTGGCTTCCTAGCCCTCTGTCTTACAGCCCTCTTATCTGAGTTGTTCCAGTATCAGCAGGAGCAGAAGGAGGAGGGATCCCACAGCAGGGTAAAGAACAGGAGCCAGGCATCAACAATACCCACCAGATGAAGTGAAGAAACAGATTGACAGAGTCAGAAAGCTACCCAGAAGTCACCTCCTACAGGACAGGCCCAACAAAGAAAGTAACAGAACACCACTAGCCATCACCTACAGTCCCCAACTTAAACCCTTTGCTGATACAGATTTACATGACTTCCACTCTGTAATCTGCTGTAGTGTTGGTGATCACAGGGCGCGGAGAGGCTGAATCGCCAGCAAAGCAGTGTGAAATAGAGCCAGCACAGTTGGGTGGTTAGAGGGGTGCAGCAGTTCTCATGGCTCCCAGACTGCACCCCAGGGGTGACAACCCATCAGACTCATACCCTCTGGAACCCAAATTTGGCCGCAAGGCACCTACGATGCAAGTATGGGGCTAGGGACAGTAGGCAAAACAGGAGATCCAGATGTAGAAATTGTTTGGTTCCTTTACCAACATCTTCTCACCTGCGCAGCACACTGAAATAGCCCCAGGGCAACAGATCAGGCAAATAACATGGCTGTTCCCTTGTAAACTGTGGGCTACCTTGTGAGATGAACTCTAGGACATTTTAGCACTGTGAGAGGTGAAGGAATTGCTCAGTGAGTGGAGATGTCCCGATGTTCTAGCGCTGACTCAGGATATCATAACCCGTTTCTGCATCCATTTGCAAAAGTTCAGCACAGTATTGAAATTTGATGCTTCCCTGATGCAGAGAGTAGTTTAACTATTAGAACATTTAGTTGCTGTCAGATATATATTCAGCTTAACACCTCACAACGGCACACTGGCAAAAAACATTGATGCCAGAATCCTGGGAGAAGAAAGCCTTTTACACTCTCTTTGTCTTGAATAAATTTAGAATCAGGTAATTTGGCCTCTGCGGGGTGACACTCATTTTTCAGACGCTAATGGACTGGATAGTACAACTGCATAGGCAGTATGAAGCACCATGCTCCTACAATAAATTGAAAATTGTTTTTGGTCCCATATCTTGTGGCAGCATTCCCACACATTGTGGAAATGGGAGCACATTACACACAGAAAAGTCAGCCATCATCATTTGCTACATTGAACAGTTTGCAAGACACAATTTGCGCTGAAAGTCTAAGCCCGTTCTTGGTAAATCATTTCTTTTCTCCCGGGAGTGGTTCTCAGGCTGAAGTTCTGCAGGGTCCATTTTCTGATTTTCCGGCTGCTCACACAGAGTCCAGGGAATTGTACGGGAGTCCTGGCCAATTTGAAAATCCACAGGGATTGTACAGGGGAATCATAAAGGTCACTGTGCAGCACACCGAGAGTCAGACATGTGACATTCATACGCTGATTCTCAAGACTCTGCCTTGCTGTTGCAGTAAAGAGATTTCATTTCTCTGCTGCATGGGATTTTGGTGAGTTGCTTGTTTCTGTATTAAAGTGAGTGGTAAGGGCTCAGGAAGGTTTCCAGGGTTCAAATCAAGAACCATCTGGGCAGGAATTCACCAGCAGGGTGACTTGAATTGTTTAGTAGTGTCAGAAAAAGCAAGGGATTTCCCTGGAAAAATTGGAACTAAAGATAGATTGGAAATTGTTTAGACAAATATTTGCATTTAAGTTCAATTCGTTTTCTCTTACTGTGTCCTTCTATCTTTCTCAGTAACTTTTATTTATTTATTTATTTATTTATTTTTGTGCTGTGTGGATTTTCCTGTGGTTTGCTCAAGGTTTCCAGTTCAGGAATCTCAGTGCCCTTTTTGGAAGTGCAGCCAAAGCTTCTGCAGTGGGTATCTGTGTTACCAGAGGGTTCACAAAAAGAATAGGACACACACTGGCCGGATTCTGCTCTCACATTCTGCCTTCACTGGGTCACTCCAGATTGACACTGGCTTCTATGAAAGGAAAATCAAAGCCCTCTGTTTTGAAACTCCCAACTTTTATTCTCAGTTTCAGAAAGCCGCATGAACTGGGGGTTCCTTCAGACTCTCTCAGCACCCTAACAGAACAGTGCTCTCTGCAACAGGACCCAAAACCATGATTTTCACAGCCAGGACCAAAAGTTTAGCATTCAGAGTGAATCTGGTCCTCTTGAGATCAAAGGCAAAATTCCTAACTGAGCCAGGAGTTTGCCCTAAACGACATGTAGTGACTTAAATCAATGCCCTGATTTACATCGGCCCTGAGCCTCCAGTGACTTCATCTGGAGTCGTCCCGAGGCCTCTAAGGATTAGGTGATTTTGTTCAGACCAAAGACGAACTGATGGGAGAGTTGCTTAAATCTCAAATTGACAGCCTTAAAGCTTCAAAACAATTAGGATAACCATCTTTTTTTCCAAGGGGGGTAGGGAGACAGAGACTCTTCATCTCCGTTTCTGGAGAGGATGAGAAGCATTAGAGGTTGTGTTGCAAATGTTACCTGGGGAGGTCCAGGAACACACAGAGTATGCAGTGGGTGTGGGCAGGACTGCGGGACATGCAGTATCCAGATCACAGTGGCATGGAGTCCTGAAACTATACAACATGAGGAATGGACATCCTCCTTGATGCACAGACCAGAGGCGTCATGAGGCCTCTTGGGTCCGGGAGGTGTCTGAGACTTCAACGGGAAGTGGGTCACACTCTAACAGATGGTCTCTGACACCATCCCCCACCCAGACCATACTTCCTTCCATGAGAAAGCCCACTATAGTTTTGTGGCAACATCAGCAATTGCCAACAGCGAAATCAGCCTCAGGAAGGGGTGTCTGGGTTTCTAACTGGCCGCAATACATCAAAGCTTTGTGTCTTTTTGAAGAAGAGTTACTCACACTGGCTCCTTGTAATCCCACCTCCTCTCCCATTCCTGCTAGGTCTGTCTACCTCTGCTTCCCTGCACAGGCTGAGCTGCAGCCGGGGTTCTCTTTGCCCCCAGAAAGGCAATTCAGTCTCATTTCCCCCTTTTGCCCAGTGCAAGCAGACACTGAGTTTATCCTAGACTGAGGAGATAGTTCTGTGAGCTGTCGGTGTGGTGTGTTACACCTGGTTTTGGTCCTGGGTGAGGGGTATCACTGTGTGGCGGGGATGGAAGTTCTAGGGGTGGGAGATCTACATGGACAGGTGACCAGCACCAGGAGTTGTATGGAAGGAAGAAGGGTGTACAGAGGCAGGCTGGCAGTGCTGGAGGATGTGGGACCAGGTAGGGGGTGTACACAGAGAACTGGGCATTTCTGAGGGTTGTAGAGGCAGGTAGGCTGTGTACAGTGACTGGCGAGTAGCACTGAGGCTTTGTGGGTGCTGTGACATTCTATACTGTAACCCCCATATTCCTCATTTTCATATAATCAAGATTTTACATATAAAGCATGCCTTGTAAGGTATCAAGGGAAACGTCATGATCTGCTGAAAGTCGTGTTCTCTATCCATATATGTATCGTTAATGTATATGGACCTATGAGAATTCTGTTATATGGGGGTCACTAAAACGTGCTGTAAGTTGGGGAATCAGCCAGATATTAGCTCCCCAGAGGCAACAGCAAGGAAAGTAACAAACTTTCAGGCAGGGTGTCAGACAACTCATTAACACCCGTTGTCCAGCAAGGGAGCTACAATACACTGACTCACCTGCATGACGCCCCATAAAGGGAATTGCTCAGCCTTGTTGCAGAGACTCAGCAATGCCCCCGACATGTCTGGAGGTGGGCTTCCCAAACACAGTGGTTGAGGGTGTATAACAGATAGAGTGGACACATACTGAGCCCTTCTCTGGCTGCCACCTTCGCTGCAAGCAACGAAGACATTGAGAAGAAAGCAAGACTCCAACAGGGAGATTGGTCCAGGTTTAAGGAACAAACCTGTATACTAAGGACTGCTATATGCAGTGGGGTGAGAAAAACTGCTTCATCTCGATGTTGCCCAGTTGAATATGTTTGAAAGTTTAGACTGCATTTTTATATTTTATTTTATTTTGGTAATCATTCTGACTTTTTGCCTATCCCTTAATATCACTTAATATCTCTCTTTGTAGATAAAAAATGTGATGTTTATTCTATCTAAAGCAGTGCGTTTGTTTTGAAGCGTGTAAGAGACTCCCCTTGGGATAATAAACTTGGTGCATATCAATTTCTTTGTTAAACTGATGAACTCATCTAAGCTTCCAGCATCCAGTGGGCATAACTGGACATTGCAAGATTGAGGTTGCTAGGCTGTGTCTGGAACCATTGATATTGGCTAGTGTCATTCAGTTGCACAATCCAAGCGGCAGTTTACATGGCAGAAGCTGTGCGTGAACTGCCCAGGAGTGGGGGTTCTCACAGCAGAGCAGGGCCAGTCTGGCTCCCAGAGTCAAGGCTTGGAGTGACCTAGCAGATCACTCATGCAGATAAGACCAGAGAGGAAAGTCACAGAGTCACAGAGGGGAATGTAGACGGACAGTTGGTCAGTGCTGCTGAAATAATTTTTTCCAGTAGGACTGTTGATCCAAGGGCAGCTTTGGGATCTTTCCTGGTACAGAGTGTGTTTGGGGAGTTTCAGGGTCTCTTTGCCCTGATAACCCACAGAACTGCAGCCTGGACGACAAAACCTTTACTCAGTTTTGTTCCTAACTGTTGTTGTTATGTTACTTCAGGCATTTCGCTGGTAGAAATAGCCATGGATGTTTCGTGATAATGTACCCCATATCGATCATAGTGATATCATTATTATATAATTATAGCATAATTATGATACATTTTATGCATGACAGGTCATGTAAGATGTTATTGGGAAAATTATGACTTTCTGAATATTATTATCTGATTTGTATGCCTGTGTGATTTTTGTCTGCAGTTATGAATATCGACTACTTATCTTTATTTCAAATGTAATTACAACTTGGTAACGCCCTCTAGGCAGGATGATTTCAGTCTAGATAACTGTCTGGGAAGGACCTATTCAGGGCAATGAGCCATTGGAGAAAACAATGGATGTTTATCTCCCACCAGATGAGCCTCCCTGAGAATGCTTCTGACTGCCTATACATAATGGATGCTATGATTTTACAAGGGGATGTCACCAGGGCTGGCTCTAGATTTTTTGCCACCACAAGCAAAAAAAAAATTTTGCTGCCCCCCCATCCTAACCCTGACCTCCTCACCGCTCCTCCCTGCTGCCCCAGCCCTGGGCTTTCCACCTCCCCACACCTTCTGCCACCCCAGCCCTGAGCTCTCCCTACGCACCCGCACCCTCCTGCTGCCATGACCCTGTGTCACTGGTAACTCACTCCCAGGGCAGGTCATTCAGCAGGAATTTTGGATGTGCACAGGACACAGACAGGATTGATTCCCAAACCGTTACAGAGCGGCAGTAAAGTGGAACAATTTTCAGCTTGTGTGACTGGAGGATATCTGGATACATATTATAAGACTGTCCTCCAGAAATGAGGAAAAGTTGAGGTGCCTTTATTATTCTTTTTTCCACTCTTTCTTTCTACGAGGAATTTGCCAATGCAATATCACTGTCTTCCTTTTAAACAAACAAACAAACAAATGGGAATGTCTGTTGAAAATAGCAATTTGAGTCCTAATAACCACTGAGAAGCATTTCTTGCTCCATTTTATCCTACTTTTTCTACAGCAAGTTACAGTGGATCAGTATATTTGATTTGGGAGAAATGAAGTACCAGCTGCCCAAACTGAGCTTGAGCACTCCTGAATTTTGAGGTGTTCAAATCTGGAAGGCAGGTGCTGGGGAGAGGGGGAGCTCTGTGGCTCCGCAGGGGAGCATGGCAGCATGTATGCAGCAGTGTGTTTGGCTCCGCGCAGCGCCAGACACGCTCGTCTGAGTGGCACGGTAAAGGGGCTGAGGGGTTAGAGAAGGGGTAGGCGGTTCCAGGGGGGGCAGTCAAGGGACAGGGAGCAGGGGGGGTTGGATAGGGTGTAGGGTTGAGGGGGGGCAGATGGGTCAGAGGTTCGGGGGGCAGGCGGGGGACAGGCAGTGGTTGGATAGGCATCAGAGTCCCAGGGTTTGTCAGGGGACAGGTAGGAGGTGAGGTTCTATGGGGGAAGTTGGGAGAGGTTTCAGGAGGGGCAGTCAGGGACAAGGAGAAGGGAGGTTTAGATAGGGGTGGAGTTCCAAGGGGCAGTTAGAGGCAGAGGTCCTGGGACGGGACAATCAGAGGACAAGGAGCTGCGGCGCTTAGATAGCCAGTGGGGTCCTGGGGCCGGGAGGGGGCAATCACGGGACAAGGAGCTGTGGCACTTAGATATGGAGTGGGGTTCTGGGGGGCAGCTAGGGGCAGGAGTCCCGGGACTGGGCTATCAGGGGACAAGGACCAGCGGCACTTAGGTGGGAGGTAGGGTGCTGGAGGGCAGTTAGGGGCACGGGTCCCAAGATGGGATGATCAGGGAGCATGGGGAGTTGGATGAGGTGGAGGCTTGGGGGGGCAGTCAGGGGACAGGCAGTGGTTGGATAGACGTGGGAGTCCCACGGGTTTGTCAGGGGACAGGTAGGGGTTTGGGTCCTAGCGGGGAAGTTGGGGGGGTGTCTCAGAAGGGGGCAGTTGGGGACAAGAAGAAGGGAGGCTTAGATAGGGGATGGAGTCCCAAGGGGAAGTAAGGGGCAGGGGACTTGGGAGGGGGCAATCAGGGGACATCGAGCAGGGGAGTTGAATGGGTTGGGGTTTCTGTGGGGGGCAGTTGGAGGCAGTGAACGGTGGCAGGCTGGGGATACCATCCCTCTCTGTTGAGCGTCCTAGTTTTTGAATGTTAAAATGTGGTATCCTCCCCTTCACAGTGCAGCTCGCCATTCACTGCAGGCTGCACCATGAGGTCTCTGCTACCTCACTTCCTCCCCATTCTTTTCCTGTATGTGAGCAGGCCGAAGAACTCTGGACTCCATCTGTAATTTTCCCACAAACTAGTCTTGAAACTAAGTTTTGAATCAAAGGGTTCCCACTAGATGCTAAAGTTATATAAAGCAGGAAATGACATTGTTGGTGGCTCTTGACTCCCCACTCAAGAAGACTCCTAGAATGTTAATAGCTAGAAAATATTTACTGTACTGATTGTTATAAAGCATGTAACTCCCTCTCTGTGCTTCTCTCTCTTTACAGGCACCTTGAGCATTTCTATGTCATATTGACGCATCAACCACCTCATGGCAGCTTTCAACTTCACATCCTCTGACCCTTCAATGTTCATCCTAATGGGAATCCACGGCCTGGAGGCTGCCCACATCTGGATTTCCATCCCTTTCTCTACGTTCTACATTATCAGCCTGTTGGGAAATTTCACTCTTCTGTGTGTTGTAGGTAAGGAGCAGACCCTGCACAAGCCGATGTACATGCTGCTCTGCATGCTGGCGCTCACAGACATCGCCACACCTACCTTCGTTGTGCCAAAGGCACTAGGCATATTTTGGTTCAATTTGAAAGGCATTACTATGGCTGGCTGCCTCACCCAGATGTTCTTCCTTCACATGGTTTCTGTTATACACTCAGCCACCCTCGTGACAATGGCCTTCGATCGTTATGTTGCCATATGTATTCCTCTGAGATATGCTACCATCCTCACCAATGCACAAATAGCTAAGCTTGGGCTTGTAGGTTTGTTAAGAGCTGTTCTCTTCATTCTGCCCCTTCCCCTGCTTATGAGTCAGCAGCCATTCTGTGCCAACCACATTATCCCTCATACGCAATGTGAATACATAGCTTTGTTCAAGATGGCATGTGGGGACATTACAGTAACCAGGATATTTGGCTTGGTGCTAATGATCGTAATCAATGGGTTTGACCTGACGCTCATTGCCCTGTCCTACTGTCTGATCATCAGGGCCGTCCTCAGAATGTCCTCTAAGAATGCCCACCAGAAAGCCCTCAACACTTGCACAACCCACATCTGTGTGATGCTAACATATTACACCCCTAGCATCTTCTCCAATCTCACATACCGGTTTGGTCAAGGCATCGCTCCCCATGTTCACATCATCTTGGCTGACCTCTATCTCCTCATCCCTCCCATGCTCAACCCTATCATTTATGGAATCAGAACCAAAGAGCTTCGTGACAAAGTAGCCAAATACATCTGCTTTAGAATGTGATTGCCTGGGGCCACTGACTTGAAACCTGTGTTACAAGAGTGGGGAAGCATATCTCCTCGTTAATCAAGGGTGCCCTGTCCCAACTGGTTGAACTCAGCATTGTGGAAGTTCACAGTATGAGAAGTTCCTCCCACACAATAGCTTATCACTCCATCACTAAGCATGGCTCTTTCCATTGCTGAGTTACCTCTCTCTGACCATCATTTGACCTCTTTCATTGTCACCCAAAGCCTCCGTCTCCACACACCCTGTTACTCAGCCTTTCCGTGACTCTAAGACTAAGTCTACACTAGCACAGTAAGTGAACCTAATCTACGCAACTCCAGCTATGTGAATAAGGTAGCTGGTGTCGATGTACCTTAGGTCAAGTTACTGCGGGGTCTACACTGTGGGAGTGGACTAGGGGGTTGACAGGATAAAATCTCCCATTGACTTATCTTACTCTTCTCTTTACTAGACTCGCTAAACTGACTGCCGGTGGATCGATCTCAGAGCATCGATCCCAGCTGAGTTTAGACCTGCCCTGAGACTACCATAAGGTATCATAGCATTTTGAGGCAAAGTAGTTTTCCATTAGTCTATGTGAGGCCATGGTTCTTTTCAGTTTTACAGACAGACACTACACTTTCAGATAACCAAAGAGAAAAAGAAAGAATCAACAACGCTGAAGTTCTTTGTCATATGTACAGAGATAGTGAGGAAAATATACTTGATTTTTCTACGTTGAATCCATCAAAAAACCTGGAGGATAAACCTAATGTTTCTACTGGAATGTCATTATACAGGAAAACTGTTGTAGGAATTGAGGATATTCTACTAGAGCTGACTGGTGTGAGTTGTGAAACCATGTGTTTTTGAGAACTGGACTGCGGTATTTAACTACTACAGCACCTTTGAGTAAAAATAACTTATTGCTTTGCGCAGCTGATTTTGGAGTGGAACAGACTATGAACTTCCCTTGCGTCGCAGAGAGGGCTCTTTGTGATGTCCACGTGCCCACAGAACGAGGTGTCTTGTTTTCATGAACCTTTTCTCAGTTTTCTTCATTGTTCTTGTGAGGCTTAGATCACAGAATTCCCCTTGAAAGCTGCTAATTTATGTGCCAAGACTACTACTGCCCCTGATTTCCTGACCTAGCAGCTCAGGACTCCAGCACCCTGTCTTGTTGAGCCAGACACACCCGCCTGCTCCAACACAGACTCCAATTCACAATCTGAATTACTTGCCACACAGCTGCAGGGTTAACCTGAAAGCAGCTTACAGAATTGCTCTTGTCCATAACACTCAGATGTCCAATTGCCAATGGAGTCTAAATCCAAATAAATCCGTTTCACCCTGTATAAAGCTTATACAGGGTAAACTCAAATTGTTCGCCCTCTATAACACTGATAGAGAGATATGCACAGCTGTCCCTTCCCCTCCCCCGGTATTAATACCTACTCTGGGTTAATTAATAAGTAAAAAGTGATTTTACTAAATACAGAGAGTAGGACTTAAGTGGTTTGAAGTAGTAACAGACAGAACAAAGTGAATTACCAAGTAAAATAAAACAAAACACACAAGTCTATGTCTAATACAGTCAGAAACTGAATACAGATAAGATCCTCACACCCAGAGATTTTTCAATACGTTTCTTTCACAGACTAGATGCCTTCCTAGTCTGGGCACAAGCCTTTCCCCTGGTACAGCCCTTGTTCCAGCTCAGGTGGTAGACAGGGGATTTCTCATGTTGGCTGCTCTCCTCTCTTTGTTCTGTTCCACCCATTAATATATCTTTTGCATAAGGCAGGAATCCTTTGTCCCTCTGGGTTCCTCTGGGGTGAGCAGACACCCTTCAGGCTGCTTTGCGGAGCCCTTGGGGGATTTGCAGGGAGCTGGTAGGAAGTGGCCCATGTAGGCAGCAAGTATAACAGGCCAGGGGAGGCTAAACCTCCCTAGGCTGTTCAGCCCCCAACCTGCCTTTGAGAGAGGGGACACCGGGGGTGTGGTGTCCTGGCCTGCGCTCCACCCCCGATGTCCCCTCCTGTTATTTCCCCATGGCTCCACCTACACGGCACCTTTTCTTGTCCCTGCTCCGCCTCTCCGCTGAGGCCCCCTTTGCTTCTCGCTGAATCCTTCACTGAGTCCCTCCTGTTCTCCACTCTCCTTTCCCCATGGCCTTCTGCCCATCGCCTGTTCAGTCCCTCCTCTCCTACAGACCAGCCTCCCCTCTCCCAAGACCCCTACCACCTACCATTTTCCAGTGAAAACTGAACCATATTTAAAAGTGGGCCCTGGACTCCTGGCACTCCATGTTCCAGCCCCCTTAGCTGAGTTATTCCAGCATCAGGAGGCATAACAGCAGGAGGAGTCACACAGCTGGGCCAGGTATAGAAAAAGTAAGTTAAGGTAAGTGTGGGCCCCTTACTGAATGAGGGAGGCAACCTAGTGAGAGAGGATGTAGAAAAAGATAATGTACTCAAGCTTTTTTTCCCCTCTGTCTTCACAAACAAGGTCAGGTCCAAGACTGGTGCACCGGGCAGCAAAGCATGGGGTGGAGGTGATCAACCCTCTGTGGAGAAAGAAGTGATTCGGGACTTTTTAAAAAAGCTGGATGAACACATGTCCATGGGGCAGGATGTGCTGCATCTGAGGATGCTAAGAGAGTTGGCAGATGTGATTGCAGAGCCATTGGCCATTATCTTTGAAAAGTCATGGTAATTGATGGAGGTCCCGAATGATTGGAAAAAACTTATGTAGTGCCCATCTTTAAAAAAGGGAAGAAATAGGATCTAGGGAACCACAGGCCACTCAGCTTCAACTCAGTCCCTGGAAAAATCATGGAACAGGTCCTCAAGGAATCAATTCTGAAGCACTTAGAGGAGAGGAAAGTGATCAGGAACAATCAGCATGGATTCAGCAAGAGCAAGTCATGCCTGACTAACCTAATTACATTCTATGAGGAGATAACTGGCTCTGTGGATGAGAAGAAAACAATGGCTGTGTCATTCCTTGAATTTAACAAAGCTTTTGATATGGTATCCCACAGTATTCTTGCCAGCAAGTTAAGGAAGTATGGGCTGGATGAATGGGCTATAAGGTGGACAGAAAACTGGCTAGATCGTTGGGCTCAACGGGTAATTATCAATAGCTCCATGTCTAGTTGGCAGTTGGTTTCAAGCAGGGTGCCCCAAGTGCTGGCCCAGGGGTCGGTTTTGTTCAATATCTTCATTAATGATGTAGAGGATGGTGTGGACTGCACCCTCAGCAAGTTTGCAGATGACACTAAACTGGTAGGAGCGATAGATACATTGGAGAGTAGGGAGAGGATACAGAGGGACCTAAACAAATTAGAGAATTAGGCCAAAAGAAATCTGATGAGGTTCAACAAGGAGAAGTGCAGAGTCCATGCACTGTTACAGACTAGGAAACAAAAGACTAGGCTGCAGTTCTGCAGAAAAGGAGCTAGGGGTTACAGTGGATGAGAAGCTGAATATGAGTCAAAAGTGTGCCCTTGTTGCCAAGAAGGCTAACTACATTTTGGGTTGTAAAAGTAGGGGCATTGGCAGCAGATTGAGTGACGTGATTATTCCCTATATTTGACATTGGTGAGGCCTCATCTGGAGTACTGTGTCCAAATTGGGCCCCACAGTACAAGAAGGATGTGGAAAACTTGGAAAGAGTCCAGCGGAGGGCTACAAAAATGATTAGGGAGCTGGAGTATGACTTATGAAGAGATGCTGAGGGAAATGGAATTGTTTAGTCTCCAGAAGAGAAGAATGATGGGGGATTTGATAGCTGCTTTCAACTACCTGAAAGGGAGTTCCAAAGAAGATGGAGCTCGGCTGTTCTCAGTGGTACCAGCTGACAGAACAAGGAGCAATGATCTCAAATTGCTTTGGGGGAGGTTTAAATTGGATATTAGTAAAAACTTTTTCACTAGAAGAGTGGTGAAGCATTGGATTTGGTTAGTTAAGGAGGTGTTGGAATCTCCTTCCTTGCAGATTTTTACAATCAGGCTTGACAAAGCCCTGGCTGGGATGATTTAGTGGTAACTGGTCCTGCTTTGATCAGGGAGTTGGACAAGATGACCTCCTGAGGTCCCTTCCAACCCTGATATTCTATGATTCTTCATGTTAGGGAGGACATTGAAAAACAAAAAATCTTTTAGGACCAGTGGAATAAATGATCGCATTGGTCACTGCTGACATGTGTGACCAGCAGCAGAAGCACTCTACTTCCAACAAAAAAAGCAACAATGAAATATTGCCTTTTAGATACTAACAATAACAAACTAATTCAACTCAAAATATGAGCATAGACTACAGTCTTTGAATGGAAATAGAAATAAATAATGTAATAATGTTATTGTTGTTTTCACACTACATATATTTTGAGTTCCTTTTGGGTTATTCACCATTTTTCTTTGAAACACCTACCGCGTCTCATTGCAAATGTGAGCTGATAGCTTCGTAGAAGATTAGAAAGAGTCACCATCCTTCATGGTTGTTTGCCTTCTCAGAGGATCCTTGTACTGCCTTAATCAGGGGCCAACCTACCATGTCCAAATCTAGAGGTTAACATGTCATGTTAATATCAATTATCTCATCTCTGAAACCTTAACCCTTGGCTGAACTTATGAGTTCCATGTTCTGCAGTGTACCCTGCAGTTGCGAGTCTGTTCCAGAACTAGGGTAAACCTATTCAGTTATTTGTTCCATTCCCTTTTCAGCTCCCCAAAGTCAAGAGGGGTAACCGGTAGGCCATTTATCTATGCCAAAGGTTACAAACACTTCTATTAACTTGATCTAGTTAATCATATAAGATACATACCCGGAGGTTCCTGATGAATTACTATTATGAATAACATATACAGGAATTCAGCATAAACAAACCCCAAGAAAATAATATAATCAATCAAACCAGTGCGAAAACCCCCCACACATTCTGCAATACAGCAAGCTGGCAAGTTGGCCTTATGGGCTACAGCTCCCCACATACTTTAGGGAACCTGGACAACTGATGGGTTGGGTTTTAGTGACATTTAAAGAAATATGTTACTTGTCAAATCATCACATAAATGATAAGATCTGAAATGTATAACTTTGGAGACACATTCTTTCTTCATAAGGTGAATGTAACATCACTGCACAAGATGGCTTCCTAGAGACTGGTGTCGTATTAAGGCTATTTCCTTTTCTGTTTTATTATGGGGTTAGAGCAGTAAACCTGACATTCTTTAGTGGGCCTCTTGGACCCATTTCAGAAAAAATGAAAGCTTGGTCAAGGAACTGACTAAACAGTTGATCAACAACTAGTGTGAATCACTCCTTCCTCTCAGATTCAGTGTTTAGACACAATGAAGGCACCCACAGAAGTAATTCTCCTGAGCTAAAATGCCAGTAAATTTTGTGAACCTTCAGCTTTATAGACATAAATTTTAGTTTTGTTTTTCTCATTGTGCTGCAAAGAAAGATTCTGGACACGGTAAATGCAGTTTCAAAACTGCTACAATCCAGAGACACAGACCTATACAAAGCAGAAGAATTATTTCCCAAAGCCACTAAACTCGTAGCTACATTTCAAATTGAGTTCAAAGAAGCCAAATGTTGATCAAGTAAATGATCAGAAAAATGGGTCAGACAAATCAAGTCTGAAGAGAAGTGCTTGAGAAGGGCAAAAAGGCAGGGGAGTAGCTTGTTGTGTGGCAGATGAAGGAGGAGGAGATCAGATCTGATACTGGCTGCTCCAGGGAAGAATTTCCCCCTGAACAAGTGTACAAAGGTCCCTCTCTGAGGGTAGGCTTACACTACCCGCCGTATCGGCGGTTAGTGATCGATCTATCGGGGATTGATGTATCGCATCTCGTCTAGATGCGATACATTGATCCCCGAATGTGCTCCCCATCGACTCCAGAACTCCAGAATTCTACCACTGTGAGAGGCGGAAGCGGAGTCAATCTAAGTTGACTTCAGCTTCCCAACCCTTGTAGCTGAAGTTGTGTGTCTGAGGGTATGTCTACACTATGGGATTATTCCGATTTTACAGAAACTGGTTTTTTAAAACAGATTGTATAAAGTCGAGTGCACGCAGCCACACTAAGCTCATTAATTTGGCGGTGTGCATCCACGTACCGAGGCTAGAGTCGATTTCCCGAGCGTTGCACTGTGGGTAGCTATCCCATAGCTATCCCATAGTTCCCACAGTTTCCCCTGCCCATTGGAATTCTGGGTTGAGATCGCAATGCATGCTGGGGCAAAAACAGTGTCACGAGTGATTCTGGGTAAATGTCGTCACTCAATCCTTCCTCTGTGAAAGCAATAGTAGACAATCATTTAGTGCATTTTTTCCCTGGATTGCCCTGGCAGATGTGATAGCATGGCAACCATGGAGCCCGTTTAGCCTTTTGTCACTGTCACCTTAAGTGTAATGGATGCTGCTGATAGATGCGGTACTGCAGTGCTACACCACATCATTCATTTGCCTTTGCAAGGTAGCAGAGATGGTTACCAGCCGTATTGCACTGTCTGGTGCTTTGGAAATTGGTGATGATGGTTACCAGTCTTTTTATACTGTCTGCTACTGTCATGGGTGCTCCTGGTTGTCCTCACTGAGGTCAGCCAGGGGCGCATGGACAAAAATGGGAGTGACTCCCCAGTTCATTCCCTTCTTTATGTTTTGTCTAAAAATAGAGTCAGTCCTGCCTAGAATATGGGGCAAATCTACTAGAGAATGAGAGGGCACAGCCGCTCCGAGTCAGAGCCCCAGATATCCCGCAGAAATGATGATCTGCATGCCATTCTAGGGGGTGCCCCTGCAACAATCCCATCCGTTGCTTCCCTCCTCTCACACCCCTGCTGGGCTACCGTGGCAGCATCCCCCCCATTTGTGTGATGAAGTAATAAAGAATGCAGGAATAAGAAACACTGACTTTTTAGTGAGATAAAATGAGAGGGAGGCAGCCTCCAGCTGCTATGACAGTCCAGGCAGGACAGAATCTTCATTAGACATGAAAGGGAGCGGGTGGGGGGGGAGAGAGGAGCTCAGCCTCCAGCTGCTATGATGAGGACGGTTACCAAGCCTCTTGCACCATCTGCCTCTCCAGGAGACAAAGGTTAAAGAAGAGAATAATCAGGAGCCATTCCCATTTTTGCTCAGGCGCCCCCGGCCGACCTCACCGAGTCCAGTCAGGAGCACTCAGGGGATGATGAGGATGGTTTCCAAGCCTTTTGTACCATCTGCCATCAGGAAAGGAAGGGGAGAGGATGCTGCTGTTCAGCGCCGCAGCATCACATCTACCAGCCGCATGCAGTAGACATACTGTGACTTTGAAAAAAGGTGAGAAATGATTTTTTTCCCTTTTTATTCGTGGGAAGCTGGGATGGGGGGCAAATTGATGACATATACCCTGAACCACCCGGGATGATGTTTTTGACCCTTCAGGCATTGGGAGATCAGCCAAGAATGCAAATGCTTTTCGGAGACTGTGGGGACTGTGGGATAGTTGGAGTCCTCAGTCTCTCCTCCCTCCTTCCATGAGCGTCCATTTGATTCTTTGGCTTTCTGTTACATTTGTCACACAGCAGGAAATGAAATTCAAAAGTTCGCAGGGCTTTTCTTGTCTATCTGGCCAGTCCATTCCACTCCAGATTGCTGTCCGGAGCGGTCACAATGGTGTCCTGTGGGATAGCTCCCAGAGGCCAATACCGTTGAATTGCGGCCACAATAACCCTAATCCAAAATGGCAATACTAATTTGAGCTCTACTCCCCTCGTCTGGGAGGAATACAGATATCGATATCAAGAGCCCTTTATATCGAAATAAAGGGCTTTGTTGTGTGGACGGGTGCAGTGTTAATTCGGTTTATCGCTGCTAAATTCGGTATAAACGAGTAGTGTAGACCAGGCCTTAGATCAATACCCCTTTTCCCCACCACTCCGGTGTAGACCAGACTTGAGTGAAGGGACGGCCTGTTGCAAGCACAGCCTGAGAGGGAAGCATTCATCTCTCATATAAATGCTGGACTTGAGTGACCCCTTTATTTGCTTTTTGGGAAGAGCCCTTGCACTGACCTGGCCCTCGGAGGTTGCATCATACCACAGAAGAGACAATTGCTGCCGGAGAGGAAAGAAGAATGACCTCCCTACATGCAGCCCTCAGTGGGTGCCTTGGGTTGAGCAGACACCCTTAACGCTGCCTTAAGAACGATAGAGACTTTGAGGCATTTTCTGGGAGGTGGTAGGAAGTGGCTCAGGGAGGGCTACCTTTCGTAGGCAGTGGGTATAATAGGCCAGGAGTGAGTGGACCCTGTCTGTCACTTGCTGAGTCCTTCTTCTCCTCCCTTGAGGCCCTGCTTGCCAGTGAAAAACAGAACTACATTTAAAAGTGGGTCCTGGCTTCCTAGCCCTCTGTCTTACAGCCCTCTTATCTGAGTTGTTCCAGTATCAGCAGGAGGGATCCCACAGCAGGGTAAAGAACAGGAGCCAGACATCAACAATACCCACCAGATGAAGTGAAGAAACAAATTGACATAGTCAGAAAGCTACCCAGAAGTCACCTCCTACAGGAGAGACCTAACAAAGAAAGTAACAGAACACCACTAGCCATCACCTACAGTCCCCAACTTAAACCTCTCCAGTGCATCATCAAGGATCTACAGCCTCTCCTGAAGGACTATCCCTTACTCTCACAGACCTTGAGAGATAGGCCAGTCTGCTCTTATAGACAGCCCTGAAATCTGAAGCAAATAGTCGACAGAAACTACACACCGCAAAACAAAAACACTAACCCAGGAACAAAACCTGCCACAAACCCCTTGCTAAATACTCACACCTTCTTCTCAGTTGTTTGAAATTGGCCACTTTGTTTATATTGGTCTCAGTAGCATTACAAAAGTGATTTCCACTCCTTTTTGTCAACTGTTGAGAGTAGCCCACTTCCAGATGCAGTAAATTGGCTCATCAGCACTAGCACCCCACTTGGTAAGATAACTCTCATCTTTTCATATGCTGTGTATTTATACCTCCCTAATGGATGTTCCCATCTGTGCATCCGATGAAGTGAGTTTTAGCCCATGGAAGCTTACGCCCAAATAAATTTGTTAGTCTCTAAGGTGCCAGAAAGACTCCTTGTTGTTTTTGCTGATATAGATTCACACGACTTCCGCACTGAAATCTGCTGTAGTGTTGGTGATCACAGGGCCTGGAGAGGCTGAATCACCAGCAAAGCAGTGTGGAAATGGGCCAGCACAGCTGGGTCGTTAGAGGGGTGCAGCAGTTCTCATGGCTCTCAGACTGCACCCCAAGGGTGACAACCCATCAGGCTCATACCCTCTGGAACCCAAATCTGGCCGCAAGGCACCTATGACGCAAGTATGGGGCTAGGGACAGTAGGCCAAACAGGAGATCCAGATGTAGAAATTGTTTGGTTCCTTTACCAACATCTTCTCACCTGAGCAGCACACTGAAATAGTCCCAGGGCAACAGATCAGGCATATAACATGGCTGTTCCCTCGTAAACTGTGGGCTACCTTGTGAGATGAACTCCAGGACATTTTAGCACTGTGAGAGGTGAAGGAATCGCACAGTGAGTGGAGATGTCCCAATGTTCTAGCGCTGACTCAGGATATCATAAACCGTTTCTGCATCCATTTGCAAAAGATCAGCACAGTATTGAAATTTGATGCTTCCCTGATGCAGAGAGTAGATTAACTATTAGAACACTTAGTAGCTGTCAGATATATATTCAGCTTAACACCTCACAACGGCACACTGGCAAAAAACATTGATGCCAGAATCGTGGGAGAAGAAAGCCTTTTACACACCCTTTGTTTTGCATAAATTCAGCATTAGTTAATTTGGCCTCTACAGGGTGGCACTGATTTTTCAGAGGCTAATGGACTGGATATTAGAACTGCATGTGCAGTATGCAGCACCATGCTCTTACAATAAGTTTAAAATTGTTTTTAGTTCCATATCTTGTGGCAGCATTCCCACACATTGTGCAAACGGCAGTAAATTACACACAGAAAAGTCAGCCATCATCATTTGATACATTGAGCAGTTTGCAAGATACAATTTGCCCTGAAAATCTGAGCCCCTGTTCTTGGCAAATCATTTCTTTTCTCCTGGGAGCGGTTCTCAGGCTGAAGTTCTCCAGGGTCCATTTTCTGCTTTTCCAGCTGCTCACACAGAGTCCAGAGAATTGTATGGGAGTCCTGGCCAATTTGAAAATCCACAGGGATTGTACAGGGGAATCATAAAGGTCACTGTGCAGCACGCCGAAAGTCAGACATGTGACATTCATACGCTGATTCTCAAAACTCTGCCTTCCTGTTGTAGTAAAGAGATTTGCTCTACCTGCTGCGTGGGATTTTGGTGAGCTACCTATTTCTGCATAAAAGTGAGTGGTAAGGGCTCAGGAAGGTTTCCAGGGTTCAAATCAAGAACCATCTGGGCAGGAATTCACCAGCAGGGTGACTTGAATTGTTTAGTAGTGTCAGAAAAAGCAAGGGATTTCCCTGGAAAAATTGGAACTACAAATAGATTGAAAACAGTTTAGACAAATATCTGCATGTAAGTTCAATTTGTTTTCTCTTACTGTGTCCTTCTATCTTTCTCAGTAACTTTTATTTATTTATTTATTTATTTATTTTTGTGCTGTGTGGATTTTCCTGTGGTTTGCTCAAGGTTTCCAGTTCAGGAACCTCAGTGCCCTTTTTGGAAGTGCAGCCAAAGCTTCTGTAGTGAGTATCTGTGTTACCAGAGGGTTAACAAAAAGAATAGGCCACACACTGGCCGGATTCTGCTCTCACATTCTGCCTTTACTGGGTCACTCCAGATTGACACTGGCTTCTGTGAGAGCAAAATCAAGGTCCGTCTGTTTTGAAACTCCCAACTTTCATTCCCAGTCTCAGAACGCCTCCTGAATTGGGGGTTCCCTCAGACTCTCTCAGCACCCTAATAGAATAGTGCTCTCTGCAGCAGGACCCAAAGCCATGATTTTCACAGCCAGGACCAAAAGTTTAGCATTCAGAGTGAATCTGGTCCTCTTGAGATCAAAGGCAAAATTCCTGACTGAGCCAGGAGTTTGCCCTAAATCCACATGTAGTGACTTAAATCAATGCCCTGATTTACATCGGCCCTGAGCCTCCAGTGACTTCATCTGGAGTCGTCCCGAGGCCTCTAAGGATGGATGATTTTGTTCAGACCAAAGAAGAACTGACTGGTGAGTTGTTTAAATCTCATATTCACAGCCTTAAAGCTTCAAAACAATTAGGATAACCATCTTTTTTTCCAAGAGGGGTAGGGACAGAGAAACCCTTCATCTCCGTTTCTGGAGAGGATGAGAAGCATTAGAGGTTGTGTTGCAAATATTACCTGGGGAGGTCAAGGAACACACAGTATATGCGGAGGGTGTGAGCAGGACTGCGGGACATGCAGTATCCAGATCACAGTGGCACGGAGTCCTGAAACTATACAACATGGGGAATGGACATCCTCCTTGATGCACAGACCAAAGAGGCATCTTGAGGCCTCGTGGATCCGAGAGGTGTCTGAGACTTCAATGGGAAGTGGGTCACACTCTAACAGATGATCTCTGATACCATCCCCCACCCAGACCATACTTCCTTCCATGAGAAAGCCCACTATAGTTTTGTGGCAACATCAGCAATTGCCATCAGCGAAATCAGCCTCAGGAAGGGGTGTCTGGGTTTCTAATTGGCCACAATACATCAAAGCTTTGTGTCTTTTTGAAGAAGAGTTACTCACACTGGCTCCTTTTAATCCCACCTTCTCTCCTATTCCTGCTAGGTCTGTCCACCTCTCCTTCCCTGCACAGGTTGAGTTTCAGCCGGGGTTCGCTTTGCTCCAAAAAAGGCAGATCAGTCTCATCTCCCCCTTTTCTCCAGTGCAGGCAGACACTGAGTTTATCCTAGACTGAGGAGATAGTTCTGTGAGCTGTCGGTGTGGTGTGTTACACCTGGTTTTGGTCCTGGGTGAGGGGTATCACTGCGTGGCGGGGATGGAAGTTCTAGGGGTGGGAGATCTACATGGACAGGTGACCAGCACCAGGAGTTGTATGGAAGAAAGAGGGTGTACAGAGGCAGGCTGACAGTGCTGGAGGCTGTGGGGGCAGGTAGGGGGTGTACACAGAGAAATGGGCACTACTGAGGGTTGTGCAGGCAGGTAGGCTGTGTACAGTGACTGGCGAGTAGCACTGAGGCTTTGTGGGTGCTGTGACATTCTATACTGTAACCCCATATTCCTCATTTTCATATAATCAAGATCTTACATATAAAGCATGCCTTGTAAGGTATCAAGGGAAATGTCATGATCTGCTGAAAGTCATATCTCTATCCATATATGTATCATTAATGTATATGGACCTATGAGAATTCTGTTATATGGGGGTCACTAAAACGTGCTGTAAGTTGGGGAATCAGCCAGATATTAGCCCCCACCCTGAGGCAACAGCAAGGAAAGTAACAAACTCTCAGGCAGGGTGTCAGACAACCCATTAACACCCGTTGTCCAGCAAGGGAGCTACAATACACTGACTCACCTGCATGACGTCCCATAAAGGGAATTGCTCAGCCTTGCTTGCAGAGCTTCAGCAATGCCCCCCAGACATGTCTGGACGTGGGCTCCCCAAACACATGGGTCGAGGATGTATAACAGACAGAGCGGACACATACTGAGCCCTTCTCTGGCCGCCACCTTTGCTGCAAGCAACGAAGAGATTGAGAAAGAGGCAAGACTCCAACAGGGAGATTGGCCCAGGTTTAAGGAACAAACCTGTATACTAAGGACTGCAATATCCAGTGGGGTGAGAAAAACTGCTTCATCTTGATGTTGCCCAGTCGAATACGTTTGAGAGTTTAGACTGCATTTTTATATTTTATTTTATTTTGGTAATCATTCTGACTTTTTGCCTATCCCTTAATATCACTTAATATCTCTCCTTGTAGATAAAAATGTGTGGTTTATTCTACCTAAAGGAGTGTGTTTGTTTTGAAGCGTGTAAGAGACTCTCCTTGGGATAATAAACTTGGTGCATATCAATTTCTTTGTTAAACTGATGAACTCATCTAAGCTTCCAGCATCCAGTGGGCATAACTGGACAATGCAAGATGGAGGTTGCTAGGCTGTGTCTGGAACCATTGATACTGGCTAGTGTCATTCAGTCGCACAATCCAAGCAGCAGCTTACATGGCAGATGCTGTGCGTGAACAGCCCAGGAGTGGGGGTTCTCACAGCAGAGCAGGATCAGTCTGGCTCCCAGAGTCAAGGCTTGGAGTGACAGATCACTGGTCCAGATATCACCAGTGAGGAAAGTCACAGGGTCACAGAGGGGAATGTAGATGGACAGGTGGACAGTGCTGCTGAAATAATTTTTTCCTGTAGGATTGTTGATCTAAGGGCAGCTTTGAGACCTTTCCTGGTACAGAGTGTGTTTGGGAAGTTTCAGGGTCTCTTTGCCCTGATAAGCCACAGGACTGAAGCCTGGATGACGCATCCTTTACTCAGTTTTGTTCCCAATTGTTGTTGGTATGTTACTTCAGGCATTTCGCTGGTAGAAATAGCCATGGATATTTTGTGACAATGTCTCCCATATTGATCATAGTGATATCATTATTATATGATCATTGCATAATTATGATACATTTTATGCAAGATGGGTCATGTAAGATGTCATTGGAAAAATCATGACTTTTTGAATATTATTATCTGATTTGTATGCATGTTTGATTTTTGTCTGCAGTTATGAATATCGACTACTATCTGTATTTCATATATAATTATAACTGGGTAATGCCCACTAGGCAGGATGATTTCAGTCTAGATAACTGGCTGGGAAGGGCCTATTCAGGGCAATGAGCCATTGGAGGAAACAATGGAAATTTATCTCCCACCAGATGAGCCTCCCTGAGAATGCTTCAGACAGCCTATACATAATGGATGCTGTGATTTTACAAGGGGATGTCACCAGGGCTGGCTCTAGATTTTTTCCCACCCCAAGCAAAAACAAAATTGGCTGCCCCCCATCTTAACCATGACCTCCTCACCGCTCCTCCCTGCTGCCCCAGCCCTGGGCTTTCCACCTCCCCACACCTTCTGCCACCCCAGCCCTGAGCTCTCCCCCTGCACCCGCACCCTCCTACTGCCATGACCCTGTGTCACTAGTAACTCGCTCCCAGGGCAGGTCATTCAGCAGGAATTTTGGATGTGCCCAGGACACAGACAGGATTGATTCCCAAACCGTTACAGAGAGGCAGTAAAGTGGAACAATTTTCAACTTGTGTGACTGGAGGATATCTGGATACATATTATAAGACTGTTCTCAATAAACAAGGAAAAGTTGAGGTGCCTTTATTATTCTTTTGTTCCACTCTTTCTTTCTACGAGGAATTTGCCAATGCAATATCGTCTTCCTTTTAAACAAACAAACAAACAAACAAACAAACAAACAAACAAACAAACAAACAAACAAACAAACAAACAAACAAACAAACAAACAAACAAACAAACAAACAAACGGGAATGGCTGTTGAAAATAGCAATTTGAGTCCTAATAACCACTGAGAAGCATTTCTTGCTCCATTTTATCCTACTTTTTCTACAGCAAGTTACAGTGGATCAGAATATTTGATATGGGAGAAATGAAGTACCAGCTGCCCAAACTGAGCTTGAGCACTCCTGAATTTTGAGGTGTTCAAATCTGGAAGGCAGGTGCTGGGGAGAGGGAGAGGGCTGTGGCTCCGCAGGGGAGCATGGCAGCATGTATGCAGCAGTGTGTCTGGCTCCGCGCAGCGCCAGACACGCTGGTCTGAGTGGCATGGTAAGGGATTTGTGGGGTTTGTCAGGGGACAGGTAGGGGTTGGGGTCCTGGGGCGAAGTTGGGGGAGGTTTCAGGAGGGGCAGTCAGGGACAAGAAGGGAGGTTTATATAGCGGGTGGAGTCCCAAGGGGCAGTTAGAGGCAGAGGTCCCGGGAGAGTGCAATCAAGGGACAAGGAGCTGCGGCTCTTAGGGGGTGTGGTACTGGGGGGCTGTTAGGGGCAGGGGTCCCAAGATGGGGTGGTCAGGGAGCATGGGAGGTTGGATGAGGCGGAGGGTCGGGGGGGCAGTCAGGGGACAGGCAGTGGTTGGATAGGCATGGGAGTCCCAGGAGTTTGTCAGGGGACAAGTAGGGGGTTGGATCCTAGCGGGGAAGTTGGGGGGGTGTCTCAGAAGGGGGCAGTTTGGGACAAGGAGAAGGGAGGCTTAGATAGAGGGTGGGGTCCCAAGTTGATGTTAGGGGCAGGGGTCCTGGGAGGGGGCAATCAGGGGACATCGAGCAGGGGAGTTGAATGGGTTGGGGTTTTTGTGGGGGGCAGTTGGAGGGATTGAATGGTGGCAGGGTGGGGCTACCCTCCCTCTCTGTTGAGCGTCCTAGTTTTTGAATGTTAAAATGTGGTACCCTCCCCTTCAGAGGGCAGCTCGCCATTCACTGCAGGCTGCACCTTGAGGTCTCTGCTACCTCACTTCCTCCCCATTCTTTTCCTGTATGTGAGCAGGCCGAAGAACTCTGGACTCTTTCTGTAATTTTCCCACAAACTAGTCTTGAAACTAAGTTTTGAAACAAAGAGTTCCCGTCAGATGCTAAAGTTATATAAAGCAGGAAGTGACATTGTTGGTGGCTCTTCACTCCTCACTCAAGAAGACTCCTAGAATGTTAATAGCTAGAAAATATTTACCGTACTATTTGATATAAAGCGTGTAACCCCCTTGTTGTGCATCTCTCCCTTTACAGGCACCTTGAGCATTTCTAAGTCATATTGAAGCATCAGACACCTTATGGCAGCTTTCAACTTCACCCCCTCTGACCCTTCAACGTTCATCCTAATGGGAATCCCCGGCCTGGAGGCTGCCCACATCTGGATTTCCATCCCTTTTTCTACATTCTACATTATCAGCCTCTTGGGAAATTTCACACTTCTGTCTGTTGTAGCTAAGGATCAGACCCTGCACAAGCCGATGTACCTGCTGCTCTGCATGCTGGCGCTCACAGACATCGCCACACCTACCTTCATCGAGCCAAAGGCACTGGGCATATTTTGGTTCAATTTGAAAGGCATTACTATGGCTGGCTGCCTCACCCAGATGTTCTTCCTTCACATGGTTTCTGTTATGCACTCAGCCACCCTCGTGACAATGGCCTTCGATCGCTATGTTGCCATATGTAACCCTCTGAGATATGCTACCATTCTCACCAATGCACAAATAGCTAAGCTCGGGCTTGTATGTTTGATAAGAGCTGTTCTCTTCATTCTGCCCCTAACCCTGCTCCTGAGCAGGCAGCCATTCTGTGCCAACCACATTATCCCCCACACGCAATGCGAGTACACAGCTTTGTTCAAGATGGTGTGTGGGTACATTACAGTAACCAGGATATATGGCTTGGTGCTAATGTTTGTAGTTATGGGGTTTGACCTGACGCTCATTGCCCTGTCCTACGGTCAGATCATCAGGGCCATCCTCAGAATCACCTCTAAGAGAGCTCACCAGAAAGCTCTCAACACTTGCACAACCCACATCTGTGTGATGCTGACATATTATACCCCTAGCATCTTCTCCAATCTCACATACCGGTTTGGTCAAGGCATCGCTCCCCATGTTCACATCATCTTGGCTGATCTCTATCTCCTCATCCCTCCGATGCTCAACCCTATCATTTATGGAATCAGAACCAAAGAGCTTCGTGACAAAGTAGGTAAATACACCTGCGGAAAGTGATCACCTGGGGCCACTGACTTGAAATCAGTGTTACAAGCAGGGGGAAGTATATCTTCTCATTAATCAAAGGTGCCCTGTCCCAATTTGGTTGAGCTCAGCATTGTGGAAGTTCACAGTCTGAGAACTTCCTCCCAACCAATATCTAATCACTCCATCACCAAGCATGGCTTTTCCTTGCAGGCCCACCCAGAAGGGAGGTCAAGTGAGGCAATTTGTCCCAGGCCCTGGGCCCCACAGGGGCCCCCACAAGAGTTTTTTGTGGCCCCTGGAGCAGGTTCCTTCACTCACGGGGCCCGGACCCCCGGGGCTTCTGATCCCAGTCTTCGACGGCGAGGGGTCCTTCCACTCCGGGGAGGAAGGATGCACCGCTGCCAAATTCCCACTGAAGCGACCCGCTGCCGAAATGCAGCCAGGTCTTCGGCGGTAGTTCGGCGGTGGGGGGCCCTTCCATTTCGGGACCTGCCGCCGAAGTGCCCTGCAGATCCGCAGCAGGAGCCCCCCACTGCCAAATTACCACCAAAGACCAGGCTGCACTTCGGTGGTGGGTCCCGCTTCGTGACTCTAAGACTATGTTTACACTAGCACGGTAAGTGAACTTACTCTACGCAACTCCAGCTACATAAATAAAGTAGCTGGAGTCGATGTACCTTGGGTCAAGTTACTGCGAGGTCCACACTGTGGGAGGGAGCATAGGTGTCGAAAGGAGAAAATCTCCTGTTGACTTACCTTAATCTTCTTTTTACTAGACCCGCTAAATTAACTGCTGGTGGATCGATCTCAGAGCATCTATCCCAGCTGAGTGAAGACCTGCTCTGAGACTACCATAAGATATTATAGCATTTTGAGGCAAAGTAGTTTTCCATTAGTCCCTGTGCGGCCATAGTTCTTGTCAGTTTTACAAACAGAAGCTACACTTTCAGGTAACCAAAGAGAAAAAGAAAGAATCAGCAATGGTGAAGTTCTTTGTCATATGTACAGTGATTCGGTGAGCAAAATGTACCTGATTTTTCTACACTGAATCCATCACAAAATCTGGAGGATAAACCTAATGTTTCAAATGGAAAGTCATTATACAGGAAAACTGCTGTAGGAATTGACATTCTACTAGATCTTACTGGTGAGAGTTGTGAAACCGAGTGTTTTTGAGAACCAGACTGTGGTATTTAACTACTACAGCACCTTTGAGTAAAAATAACTTATTGCTTTGCGCAGCTGATTTTGGAGTGAAACAGACTATGAACTTCCCTTGCGTCGCAGAGAGGGCTCTTTGTGATATCCCCGTGCCCACAGAGCGAGGTGTCTTGCTTTCATGAACCTTTCCCATTTTTGCTCATTGTTCTTGTGAGGCTTAGATCACAGACCCCCCTTTGGAAGCTGCCAATTCATGTGCCAAGACTACTTCTGCCCCTGATTTCCTGACCTGGCAGCTCAGGACTCTAGCACCCTGTCTCGTTGAGCCAGACAAACCCGCCTGCTGCAGCACAGACACCAAATCACAATCTGAATTACTTGCCCCACCCTGAAAGCAGCCAACAGAAGTGTTCTTGTCTTTAACACTCAGATGCTCAACTCCCAATGGGGTCTAAAGCCAAATAAATCCATTTTACCCTGTATAAAACTTATACAGGGTAAACTCAAATTGTTCGCCCTCTATAACACTGATAGAGAGATATGCACAGCTGCCCCCTCCCCTGCCCCGGTATTAATACCTACTCTGGCTTAATTAATAAGTAAAAAGTGATTTTATTAAATACAGAAAGTAGGATTTAAGTGGTTTCAAGTAGTAACAGACAGAACAAAGTGAATTACCAAGTAAAATAAAATAAAACACACAAGTCTATGTCTAATACAGTCAGAAACTGGATACAGATAAGATCCTCACACCCAGAGATGTTTCAATACGTTTCTTTCACAGACTTGACGCCTTCCTAGTCTGGGCACAATCCTTTCCCCTGGTACAGCCCTTGTTCCAGCTCAGGTGGTAGACAGGGGATTTCTCATGTTGGCTGCTCTCCTCTCTTTGTTCTGTTCCACCCATTAATATATCTTTTGCATAAGGCAGGAATCCTTTGTCCCTCTGGGTTCCTCTGGGGTGAGCAGACACCCTTCAGGCTGCTTTGTGGAGCCCTTGGGGGATTTGCAGGGAGCTGGTAGGAAGTGACCCATGTAGGCAGCAAGTATAATAAGCCAGGGGAGGCTAAACCTCCCTAGGCTGTTCAGCCCCCAACCTGCCTTTGAGAGAGGGGACACCGGGGGTGTGGTGTCCTGGCCTGCGCTCCACCCACGATGTCCCCTCCTGCTATTTCCCCATGGCCCCACCTACACGGCACCTTTTCTTGTCCCTGCTCCGCCTCTCCGCTGAGGCCCCCTTTGCTTTTTGCTGAATCCTTCACTGAGTCCCTCCTCTCCTCCACTCTCCTTTCCCCATGGCCTTTTGCCCACCACCTGTTCAGTTTCTCCTCTCCTACAGACCAACCTCCCCTCTCCCAAGACCCCTAACACCTACCATTTTCCAGTGAAAACTGAACCATATTTAAAAGTGGGCCCTGGACTCCTGGCACTCCATGTTCCAGCCCCTTTAGTTGAGTTGTTCCAGCATCAGCAGGTGTAACAGCAGGAGGAGTCACACAGTGGGCCAGGTATAGAAGAAGGTCAAAGTAAGTCAAGGAAAGTGTGGGCCCCTTACTGAATGGGGGAGGCAACCTAGTGAGAGAGGATGTGGAAAAAGCTAATATACTCAAAGCTTCTTTTGCCTCTGTCTTCACAAAAAAGCTCAGGTTCCAGACTGCTGCACTGGGCAGCAAAGCATGGGGAAGAGGTGACCAGCCCTCTGTGGAGAAAGAAGTGATTCAGGAATATTTAGAAAAGCTGGATAAGCACAAGTCCACGTGGCTGGATGTGCTGCATCTGAGGATGCTAAGGGAGTTCGCGGATGTGATTGCAGAGCCATTGGCCATTATCTTTGAAAACTCATGGTGATCGAGGGAGGTCCCAGATGACTGGAAAAAGGCTAATGAAGTGTCCATCTTTAAAAAAGGGAAGAAGGAGGATCCAGGGAACTACAGACCAGTCAGTCTCACCTCAGTCCCTGGAAAAATCATGGAGCAGGTTCTCAAGGAATCAGTTCTGAAGCACTTAGAGGAGAGTAAACTGAGCAGGAACAGTCAGCATGGATTCACCAAGCGCAAGTCATGCTTGACTAACCTAATTGCCTTCTTTGATGAGATAACTGGCTCTGTGGATGATGGGAAAACAGTGCCTGTGTTATTCCTTGACTTTGGCAAAGCTTTTGATATGGTATCCCACAGTATTCTTGCCAGCAAGTTAAGGAAGTATGGGCTGGATGAATGGGCTATAAGGTGGATAGAAAGATGGCTAAATCATTGGGCTCAATGGATAGTGATCAATGGCTCCCTGTCTAGTTGGCAGTCAGTTTCAAGCGGAGTGCCCCAAGGGCTGGCCCTGGGGTCGGTTTTGTTCAATATCTTCATTAATGATGTAGAGGTTGGTTTGGTCTGTGTCGTAACCCTAAACCTTTGCTCGAGTCGTTGGCCGGGCCAATTGCCGGTCAAAGCAAAGCCGTGCCCCAAATAAGGCAAGAGCCGTATAAGCCAGAGCCGTATGCAGTAATGCAAGTGTATTATGAACAAACGAGTAGTATGTCAGGTGCCGCCCCTGTGAGCCATATATAGATATGCAAGCCTGCCTCGGACAAAGAAGCGGTGTGCCGAGTGCAGCCTCTGCTGACGTAAGGGGCTCCAGCTTGGAACCTGGAAGGCGAAGGAGCTAGGAACCAATCCAATGCGGTCATACAAAGGAAAACCAATCCAAAATTGACACGAGTAAAAGCCCCCAGACAAAACTGTAGCCTGTGCAAAATCAGTAGGAGTCCCCGCATGTCAGCTGGGAGGCCTGATCACCCTCTTAGCCAGGGAAACCCTCCGTTTTTACTGGCTCGTGTCATGTCTTGTCATATAAACAAAACCACATCCCCTAATTTGCTGTGTGCTTGACGTCTATACTGCTGGTCAGTTACATCTGGAGTGTGGTATCCGTATTTTGTAACTTCTGCAGGCATCCTGCTTTTGCTAATTCACCCCCGTCTCTACCCTCCTTCTTCTGTTTTCTGCCTGTTGTTTTATTATGGTTAGCTTTGTTTTTGCAGCCTCTTTTATTGCCTTTTCTCTACCCCCCTTCTTCTCTCCCTGCCTTCTATTTCACTCTGTGTGTAAGGGAAACGGTTAGTTTTGCTTTTACAGTCTGGGTTTTTTTTTTGTTTTTTTTTTTGCCTTGCTTCCCCTTTTTGTATGAAAAAGTGCATGGTTTAAGTAGATAAGAATTATAATTAACAAGTTGCTTTCCCTGGCCCAAATTGTAACCTCTCCCCATCACTAAAATAAACACAGCCATTTGGCTTTAAATTCAATTTTATTGTGTCTCGTTGTTCCTCCCCCATTAAAATACTACTCGAACCTTACGTGTCGCAGACATGGAGTCACGAACAGGATTGGGGGAGGAAAATTGCTCTCCACCACTGACTCATGTTAATTGTCCGTGGCAAACCAAGGCCACCAACAAGACCTGCGATGATGAGTTTATCCATTTCCAGCATCATGTTTTGCTCGATCGGGGGCACTCTGACGGAAATAGCTGAAATTGCATTATTGGGGTTGGCTACTCGAGCCAGACCTATACTGCTAGCCTATCTATCGGTGCCCCATGCTGTCTTTTAACATGTCACGTGGGCCTCCGGCTAAACCCCATGGAGGCCAGTTATAAGCCAACCTGCATCAAGTCTGGGGAAGCTGGTGCTGGCACTGATCCACCGCTCTTGTGGAAAGATGCCTAAAAGGTTTTGAAAGCAGCCGGTGGCACCTGCCCATCCACCATTAACCCCCCAAGGTTCCCAAGCGGGGGCCCCGCACATGAGCTCGTAATTCAACTCATTCAGGAATTAGAAAGTGGAAAAATATCTAAAAAGCTTCGTCCTGACCAGTATAAACCAGAAACCGTTGCCAGCGCCTATCATAAAATTCTGGTCTGGTCCTGGATAAATTACCTGTATTCATGGGAGCCTTAACTTCCACCACACGAGAAATAGCTGAGGCCCCTAAAGTCCCCGATATACCCCAGCCACAGCCTGAAACCCCTGAATCCTCCCTCATTAAAACACTACTCGGACCATACGTGTCGCAGACAGACAGCACCCTCAGCAAGTTTGCAGATGACACTAAACTGGGAGGAGTGGTAGATACACTGGAGAGTAGGGAGAGGATAGAGAGGGAACTAAACAAATTAGAGGATTGGGCCAAAAGAAACCTGATGAGATTCAACAAGGAGAAGTGCAGAGTTCTGCACTTTGGACAGAAGAATCCCATTCACTGTTACAGACTAGGGACTGAATGGCTAGGAAGCAGTTCGTCAGAAAAGGACCTACGGGTTACAGTGGACTAGATGCTGGATATGAGTCAACAGTGTGCCTTTGTTGCCAAGAAGGCTAACGGCATTTTGAGGTGTATAAGTAGGGGCATTGCCAGCAGATTGAGGGACGTGATCATTCCCCTCTATTCGACATCGGTGAGGCCTCATCTGGAGTAGTGGGTCCAGTTTTGGGCCCCACACTACAAGAAGGATGTGGAAAAATTGGAAAGAGTCCAGCGAAGGGCAACAAAAATGATTAAGGGGCTGGAGCACATGACTTATGAGGAGAAGCTGAGGGAACTGGGATTGTTTAGTCTCCAGAAGAGAAGAATGAGGGGGGATTTGATAGCTGCTCTCAGCTACCTGAAAGGGGGTTCCAAAGAGGATGGATCTAGACTGTTCTCAGTGGTGCCAGATGACAGAACAAGGAGCAATGGTCTCAAGTTGCAGTGGGGTAGTTTAGAGGTGTGGACTCACCCCTTCATCGCCTCCTGTTGGTTACTTCCGGGAATTAGCTCATTCCACCTCTGGAGCACCCCTGCTGGCTGGTGATCCACCTGTCCTCTGGCCCCTATGTCCCTCCTTGGACCTGGTGCCCTTTTACATGGGGTGCTGCCACCTGGCAGTAACCCCTTTCTCTCAGGATCTCCCCTCTTCAGTGAACCCTCACCACTATCCCCACCTCACCTCAGTATCAGGCTACTGCCAGTCATCATCTAGCCCCACACCCTGGGGCAGACTGCAGCCTACTCATCACTGGCAAGGTTAAGTTTGGACCTGCTGCCTTGGCCTACCCCTGGGTTGCCTTCTGAAACCCCTAGTATCTCTTTGCCTTCTGGTAGTCCACAGCCTGGGGCTTTCCAGGCTGGAGCTCCCCAGATCCTCTGCCTTTCCCCAGCCCTGCTCCACTAAGGTATTCTAGTGTAGCTCCCTGCAGCCAGGCCCAGCTCCCTCTACAGGCAGAGGGAGACTTTCTGGGCTTCTGGCTTCTCTGCCTTTATATGGCTAGCTGGGTCTGTTTGGGACATGCCTCTAGTTGCAGCCACTTCCCCCAATCAGTGCAGCCTAAAGGCTGCTTTGTGCAGCCACAAACCCCTCCCAGGCCTGTTTTTAACTCTTCAGGGCAGGAGTGGGGAGTCCACCCCGCTACAGGGAGGTTTAAATTCGATATTAGGAAAAACTTTTTCACTAGGAGGGTGAGGAAGCACTGGAATGCGTTACCTAGGGAAGTGGTGGAATATCCCTCCTTACAGCTTTTTGAGATCAGGCTTGACAAAGCCCTGGCTGGGTCGATTTAGTGGAAACTGGTCCTGCTTTGAGCAGGGGGTTGGACTAGATGACCCCCTGAGGTCCCTTCCAACCCTCATATTCTATGATTCTATGATTCTTCATGTTAGGGAGGACATGAAAAAACACAAAATCTTGTATGAGCAGTGGAAGAAATGATCGCACTGGTCACTGCCGACGTGTATGACCAGCAGCACAAGTACTCTACTTCCTACGAAGAAAGCAACAATGAAATGTTGCCTTTTAGAGACTAACAATAACGAACTAATTCATCTCAAAATATAGACATTGACTACAGCCTTTGAATGGAATTAGAAATAAATAATATAATTATGTTATTGTTGTTTTCACACTCCACATATTTTGGGCTTCTTTTGGGTTATTCATCATTTTTCTGTGGAACACCTGCCACGCCACAATCAGGATACTAGCAGGGCTGGCTTTAGGAAGTGCGGGGCCCAATTCAAACATTTTCGACGGGGGTACCGGCAGAGATGACAAAAAAAAAAAAAGTAAAAAAAAAAGCCTTTCATTTCTTAGCAACTGGTTCCCTATGAAAAGTTCTGATTTAAGGAATGTGCCACAGCATGTATTTTTTGTACTGATAGTGTTATCGTATGTCCGTATTTTCCCTGGAGGAATTTTTATATTTTAAAAATTCCTCCCGGATGGCGATTTAAGAACCAAAAAGCCTGACATGTCCGGGAAAATACAGATGTATGTTAACCCTACCTAAAGTTATTTTTAAAAAAGATGAGCCTGAACTAGAAATGAGCTCCCTGGGGATGTGCTAGGGTGTCCCAATTTTATAGGGGGAGTCTCAATTGTGGGTTTTTTTTCTTATATAGGAGCCTATTACTCTCCACTTCTGTCCCAATTTATTCACACTCGCTGTCTGGTCACCCTAGGGTGCGTACATGTGTGGGTCTTAGCTGCTCCCTGCCCCCCTCATTGAAGCAGGTGTGCAGGTTACTGACCTGGGAACTGCAGGGCACCAGTGGACATGGGGCTGGCTGGAGGCAGGGCAGGGGCTGACTGGAGGTAGGGTCTGGCTTCAGGCAGGACAAGGGGTGTGGGGCAGGTTGGAGACAGGGGGTGTGGGGTGGGCTGGCTAGCTTCAGGCAGGGCAACAGGGAGTACAGCAGGGGTTGGCAGGTCTGGAGACAGAGGAGTGCGGGACTGGCTGACTTTAGGCAGCGAGGTGCAGCAGAGGTTGGCTGGAGACAGGGCAGGGGGTGCAGAGCTGGTGCGGGCAGGGGTGTGTGTGGGGCTGACTGGCTTTGGGAAGAGCCACGGGGGTGCAGCAGGACTTGGCTGGAGATGGGGCAGGGGTGCAGGCATGCAGGTTTTTATTTTGAATTTGATTATCGTTTCATAGCTTTGTTGCTAATATGAAGACACTCCTGCTGAGGCTTGTATTTTTTTTTTAATGTAATCTATAGTAGGTATCTAACAAACACTGTCATTTGGTATTTGATGTATAGATGAATATATTGATCAAAAAAACTTTGTTTCAATAAATACCTTGCAAAGGTGAGCTGATAGCTTGATAGAAGATTAGAAAGAGTCACGATCCTTCATGGCTGTTTGCCTTCTCAGAGGGTCCTTGTACTGCCTTAACCACGTACCAACTTACTATGTCCAAATATAGAGATTAACATTTTCTGACAGATATTCTTATGTATTAATATCAATCATCTCATCCCCAACAGTCCCCGCAGCTGCTTGAAGGGGGTGTAGTCAACTCTCGTGATGGTAGTTGCGGGTTCTGGCAAGCCAGGGTAAAGGATTAATTTGGATAAATAGATAAGGAAGAATCAGGGCCCATACCAGGTGCAGGGGTCAGCCTGGGATGACTTTAGAAAGGAAATGGAGGAAGTGTTAGGGGACCCAGAGAGATGAGGGGTGGCTGAGGAGCCCACCCTCCTTTGGTATATGGACAGAGGAAGAAGGCTCCTGCCCATGGGGACTGGATGCCTTCCAGGGAAAGAAGGCACTTCAGTCCACTTGTGAGAGGTTTGAAGTAAGGGCAGCATTGTGGGAAGCTGCCAGTAATCTTTCAAGTTTGGTGCTGTTTCAGCAGGGGTTGCTGAAGTGTTCTAAATTACTTAGAGTGGTTAAAAATTATTTAGCACAATAGGGTTTAGAGTCAGAAGCAGAGTTAACAGACTAGTTTTAGAGACAGGAGCACACTTCTCAGCTTAAGGCTGCCTAACTACATCTTAGCTGAAGGCCTTTGCCTGTCACAGTAAGAGAAGGCCATTCCACAGATAGTAATCTTTGATTCTTTCATTTATACCTCTGTAACTAGCCAAGTGATAAGAAAACACCTTATATGATGATGGGGATGGGTCTGTTCCAGAACTAGGGTAAACATATTCAGTTATTTGTCCCATTCCCTACTCAGCTCCCCAAAGTCAAGAGGGGTAACCGGCAGGCCATTTATCTATGCCAAAGGTTGCAAGCACTTCTACTAACTAGTTCTACTTAATCATACAAGATACAGGCCTGTAGGTTCCTTGCATTATGGCCAAATATTATGAATAACTATTATGAATAATATATACTGGAATTCAGCATAAACAAACCCCAAGAAAATAATATAATCAATCAAACCAGTGGGAAAAAACCCACACATTATGCAATACAGGAAGCTAGCAAGTTGGCATTATGGGCTACAGCTCCCCACATACTTTAGGGAACTGGGACAACTGATGGGTTGGGTTTTAGTGACATTTAAAGAAATAAGTAACTTGTCAAATCGTCATATAAATGATAAAATCTGAAATGTGTAACTTTGGAGACACATTCTTTCTTCATATGGTGAATGTAACATCACTGCACAAGACGGCTTCCTAGAGACTGGTATCGTATAAAGGCTATTTCCTTTACTGTTTTATTATGGGGTTAGAGCAGTAAACCTGACATTCTTTAGTTGGCCTCTTGGACCCATTTCAGAACAAATGAAAGCTTGGTCAAGCAATTGACTACAAAATTGATCAACAACTAATGTGAATCACTCTTTCCTCTCAGATTCAGTGTTTAGACACAATGAAGGCACCCACAGAACTGATTCCCCATGAGATAAAATGCCATGGAACCTTCAGCATTATAGAAATAAATGGAAAACTTTAGTTCTGTTTTTCTCATTGTGCTGCAAAGAAAGATTCTGGACATGGTAAATGCAGTTTCAAAACTGATACAATCCAGAGACACAGACCTATACAAAGCAGAAGAATTATTTCCCAAAGCCACTAAACTCATAGCTACATTTCAAATTGAGTTCAAAGAAGCCAAATGTTGATCAAGTAAATTATCAAAAAAATGGGTCAGACAAATCAAGTCTGAAGAGAAGTGCTTGAGAAGGGCAAAAAGGCAGGGGAGTAGCTTGTTTTGTGGTAGATGATGGAGGAGATCAGAGCTGATACTGGATTCTCCAGGGAAGAATCTCCTCCTGAGCAAGTGTACAAAGGTCCCTCCCTAAGGGTATGGCTACATTACCTGCTGTATCGGCGGTTAGTGATCGATCTATCGGGGATCGATGTATCTCGTCTCTTCTAGATGCGATACCTCAATTCCCAAACATGCTCCCTGTCGACGCTGGAACTCCACCAGGGTGAGAGGTGGAAGCTGAGTTGACGGGGAGAGCGGTGGCCGTCGATCCCATGCCATGAAGAGGCGAAGTAATTCGATCTAAGATACATCGACTTCAGCTACGCTACTCTCCTGTAGCAATCTGGGAGCTGAGCTTGTTTGTGAAGACAAAGGCAAAAAAAGCTTTCAGTACGTTAGCTTTTTCCACATCCTCTGTCACTAGGTTGCCTCCCTCGTTCAGTAAGGGGCTTACACTTTCCTTGACTTTCTTCTTGTTGCTAACATACCTGAAGAAACCCTTCTGCACTCTTAACATCTCTTGCTAGCTGCAACTCCAAGTGCGATTTGGCCTTCCTGATTTCACTCCTGCATGTCTGATCAATATTTTTATACTCCCCCCTGTCCAATCTTCCACTTCCTGTAAGCTTCTTTTTTGCGTTTAAGATCAGCAAGGATTTCACTGTTAAGTCAAGCTGGCTGCCTGTCATATTTATTATTCTTCCTACACATTGGGATGTTTTTTTCCTTCAACTTCAATAAGGATTCTTTAAAATACAGCCAACTCTCCTGGAATCCTTTCCCCTCATGTTATTTTCCCAGGGAATCCTGCCCATCAGCTCCCTGAGGGAGCCAATATCTGCTTTTCTGAAGTCCAGGGTCTGTATCCTGTTGCTCTCCTTTCTTCCTTGTGTCAGGATCCTGAACTCGACCATCTCATGGTCACTGCCTCCCAGCTTCACGTCAACTTTTGCTTCCCCTACTAACTCTTCTCTGGGGTAGGTTCAGGGCGCTATTGCTTGCCTCTGAACCAGTTCTTAATCACTCCACTAGTGTCCTGGGAGGAGGGGAGTGGAGATGGAGGGACCTGGGCCCGCCCTCTACTCCAGGTCCCAACCCAGGGGCCCTGGGAGTTGTGGTGAACCACTTGACTTAGTGGTTCCTTCCCCTGGGTTACTTCCCTCTCATACCCTTCAGCTTGTGAAGGGCTTCTTGCCTCTCTTCTACACAAGCCTGGTGCCCCTTACCTAGGGTTTCTTTTGGACTTCACAATCCCCCGCAGCACTCCTCCAAACCTTCTATTTCTCTCTGGTCAAACTCTTCTTCTTCTGCAACCTGCACTTTGCTCCAATCCAACCTTTCTCCTTTAGCTCCCACCCTGTCTGACTGAAGCAGGGGTTTTTATCACATGACTGGAGTCAGGTGCTCTAATTGGAGTCAGGTGCTCTAATGGGAGTCAGGTGCTCCAATTAATTGAAAGCAAACCTGCCTCCCTTGGCAGGGAATAAGGCCCCCTGCTAACACTCTTATGCTGCCCTCTGGCCATGCTGTATCACAATAGGATGTCTGAAGCATTCTCAGGGAGGCTCATCTTGTGGGAGATAAGTTTCTTTTAATGCCTACTGTTTCATCCAATGGCTCATTGCCCTGAATAGGCCTTTCCCAATCAGCTATCTAGACTGAAATCATCTTGCCTAGTGAGTGTTACCCAGTTGTAACTGCATTTTAAATACAGCTAAGTAGTCAATATTCATAACTGCAGACAAAAATCACACATGCATACAAATCAGATAATAATATTTAGAAAGACATAATTTTTCCAATGACATCTTACATGACCCATCTTGCATAAAACGTATCATAATTATGCTATAATCACATAATAATAATATCACTATGATCAATATGGGGTACATTGTCACAAAATATCCATGGCTATTTCTACCACTGAAATGCCTGAATTAACGTAACAACAATTGGGAACAAAATGAGTATAGGTTATGTCATCGAGGCTGAAGTTCTGTGGCTTGCCAGGTCAAAGAGACCCTGAAAGTTCCCAAACCCACTCTGTACCAGGAAAGGTCCCAAAGCTGCCCTTGGATCAACAACCATACAGAAAAAAATTATTTGAGCAGCACTGTCCACCTATCCGTCTACATGCTACTCTGCAACCCTGTGACGTTCCCCTCTGGTGGTATCTGAACAGTCATCTGCTAAGTCACTCCAATCCTTGACTCTTGGAGCCAGACTGACCCTGCTTTGCTGTGAGAATCCCCACTCCTGGACTGTTCATGCACAGCCTCTGCCACGTAAGCTGCTGATTAGATTCTGCTAGTGAATGACACTTGCTAATATCTCCAGTCCCAGACACAGACCTGGGAACCTCCGTCTTGCCAGTTCCAGTTATGCCCACTGGATGCTGGAAGATGAGATGAGTTCATCAGTTTAACAAAGAAATTGACATGCACCAGGCTTCTTATCCTCAGGGAAGTCTCTTACATGCTTCAAACCAAACACACTGCTTCAGGTAGAGTAAGCAACACATTTGTTAAATCCAAAGAGAGATGTTAAGTGATATTAAGTGATAGGCAAAAAGTCAGAGTGGTTACCAAAGTAAAATAAAATAAAATATAAAATTGCAGTTTAAACTCTCAACCCTATTCGACTGGGCAACATCGAGATGAAGCTGTTTTTCTCACCCCACTGAATATAGCAGTCCTTAATATACAGGTTTGTTCCTTAAACCTGGGCCAATCTCCCCGTTGTTTTGTTTTCTTCTCAATGTCTTTGTTGCCTGCAGCGAAGGTGGCAGCCAGAGAAGGGCCCAGTATGTGTCCACTCTGTCTGTTTTATACCCTCAGTTCATGTGTTTGGGGAGCACACGTCCAGGCATGTCTGAGGGGCATTGCTGAGTCTCTCCAAGCAAGGGTTAGCAATTCCCTTTGTGGCTCCTCATGCAAGTGAGTCATTGCACTGTAGCTCCCTTGCTGGACAATGGCTGTTGATGGGCTGTTTGACACCCTGCCGGGGGTTGTTACTTTCCCTGCCGTTGCCTCAGGGTGGGGGCTAATATCTGGCTGATTCCCCAACTTACAGCATGTTTTAGTGACCACCATACAACAGAATTCTCATGGCTCCATATACATTAATGATACATATATGGAGAGAGACATGACATTCAGCACATCATGATGTTTCCCTTGATACCGTACAAGGCATGCTTTATATGTAAGATCTTGATTATCTGAAAATGAGGAATATGGGGGTTACAGTACCCTCCCCCAAGCTACAGACTGTCACAGCACCCACAAAGCCTCACTGCTACCTCCTGTCACTGTACACACACCGCCTGCCTCCACAACCCTCAGCAATGCCCAATTCCCTGTGTATACTCCCTACCTGCCCCCACAGCCTCCAGCACTTCCAGCCTGCTTCTGTACACCCCTCTTTCTTCCACACAACACCTGGTGCTGGTCACCTGTCCATGTAGATCCCCCAACTCCAGAACTTCCACCCTGCCACACAGTGATACCCCTCACTCAGGACCAAAACCAGGTGTAACACACCACAGTGACAGCTCACAGAACTATTTCCTCAGACGAGGTTAAATTCAGTGTCTGCCTGCACCGGCGAAAAGGGAGAGATGAGACTGAACTGCTTTTCTGGGGGCAACGGGATCCCCGGCTGCAGCTCAACCTGTGCAGGGAAGGAGAGATGGACAGACCCAGCAGGAGAGGGAAAGGAGGTGGGAGTAAAAGGAGCCAGTGTGAGTAACACTTCTTCAAAAAGACACAAAGCTTTAATGTATTGCGGCCAGTTAGAAACCCAGACACTCCTTCCTGAGGCTGCTTTTCTGTGTTGGCAATTGCTGATGTTGTCACAAAACTGTAGTGGGCTTTCTCATGGAAGGAAGTATGGTCTGGATGGGAGATGGTGTCAGAGACCATCTGCTAAAGTGTTGCTCCCTTTCCATTGTAGTCTCAGACATCCTCCAGACTCAGGAGGCCTCCTGACGCCTCATTGGTCTGTGCATCAGGGAGGATGTCAATTAGCTATGTTGCAAAGTTACAGGACTCTGTGCCACTGAGATCTGGATATTTCACGTCCCACAATCCTGCCCACACCCACCGCACACACTATGTTTTCCTGGACCTTTCCAGGTAACATTTGCAACACAACCTCTAATGCTTCTCATCCTATCCAGAAACGGCGATGCAGGATCTCTTTCCTCCTATCTCCCCTTCAAAAAAAATTGTTATCCTAATTGTTTTAAAGCTTTAAGACTGTGAATATGAGATTTAAGCAATTCTCCCATCAGTTCTTCTTGGGTCTCAAATAGCTCATCTGTCCTTAGAGGCCTCGAGGCAACTCCAGATGAAGTCACTGGAGGCTCATGGCCGATGTAAATCAGGAAATGTATTTGTCTGTTAGTCTATGAGGTGCCACAGGATTCTTTGCTGCTTTTACAGAACATTTCTTTAACTCACTACATGTGGATTTAGGGCAAACCCCTGGCTAACATAGGAATTTTGCCTTTGATCTCAAGGAGACCAGATTCACCCTGAATTTTTAACTTTTGGCTCCTGGCTGTTGAATTCAAGGTTTTGGATCCTGCTGCAGAGAGTGCTATTCTGTTAGGATGCTGAAAGAGTCTGAGGAAACCCCACAATTTATGTGGCATTGTGAGACTGGGAATGAAAGTTGGGAGTTTCAAAACAGAGGGGCCTTGATTTTGCTCTCAGGGAAGTCACTGTCAATCTGGAGTGACCCACTGAAGGCAGAATATGAGAGCAGAATAAAGCCAGTGTCTGGCCCATTCTTGTTGTGAACTCTCTGGTAAGACAGACACCCACTGCAGAAGCTTTGGCTGCACTTCCAAAAAGGACACTGAGGTTGCTGAATTGGAAAACTTGAGGAAACCACAGGAAAAGCCATACAGCCCCCCAAAAAATAAACAATGTTACTGAGAAAGATAGAAGGACACAGTAAGAGAAAACAAATTGAACTTACATGCAGATATTTGTCTAAACTGTTTTCAATCTATTTGTAGTTCCAATTTTTCCAGGGAAATCCCTTGTTTTTTCTGACAATACTAAACAATTCAAGTCACCCTGCTGGTGAATTCCTCCCCAGATGATTCTTGATTTGAACCCTGGAAACCTTCCTGAGCCCTTACCACTCACTTTAATACAGAAACAAGCAACTCACCAAAATCCCATGCAGCGGAGAAATGAAATCTCTTTACTGCAACAGCAAGGCAGAGTCTTGAGAATCAGCGTATGAATGTCACATGTCTGACACACAGCGACCTTTATGATTCCCCTGTACAATCCCTGTGGATTTTCAAATTGGCCAGGACTCCCGTAAAATTCCCTGGACTCTGTGTGAGCAGCTGGAAGAGCAGAAAATGGACCCTGGAGATCTTCAGACTGAGAACCACTCTCGGTGATTCATGAGGCCTCCTGGGTCTGGGGCCTGTCTGAGACTGCAATGAAAAGTGGTCAACACTCTAGCACAGGGCTAGGCAACCTATGGCACGGGTGCTGAAGGTGGCACGCGAGCTGATTTTCAGTGGCACTCACACTGCCCAGGTCCTGGCTACAAGTCCAGGGCCTCTGCCTTCTAATTTAATTTTAAGTGAAGCTTCTTAAATATTTTAAAAACCTTATTTACTTTACATACAACAATAGTTTAGTTATATATTATAGACTTACAGAAAGATAACCTCTAAAAAATTTAAAATTATTACTGGCACGCAAAATCTTGAATTCAGAGTGAATAAATGAAGACGCGGCACAGCACTTCTGAAAGGTTGCCAACCCCTGCTCTAACTCATGGTCTCTGACACCATTTCCCATCCAGACCATACTTCTGTCCATGAGAAAGCCACTACAGTTTTGTGGAAACATCAGCAATTGCCAAGACATAAAAGCAGCCTCAGGAAGAGGCATATTTTGGTTCAATTTGAAAGGCATTACTATGGCTGGCTGCCTCACCCAGATGTTCTTTCTTCACATGGTTTCTGTTATGCACTCAGCCGTCCTTGTGACAATGGCCTTCGATCGCTATGTTGCCATATGTAACCCTCTGAGATATGTCACCATCCTCAGCAATGCACGAATAGCTAAACTAGGGCTTGTAGGTCTGATAAGATCTGTTCTCTTCATTCTGCCTCTGCCCTTGCTCCTGAGTCAGCAGCCATTCTGTGCCAAACGCATTATCCCCCATACCCAATGCGACTACACAGCTGTGTTCAAGATGGCGTGTGGGGACATTACAGTAACCAGGATATATGGCTTGGTGCTAATGTTTGTAATCAATGGGTTTGACCTGACACTCATTGCCCTGTCCTACGGTCTGATCATCAGGGCCGTCTTCAGAATCTCCTCTAAGAATGCCCACCAGAAAGTTCTCAACACTTGCCCAACCCACATCTGTGTGATGCTGACATATTATGCCCCTGGCCTTTTCTCCAATCTTAGATACTGGTTTGGTCAAGGCATCGCTCCCCATATTCACATCATCTTGGCTGACCTCTATCTCCTCATCCCTCTCATGCTCAACCCTATCATTTATGGGGTCAAAACTAAAGAACTTTGTGACAAAGTAGGCTGTCATAAACAGATAGTTAGGGGTTTTACCTGTAAAGTGTTAGGAAGTTCACCTAGCCTAGCTGACACCTGACCAGAGGAACCAATGGGGGAACAAGATGTTTCAGAGCGAAGGAGGGAAGTTTTCCTTTGTTTGGAGTTTCAGTTTCAGACGAACTGAAAAAGTTCAAGGAACCAGCCTCTTATCAGAGTAGTAAGTTTTAGAAAGGGGTAAATAGATTTATGTTTATTTTCTTTGTCACTATTAAGGGAATTATCAAATTTGGGTATTCGTGTGTGTATTAAATTTTGTGCCCAGGGGAACATCCTCTGTATTTTGAATCTGTTGTCTCTGAGACTAGCTGGTATGGTAATCTCTCCCAGAGTGTTTTCTTTTACCTTTCTTTTCTTTAATTAAAAGCCTTCTTTTTAAATACCTGATTGATTTTTTTCCTTGTTTTTGAATCCAAGGGGTTTGGATCTGGATCCACCAGGAGTTGGTGGGAGAAAGGAGGGGGATGGTTAATTTCTCCTTGTTTTAAGATCCAAGGGGTTTGGATCTGTGTTCACTAGGAAATTGGTGAGGCAAAGTGTCTTTCCAATAGTCCCTGTGTGGGCTCTTTGTGATATCCCCATGCCCACAGGGTGAGATTTCTTGTTTTCGTGAACTTTTCCCATTTTTTTATTCACTGTTCTTGCGACGGGTTAGATCACAGAAACCCCCTTGGAAGCTACCTGTTGATGTGCCAAGACTACTTCTGCCCCTGATTTCCTGCCCTGTCAGCTTAGGACTCTAGCACCCTGTCTTGTTGAGCCAGACACACCCGTCAACTCCAGCATAGACTCCAATACACAGTCTGAATTACTTGCTGCACAGATGCAGGCTTAACTTGAAAGCAGCTAACAAAAGTGCTCTTATCTTTAACACTCAGATGCTCAACTTCCAAAGGGGTCTAAAGGTAAAACATAAATCCGTTTTACCTTGTATAAAGCTTAAACAGGGTAAACTCAAATTGTTCACCTTCTATAGCAATGATAGAGAGATAGGCACAGCTGTCCGACCCCTAGGTATTAATACCTACTCTGAGTTAGTTAATAAGTAAAAGTGATTTTATTAAATACAGAAAGTAGGATTTAAGTAGTTTCAAGTAGTAACAGAAAGAACAAAGAGAATTACCCAGTAAAATAAAATAAAACACACAAGTCTAAAGCTAATACAGTAAGAAAAATGAATAGAGATAAAATCTCACCCTCCGAGATGTTTCAATACGTTTCTTTCACAGACTGGATGCTCTCCTAGTCTGGGCACAATCCTTTTTCCTGGTACAGCCCTTGTTCCAGCTCAGGGGTAGCCAGGGGATTTCTCACGTTGGCTCCTCTCCTCTCTTTGTTCTGTTCCACCCATTAATATATCTTTTGCATAAGGCAGGAATCCTTTGTCCCTCTGGGTTCCTCTGGGGTGAGCAGACACCCTTCAGGCTGCTTTGCGGAGCCCTTGGGACATTTGCAGGGAGCTGGTAGGAAGTGACCCATGTAGGCAGCAAGTGTAATAAGCCAGGGGAGGCTTAACCTCCCTAGGCTGTGCAGCACCCAACCTGCCTTTGAGAGAGGGGACACTTAGGCCATGGTGGCCTGGCCTGCGCTCCACCCCCGATGTTCCCTCCTGCTTTTTCCCCATGGCCCCACCCACATGGCACCTTCTCTTGTCCCTGCTCCGCCTCTCCTCTGAGGCCCCTTTTTGTTCTCGCTGAATCCTTCGTCTCCTCCCCTGAGAGGTCCCAACACTCCACTACTCACTGAGCCTCTCCCCTCCTCCAATGCCCTGTGGGGCACTCGATTCCCCAGGTTTGACTCTACTTCAGATTCCATTTTCTCCTCCACCTCCTTCTCCACATCTCCACTACCCGCAGCTCCCTGAGTCCCTCCTGTCCTCCATCCCCCTCACCCATGCACTCCATGCCATTTCCTGAGTCCTTCCTCTCCTCCTTCCACTCCTCCCTGCTCACTGTTCACTGAGTTCCTCCTCTCCTCCGCTCTCCTTTTCCCATTGCCCTTTGCCCACCGCCTGCACAGTCCCTCCTCTCCTACAGACTGACCTCCACTCCCTGAAGACCCCTACCGTCTAACATATTCCAGTGAAAACTGAACCGTATTTAAAAGTGGACCCTGGCCTCCTGGCACTCCATGTTCCAGCCCCCTTAGCTGAGCTGTTCCAGCAGCAGCAGCTGGCATAACAGCAGGAGGAGTCACACAGCTGGGACAGGTACAGAAAAAGAGAGTCAAGGTAAATGTGGGCCCCTTACTGAATGAGGGAGGCAACCTAGTAGGAGAAGATGTGGAAAAAATTAATATACTCAAAGCTTTTTTTGCATCTGTCTTCATAAATAAAGTAAGGTCCCAGACTGCTGCAGTGGCAGCAAAGCATGGGGAGAAGGTGACCAGCCCTCTGTGGAGAAAGAAGTAATTCAAGACTATTTAGAAAAGCTGGATAAGCACAAGTCCATGGGGCTGGATGTGCTGCATCTGAGGATGCTAAGGGAGTTGGTGGATGTGATTGCAGAGCCATTGGCCATTGTCTTTGAAAACTCATGGCATTTGGGGGAGGTCCCAGGTGACTGGAAAAAGACTAATGTACTGCCCAGCTTTTAAAAAAGGAAGAAATAGGATCCAGGGAACTACAGGCCAGTCAGCCTCATCTCAGTCCCTGGAAAAATCATGGAGCAGGTCCTCAAGGAATCAATTCTGAAGCACTTAGAGGAGAGTAAACTGATCAGGAACAGTCAGCATGGATTCAGCAAGGGCAAGTCATGCCTGACTAACCTAATTGTCTTCTATGAGGAGATAACAGGCTCTGTGGATGAGGGGAAAACAATGGCTGTGTTATTCCTTGACTTTGGCAAAGCTTTTGATATGGTCTCCCACAGTGTACTTGCCAGCAAGTTATAGAAGTATGGGCTGGATTAATGGATTATAAGGTGGATAGAAAGATGGCTAGATCGTCAGGCTCTACGGGTAGTGATCAACAGCTCCATGTCTAGTTGGCAGCTGGTTTCAAGTGGAGTGCCTCAAGGGCTGGCCCTGGGGTCGGCTTTGTTCAATATCTTCATTAATGATCTGGAGGATGGCATGGACTGCACCCTGAGCAAGTTTGCAGATGACACTAAACTGGGAGGAGTGGTAGATACACTGGAGAGTAGGGATAGGATACAGAGGGAACTAAACAAATTAGAGGATTGGGCCAAAAGAGATCTGATGAGGTTCAAAAAAGACAAGTGCAGAGTCCTGCACGTGGGATGGAAAAATCCCATTCACTGTTACAGACTAGAGAATGGATGGCTAGGCAGCAGTTCTGCAGAAAAGGACCTAGCGGTTACAGTGGACAAGAAGCTGGATATGAATCAACAGTGTGCCCTTGCTGCCAAAAAGGCTAACGGCATTTTGGGCTGTATAAGTAGGGGCATTGGCAGCAGATTGAGGGACGTGATCATTCCCTCTATTTGACATTGGGGAGGCCTCATCTGGAGCACTGTGTCCAGTTTTGGGTCCCACACTACAAGAAGGATATGGAAAAATTGGAAATAGTCCAGCGAAGGGCAACAAAAATGATTCTGGGCTGGAGCACATGACTTATGAGGAGAGGTTGAGGGAACTGGGATTGTTTAGTCTGTAGAAGAGAAGAGTGAGGGGGGATTTGATACGTGCTTTCAGTTACCTGAAACGGGGTTCCAAATAGGATGGATCTAGGCATTTCTCAGTGGTACCAGATGACAGAATAAGGAGCAATGGTCTCAAGTTGCAGTGGGGGAGTGTAGAGGTGTGGACTCACTCCTGCGGCGCCTCCTGCTATTTACTTCTGGGAATTAGCTCATTCCAGCTCCCAAGCGCCCTCTGCAGGCTGGTGAGCCACCTGTTCTCTGGCCACCTGTCTCTCTCTGCATCCGGTGTCCTTTCACATGGGGTGCTGCCCTCCTGGTAGTAACTCCCTCAGTCTAAGAGTCTTCCCTTCCTGGGGTACCCCCACCCACTATCCCCACCTTGCCTCAGTATATGGCTACTGCCAGTCATTGTCTAGCCCTTATGCCTTAGAGCAGACTGCAGTATCAGCCTACTCATCACTGGCAAGGTTGGGTTTGGACCTGCTGCCTTGGACTACTCCTGGGCTGCCATCTGCAAAAAGATGCAAAAACACAAAATCTTTTATGACTAGTGGAAGAAATGATCGCACTGGTCACTGCCGACGTGTATGACCAGCAGCAGAAACACTCTACTTCCAACGAAGACAGCAACAATGAAATGTTGCCTTTTAGAGACTAACAATAACAAACTAATTCAACTCAAAATATAGACATTGACTACAGTCTTTGAATGGAATTAGAAATAAATAATGTAGCAATATTATTGTTGTTTTCACACTACACATATTTTGGGCTTCTTTTGGGTTATTCCCCATTTTTCTGTGAAACACCTGCCACGCCTTAATCATGATACTAGTACCAGTACTTAGGTTTTAATTTTGTATTTGATTATCGTTTCATAGCTTTGTTGCTAATATGAAGACACTCCTGCTGGGTCTCGTAGCTTTTTTTTTTTTTAATGTAATCTGTAGTAGGTATCTAACAAACACTTTCATTTGTTATTTGATTTATAGATGAATATGTTGATAAAAAACTTTGTTTCAATAAATATATTGTAAAGGTGAGCTGATAGCTTGATAGAAGATTAGAAAGAGTCACCATCTTTCATGGATGTTTCCTTCTGAGAGGGTCTTAGTACTGCCTTAATCAGGGACCAACTTACTATGTCTAAATCTATACGCTAACATGTTCTGACAGATATTCATACTTATTAATATCAATTATCTCATTCCTGAAACCGTTACCCTTGGCGTATCTTATGAGTTCCATGTTCTGCAGAGTACCTTGCAGTTACGGGTCTGTTGCAGAACTAGGGTAAACATATTCAGTTATTTGTTCCATTCCCTATTCAGCTCCCCAAAGTCAAGAGAGGTAACCGGTAGGCCATTTATCTATGCCAAAGTTTACAAGCACTTCTACTAACTTGATCTAGTTAATCATACAAGATATAGGCCCGTAAGTTCCTTCTGTTATGGCCAAATGTTATGAATAACTATTATGAACAACATATACAGGAATTCAGCATAAACAAACCACAAGAAAATAACATAATCAATCAAACCAGTGGGAAAAAACCCCCACATTCTGCAGTACAGCAAACTGGCACGTTGGCCTTATGGGCTACAGCGTCCCAAATACTGTAGGGAACTGGGACAACCGATGAGTTGGGTTTTAGTGACATTTAAAGAAATGTGTAACTTGTCAAATCATCATATAAAAGATAAAATCTGAAATATGTAACTTTAGAGACACATTCTTTCTTCATAAGGTGAATGTAACATCACTGCACAAGATGGCTTCCTAGAGACTGGTATCGTATAAAGGCTATTTCCTTTACTGTTTTATTATGGGGTTAGAGCAGTAAACCTGACATTCTTTAGTGGGACTCTTGGACCCATTTCAGAACAAATGAAAGCTTGGTCAAGCAACTGACTATACAATTGATCAACAACTAATGTGCATCATTGCTTCCTCTCAGATTCAGTATTCAGACGCAATGAAGGCACCCACAGTAATAGTTCCCTATGAGATAAAATGCCACTGAATTTTTGAGCCTTCAGTATTATATCAAGTGTCAGAGGGGTAGACCTATTAGTCTGGATCTGTTAATGCAGCAAAGAATCCTGTGGCACCTTATAGAGTAACAGACGTTTTGGAGCATGAGCTTTCGTGGGTGAATATCCACTTCGTCAGATGCACGTAGTGGATATTTCCAAGGGCAGGTATATATATGCAAGCAAGCTAGAGATAATGAGGTTAGTTCAATCAGGGAGGATGAGGCCCTGATCTAGCAGTTGAGGCGTGAAAACCAAGGGAGGAGAAACTGGTTTTGTAGTTGGGAAGCCATTCACAGTCTTGCACAAATACAGACAGATATCATCTTCCTTTCCAAATACAAACGGATGGACACCATACCAAATGGACTAAAGGTGAAAAATCCACTGCTATCTACATACTGCACAGACCACAGTGAGAGATTTTGCCATACTCTATCAAAGAAACTGAGGAACCACCTGATCAGTATCCTATACAGCAAACAGGAAAACATCAAATAAGAGCTCTCTAACCAAACTTCCATACAAACGGATTTCAGTAAAATAAGACAAGAGATCTACATTACTCACTTCACCTCTTTACAAAGGAAAAAGTACTGTAAGCTTTCTAAACTCCTACCTGCCACATGGAGCCACAACCATGGTACACCTAACCCACCCAGCAATATCGTCAATCTATCAAACTACACACTCAGCCCAGAAGAAAAATCTGTCCTGTCTCGGGGACTCTTTTTCTGCCCTGCCACCCCCACCAACATGATACAGTTCTGTGGCGATCTGGAAGCCTACTTTCACCACCTCCAACTCAAAGAATACTTTCAGGACAACACTGAGCAGCTCACTGATACACAGGTACCCTCCCACCAACAGCATAAGAAGAAGAACTCCACATGGACTCCTCCTGAGGGTCGAAATGACAGTCTGGACCTATACATTGAATGCTTCCGCCGACGTACACAGGTAGAAATTGTGGAAAAACAACATCACTTGCCTCATAACCTAAGTCGTGCAGAACGCAATGCATCTACAGCCTCAGAAACCACCCTGATATTATCATCAAAGAGGCTGATAAAGGAGGTGCTGTTGTCATCATGAACAGGTCTGACTACCAAAAGGAGGCTGCCAGACAACTCTCCAATTCCAAATTCTACAGGCCACTTCCCTCAGATCCCACTGAGGAATATAATAAGAAACTGGACCATCTACTCAGGACATTCCCTACACTAACACCGGAACAAATCAACATACCCTTAGAGCCCCGACCAGGGTTATTCTATCTACTACCCAAGATCCACAAACCCAGAAATCCTGGACGCCCCATCATCTCGGGCATTGGTACTCTCACTGAAGGACTGTCTGGATATGTGGACTCTCTACTCAGACCCTATGCCACCAGCACTCCCAGCTATCTCCGTGACACCACTGATTTCCTGAGGAAACTACAATGCATTGGTCACCTCCCAGAAAACATCATCCTAGCCACCATGGATGTAGAGGCTCTCTACACAAACATCCCACACACAGATGGAATACAATCTGTCAGGAACAGTATCCCTGATGATACCACAGCACAATTGGCTACTGAGCTCTGTGCCTTTATCCTCATACACAACTATTTCAAATCTGATGACAATATATATCTCCAGATCAGTGGCACCGCTATGGGCACCCGCATGGCCCCACAATATGCCAATATTTTTATGGCCGACTTGGAACAACGCTTCCTCAGCTCTCATCCACTCACGGCCATTCTCTGCCTAAGCTACATTGATGACATCTTCATCATCTGGACCCATGGGAAGAAGACTGGAAAAATTCCACCACAATTTCAACAGCTTCCACCCTACCATCAGCCTCAGCCTGGACCAATCTACACAGGAGGTCCACTTCCTAGACACCACGGTGCAAATAAGTGATGGTCACAGTAACATCACCCTATACCGAAAACCTACTGACCGCTATGCCTACCTTCATGCCTCTAGCTTCCATCCCGGGCACATCACACTATTCACTGTCTACAGCCAAGCACTGAGATACAACCGCATCTGCTCTAACCCCTCACACAGAGACCAACACCTACAAAATCTCCACCAAGCATTCTCAAATCTACAACACCCTCACGAGGAAATAAGGAAACAGATCAACAGAGCCAGACGTCTACCCAGAAGTCTCCTACTGCAAGACAAACCCAAGAAAGAAACCAACAGGACTTCACTGGCCATCACATACACTCCCCAGTTAAAACCCTCCATCGCATCATCAGGGATCTAGAACCCATCCTGGACAATGATCCCACACTTTCACAGGCTTTGGGTGGCAGGCCGGTCCTCGCCCACAGACAACCTGCCAACCTGAAGCATATTCTCCAGTAACTGCACACCACACCATAGTAACTCTAGCTCAGGAACCAATCCATGCAACAAACCTCGATGCCAACTCTGCCCACATATCTACACCAGCGACACCATCATAGGACCTAACCAGATCAGCCACACCATCATCGGTTCATTCACCTGCACGTCCACCAATGTAATATACGCCATCATATGCCAGCAATGCCCCTCTGCTATGTACATCGGCCAAACTGGACAGTCTCTACGGAAAAGGATAAATGGACACAAATCAGATATTAGGAATGGCAATATACAAAAACCTGTAGGAGAACACTTCAGCCTCCCTGGCCACATTATAGCAGACCTTAAGGCGGCCATCCTGCAGCAAAAAAACTTCAGGACCAGACTTCAAAGAGAAACTGCTGAGCTTCAGTTCATCTGCAAATTTGACACCATCATCTCAGGATTAAACAAAGATTGTGAATGGCTTGCCAACTACAAAACCAGTTTCCCCTCCCTTAGTTTTCACACCTCAACTGCTAGAATAGGGCCTCATCCTCCCTGATTGAACTAATCTCGTTATCTCTAGCTTGCTTGCTAGCATATATATACCTGTCCCTGGAAATTTCCACTACATGCATCTGACGAAGTGGGTATTAATCCACAAAAGCTCATGCTACAAAATGTCTGTTACTCTGTGAGGTGCCATAGGATTCTTTGCTGCTTTATCAGCTTTATAGAAATAAATGGAAAACTTAAGCTTTGTTTTTCTCATTGTGCTCCAAAGAAAGATTCTGGACATGATAAATTGTAGCTGTTTCAAAACTGCTACAATCCAGAGACACAGACCTATACAAAGCAGAAGAATTATTTCCCAAAGCCACTAAATTCATAGCTACATTTCAAATTGAGTTCAAAGAAGCCAAATATAGATGAAGTAAATTATCAGAAAAATGGGTCAGACAAATCAAGTCTGAAGAGAAGTGCTTGAGAAGGGCAAAAATACAGGATAGTAGCTTGTTTTGTGGCAGATGAGAGAGGAGATTAGAGCTGATACTGGATTCTCCAGGGAAGAATCTCCCCCTGAACAAATGTACAAAGGTCCTTCCCTGAGGGTATTGCTAAATTACCCACCATATCGGCAGGTAGTGTTCAATCTATCGGGGATCGATGTATCTCATCTCGTCTAGATGCGATACATCAATCCCCAAACATGCTGCCCATCAACTCCGGAACTCCACCAGGGTGAGAGGTGGAAGCTGAGTTGACGGGAGAGCGGCGGCCGTCGATCCCATGCCATGAAGAGGTGAAGTAATTCGATCTAAGATACATCAACTTCGGCTATGCTACTCCCCTGTAGCAATCTGGGAGCTGAGCTTGTTTGTGAAGACAGAGGCAAAAAAAGCTTTCATTACATTAGCTTTTTCCACATCCTCTGTCACTAGGTTGCCTCCCTCGTTCAGTAAGGAGCCTACACTTTCCTTGACTTTCTTCTTCTTGCTAACATACCTGAAGAAACCCTTCTACACTCTTAACATCTCTTGCTAGCTGCAACTCCAAGTGTGATTTGGCCTTCCTGATTTCACTCCTGCATGTCTGATCAATATCTTTATACTCCTCCCTGTCCAATCTTCCACTTCTTGTAAGCTTCTTTTTTGCATTTAAGATCAGCAAGGATTTCACTGTTAAGTCAAGCTGGTCGCCTGCCATATTTACTATTCTTCCTACACATTGGGATGTTTTTTTCCTGAAACTTCAATAAGAATTCTTTAAAATACAGTCAGCTTTCCTGGAATCCTTTCCCCCTCATGTTATTTTCCCAGGGGATCCTGCCCATCAGCTCCCTGAGGGAGCCAATATCTGCTTTTCTGAAGTCCAGGGTCTGTATCCTGTTGCTCTCCTTTCTTCCTTGTGTTAGGATCCTGAACTCGACCATCTCATGGTCACTGCCTCCCAGCTTCCCATCCACTTTTGCTTCCCCTACTAACTCTTCTCTGTTTGTCAGCAGTAGGTCAAGAGGAGCTCTGCCCCTAGCTGGTTCCTCCAGCACTTGGACCAGGAAATTGTACCCTACATGTTCAATAAACTTCCTGGATTGTCTGAATTGTCTTCCAAGGGGATTCTGTGATCTAACCCGTCACAAGAACAGTGAAGAAAAAAATGGGAAAGGTTCACGAAAACAAGAAACCCCGCTTTGTGGACACGGGGACATCACAAAGAGCCCTCTGTAGGACGCAGGGAAAGTTCATAGTCTGTTCCACTCCAAAAACAGCCGCACAAAGCAGTAAGTTATATTTACTCAAAGGTGATGTAGTAGTTAAATACCGCAGTCCAGTTCTCAAAAACACATGGTTTCACAACTCTCACCAGTAAGTTCTAGTAGAATGTCAATTCCAGAGCAGTTTTCTTGTATAAGGACTTTCCAGTTGAAACTTTAGAGTAATCCTCCAGGTTTTGTGATGGATACAAAATAGAAAAATCAGGTACATTTTCCTCACCCAATCACTGTACATATGACAAAGAACTTCAGCATTGCTGATTCTTTTTTTCTCTTTGGTTATCTGAAAGTATAGCTTCTGTGTGTAAAATTGAAAAGAACCATGACCACACGGGGACTAACTGAAAACTACTTTGCCTCAAAATGCTATAATATCTTATGGTAGTCTCAGAGCAGGTCTACATTTAGCTGGGATCGATGCTCTGAGATCAATCTACCGGTCATCGATTTTGTGGGTCTAGTAAAGAGAAGAGTAAGATAAGTCAATGGGAGATATTCCCCTTTGCACCCCCCAGTCCCCTACCACAGTGTAGACCCTGCAGTTCCTTGACCCAAGGTACATCGACTCCAGCTACCTTATTCACGTAGCTGGCGTTGTGTAGAGTAGGCTCACTTACTGTGCTAGTGTAGACATAGTCTTAGAGTCATGGAAAGACTGAGTAACAGGGTGTGTAGAGATGGAGGCTGATGGGTGACAATGAAAGAAGTCAAATGATGGTCAGAGAGAAGTAACTCAGTAATGGAAAGAGCCATGCTTAGTGATGGAGTGATAAGATATTGTATGGGAGGAAATTCTCAGATGGTGATTTTCCACAATGCTGAGCTCAAACAAATGGGGACAGGGCACCTTTGATTAATGAGGAGATATGCTTTCCCCCTCTTGTAATAGAGGTTTAAAGTCAGTGGCCCCAGCTGATCACCTTCTGCAGCAAATGTATGTGCCTACTTTGTCATGAAGCTCTTTGGTTCTGATTCCATAAAGGATCGGGTTGAGGATGGGAGGGATGAGGAGATAGAGGTCGGCCAAGATGATGTGAACATGGCGAGCGATCCCTTGACCAAACCAGTATGTGAGATTGGAGAAAAGGCCAGGGGTATAATATGTCAGCATCACACAGATGTGGACAGAGGCAGAATGAAGAGAACAGCCCTTATTAGACCTACAAGCCTGAGCTTAGCTATTTGTGCATTGCTGAGGATGGTGGCGTATCTCACATAGCGATCCAAGGCCATTATCACGAGGACGGCTGAGTGCATAACAGAAACCATGTGAAGGAAGAACATCTGGGTGAGGCAGCCAGGCATAGTAATGCCTTTCAAATTGAACCAAAATATGCCCAGTGCCTTTGGCACGACAAAGGTAGGTTTGGCGATGTCTGAGAGCGTCAGCATGCAGAGCAGCAGGTACATCTGCTTGTGCAGAGTCTGTTCCTTACCTAAAACGCACAGAAGAATGGAATTTCCTATCAGGTTGATAATGTAGAATGTAGAGAAAGGGATGGAAATCCAGATGTGGGCAGCCTCCAGGCTGGAGATGTCCATTAGGATGAATGTTGAACAGTCAGTGTGGGTGAAGTTGAAAGCTCCCATGAGGTGCTTGATGCGTTGGTATGACTCAGAAATAGTCAAGGTGCATATCAAAGGAGAAAAGCACAGCGAGGGGATTACACACTTTATAACAAATGGTACGGTAAATATATTATAGCTATTAACATTCTAGGAGTCATTTTGATTTGGGAGTAAAGAACCACCAATGACGTCACTCCCTGCTTTATATAATTTTAGCATCTGGCGGGAACCCTTTGTTTCAAAACTTGCTTTCCAGACTAGTTTGTGGGAAAATTACAGATGGAATCCAGAGTTCTTTGGTCTGGTCACATGCCCTTGTAAAGTCATAGCATCCATTATGTATATGCTGCCTGAAGCATTCTCAGAGAGCCTCATCTTATGGGAGATAAGTTTCTCTTAATGCCTTTTGTTTCCTCCAATGATTCATCTTCCTGAATAGTCCCTTCCCAACCAGCTATCTAGACTGAAATCATCCTGCCTAGTGGTCCTAACACATTTGTAACCGCATTTGAAATACAGATAAATAGTCAATATTCATAACTGCAGACAAAAATCATACATACATACAAATCGGATAATGACCTGTCTTGCATAAAATGTATCGTAATTATGCTATAATTATGCTATAATCATGTAATCATATTATAATGATATCACTACGATCAATATGGAGTACATTGTCACAAAATATCAGTGGTTATTTCTACCAGGGAAATGCCTGAAGTTAGATAACAACAGCAATTGGGAACAAAACTAAGTAAAGGTTGTGTCACCCAGGCTGCAGTTCTGTGGCTTGCCAGGGCAATGAGACTCTGAAACTCTCCAAACAGACTCTGTACCGGGAAAGGTCCCAAAGCTGGCCTTGGACCAACAATCATACAGAAAAAAAATTATTTCAGCAGCACTGTGCACCTCTCCATCTACATGCTGCTCTATGACCCTGTGACGTTCCCCTCTGGTGTTGTCTGAACCGGTGATCTGCTAGGTCACTCCAAGCATTGACTCTGGAATCCAGACTGATCCTGCTCTGCTGTGAGAACCCTCACACCTGGGCTGTTCACGCACAGCCTCTGGCATGTAAACTATCCCTTGAATCGTGCAAGTGAATGACATTAGCCATATCTCCAGTCTAAGACACAGCCCCTAGGAACCTTTGTCTTGCAGTGTCCAGCTATGCCTGCAGGATACTTCAAGCTTATACGAGTTCGTCAGAAAAATGGGTCAGACAAATCAAGTGTGAAGAGAAGTGCTTGAGAAGCGCAAAAGGCAGGGGAGTAGCTTTTTTTGTGGCAGATGAGGTAGGAGATCAGAGCTGATAATGGCTGCTCCAAGGAAGAATCTCCCCCTGAACAAGTGTACAAAGGTCCCTCCCTGAGGGTATGTGTACACTACCTGCCGTATCGACGGGTAGTGATCGATTCGATCTATCACGTCTCGCCCACCAGGGCGAGAGGAGGAAGCGGAGCTGACGGGAAGCGGCGGCCGTCGATCCGGTGCCGCGAAGACACGAAGTAAGTTAATCTAATTCGATCTAAGATACGTTGACTTCAGCTAAGCTACTCTCGTAGCTGGAGTTGTGTATCTTAGATCAATCCTCCCCCAACCCCCAGTGTAGACCAGGCCTGAGTGAAGGGACGGCCTGTGGCAAGGACAGCCTGAGAGGGAAGGATTCATCTCTCATATAAATACTGGACTTGAGTGACCCCTTTATTTGCCTTTTGGGAAAAGCCTTTGCACTGACCTGGCCCTTGGAGGTTGCATAATACCACAGGAAGAGACAGTTGCTCCCCGAGAGGAAAGGAGAATGACCTCCCTCCATGCAGCCCCCAGAGGGTGCCTTGGGGTGAGCAGACACCCTTCACGCTGCCTTAGGAACAATAGAGACCTTGGGGCATTTTCTGGGAGGTGGCAGGAAGTGGCCCAGAGAGGGCCACATTTCACAGGCAGCAGGTATTATAGGGCAGGAGAGAGCAGACCCTGTCTGTCACTTGCTGAGTCCTTCCTCTCCTCCTTCCTCCCCCAGGCCCTGCTTGCCAGTGAAAAACAGAACTGCATTTAAAAATGGGTCCTGGTCTCCTAGCCCTCTGTGTTTGTCATAAACAGATAGCTAAGGGTTAATGTCTCTTTCACCTGGAAAGGGTTAACAAACAACATCTGACCAGAACACCAATCAGGAAACAAGATACTTTCAAATCTGAGTGGAGGGAAGCTTGTGTGTGTCTTTTGTTCTGTCCGTTGTTCTCTCTAGGCTCTGAGAGTGACCACACATATCTACAGGCTCTCTAATCTTCTGTTCCAATTTGCATGTACAAAGGTAGAAAGACAGTTTAGTCTTTCTAATTGTTTTTCTGTATTTGCAACTGTGTATCTGGCTGGTGGAGTTTTAATGTGTATTTGGCTAAAAGTATGTTAAATTGTATTTCTGCTGGAGAAAGCTTCTCTCTATTGTCTATAAGCTGAAAAACCCTGTAATATTTACCATCTAGATTATGGAGATAACTTTTACTTTTTTTCTTTCTTTTTATTAAAAGTTTTGCTTTTTAAGACCTATTTGATTTTTTCCCTAGTAGAGGCTCAAGAGAATTCAGTCTGTACTCACCAGGGAATTGATGGGGAGAAGGGAAGGATAAATTTCCTCTTTGTGTTAGATTCACGGAGCTTGAATCTGTATTGCCTCTTGGTGAAGGGGGAATCTCTTCGTTTAGATTCACGGAGCTTGAATCTGTCTATCTCTCCTAGTGTACCCAGGGCAGGAAGAATCTGGGAGGAAGAGAGGAGAGGCAAGGGAAATGGTTTATTCCCCTTCATTGTGAGACTCAAGGAATCTGGGTCTTGGGGGTCCTCAGGGAAGGTTTTGGGGAGACCAGAGTTTATCAGACACTCAGAGTTCTGATTGGTGGCAGCGTATCAGATCTATGCTGGTAATTAAGCTTAGAGGATTTCATGCTAGTATCTCATTTTCTGGACTCTAAGGTTCAGATTTGGGAAAGAATGCTATGACAGTGTTACAGCCCTCTTAGGCGAATTGTTCCAGTATCATCAGGAGCAGAAGCAGGAGGGGTCCCACAGCTGGGTACAGTACAGGAGCCAGATATCAACAATACCCACCTGGTGAAGTGAAGAAACAGACAGACAGAGCCAGAAGGGTACTCAGAAGTCACCTACTACAAGGCAGGCCCAACAAAGAAAGTAACAGAATGTCACTAACTATCACCTACAACCCCCAACTAAAACCTGTCCAGCCCATCATCAAGGATCTACAACCTCTCCTGAAGGACAATCCCTCACTCTCACAGACCTTGGTAGACAGACCAGCCTGCTCTTACAGACAGCCCCCAAATCTGATGCAAATAGTCAACAGAAACTACACACTACACAATAAAAACACTAACACAGGAACCAAACCCTGCAACTAACCCCGGTGCCAACTCTGTCCACATATCTACTCAAGTTACACCATCATAGGACCTAACCACATCAGCCACATCATCAGGGGCTGGTTCACATGCACATCTATCAATGTCATATATGCCATCATGTGCCAACAATGCCCCTTTGCCATGTACATTGGCCAAAGTGGAAAGTCTCTACGCAAAAGAATAAATGAACACAAATCTGATACCAGGAATTATAATATTCAAAAACCTGCAGGATAATACTTGTCTCCCAAGTCACTCAATAACAGACTTAAAAGTGGCAATTCTTCAAAAGAAAAACTTCAAAAACAGACTCCAATGAGTAACTGCAGAACTAGAATTAATATGCAGAGTGGACATCATCAAATTAGGCCTGAATAAAGACTGGGAGTGGATGGGCCACTACAAAAACTAAATACATTTGCTAGTCTCTAAGGTGCCATGAGTACTCCTCTTTGTTTTTACAAAAACTGATTTCCCCTTGCTAAATACTCACACCTTCTTCTCACCTGTTTGAAATTGGCCACCTTGTTTACACTGGTCTCAGCAGCACTACAAATGTGATTTCTACTCCTACTTGTCAACTGTTGAGAGTAGCCCACTTCCAAATTCAGTGAATTGGCTCGTTAGCACAGCCCCCTCACTTACTAAGGCAACTCCCCTCTTTTTCATATGCGGTGTATTTATACCTCCCTACTGTATGCTCCTCTCCTTGCATCTGATAAGTGGGTTTTAGCCCACGAAAGCTTATGCTCAAATAGATTTGTTAGTCTCTCAGGTGCCAAAAGGACTCCTCATTGTTTTCGCTGATAACAAACTCACACAGGACTCTTTGCTGCTTTTACAGATCCAGACTAACACAGCTACCCCTCTGATACTCAGCACAGTATTGAAATTTGATGCCTCACTGATGCAGAGTGTAGATTAACTATTAGAACACATGGTAGCTGTCAGATATATATTCAATTTAACACCTTACAAAGGCTCACTGGCAAATAATATTGAAGCCAGAATCCTGAGAGAAAAAAGTCTTTTACACTCCCTTCATCTTGCAGAAATTCAGAATCAGGTAATTTGGCCTTTACGGGGTGGCACTGATTTCTCAGAGGCTAATGGACTGGATATTGCAACTACACAGGCAGTATGCAGCACTATGCTGCTACAATAATCGAAAAATTGTTTTTGGTCCCATATCTTGTGGCAGCATTCCCACACATTGTGCAGATGGCACCACATTCCACACAGAAAAGACAGCCATAATCATTTGCTACACTGAACAGTCTGCAAGACAGTTTACCCAGAAAATCTGAGTCCCTGTTCTCGGCAAATCATTTCTTTTCTCCCGGGAGTGGTTCTCAGGCTGAAGATCTCCAGGGTCCATTTTCTGCTCTTCCGCCCACTCACACAGAGTCCAGGGAATTGTACGGGAGTCCTGGCCAATTTGAAATTCCACAGGGATCATACAAGGGAATCATAAAGGTCACTGTGCAGCACGCCGAGAGTCAGACGTGACATTCATACGCTGATTCTCAAGACTCTGCCTTGCTGTTGTAGTAAAAAGATTTCTTCTCTCTGCTGCATGGGATTTTGGTGAGTTGCCTGTTTCTGCATTAAAATTAATGGTAAAGGCTCAGAAAGGTGACTAGGGTTCACATCAAGAACCATCTGGGCAGGAATTCACCAGCAGGGTGACTTGAATTGTTCAGTACTGTCAGAAAAAAAAATGGGATTTCCCTGGAAAAATTGGAACTACAAATATTTTGGAAATAATTTAGACAAATATTTCCATTTAAGTTTACTTCATTTTCTCTTACTGTGTCCTTCTATCTTTCTCTGTAAGTTTTTTTTTTTTTTTTTGAGCTGTGTGGTTTTTCCTGTGATTCGCTCAAGTTTTCCAATTCCGCAACCTCAGTGCCCTTTTTGGAAGTGCAGGCAAAGCTTCTGCAGTGAGTATCTGTGTTACCAGAGGGTTCCCAACAAGAATGGGTCACACACTGGCCAGATTCTGCTCTCACATTCTGCCTTCACTGGGTCACTCCAGATTGACACTGGCTTCTATGAGAGCAAAATCAAGGCCCCTCTGTTTTGAAACTCCCAAATTTCATTCCTAGTCTCAGAACAACACATGAACTGGGGGTTCCCTCAAACTCTCTCACCAACCTAACAGAATAGCGCTCTCTGCTGCAGGACTCAAAGCTGTGATTTTCACAGCCAGGAGCCAAAAGTTAAACATTCAGGGTGAATTTGGTCCCTTTGAGATCAAAGGCAAAATTTGTAAGTGAGACAGGAGTTTGCCCTAAACCCACATTTAGTGACTTAAATCAATGCCCTGATTTACATCGGCCATGAGTCTCCAGTGACTTAATCTGGAGTCGTCCTGAGGCCTCTAAGGACAGATGAGCTTATTCAGACCCAAGAAGAACTGACAGGACAGTTGCTTAAATCTCAAATTCACAGCCTTAAAGCTTTAAAACAATTAGGATAACAAATTTTACAAGGGCGGGTAGGGGGAGAAAGACCCTTCATCTTCGTTTCTGGAGAGTATGAGAAGTATTAGAGGTTGTGTTGCAAATGTTACCTGCGGAGGTCCAGGAACACACAGTGTGTGCGGAGGGAGAGGGCAGGATGGTGGGACATGCAGTATGCAGATCACAGTAGCACGGAGTCCTGAAACTATGCAACATAGAGAATGGACGTCCTCCTTGATGCACAGACCAAAGAAGCTTCATGAGTCCTCCTTGGTCTGAGGGGTGTCTAAGACTGCAATGGAAAGTGGGCCACACTCTAGCAGATGGTCTCCGACATCATCTACCATCCAGATCATACCTCCTTCCATGAGAAAGCCCACTGCAGTTTTGTGACAACATCAGCAAATGCCAACACAGAAAAGCAGCCTGAGGAAGTGATGTCTGGGTTTCTAACTGGCCGCAATACATTAAAGCTTTCTGTCTTTTTGAAGAAGAGTTACTCACACTCTCTTCTTTTAATTTCATGTCCTCTCCCCCTCCTGCTGGGTCTATCCCTCTCTCCTTCCCTGCACAGGCAGAGTTGCTGCTGGGGTTCCCTTCACCCCCGGAAAGGCATATCAGGCTGATCTCCCCCTTTCCTGGGGTCCAGGCAGACAGAGTTTAACCTAGTCTGAGGAAATATTTCTGGGAGCTGTCGCTGTGGTGCATGGCACGTGGTTTTGGTCCTGGGTGAGGGGTATCACTGTGTGGCAGGATTGAAGTTCTGAGGTTGGGGGATCTACATGGATAGATGACCAGCAACAGGGGTTGTGTGGAAGGAAGAGGGGTGTACAGAGGCAGGCTGTTAGTGCTGAAGGCTGTGGGGGCAGGTAGGGGGTGTACACAGAGAATTGGGCACTGCTGAGAGTTGTGGAGGCAGGCAGGGGGTGTTCAGTGACAGGAGAGTAGACCTGAGGCTTCGTGGGTGCTGTGACAGTCTGTACCTTGGGGGAGCGTACTGTAACCCCCATATTCCTCATTTTCAGATCGTCAAGATCTTACATATAAAGCATGCCTTGTATGGTATCAAGGGAAATGTCGTGATCTACTGAAAGTCATGTCTCTCTCCATATATGTATCTTTAATGTATATGGAGCTATGAGAATTCTCTTGTATGTCAGTCACTAAAACATGCTGTAAGTTGGGGAATCAGCCAGATATTAGCCCCCACCCTGAGGCAACAGCAGGGAAAGTAACAACCCCTGGCAGAGTGTCAAACAACCCATCAACAGCCATTGTCCAGCAAGGGAGCTACAGCGCAATACTTCAAATGCCTGAGGCCCCACAAAGCTGTACCTTGCTTGGAGAGACTCAGCAATGCCCCCCAGACATGCCTCGACTTGTGTTCCCAAGCGCATGGGCTCAGGGTAGAAAACAGACGGAGTGGACACACGCTGGGCTTTTCTCTGGCCACCACCTTCGGTGCAAGCAACGAAGACATTGAGAAGAAGACAAGACTCCAACAGGGAGATTGGTCCAGGTTTAAGGAACAAACCTGTATAATAAGGACTGCAATATCCAGTGGGGTGAGAAAAACTGCTTTATCTTGATGTTGCACAATTTAATAGGGCTGACAGTTTAGACTGCATTTGTATATTTTTTTTATTTTGGTAACTACTCTGACTTTTTGCCTATCACTTAATATCACTTAACATCTCTCTTTGTAGTTAATAGATGTGTTGTTTATTCTACCTGAAGCACTGTGTTTGATTTGAAGTGCGTAAAAGACTCCCCTAGGGATAACAAGCCTGGTGTACATCAATTTCTTTGTTAAATCGATGAACTTATCTAAGCTTCCAGCTGGCATAACTGGACACTACAAGATGAAGGTTCCTAGCTTTGCGTCTGGAACAGTAGATATTGACTAGTGTCATTCAGTGGCACAATCCAAGCAGCAGCTAACATGGCAGAGGCTGTGCGTGAACAGCCGAGGAGTGGGGGTTCTCACAGCAGAGCAGGGTCAGTTTAGCTCCAAGAGTCAAGGACTGCAGTGACCTGGCAGATCACTGGTCCAGAGGGGAACATCACAGGGTTGCAGAGCGGCATGTAGACGGACAGGAGGGCAGTGCTGCTGAAATAATCTTTTAGTGTATGATTGTTGATCCAAGGCCAGCTTTGGGACCTTTCCTGGTACCGAGTTTGTTTGGGAACTTTCAGGGTCTCTTTGTCCTGGCAAGCCAAAGAACTGCAGTCTGGGTGACATAACTTTACTCAGTTTTGTTGTAATGTAACTTCAGGCATTTCCCTGGTAGAAATAACCACTGATATTTTCTGACAATGTATCCCATATTGATCATAGTGATATTATTATAATATGATTATATGATTATAGCATAGTCATGATACATTTTATGCAAGATGGGTCATGTAAAATGACATTGGAAATGTTATGACTTTCTGAATATTATTATCCAATTTGTATGCATGCATGATTTTTTGTCTGCAGTAATTAATATTGACTACTTATCTGTATTTCAAATGCAGTTGCAACAGGGTAACGCCCACGAGGCAAGATGATTTCAGTCTAGATAGGTTGTTGGGAAGGGCCTGTTTAGGGCAATGAGTCATTAGAGGAAACAATAGGTGTTAAGAGAAACATATCTCGCACCAGGTGAGCCTCCCTGAGAATGATTCAAACAGCCTATACATAATGGATGCTATGACTTTACAAGGGCATGTGACCAGGCCAAAGAATTCTAGACTCCATCTGTAATTTTCCCACAAACTAGTCAGGAAAGCAAGTTTTGAAATAAAGAGTTCCCGCCAGATGCTAAAATTATATAAAGCAGGGAGTGACATTGTTGGTGGTTCTTCACTCCCCACTAAAGAAAAGTCCTAGAATGTGAATAGCTATAAAATAGCAGAGAATCCTGTGGCACCTTATAGACTAACAGACATTTTGGATCATGAGCTTTCGTGGGTGAATACCTGCTTCGTCAGATGAATGCAGTGGAAATTTCCAGGGCCAGGTATATATATGCTAGCAAGCAAGCTAGAGATAACGAGGTTAGTTCAATCAGGGAGGATGAGGCCCTGTTCTTGCAGTTGAGGTGTGAAAACCAAGGGAGGAGAAACTGGTTCTGTAGTTGGCAAGCCATACACAGTCTTTGTTCAACCCTGAGCTGACGGTGTCAAATTGGCAGATGAATTGAAGCTCAGCGGTTTCTCTTTAAAGTCTGGTCCTGAAGTTTTTTTGCTGCAGGACGGCCACCTTAAGGTCTGCTATAGTGTGGCCAGGGAGGTTGAAGTGCTCTCCTACAGGTTTTTGTATATTGCCATTCCTAACATCTGATTTGTGTCCATTTATCCTTTTTCGTAGAGACTGTCCAGTTTGGCCGATGTACATAGCAGAGGGGCATGGCTGGCATATGATGGCGTGTATTACATTGGTGGACGTGCAGGTGAATGAACCGGTGATGGTGTGGCTGATCTGGTTAGGTCCTGTGATGGTGTCGCTGGTGTAGATGTGTGGGCAGAGTTGGCATCGGGGCTTGTTGCATGGATTGGTTCCTGGGCTAGAGTTACTATGGTGTGATGTGCAGTTGCTAGTGAGAATACCTTTCAGGTTGTCAGGTTGTCTGTGGGCAAGGATTGGCCTGCCACCCAAGGCCTGTGAAAGTGGCACTCTCACTGAAGGACTGTCTGGATATGTGGACTCTCTACTCAGACCCTATGCCACCAGCACTCCCAGCTATCTCCACGACACCACTGATTTCCTGAGGAAACTACAATGTATTGTAAACACCATCCTAGCCACCATGGATGTAGAGGCTCTCTACACAAACATCCCACACACAGATGGAATACAAGCTGTCAGGAACAGTATCCCTATCCCTGATGATGCCACAGCACAACTGGCTGCTGAGCAACACCATCACAGGACCTAACCAGATCAGCCACACCATCACTGGTTCATTCACCTGCACGTCCACCAATGTAATACACGCCATCATATGCCAGCCATGCCCCTCTGCTATGTACATCGGCCAAACTGGACAGTCTCTACAGAAAAGGATAAATGGACACAAATCAGATGTTAGGAATGGCAATATACAAAAACCTGTAGGAGAGCACTTCAACCTCCCTGGCCACACTATAGCAGACCTTAAGGTGGCCATCCTGCAGCAAAAAAACTTCAGGACCAGACTTTAAAGAGAAGCTGCTGAGCTTCAATTCATCTGCCAATTTGACACCGTCAGCTCAGGGTTGAACAAAGACTGTGAATGGCTTGCCAACTACAGAACCAGTTTCTCTTCCCTTGATTTTCACACCTCAACTGCTAGAACAGGGCCTCATCCTCCCTGATTAAACTAACCTCATTATCTCTAGCTTGCTTGCTAGCATATATATACCTGGCCCTGGAAATTTCCACTACATTCATCTGACGAAGTGGGTATTCACCCACGAAAGCTCATGATCCAAAACATCTGTTAGTCTATAAGGTGCCACAGGATTCTCTGCTGCTTTTACAGATTCAGACTAACACGGCTACCCCTCTGATACTTGAGCTATAAAATATTTACTGTACTATTTGTTATAAAGCATGTAATCCCCTCGCTCTGCTTTTGTCCCTTTAGATGCAGCTTGAGCATTTCTGAGTCGAATCGCCGCATCAACCACCTCATGGGAGCTTTTAACTTCACCCACTCTGACCCTTCAACATTCATCCTGACAGGCATCCCCGGTCTGGAAGCTGCCCACATCTGGATTTCCATCCCTTTCTCTACATTCTACATTATCAGCCTCTTGGGAAATTTCACACTTCTGTCTGTTGTAGGTATGGAGCAGACCCTGCACAAGCCGATGTACCTGCTGCTCTGCATGCTGGCACTCTCAGACATCGCCACACCTACCTTCGTCGTGCCAAAGGCACTGGGTATATTTTGGTTCAATTTGAAAGGCATTACTATGGCTGGCTGCCTCACCCAGATGTTCTTTCTTCACATGATTTCTGTTATGCACTCAGCCACACTTGTGACAATGGCCTTCGATCGCTACGTTGCCATATATAACCCCCTGAGATATGCCACCATCCTCAGCAATGAACAAATAGCTAAGCTCGGGCTTATATGTTTGATAAGAGCTGTTCTCTTCATTCTGCCCCTGCCTCTCCTCCTGAGTCAGCAGCCATTCTGTGCCAACCACAATATCCCTCATATGCAATGTGAGTATGCAGCTGTGGTCAAGATGGCATGTGGGGACATTACAGTCATTAGGATATATAGCTTGGTGCTAAGGTTTTTAATCAGTGGGTTTGACCTGACACTCATTTCCCTGTCCTACATTCTGATCATCAAGGCCGTCCTCAGAATCTCCTCTAAGAAAGCCCACCAGAAAGCCCTCAACACTTGCACAACTCACATCTGTGTGATGCTGACATATTATACCCCTGGCCTTTTCTCCAGCCTCACATACTGGTTTGGTCAAGGCATCGCTCCCCATATTCATACCATCTTGGCCGACCTTTATCTCCTCATCCCTCCCATGCTCAACCCTATTATTTATGGGGTCAGAACCAAAGAGCTTCGTGACAAAGTAGGCAAATACACCTGCTGCAGAAGATCATCGCCTGGGGTTATTGACTTGAAAGCTGTGTTACAAGAGGTGGGAAGCATATCTCCTCGTTAATCAAGGGTGCCCTGTCCCAGTTTGGTTGAGCTCAGCATTGTGAAAGTTCACAGTCTGAGAATTTCCTCCCACACGATATCTTATCACCATCACTAATCACGGCTCTTTCCATTGCTGAGTTACCTCTCCCTGACCATCACCTGACCTCTTTAATTGTAATCCATCAGCCTCCATCCCCACACACCCTGTTACTCAGCCTTTCCATTGCTCTAAGGCTATGTCTGCACTACCGCGGTAAGTGAACCTACTCTACTCAATTCCAGCTATGCGAATAAGGTATCTGGAGTCGATGTACCTTAGGTCAACTTAATGCATGGTCTACACTGTGGGAGGGGTAAGGGGGGTGACAGGAGAAAAACCTGCCTTTGACTTATCTTACTCTTCTCTTTACTAGACCTGCTAAATCGACCACTGGTGGATCGATCTCAGAGCATCGATCCTAGCTGTAGTGTAGACCTGCCCTGAGACTATCATAACGTACTGTAGCTTTCTGAAGCAAGTTAGTTTTACTTTAGTCCCTGTGTAGTCATGGTTCTCGTTCAGTTTTAGAAATAGAAGCTACACTTTCAGAGAACCAAAGAGAAAAAGAAAGAATCAGAAATGCAGAAGTTCTTTATCATATATACAGTGATTCGGTGAGCAAAATGTAGCTGATTATTCTACTTTGAATCCATCACAAAACCTGGAGGATTATTCTAAAGTTTCAACTGGAAAGTCCTTATACAGGAAAACTGCTGTGGGAATTGAGGACATTCTACTAGAGGTTACTGTTGAGAGTTGTGAAACTGTATGTTTTTGAGAACTGGACTGCGGTATTTAACTACTACAGCACCTTTGAGTAAAATTAACTTCCTTTACATCCCAGAGAGGGCTCTTTGTGATATCCCTGTGCCCACAAAGCAGGGTTTCTTGTTTTCATGAATCTTTCCCATTTTTTTGTTCATTGTCCTTGTGATGGGTTAGATCACAGAACCCCCCTTGGAAGCTGCCAATTGATGAACCAAATTTACTTCTGCCCCTGACTTCCTGCCCTGGCAGTTTAGGACTCCAGCACATTGTCTTGTTGAGCCAGACACACCCATCTGCTTCAACACAGACTCCAATTCACAATCTGAATTACTTGCCACACAGCTGGAGGCTTAGCTTGAAAGCAGCTAACAGAAGTGTTCTTGTCTTTAAAACTCAGATGCCCAACTCCCAATGGGGTCTAACCCCAGATAAATCTGTTTTACACTCTATAAAGCTTAAATAGGCTAAATTCAAATTGTTCGCCCTCTATAACACTGATAGAGAGTTATGCACAGCTGCCCCCTCTCCCCCCCTGGTATTAACACGTACTCTGAGTTAATTAATAAGTAAAAAGTGATTTTATTAAATACAGAAAGTAGGATTTAAATGGGATCAAGTAGCAACAGACAGAACAAAGTGAATTACCAAGTAAAATAAAATAAAACGTGAGTCTATGTCTAATACAGACAGAAAGTGGATACAGATAAGATCCTCACCCTCAGAGACGTTTCAATATGTTTCTTTCACAGATTAAACGCCTTCCTAGTCTGGGCACAAGCCTTTCCCCTGGTACAGCCCTTGTTCCAGCTCAGGTGGTAGCCAGGGGATTCCTCATGTTGGCTCCTCTCCTCTCTTTGTTCTGTTCCACCCATTAATATATCTTTTGCATAAGGGCAGGAATCCTTTGTCCCTCTGAGTTCCTCTGGGGTGAGCAGACACCCTTCAGGCTGCTTTGCAGAGCCCTTGGGGCATTTGCAGGGAGGTGGTAGGAAGTGACCCATGTAGGCAGCAAGTATAAGAGGCCAGGGGAGGCTAAACCTCCCTAGGCTGTGCAGCCCCCAACCTGCCTTTGAGAGAGGGGACACGGGGGTGTGGTGTCCTGGCCTGCGCTCCACCCCTGATGTCCCCTCCTGCTATTTCCCCATGGCCCCACCTACATGGCACCTTTTCTTCTCTCTGCTCTGCCTCTCCGCTGAGGCCCCTTTTGCTTCTCGCTGAATCCTTCCTCTCCTCTCCCGAGAGGCCTCAACAGTCCACTGCTAACTGAACCTCTTGCCTCCTCCACCTCCCTGTGGGGCACTCAATTCCCCAGGTGTTGACTCTGCTCCGGACTCCCTTCTCTCCTCCACCCCCTTCTCCACGGCCCCACTACCCGCAGCTTGCTGAGTCCCTCCTGTCCTCCATCCCCCTGACCCATGCCCCCCATGTCATTTCCTGAGCCCTTCCTCTCCTCCTTCCACTCCTCTCTGCTCACTGTTCACTGAGTTCCTCCTCTCCTGCACTCTCCTTTCCCCATGACCCTTTGCCCTCCACCTGTTCAATCCCTGCACTCCTACAGGCTGACCTCCCCTCCCCCTAGACACCTACCGTCTAACATCTTCCAGGGAAAACTGGACCACATTTAAAAGTGGGCCCTGGCCTCCTGGCACTCCATGTTCCAGCCCCCTTAGCTGAGATGTTCCAGCAGCAGCAGCAGGCATAACAGCAGGAGGAGTCACACAGCTGGGCCAGATATAGAAAAAGAAAGTCAAGGTAAGTGTGGGCCCCTTACTGAATGAGGGAGGCAACCTAGTGAGAGAGGATATGGAAAAAGCTAATATACTCAAAGATTTTTTTTCCCTCTGTCTTCACAAATAAGGTCAGGTCCAAGACTGCTGCAGTGGGCAGCAAAGCATGGGGAGAAGGTGACCAGCCCTCTGTGGAGAAAGAAGTAATTCAAGACTATTTAGAAAAGCTGGTTGAGCACAAGTCCATGGGGCTGGATGTGCTACATCAGAGGAGGCTAAGGGATTTGGCAGATGTGATTGTAGAGCCATTGGCCATTCTCTTTGAAAACTCAAAGCAATTGGGGGAGATCCCAGATGACTGGAAAAAGCCGAATGTAATGCCCATCTTTAAAAAAGGGAAGAAATAGGATCCAGGGAACTACAGGCCAGTCAGCCTCATCTCAGTCCCTGGAAAAATCATGGAGCAGGTCCTCAAGGAATCAATTCTGAAGCACTTAGAGGAGAGGAAAGTGATCAGGAACAGCCAGCATAGATTCACCAAGGGCAAGTCATGCCTGACTAACCTAACTGAATTCTATGAGGAGATAACTGGCTCTGTGGATGAGGGGAAAACAATGGCTGTGTTATTCCTTGACTTTGGCAAAGCTTTTGATATGGTCTCCCACAGTATTCTTGCCAGCAAGTTATAGAAGTATAGGCTGGATTAATGGATTATAAAATGGATAGAACAAAGGCTAGATCATTGGGCTGAACGAGTAGTGAGTAATGGCTCCACGTCTAGTTGGCATCCGGTTTCAAGCAGAGTGCCCCAAGGGCTGGCCCTGGGGTCGGTTTTGTTCAAAATCTTCATTAATGATGTAGAGGGTTGTGTGGACTGCACCCTCAGCAAGTTTGAAGATGACACTAAACTGGGAGGAGTGGTAGATACACTGGAGAGTAGGGAAAGGATACAGAGGGAACTAAACAAATTAGAGGATTGGGCCAAAAGAAATCTGATCAGGTTTAAAAAGGACAAGTGCAGAGTCCTGCACTTGGGATGGAAGAATCCCATGCACTGTTACAGACTAGGGACCGAATGGCTAGGCAGCAGCTCTGCAGAAAAGGACCTTGGGGTTACAGTGGACAAGAAGCTGGATATGAGTCAAAATTGTGCCCTTGTTGCCAAGAAGGCTAACGACTTTTTGGGCTGTATTAGTAGGGGCATTGCCAGCAGATTGAGGGACGTGATCATTCCCCTCTATTCGACATTGGTGAGGCCTCATCTGGAGTACTGTGTTTTGGGCCCCACACTACAAGAAGGATGTGGAAAAATTGGAAACAGTCCAGCGAAGGGCAACAAAAATGATTAAGGGGCTGGAGCACATGACTTATGAGGAGAGGCTGAGGGAACTGGGATTGTTTAGTCTCCAGAAGAGAAGAGTGAGGGAGGATTTGATAGCTGCTTTCAACTACCTGAAAGGGGGTTCCAAAGAGGATGGATCTAGGCTGTTCTCAGTGGTACCAGATGACAGAATAATGAGCAATGGTCTCAAGTTGCAGTGGGGGAGTGTAGAGGTGCAGACTCACTCCTGCAGTGCCTCCTGCTGGTTACTTCCGGGAATTAGCTCATTCCAGCTGCAGAGCACCCTCTGCGGGCCGGTGACCACCTGTCATCTGGCCACCTGTCTCTCTCTGCATCCGGTGTCCTTTCACTTGGGGTGCTGCCCCCCTGGCAGTAACTCCCTCAGTCTTAGTCTTAGGATCTTCTCTCCCTGGGGAACCCCCACTCACTATCCCCACCTTGCCTCAGTATATGGCTACTGCCAGTCATTGTCTAGCCCCTGTGACCTGGAGCACACTGCAGTATCAGCCTACTCATCACTGGCAAGGTTGGGTTTGGACCTGCTGCCTTGGCCTACACCTTGGCTGCCCTTTGCAAACCCTAGTATCCCTTTGCCTTCTGCTAGGCTGCAGCCTGGGGCTTTCCAGGCTGGAGCTCCCCAGATCCTCTGCCTTTCCCCAGCCCTGCTTCACTCAAGCACTCTATGTCTAGCTCACTGCAGCCAGGCCCATCTCCCTCTACAGGCAGAGGGAGACTTTCTGGGCTCCTGGCTTCTCTGCCTTTATAGGGACAGCAGAGTCTGTTTGGGGCATGGCCCCAGCTGCAGCCACTTCCCCCAATCAGCGCAGCCTAAAAGTTGCTTTGTCCAGCCACAGCCCCCTCTCAGGCCTGTTTTTAACCCTTCAGGGTAGGAGTGGGGGGATGACCTCGCTACAGGGAGGTTTAAATTGGATATTCGGGAAAACTTTTTCACTAGGACGGTGTTGAAGCACTGGAATGGGTTAGCTAAGGAGGTGGTGGAATCTCCTTCCTTGCAGGTTTTCAAGATCAGTCTTGACAAAGCCCTTGCTGGGTCGATTTAGTGGAAACTGGTCCTGCTTTGTGCAGGGGGTTGGAGTAGATGACCTCCTGAGGTCCCTTCCAACCCTGAGATTCTATGATTCTCCATGTTAGAGAGGACATGCAAAAACACAAAATCTTTTATGAGCCGTGAAAGAAATGATTGCACTAGTCACTGCTGACGTGTACGACGAGCCGCAGAAGCACTCCACTTCCATTGAAGACAGCAACAATGAAATGTTGCCTTTTAGAGACTAACAATAACAAACTAATTCAACTCAAAATATAAACATTGACTACAGTCTTTGAATGGAATTAAAAATAAATCATGTAATAATGTTATTGTTGTTTTCACTCTGCACTTATTTTGGGTTCTTTTTGGGTTATTCACCATTTTTCTGCGAAACACCTCCCACTCCACAATCACGATACTTGTATGAGTACTAAGGTTTTAATTTTGAATTTGATTATCATTTCATAGCTTTGTTGCAAGTATGAAGACACTCCTGCTGGGGCTCATAGCATTTTTTTTCAATGTAATCTGTAGTATGTGTCTAACAAACACTTTCATTTGTTATTTGATGTATAGATGAATATGCTGATAAAAAAATAATTCTCCTGAGCTAAAATGCCACGGAATTTTATGAACCTTCAGCATTATAGAAATAAATGGAAAACTTTAGTTTTGTTTTTCTCATTGTGTTCCAAAGAAAGATTCTGGACACAGTAAATGCAGTTTCAAAACCGCGACAATCCAGAGACACAGACCTATGCAAAGCAGCAGAATTATTTCCCAAAACCACTAATCTCATAGCTACATTTCAAATTGAGTTCAAAGAAGCCAAATGTTGATCAAGTAAATTATCAGAAAAATGGGTCAGACTAATCAAGTCTGAAGAGAAGTGCTTGAGAAGGGCAAAAAGGCAGGGGAGTAGCTTGTTGTGTGGCAGATGAAGCAAGAAGAGAGCAGAGCTGATACTGGCTGCTCCAGGGAAGAATCTCCTCCTGAACAAGTGAACAAAGGTCCTTCTCCGAAGGCATGTCTAGCGACGATCGAAGTACTTCATCTCGTGTAGATGCAATACATCGATATCTGAACGTGCTCCCCATCGACTCCGGAACTTCACCAAGGCAAGAGGCTGAAGTGGAGTTGACGAGAGAGCAGTGTCCATCTGTCCCGTGCAGCAAAGATGCGAAGTAAGTCAATCTAAATCGATATAAGATCCATTGAGTTCAGCTATGCTATTCTTATAGCTGAAGTTGTGTATATTAGATTGCTCCCCCTCCCTGCCCCAGTGTAAACCATGCCGGAGTGAAGGGAAGGCCTGTTCAAGGATAGCCTGAGAGGGAAGCATTCATCTTTCATATAAATACTGGACTTGAGTGACCCCTTTATATGCTTTTTGGGAAAAGCCTTTGCACTGACCTGGCCCTTGGAGGTTGCATCATACCACAGGAAGAGACAGGTGCTTCCCAAGAGGACAGGAGAATTACCTCCCTACATGCAGCCCCCAGAGGATGCCCTGGGGTGAGCAGACACCCTTCACGCTTCCTTAGGAATGATAGAGGTCTTGGGGCATTTTCCGGGAAGTGGTAGGAAGTAGCCCAGGGAGGGCCACATTTCATAGGCAGCAGGTATAACAGGCCAGGAGAGAGCAGAACCTGTCAGTCCCTTGCTGAGTCCTTCCTCTTCTCCCTGCTCCCCCGAGGCCATGCTTGAAAGTGAAAAACAGAACTACATTTAAAAGTGGGTCCTGGCCTCCTAGCCCTCTGTGTTACAGCCCTCTTATCTGAGTCGTTCCAGTATCAAGAGGACCAGAAGCAGGAGGGGTCCCACAGCTGGGTACTGTACAGGAGCTAGATATCAAGAATACCCATCTGGTGAAGTGAAGAAACAGACTGATAGAGCCAAAACGGTACCTAGAAGTTACCTACTGCAGGACAGACCCAACAAAGAAATAAGAGAACACCACTAGCCATCACCTACAGTCCCCAAGTAAACCTGTCCAGCACAGCATCAAGGATTTTCAACGTCTTCTGAAGGACAATCCCTCACTCTCACAGACAATGGGAGACAGACCAGTCTGCTCTTACAGACAGCCCCCAAATCTGAAGCAAATAGTCACCAAAAACTACACACCACACAACAAAAACACTGACTCAGGAACCAAACCCTGCAACAAACCCTGGTGCCAACTCTGTCTGCATATCTACTCAAGTGACAACATTGTTGGACCTAACCACTTCAGCCTGCACCATCAGGGGCTAGTTCACATGCACATCTCTCAATGTGATCTATGCCATCATGTGCCAGCAATGCCCCTCTGCCATGTACATTGGCCAAACTGGACAGTCTCTATGCAAAAGAATAAATGGATATAAATATGACATCAGGAATTATAACATTCAAAAACCAGCAGGAGAACACGTCAATCTCTCTGGTCACTCAATAACAGACTTAAAAGTGGCAATTCTTCTACAAAAAGAACTTAAAAAATTGACTCCAATGAGAAACTGCAGAATTTGCAAACTGGACACCATCAAATTAGGCCTGAAACTGAGAGTGGATGGGTCACTACAAAAACTAAATACATCTGCTAGTCTCTAAGGTGCCATGAGTGCTCCTCTTTGTTTTTACAAAAACTGATTTCCCCTTGCTAAATACTCACACCTTCTTCTCAACTGTTTGAAATTGGCCACCTTGTTTACATTGGTCTCATTAGCACCACAAAAGTGATTTCCACTCCTTTTTGTCAACTGTTGAGAGTAGCCCACTTCCAAATTCAGTGAATTGGCTCATTAGCACTGACCCCCCACTTGGAAAGGCATCTCCAGTCTTTTCATATGCTGTGTATTTATACCTCCCTAATGGATGTTCCCCTCTGTGCATCTGATGAAGTGAGTTTTAGCTCATGAAAGCTTATGCCCAAATAAATTTGTTAGTCTCTAAGGTGCAACAAGGACTCCTCGTTTTTGCTGATACAGATTCACACGACTTCCGCTCTGAAATCTGCTGTAGTGTTGGTGATCACAGGGCCTGGAGAGGCTGAATCACCAGCAAAGCAGTGTGAAACAGGGCCAGCACAGTTGGGTGGTTAGAGGGGTGCAGCAGTACTCATGGCTCCCAGACTGCACCCCAGGGGTGACAACCCATCAGACAAATAGCCTCTGGAGCCCAAATTTGACCACAAGGCACCTATGATGCAAGTATGGGGCTAGGGACAGGAGGCCAAACAGGAGATCCAAATGTAGAAATTGTTTGGTTCCTTTACCAACATCCTTTTCACCTGCGCAGCACACTGAAATAGCCGCAGGGCAACAGATCAGGCAAATAACATGGCTGTTCCCCTTGTAAAATGTGGGCTACCTTGTGAGATGAATTCCAGGTCATTTTAGCATGGGGAGAGGTGAAGGAATTGCACAGTGAGTGGAGAAGTCCCGTTGTTCTAGCTCTGATCCAGGATATCATAACACATTTCTGCATCCATTTGCAAAAGATCAGCACAGTATTGCAATTTCATGCCTCCCTGATGCAAAGAGAAAATTGAAATGTGGATAAGGAAGTGGTTAAAGGGGAGACTACAACGGGTCGTACTGAAAGGTGAACTATCAGGCTGGAAGGAGGTTACTAGTGGAGTTCCTCAGGGATCAGTTTTGGGACCAATCTTCTTCAATCTTTTTATTACTGACCTTGGCACAAAAAGCGGGAATGTGCTAATAAAGTCTGCAGATGACATAAAGCTGGGAGGTATTGCTAACTCAGAGAAGGACCGGATATCATACAGGAAGATCTGTATGACCTTGTAAACTGGAGTAATAGTAATAGGATGACATTTAATAGTGAAAAGTGCAAGGTTATGCATTTTGAGATTAGTAGCAGGGACTTTAGTTATAAATTGGGGACACATCAGTTGGAAGTAACAGAGGAGGGGAAGGACCTCGGAATATTGGTTGATCCCAGGATGACTGTGAGCCCCCAATGTGATATGGCAGTTAAAAAAGCTAATGCCGTTTTAGGATGCATCAGGCGAGGTATTTCCTGCAAAGATAAGGATGTGTTACTAACCACTACACAAGGCATTGATGAGACTTCATCTGGAATACTGTGTGCAGTTCTGGTCTCCCATGTTTAAGAAGAATGAATTAAAACTGGAACAGGTTCAGAGACGGGCTACTAGGATGATCTGAGGAATGGAAACCTGTCTTATGAAAGGAGACTCAAAGAGCTTGGTTTGTTTAGCCTAACCAAAAGAAGTTTGAGGGGGGATATGATTGCTCTTTATAAATATATCAGAGGGATCAATATTGGGGAGGGAGAGGAATTATTTATGTGGACAAAAGAACAAATGGATAGATTTGATAGAACAAATGGAAGATTAGGCTTGAAATTAGACGAAGGTTTCTAACCATTAGAGGAGTGAAGTTCTGGAACAGCTTTCCAAGGGGAGTAGAGGGGGTATAAGACATATCTGGCTTCAAGATTAAGCTTGATAAGTTTATGGAGGGGATGGTATGGTGGGATAGCCTAATTTTTGGCAAATTAATATGGCAATTGATCTTTGATTATCAGCAGGTAAGTATGCCCAGGGGTCTGTGATGTGATGTTGGATGGGATGGGATCTGAGTTACTACAGAGAAAACTTTCTTGAGTGTTGGCTGGTGAGTCTTGCCCACGTGCTCAGGGTTTAATTGATCATCATATTTGGGGTCAGTAAGAAATTTTCCTCCAGGGCAGATTGTCAGAGGCCTGGAGGTTTTTCTCCTTCATCTGCAGCATGCGACATGAGTCACATGCTAGAGGATTTCTGCAGCTTGAGGTCTTCAAAGCACAATTGAGGACTTCAGTAAACTCAGACATAGGTTAGAGGTTTGTTTATAGAAGTGATTGGGTGAGATTCTGTGGCCTGCATTGTGCAGGAGGTCAGACTAGATGATCATAATGGTCCGTTCTCATCTTAAAGTCTATGAGTCTATGAGTCCAACAATTACAACATTTGGAAGCTGTCAGATATAATTCAACTTAACACCTCACAAAGGCTCACAGGCAAATAAAATTGATGCCAAGAATCCTGGGAGAAGACAACCTTTTACATTCCCGTCGTCTTGCATAAATTTCAGAATCAGGTTTTTTTGGCCTCTACAGGTGGCACTGATTTTTTCAGTTGGCTAAAGGACTGGATATTACAACTGCATAGGCAGTATGAAGCAGTACACTGCTACGATAAACTGAAATGATTTTTGGTCCCGTATCTTGTGGCAGTATTCCCCACACATTGTGCAGATGGCAGTACATTACACACGGAAAAGATAACCATTGTCATTTGCAACATTGAACAGTCTGCAAAACACAGTTTGCCCTGAAAATCTGAGCCCCTCTTGTCAGCAAATTCATTTCTTTTTTCCCCGAGAGGGGTTCTCAGTCTGAAGATCTCCAGGGTCCATTTTCTGCTCTTCCAGCTGCTCACACAGAGTCCAGGGAATTGTCCAGGGAGTCCTGGCCAATTTGAAAATCCACAGGGATTGTACAGGGGAATCATAAAGGTCGCTGTTGTCAGACATGTGACATTCATACGCTGATTCTCAAGACTCTGCCTTGCTGTTGCAGTAAAGAGATTTTCATTTCTATGCTGCATGGGATTTTGGTGAGTTGCTTGTTTCTGTACTAAAGTGAGTGGTGAGGGCTCAGGAAGGTTTCCAGGATTCAAATCAAGAATCATCTGGTCTGGAATTCACCAGCAGGGTGACTTGAATTGTTTAGTATTGTCAGAAAAAACAAGGGATTTCCCCTGGAAAAAATTGAACTACAAACAGATTGAAAACAGTTTAGACAATATCTGCATGTAAGTTCAATGCGTTTTCTCTTACTCTGTCCTTCTATCTTTCACAGTAACATTGTTTTATTTTGGGGGGGGGGGGCTGTATGGTTTTTCCTGTGGTTTCCTCAAGAGTTTTCCAATTCAGCAACCTCAGTGTCCTTTTTGGAAGTGCAGCCAAAAGCTCTGCAGTGGGTGTCTGTCTTACCAGAGGGTTCACAACAAGAATGGGCCTTTATTCTGCTCTCATATTCTGCCTTCAGTGGTCACTCCAGATTGACAGTGACTTCCTGAGAGCAAAATCAGGACCCTCTGTTTTGAAACTCCCAACTTTCATTCCCAGTCTCACAATGCCACATGAATTGTGGGTTTCCTCAGACTCTTTCAGCATCCTAACAGAATAGCACTCTCTGTAGCAGGATTCAAAACCGTGAATTTAACAGCCAGGAGCCAAAAGTTAAATATTCAGGGTGAATCTGGTCCCCTTGAGATCAAGGGCAAAATTCCTATGTTAGCCAGGAGTTTGCCCTAAAATCCACATGTAGAGAGTTAAAGAAATGTTCTGTAAAAGCAGCAAAGAATCCTGTGGCACCTTATAGACTAACAGACAAATACATTTCTGATTTACATCTGCCATGAGCCTCCAGTGACTTCATCTGGAGTTGCTTCGATGCCTCTAAGGACAGATGAGCTATTTGAGACCCAAGAAGAACTGATGGGAGAATTGATTAAATCTCATATTCACAGTCTTAAAGCTTTAAAACAATTAGATAACAATTTTTTTTCAAGAGGAGATAGGAGAAAGAGACCCTTCATCTCCGTTTTCTGGATAGGATGAGAAGCATTAGAGGTTGTGTTGCAATGTTACCTGGAAAGGTCCAGGAAAACATAGTGTGTGCGTGGGTGTGGCAGGATGCGGGACATGAAGTATCCAAATCACAGTGGCACAAGAGTCCTGAAACTAATGCAACAGAGCTAATGGACATCCTCCTGATGCACAGACCAATGAGGCGTCAGGAGGCCTCCTGAGTCTGGAGGATGTCTGAAACTACAATGGAAAGGAGCAACACTTTAGCAGATGGTCTCTGACACCATCTCCCATCCAGACCATACTTCCTTCCATGAGAAAGCCCACTACAGTTTTGTGACAACATCAGCAATTGCCAACACAGAAAAGCAGCCTCAGGAAGGAGTGTCTGGGTTTCTAACTGCCGCAATACATTAAAGCTTTGTGTCTTTTCGAAGAAGTGTTACTCACACTGGCTCCTTTTACTCCCACCTCCTTTCCCTCTCCTGCTGGGTCTGCACAGGTTGAGCTGCAGCCGGGGGTTCCCTTTGCCCCCAAAAGTCAGTTCAGTCTCATCTCTCCCTTTTCCCCGGTGGCAGGCAGACACTGAATTTAACCTTCTCTGAGGAAATAGTTCTGTGAGCTGTCACTGTGGTGTGTTTTACACCTGGTTTTGGTCCTGGGTGAGGGGTATCACTGTGTGGCAGGGTGGAAGTTCGGGGTTGTGGGGATCTACATGGACAGGTGACCAGCACCAGGTGTTGTGTGGAAGAAAAAGGGTGTACAGAAGCAGGCTGGAAGTGCTGGAGGCTGTGCGGGCAGATATGGGTTACACTGAGAATTGGGCACTGCTGAGCAATTGTGGAGGCAGGCGGTGTGTGTAAGTGACAGGAGGTAGCAGTGAGGCTTTGTGGGTGCTGTGACAGTCTGTAGCTTGGGGGAGGGCACTGTAACCCCCATATTCCTCATTTTCAGATAATCAAGATCTTACATATAAAGCATGCCTTGTATGGCATCAAGGGAAACACATGATGTGCTGAATGTCATGTCTCTCTCCATATATGTATCATTATGTATATGGAGCTATGAGAATTCTGTTGTATGGTGGTCACTAAAACATGCTGTAAGTTGGGGAATCAGCCAGATTATTAGCCTCCACCCTGAGGCAACAGCAGGGAAAGTAAAAACCCCCGCAGGGTGTCAAACAGCCCATCAACAGCCATTTGTCCAGCAAGGGAGCTACAGTGCAATGACTACACTTCCATGAGGCGCCACAAAGGGAATTGCTAACCCTTGCTTGGAGAGACTCAGCAATGCCCCCCAGACATGCCTGGACGCGTGCTCCCCAAACACATGGAACTGAGGGTATAAAACAGACAGAGTGGACACATACTGTGCCCTTCTCTGGCTGCCACCTTCGCTGCAGGCAACAAAGACATAGAAAGGAAATAAAAACAAACGGGTAGATTTGGCTCAGGATTAAGGAACAAACCTGTATGTTAAGGACTGCTATTCAGTGGAGTGAGAAAAACTGCTTAATCTCGTTACCTAGTAGACTAGGGTTGAAGAGTTTAAACTGCATTTTTATATTTTATTTTATTTGGTAAACCACTCGACTTTTTGCCTATCACTTAATATCACATTAACATCTCTCTTTGGATTTAACAATGTGTTGCTTACTCTACCTGAAGCAGTGTGTTTGGTTTGAAGCATGTAAGAGACTTCCCTGAGGATAAGAAGCCTGGTGCATGCCAATTTCTTTGTTAAACTGATGAACTCATCTCATCTTCCAGCATCAGTGGGCATAACTGACCTGGCAAGAGGGAGGGTTCCCAGGTATGTGTCTGGGACGGTAGATATTGGCAAGTGTCATTCACTAGCAGAATCTTATCAGCAGCTTACATGACAGCGACTGTGCATGAACAGTCAGGAGTGGGGATTCTCACAGCAGAGGCAGGGTCAGTCGGCTCCAAAGTCAAGGATTGGAGTGACCTAGCAAATGGCTGGTCCAGATACCACCAGAGGGGAACGTCACAGGGTTGCAGAGTGACATGTAGACGGATAGGTGGACAGTGCTGCTCAAATAATTTTTTTCTTTATGATTGTTGATCCAAGGGCAGCTTTGGGACCTTTACTGGTTATAGAGTGGGTTTGGGAACTTTCAGGGTCTCTTTGACCTGGCAAAGCCACAGAACTTCAGCCTCGATGACATAACCTTTACTCATTTTGTTCCCAATTGTTGTTATGTTAATTCAGGCATTTCAGTGGTAGAAATAGCCATGGATATTTTGTGACAATGTACCCATATTGATCATAGTGATATTATTATTATTATGGATTATAGCATAAATATGATACGTTTTATGCAAGATGGGTCATGTAAGATGTCATTGGAAAAAAATTATGTCTTTCTGAATATTATCTGATTTGTACATGTGTGATTTTTTTGTCTGCAGTTATGAATATTGACTACTTAGCTGTATTTAAAATGCAGTTACAACTGGGTAACACTCACTAGGCAAGATGATTTCAGTCTAGGTAGCTGATTGGGAAAAGGCCATTTGGGGCAATGAGCCATTGGATGAAAACAGTAGGCGTTAAAAGAAACTTATCTATCTCCACAAGATGAGCCTCCCTGAAAATGCTTCAGACATCCTATACATAATGGATGCTATGACTTTACAAGGGCATGTGGCCAGGCAAAGAACTCTGGACTCTATCTGTAATTTTTCCCATAAACTAGTTGGAAACTAAGTTTTTAAAACAAAGGGTTCCCTCCATAAGCAAAAGTTATAAAAGGAGGGAGTGACGTTATTGCTGGTCTCCACTCCCCACTCAAGAAGACACCTAGAATGTTAATAGCTATAAAATATTTACTGAACTATTTGTTATATAACTTGTGTAACCCCCTCGTTCTTCTTCTCTCCCTTGACAGGCACCTTGAGCATTACTGGAGTCTATTCACGCATCAAAACCACCTTCATGGAGCTTTCAACTTCACTCACTTGACCCTTCAACATTCATCCTGACAGGCATCCCCGGTCTGGTAAGCTGCCCACATCTGGATTCCATCCCTTCTCTACATTCTACATTATCAGCCTGTGGGAAATTTCACACTTCTGTGTGTTGTAGGTAAGGAGCAGACCCTTCACAAGCAGATGTACCTGCTGCTCTGCATGCTGGCCCTCACAGACATTGCCACACCTACCTTTGTCGTGCCAAAGGCACTGGGGATATTTTGGTTCAATTTGAAAGGCATTACTATGGCTGGCTGCCTCACCCCAGATGTTCTTTCTTCAACATGGTTTCTGTTATGCACTCAGCCGTCCTCGTGACAATGGCCTTCGATCGCTATGTTGCTATATGTAACCCTCTGATACGTCACCATCCTCAGCAATGCACGAATAGCTAAACTAGGGCTTGTAGGTCTGATCAGATCTGTTCTCTTCATTCTGCCTCTGCCTCTTGCTCCTGAGAGTCAGCAGCCATTCTGTGCCAAACGCATTATCCCCCTTACGCAATGCGAGTACACAGTTGTGTTCAAGATGGCCTGTGGGGATATTAGAGTAACCAGGATATATGGCTTGGTGCAATGTTTTGTAATCAATGGGTTGATCTGACGCTCATTGCCCTATCCTACGGTCTGATCATCAGGGCCGTCTTCAGAATCTCCTCTAAGAAAGCCCACCAGAAAGTTCTCAACACTTGCACAACCCACATCTGTGTGATGCTGACATATATAAACCCCTGGCCTTTTCTCCAATCTTACATACTGGTTTGGTCCAAGGCATCGCTCCCCATGTTCACATCATCTTGGCTGACCTCTATCTCCTCATCCCTCCATGCTCAACCCTATCATTTATGGGGGTCAAAACTAAAGAACTTCGTGACAAAGTAGGCTGTCATAAACACATAGTTAGGGTTAATGCCTCTTTTACCTGTAAAGTGTAGGAAGTTCACCTAGCCTAGCTGACACCTGACCAGAGAAACCAATGGGGGAACAAGATGTTTCAGAACGAAGGAGGGAAGTTTTCCTTTGTTTGGAGTTTCAGTTTCCAGGCGAAGTGAAAAGTTCAAGGAACCAGCCTCTTATCAGAGAGTAAAGTTTTAGAAAGGGGTAAATGGATTTATGTTTATTTTCTTTGTCACTATTAAGGGAATTATCAAATTTGGGTATTAGTGTGTGTATTAAAATTTTTGTGCCCAGGGGGAACATCCGCTGTATTTTGAATCTGTTGTCTCTGAGACTAGCTGGTATGCTAATCTCTCCCAGAGTTTTTTTCTTTACCTTTCTTTTCTTTAATTAAAAGCCTTCTTTTTAAACACCTGATTGATTTTTCCTTGTTTTTGTATCCAATTGGTTTGGATCTGGATCCACCAGGAGTTGGTGGGAGAAAGGAGGGGGATGGTTAATTTCTCCTTTTTTTAAGATCCAAGGGGTTTGGAATCTGTGTTCACCAGGAAATTGGTGAAGTCTCACAAGACTACCCAGGGAAGAAAATTGGCGCTTGGGGTGGTGGCAGCGATACCAGATCTAAGCTGGTAATTAAGCTTAGAAGTGTCCATGCAGGTCCCCATATCTGTAACCCTACAGTTCAGAGTGGGGAAGGAACGTGATGCTTACATGTTATATACCCCTGGCCTTTTCTCCAATCTCACATACTGGTTTGGTCAAGGCATCGCTCGCCATGTTCACATCATCTTGGCTGACCTCTTCATCCCTTTCATGCTCAACCCTATCATTTATGGTCAAAACTAAAGAGCTTCGTGACAAAGTAGGCAAATACAACCACTGCAGAAGGTGATCGCCTGGGCCACTGACATGAAACCTCTGTTAACAAGAGGGGAAAGCATATCTCCTCATTAATCAAGGGTGCCTCTGTCCCAATTTGGTTGAGTCTCAGCATTGTGAAAATTCACCGTCTGAGAATTTCCTCGCACACAATAACTTATCACTCCATCACTAACACTGCTCTTTCCATTGCTGAGTTACCTCTCTCTGAGCATCACTTAACCTCATTCATTGTTATCCATCAGCCTCCATCCCCACACACCCTGATACTGAGCCTTTCCGTGACTCTAAGACTTTATCTACACTAAATGATAAGAGAATCTACTCTACGCAGCTCCAGCTACGTGGATAAGGTAGCAGGAGTTGATGTACGTTAGATCAAGTTATTGTGGGGGTCTACACTTTGGGAGGGGTGGGGGGTCGACAGGAAAAAATATCCCATTACATTATCTTACTCTTGTCTTTACTAGACCCACTAAATCGACCACCTGATGGTCGATCTCAGACCATCGATCCTAGCTGCAGTGTAGTCCTGCCCTGAGACTACCATAAGATACTGTATGCATTTTGAGGCAAGGTGTGTGGGCTTTTTGTGATATCCCCATGCCCACAGGGTGGGATTTCTTGTTTTCATGAACCTTTTCCATTTTTTTATTCACTGTTCTTGCGACGGATTAGATCACACAGAAAACCCCCTTGGAAGCTACCTGTTGATGTGCCAAGACTACTTTTGCCCCTGATTTCCTGCCCTGTCAGCTTAGGACTGTAGCACCCTGTCTTGTTGAGCCAGACACAGCTGTCAACTCCAGCATAGACTCCAATACACAGTCTGAATTACTTGCTGCACAGATGTAGGCTTAACCTGAAAGCAGCTAGCAAAAGTGCTCTTATCTTTAACACTCAGAGAGCCCCAACTTCCAAATGGGTGTCTAAAGCCAAATAAATCCGTTTTACCTTGTATAAAGCTTAAACAGGGTAAACTCAATTGTTCACCTTCTATAGCAATGATAGAGAGATAGGCACAGCTGTCCGACCCCCCAGGTATTAATACCTACTCTGAGCTAATTAATAAGTAAAAAGTGATTTTTATTATTACAGAAAGTAGGATTTAAGTGGTTTCAAGTGAGTAACAGAAAGAACAAAGAGAATTACCAAGTAAAATATAAAAAAAAACATGCGGGTCTATGTCTAACACAGTCAGAGAAACTGGATACAGATAAGATCTCACCCCCAGAACGTTTCAATACTTTTCTTTCACAGACTATATGCTCTCCTATTCTGGGCACAATACATTTTTCCTGGTACATTCCCTTGTTTCAGCTCAGGTAGTAGACAGGGGATTTCTCATGTGGCTCCTCTCCCTCTCTTTGTTCTGTTCCACCCATAATATATCTTTTGCATAGGCAGGAATCCTTTGTCCCTCTGGGGTCCTCTGGGGTGAGCAGACATCCTTCAGGCTCCTTTGGCGGAGTCCGTTGGGACATTTGCAGGGAGGTGGTAGGAAGAGGACCCAAGTAAGGCAGCAAGTATAATAAGCCAGGGGAGGCTTAACCTCCCTAGGCTGTGCAGCCCCAACCTGCCTTTGAGAGAGGGGACACGTAGGCCATGGTGTCCTGGCCTGTGCTCCACCCCCATGTTCCCTCCTGCTTTTTTCCCCATCGGCCCCACCCACATGGCACCTTCTCTGTCCCTGCTCCGCCTCTCTCTGAGGCCCTTTTTGCTTCTCGCTGAATCCTTCCTCTCCTCCCCTGAGAGGTCCCAAACACTCCACTACTCACTGAGCCTCTCCCTCCTCCAAGGCCCTGTAGGGCACTCGATTCACCCAGGTTTGACTCTACAACTCAGATTCCATTCTCTCCTCCAACCTCCTTCTCCACGGCCCCAACTACCCGCAGCTCCCTGAGTCCTCCTGTCCTCCCATTCTCCCTCTCCCACGCACCCATGCTATTCCTGAGTCCTTCCTCTCCTCCTTCCGCTCCTCCCTGCTCACTGTTCACTGAGTCCCTCCTCTCCTCCACTCTCCTTTCCCTATGGCCCTTTGCCCACCGCCTGCACAGTACCTCCTCTCCTACAGACTGACCTCCACTCCCTGAAGACCCTACTGCCTAACATATTCCAGTGAAAACTGAACCATATTTAAAAGTGGCCCTGGCCTCCTGGCACTCCATGTTCCCAGCCCCCTTAGCTGAGTTGTTCCAGCAGCAGCAGCTGGCATAACAGCAGGAGGAGTCACACAGCTGGGGCAGGTATAGAAAAAGAGAGTCAAGGTAAATGTGGGCCCCTTACTGAATGAGGGAGGCAACCGAGTGGTGAGAAAGATGTGGACAAAATTAATATACTCAAAGCTTTTTTATGCCTCTGTCTCACAAATAAGAACAGGTCCAAGACTGCTGCAGTGTGGCAGCAAGCCTGGGAGAAGGTGTACCAGCCCCTCTGTGGAGAAAGAAGTAATTCAAGACTATTTAGAAAAGCTGGTTGAGCACAAGTCCATGGGGCTGGATGTGCTACATCAAGGAGGTCTAAGGGATTTGGCAGATGTGATTGTAGAGCCATTGGCCATTCTCTTTGAAAACACCATAGCAATTGGGGGAGATCCCAGGTGACTGGTGAAAAAGCCGAATTAGTGCCCAACTTTAAAAAAGGGAAGAAATAGGATCCAGGGAACTACAGGCCAGTCAGCCTCATCTCAGTCCCCTGTAAAAATCATGGAGCAGGTCCTCAATAATCAATTCTGAAGCACTTATAGAGAGAGAAGTGATCAGGCAACAGCCAGCATAGATTCACCAAGGGCAAGTCATGCCTGACTAACCTAACTGAATTCTATGAGGAGAAACTGGCTCTGTGGATGAGGGGAAAAACATGCTGTGTTATTCCTTGACTTTGGCAAAGCTTTTGATATGGTCTCCCACAGTATTCTTGCCAGCAAGTTATAGAAGTATGGGCTGGATTAATGGATTATAAAATGGATAGAAAGAAGGCTAGACATTGGGCCTCAACGGGTAGTGAGTAATGGCTCCACTGTCTAGTTGGCATCCGGTTTCAATCAGAGTGCCCCGAGGGCTGGCCCTGGGGTCGGTTTTGTTCAATATCTTCATTAATGATGAGAGGGTGGTGTGGACTGCACCCTCAGCAAGTTTTGCAGATGACAACTAAACAGGGAGGAGTGGTAGATACACTGAGAGAGTAGGGAAAGGATACAGAGGGAACTAAACAATTAGAGGATTGGCCCAAAGAAATCTGATGAGGTTCAAAAAGGGGACAAGTCAGAGTCCTGCACTTGGGATGGAAAGAATTCCCATTTCACTGTACAGACTAGAGACCGAATGGCTAGGCAGCAGCTCTGCAGAAAAGGACCTCGGGGTTACAGTGGACAAGAAGCTGGATATGAGTCAACATTGTGCCCTTGTTGCCCAGAAGGCTAACGGCATTTTGGGCTGTATTAGTAGTGGGGATTGGCAGCAGATTGAGGGATGTGATCATTCTCCTCTATTCGACAATGGTGAGGCCTCATCTGGAGTACTGTGTTTTGGGCCCCACACTACAAGAAGGATGTGGAAAAAATTGGGAACATTCTAGCGAAGGGCAACAAAAATGATGAGGGGGCTGGAGCACATGACTTATGAGAAGGCTGAAGGAACTGGGATTGTTTAGTCCTCCAGAAGAGAAGAGTGAGGGAGGATTTGATAGCTTTCAACTACCTGAAAGGGGGTTCCAAGAAGGTGGATCTAGACTCTTCTCAGTGGTACCAGATGACAGAATAAGAGCAATGGTCTCAAGTTGGAATGGGGGAGTGTAGAGGTGCGGACTCACTCCTGCAGCGCCTCCTGCTGGTTACTTCCGGAATTAGCTCATTCCAGCTGCAGAGCACCACTCTGCAGGCCGGTGACCACCTGTCATCTGGCCACCTGTCTCTCTCTGCATCCGGTGTCCTTTCACTTGGGGTGCTGCCCCCTGGCAGTAACTCCCTCAGTCTTAGTCTTAGGATCTTCTCTCCCTGGGGAACCCCCACTCACTATCCCCACCTTGCCTCAGTATATGGCTACTGCCAGTCATTGTCTAGCCCCCTGTGACCTGGAGCACACTGCAGTATCACCTACTCATCACTGGCAAGGTTGGGTTTGGACCTGCTGCCTTGACCTACACCTTGGCTGCCCTCTGCAAACCTAGTTATCCCTTTGCCTTCTGCTAGGCTGCAGCCTGGGGCTTTCCAGGCTGGAGCTCCCCAGATCCTCTGCCTTTCCCCAGCCCTGCTTCACTAAGCACTCTATGTCTAGCTCCCAGCAGCCAGGCCCATCACCACTATACGCAGAGGGAGACTTTCTGGCTCCGGGCTTCTCTGCCTTTATAGGGTCAGCAGAGTCTGTTTGGGGCATGGCCCCAGCAGCAGCCACTTCCCCCAATCAGCGCAGCCTAAAAGTTGCTTTGTCCAGCCACAGCCCCCTCTCAGGCCTGTTTTTAACCCTTCAGGGTAGGGAGTGGGGGGATGACCTCGGCTACAGGGAGGTTTAAATTGGAATTCGGGAAAACTTTTTCACTAGACGGTGGTTGAAGCACTGGAATGGGTTAGCTAAGGAGGGGGTGGAATCTCCTTCCTTGCAGGTTTTCAAGTCAGTCTTGACAAAGCCCTTGCTGGGTCGATTTAGTGGAAACTGTCCTGCATTGTGCAGGGGGTTGACTAGATAACCTCCTGAAGGTCCTTTCCAACCCTGAGATTCTATGATTCTCCATGTTAGAGAGGACATGCAAAAACACAAAATCTTTTATGAGCCGTGAAAGAAATGATTGCATTGGTACTGCTGACGTGTAGACGAGCCGCAGAAAGCACTCCACTTCCATTGAATATAGCAACAATGAAATGTTGCCTTTTAGAGAACTAAAAATAACAAACTAATTCAACCTCAAAATATAGACATTTGACTACAGTCTTTGAATGGAATTAGAAACAAATCATGTAATAATGTTATTGTTTTTTCACACTGCACGTACTTTGGGTTCCTTTTTGGGTTATCATCATTTTTCTGTGAAACACCTGCGACGCCACAATCAGGAACTTGTATGAAGTACAAAAGTTTTAATTTTGAATTTGATTATCATTTCATAGCTTTGTTGCAAGTATGAAGACACTCCTGCTGGGGCTCATAGCATTTTTTTTCAATGTAATCTGTAGTATGTATCTAACAAACACTTTCATTTGTTATTTGATGTATAGATGATATATTGATAAAAAAAATAATTCTCCTGAGCTAAAATGCACGAATTTTATGAACCTTCAGCATTATAGTAAATAAATGGAAAACTTTAGTTTTGTTTTTCTCATTGTGCTCCAAGAAAGATTCTGGACACAGAAAAGCAGTTTCAAACTGTGACAATCCAGAGACACAGACCTATGCAAAGCAGCAGAATAATTCCTCAAAGCCACAATCTCATAGCTACATTTCAAATTGAGTTCAAAGAAGCCAAATGTTTGATTCAAGTAAATTATCAGAAAAATGGGTCAGACTAATCAAGTCTGAAAGAAGTGCTTGAGAAGGCAAAAAGGCAGGGAGTAGCTTGTTGTGTGGCAGATGAAGCAAGAAGAGAGCAGAGCTGATACTGGCTGCTCCAGGGAAAGAATCTCCCACTGAACAAGTGAACAAAGGTCCTTCTCCCGAAGGTTATTTCTGGCGAGGATCGATGTATTTCATCTCGTGTAGATGCAATACATCGATAATCCGAACGTGCTCCCCATCGACCCGGACTCCACCAAGGCAAGAGGCTGAAGTGGAGTTGACGAAGAGCAGTGTCCATCTGTCCCGTCAGCAAAGATGCGAGTAAGTCAACTCTAAATCGATATAAGATCCATTGAGTTTCAGCTATGCTATTCTTATAGCTGAAGTTGTGTATATTAGATTGCTCCCCCCCCCTGCCCCAGTGTAAACCATGCCGGAGTGAAGGGAAGGCCTGTTCAAGGATAGCTGAGAGGAAAGCATTCATCTCTCATATACAATACTGGACTTGAGTGACCCCTTTAATTGCTTTTTGGGAATAGCCTTTGCACTGACCTGGCCCTTGGAGGTTGCATAATCCACAGGAAGAGACAGGTGCTCCCCAAGAGGACAGGAGAATTACTTCCCTACATGCAGCCCCCAGAGGATGCCTTGGGGTGAGCAGACACCCTTCACGCTTCCTTAGGAATGATAAGGTCTTGGGGCATTTTCCGGGAAAGTGGTAGGAAGTAGCCCAGGGAGGGCCACATTTCATAGGCAGCAGGTATAACAGGCCCAGAGAGAGTGGGAACTTGTCAGTCCCTTGCTGAGTCCTTCCTCTTCCCCTGCTCCCCCGAGGCCATGCTTGAAAGTGAAAAACAGAACTACATTAAAAAGTGGTCCTAGGCCTCCACCCTCTGTGTTACGGCCCCCTTAAGAGTCGTTCCAGTATCAAGAGACCAGAAGCAGGAGGGGTCCCACAGCTGGGTACTGTACAGGAGCTAGATATCAAGAATACCCATCTGTGAAGTGAAGACAACAGACTGATAGAGCCAAAAACGGTACCTAGAAGTTACCTACTGCAGGACAGACCCAACAAAGAAATAAGAGAACACCACTAGCCCTCACCTACAGTCCCCAAGTAAACCTGTCAGCAACAGCATCAAGGATTTTCACACAATCCCTCACTCTCACAGACAATGGGAGACAGACCAGTCTGCTCTTACAGACAGCCCCCAAATCTGAAGCAAATAGTCACCAAAAACTACACACCACACAACAAAAACACTGACTCAGGAACCAAACCCTGCAACAAACCCTGGTGCCAACTCTGTCTGCATATCTACTCAAGTGATAACATTGTTGGACCTAACCACTTCAGCCTGCACCATCAGGGGCTAGTTCACATGCACATCTCTCAATGTGATCTATGCCATCATGTGCCAGCAATGCCCCTCTGCCATGTACATTGGCCAAACTGGACAGTCTCTATGCAAAAGAATAAATGGATATAAATATGACATCAGGAATTATAACATTCAAAAACCAGCAGGAGAACACGTCAATCTCTCTGGTCACTCAATAACAGACTTAAAAGTGGCAATTCTTCTACAAAAAGAACTTAAAAAATTGACTCCAATGAGAAACTGCAGAATTTGCAAACTGGACACCATCAAATTAGGCCTGAAACTGAGAGTGGATGGGTCACTACAAAAACTAAATACATCTGCTAGTCTCTAAGGTGCCATGAGTGCTCCTCTTTGTTTTTACAAAAACTGATTTCCCCTTGCTAAATACTCACACCTTCTTCTCAACTGTTTGAAATTGGCCACCTTGTTTACACTGGTCTCATTAGCACTACAAAAGTGATTTCCACTCCTTTTTGTCAACTGTTGAGAGTAGCCCACTTCCAAATTCAGTGAATTGGCTCATTAGCACTGACCCCCCACTTGGAAAGGCATCTCCAGTCTTTTCATATGCTGTGTATTTATACCTCCCTAATGGATGTTCCCCTCTGTGCATCTGATGAAGTGAGTTTTAGCCCATGAAAGCTTATGCCCAAATAAATTTGTCTCTAAGGTGCCACAAGGACTCCTCGTTTTTGCTGATACAGATTCACACGACTTCCGCTCTGAAATCTGCTGTAGTGTTGGTGATCACAGGGCCTGGAGAGGTTGAATCACCAGCAAAGCAGTGTGAAACAGGGCCAGCTCAGTTGGGTGGTTAGAGGGGTGCAGCAGTTCTCATGGCTCCCAGACTGCACCCCAGGGGTGACAACCTGTGACGATGTGGTTCTGGCGGGACCCAACTGAGTGCCAGCTCAGGACCAATTGCTCAAACAGGGCAGTCACAGCCCTAGGCTGGGGTTTTTCCACCTCTAAGGCAAACCAAACCAGACAGACAACAGACTTCGGTGTCAGCCCTCTGGCTAACCCCAAGTCACACAAGCAATTTCCTTAGACACTCCAGTCTCCCAGTATCACCACCAGTCCCACACGTCCTGGGGATGAATGGTTATGAAAACCAACACCCCAGTAAAAGAAAAAGGTTCTCTCGATCCCAAAGGACCAAGCCCCAGACCCAGGTCAATGTACACATCAGATCTTATCCACAAATCACGCTGCTGCCAATTCTTTAGAATCTAAAATCTAAAGGTTTATTCATAAAAGGAAAAGGATAAACATGAGAGCTAGAATTGGTTAAACTGAATCAATTACACACAGTAATGGCAAAGTTCTTAGTTCAGGCTTGTAGCAGTGATGGAATGAGCTGCAGGTTCAAATTAAGTCTCTGGAGTACATCCCCCGCTGGGATGGGTCATCAGTCCCTTGTGTAGAGCTTCAGCTTGCAGCAAAGTCCCTCCAGAGGTAAGAAGCAGGAGTGAAGACAAAATGGAGATGAGGCCTCTGCCTTATGTAGACTTTTCCAGGTGTAAGAACACTTCTTTGTTCCTACTGTGGAAAGTTACAGCAAAATGGAGTTTGCAGTCACATGGGCCAGTTTCTGCATACTCCGCTGAGTCACAGGGCGTATCCGCCTTCTCTCGCTGGGTCAATTGTGTAGTTGATTGTCCTTAATGGGCCATCAAGCAGGCTAAGCAGAGCTGACACCAGCTTGTCCGGGGTGTCTCCCAGAAGTGCAGCACCAATTTGAAATACAGACAATACACAGCCCATATTCATAACTTCAACTACAGAAATGATACAGACATACAGACAGCATAATCATAACCAGTAACCCGTAACCTGGTCTTAGACACCTTATATGACCCCCTTTACATAGGATTTGGTGCCACTACAGAACCTTGGTTGCAACCCATGTTCTATATGGTCCCAGTTTATACCAATAACGCCACACAACCCATCAGACAAATAGCCTCCGGAGCCCAAATTTGACCACAAGGCACCTATGATGCAAGTATGGGGCTAGGGACAGAAGGCCAAACAGGAGATCCAGATGTAGAAATTGGTTGCTTCCTTTACCAACATCTTCTCACCTGCACAGCACCCTGAAATAGCCGCAGGGCAACAGATCAGGCAAATAACATGGCTGTTCCCCTTGTAAAATGTGGGCTACCTTGTGAGATGAATTCCAGGTCATTTTAGCATGGGGAGAGGTGAAGGAATTGCACAGTGAGTGGAGAAGTCCTGTTGTTCTAGCTCTGATCCAGGATATCATAACACAATTCTGCATCCATTTGCAAAAGATCAGCACAGTATTGCAATTTCATGCCTCCCTGATGCAAAGAGAAAATTGAAATGTGGATAAGGAAGTGGTTAAAGGGGAGACTACAACAGGTCGTACTGAAAGGTGAACTATCAGGCTGGAAGGAGGTTACTAGTGGAGTTCCTCAGGGATCAGTTTTGGGACCAATCTTCTTCAATCTTTTTATTACTGACCTTGGCACAAAAAGTGGGAATGTGCAAATAAAGTCTGCAGATGACATAAAGCTGGGAGGTATTGCTAACTCAGAGAAGGACTGGATATCATACAGGAAGATCTGTATGACCTTGTAAACTGGAGTAATAGTAATAGGATGACATTTAATAGTGAAAAGTGCAAGGTTATGCATTTTGAGATTAGAAGCAGAGACTTTAATTATAAATTGGGGACACATCAGTTGGAAGTAACAGAGGAGGAGAAGGACTTCGGAGTATTGGTTGATCCCAGGATGACTGTGAGCCGCCAATGTGATATGGCAGTTAAAAAAGCTAATGCCCTTTTAAGGATGCATCAGGAGAGGTATTTCCTGCAAAGATAAGGATGTTAGTACCATTACACAAGGCATTGGTGAGACCTCATCTGGAATACTGTGTGCAGTTCTGGTCTCCCATGTTTAAGAAGGATGAATTCAAACTGGAACAGGTTAAGAGACAGGCTACTAGGATGATCTGAGGAATGGAAACCTGTCTTATGAAAGGAGACTCAAAGAGCTTGGCTTGTTTAGCCTAACCAAAAGAAGGTTGAGGGGGGATATGATTGCTCTTTATAAATATATCAGAGGGATAAATATTGGGGAGGGAGAGGAATTATTTATGTGGACACAAGAACAAATGGATAGATTTGATAGAACAAATGGAAGATTAGACTTGAAATTAGAAGAAAGTTTCTAACCATTAGAGGAGTGAAGTTCTGGAACAGCCTTCCAAGGGGAGTAGAGGGGGCATAGGACATATCTGGCTTTAAGATTAAGCTTGATAAGTTTATGGAGGGGATGGTATGGTGGGATAGCCTAATTTTGGCGATTCATATGGCAATTGATCTTTGATTATCAGCAGGTAAGTATGCCCAGGGGTCTGTGATGTGATGTTGGATGGGATGGGATCTGAGTTACTACAGAGAAAACTTTCTTGAGTGTTGGCTGGTGAGTCTTGCCCATGTGCTCAGGGTTTAATTGATCATCATATTTGGGGTCAGTAAGAAATTTTCCTCCAGGGCAGATTGTCAGAGGCCCTGGAGGTTTTTCTCCTTCATCTGCAGCATGCGACATGAGTCACATGCTAGAGGATTCTCTGCAGCTTGAGGTCTTCAAACCACAATTTGAGGACTTCAGTAACTCAGACATAGGTTAGAGGTTTGTTATAGAAGTGGATGGGTGAGATTCTGTGGCCTGCATTGTGCAGGAGGTCAGACTAGATGATCATAATGGTCCGTTCTCATCTTAAAGTCTATGAGTCTATGAGTCCAACTATTACAACATTTGGAAGCTGTCAGATATATATTCAACTTAACACCTCACAAAGGCTCACAGGCAAATAAAATTGATGCCAGAATCCTGGGAGAAGAAAGCCTTTTACATTCCCATCGTCTTGCATAAATTCAGAATCAGGTAATTTGGCCTCTACAGGGTGGCACTGATTTTTCAGTGGCTAAAGGACTGGATATTACAACTGCATAGGCAGTATGAAGCAGTACACTGCTACGATAAACTGAAAATGATTTTTGGTCCCGTATCCTGTGGCAGTGTTCCCACACATTGTGCAGATGGCAGTACATTACACACGGAAAAGATAACCATTGTCATTTGCTACACTGAACAATCTGCAAGACACAGTTTGCCCTGAAAATCTGAGCCCCTCTTGTCAGCAAATCATTTCTTTTTTCCCCGAGAGGGGTTCTCAGTCTGAAGATCTCCAGGGTCCATTTTCTGCTCTTCCAGCTGCTCACACAGAGTCCAGGGAATTGTCCGGGAGTCCTGGCCAATTTGAAAATCCACAGGGATTGTACAGGGGAATCATAAAGGTCGCTGTGTGTCAGACATGTGACATTCATACGCTGATTCTCAAGACTCTGCCTTGCTGTTGCAGTAAAGAGATTTCATTTCTCTGCTGCATGGGATTTTGGTGAGTTGCTTGTTTCTGTATTAAAGTGAGTGGTGAGGGCTCAGGAAGGTTTCCAGGGTTCAAATCAAGAATCATCTGGGGAGGAATTCACCAGCAGGGTGACTTGAATTGTTTAGCATTGTCAGAAAAAACAAGGGATTTCCCTGGAAAAATTGGAACTACAAACAGATTGAAAACAGTTTAGACAAATATCTGCATGTAAGTTCAATGCGTTTTCTCTTACTCTGTCCTTCTATCTTTCTCAGTAACATTGTTTATTTTTGGGGGGGGGGGGGGGGGCTGTATGGTTTTTCCTGTGGTTTCCTCAAGTTTTCCAATTCAGCAACCTCAGTGTCCTTTTTGGAAGTGCAGCCAAAGCTTCTGCAGTGGGTGTCTGTCTTACCAGGGGGTTCACAACAAGAATGGGCTTTATTCTGCTCTCATACTCTGCCTTCAGTGGGTCACTCCAGATTGACAGTGACTTCCCTGAGAGCAAAATCAAGGACCCTCTGTTTTGAAACTCCCAACTTTCATTCCCAGTCTCACAATGCCACATGAATTGTGGGGTTTCCTCAGACTCTTTCAGCATCCTAAGAGAATAGCACTCTCTGCAGCAGGATCCAAAACCGTGAATTTAACAGCCAGGAGCCAAAAGTCAAATATTCAGGGTGAATCTGGTCCCCTTGAGATCAAAGGCAAAATTCCTATGTTAGCCAGGAGTTTGCCCTAAATCCACATGTAATGAGTTAAAGAAATGTCCTGTAGAAGCAGCAAAGAATCCTGTGGTACCTTATAGACTAACAGACAAATACATTTCCTGATTTACATCTGCCATGAGCCTTCAGTGACTTCATCTGGAGTTGCCTCGAGGCCTCTAAGGACAGATGAGCTATTTGAGACCCAAGAAGAACTGATGGGAGAATTGCTTGAATCTCATATTCACAGTCTTAAAGCTTTTAAAACAATTAGGATAACAATTTTTTTTTGAAGGGGAGATAGGAGGAAAAAGACGCTTCATTTCCGTTTCTGGATAGGATGAGAAGCATTAGAGGTTGTGTTGCAAATGTTACCTGGAGAGGTCCAGGAAAACATAGTGTATGAGGTGGGTGTGGGCAGGATTGCGGGACATGAAGTATCCAAATCACAGGGGCACAGAGTCCTGTAACTATGCAACAGAGCTAATGGACATCCTCCCTGATGCACAGACCAATGAGGCGTCAGGAGGCCTCCTGAGTCTGGAGGATGTCTGAGACTACAATGGAAAGGGAGCAACACTTTAGCAGATGGTCTCTGACACCATCTCCCATCCAGACCATACTTCCTTCCATGAGAAAGCCCACTACAGTTTTGTGACAACATCAGCAATTGCCAACACAGAAAAGTAGCCTCAGGAAGGAGTGTCTGGGTTTCTAACTGGCCGCAATACATTAAAGCTTTGTGTCTTTTTGAAGAAGTGTTACTCACACTGGCTCCTTTTACTCCCACCTCCTTTCCCTCTCCTGCTAGGTCTGTCCATCTCTCCTTCCCTGCACAGGTTGAGCTGCAGCCGGGGTTCCCTTTGCCCCCAGAAAAGCAGTTCAGTCTCATCTCTCCCTTTTCCCCGGTGCAGGCAGACACTGAATTTAACCTTCTCTGAGGAAATAGTTCTGTGAGCTGTCACTGTGGTGTGTTACACCTGGTTTTGGTCCTGAGTGAGGGGTATCACTGTGTGGCAGGGTGGAAGTTCTGGGGGTTGGGGGATCTACATGGACAGGTGACCAGCACCAGGTGTTGTGTGGAAGAAAGAGGGGTGTACAGAGGCAGGCTGGAAGTGCTGGAGGCTGTGGGGGCAGGTAGGGGGTATACACAGAGAATTGGGCACTGCTGAGCGTTGTGGAGGCAGGCGGTGTGTGTGTACAGTGACAGGAGGTAGCAGTGAGGCTTTGTGGGTGCTGTGACAGTCTGTAGCTTGGGGGAGGGCACTGTAACCCCCATATTCCTCATTTTCAGATAATCAAGATCTTACATATAAAGCATGCCTTGTATGGCATCAAGGGAAACATCATGATGTGCTGAATGTCATGTCTCTATCCACATATGTACCATTAATGTATATGGAGCTATGAGAATTCTGTTGTATGGTGGTCACTAAAACATGCTGTAAGTTGGGGAATCAGCCAGATATTAGCCTCCACCCTGAGGCAACAGCAGGGAAAGTAACAACCCCCGGCAGGGTGTCAAACAGCCCATCAACAGCCATTGTCCAGCAAGGGAGCTACAGTGCAATGACTCACTTCCATGAGGCGCCACAAAGGGAATTGCTAACCCTTGCTTGGAGAGACTCAGCAATGCCCCCCAGACATGCCTGGACGTGTGCTCCCCAAACACATGGACTGAGGGTATAAAACAGACAGAGTGGACACATACTGGGCCCTTCTCTGGCTGCTACCTTCGCTGCAGGCAACAAAGACATTGAGAAGAAAACAAAACAACGGGGAGATTGGCTCAGGATTAAGGAACAAACCTGTATATTAAGGACTGCTCTATTCAGTGGAGTGAGAAAAACTGCTTAATCTCGATGTTACCTAGTAGACTAGGGTTGAGAGTTTAAACTGCATTTTTATATTTTATTTTATTTTATTTTGGTAACCACTCTGACTTTTTGCCTATCACTTTATATCACTTAACATCTCTCTTTGGATTTAACAAATGTGTTGCTTACTCTACCTGAAGCAGTGTGTTTGGTTTGAAGCATGTAAGAGACTTCCCTGAGGATAAGAAGCCTGGTGCATGTCAATTTCTTTGTTAAACTGATGAACTCATCTCATTTTCCAGCATCCAGTGGGCATAACTGGACCTGGCAAGAGGGAGGTTCCCAGGTATGTGTCTGGGACTGGAGATATTGGCAAGTGTCATTCACTAGCAGAATCTTATCAGCAGCTTCCATGGCAGCGGCTGTGCATGAACAGTCCAGGAGTGGGGATTCTCACAGCAGAGCAGGGTCAGTCTGGCTCCAAGAGTCAAGGAATGGAATGACCTAGCAGATGACTGGTCCAAATACCACCAGAGGGGAACGTCACAGGGTTGCAGAGTGGCATGTAGACGGATAGGTAGACAGTGCTGCTCAAATAATTTTTTTCTGTATGATTGTTGATCCAAGGGCAGCTTTGGGACCTTTCCTGGTACAGAGTGGGTTTGGGAACTTTCAGGGTCTCTTTGACCTGGCAAGCCACAGAACTTCAGCCTCGATGACATAACCTATACTCATTTTGTTCCCAATTGTTGTTATGTTAATTCAGGCATTTCAGTGGTAGAAATAGCCATGGATATTTTGTGACAATGTACCCCATATTGATCATAGTGATATTATTATTATGTGATTATAGCATAATTATGATACGTTTTATGCAAGATGGGTCATGTAAGATGTCATTGGAAAAATTATGACTTTCTGAATATTATTATCTGATTTGTATGCATGTGTGATTTTTGTCTGCAGTTATGAATATTGACTACTTAGTTGTATTTAAAATGCAGTTACAACTGGGTAACACTCACTAGGCAAGATGATTTCAGTCTAGATAGCTGATTGGGAAAGGCCTATTCGGGGCAATGAGCCATTGGATGAAACAGTAGGCGTTAAAAGAAACTTATCTCCCACAAGATGAGCCTCCCTGAAAATGCTTCAGACATCCTATACGTAATGGATGCTATGACTTTACAAGGGCATGTGGCCAGGCCAAAGAACTCTGGACTCCATCTGTAATTTTTCCCATAAACTAGTTGGAAACTAAGTTTTAAAACAAAGGGTTCCCGCCATAAGCTAAAGTTATATAAAAGAGGGAGTGACATTGTTGCTGGTCTCCACTCCCCACTCAAGAAGACTCCTAGAATGTTAATAGCTAGAAAATATTTACCGTACTATTTGTTATAACTTGTGTAACCCCCTCGTTCTTCTTCTCTCCCTTGACAGGCACCTTGAGCATTACTGAGTCATATTGATGCATCAACCACCTCATGGGAGCTTTCAACTTCACCCACTCTGACCCTTCAACATTCATCCTGACAGGCATCCCTGGTCTGGAAGCTGCCCACATCTGGATTTCCATCCCTTTCTCTACATTCTACATTATCAGCCTGTTGGGAAATTTCACACTTCTGTGTGTTGTAGGTAAGGAGCAGACCCTTCACAAGCAGATGTACCTGCTGCTCTGCATGCTGGCGCTTACAGACATCGCCACACCTACCTTTGTCGTGCCAAAGGCACTGGGGATATTTTGGTTCGATTTGAAAGGCATTACTATGGCTGGCTGCCTCACCCAGATGTTCTTCCTTCACATGGTTTCTGTTATGCACTCAGCCGTCCTCGTGACAATGGCCATCGATCGCTATGTTGCCATATGTAACCCTCTGAGATACATCACCATCCTCAGCAATGCACGAATAGCTAAACTAGGGCTTGTAGGTCTGATCAGATCTGTTCTCTTCATTCTGCCTCTGCCCTTGCTCCTGAGTCAGCAGCCATTCTGTGCCAAACGCATTATCCCCCATACGCAATGCGAGTACACAGCTGTGTTCAAGATGGCCTGTGGGGACATTACAGTAACCAGGATATATGGCTGGGTGCTAATGTTTGTAATCAATGGGTTTGACCTAACGCTCATTGCCTTGTCCTACGGTCTGATCATCAGGGCCGTCCTCAGAATCTCCTCTAAGAAAGCCCACCAGAAAGTTCTCAACACTTGCACAACCCACATCTGTGTGATGCTGACATATTATACCCCTGGCCTTTTCTCCAATCTTACATACTGGTTTGGTCAAGGCATCGCTCCCCATGTTCACATCATCTTGGCTGACCTCTATCTCCTCATCCCTCCCATGCTAAATCCGATCATTTATGGGGTCAGAACCAAAGAGCTTTGTGACAAAGTAGGCAAATATATCTGCTGCAGAAGGTGATCGCCTGGGGCCACTGTTTTGAAACCTCTATTACAAGAGGGGGGAAGCATATCTCCTCATTAATCAAGGGTGCCCTGTCCGAATTTGGTTGAGCTCAGCATTGTGAAAATTCACCATCTGAGAATTTCCTCCCACACAATAACTTATCACTCCATCACCAAGCACTGCTCTTTCCATTGCTGAGTTACCTCTCTCTGAGCATCACTTAACCTCATTCATTGTCATCCATCAGCCTCCATCCCCACACACCCTGATACTCAGCCTTTCCGTGACTCTAAGACTATATCTACACTAGCACGATAAGAGAATCTACTCTACGCTATCCAGCTACGTGGATAAGGTAGCAGGAGTTGATGTACGTTAGATCAAGTTATTGTGGGGTCTACACTTTGGAAGGGGGTGGGGGAGTCGACAGGAGAAAATATCCCATTAATTTATCTTACTCTTGTCTTTACTAGACCCACTAAATCGACCACTGATGGATCGATCTCAGAGCATCGATCCTAGCTGCAGTGTAGACCTGCCCTGAGACTACCATAAGATACTGTAGCATTTTGAGGCAAAATGGCTTTCCATTAGTCCCTGTGTGGGCTCTTTGTGATATCCCCGTGCCCACAGAGTGGGGTTTCTTGTTTTCGTGAACTTTTCCCATTTTTTGTTCACAGTTCTTGTGTTGGGTTAGAGCACAGAAGCCCCCTTGGAAGCTACCAATTGATGTGCCAAGACCACTTCTGCGCCTGATTTCCTGCCCTGTCAGCTGAGGACACTAGCACCCTGTCTTGTTGAGCAGATGCAGCTGTCTGCTCCAGCACAGACTCCAATTCACAGTCTGAATTACTTGCCACATAGCTGCAGGCTTAACCTGAAAGCAGCTAACAGAAGTGTTCTTATCTTTAAAACTCAGATGCCCAACTCCCAATGGGGTCTAAACCCAAATAAATCCATTTTTCTTGTATAAAGCTTAAACAAGATAAACTCAAATTGTTCTCCCTTTATAACACTGATAGAGAAATATCCACAGCTTTCTGCCCCATATGTATTAACACATACTCTGAGTTAATTAATAACCAAAAAGTGATTTTATTAAATACAGAAAGTAGGATTTAAGTTGTTTCAAGTAGTAACAGAGAGAACAAAGTGAATTACCAAGTAAAATAAAATAAAACACGTGGGTCTATGTCTAATACAGTCAGTAATTGAATCTCACCCTCCGAGATGTTTCAATACATTTCTTTCACAGACTGGATCCCTTCCGAGTCTGGGAACAATCCTTTCTTCTGGTACAGCCCTTGTTCCAACTCAGGCGGTTGCTAGGGGATTCTTCACGATGGCTCCTCTCCTCTCTTTGTTCTGTTCCACCCATTATATCTTTTGCATAAGGCATGAATCCTTTGTCCTTCTGGGTTCCTCTGGGGTGAGCAGACATCCTTCAGGCTGCTTTACGGAGCCCTTGGGATATTTGCAGGGAGCTGGTAGGAAGTGGCCCATGTAGGCAGCAAGTATAACAGGCCAGGGGAGGCTAAACCTCCCTAGGCTGTGCAGCCCCCAACCTGCCTTTGAGAGAGGGGACGCCGGGGGTGTGGTGTCCTGGCCTGCGCTCCACCTCCGATGACACCTCCCGCTTTTTCCCCATGGCCCCACCCACGGTCCACCTCTTCTCAGGGCCGCCCAGAGGATCCAGGGGTCTTGGGCAAAGCAATTTTGGGGGCCCCTTCAATACAAAAAATTGCAATAATATATTCTCTTGGGGGCCCAGGCAAACTGCCCTACTTACTCCCCCCCACCCATGGGCGGCCCTAGGAGAAAATAATCCTTCCACATCTCGGCACAAACCCAGTTTTGAGAAAACTTCTTTACAAGATATCAGTGGTTCTCAGCATCAGCTAGTGCTAAAAGGCACTAAAGCTCATTAAAAGGGTTAGATAAATATTTTTTGTCAGAACTTTTTTTGGATCGAAAACTTGGATTTTTTAAAAAGCAGAAAAAAATCACTGACAATGTCTGCTTTCCTTCAAAATTTGTTGTGGTTTTTTTTAATTGAAAAGCTGAAATTAGTCTGTCAAAACCTGAATATGGTTTGAGGTTTCAGAAGTGTGTGGCCAAATATTTGCTGCTTTCTGTGTTTGATTGTTTAAAGAAACAATAAAAAAATCCACTTAAAAAAAATCCAAAACTTTTGAACCACCTCAGCTTGTGACCAAATGCCTGAGCCCATCCAGGCAGAGATTTTTCCAGGTTTCTGATACTCTGCTGACTTCCTTGACTCATATCTGATTCCATTACTTTGTGTTCATTTAGGTTAGAACATAAGAACAGCCATACTGGGTCAAACCAAAGGTCCATCCAGCCAAGTATCCTGTCTATAGACAATGGCCAATGCTGGGTGCCCCAGAGAGAGTGAAACTAACAGGTAATGATCAAGTGATCTCTCCCCTGCCATCCATCTCCACTCTCTGACTAGCAGAGGCTAGGGACACCATTCCTTACCCATCCTGGCTAATAGCCATGAATGGACTTAACCTTCATGCATTTATCTGTTTCCCAGAGACTGGCTCCATGGGGGCCTTCACAAACTGGAAACGGTTACTGTGAGTTTGTCTTTAGTATAGCTTATGTATATACTCCACGAACTAAGCATTTGAGCTTGTCCCAGAACCTGGGATGAGCCTATGTTGTGAAAACTGAAATGCTCCAAATAGCACATGCATGTGAATGGACACAGGGTGCTAAAATTAAATTAACCCAGGGGTTCTCAAACTGGGGGTCCGGACCTCTCAGGGGGTCACAAGGTTATTACTGGTGTCGCGAGCTGTCAGCCTCCACCTCAAACCCCGCTTTGTCTCAATCATTTATAATAGTGTTAAATATATAGAAAAGTGTTTTTAATTTATAAAGGGTGGAGGGTTGCACTCAGAGGTTTGCTATGTTGAAAGGGTCACCAGGACAAAAGTTTCAGAACCACTGAATTAACCCCTTTGGAGCCTCATGGGATGAGGGGAGTTTCCCTTGGTAGGGATGGGAAGGAGGTAGGTGATGTAGGATATTGCTCTTCTCATGTGATCCCTCCCCGAGTGGCTAATTTTAAATGAAGCTACCCTCCCCTGACATGAATCTCCCTATGGCTCTGAAATTAAATGTAGACTGTAATTTGGCATTTGAGAAGTGAAAGGGATGGTAACCCTAATGGAAAAGCTAACAGCTTGGCTCTTCTGCAAGCCTCAAACTGCTGAATGAGCTTTAGGGTAGGGAAGGCTGTGCCTTCCAAACAGCCTGGCCCTGCCCCCTATCCAACCCCCCACCCACTTCCTGCCCCCTGACTGCCCCCCACAGAATTCCCGAGCCATCCTGCTCCTTGCCCCCTAACTGTCCCCCAGAGACCCACCCCCACCCCGGGACCCCACCCCTGCTCGCAGTCCCCTGACTGCCCCAACCCTATCCACCCCCACCCCCGCTGAGTCCTGACAGACTCCCGGAACGCCCATGATCCAACCCACTCTTTTCCTGACCGCCTCTCCCCAACCTCTGCCTTCTCCCTGTTCCCTGACTGTCCCCGAGACTCCTTGCCCCTTATCGAACCCCCTCGGCCCTCACCACAACCTTTTACCCCCGGCTCCCCCTTCACCTGGAGCCTCAGCGCATCGCATCCAGGAGCGTCCCTGAACAGCTGGAGCGTGGCTCTGGCGAGGCCCGAGCTCCTCCCCACTCAGAGCCACGTAGTAAGGGGCAGGGCTGCTAGCTCCAGCGGGGCCTGAGCTCACTTCACTCCTCCTGTAGCTCACAGCCCCGCTTCCTTACCACCCGGCTCTGAACGGGGTGCAGCTCTGGCCCTGCCGGAGCCATGCTGCAGCTGTTCAGGGACACTCCTGGATGCGCTGAAGCTCCAGGAGAGAGGCAGAGGTGGGGCTGGGCTGGGGCCGGGGAGGGAATTTCACCCGTTCTCCTGGGGGTCCCTGAGGAGCCCAGGGCCTGAGGCAAATTGCCCCACTTGCCCACCCCGGGTGGTTCTTCTTCTTGTCCCTGCTCCACTTCTCTGCTGAGGCCTCCTTTGCTTCTCACTGAATCCTTCCTCTTCTCCTCCCAGAAGCCCCCACAGCCCACTACTCATTGAGCCTCTCCCCTCCTCCACCGCCCTGTGGGGCCCTCCAATCCCCAGGTGTTGACTCTACTCCAGACTCCATTCTCTCCCCTACCCCCTTCTCCACGGCCCCACTACCCGCAGCTCACTGAGTCCCTCCTGTCCTCCATCCCCCTCCCCCATGCACCCCACGCCATTTGCTGAGTTCTTCCTCTCCTCCTTCCACTCCTCCCTGCTCACTGTTCACTGAGTCCTTCCTCTCCTCCACTCTCCTTTCCCCATGGCCCTTTGCCCACAGCCTGCACAGTCCCTCCTCTCCTACAGACCGACCTCCCCTCCCCCAAGACCCCTACCTCCAACCATTTTCCAATGAAGACTGAACCACATTTAAAAGTGGGCCCTGGCCTCCTGGCACTCCATGTTCCAGCCCCCTTAGCTGAGATGTTCCAGCATCAGCAGGCATAACAGCAGGTGGAGTCACACAGCTGGGCCAGGTATAGGAGCCAGACATGCACCAAAGACCAAGGGCATGGAAATGCCATAAGGGATTAAGTGGCACAAATTCCAAAGAAGGAGAGAAAGTGAGCTAGGGACCCTAGAATCAGCAAAGTTGTGTTACAGTGTTTCTCATTTACGTCAAATTTTACAAATTATTTTTGCTTTAACAGTACAGTGAGCAGGCAGATACAGTTTTCTGCTTTCCTTGCAGACAGTTTTCCAGTTTTTTGAGAGACCCTGCATCACCAAAAATGGAATAAGAGACCGGAAAATTATAGTGAAAAAACATCAAAAACATATACCATCTGCCATAAACTAGCAGTGTTCTGAACAGCGGCATTTTTAAAAAACAGTTTAAAGAAGTAGGCTTTATAGTGGCACAGCTGTTAAATTCTCACAAGCTGGTATCAGTGCTGCCCGGTGGCGGTGGGCAAATGGGGCAATTTGCCCCAGGCCCTGGATCCCGCAGGGGCCCCCATGAGATTTTTTCTGGGCCCCTGGAGCAGGTCCTTCACTCGCTCCGGGAGCCCCGGAAAACTCTTGCTGGGCCCGGGCCCCCGGAGCTTCTCCCACTACAGGTCTTTGGCAGCAATTCAGCAGCAGGGGATCCTTCTGCTCCAGGACCCGCCACCAAAGTGCCGGGTCTTCGGTGGCAATTCGCCGCCGAAGACCCTAGGCCCCCTGAATCCTCTGGGCGGCCTACGCTGGCATTACATGAAAACAGAGACTATGCTGCTAGAATCACTAATGCTTTACCTGGCTAAACAAGGATTTGCTCTAAGGGGGCAGGAAGAGAGAGAAGAATCAGCAAACTATGCAAATTTTCTGGAATTATGCAATTTGTTTTACAGTATGATGAAGCATTTGCAAAAAAAATGCATGTGTCTGACGAAGTGGGTATTCACCCACGAAAGCTTATGCTTCAATACATCTGCTTGTCTTAAAGGTGCCACAGGACTCAAAATTGCAGATGAAATTCAATGTTGAGAAATGCAAAGTAATGCACTTTGGAAAACATAATGTCAACTATATATGTAAAATGATGGGGTCTAAATTAGCTCTTAAGACTCAGGAAAGAGATCCTGGAGTCATTGTAGACAGTTCTGTGAAAACATCCACTCAATGTGGAGTGGCACTCCAAAAAGCGAACAGAACGTTGGATATTATTAGGAAACGGAAAGATATTAAGACCAAAAATATCATATTGCCTCTATATAAATCCATGGTATGCCTACATCTTGAGTACTGCGTGCAGATCTGATTGCCCCATCTCAAAAAAGTTATATTGGGACTGGAAAAGGTACAGAGAAGGGCAACAAACTGATCAGAAGTCAGGAACAGCTTCTGTATGAGGAGAGATTAATAAGACTGGGACTTTTCAGCATGGAAAAGAGATGACTAAGGGGAGAGGGAATATGACATAGATCTATAAAATTATGACTGATGTGGAGAAGGTAAAAATGTTAATATCTCTTTCTCATAACACAATAATTAGGAGTCCTGAAATGAAATAAAGAGGCAACAGGTTTAAAATGAACAAAAGGCAGTATTTCTTCGCACAAGACACAGTGATCCTTTAGAACTCTTTGTCAGAGGATGTTGTGCAGGCTACGACTGTAAGAGAGTTTGAAGAAGAACTAGAGAAGTTCATGGAGAACAGGTCCATCAATGGCTATTAGGTAGGATGGGCAGGTATGCAAAACAATGCTCTGAAATGTCTCTAACCTCTGTTTGGCAGACGCTGGGAAGGAGCAACAGGAGATGGATCACTTGATGATCACCTGTTCTGTTCATTTCCTCTGGGGTATCTGACATTGGTCACTGTCAGAGGACAGAATTCTGGGCTAGATGTACCATTGTTCTAACCAAGGATGACCACTCTTCTGCTTTTATAAAGAGCAAAAAAACGAGGGGTTCCTTTGTCCGAGGTTTTCCTTACTGCTCTGGAGTTATGCCATGATAGGAAAGTATTTCCTAATCTTCATCCTGTTGTGAATATTTAGGTTATCCATATATACCCCTTCTTCCAGGTGGAGCCAGCAGCAACCAGGGCCTGGTTCAATATCTAGGAGTTCCTTTTTATCGATATAACACAGAACCGGCTCATGACCCCACCCAATTACCTTGGAAATTTACACATCATGCCTGGGCGCCTCTGAAAGACAATACTCTCCCACCCTGAGTGTAGAAAAGAAACTTTTAATAAAAGGAGAGAAGTAACTCGGTGTTAATTTGGGAAAACACCACAAGCATTGTTCATAAACAAAAACCTTGAGTAAAAGACACCCCCCAAGCAGGTTGGGCAGTGTCCTTTCCCCCTCAGGTTCTTAAGTCCAGTAACCCAAAAGTCTCTTTCACATGCCTGACCCTTCTCTGTAACCCACCCACAGTTGCTATGCTTGGTCAGTGCAGACCCAGAGTCCAGAGGTGCAGCTGGAGAGTTCACCTGCCTCCCTCCTCCTGGGTCAGGTAAAGAGGAATCCTACTCACTGCAGAGCTCGGGCACTTGCTCACCACCCTTCTCCGCCAGCCACCCTGCTGGCTGCTCACCAGTCGCTCCTGCTAGCTCCCTGCTTACTGCTCCTGCCGGCCACCTGCTCACTGCTCTCACTGCGCCTCTCCACCAGCCACACTGCTGGCTGCTCATCACGCTCTGCACTGCCAGCCTGCTGGCCACTAATTACACCTCCCTGCTTCACGAGCCACTCATTGAATTTCAGCTGGCTAATCACCTTCTGCTCCCCCTGCCTCTCTAATGCGACCTCTGCACATCAGGGTCCTAGCAATTTTCAACTCTTTCCAGGGTGGGTGGGAACACTGCCCCATCTCAAGTGATTTCAGCTCTTACCAGGCAGGATAGAAACACAGTCCTACCACAATTGCTTTTCGCTCTGATTGAGCATTTAATATAACAAAGAGGCTTCTAATGAAGTCTATGAAGCCCTTTCTTTGAACAGGCTGAGAAACAGATTTAAATAATCCAGGAAGGACCCTCTGGAACGGTTTTCAGCTTCCTTATTGGGAAACCTGTCTCGAGTCCTCTTACATTCACAGGGCTCTGATATTCAATCTCTGGCTTAACAAGGTTTTTTCAACTGAGCATGGCCCCCTCATTTGGGATAACTTAAGTACAGTCCTGATTTCCTGTATTCCTACAATTATTACAAAATTGGTAACCATATTTCACTACCACTCCATTCAGCACTAAAGTGATTTGTACCCAACATCAGCCAAAATTGATCACTCTGACACTGCTGTAGCTGCTGAATATGTAAGCAGAGCAGGAGTAAAGTGTATTTACATAGACATACCCAAAGTCTCCCCTTCCCACCTAGCTGTCAGGGAAGCTTTCATTGAGACCCTGAAGCTTTAAGCTTTAAGCATAAGCTTTCATTGAAGTGGGTTTTTCAGCCATGAAAGCTTATGCCCAAATAAGTTTGTTAGTCATTAAGGTGCCACCAGAGTCCCTATTGTTATTGAGACCCTGCTTACACGTATAACTGTATTGTTGCTAGGATATAACATGTAAATCTGTACCTGCTTATAATTGTATTTTGGATGTAATCAACACCAAGTTCCCTTTAGACTAATAAAGAAATTCTTGTGTGGAAACTTAGTTGTGCTAAAGCTTAATAAAATTATTACAATATCTGGCCTTTCTGGTCATATTGGGGAAGGACGGGAATCACTTTGGTGAAGTCATGAAGAAATAGGAGAATCAGCTGACTGAGAAGATGGAGGCTGACACCTCGGTGAGAGGATACATAGAACCGACAGAGTTGGTAGGAATAAGGAAGGAATACACATGATACTGTGGAGGACACTTCAAGCCAGGTGTGTGGGTCTGCAATGACCACAGCCCTTGACAGCATCCAGAATGCATTCACCTGCAGAGTGGATATCAGGAAGAGGGGCAGACCAGATGATCAGTCATGCTTAAGCTTAATTTTTTGTTACAGATATTTTTAATAAAAGTCACCGACAGGTCACAGAGGTGGTGGTGGGGAGACTGAAAGGGGGAAGATTAAAGCCCAATCATGAGTATGAGAGCTGAGCCCCACTTCATGATGGGTGAGGGACCAGCACCTGCTGCCACTGCAGGAACAGCTCTGTGGGCCCCACTGAAGCCCCAGCACCTCAAAGGTCTGGAGCCCCTGCTGCAGACCATGTGAGAGAGCTCCGTGGCTCCCACTGCCAGTGGTAGCTCAGAGATCTGGTTTCCCCATTGCCAACAACAACTCAGAGCGCCATGTACCCCCACCACTGGAGGTGGCTGAGACCTGCTTGTTCCTTGGACACACATGGCAGCTGAGAGCTCAGGAGCCTTCACCTGTTGCCCCAGGGCTGAAGTGGAAAATGTCATCAAGGTCTCCACAAGTCATGTAATCCGTGACTTCCATGACTTAATTTTATCCTTAGCCATGTCTATGAACAACTCTCTGTGGAGAATGGGGCACTGGTGGAACCCTAGCAACTGAGGCAGTGGCAATACTTTGAGCAGGAGGCAAAACAATCACTCATTTGCCCCAGAGAGTAGAATTGTTCATGCCTGGACTCAGAATGTCCTCTAGCTGTTGTTAAATGCTAGAATGGTGTTGCCTCTGTAACACTGTTCAGAGTTTCTCTCCTTGGAGCTCCAGTGTTATCAGGATTAGCAAATAAGGCAACCTACTAATTCAGCAGACCTCAATGTTACTCGGAGAGAAAGACTGCAGGCACAGTTCAGTGACAAAAGCACCCAGTCAGGTTTATTTCCCTCTAGGCATAGTCTCATCACCCTTGGTAAGAGCAAAATGAGCTAATTAGCTTACGTAAGTCCTTTCATGGGTGGTAATACCCCAAGCAATCCTTAGTGATCAAGGACTACTGAGGGTAAAGACATTAAGAATGTTGATCTACCATCTCCAAACCAATAGGTTGGTAGCGTGATTTCAAGGAACTGTTATGGAGACATTAAATAATTTTGTAGCCTCTGATTCCAAACACTGGGCTCAACTCTTCCCCCACCTCCTTTTTCCAATCAGGGAGGTGCCTCAAGCCTACAAGTTTTCTCCCATTGAACTGCTGCCTGAGAAGTTCCCAGGTAATGAACAGAATCCAATTAATTCTTCAATTAAGAAATTGCCTCAAGACTTTGCAGGCATTTGCTAGAAGAATTTTGCTAAATGCACAACAGGTGCAAGAGAAGGACGATAACAAAGGGGTCCAGCTGCGAGTGTTCAGACTGGGTGACTGAGCGTTATGGTTACAATCAAGCCTGCTTTTCAAATTACTGGGTCAATGGCAGGGACGGTTTGAGGTAGTGAGGCATGTGGGCCCCATCGACTACGAGGAGAACCATCTAGAGAAGAAAAAGGAGGCTAAGATAAGAACATAGAAACAGCCATACTGGGTGAGAACAATGGTCTAGTCCAGTATCCTGTCTTCTGACGGGGCCAATGCTAGGTGCTTTAGAGGGAAAGAACAGAACAGGCTATTACTGAGGGATCCATCTCCTGTTCTCCATCACCGACGCATTGACAGTCAGATGCCAGGGACACTCAGAGCATGGAGTTGCTTCACTGAATATCTTAGCTAACAGCCATTGATGCACCTATCCTCCATGAATTTATCTAGTTTTTTTTGACAGCATTATACCATTATACTTTTAGCCGTCACCAATCCCCTGGCTATGAGTTCCACATGTTGTATGTGTTGTATGTTCCACAGGTTGCCTGTGTGTTGTATGTAGTATTTCCTTTACTTTGTTTTAAACCTGCTGCTTATTAATTTCCTTCAGTAACCTCTGATTCTTGTATTATGTGAAAGAGTAAACAAGACTTCCGTATTTACTTTCTCCACACCATTCATGATTTTATAGATCTCTATAATATCCCCTTTTTGTCATCTCTTATCCAGCCTGAAAAGTCCCAGTTTTTTAATCTCTCCTCAGACGGAAACTGTTCCACACTCCTTATCATTTTGTTACCCTTCAATTTATCTTTTCCTTTTTTAATATATCCGTTTTGACATGACGCAACCAGAACTGCCCATAGTATACAAGGTAGGGGATTAAATATGGGTATTATTATACTTTATATCTTCCTAGCAATTCCTTTCCTAATGGTTCCTAACATTCTGTTAGCTTTTTTGACTGCTGTGGCACAGGAAGCTGATGTTTTCAGAGAATTATCTACGAAGATTCCAAGAGCTCTTTCTTGAGTGGTAAAAGCTATTTTAGAGCTAATCCTTTTGTACATATAGTTGGGATCATGTTTTCTAATGTTCTTTACTTCTATCATTTGAATTTCTTAAAGGCCTCCATGGCGATACTCCACATAACCTCATTGTCACACTGTACCACGTATTCTTCAGAGTTGTATGATTATGACATAATTATGATGCATTTTGTACAAGATATGTCTTATAAGATGTCATAGGATAATCCTTTTCAGTGTGCATGTATCATGTTTGCATCTGAGGTTATGAATATTGTCTATGTAGCTGTATTTCAAATGTAGTTACAACCGGGTGACACCCACTAGGCAAAATGCTTCCAGGCTAGACAGCTGGTTGTGAAGGGCCTATAAAGGGTAATGGGCCATTGGGAAAACAATAGGAGAAGCAGCTTATCCTCCACCTGGTGAGTATTCCTGAGAATGTTCCAGACAATCTATTGACAATGGCTGCTATGACTCAGCAGGGCATGCAAGACATGTGACCAGACCGCATGAAACTGAACTCCATTTTGGGTACCTGTACTTTTCCACAAATTGGACTGGGAACTCTTTTTGGAAGACATCATTCCTGCCATATGTTGGAGCTGTACAAAGAGAGGTGCTTTGATCTGTTTGCTATCATAATCCCTTAAAATCTTTTTCTAGTTAAACTTGATTTTCCGCTTTATCTAAACCAGCGTGCTTTTGACTGAAGTGTCTGAGGAAAATCTCATCTTGGCTTATGGTGTTTCCTTCCCACATGAACTGGAGGAGGAACTGTATTAATGAACTTACATTGTAAAGACCCCTGTGCTGTGTAAGACGGTACATTTTTGGGTTTATGCACCGTGGGGGAAGAGTAGGAGCCTTGAGAGCTGAGAAATTGGCTGATGTGTGCTGTTTATACCTGGGTGGCTTTGGTGAACTCTCAGGTAACTCACTTTTGATCTGTGGCACGATCTGCTCTCATGTTGGTGATCACAGGGCCTGGAAAGGCTGAATCACCAGCAAAACAGTGTGAAACAGTGCCAGCCCAGCTGGCTGGTTAAAGGGATGCAGCAGTTCTCATGACTCCCAGACTCTACCCCAGGGGTGACAAACCATCAGACTCATACACTCTGGAGCCCAAATTTGTCTGCAAGGCACCTATGATGCAAATATGGAGGTAGGGACAGTAGCCCAAATAGGAGATCCAGATGGAGAAGTTGTTTGGTTCCTTTACCACCATGTTCTCACCTGAGCAGGGCACAGATACCTAAAATACCAGCACACTGAAATAACCCCAGGGCACCTGATCAGGCAAATTCCATGGCTGTTCCCTCATAAAATGTGGGATACTATGTGAGATGAAGTTTAGGTCATTTTAGCATGGGGAGAGGTGAACGAATTGCACAGTGAGTGGAGAAGTCCCATTGTTCTAGCTCTGATCCAGGATATCATAACCTGTTTCTGCTTCAATTTGTGAAAGATCAACATGGTATTGAAATTTGATGTATCCTTGATGCAGAGAGTAGATTAACTATTAGAACAGTTCCTAGTTGTCAGACATATATGCAACTTTAGACCTCACAAATGCACACTGGCAAATATTGTTGATGCCAGAATCATAACAGAAAAAAGCCTTTTACACGCCGTTCAGCTTGCATCAGTTCAGCATCATGTAATTTGGCCTCTATGAGGTGGCACTGATTTTTCAGAGACTAATGGAATGGATATTACAACTGCATGGGCAGTATGCAGCAGTACAATGCTACAATAAACTGAAAATTGTTTTTGGTCCCATATCTTGGGGCAGCATTCCCACACATCATGCAGATGGCAGTATATTACACACAGAAAAGAAAGTATCAGAAGGGTAGCCGTGTTAGTCTGAATCTGTAAAAGCAGCAGAGAATCCTGTGGCACCTTATAGACTAACAGACGTATTGGATCATGAGCTTTCGTGGGTGAATACCCACTTTTTCATCTGATGAAGTGGGTATTCACTCACGAAAGCCCATGATCCAAAACGTCTGTTAGTCTATAAGGTGCCACAGGATTTCTCTGCTGCTTTTACAGAAAAGAAAGCTATCATCAGTTGCTAGGCTGAACAGTTTGCAAGACACAGTTTGCCCTGAAAATTTGAGCCCCTGTTATTGGCAAATCATTTCTTCACCCCCCGGAGAGATTCTCAGGCTGAAGTTCTCCAGGGTCTATTTTCTGCTTTTCCCACTACTCATAGAGTCCAGGGAATTCTACTGGAGTCCTGGCCAACCTGACAGTTCTCGCAGACTGTTCAGGGGGATCATAAAGGTCGCTGTGCAGCACGTCGAGTGTCAGACATGTGAGATTCATACGCTGATTATCAACACTCTGCCATGCTGTCACAGTAAGGAGATTTCCTCTCTCTGCTGAACGGGATTTCGGTGAGTTGCCTGTTTCTGCATTAAAGTTAGTGCTCAGGGCTCAGGAACGGTTCCAGGGGTAAACTCAAGAACCATCTGGGCCGGAATTCACCAGCACCGTGACTTGAACTGTTTAGTACTGTCAGAAACAACAAGCAATTTACTTTGTAAAATTGGAACTAAAAATGTATTGCAAAGAGTTTAGACAAATATTTGTTTTTATGGTCAGTTCCATGTCACTTACTGTGTCCTTCTATGTGTCTCAGTAGTCTCCTTTTTTTGTGCTGTGTGGTTTTTCCTCTGGTTTTCTAATTCAGCAACTTCATTGCCCCGTTGGGAAGTGCAGCCAAAGCTTCTGCAGTGGGTATATGTGTTACCAGAGGGTTCACAACAAGAAGGGCCACACACTGGCTATATTCTGTACTTACATTCTGCATTCACTGGGTCACTATAGATTGACACTGGCCTCTCTGAGAGCAAAATCAAGGCCCCTGAGTTTTGAAATTCCCAGCTTTCATTCCCGGTCTCAGAACACCACATGAACTGGGGGTTTCCTTCAGATTCTTTCAGCATCCTAACAGAATAGCGCTCTCTGCAGCAGGACCCAAAGCCATGATTTTACAGCAGGGAGCCAAAAGTTAAACATTCAAGGTGAATCTGGTCCCTTTGACATCAAAGGCCAAATTCCCAACGGATCCAGGCTTTCCCCCTAAATTCACATGTAATGACTTAAATAAATGCCCTGAATTACACTGGCTATGAGCCTCCAGTGACTTCATCTGGAGTCATCCTGTGGTCTCTTAGGACGGTTGAGCTAGTTCAGACACAAGAACAATCCCAGTTCCCTCAGCCTCTCCTCCTAAGTCATGTGCTCCAGCCCCTAATCCTTTTTGTTGCCCTCCGCTGGACTCTTTCCGATTTTTCCACATCCTTCTTGTAGTGTAGGGCCCAAAACTGGACACAGTACTCCAAATGAGGCCTCACCAATGTTGAGTAGAGGGGAAAATGATCATGTCCCTCAATCTGCTGTCAACGCTCCTACTAATGCAGTGCAGTATCCTGTTAGCCTTCTTGGCTAACAGGATACTGTCAACTCATATCCAGATTCTCGTCCACTTTAACCCCTAGATCCTTTTCTGAGGAACTGCTGCCTAGCCATTCAGTCCCTAGTCTGTACCAATGAATGGGATTCTTCTGTCTTAAGTGCAGGACTCTGCACTTGTCCTTGTTGAACCTCATCAGGTTTCTTTTGGCCCAGTTCTCTAGTTTGTTTAGGTCCCTCTGTATCCTCTCCCTACTCTCCAGTGTATCTACCACTCCTCCCAGTTTAGTGTCATCTGCAAACTTGCTGAGGGTGCAGCCCACGCCATCCTCCAGATTATTAATGAAGAGTTGCTGAAATCTCAATCTCACAGGTTTAAAGCTTCAAAACAATTAGGATAATATTTTCCTTTGAAGGGAGGAGAGAGGCCTGCTCACCCTGAACCCCTGAATCTCTGTTTCTGGAGAGGATGAGAAGCACCAAAAGCCAGTACAAATAAAAGCATCTTTCTGGCTTAGAGGTGGTGCTGGAAATGTCACTAGGGAAGATCCAGGAACACACAGTGTGTGGGGTGGTGGGAGTGGGACATCAGACATGCAGTATCCAGATCAGAGTGACACGGAGTCCAGAAATTATGCAAAGTGTGAAATGGATGTCCTCCCTGATGCACAGACACCTCCTGTGTCCAGGGGTGTCTCAGAATTCGATGTAACGTGGACCACAGTCCTCTGACACCATCTGGACCATCTTTCCTCCCATGCGAAAGCCCACTACAGTTTTGTGGCAATATCAGCAATTGTGAACAGGGAAAAGCAGCTTCAGAAAGTTAGGTCTAGGTTTCTAACTGGCTCCAATATGTTAAAGCTCTGTGTCATTTTGAGGAAGAGTTACTCATGCTGGCTCCTTTTAGTCTCCACGTCCTCTCTCCTTCCTGCCAGGCCTGTTCCCCTCTCCTTCCTTGCAAAGGCTGAGCTGTTACCAGGGTTCCCTTTGCCTCCAGAAAGACAGTTCAGTCTCATCTCCCCCTTCTTCCTGGTGCGGGCAGACACTGAGTTGAACCTTGTCTGAGGAGGTATGTCTGTGAGACGTCACTGTGGTGTGTGGCACCTGGTTTTGGTCCTGGGTGAGGGGTATCCCTGTGTGGCAGGGATGGAAGTTCTGGGGATGGGGGAATACATGGACAGGTGACCAGCACCAGAGGTTGTGGGGCAGGGAGTAGAGTGTACACAGGGAGGCTGGGAGTGCTGGAGGCTGTCGGTGTGGGCAGCAGATATACACTGAGAAGCTGGCACTGCTGAAAGTTGTGGAGGCAGGCAGGGGATGTACAGTGACAGATGAGTAGCACTGAGGCTTTGTGGGGGCTGTGAAATTCTATACTTAACCCCCATATTCCTCATTTTCATATAATCATGATCTTACATATAAACCATACCTTGTAAGGTTTTAGGGGAATGGTTATGATCTGCTGAAAATCATTTCTTTTCCCGTATATGCGTATCATTAATGTATATGAAGATATGAGAACTGTGTTGAATGGTTGTCACTAAAACATGCTGTAAGTTAGGGAATAAGCCAGATACTAACTCCCCAGAGGCAACAGCAAGGAAAGTAAAGACCCTCCCGGGCGGGGTGTCAAACAACCATCAACAGCCATTGTCCAGCAAGGGAGCTACAATGCAATGACTCACCTGCATGAGACCCCACCAGGGAAGTTGCTCAGCCTTGCTTGGAGAGACTCAGCAATGCCCCCCAAACATGCCCGGACTTGTGCTCCCGAAGCACATGGACTGAGGGTATAAAACAAACAGATACTGGGCCCTTCTCCTGCCCCCACCTTCACTGTAAGCAACTAAGACATTGAGAAAAAGGCAAGACACAAACAGGGGAGATTGGTCCAGGTTTAAGGAACAAACCTGTATATTAAGGACTCCAATATCCAGTGGGGTGAGAAAAACTGCTTAACCTAGATGTTGCCCAGTCTAGTAGGGTTTAGTTTAGACTGTATTTTTATATTTTATTTTATTTTGGTAACCACACTGACTTTTTGCCCATTACTTAATATCATGTAAAATTGAACTTTGTAGTTAATAGATTTTTTTGTTTATTCTACCTGAAGCAGTGTGTTTGGTTTGAAGTGTGTCAGAACCTCCCCTTGAGATAACAAGCCTGGTGCATATTATTTTCTTTGCTAAATTGATGAACTCATATAAGCTTGCAGTGTCCAGCAGGCATAACCAGACACTGCAAGATGGAGGTTCCTAGAGTGTGTCTGGGACCGGAGATATTGGCTACTGTCATTCACTTGCACGATCCAAGGAGCAGATCACATGACAGCAGCTGTGCATGAACAGCCCAACAGTGGGGTTCTCACAGCAGAGCAGGGTCAGTCTGGCTTCCAGAGTCAAGGATTGGAGTGACGTAGCAGATCACCAGTCCAGATAACACCAGAGGATCATCACAGGAATGCAGAGTGGTATGTAGACGAACAGGTGGGCAATACTACCGAAATTAATTTGTTCTTTGTGATTGTTGGTCCAAGGCCAGTGTTGGGAAATTTCCTGGGGAGTTTCAGAGTCTCTTTGCCCTGGCAAGCCTCAGAACTGCAGTCTGGCTGTCACAACCTTTACTCAGTTTCCAGTTCTTGTTGGTGTTATGTAACTTCAGGCATTTCACTGGTAGAAATAACCATTAATCTTTTTGTGACTCTGTATCCTATATTGTTCATAGTGGTATTATTATGATATGATTACACGATTACAGTATAATTATGATACAACATATGCAAGATGGGTCATGTCCGATGTTATTGAAAAAGTTATGACTTTCTGAATATGATTATCCTATTTGTATGCATGTATGATTTTTGTCTGAAGTTATGAATATTGACTACGTATCTGTATTTCAAATGTAGTTACACCTGGGTAACATCCACTAAGCAAGATGGTTTCAGTCTAGATAGCTGGTTGGGAAGGGCCTATTGAGGGCAATGAACTATTAGGGAAAACAATAGGCCTTAGGAGAAACTTATCTCTTACTCAATGAGCCTTCCTGAGAACACTTCAGACAGCTTATAATTAATGGATGCTATGACTCCACAGGGAGTCTGTATTTTCCCACAAACTGGTCTCAGAACCAAGTTTTGAAACAAAGGTTTCCCGCCATATGCTAAAGTTATATAAAGCAGGGAGCGACACTGTTGGTGGTTCTTCACTCCCCACTCAAGAAGACTCCTAGAATGTTAATAGCTATAAAATATTTACTGTACTTGTTAGAGTCCCCCTCTACATTGAACTCTGGGGTACAGATGTGGGGACCCGCATGAAAGGCTCCCTAAGCTTATATTCTATCAGCTTAGGTTAAAAATTTCCCTAATGCACAAATTCCTTTCCGTGTCCTTGGACAGTATTGCTGCCATCACCAAGTGATTTACACAAAAATTCAAGGGAGGGTCACTTGGAATCCCTATCCGCCCCAAAATATCCCCCAAGCCCCTTCACTCCCTTTCCTGTTTAGGCTTGAGAATAATATACGAACTAATTTCCTTAACAATGTGAGTAGAGACCAAACCCTTATCTTTACGACACTAAAATCAATCAGGTTCTTAAAAGAAGAACTTTATTATAAAGAAAGAAGTAAAAGAATCACACCTTCAAAATCAGGATAGAAGTTATCTTTACAGGGTAATAAAAAGATCTGAAACACAGAGGACTCCCCTCTGGACTCAACTTCACAGTTACAAAACCAGAAATGAAACTACCTCTTTAGCATAGGGAAAATTCACAAGCAAAAGCAAAAGATAACCTAATGCATTTCCTTGCCTTACTTACAGTGTTTGTAATTTTATATGGGTCATTTCAGGTATGTTTTCAGGAGATCTTGTACCTGCCTGGTCTCTCTCTCCATCCAGAAAGGGAAAAAACAAAGAGAGCCACAAACAAAACCTCCACCCCCCACCCTCAATTTTTTGAAAGTATCTTCTTTCCTCATTGGCCCTTCTGGTCAGGTGCCAACTAGGACATTTGAGCTTCTTAATCTCTTATAGGTTAAGCGATTCAGTACAGCTGCCCAGGAGGAATTTTATGCTACTCTTATCTCTATGTTTATGATAGTACTATTTGTTATAAAGCATGTAAACCCTATCACTCTGCTTCTCTCCCTTCACAGGCACCTTGAGCATTTCTGAATCATATCGACACATTGACTACTTCATGGCAGCTTTCAACCTCACCTATTCTGACCCTTCAACTTTCACCCTAACAGGCATCCCTGGCCTGGAAGCTGCTCATGTTTGGATTTCCATCCCTTTCTCTACATTCTATATTATCGGTCTGTTGGGAAATTTCACGCTTCTGTCTGTTGTAGTTAAGGAGCAGACCCTGCACAAGCCAATGTACCTGCTGCTCTGCATGCTGGCATTTACAGACATCGCCACACCTACCTTTGGCATGACAAAGGTGCTGGGCATATTTTGGTTCAATTTGAAAGGCATTACTGAGGGTGGCTGCCTCGCCCAGATGTTCTTTCTTCACACGGTTTCTGTTATGCACTCAGCCACCCTCGTGACAATGGCCTTCGATCGCTACATTGCCATATGTAACCCTCTGAGATATACCACCATGATCACCAGTGCACGAATAGCTAAGCTAGGGCTTGTGGGTTTGATAAGAGCTGTTCTCTTCATTCTGCCTCTGCCCCTGCTCCTGAGCAGGCAGCCATTCTGTGCCAGCCGCATTATCCTCCACACGCAATGTGAGCACATAGCTGTGGTGAAGATGGTATGTGGGGACATCACAGTCACCAGGATATATGGCTGGGTGCTAATGTTTGTAGTTATGGGATTTGACCTGACACTCATTACCCTGTCCTATGGTCTGATTATCAGGGCGGTTCTCAGAATCTCCTCTAAGAACGCCCACCAAAAAGCCTTCAACACCTGCACAGCCCACATCTGTGTGATGCTGATATATTTTACCCCTAGCCTCTTCTCCAACCTGACATATCAGTTCGGTCAAGGCATTGCTCCCCACATTCACGTCATCTTGGTCGACCTCTATCTCCTCATTCCTCCTATGCTCAACCCCATCATTTATGGGGTCAAAACTAAAGAGCTTTGTGACAAAGTAGGCAAATACACCTGCTGCAGAAGGTGATCACCTGGGGCCACTGACTTGAAACCTGTGTGACAAGATAGGGAAGGGATATCTCCTCGTTAATGAAGGGCGCTCTGTCCCAGTTTGGTTGAGCTCAGCATGGTGGAAGTTCACAGTCAGAGAAGTTCCTCCCACCCAATATCTGATAATTCTATCACTAAGCACTGCTCTCTATGGTGCTGCGTTTCCTCTCTCCGACCATCACCTGACCTCTTTCATTGTAACCCATCATCCTCTGATACCCACACACCCTGTTACTCAGCCTTTCTGTGACTCTAAGTCTATGTCTACACTACTGCAGTAAGTTGACCTACTCTACGCAACTCCAGCAACATGAATAAGGTAGCTGGAATCGATGTACCTTAAGGGTCGAGTTACCACGGGGTCTACACTGGAGGGGGGTCTCCCATCGACTTACCTTAGTCTTCTCGTTGTGTGTAGAGTACAATGGTTAGACCCACTAAATTGACCGCTGGTGGATCTATCTCAGAGCGTCAGTCCTGGCTGCAGTGTAGATGTACCCTAAGACTACCATAAGATACTGTACCATTTTCATGGAAAGTGGTTTTCCATGAGTCTTTGTGTGATCAGGGGTTTTGTTTAGTTTTACAGATAGAAGCTACATTTTCAGATAGCTAAAGAGAAAATGAAAGAAACAGCAATGATGAACTTCTTTATCATATGTACAGTGGTCCGGTGAGCAAAATTTACCTGATTTTTCTATGTTGAATCCATCAAGAAACCTGGAGGAAAATCCTAACATTTCATTTGGAAAGTCCTAATACAGGAGAACCGCAGTAGGATTTGAGGACATTCTACTAGAACTTGTTTGCGAGTGTTTCCTGTTCGATTTTATTATGGGGTTAGAGCAGTAAACCTGATGTTGTCTAGTTGGCATCTTGAACCTATTTCATAACAAATGAAAGCTTGATCAAGTAACTGACTACACAATTGACCAATAAGAAGTATGAATCACTCCTTCCTCTCAGATTCAGTATTCAGACACAATGAAGGCACCCACAGAAATAATACTCCTGAGCAAAAATGCTAATGAAGTATATGAGACTCCAGAATTAAAGAAATCAATGAAAAATTTTAGTTTTGCTTTTCTCATTGTTCTCCAAATAAAAATTCTGGAAATAGTAAATGCTGGTTCCAAACCTCTACAATTCAAAGACACACATCTATACAAAGCAGTAGGATTACTGCCCAAATGCACTGAACTTCTAGCTACATTTCAAATTCAGTTAAAAGAAGCCAAACATCCATCAAGTAAATTATCAGGAAAATGGGGCAGAGAAATCAAGTCTGAAAAGAATTGCTTGAGAAAGGCTAAAAGGCATGGGAGTAGCTCATTTTGTGTTCGATCAGGAAGGAGAGCAGACCTGCTACTGGGAGTTCCAGGGGAGATGATCAGAGGGAAGGTAGAATCTCCCCATGAACAACTTCCCCAAAATCCCCCACTGAGGGAAGGGAGGGCCTGCTGCTGGGACAGCCTGAGAGGGAAGCATTCATCTCCCATATGAATGCTGGTCTTGATTTATCCACTTTATTTGCTGTTTGGACTACTCCAGCAGGGAAGAGCTCTGAGGCTACGTCTACACTACAGGATAATTCTGAATTACATTAAACCGGTTTTATAAAACAGATATTATAAATTCGATTTTACGCGGCCCCACTAGGCACAGTAATTCGGTGGTGTGCGTCCATGGTCCAAGGCTAGCGTCGATTTCTGTAGCGTTGCATTGTGGGTAGCTATTCCATAGCTATCCCATAGTCCCCTCAGTCTCCCCTGCCCCTTGGAATTCTGGGCTGAATCATTGTTGCGGGTGGTTCTGGGTAAATGTCGTCAGTGATTCCTTTCTCCGGGAAAAAAACAGCAGACAATCCTTTCGCGCCCTTTTTCCCCGAATTGCCCTGGCAGACGCCATAGCACGGCAACCATGGAGCCCATTCAGCTTTTTTATTTTACAGTCACCATATGTGTACTGGATGCCGCGGACAGAGGCGATACTCCAGCGCTACACAGCAGTATTCATTTGCTTTTGCATGATAGCAGAGATGGTTACCAGTTGTTCTGTAGCGTCTACTGCCGGAGTAAACTGGCAATGAGATGATGGTTATCTCTCCCCCTCTGTACTGTCTACTGCTATCATGAGTGCCCCTGGCTGAGATCAGCCGGGGGTGCAAAAGCAAAACTGGGAATGACTCCCTGAGTCAATTCCTCCTTTATAGTTTCTAAAAATAGAATCAGTCCTGCCTAGAATATGGGGCAAGTGTACTAGAGGACCAGTGTATCAGAGAACACAGCTGCTCTGTGTCAGTATTCACAGGGGGTGCCCCTGCAATAACCCCACCCATTGCTTCCCTCCTCCCCCAACCTTCCTGGGTTACTGTGGCAGTGTCCCGCCCATTTGTGTCATGAAGTTATAAAGAATGCAGAAATAAGAAACACTGAGTTTTTAGTGACATAAAATGAGGGGGAGGCAGCCTCCCGGTGCTATGACAGTCCAGGCAGAACATTAATCGGTGCAGGGGAGAGGAGCCCAGCATGCTGCTGCTATGATAGTCCAGGCAGTACAGAATCTTTTCTTTACACAGGAAAGGGAGGGGGCTGATGAAGCTCAGCCCCCAGTTGCTATGATGAAGATGGTTACCAGCCATTCTGTACCATCTACTGGGAGTCATTCCTATTTTTACTCAGGCGCCCCCAGCCAGCCTCACCTGAGGCCAGCCAGGAGCACTCACGGGCTGATGGTGAGGATGGATATCAGTCATATTGCACCATCTGCCACCGGGGAGGGGAAAAGAGCCGGATACTGCTCTTCACTGCTGCAGCATCGCGTCTACCAGCAGCATTCAGTAGACATAGGGTGACATTGAAAGAAGTCAAGAAACTATTTATTTCCCTTTTCTTTCATGTGCGGGGGGGGGAAGAATAAATTGACGAGCTATTCCCTGAACCACGTCGGACAATGTGTTTGACCCTACAGTCACTGGGAGCTCAGCCAAGAATGCAAATACTTTTCAGAGACTGCTGTGGACTGTGGGATAGCTGGAGTCCTCACTATCCCCTCCATCCATCCCTCCATGAGCATCCATTTGAGTCTCTGGCTTCCCGTTACGCTTGTCATGCAGCACTGTGTAGCCTGGAGATTTTTTTTTCAAACGATTTGGCATTTCGTCTTCTGTAACGGAGCTCTGATAGAACAGATTTGTCTCCTCATACAGCGATGAGATCCACTATCTCCCGTACGGTCCATGCTGGAGCTCTTTTTGGATTTGGGACTGCACCGCCACCAGTGCTGATCAGAGCTCCATGCTGGGCAAACAGGAAATATAATTCAAAAGTTCGCTGGGCTTTTCCTGTTTACCTGCCCACTGCACCCAAGTTCAGTTTGCTGTCCAGAGCGGTCAGTGGTGCACTGTGGGATACCTCCCAGAGGCCAATATTGTCGATTCTGTCCACACTAACAGTATTCCGAAGTAATACTATCGATTTTAGTGTTACTGCTCTCGTTTTGTAGGAGTACAGAAATCGATTTAAAGAACCCTTTAAATCAATTTAAAGAGCACCGTAGTGCGGACGGGTACAGCATTAAATCGATTTAATGCTGTTAAAATTGATTTAACGGCATAGTGTGGACCAGGCCTGAGACTGAGCTGGCCATACCACAGCAAGAGGCAGTTGCTGCCCAAGAAGACAGGAGAAAGACCTTGTTACATGCAACCACTGTTACCTTGGTAACTTTTATTCAATCTCCTGAAATTTCCTTGTAGGAAGTGAAATCTCACCCCAGAATGAAATCTGCTTCCTGACAGTTTATTGGAAGGTAGCTAATATGATGCCAATTTTTAAAAATGGATCCAGACGTGACCCTGGCAATTACAGGCCAGTAAGCCTGACTTCAGTACTGGGCAAACTGGTTGAAACTATAGAAAAGAACAAAATTGTCAGACACTTAGATAAACACAATTTGTTGGAGAATAGTCAACATGGTTTTTGTAAAGGGAAATCATGACTCACCAATCTACTAAAATTCTTTGAGTCAGACCTCAAAAAATCATAAGGTTGGCTTAAAAGCCTCAAAAATAGGTATGTTAATGTTTATTATGTCTTCTGTTTATAGGCCATTAAGTTGCATCTGGGTCATGCTTTCAAGGTTTCCTCTGTAACCAGAAGGCTGAGAACTGCTGTGTTCTTTATAGCTGAGATTCTCACTTAATCTCAGGACTCCAGGTGTTGGTGTATTAAGAAAAACATCAAATATCATGAGACTTGAGATCAAATCACGAGAGATAGCAACACTGTTACATCGGCAGAGTTGCTCACTGGCTGTAGTGCAGGGTGATTGCTGAGGCCAGGGGAGGTTTTGTGCTTGTGAACTGTGGCAATAAAATAATAATAATATTAATAATAATAATAATAATCTGCCAATTCCTTTAGCAGTATCGGATACAGAGCATCCAGCCCCATGGACTTGTGCTCATCCAGTTTTTCTAAATAGTCCCAAACCACTTCTTTCTTCACAGAGGGCTGCTTGCCTTCTCCCCATACTGTGCTGCCCAGTACAGCAGTCTGGGAACTGACCTTGTTCGTGAAGACAGAGGCCAAAAATCATTGAGTACATTAGCTTTTTCCACTTCCTCTGTCACTAGGTTACCTCCCTCATTCAGTAAGGGGCCCAGTTTTCCTTGACTTTCTTCTTGTTGCTAACATACCCGAAGAAACCCTTCTTGTTACTCTTAACATCTCTTGCTAGCTGCAACTCCAAGTGTGATTTGGCCTTCCTGATTTCAGCAGCTGGGGATTCCTTGCTTAAGCTTAGAAATATTTGTCCCCACAGAATCTGAGCAGCATAAAAAAAGATAGTTCTTTCTCAGCAGAGAATTTTAGTCCTTTCCCCCTCAGTTCAAGCTGTTGGGGCGAGGCCAACTGCTTGTCTCCTCTTCAAGGATGTGGGGGAAACAATCAACAAAGTCTTTTGTCCTCTGATGTTCCACAGTAGCTTATCTGGTATCTAGGGGCCTTCTCTTGGTGGGTAGGAGATGACACCTCTTGGGGATAGCTAGTATCTCACACTTAGCTTCTTCCCTGACTATGAGGGTTTCCAGTTTCATAGCAAACAATTTTATAGTTAAAGTGCACTTAAATATTACCTTTAACATGGAGTACAGATGTTACCATCAATGCAGGCAGCAACTTAAAAGCATTTCATGGAGTGTGAACACATTTTTAAAATCTAATCACTATTTTAACAATACCAACACACAGATGAGCCAGACTGGTTTCCAGCTATGCATTTGGCAGTGTTCAGTGAGGCCTAGGGGCCTTGGCATGAGCTTGCAACTGGTTTGCCAACGTCACAACATGCTTGGATTGAATGAGTTTATTGGGGCAGCCAGGGGGATATTTCCCCCTGGTTTTTCCATCGGAAGCTGGTTTGCTGAGCTGTTTTTATATGTAACCCATATGGCAGTATCTCCAAGTCATCTTAGCATATGCAGTGGGGTCTAGAGAGTTGGAGGATTCCAGGCAGGGGAGGAGATAGGTTCACTGTCTGCTTTGGGGTGGCTTGTGTGGAGGATTACAACCGCTCTGCTGTCCCTATTAAATTGCTTTGATAAATTGAAAAATAAATGAACAGTACATACCTCAGTGGATATTAGTCATTTCCTTCACAGTGAGAAAAGGCCCTTACACAGCAGACAGTGATTTTGATTCTTTCTTTTATAGCTCTGTAACTAGCTAAGTGATAAACATACATGTAAATTATCAAGTATAGGCCTTTAGAGGCAGGCCTGCATATCTATATCCTAACACACCTGTGCAGGGCAGGGGAAAGAGAAGCCAGAGTTCTGTTAGTGGCTGCTAAGGCAGGGAACAACACCAGGCCAAGCCGTTTCCCACTGGAGTGCAGTTACCCGAGGGTCTATGTAAACAGCCATCTCCTCACACAGCTCTGTTAGGATGCGTTTTTACTGCTTTCCCCCGTTATCTGGTGCAGGGACTCCGGTCTCAGTTCTCCCCATTGTGCCCCTTGCGTAGCCAGGGCATCTCTGCAAAGGGGATGGAAGAGGCTGCCATTCAGAGGGAGTTTGCACAGGTGTGCGTGACGATGCAAAGTGCAAGGCCGTGGCAGTTCAGGCCCAATTCTCACTTAGCACCAGGAGTAACTCTAGGGAAGCTAACAGAGCTACATAATCAGGCCCGCTGCCTCTGCTGGAGGGAAGAGAGGGATTGTCTTCTGGCTTGGGCATCTTCAACAGAGATGCTAGCGAAGCACCACTTGTAGGGCCAGCTGCTACCCCAAGTTGCTTCTGTGCAGCTCCTCTGAAAGCAGCGAGGTCCCCCAGGTGTGAAGAAGCCTGAAAAAATCTTCTTGTGACAAGAATATAAAAACAGCCACACTGGGTCAGAGCAATGGACCATCCAGCTCAGTATCCTGTCTTCTGACAGTGGCTAGGGCCAGGTGCTTCTGAGGGAATGAAGAGAAGAGGGAAATTATTGAGTGAGCCATCCTCGGCTGGCCAATCCCAGCTTCTGGCAGTCGGGGCTAGGATAGGGACATCCAAAGAATGGAGTTCTGTTCCCTTACCATGATGGCTAATAGCCATTGATGGATTATATTTTTGACTTCACAACATCACCAGGCAACTCGTCCCCCAAGTTGACTATGCATTGTGTGAAGAAGTACTTCCTTTTGCTTGTTTCGTGAAGGTGTAAATATTCACTTTCTAGTCACTTTCTCCACACCATCCATGATTTCACAGACCTCTACAATATCTCCCCTTAGCCAAGCTAAACTGTCCCAGTCTTTTTAATCTCTCCTCAAACAGAAGCTGTGCCATACCCCTAGGCATCTTTGTTACCCTTCCCTGTACCTTTTCCAATTCTAATATATATTTTTGAGATGGGCTGACTAGATCTGTACACAGTAATTAAGATATGGGTGTACAATGGATTTAGTGACATTATGATATACACTGTTTTATTATCTACCCCTTTCCTAATTGTTCCTAGCATTCTGTTCGCTTTTTTTGACTGCTGCTGCACATTGAGTTGATGTTTTCAGAGAACTGTCCACAACGACTCCAACATCTCTTCCTTGAGTGGTAACAGCTAACTTGGACACCATCATTTTGTATGTATAGCTGTAATTATATTTTCCCATGTGCATTACTTCGCATTTATCTACACTGAATTTCATCTTCCATTTTGTTGCCCAGTCACCCAGTTTTGTGTGATTCCTTTGTAACAATTTGCAGCCTGCTTTGGACTTAATTCCCTTGAGTAGCTTTGTATCACCTGCAATCTTTGCCACCTCATTGTTTACACCTTTTTTCCAGATCATTTATGAATATGTTGAATAGCGCTCGTCCCAGTACAGATCCCTAGGGAGATACCACTGACCATTTATTCCTATCATTTGTTTCCTATCCTTTAACCTATTACTGACTCATGAGAGGACCTTCCCTCTTATCCCATGACTACTTACTTGCTTAAGACCTTTTGGTAAGGGACCTCAAAGAATTCGAATAGATCCGTAAGGTGTGATTTCCCTTTACAAAACCATGTTGAGTCTTTCCCAACATATCATGGTCATCTACTTATCTAATAATTCTGTTCTTTTCACCAGTTTGCCTGGTGCTGAAGCTAGGCTTACCGGCTTGTAACTGGAGCCCTTATTTAAAATTCAGCATCATATTAGCCATCTTCCAGTCATCTGACACGGAGGCTGATTTAAGTGATAAGTTACATACCACTCTTAGTAGTTCTGCAATTTGATATCTTTCACAACTCTTGGCCGAATATCATCTGGTCTTGGTGACATATTACCGTTTAATTTATCAACCTGTTCCAAAACCTCCTCTGTTGATAGTTCCACAGATGTATCACATAAAAAAATAGCTCAGGTGTGGGAATCTCCCTTACATCCTCTGCAGTGAAGACTAATTAAAATAAAGCATTTAGCTTCTCTGCAATTGCCTTCTCTTCCTTGCTCGAGCAGCCAGTGGCCACAGTGATCACTTAGCAGCTTTCCTGTTTCTGATGTACTTAAGAATTTTTTTGCTATTAATTTGTGTCTCTTTTGCTAGTTCATTTTATTTTTTGGCTTGCCTGCTTATAGTTTTTCACTTCATTTGTCAGAGTTTGTGGTTTTTCTATTTTCCTCGGTAGATTTGCCTTCAAAATGTAATATGATGCCTTTTTGCCTCTAACTGCTTTTGTTTATTTTGTTGTTTAGCCATAGAGGAAGTTTTTTTGGTCCTCATACTGTTTTGTTTTGTTTTTATTTGGGGAATACATTTAATCTGAGCCTCTATTATGGTGTTTTTTAAAAGTTTCCATGCAGTTTCCAGGCATTTCAGTCTTGTGACTGTTCCTTTCAATTTCCATTTAACTAAATTCTTCATTTTTCTGTGTTCCCTTCTCTGAAATTAAATGCTACTGTGGATGTTATATGGTTGCTATTACCCAATGCTTCAGGTATATTCATCTCTTGGACCAGGTTCTGTGCACATTTTTGATTGAATCAAGAATTGCCTCTTCCCTTGTGTGGTCCAGGACTAGCAGCTCCAAGAAACAGTAATTTATGGTGTCTAGAAATGTTATTTCTGCATCACAACCTGGGATGACCTAGCCATTCAATATGGGAATAGTTGAAATCCCCCGTTATTAATGTGTGTTCTATTTCTAGAGCCTCTAAAATCTCCATGAGCATTTCACAATCACCATCACATCCTAGTCAGGTGGTTGGTAGTATATTCGTACTGATGTACTATTATTCAAACATGGACATTTAATTCATTTAAGATTTTTACTATATTTGACTCTCTGTCATTCCTCTATATTTCATACTCTGGTATTACCACATCCCATTGATTAGAATCCTTCCATGATTTTTCTGTGATGCTTGTTACATTAATATCCTCATTTAATACCAGGCACTCGAGTTCACCCATCTTAGTATACTACTCTGCGCTGGCCAGGCCTCAACTGGAGTATTGTGTCCAGTTCTGGCCACTGCATTTCAAGATAGATGTGGAGAAATTGGAGAGAAATTGGAACAACCACAAAGACCAAAAGAGAAAGTTACTGTGACAGATCGAGAGATAGAAGGACACAGTAGGAAACAACAAACTGATCTTCAAAACAAATATTTGTCTAAACTATTTCCCATATATTTGTAGTTCCAATTTCATCAAGTGAATCTGTTGGTGTTTCTGACAATACTAAACAGCTCAAGTTGCTGTGCTGGCAAATTCCTGCCCAGATGGTTCCTGATTTCAACCCTGGAACCCTTCCTGAGTCCTTAGCACTAACTTTAGTAGAGAAAGAAATCTTGCTCAGCAGAGTGAGGAAATCTCCTTATTGCGAGAGGAAGACAGAGCGCTGAGAATCAGTGCATGAATCTCACATGTCTGATACTCAGCGTACTGGGCAGCGACCTTTATGTTTCCCCTGTACGGTCCCTGTGGACTCTTAGGTTGGCCAGGATTCAAAGACAATTCCCTCGGCTCCATGAGCAGTGGGAAAAGCAGAAAATAGACCCCGGAGAACTTCAGCCTGAGAGCCTCCCCTGGGAGTGAAGAAATGATTTGCCAGTCCCAGGGGTTCAGATTGCCAGCACAAACTAAGTCTTGCAGACTGTGCAGCCTAACAATTGATAATGGCTTTTTTTTTTCTTTGCATAATGTACCGGTATCTGCACCATGTTTGGGAATGCTGCCACATGACAAGGGACAAAAAACCATTTTCATTGATCGTAGCAGTGTACTGCCCAAGAAGATCCAGTCTTTTAACCTCTGAAAGGTCACTGCTACCCTGTGGAGGACAAACAATAAGACCCCAATTCATGCAAGCCTAAGGGTGTGGAAAATGCTTTCTTCTCCCAGGATTCTGGTATCAAAGTTATTTGCCAGTATGGATTTGTGAGATCAAAATGAATATATAACTCACAGCTCCCAACTGTTCTAATAGTTCATCTACTCTGTACATTAGATAAGCATCAAATTTTAATTCTGTGTTGATCTTTCAGAAATCAATTCAGAAATGAGTTCTACTATCCCGCATCAGAATTAGTACAATGGGACTTCTCCACTCACTGTGTGATTACTTCACCACTCTTAGGGCCAAAATGACCTGAAGTTCATCTCAAGTGTTATCCAACATTTTGCAAGGGAACAGCTGTGGAGTTTGCCTGATATTTTGCCCTGGGGCCATTTCAGTGTGGTGATATTTTAGGTAGGTGTTCTCTGCTGGGGTGTGAACACAGTGGTAAAAGAATGAAACAACTGCTACATCTGGATCTTTGTTCAGGCTACAGTCACTCCCCCAGGCTTGTGATCCTAATTTGGGCGCCAAAGGGTATGAGTGTGACATGTTCCCAATCCAATATTTGTTCCTTGGGTATATCCAGGAAGTCTTGTTTGGGAAGTGAGGCCACTAGATGATGTCACAGCCCACCTTAGATAGCTTTAACCCATGGTGGGAATCCTTTGTTTCAAAATCAGTTCCCAGTCCAGCTTGTGGAAAAATACAGTTACCCAAAAGGGAGTTCAGTGTCAATTGGTCTGGTCACATAACCTTGAAGGCCAAGTCATAGCAGCTATTATCCCTAGTCTATATGGAGTGTTCTCAGAAAGGCTCACTAGGTGAGAGAAAAGCTTCTCATGAAGCCTATTGTTTCTCCTAATGTCCCATTACCCTGAATAGGCCCTTCACAACCAGATGTCTAGACTGGAAGCATTTTGCCTAGTGGGCGTCTCCCAAGTGTAACGCATGTTCAAGTACAGATACATAATAAATATGCATAATTTCACATACAAAAACAATGTATGCACACAAATAGGATAATCTTCTTTTGGAAATCATAGCTTTTCCAGTGACACCTGTGAAGACATATCTTGTACAAAATGCATCATATATATTCCACAATTATGTCAAAATCATATAAATATGAATAAGCTAGCATGCAGTGTCACAGTGAGTTTATGAGGAGGATCTCCTCCTAGGCTTTTAAAAGATTAAAATGACAGGAGGAAAGCATATTAGAAAATCCCAACTATACATACAAAAGAATGGGGTCTAAATTAGCTGTTACTACTCAAGAAAGAGATCTTGAGGTCATAGAAGGAAGTTTTTTGAAAATATCAGCAGTCACAAAGGCTAACAGCATTTTAGTGACCATTAGGAAAGGGACAGATAAAAAGAAAGAAAATGTAATAATGCCACTACATAAATACAGCACCATGAATACTGTGTGCAGTTCTGGTCGCCTCATCTCAAAAAAAAAAAAAAAAATCTCAGAAATGGAAAAGGTACAGAGAAAGGCACCAAAATGATTAGGGGGTTAGAACAGCTTCCATCTGAGGAGACACTTAGAAAGCTAGGACTTTTCAGCTTGGAAAGGAGACAACTAAAAGGGATATGATAGTGATCTATAAAATCATGAATGGTGTGAAAATGGAAGTCTTATTTACTCCTTCACATAACACAAGAATCAGGCGCAAGCCAAGAAATAATAGGCAACAGGTTTAAAACAAAGAAAAGGAAGTAATGTCCACAACACACAGTCAACCTGTGGAACTCATTGCTAGTGGATTGTATGAAGGCCAAAAATACAACGGCGTCCAAAGAGAACTAGATAAGTTCATGTAGAATATGTCCATCAATGACTCTTACCCAAGATGTTCAAGGTTGCACTCACATGTTCTGTGTGTCCCTACACCCTGACTGCCAGATGATGGCACTGGACGAAAAGAGATGGATCTCTAGATAGTAGCCCTGTTCTGTTCTTTTCCTCTGAAGCACATAACATTGGCCCCTTTCAGAAGATAGGATACTGGACTAGATGCACCAGTGGTCTGACCTAGTATGGCCATTGTTGTGTTCTTATCTGAGTCTTCTTATTCTTCTCTGGATGCTTGACTTCATAATTGATGGGACCTATATGTCTCATTACCTCAGATGTTCCTGTCATTGAATCAGTAATTTGAACAGTAAACTTGGTAGTGACAAGAACACTCAACTACCCAGTTTGAACACTCCCAGCTCGCCCTGTTTGTTATAGGCCTTCTCTGCATCTCTTGTGCATTTAGCAATTTTTTTTCTAGCAAATGCCCAGTAAGTTGTAAGTGAAGAATATACTGGACTGTTGACAACATTTGGCTGTGTGTGTGTATGTGTTCTTTCAGTGTTCTTTCCCAGCTCTGCACAGATAGCAGAGATAGCGAACTACTCAATACATCCACAGACTCGGTTTTCAGCGAGGGAGCTAGGTCAGGGCTCTTGGTGACAGAGCACGGTGCTAATGCCCCAGCTCAATGGTTACAGGCACACTGACACATGTATGCTTGTGACAATGGACCAGCTCAGTGAATAGTTGGACTTTGCATTCTCCCCTCAGCCAGTCAAAGCATTGCCTCTGAAATACATCTTATTGAGATACAGACAAGTTACACATTACTTCTGAAGTATGAGGGTGCCACACTCTGACCTATCAGGTTGCCACCCATTGGTGTTGTCATAAATAGATAGCTAAGGGTTAATCTTTCTTTTACCTGTAAAGGGTTAACAAAGGGAACCAAACACCTGACCAGAGGACCAATCAGGAAACTGGATTTTTCAAAGTCAGGGAGGGAATTTTTGGACTCTGAGTCTTTTGTTTGTCTCTCAGCTATGAGAAGGTTCTTTCTATCGTCTTATCTTCTGTTTCCAACTTGTAAGTACAGGTTGAAAAACAGTATAGGCTTTTATGTTGTTTTGGGTGTATTTACATGTGTGTAACTTGCTGGAATGTTTCAAATTGGATATCTTTTTGAATCAGACTGTTTATTCATATTTTCTTATAAGCAATAGCCCTGTATTGTCATCTTGATGCAGAGTTTATATTCTTATGCCTTTTTCATTCTTTTTTTTTATATAAAGTTTTCTTTTTAAGACTTGTTTGAGTTTTTCTCTCTGGGTAGGTAAAGGAACAAGGGGAGGGAATTCTCTTTGTGTTAGATCTACGGAGGGTAGCTCTGTAGCACGAGGGAGTTGGTGGGAGGGGGAAGAGATAGGATCATCTCTGCTTCCTTGTATTTGGGTTTTGTCTCTTTGTGGAATAAAGGAGACATGCTTCTTGGTATTGTGATGTAAAGAGATTGCATCCATACTCTCAGGTTAGCCCAGAGAGGAAAGTCTGGGTGGGAGAGAGAGGGGGAAGGGAAGTGGGTTACTTGCCTTTGTTGTGAGACTCAGAGTCTCTGAATCTTGGGGTCTCTCCAGGGAAGGGTTTGGGGGAGACCTGAGGGGGACAAAACACTGGAAATTTTGGATGGTGGCAGCGAGATAAGATCCAAGCTGGTAATTAAGCTTGGAAGTTCATGCTAAGCACCCAGATTTTGGACGCTAAAGTCCAGATTTGGGACAGAGGCTTATTACAGGTGTATCCAGGGGCCACTCGTTACCTTCTACATATTGTTCAATCAAAACATTTCTATCCATCATGCTGTTATTCCTGACCTTATACTTAAGATGTGTGAGCGTGTTCCTGGTGTCTTTGAGGGCTGTGTTTGGTATTGAGGTGTTCTGGTGACACCTTTTTGGAATGTGTTTGCATATATATTCTTTTGCCTATCACTGCTTTGGAATTTATGTTTCTGCAATGTCAGCCTCTCCTTGCCAGATTCTCTGATCCAGGCCTGCCTCTTGCTCACAACTTCACTTTTCTTTATAGCTGCAAAGTTTTGACTAATTTAGCCCAGGCCTCAGGCCTCATACCAGATCTCTGCTACAAGGCCTCAAGGCTCAGGACTTTTTTCTACTACATTCCCTCACTTTTTTTTTTGTTTTTTTTGTTTTTTAACAGGGAGAATGTTTGCCCAACCTCCTGGAAAAGCATAATGCATGGACTGAAGGTGATCCAGCTGGCTAAAGATTGTTATGTGGTCACCTTACCTTACCATTCATGCCCTTAGCCTGCACATTCCCTCATATGACTGATGGGCAGATTTTATTTTCTAATTTTGTTTAGTCCCTTATGTTGGGCCTGGGAATGTTAGGCCTGAGATTATTACTGAAGGATGGAGTGTAGACTAATCCTTTGATAAACTTTGGGTGACATGAGAAGGCCTTTATACATAGCTGTGGTTGATGAGATGGCTTTGGTCGGGATTACAAATGTATTGTGTGAGAGAAGAATCCCAAACCCTTTATTGTCTATAAGATTGTTTGATTTGTTAACTTAGTAGTTGTGTTGTTTTATAAGCTAAATTAGTAATATGAAAATCTTTAGTTTTGAAAGCACTATATTCTGTTACAAGCCTGCTTGTTATGAGATTGTTTCTTTAATAGCTTTTTAGGAGATTGTTTAGCTGTTCTTTGTGTGAGTGAGTAGATAAGAAGAGACACCAGCAGCAGATGGGCCTAATCAAAATACAGGGAAGGAAGCATAGAAGGCACCAGTGTCATCTTCTCTGGATGGCCGAAGAGTGCATATTAATGACCCTAAAGTGCAAAGGTATCCATCTGAAATAAGAACAAAATACAAGATAAGGAAATGGAGAATGGTCATGCAAACCATTTGGGGTATGTATGTGTGTATGTGAATATAAGCATATGTGTCTGTGAATATAAGCATATGCTGATTTTGATATTTGCGGTCATTTTAAATAAACACGGCACATTGCCTTATCCCCTGAAAAAGACTCTATGATCTTTTATAAGCATAGCATTAATCTTATTTCTTATAGAGTAGTATAAGTATATATATACTGATATATGTAAGGAATTACATGATCATTTCTTGAATGGTTGAATACCAGATATGTTTCCTATGTAACTCCTGATAGATGATAATATATGAATAATGTGGATAATTGGTATATATATCCACACCAATACGTGTGTGTGTGTATATATATATATATATATATAAAAATTCCCCTCTCACCCCTATGGGTGGTATGTGTCTTCCTCAACCTCGGGTCCTCTACCAGAGGCCTGGGACTTTGAGGGTTCTGCGCAGTATCTTAGCTGTTCCTAGCACTGCACTCTTCTGGACAGAGAGCTCTGATGTTGTTCCTGGGATCTGTTGGAGCCACTCACCCAGCTTAGGAGTCACAACCCCGAATGCTCCTACCACCACTGGGACCACTTTGGCCTTCGCTTTCCACATCCTCTCTAGTTCCTCTTTCAGGCCCTGCTACTTCTCCAGCTTCTCATATACCTTCTTCCTGATGTTGCTGTCACTTGGCACTGCTATATCTATCACCATCGCTGTCTTCTGCTCCTTGTCTATTACCACGATGTCTGGTTGATTGGCCAGTACCTGCCTGTCCGTCTGGATCTGGAAGTCCCACAGAATCTTAGCCCTGCTATTCTCCACAACCTTCTGTGGAATCTCCCATCTGGTCTTGGGAGGGTCTAGCCCATACGCTGTGCAGATGTTCCTGTACACAATGCCAGCCACTTGGTTGTGCCGTTCAGTGTATGCTGTTCCTGCCTGCATCTTACACCCTGCCACTATGTGTTGGACTGTCTCTGAGGCCTCTCTGCACAGTCTGCACCTTGGGTCCTCTCTAGTGCGGTAGACCCCTGCTTCAATGGATCTGGTGCTCAGTGCCTGTTCCTGTGCTGCTATGATCAGTGCCTCAGTGCTGTCTTTTAGTGCAGCCCTTTCCAGCCACTGTTAGGATTTCCCAATGTCAGCCACCTCAGCTATCTGTCGATGGTCCATCCCATGCAGGGTCTTGTCTTGCCATGGCACTTCTTCTACTTGTTCTTCCTCCCATGTCTGCTGCTGCCTCAGGCATTCTCTCAGCAGCTCATCTTTGGGGGCCATCTTACTGATGTACTCCTGGATGTTCCGGGTTTCTTCCAGGACAGCGGCTTTGACGTTCACCAAGTCCCGCCCACCTTCTTTCCGGCTGGTGTACAGTCTCTGGGTGTTGGACTTGAGGTGGAAACCTCTGTGCACTGTGAGGAGCTTCCGGGTCTTCACATCGGCAGCCTCCATGTCCTCCTTTGGCCAGCTCACTATACCGGCAGGGTATCTGATGACTGGTAGGGCATATCTATTGATGGCTTGGATCTTGTTCTTCCCACTGAGCTGGCTCTTCAAGACCTGTCTTATCCTTTCGTGATACTTGGATGTATATATATATATATATATATATATGATAAATTTCTGTCCTTGTCTCTGTGGGTCCTGCATTTCCTGGAGGATTTTGCTGGCCTCAGAGGCTCACTGTGATCCTCCACATAGCTCTTCCATCTGTAGAGTCAAGGGTCACAGCTTACTGAGAGATTTTCATCATAAGCCAGCAAAGGAGGTGAGAAGAAGCAATGGTCCCTCGCACAGTCTCTGTTGACTCCCAGTCTCAGTGATCAATCGGGGAGGGGAGGGGGGAGCCCGGGCCCACCTCTGCTCTGGGCTCCAGCCCAGGGACCCTAAGCATACCGACTATGGTAGCTGACTTTTTGGAAATAGGACGTGTACAATTCCCTGGGACACTTTCCCCACAGCAGCGCTCCACTCAATATCTCCTTTACCGTTACCTCAGGCCTCCTTCCTTGTGCCTGATATGGATTCATACTGTTTAGTTCCTCCAACAGCATGGCTTCCTTCTACAACTTCTGGCACGCATGCCTCACTGACTAAATGAGAGGCTTTTAACTAGTTCCAGCCAGCCTTTGATTGGCTTCAGGTCTCCCAATCAACCTAGCAATCTCCACTGCTTTCTAGAAGGATCGTTATTGCCCCAGATGTCTTGATTAACTTGGAACAACTGTCATTTGGTTACCAAGATACCAGGGATTTGTTTACCCTGGGGCTAGCATACCTGTTCCTCACTACTTTACTATAGCCATCTGGCCTTGCCCCGTCACAATATAAATATAGTATGTGTGTTTACATATGACTCCATCGTACATCGAAGCATGAGAATTTTTTTTTTCAAATCTGGTGTTGTAGTCTGGGGCTTTTACTTTGGTGCCACAGACAGCAACACTTCTATTAGGGCAATTACAGTTATCACCTGTATCCTCTCTGCTAGTAGCCTGAGTGTTTTGAAATACTGGAATAGGCATTGTTCAGGGTGTTCCAGTGCTACGTATATGAGAAGTGAAACAGAAATTTGAAGTGATGATGTTACAAATGAGGCCTTTATATATAAATGTCTTATAATTAGTTACTACATAGTACTATCCATTCATACTATAGGTTACCCTTAAAGATAGTTGATGTCCTCTGGTAAATTTTACTGGGTAGGAAACAGGAATGTCTAGTTTCTTTGGTCCAGGGGTTGCATTGTTCTGTGATACACCAGTATCTGACGTAGATCCAGGTGTTTCTTATGGATTCTGTCTTCCAGGTAGGCTACTGAATGGACAGTAACCAATTTCTCAGATATTGCTGTGTCAGAATGTAGAACAGGTACCCAGACACTGAGCAAGATTGGTTTGAATAACATGGACCTTAGTTAGAATGCAGTGTCACTAACGCAAATTATGATTGCTACTAATGGAATATGTTTACATTTTTTGTAGGTCCTATGTAACATATTTTTTACCACTTTGTTTTTTTCCTTCCCTCCATGTTGTTTACTACTATTCGTTTGTTGATTTTTACCTGTGTTAAAAAGTTTAGCAATGTTATGCACATTGTAAATGATGTACAGCAATAGTACAATATAGCAATAATACGGTAATACAGCAGTAATACAGTTGCTATTACATGGTAGCCAAGATTAAATTAACTGTCAGTGATTTTTAGCTGATTGCCAACTTAATTCTCCATATATGGTAGATTGAGGTGTATTTGACCAGTCTCAAGTTTATAAAGCACTTCATTTTCCTTTTCTTTATGCTGGACTAGTCCAAACACCAAACAAAGGGGATCAATCAAGTCTAACATTCATATGAGAGATGAATACTTCCATCTCAGGCTGTCCCTGCTATAGGCCCTCCCTTCCCTCAGGGTGGGACCTTTGGGCTTAGTACCACTGTGGACACTAGAACAAATGGATATAAACTGGACACTAGGAAGTTTAGACTTGAAATTAGACGAAGGCTTCTAATTATTAGAGAAGTGAAGTTCTGGAACAGCCTTCCAAGGGGAGTAGTGGAGACAAAAGACATATCTGGCTTTAAGACTAAGCTTGATAAGTTTATGGAGGGGATGGTATGATGGGATAGCCTAATTTTGGCAATTCATTTGGACATTGATCTTTGATTATCAGCAGGTAAGTATGTCCAGTGGTCTGTGATGGGATGTTAGATGGGATGAGATCTGAGTTATTACAGAGAATTCTTTCCTGGGTGCTGGCTGGTGAGCCTTGCCCACATGCTCAGGGTTTAACTGATGGCCATATTTGGGGTCAGGAAGGAATTTTCCTCCAGGGCAGATTGTCAGAGGCCCTGGAGGTTTTTCGCCTTCCTCTGCAGCATGGGTCATGGGTCACTTGCTGAAAGATTTTCTGGAGCTTGAGGTATTCAAACCACAATCTGAGGACTTTAAAAACTGAGACATAGGTTAGGTGTTTGTTACAGGTGTGGGTGGGTGAGATTCTGTGGCCTGTTTTGTGCAGGAGGTCAGAGTAGATGATCAGAATGGTCCCTTCTGACCTTAAAGTCTGTGAGTCTATGAGAAATTCTGCCTTTCCTTAGCTCATCTCCCTTGAAGCGCTGGTGGCTGGTCTGCTTTCCTCCCTGGTCTGCCACAAAATGAGCTGTTCCCCGGCCTTTTCCCCCTTCTCAAGCACTTCTCTTCAGACTTGATTTATCTGACCCCTTTTCCTGATAATTTACTTGCTGAATGTTTGGCTCCTTTGAACTCAGCTTGAAATGTACCTACAAGTTCACTGGCTTTGGAAAGTAATATTGCTGCTTTTTAACGGTCTGTGTCTATGGAAGTTTTGAGACAGAAATTACCATTTCCAAAATCTTTCTTTGAATCACAATGAGAAAAACTAAATTAATATTTTCCAATAATTTCTTTAAAATTGAAGATTCGTAAACATCATTAGCCTTTTTTTGCTCAGGAGAATTATTTCTGTGGGTGCCTTCATTGTGTCTAAATACTGAAATTTGAGAGGAAGCAGTGAGACAGAGAAAGAAGATTGAGGGAAATGATTATTCTCCTTTATTCAGCACTGATGAGGCCACAGCTGGAGTACTGCATCTAGTTTTGGGCCTCCCTACAGAAAGGATGGAGACAAATTGGAGAGAGTCCAGCGGAGGGTAACAAAAATTATTAGGGGGCTGGAGCACATGACTTATGAGGAGAGTCTGAAGGAATTGGGATTATTTTGTCTGCAGAAAAGAAGAGTAAGGGAGGATTTGGTAGAAGCCTTCAACTAGCTGAAGGGGATTCCAAAGAGGATGGAACTCAGCTGTTCTCAGTGGTAGGATATGATAGAAGAAGGCACAATCGTCTCAAGTTGCAGTGGGGGAGGTCTAGGTTCAATATTAAGAAAAATATTTTACTGGGAGGGTGGTGAAACACTGGAATGGATTCCCTGTGGAGGTGGTGGAATCTATATCCTCAGAGCTTTTTAAGCCCTGGCAGGGATGATTTAGTTGGGGTTGGGAATGCCTTGAGCAGGGGGTTGGACTAGACTAGGTCTTTTCCAACTCTGATTTTCTATGATTCTATGATTCATTCTAATTGTTGATCAATTGTCTACTCAATTCCTTAAACATGTTTCTTTCGTTATAAAATCTGTTCAAGAGGCCAAACACAAAATATCAGTTTTACTGCTCTAACCCCATAATAAAATAGTACTGAGGGGAAAAGGTTTTATATGATACCAGTCTCTGGGAAGCCATCTCATTCAGTGATGTTATATTCCCCTTATACAGAAAGTGTGCTCCCCAAAAGTACATATTTCAGCTTTTGTCGCTTAAATGAAGATTTCACAAGTTACACATCTCTTTACATGTCATTAAAATCCAACCCATCAGTTTGTCCCAGTTCCCTAATCTAAGCAGGTAACTATTTTGGGGGATTTCCTGGCTTCTGCACTACCCCAAGGGATTGGAGTCCCTACTCCCATTCCCTTTATCCCAAGACCTCCTTGACCTTAAGGACCCCCTTCCACTCTCCTGTGTGGCAGAGTCATAAGAACATAAGAATAACCGTACTGGGTCAGATCAAAGGTCCATCCAGCCCAGTATCCTGTCTACGGACAGTGGCCAATGCCAGGTGCCCCACAGGGAGTGAATGTAACAGGTAATGATCAGGTGATCTCTCTCCTGCCGTCCATCACCACCTTCTGACAAACAGGGGTCAAAGACATCATTCCTTACCCAGCCTGGCTAATAGCCATTAATGGACAACCTCCGTGAATTTATCCAGTTCTCTTTTAAACTCTGTTATAGTCCTAGCAGTCACAACTTCCTCAGGCAAGGAATTCCACAAGTTGACTGTGCACTGTGTGAAGAAGAACTTCCTTTTATTTGTTTTAAATCTGGTACTCATTAATTTAATTTGGTGGCTCCTAGTTCTTATATTATGGGAACAAATAAATAACTTTTCCTTATTCACTTTCTCCACATCACTCATGATTTTATATACCTCTATCATATCCCCCCTTAGTCTCCTCTTTTCCAAGCTGAAAAGTCTTAGCCTCTTTAATTTCTCCTCATATGGGACCCGTTCCTAACCCCTAGTCATTTTGATTTCCTTTCTCTGAACTTTTTCTAATGCAAGTATATCTTTTTTTTTGAGATGAGGAGACCACATCTGTACGGAGTATTCAAGATGTGGGCATAGCAAGGATTTATATAAGGGCAATAATATAGTCTCTCTCTTATTCTCTCTCCCTTTTCTAATGATTCCTAACATTCTGTTTGGTTTTTTGACTGTCGCTGCACATTGCGTGAATGTTTTCAAAGAACTATCCATGATGACTCCAAGATCTTTTTCCTGATTAGTTGTAGGTAAATTAGCCCCCATCATATTGTATGTATAGTTGGGGTTATTTTTCCAATGTGTACTATTTTACATTTATCCACTTTAAATTTCATTTGCCATTTTGTTGCCCAATCACTTAGTTTTGTGAGATTTTTTTGAAGTTCTTCACAATCTGCTTTGGTCTTAACTATCTTGAGCAATTTAGTATCATCTGCAAACTTTGCCACCTCACTGTTTACCCCTTTCTTCAGATTATTTATGAATAAATTGAATAGGACTGGTCCTAGGACTGACCCTTGGGGAACACCACTAGTTACCCCTCTCCATTCTGAAAAGTGACCATTTATTCCTACCCTGTCTTTTAACTAGTTCTCAATCCATGAAAGGATCTTCACTCTTATCACATGATAACTTAATTTACATAAGAGCCTTTGGTGAGGAGCCTTGTCAAAGGCTTTCTGGAAATCTAAGTGCACTATGTCCACTGGATCCCCATTGTCCACAAGTTTGTTGACCCTGTCAAAGAACTCTAATAGATTAGTAAGACACGATTTCCCTTTACAGAAACCATGTAGACTTTTGCCCAACAATTTATGTTCTTCTGTGTCTGACAATTTTATTCTTTACTATCGTTTCAACTAATTTGCCTGGTACTGGTGCCTCACCTCTAGAGCCCTTTTTAAATATTGGCATTACATTAGCTATCTTCTAGTCATTGAGTGCATAAGCTGATTGAAAGGACAGGTTACAAACCATAGCTAGTAGCTCCACAATTTCACATTTGAGTTCTTTCAGAACTCTTGGGTGAATGCCATCTGGTCTCGGTGGCTTGTTACTGTTAAGTTTATTAATTAATTCCAAAACCTCCTCTAGTTACACATCAGTCTGTGACAATTCTTCAGATTTGTCACCTACAAAAGCCGGCTCAGGTTTGGGGAATCTCCCTAACATCCTCAGCCTTGAAGACTGAAGCAAAGAGTTCATTTAATTTCTCCTCAGTGACTTTATCACCTTTAAGTGTTCCTTTTGTATCTCAATTGTCCAGGGGCCCCACTGGTTTTTTAGCAGCCTTCCTGCTTCTGATGTACTTAAAAAACATTTTGTTATTACCTTTTGAGTTTTTGGCTAGCTGTTCTTCAAATTCCTTTTTGGCTTTTCTTATTACATGTTTACACTTAAGTTGGCAGTGTTTATGCTCCTTTCTATTTACGTCACTAGGATCTGACTTCCACTTTTTAAAATATTCCTTTTTCTCTCTCACTTCATCTTTTACATGGTTTTTAAACCATGGTGGTTATTTTTTAGTCCTTTTACTGTGTTTCTTAATTTGGGGTATACACTAAAGTTGGGCCTCTATTAGGGTGTCTTTGAAAAGTGTCCATGCAGCTTGCAGGGATTTCACTTTAGTCACTGTACCTTTTAATTTCTGTTTAACTAACCCCCTCATTTTTGCATAGTTCTCCTTTCTGAAATTAAATGCCACAGTGTTGGGCTATTGAGGTGTTCTTCATATCTATGTTATTATACAAATAACATACAAATGTTATTATATTATGGTCACTATTTCCAAGCGGTCCTGTTATAATTACTTCTTGAACCAGCTCCTGTGCTGCACTCAGGACTAAATCGAGAATTTCCTCTCTCTTTGTGGGTTCCGGTACCAGCTGTTCCAAGAAACAGTCGTTTAAAGTATTGAGAAATTTTATCTCTGCATTTCATCCTGAAGTGACATGTTCCCAGTCAATATGGGGATAACTGAAATCCCCCACTATTATTGAGTTCTTATTTTTGATAGCCTCTCTAATCTTCCTTAGCATTTCATCATCATTATCACTGTCTTGGTCAGGTGGTCAGTAATAGATCCATAATGTTATATTCTTATTAGAGCATGAAATTCTATGGAACATGTGGATTCACTTAATTTTTTACTTCATTTGATTCTACATTTTCCTTCACATATAGTGCCACCCCACCCTCCACGACCTGTTATGTCCTCCTGATATATTTTGTACCCAGGACTGATTGTGTCCCATTGATTGTCCTCACTCCATGTCAATGAAGGAGATTCTACCACCTCCCTAGGTAACCCATTCCAGTGTTTCACCACCCTCCTAGTGAAATAATGTTTCCTAATCACTTGGACATTTGATTGTAGTCTCTGTCTCATCTCTTTCACAGTGTCCAAGATGAAATCTTGACACCTAAGTCTGATGCCTTGGACAGCAGGAACAGTTAGTTTGTATTTTGAAAGTTTCAGCTGAAAGCAAGTGTAGAGGTGCGGACTCACCCAGGTGATGCCTCCTGCTGGTGACTTCTGGGAATTAGCTTGTTTGTGCTGCCCCCTGGGTCATCCCCCTTCCCCGGGGAACCCCCACCCACTATTCTTACTTTGCCTCAGTCTTGGCTACTGACAAGCCTCCATCTAGCCCCCGTTCACTGGGGCAGACTGCAGTATAAGCCACTCATCACAGGCAAAGGGGTTTGGACCTGCTGCCTCTAGCTACCTGTGGCTACCCCTCTGTAGCCCCAGTACCTGTCTGGCCTTACACTAGGTCGCAGCCTGGGGGTTTTACCAGCCGGAGCCCTTCCAGCAGCCAGGCCCTTTGCTCTCTGAATGCAGAGAGAGAGACTGAGACTGCCTCAGCTTAGCAGTCCCTTTATAGGGCCAACTGAGTCCGTTTGGGGTGTGGCCACAGCTGCGGCTGTTTCCCCACTCAGCCTGGACTGTTCTCCCAGCCTGCCAGCCCTCTCCCAAGGCTAGAGCAGGTCACCAGGCCACTAGAGCAAGTATAAAGATCCACTATACAAAATGGTAAGTCTTTGGTCTCCGTGGCAATTTCACGATTTAGCACAGCAGTCTGTTATGCGGATTTTTCAAAATCCCAACTGGGAAAACTTAACCCTTTCACTCCAAGCAGTGTCAGGATTAAATAAATGGGAACACAGCAAAGCAGTCTGGTCAAAGATTAAATGCAAATAAACATGCTATTCCTTAACACTGCCGTTTATTTGATTTCAGCACACACAGACATAAGCAATAGGTTTAAAATAGCCCAGATATTTACCTAACAGACTCATAGACTCATAGACTCGTAGGTCAGAAGGGACCAATATGATCATCTAGTCTGACCTCCTGCACAAAGCAGGCCACAGAACCCTACCCATCCACTTTTATAACAACCCCTAACCCATGACTGAGTTATTGAAGTCCTCAAAATTGTGGTTTGAAGACCGCAAGCTGCAGAGAATCCACCAGCAAGTGACCCATGCCCCACGCTGCAGAGGAAGGCGAAAAACCTCCAGGGCCCCTGCCAATCCGCCCTGGAGGAAAATTCCTTCCCCACCCCATATATGGTGATCAGCTAAACCCTGAGCATGTGGGCAAGACTCACCAGCCAGCACCCAGGAAAGAATTCTCTGCAGTAACTCAGATCCCATCCCATCCAACATCACATCACAGACCATTGAGCAGATAATCCAAGATCAATTGCCCAAATTAAAGTATCCCATCATATCATCCCCTTCATATACTTATCAAGCTTAGTCTTAAAGCCAGATAAGTCTTTTGCCCCCACTACTTCCCTCGGAAGGCTGTTCCAGAACTTCACTCCCCTAATGGTTAGAAACCTTCGTCTAATTTCAAGTCTAAACTTCCTAATATCCAGTTTGTACCCATTTGTCCTTGTGCCTACATTAGTACTAAGCTTAAATAATTCATCTCCCTCCCTAACGTTAATCCCCCAGCTGGAATGGTATTAAGTAAGTAACAGCAGGTTCACAGTGGTCAGTTGCTCACCCACCAGAGAGGAAGGGATTCAGGAAAAACATCTCTCAAGATGGCTTCAGAGGACTGCTGCAAACTATGCTGTATTAGCTAATCTTTTTTAACTTCTACAAAATGCATAGGTCATAGTGACCCCTACTGGATCATCACTTTTCCTAACTTTCAAAAAACTTCTACTATCATAGGCATCCAGACTCTAGGTTTACATCCATTTATTTTCTTTCTTTCTTATTTATTTACTTGTCTGTCTGCTCCTCCCATTCTGATTAGCAGAAACTACCAGCTAGATTTTAACCTTGCATCTAAAAGCCTGCTTTCCAATTAACCCTTAATTATGTTGTGTTCTCTTCTATTAATTCATAGTGACTGAGTGCACACCCTATGGTTGTAATTGGCTTGAACACATTCTGGGGTACACACCCTCAAACCTAGGATAACACAGTCCAGTTTTCAAAAACACAAAGGTTCACAACTCTCACCAATAAGTTTAGTAGAATGTCCTGAATTCCTGAAGCAGCGTTCCTGTATTAGCACTTTCCAACTGAAACATTTGGTTTATCCTCCAGGCTTCCTGAAGTTTTGGACATATTAAATTCAGGTAAATTTTGATCACCGTATCATTGTACTTAGGATGAAGAAATTCAGTATTATAGTTGCTTTCTTTCTTTCTTTCTTTTTTTGGCTATCAGAAAGCATAGCTTTAGTTCTCCAAACTGATCAAGAATGCTGTTCAAACAGGGTCTAATGGAAATCCACCTTGCTTCACAAAGTTGCAGTATCTTCTGGTGTCTGGAAGTCAAAGAAAGGGAAGGGACAGGGTGTGTGGAGTGGGGGCTGATGAGTGACATTGAAAGAGATTGTGTGATAGTCAGAGAACAGGAACTCAGCAACAGAGAGAGCAGTGCTTGGTGATGGAGTGATAAGGTGTTAGGTATGAGGAGCTTTTAAGACTGTGAACTTACACAACGGTGAGCTCAACCAAACTTGGACAGACTGCCATTGACTAATGAGGGGATATCCTTTATCCCGCTTGTCACAGAGGTTCAGAGTCACTGGCCCCAGTTGATGACATTCCACAGATGTATTTGTGCATTTTGTCACGAAGCTCTTTGGTTTTGACACCATAAACAATAGGGTTGAGCACGGGAAGGAGGAGATAATACAGATTGGCCAAGATGATGTGTACGTAGGGAGCAATACCCTGACCAAATCGGTATGTCAGAGTGGAGAAAAGGAAGATAGGATAAGCCATCAGCATCACACAGATGTGGGCTGTGCATGTGTTGAGGGCTTTCTGGTGGGCTTTCCTGGAGGGTATTCTGAGGACGGCCCTGATTATCAGACCATAGGACAGGGCAATGAGTGTCAGGTCAAACCCAAGGACTATAAATACTATTACCAAGCCGTACATCCTGTTCACTGTGATGTCCCCACATGATATCTTTGCCACAGCCATATGGTCGCAGTATGTATGGGGGATAATGCGGTTGGCACAGAATGGCTGCCTGCTCAGGAGCAGAGGCAGGGGCAGAACAAAGAGAACAGCTCTTGTCAAACACACTAGCCCTAGTTTAGCTATTCGTTCATTTGTGAAGATGGTGGCATATCTCAGGGGCTTACATATGGCAACATAGCGATCAAAGGCCATTGTCACAAGGACGGCTGAATGTGTCACAGAACCTGCATGAAGGAAGAACATCTGGGTGAGGCAGCCACCTAAAGTAATTCCTTTCAAATTGAACCAAAATATACATAGTGCCTTTGGCACAATGGAAGTAGATGCACCAATTTCTGTGAGTGCCAGCATGCAAAGCAGCAGGTACATTGGTTCATGTAGGGTCTGCTCTTTGCCTACAACAAACAGAACCATGAAATTTCCCAACAGGCCAATAGTGTAGAATGTAAAGAAAGGGATGGAAATCCAGATGTGAGCAGCTTCCAGGCTGGGGATTCCTATTAGGATGAATGATGAACGGTCAGAATCACTGAGGTTGAAATCTGCCATGAGGTGGTCTATGCGTTGATTGCATTCAGAAATGCCCAAGGTGTCTGTGAAGTGAGAGAAGCAGAGTGAGGCGAATTACATGCTTTATAATAAATAGCATAATAAATATTTTATACTTATGAACACTCTAGAAAGGATGGTGAACAGTGAAGTGACAACATTTGCAGATGGCACCAGATTATTGAGGTCATAATCAAGTCTAGAGAAGTCTTCAGAAGGAGCTAACCAACCAAGATGAATGGGCAGCATGATGGCAGATGAACTTCAATGTTAATAACTCCAACGTGCACACCCATTGGAGGAAAAAGCTTGAATTTCTCAAATATCTAACAAGGCTCTAATTTTACTGTATAAACTGAGGACAGTGACCTGGGTGTCATGGTACGCAGCTCTGTAAAACCCTGCTCACAGTGCAAGTATGGTCAGAAACTAAGCAAAACATTGCAATCCAGGAGGAGTGTGATTGGAAATCATAAAGGAAATACAATGCCATGAGAGCAATCAGTCAATACTTCACACCCTTCTGGCCTCCTCTTTGAAGTATGGGGCACCCTCTTCACACAGGTTATTACAGAACTAGAGGGGTTCAGGTAAGGTCAACAAGAATGATCAAGGGCCTGGGAAAACTCTCTTTATGATATAGATTGGAAAGGTTGGGACTGTTACCTTAACAAGGAGGTGTATTAGAGGGGCCGTGAGAAAAGTCTATGAAATACTGACTAGTAGAGAGTAGATCGAGAATGTGTTCTCCCTGTCTCTTAACACAGTATCAAGAGGACATTAAATAAAACTGAAGTGTGGAAAATTCAAAATGAATTAAAAAAATGCTTTCTTCTCTCAATACCTAATTAGGCTGAGGAACTCGTTGCCACAAGAGGTATTTGAGGCCAGGAGGTAAATGAGAAACAAGAAGGGTTTGGAGATTTAGATGGAAAGTGAGACTATTCAGTTACAATACTTACAGATAAATAAATATTTTGGAATGTCTATACACTGACGTGTTTCAGGGCACAAGCCAAGAGGTAGCTGTTAGGTGACACCCTCAGGGACGGTTAGGTCATCTCTGAATCCACCTACTTCTTGGTTTCTTACAATTTGTTCTGCAACATCTGGGCATTTCAACATTGCCATTCCTATATTGAAAAGAGCCAAAATTTTCCCATGGAAACAGTCATTTTAATGCTGGGCTATGACTTTCTGTTGAAGAGAATGGGCATGAAGGGCACAAGGGTCTTGGTATCTAGGGCTACAGGCCTGCACCTCTGTTACTTCCCATCTTCTTTTTGGTAAGACACTTTCATGCAGGCACCCAACTTTGTCTCAGAGAGAAGTTATAGATGTTACCTGACAAGTATAAGCAGAGGCATGTGACAACAACTCATCTGCTAACCATTCTCATGCCTGAATATTGATGAAGTTTGCAGATGACACAAAATTGGGGGATTGTAAATAATGAAGAGGACACGTTACTGATTCAGAGCAATCTCCATTGGTTGGTAAACTGGGTCGAAGCAAACAATGTGAGTTCTAATATGGCTATGTAGATATCTCTATCTAGGAACAAAAAAATCAGGCAATGCTTATACAGTGGGGGATTATTGTGGGAAGTGCAATGACTGTGAAGAAGATTTGGGAGCATAAAGGAATAATTAGCTGCACATGAGCTCCCAGTGCGACCATGTGGTGAAAAAAGCCAGTGTGATTTTGGGCTGATAAGCAGGAAAATTTGGAGGAGAGGTAGAGAAGTAATTTTACCTCTGCATTCAGCACTGGTGTGACTGCTTTTGGAATCCTGTATCTAGTTCTTGTGTCCTCAGTTAAAGATGGATGTTGATACGCTGAAGAGGTTTCAGAGAAGAATCAGACTTAGTCAAAGATTAGAAATATTGCCTTATAGTGATAGACTTAATGAGCTCAATCTATTTAATTACTAATGATGGTAAAGAGGTGACTGGACAACAGTCTGTAACTAGGTACATGGGGAACCAATATTTTATAATAGGCTTTTCAACCTAGCATACAGGGGTGTAACATGATTCAATGGCTGGAAGTTGAAGGTAAAGAAATTCTGACTGGAAATAAGGTGTCCATTTTAAAATAGTGAGAATAATTAACCACTGGAACAATTTACCAATGGTCTTCATGGATCCTTCGTCACTGAGAATTTGTAAATCAAGGTTGGGAGTTTCTCTAAAAGTTCTTCTATAGGAATAATATTGGGGAAATTCTCAGGCCTGTGTTATACAGACTAGATGATCACAATGGTCCCTTCTGGCCTTGGACTCTACGAACATGTACCCAGGAGTCAGCTAGAGGCATTTTGCCTGCAAGCTCGTGCCTGAGCTTCCTGAAGGCAATTTTTTTTCTATTCATGCCTGTGTTGAATTTAACCCTACAGGGAGAAATTATCATGTGACTCTGGTGCATTGGAAATATTACGCTAGGTGAGTATCTTACGAGGCTGAGGGATCCCATGGGGCACTGCATAGATGAACATTTTAGGTGAGAAAAATAATGGTTTGACCCAATAAAATCTCCGAACTAAGGAATGAGTGTACACCCCTCACTATTAAGGAGAAACCGAGCTTGTTAGCAAATGGTCCCAGAGCATTCTGGGTTTAATGTTTGTTTCCCAGTGGCCCACTGTTTCAGTCAGCTTCCAGTGGCTCATGCATGTGGCAGCTGTATTTATGTAGGCTCACATGTCACAGAGTTGCCTGCTTCCATTATACTGTGTGCATACTTCTCTGCTTGCCAGTTGTTCCTATGTTGCAGCCTTAAAGCACCAGATGCTGTGTATGGGTGTAACAAGAAAAGCCATAAAGATGCCTGCCCTGACATTTGCCACTTATGTGTGAGATTTTCACTGGTGAGACACAGTCAGTGATTACCACCCAGCCAAGAGAGCAGGTGTGGTAGGAGGCACCTCACCCCCTTCAGAGGAAGAGATGATGTGTCTTGGAGTTTGTGAGAGCCAGAAATGACTGAGGAACATGCAAATGACACTGGTGACCAGCATGCTGTTGGAATCAGGGGAGTCTCGCATGATGAAGGAGAAGATGAAGAAGAGGTCAGAGGATGATGGGAGATTGGGATGGGAGATGATGGGAGAGTGGAGCAGCTGAGAAGCAAAGTGTGATGGGTTTCCTCCAAGGTGCCACCTGATACTGGGATACCACAGATTCCTCTGACTCACCAGCCTGGGCTCCCTCTCTCAATGTGCTGCTCTGACAGACTGTAGACCTTCTCCTGTTACTTCACCTCATCCAGCATTCATGCAGGCAGTGGTCCTGGGTCACCCCCAATGCCAAATCACCTCTGGGCATCCCAGAGCCCCCCCCCAGTAGCAGCGGTCACTCTCAACTCCCCCAACATAAGGGGATACCCCAGGACCCCCTCCTCCCCGCTACAGGGTAGAATCTGTGCCCTACGGACTCCTCCAGAACACCAAAAATTTAGGCAGTGATACCTCGTACAAGTCATGGACCGGTCATGGGTCCATGAATGTATGTTTACTGCCCATGACCTGTCCATGTCTTTTACTAACAATGCCATTTATTAAATCTTAGCCTCAAGTACAGGCTGTCTGGAGCGTTCTCGGGAAGGGTCACCAGGTGAGAGGTAAGTTTCTCCTGTGGCCTATCGTTTTCTTAATGGTTCACTGCCCTGAATAGTCCCTCCCCAAACATCTATCTAGACTGAAAGCAACATGCCAAGTGGGTGTTACCCAGCTGTAACGACATATGAAATATAGATACACAGTCAGTATTTATAACTTCAGATGCAAAGAGGATCAATGCACACAAATAGGATAACCATATTTAGAAAATCATAACTTTTCCAATGGCATCTTACAGGACTCATCTTGCATAAAATGTATCAGAATTATGCTATAATCACATCATACCAATATCTCTATGGAGAATATGGAGTGCAGAGTCAGGCAAAGCTCAGTGGTTCTTTTCACCAGTCCAATGCCTGAACTTACATAACGAGAGACAGGAGTGCAGAACTGAGTTGGAAACAGACCTGAGTCAAGGTTGTGACACCCGGGCTGCAGTTCTGGGGCTTGCCAGAGCGAAGAGACCCTGAGACTGACCCAAGCCAAGAATCACAAAGAAAAATTTAATTTCAACAGTGCTGCCCACTTGTCCCTCTCTATGTTGCTCCATGCCCCCAGAACTGATACGCATTTAGAACTCCCTCTGCAAGAAAATCATTAAATTCCTTCAGTCTAACATTTAAAAGGTTAAAAATAAGCCCCAGTGCTGCTTGCCTCTACACTCCCTACCTGTCCCCACCACCTCCAGCGCTGCCCTCCTGTCTGTGAACAGCCTGCTTCCTACTGCACAACCCACAGTGCTGACCACTATTCCATGTAGGTCCCCCACCCCAACAAATTCTAGCCCTGCCACACAGTGATACCCTTCTCCCTAGGACCAAAACCAGATGCCAGACCCCACAGAGGCAGCTCACAGAAATATCTCCTCAGACTAGGCTGAACTCAGTGTCTATCTGCACCAGGGAAAAGGGAGAGATCAGCTTGAACTGATTTTATGGGGGCAAAGGGAACTCCAGTGACAGCTCAGCCTGTGCAGGGAAGGAGAGAGGGACAGATATGGCTGGAGGGAGAGAGGACGTGGAGACTAAAAGTAGGTAGTGTGAGTAACTCTTCCTCAAAATGACACAAAGCATTAACATTGCAGCCTGTTAGGAACCTGGACAGACCTTCCTGAGGCTATGTTTCTGTGTTGGCAATTGCCGACGTTACCATGAGGCTGCAGTGGGATTGCTAACAGGTGGACAGATGGTCCAGGTGGTGGATGGTGTCAGAGACAATCTGCTCCTGTGTGGTCCATGTTATGTCACTGTCTGAGACACCCAGAAGGCCTCATTATTCCTCTTTGGTCTGTACATTAGGCAGGATGTCCATTCCCTGTTTCATCCAGTTTCAGGACTCCATGCCACTGTGACTTGGATACTGTATATTCCTCTGGCCCCCCGACCCTCCAAACACACAAAAACACTGTGTGTTCCTGCACCTCCCCCGGTGACATTTGTAGCAGCACCTGCTTTCCTCTAAGCCAGAAACATACTTTATTTTGAGTGGTTTTTGGTGCTTCGTGTCTGCTCTAGAACCAGAGATGCAGGGGCACAGAGTGAGCAGACCACTCGCCCTCCCTGAAGAAAATTATTCTCCTAATTGTTTTAAACCTTTAAACCTCTGAGTCTGAGATTTCAGCAACTCTCCTCTTCTGTCAGTTCTTCTTTGGTCCAAACAAGTTCCTTCGTCCTCAGAGGCCATGCGACCACTCCAGTTGAAGTCACCGGAGGCTCATGGCCAGAGTAAATGAGGCCAATTATTTAAGTTTCTATATGTGGATTTAGGGTGAAACTCTAGCCGTATTGGGAGTTTTGCCATTGATCTCAAAGGGATCAAGATTTTACTCTTAGTGTTTAACTTTTGTGCCCCGGCTGCACAAATCACAGCTTTGGGTCCTGCTGCAGAAAGCACTATTCTGCCAGAGTGCTGAGAGAGTCTGAAGGAAACACCCAGTTTATGTGGTGTTCTGAGACTTGGTACGAAAGTTTGTGATTCCAAAACACATAGGCCCTGATTTTGCTCTCAGGGAGGCCAGTGGCAATCTGGAGTGACCCACTAATGGAAGAATATGAGAGCAGAATCTGGCCATTGTCTGACCCATTTTTGTTATGAACCCTCTGGTAACGCAGATACCCACTACAGATGCTTTGATTGCACTTCCTAAAAGGGCAATGAAGTTGCTGAATTGGAAAAATTAAATGGACCATAGAAAAAACCTCTCAGCCCAAAAAGGAAGCTACTGAGACAGATAGAAGGACACAGTAAGAGACAAGGAAATGATATTAAAAACAAATATTTGTCTAATCTATTTCCAATACATTTGTAGTTCCAATGTTACCAAGTAAATCCCTTGGTGTTTCTGAAAATATTAAACAGTTCAAGTCACCGTGCTGGTAAATTCCTGCCCATATGGTTCTTGATTTGAACCCTCAAACCCTTCCTGAGCCCTCAGCACTCATTTTAATCCAGAAAGAGGCAACTCACCGAACTCCCGCTCAGCAGAGAGACAAAATGTTCTAACTGTGACAGGAATGTGGAGACTTAAGGATCAGTTTATGATTCTCACGTCTGACAGCATGCTGGACAGCGACCTTTATGTTTTCCCTGGATAGTCCCTGCAGTTTCTCAGATTGGCCAGGAGTCCCAAACAATTCCCTCAGCTCTGTGAGCAGTGGGAAGAGCAGAAAATACACCCTGGAGAACTTTAGCCTGAGAGCCTCCCCCAGGAGTGAAGAAATCATTAGTCAATGTTAGGGGACTTATACCTTCACTCTTTCTCTTCCCTGGTCCTTCTCACATGAACAGAGAGCAACAATACCCAAAGTCCACAGGTGCAAACAATTCGATGTTTATTGGGGTGAACGTCCAGCAAGCATGAGTCCAGTTTCCTTCCTCAGTGTCCCCCATCCCAGTTCTGACACCACAGAGCCATGCCTGAGTCCCAGTTCCTGTTCCCATCCCCTGTTCCCATTTCCCCCTTTAGCAAATCATGAATCCAATTCCCCCATCCGCAGTTCCTGTTCCCATTCTCCCCCCGTTTCTGATTGACTGCAGATTGCATAGTAAAACCTGAGTTTTGCTTAGCTATTCCTCAACCAATCATTTTACTGAAATTTAACCAACCAATCCTAACATATTGCAGCATGGTTATTTAACCAATTATATTCCACCACCTTCATTGGTTTACATCCAACAAAAGTAATTATACAGCAGCCAGAAACAATCACAGAACCAGACAGAGACCATGCAAATAAACATACAAAAAAAATACAGAAGTGAGGATTTTACAACTGCATCTATACAGACATAAGGGTTTTCCAGCTGTGTCTATTGATAAGTGAGTTCTTGCCAGACAGGATGCTATTAAACTAAGTTTCCTTTTACATCTTCTAGGCTCTTCCCTTTCTCTGGAGGTGATGGAATATCAGGACAGGATTGTATTCCTCATAGCCCAATAGCACCTTATTTCAATGTGACTAGTTTGGAATGTGAGGATGTGACCCTACACTTCCCAGCTTATGGCTGCCTCTGCTGCTTAGCCGAAGAACCAGGCCTCAGACTGTCACAGTAAGAGAAGGCCATTCCACAGACAGTGATTTTGATTCTTTCTTTTATACCTCTATAACTAGCTAAGTGATAAGAATACACTAAAATTCTTAAAGTAGAGGCCTTTGCAGACAGGCCTGAATATCTACATCCTAACAGCCAATAGCACGGACTCAGATTGTCACGGCAAACTGAGCCTTGCAGACTGTTCAGCCTAGCAATTCACAATGGCTATTTTTTCTGTGTGTAATGTACTGTCATCTGCACTATGTGTGGTATGCTGTCACAAGATACAGAACCAAAAACCATTTTCAATTAATCGTAGCAGCGTACCACTGCATACTGCCCATGAATTTGTGATATCCAGTCCATTAGCCTCTGAAAATCACTGCCACCTTCTTGAGGTCAGATGACTTGATAGTGAATTGATGCAAGGAGCCATTAGGAAAGGAATTGATAAGACTAGAGAAAGTACAATAATGCCACTACATAAATACCACACCATGGAAATTGCATGCAATTCTGTCCAACTAATTTTTAAAAAAAGGTATACTAGAAATGGAAGATTACAGAGGAGGGCCACAAAAAGGATTAGAGGTATGGTACAGCTTCCATCAGAGGAGAGATTAAAAAGACTGGGACTTTTCAGCTTGCAAAAGAGACAACTTACAGGGGATAAGATAGAGATCTATAAAATCATGAATGATGTGGAGAAAGTGAATACGGAAATCTTGTTTACTCCTTCACATCACACAAGAACCAAGGGTCACACAAGGAAATAGGATACACAACACACAGTCAACCTGTGGAACTCATTCCAGGAGATGTTGTGGAGGCCAAAGGTATAACTGGGTTAAAAAACCAACTAGATAAATTCATGGAGGCTAGGTCCATCAATGGCTGTTAGCCAAAATGTTCAGATATGCAACCCTGTGTTCGGGGAGTCCCCAGCTTCTGATGACCAGATGATGGGACTGGATGACAGGAGATGGATCCTTCGATAATAGTCCTGTTCTGTTCTTTCCCTCTGAACACCTGGCATTGGCCACTGTCAGAAGACAGGATACAGGACTAGATGGACATTGGTCTGACCCAGTCTGGCCATTCGTATGTTCTTATCTGAGTCTCCTTTTTCTAATCTGGGTGCTGGACCTAATAGTCAATGGCGCCCACATGCCTCACTGCCTCAGATAGTCCCTGTCATTGAACCAGTTATTTGAACAGAAAACTTGTCAATAACAATAACACTGAATCACCCATTTTGAACACTCATGGCTGGACCCCTTTGTTACAGGCCTTCTCTTGTACCCATTACGCATTTAGCAAAATTCTTCTAGCAAATGGTCACAAAGTCTTGAGGTGCTTGCTTAATTTGAGAATGGATTGGACTGTGTTCATTGCCTGGGGTCTTTGCTCCTCCAAGCAGGTCTGGAAAGCCTAGAGGCTGCCTCCCAGACAGCAGTTGAAAGGAAGAAAACTTGGAGGCTTGAAGCACTTTCCTGATAGCAAAAAGGAAGTGGGGGAAGAGTTGGTCTCAGCATTTGGAATTTGAGGATACAAACTTCTTTAAACTCGCCATCAAAGTTCTGTGAAATTGCTCTGCAAACCCATAAGTTCTTAATACCTTCACCTTCATTAGATTCTAAGTTCTTTCATTAATTGTAAAGAGAAGTTAGGTCCTTGATCAATAAGGATTTCTTGGGGTATTATCACCTGAGAGAGGAATCCCATAAGCTCATTTGCTCATTTGGCTCTTAGCTAGGGTGCTAGGTCTGTGCCTAGCTGGCAATAAACCTGGCTGGGTGCCTTTGTCACCGAACTGTGCCTATGGTCTTTCTTTATGAGTAACACCATGGTCTGCTGAACTAGCAGGTTACTTTCTTTGTGAATACTGATAACACTCGATCTCCAGAACAGAAGCGCTGAGCAGCCTCAACAGCGTTACCAAGGCAACAACATGCCAGCTTTTAGCACTTAACGACAGCCAGCTGATAGTCTGAGCCCAGTGGTGAGCAACTCTACACTCTGGAGAAAGTTTGGCCACTGCCTCAGTCACTGGGGTTCCACCATTTCCCTATTCACTACAGCAAGTTGTTCACAGGCTTGGCTAAGGATATGATTATGTCATGGAAGTCACAGATTTAGTGACTGTCAGAGATCTCAGTGACATTTTCCACTTCAGCTCTGGGATGACGGAGACAGAGCTGTCAGCCAGAGGGAGCCCCTGAGTTCTTAGCTGCCATGGGTTGCCAAGGCCACAGCAGATCTCAGCAATCGCTGTTGTCTGGGGGACCCGGAGCTCCAAGTTACCATGTGTGAGGGGACCCAGAGCTCCAAGCAGCCACTGGCGGCGGGGGCTCCGGGGCTCTGTGACATGGGCTGCAGCAGGGCCTCTGGAATTCTGCAACACTGGGACTGCAGTGGGGACCACGGAGATCTGAGCTGTTGGTCTGCAGCAGGGGGACACGTAGCTGTTTGCTGTGTTGGCAGTAGGTGCTAGACCTCCCCCGATCCTGAAGCCATTCTTGGGCTCTCATCCTCCTGACTGGGCTTTAATTGCCCCATCAGTACCTGGCCCCATTTATTTTTAGTAAAAGTCACAGACAAGTGATGGGCTTCCGTGTATTTCTGTTTATTGCCCGTGACATGTCCATGACTTTCACTAAAAATAACTATGACAAAATCTTAACCTTAGGCATAACTGATCATCTGGTCTCCCTGTATTTTCTGAAAAAAATTTGGGTCATGGGCCAGGATAGATTCCTTGGGTGAACACATTCTGGAAGCTTTCTAAGGCTGTGGTCAATGCAGGTCCACTGACCTGGCTGGAAGTGTCCTCCACAACATCAGCTTTTCCCTCCCCTGTTCCTTTTAACTGCTATTTCTGGTCCTTTCTATTTTCCTCAATGGGGTGTGACTTCCACTTTTTAAAGGATGTGGTTTGCCTCTAACTGCTTCTTTTACTTTTTTGTTTAGAGACAGTGGTACTTTTTTGGTCCTCTACTATGATTTCTTTCAATTTGGGGTTTACATTTAATGTGTTTTTTTAAGTTTTCATGCAGCTTTCATAGAAGAATCTGAAATTGAATATGAATGTACCAAAAATGCTTTGCAACCACAATAGGTATGTTTAGAAGTAACGGAGGGAAAACGTCATTTTGCTATTAATCCATTTGCAAGTGAATATGTTTATGTGGGTCATAATTGTGTGTGCCTTAGAAGTTGATATCCTCTGTTCATAATTAATTATGTGTACAATATAACCCACAATCCCCAGAAAAATACGTGTTCTTTGTCAGCTTGTAGCCATGAAGCGATGAGGTTGCCAGATTTCCACTGCATTAAAGCCAAAAGTCACTTAAAAACTAACCTAAAAGTAGCCCAATCAATTTCTTGAAGCATTTTTTTAAATTCAATTTGGTCTATACACAAAATAGCAAAAGGAAGGTTTTGTTAGATACCTAGTACAGATTTGATTAAAAACAAAACAAACAGCCAAACAAAACCCAGCTACAAGCCCCAGCAGAAGTTTGTCCACGTTAGCAATAAAGCTATCAAAGGATAATAAAATTCAAATTCAAAACCCCAGTACTGATTTTTATTTCCTGACTGAGCATTGGCAGGAGTTTCAAACAAACTGCAGCAATGGGCATAGTGAAAGTAGCCCAAAAGATCTGTAGCATAAAAACAACAAAAACATGATTATGGTATATATTTCTAATTGTATTCAGTGACGGTAGTCAATGTCCACATTTTGTGTTGAAGTAGTTGTTACTGTTAGTCTTTAGTTGGTTTGTCTGCTGGGTTTCCTGAAGGATTGGACATGCAAAAAAAATGCTCACTGGATCACTGTACATATGATAAAGAAATTCAGCATTGTAATTTCTTTCTTTTCTGTTTGGCTATCTGAAAGTATACCTTCTGTTCATCAAGCTGATCAGGAAACCTTTTCACACACGGATTAAGGGGAATCTGCAGTATCTTCTGGTAGTCTAGGAGTTATAGAAAGGCCGAGTGATATGGTGTGCGAGGTTGAAGGCTGATGAGTGACAATGAAAGAGGACAGGTGATGGTCAAAGAGAGGGAACTTAGCAACAGAGAGCACAGCGCTTGGTGATGGAGTGATAAGACATTATATGAGAGGAATTTCTCAGACTGCGAACTTCCGAAGTGCTGAGCTCAGCCAAACTGTGACAGGGAAGCCTTGATTAATGAGGACCATCCTTTCACCCTCTTGTCGCACAGGTTGAAAGTCAGTGGCCTCCGGTGATCACCTTCTGCAAATGTATTTTCCCACTTTATCACTCAGCTCTTGGGTTTTGACCCCATAAATGATGGGGTGGAGCATAGGAGGAACAAGGTGATAGAGGACGGATAAGATGATGCGACCATATGGAGTGATGTCTCCTAAGAACCGGATTATCAGGATGGAGAAGAGAACGGGAGTATAAAATGTCACCAGTACACAAATGTGGGCTGTGCAGGTGTTGAGGGCTTTCTGGTGGGCTCTTTTGGAGGAGATTCTGAGGGCGGCCCTAATGATGAGACCATAGGACAGGGCAATGAGCATCAGATCTGACCCCATGAGTAAAAGTGGTATTACGAAGCTGTATGTCCTGTTGAATGTGATATCCCCACACGATATCATTGCCAAAAGCAAGTGCTCGCATTGTGTTTGGGGGATAATGTGGTTGTCACAGAATGGCAGCGTGCTCAGGGTCAGGGGCAGGGGCACCATGAAAAGTAAAGCTCTTACCAAACAAGCAAGCCCTAGCATAACTACTCGTGCATTGGTGAGGATGGTAGGGTATCTCAAAGGATTACATATGGCAACATAGCGATCAAAGGCCATTAGCATGAGAACACCGGACTGCACGAAACCAACTGAGTGAAGGAAGAAAATCTGGGTGAGGCAGCCACCCATAGTAATGCCTTTCAGATTGAACCAAAATATACACAGTGCCTTTGGCATGACTGTACTAGACTTGGTGATGTCAGTGAGTGCCAGCATGCAGATCAGCAGGTACATTGGCTTTTGCAGGGTCTCCTCTTTACTTACAACAAACAGAATCATGAAATTTCCCAACAGGCCCATAATGTAGGATGTAAAGAAAGGGATGGAAATCCAGATGTGGACATCTTCCATGCCAGGGACGCCCATTAGGATGAATGTTGACGGGCCAGACTGGGTGAAGTTCAAAGCTGCCATGATGACATCAATGCATCGATCGAGCTTAGAAATGCTCAATATACCTGTGAAGGGAGAGGAGCACAGTGAGAGGGATTACATGGTTTATAAAATAATTAGTTGGGTAAACATTTTATAGCTATTACCAATCTAGAAATGGGGGTGAGAAGAGAGGTGACAACATTTAAAGATGGCACCAGATTATTTAGGTCATAGTCAAGTACAGAGAAGTTCTCAGAGGGAGCTAACTCAGCCATGTGAATGTGCAGCATGTTGGCAGATGAACTTTGATGGCAATAATTGCCTCGTGTATGCCCATTGGAGGGAAAAGCTTGAATTCCTCAAACACCGTACAAGGTTCTAATTTAAATGTATGCACTCAGGACAGGGAACTGGGTGTCACGGTACACAGCTCTGTGAAACCCTGCTCACAGTGCAAGCACAGAGAGAAGCAAAGCAAACTATTGGGATCCAGGAGGAGTGTCATGGGATATCATACAGAAAATACAGTGTCATGAGATCAGTCAGTCAATGTTTCACCCTTCTCTGGACTCCTCTGTTTAGTACTGGGCACACTTCTCACATAGAATATTGCAGAAATAGAGAGTTTCAGGCCAGGGGAACAAGAATGATCAAGGGCCTGGGGAAACTCTCATATGGAGAGAGGTTGCAAAAACTGGGATTATTACCTTACAAACGAGATGAAGAAGAGGGGATATGAGAAAAGTCTGTAAAGTACTGACTAGTAGAGAGTTGATCGAGAATGTGATCTCCCGTCTCATTACACAAGTTTAAGAGGACACTGGATTAAACTGAAATGGGGCAAATTCAAAACAGATAAAAAAGAATGCTTTCTTCACTCTATTCCTAAATAGGCTGAGGAACTTGTTGCCACAAGATGTAGTTGAGGCCATTAGCTAAGCAAGAATCAGGAAGGGTTTGGACAGTAGTTGCAGCTAAATAAATATTTGGAAAGCCTGTATGACAATGTGATTCAGAGCACAAGCCAAGGTCTAGCTTTTAGGCATTTGAGTGACACCCTCCTGATTGTCAAGTCAACTCCGCCATCTATCTACTGCTGAGTTTTTTACACATTATCCTGCAACACCTGTGGCAGTGACTGTCACAGAGAGGACACTGGGCTAGATAGATCCACAATGCAGTTCGTATATTGGAAAGGAGATAAGTTTTCCCCATGGAAACAGACATCATCATATTATCATAGATTATTACGGTTGGAAGAGACCTAAGGAGTTCATTTAGACCAATCCCCTGCTCAAAGCAGGACTAACCCCAACGAAATCATCCCAGCCAGGGCTTTGTCAAGCCGGGTCTTAAAAACCGCTAAGGATGGAGATTACATCACCTCCCTAAATAACCCATTCCAGTGCTTCACCATCCCCCTAGTGAAATAGCATTTACTAATATACAACCTAGATCTCCCTGACTGCAATCTGAGACCATTGCTTCTTGTTCTGTCATCTACCACCACTGAGAACAGCCTCCCTCCATCGTCTTTGGACCCTCCCTCAAGTATTTGAAGGCTGCTATCAAATCCCCCCCTCACTCTTCTCTTCTACACACTAAATAATCCCACTTCCCTCAGCCTCTCCCCCAACTCATGTGCCTCAGTCCACAAATCATTTTCGCTGCCCTCCACAGGACTCTCTCCAATTTGTCGACATCCCTTCTGTAGTCGGGGGACCAAAACTAGATGCAATACTCAAGGTGTGGCCTCACCAGTGTTGAATAGAGGGGAATAATCACTTCCCACATTCTGCTGGCAATGCTCCTACTAATACAGCCCAATATGCCATTGGCCATCTTGGCAACTAGGGCACACTGCTGACTCATATCCAGCTTCTCCTCCACTGTAACCCCTAGGTCCTTTCCTGCAGAACTGCTGTTTAGTGAGTTGGTCCCTAGCCTGTAGCAGTGCCTGGGATTCTTCTGTTCTAAGTGAAGGACTCTGCATTTTTCCCACTTGAACCTCATCAGATTTCTTTTGGCCCAATCCTCCAATTTGTCTAGGTCATTCTGAACCCTATCCCTACCCTCCAGCTTATCTACCTCACCCCCCATCTTAGTGTCACCTGCAAACTTGATGAGGGTGCAATTAATCCCATCATCCAGATCATTAATGAAGATGCTGAACAAAACCGACCCCAGGACCGACCTCTGGAGCACTCCTCTTGATACTGGTTGCCAACTAGCCATTGATCACTACCCATTGACCCCAATAATCTAACCAGCTTTCTGTACACCTTATACTTGATCCATCTTGCTAAAGTCAAGATATATCACATCCACCACTTTCCCTATATCCACAGAGCAAGTTATCTCATCATAGAAGGCAATCAGGTTGGTCAGCCATGAGTTGCCCTTGGTGAATCCATGTTGACTGTTCCTGATCACTTTCCTCTCCTCCAAGTGCTTCAAAATGGATTCCTTGAGTACCTGCTCCATGATTTTGCCAAGGACTGAAGTGAAGCTGAGTGGTCTGTAGTTCCTTGGTGTAATCAGGTGTCGACTCACCCGGCGGTGCCTCCTGGTGGCCGTCTCAGAAATTAGCTCACCAGTCACCATGGCGCCATCTGCAGGACAGGTGTCCCACCTGTCATTGGCCCCCACATCCCTCCTGAACCCCGGTGCCCTTGTCTTGGGTACTGCACCCCTGGCAGTACCCCACTCTCTCTGAGTTTCCCCACCCAGGGAACCCCCCCCCATCCCCACGTTGCCTCAGTCGTGGCTACTGCGTCACCATCTAGCCCCCCGCGCTCTGGGGCGGACTGCAATCTATCAGTTTCCCCACGGGGGCAGTGCCTCCTAATATGGCCCAGTCTCTGGCAGTGCCAGCAGGCTCCCTGCCTCTTGACTGTTGTGGGCCTTTCAGGATCCCTCTGGGGTCCTACCCCTTCACCAACTTGGACTCTCTGCCTTGGGCCTGGGCACACCCACTGCAGGTGGCCTTCTTGTCCACAGGCCCAACATATTTTCAGCCACCTGGGTTCCCTCACCCAGTGGCCAACTTGAGGGATTTGCCGCTTTCCCTGTTTGGGGCAAGGCGCCCTGCCACCAACCCCGTAGGAACAGTCCCATCTTATGTGTCCTGTCATACTGCAGGTGTAGCAAGCCCTGCGCTCTGCGATAGGCTTCCTAGCCTTAGCGCTGCACTGCTCACACCCACCGCATTTTTTCTCTAACTCCTTCCCAAGGAGTTTCTGCAGGGCCCACTGTTCTTCTGCCAGCTGGCCAAACTGCTCTTAAAGGGCCCATAGCACCTCCCACAGTTCCTTTGGGGTCTCCCGGAATCCCAGAAGCACTTCAGCCCCCTCCCGCCGGGTCGCTGCGCCTGGGCCCACCCAGGGACGGCACCTAGGGCCTCTGCATCATAAACCCCAACATGCCCAGGGTCCATCATCTCCTGCTTCTCCATGTTCACGGATGTCTGGGCAATCATCCACAGTCCTTGCCCTGGCCCCTAGTATCATGGGTGGACCGCACGTGCCCACATTCTTCACCACTTGTAATCAAGCGTAGACTCACCTAGCGGCACCTCCTGCTGGTCTTCTCGGGAATTAGCTCACCAGTCATCAAAGCGCCATCTGCAGGCCAAATGTCCCACCTGTTGTTGGGCCCCACATCCCTCCTGGACCCCAGTACCCTTGTGTTTACCCTCCTACACCCAGGTTCTGGGCTATGACTTTGTGTTGGGCTATGACTTTATGCTCAACAGAATGGGCCCGATATGCGCTAGGCTCCTGGCATTTAGTGCTACAGGCCTGTGCCTCTGTTACTTCCCTTGTTTCTTTCTTTTAGTGAGACAATTTCTTGCAGCCACTCAGCTTTGTCTGAGACATAAGTTAGTGGAGTTAACTGACAAGTGTGACAAAGACTTGTGTCAGCAACTCATCCACTTATCCTCCTCATGCCTGAAAATCGATGAAGTTTGCAGATAACTCAAAAATTCGGCTATTTTAAATAATGAAGAAGACAGGTCTCTGATTCAGAGAAATCTATATTGGTTGGTAAACTGGTTTAAAGCAATCAATATGTGTTTTAGTATAGCTATGTAGATATCTACATCTAGGAACAAAGAACATAGGTGATGCTAACATGATGCTAACTTCTCAGCTTGCGAGTTGTTCCTGTGTAGCAATCCTTGATGCTCCTTGGCATTTGCCACCGATGATATTTCTCACTGGTGAGACACAGTCAGTGATTCCCCCCAGCCAAGGGAGGAGGTATGTTGGGAGGCACCTCACCCCCCACAGAGGAAGAGCTGTGGCTAGCGTGGGGCAGCTTAGAGGTTGTGGGAGCGAGGGATGACTGTGGAGCATGGAGAAGACTCTGGAGACCAGTGTGCTGTTGGAATTTGGGCAGCCTGGCAGGTGGAAATAGAGTACGGACAGGGTTCAGAGTATGATGGGAGACTGAAGCAACTGAAAAACAAAGGTCAGTGGTTCTTTCCACTAGTGAAATGCCATGTAATGTAAATAACATTCAACAACAACAACTGTTGGATACAAAACTGAGTAAAGTTTGTGACACCCAAGCTGCAGTTCTGTGGCTTGGCAGGGCAAAGAGAACCTGAAACCCTCCCAAACACACTCAGGGCCAGGAAATGTCCCAGTGCTGGCCTTGGACCAACAGTCACAAAGAAAATAATAATTTTAACAGAGCTGCCCACCTGTCTGTGTACATGCCACTCCATGCCCCCACAACTCCCAGAGCTGCTCTCCTGTCCCTGCACACGCCCTAACTGTCCCACAACTCTCAGCGCTGCCTGCTTGTCCCTTTATGTTCCACTCCCAGCCTCTAGAACAAACCAGCACTACGTGCCTGCCCGTGTACATCCCAATCCCAGCTCCCACAACCCCTAGCACTGCCCTTTCCCCTTGTAACCCCCCCCTAGCATTGCCCACGTGTCTGGATACACTCTACTGACTGCTCCCACAACCTGCAGCACTTCCCACCTGACTGGTGCACCCCCTGCCTGCACCACAACCTCCAGCGCTTCCTGTCTATCCCTGTACATCCCCTGCCTGCCCCACAGTCCCCAGCACTGCTTGCCTATCCTTGTACACTCTGCTCCATGACCCCACAATCCCCAGCTGTCATAAACATACAGCTAAGGGTAGCATATAATCCCTCCTTACCTGGAAAGGGTTAAGAAGCTCAGATAACCTTGTTGGCATCTAAGCAAAAGGACCAATAAGAGAAGAAGATACTTTCAACTCTTGTGGGGGGGGGGAGCTTTTTGTCTTTGTTCTCTGGGACTCAGCAGAGAACCAGAGCAGGGAAAATAAGTCTCTTTAAGCATATCTGGACTAAGCATCTAGTATTCCAGAACTAGTAAGTAATACCAAAAATTGTATTAGATTAGCTTTTGTTTTAGCGTGTGAACTTTCCCTGTATTAAGAGGGAGGTTTATCCCTCTTTTTGTAACTTTAATGTTTTGCCTAGAGGGGAAATTCTCTGTGTTTTTAATTTTTTTCTTATTTTGTAAAGTGCTTACCACCACTGCCTGCATGTCCGTGTACACTCTGCCCCCCACCCCCGCAACTCCCAAGGCTGCCCTCCTATTCTTGTATAGCCACTGCCTATCCCCACAACCCCCATCAATGCCAGCCTCTCCATGAACACCCCTCTCCCCACCTCGATACCCTCAATGTCCATCACACTCCCTGCCCCAGATCACCCAGTGCCCAGAATAGGCCCTTCAGAACAGTCTATCTAGCCTGGAAGCATTTTGCCCAGAGCTGTTACCCGGGTGTACATACATTGAAATACGGATATGTAGTCAATATTCATAACTTCAGATATAAAAATGATACATGCCTACGAATAGGATACAGGATGCGTCTATGCCATAATCATATCATAATAACATCACTTTGAAGAATATGGGGTGCAGTGTCACACAAAGATCAGGGTTCATTCCACCAGTGAAATGGCTGAAGAAAAACAATTGGAAACACCCAGGCTGCAGTTCTGTGACCCATCAGGGCAAAGAGACCCTGAGTCCCTCAGAAACACTCTTGAGGCCAGAAAAAGTCCCAGCAGTGGCCTGGGACCAACAATCACAATGAAAAATTTTAACTTAAATGGCCCCCCTGCCTGTCCGTCTACACCCTGCTCCCTGCCCTCAGAACCCCCAACACTGCCTGCCTGTCCGTGCATACCATGCTCCCTGCCCTCACAACTCTCAGTGCTGCCTGCCTGTCTGTGTACACCCCCTGCCTTCCCCGACAACCCCCAACACTGCTTGCCTGTCCCTGTACACCATGCTCCCTACCCTCACAACTCCCAGCGCTGCCTGCCTGTCCATGTATACCCTGCTGCCTGCCCTCACAACCCCCAGCACTGCCTGCCTGTCCCTGTACACCATGCTCCCTACCCTCACAACTCTCAGCGCTGCCTGCCTGTCCATGTACACCCCCTGCCTGCCCTCACAACCCCCAGCACTGCCTGCCTGTCCCTGTATACCATGATCCCTGCCCTCACAACCTCCAGCACTGCCTGCCTGTCCCTGCAAACCACTTGCCTGTCCCACAACCCCCAGCACAACCCGTCTGTCCGTATACACCCTGCTCCACGCCCCAGTAGCCTTCAGTGCTGCCTGACTGCCCATGTGCACCCTACTCCCTAGAAAAATGACACAAAGCTTTAGTGTGTTGCAGGCAATTAGAAACCTGGACATACCTTCCTGAGGCTGCTTTTCTCTGTCGGCAATTGCTGACATCACCACGAGGCTGTAGTGGGGTTGCTCAAAGGAGGAGAGATGGTCCTGATGACAGAAGGTGTCAGAGACCATCTGCTACAGTGTGACCCACATTCTATTACAGTCAGAGACATCCCCCTACCACAGGAGGCCTCATTACGCCTCTTTGATCTGTGTGTTAGGGAGGATGTCCAGTCCCTATTTCACCCAGTTTCAGGACTCAGAGCCACTGTGATCTGGATACCACGTATTTTCCCCAAACACACTCATTTTGCTTTCCAGGACATCCCTCAGTGAGATTTCCAACACCGCCTGCTTCCCTCCAAGTCAGAAACATGATTTTATTTTTACTGCCTTTTGTTGGTTCCTGTCCTCTCCAGACCCAGGGATGCAGGTGTGTGGAGAGAGCAGACCCATCTTCCTCTCAGAATTGTTTTTTATTCCAGTTGTTCTGAACCTCTAAGCCTGTGAGCTTGAGATTTCAGCAACTCTCCTGTCTGTTCTGCCTTGGTCCAAATGACATCACCCACCCTTAGAGGCCACAGGACGACTCCAGTTGATGTTATTGGAGGCTTATGGCTGGTGTAAATGAGGCCATTTATTTAAGTCCCTACATATGGATTTAGAGTGAACTCCTGGCCATGTTGGGAGTTTTGTCATTGAACTCAAGGGGACCAGATTCACCCGTAGTGTTTAACTTTTGGCTTCAATCTGCATAAACCACAGCTTCGGGTCCTGCAACAGAGAACACTATTCTGTTTGGGTGCTGAACGAGTCTGAAGGAAACTGCCAGCGCATGTGGTGTTCTGAGACACTGCATAAAAAATGGGAATTTCAAAACACACTGGCCCTGATTTTGCTCTCAGGGAAGCCTTTCTCAATCTTCAGTCACCCACTAAAGACAAAAGGTGGAAGAAGAATCTGGCCAGTTTGCCACCCATTCCTGTTGTGAACTCTCTGGTAACACTGATACCCACTGCAGAGGCTTTGGCTGTACTAGCTACCAGGGCAATGAAGTTCCTGAATTAGAAAACTTGAACAAACCAGAGGAAAAACCACACAGCAGAAAAAAAAAAAAAAAAAGGAAGCTTCTGAGACAGATAGAAAGACAACTCACCAAAATCCTGGTCAGCAGAGAGAGGAAATCTTCTCACTGCGACAGAAAGGCAGAGCCCTGAGAATCACTATATGAATCTTACATGCCTGACCCTCGGCGTGCTGAACAGTCACCTTTATTATTCCCTTGTACAGTCCCTGTGGACTCTCTGATTGGTCAGAAATACCAGTCAATTCCCTCGGCTCCCCGAGCAGTTAGAAGAGCAGAAAATAGACCCTGGAGAATTTCGACGTGGGAGCCTCCCCTGAGAGTTAGGAAATTATTTGCCGATACCAGGGGCTCATATTGTCAGGGCAAACTGAGCCTTGCAGACTGTTCAGTCTAGCAGTTGATGATGACTTTCTTTTTTATGTTTAATGTACTTCAATCTCCACTCTGTGTGGGAATGCTACCATAAGAGACAAGAGCAGTGTACCACTGCATTCCACCCACGCAGTTGTAATATCCAGTCCACTAACATCCCAAAAGTCACTGCCACCTTGTGGAGGCTAAATGATGTGATCCTGAATTAATGCAGGCCAAAGGGCCCGGGGAAGGCTTTCTTCTCCCACAATACTGTCATCAAAGGTTTTTATCAGTATCCTGCTACTGGGGTGGCTTTCTCATAGACTCATAGACTTTAAGGTCAGAAGGGACCATTATGATCATGTAGTCTGACCTCCTGCACAATGCGGGCCACAGAATCTCACCCACCCACTCCTGTAACAAGCCCCTAACCTATGTCTGAGTTACTGAAGTCCTCAAATCATGGTTTGAAGACTTTAAGCTGCAGAGAATCCTCCAGCAAGTGACCAGTGCCCCATGGTGCAGAGGAAGATGAAAAACTTCCAGGGCCTCTGCCAATCTTTCTTTATCCTTTACTTCCTCTTTTGTGGTCAACCTCTCTGGTTCATCTGCCTGTGAAGAAATATTTCTTTTCTGGTACAACTTTTAATTGTATTAACATGACAGAATTTATCTACCTTTCTTTTTGTTTCTGATTCTGTATACAGAGGAACCAAGTCTATTCATAATGTCATGTGGCCTACTTTACTGGGTACATAAATTGTGTTCTGGTACAAAATATCATCACCTGATTTTAAATTTCTCAAGCATTCTCCCTTTGGCTTTTATCAAAATAAACTTTTGCTTTCTGTTTGGATTTTCCCAATTTTATAGCTACCTGGAAGAGAACCTGATTCAAATGTTGCTGTAATGCTCACAGATAGGTGTTCAGTTTGACTTCCTCTAGCTGTGTGCCACTGATATGCCACAAAAGATGCTTTGGCATTCACATGGTTCACCCAATCATCATTTCAAAGAGTGTATGATCTGTGGAGATAATGGGAGTTGTCCTGAGTGCCATTAAATTGAGTGGAATTAGAGTATTCCACTTGAATCCATTGACATCTGCCAGTTTCCACAGCATTAATTTGCAATGTGTTTTCTCTAGCATCCCTGATGATTGGGGTCTATATGAAATGTTCAATTTTGTTGCACTTCCAACAACTGTAAACATTTTTGGAACACCTAGGGGAGAGTTTCCAATGAGAGCAGACTTGTTTCACCAAGTGTTTTGTTGTGGCTAAAGCAGCATTTGCCTTACGGAGAAATTCTTCCACCCATTTGGAGAATGGATCAATAACAAGACAATAATACTATCAGAGGGGTAGCCATGTTAGTCTGGATGTGTAAAAGCAGCAAATAAGCCTGTGGCACCTTATAGACTAACAGACGTCTGTTAGTCTATAAGGTGCCACAGAATTCTTTGCTGCTAAGACAACAATAGTCTCTCCTGAGCATAGTGGTTGGAGTCACGAAAGAGCAATATGCTTCTAAGACTTTGGGGCCGGGGAGGGTATTAATGTGAAAAACTGGGTTAAGGTTTTCCCTTATTCAGCATCTGGGCACACATGGCGGTTCCCAGAATACAATAGGGCATCCAGCAACGGAGATAGGGTCCATACGGGGGTCATTCTTATATCTTTATCATGCACTAATAATGTCCAATGTGTTAGTTGAACATTAGACACCTGTTCATCCTTCGTTCGACTGGAAAGCAAGAACTAGAGAGAGGTGTGTGCGCGAGTGTGTGGAATGTCGAGCTATTGAGTTTAAAGCAAATCAGATGCAAAGTGCTTGGCTGTTCAGCTGGGGACAAATACATATTTTTCACACATGGAATATTTAAGTTCCACTAGGCTCATTTTTTTAGAACATTGGCTATTGGTCTGTATTTCTATATTTTTTCATGCCTCTCTTTAGAAGCTACTGTAACAAGTGCAATTGCACTCAAAGACCTTCTTAGTCAGTGGTTCTCAACCAGGAGTCGGGGGGCTCCTGGGGGGCCACAAGTAGGTTTCATGGGGTCCTCCAAGCACGTTCAGTGATAGGCTCACTGAGGACCAGGGCAGAAATATGAAGTCCATCACATGGGGGTGAAACCCTGAGGCCCTGAGCCTTTCCACCTGGGAATGAACCCGAAGTCTGAGCAATTTAGCTTCCTAGGGCCCCTGTGGCATTGAGCCCCAGGAGACTGCACTGCTTACTACCTTCTAATGCCGGTCCTAGCTTTTATGTGTAGAAAACTAGATGTTGTGGCACAGGTGGGCAGTGGAGTTTTTATAGCATGTTGCTGGGAGGGTACAGGGGCTCTGAAAAAAAAAACATTGAGAACCCCTGTTCTAAGTGATTTGGTTTGCTTGGATCTGGATCAGTCTGCTCCTCGCATGTCCCATGGGTCACCTCTTTGCAGAGGAGGGCCAGGAACAGGCTGCAGAATCCGTGGTTAGCGTGATGCTCAACTGTGCAGAATAAAGTGTGTGCTTCTCTACCTGCCGGGAGTGCTGAGGAAAGAGCCAGCCCTTTCCTGGACAAGTGTGGGGCTCTTAGGGGACGATAGCGCAGGCCCACCCCACCCCTCACAACCTAAACAGCAGGGAGGCACCAAGCTCTGAGTCAGGACACAGAGCTGCTTGCACACTCACTCCTCCTCCTCTTCTCCGCCATCCACCTCAGCCACCCATCCCAGAGATCTGATTGGGAACCACTTCCAGCCCATCCGCGCTCCAGGCATGGCTTCTAATGCATGGGGCCCTCTGTCCTAGGGGAGTGTGGAGCCTTGAGCACCCCGACTCCCACTGGAGGATTTAGCTGGCTGAGTGCCTGCCTAGTGGAGCTGAAGGCTGGATCCAGCACTGCCAGTCTCTTGCCTGGCTGGCTGGGTGCCTGCCTCCACAAGTTGAGCTGGCTCTTGGTCGGCAGTTCAGGTCACGTGGGAGACACCAAACCATGTCCCCTACAGGACCTTACAGTGGGCCATCACCTGGACCGCCCACATCAAAGGCCAGCTCTGGGTTTGAGCCACAGTCTCATTGTGATTACTTGAGAGAGGTGCTAGTGTGGCCTCAGTCTGAGTGCTGTCTCCGCACCAGCCACTTCCCTAACCCACTGATCACTGCATGACGTTCAAACTACATACAATTCATTTAACAGCAAGGATGAGAAAAATAAAAAACAAATTGAAAAGATGTAGGGAAACAAGGAACTCAGTTCTGTGAACATGGGGACACCACAAACAACTGTCTCTGGCATATAAGAAAATTTACAGTCTGCTCCTCACATGTCCCAGGCCTCCCTCCCATTCCCTGGCTGCACTGCGCTGATCCATGGGGTCCAAAACCTGGTCTGGTGGGGGCCACACACCCTCAGGTTCTTGGCGGCAGGACATTTCTCCCCAGCATTTGTCCTCCCGTTGGGTTCACATCCTGCCCTCTGAGTCCAGCCTTCAAGGGCCTCCTGTATGGTAATGTCTCCCTGCACTGGGAACTCTGCCCATGGCCTCACCTTGCCCTCCCTAGCTGCTCATCATGTTCGCCTGCCATATAACTTGTGGCACAGCTGGCATCCGCTATCCTAGTTCTGGCACCACAACTCCTCGCTGTAGCTCAGCCCTGGCTCCCCACTGGGGTAGATGGTTTGTGCTGCCCCATCTCCCGACTGTGGTCTGCTCCAGGTGCAACGTCCCAGCTCTGCCTCATCACTGCTGCTCTGCCTTCAGCCCAGCTCTGCTTTCTGAGTGTCTTCTCTGGCCCCTCTAGTTCTGGTTGAGGTTGCCAGATTTCCACTGCATTAAAGCCAAAAGTCACTTAAAAGCTAACCTAAAAGTAGCTCCATGTAGAGTACTGATTGGTAGAGAGTAGATCGAGAATGTGATCTCTCGTCTCATTACACAAGTTTAAGAGGACATTGGATTAAATTGAAATGGGGCAAATTCAAACCAGAGAAAAAAAGAATGCTTTCTTCACTCAGTTCCTAAATAGGCTGAGGAACTCATTGCCACAAGAGGTAGTTGAGGCCATTAGCTAAGCAAGAATCAGAAAGGGTTTGGACATTCACATAGAAAGAGAGATATCCAGTTACAGTAGTTGCAGCTAAATAAATATTTGGGAAAGTCTATATGACAATGTGATTCAGAGCACAAGCCAGTCTCTAGCTTTTAGGCATTTGGTTGACACCCTCCTGATTGTCAAGTCACCTCCCCCATCCATCTACTGCTGGGTTTCTTACACATTCTCCTGCAACACCTGCAGCTGTCACTGTCACAGAGAGGACACTGAACTAGATAGACTATAGGGCTGATCCATGATGCAGTTCCTATATTGGAAAGGAGCCAAATTTTCCCCATGGAAATGGACATTATCATAGAATTATAGACTATTAGGGTTGGAAGAGACCTCAGAAGTTCATCTAGTCCAACCTCCTGCTCAAAGAAGGACCAACACGAACTAAATCATCCCAGCCAGGGCTTTGTCAAACCAGGCCTTAAAAATCTCTGAGGATGGAGATTCCACCACCTCTCTAGGTAACCCATTCCAGTGTTTCACCACCCTCCTAGTGAAATAGTGTATCCTAATATCCAACCTAGACCTCCCACACTGCAACCTGAGACCATTGCTCCTTGTTCTGTCATCTGCCACCACTGAGAACAGCCAAGCTCCATCTTCTTTGGACCACCCTTCAGGTAATTGAAAGCTGCTATCAAATCCGCCCCCTCAGTCTTCTCTTCTGCGGACTAAATAACTCCAGTTCCCTCAACCTCTCCTCTTAAGTCATGTGCCCCAGCCCCCTAATCATTTCTGCTGCCCTCCTCTGGACTATCTCCAATTTGTCCACAACCCTTCTGTAGTGGGGGGACCAAAACTGGACACAAGACTCCAGATGTGGCCTCACCAGTGTAGAATAGAAGAGCATAATCACATCTCACATTCTGCTGGCAATGCTCCTACTAATGCAGGCCAATATGCAGTTGGCCTTCTTGGCAATGAGGGCACACTGCTGATTCATATCCAGCTTTTCATTGACTATAATCTGCAGGTTCTTTTCTGCAGAACTGCTGTTTAGCCAGTCAGTTCCTAGCCTGTGACGGTGCATGGGATTCTTCCTTCCTAAATGCAGGACTCTGCACTTGTCCTTGTTGAACCTCATCAGATTTCTTTTGGCCCGATCCTTCAATTTGTCTAGGTCACTCTGTAACCTATCCCTTCCCTCTAGCTTATCTACCTCTTCCCCCATCTTAGTAACATCTGCAAACTTGCTGAGGGTGCAATTAATCTCATCATCCAGATAATTAATATAGATGTTGCACAAAACTGGCAACAGGACCGACTCCTGGGGCATTCCTCTTGATACCAGCTGCCAACTAGACATGGAGCCATTGATCACTACCCGTTGAGCCCGACAGTCTAGCCAGCTTTCTATCCACCTTATAGTCCTTTCATCCAATCCATACTTTTTTAACTGGCTGGCAAGAACACTATCGGAGATCGTATCAAAAGCTTTGCTAAAAACAAGATATATCATATCCACCACTTTGCCTATATCCAGAGAACCAGTTATCTCATCATAGAAGGCTGGTCAGGCATGACTTACCATTGTTGAATCCATGTTGACTGTTCCCGATCACCTTCCCCTTCTTGAAGTGCTTCAAAATGGATTCCTTGAGTATCTGCTCCATGATCTTGCCGGGGACTGAAGTGAAAATAACCAGTCTGTAGTTCCCAGGGTTCTTGGCTATGACTTTGTGCCAGGCTATGACTTCATGCTCAACAGAATGGGCACGAAATGCACAAGGCTCTTGGTATTTAGGGGTACAGGCCTGCACCTCTTGACACAAAAATTTGGGGATTTTAAATAATGAAGAGACAGGTCCCTGATTCAGAGAAACCTGTATTGGTTGATAAACAGATTTAAAGCAAACAATATGTGTTCTAGTACAGCTATGTAGATATCTACATCTAGGAAGAAAGAATGTAGGTGATGCTAACATGATCATAGAATCATAGAATCATAGGTCAGAAGGGACCAACATGATCATCTAGTCTGACCTCCTGCACAAGGCAGGCCACAGAACCCCACCCATCCACTTTTATAACAACCCGTAACCCATGACTGAGTTATTGAAGTCCTCAAAATTGTGGTTTGAAGACCTCAAGCTGCAGAGAATCCACCAGCAAGCGACCCACGCCCCACGCTACAGAGGAAGGCGAAAAACCTCCAGGGCCTCTGCCAATCCGCCCTGGAGGAAAATTCCTTCCCGACCCCAAATATGGCGATCAGCTAAACCCTGAGCATGTGGGCAAGACTCACCAGCCAGCACCCAAAAAGAATTCTCTGCAGTAACTCTGTTCTCATCCCATCCATCATCCCCTCACAAACCACTGAGCAGACTTATCTGCCGATAAGCCAAGATCAATCGCCCAAATTAAACTAACCCATCATATCATCCCCTCCATATACTTATCAAGCTTAGTCTTAAAGCCCGATAAGTCTTTTGCCCCCATCACTTCCCTCGGAAGACTGTTCCAGAACTTCACTCCCCTAATGGTTAAAAACCTTCGTCTAATTTCAAGTCTAAACTTCCTAATATCCAGTTTGTACCCATTCGTCCTTGTGCCTACATTAGTACTAAGCTTAAATAATTCCTCTCCCTCCCTAACGTTAATCCCCCTGATATATTTATATAGAGCAAACATATCCCCCCGGAGCCTTCTTTTGGCCAGGCTAAACAAGCCAAGCTCTTTGAGTCTCCTCTCATAAGGCAGGTTTTCCATTCCTCGGATCATCCTAGTAGCCCATCTCTGAACCCGTTCCAGTTTGAATTCATCCTTCTTAAACATGGGACACCAGAACTGCACACAATATTCCAGGTGGGGTCTCACCAGCGCCTTATATAATGGCACTAACACCTCTTTATCCTTGTTGGCAATACCTCGTCCGATGCATCCTAAAACCGCATTTGCTTTTTTAACGGCCATATCACACTGGCGGCTCATAGTCATCCTGCTATCCACCAATACCCCAAGGTCCTTCTCCTCCTCTGTCACTTCCAACTGATACGTCCCCAACGTATATCTAAATTTCTTATTATTAATCCCTAAGTGCATGACCTTGCACTTTTCACTATTATATTTCATCCTATTCCTATTACTCCAGTTTACAAGGTGGTCCAGATCTTCCTGAATAGTATCCCGATCCTTCTCTGTGTTAGCAATACCCCCCAGCTTCGTGTCATCCGCAAACTTTATTAGCACATTCCCGCTCTTCGTGCCAAGGTCAGTAATAAAAAGGTTAAATAAGATCGGTCCCAAAACCGATCCTTGAGGGACTCCACTAGTAACCTCCTTCCATCCCGACAGTTCACCCTTCAGTACGACCCGCTGGAGTCTCCCCTTTAACCAGTTCCTTATCCACCTTACAACTTTCGGATTCATCCCCATCTTTTCCAATTTAACTAACAGTTCCCCATGCGGAACCGTGTCAAACGCCTTACTGAAATCGAGGTAAATTAGATCTACCGCATTTCCTTTGTCTAAGTAATCCGTCACCTTCTCAAAGAAGGAGATCAGGTTGGTTTGGCACGATCTACCTTTAGTAAATCCATGTTACAGTTCGTCCCAATTACCACTGACCTCAATGTCCTTAACTACTCTCTCCCTTAAAATTTTTTCCAAGACCTTACATACTACAGACGTCAAGCTAACAGGCCTATAATTACCCGGATCACTTTTTTTCCCTTTCTTAAAAATAGGAACTACGTTAGCAATTCTCCAGTCATACGGTACAACCCCCGAGTTTACCGAACACTTAAAAATTCTCGCTAACGGACTTGCAATTTCACGTGCCAGTTCCTTTAATATCCTCAGATGGAGATTGTCCGGGCCCTCCGATTTTGTCCCATCCAGCTGTTCAAGTTTGGCCTCTACCTCAGCTGCGTTAATATCCACCTCCGTATCCTCATTCCCGTTCATCATCCCTCCATCATCCCTAAACTCCTCGCTAGTTTTATTAAAAACTGAGGCAAAATACTTATTTAGATATTGGGCCATGCCTAGGTTATCCTTGACCTCCATTCCATCCTCAGTGCATAGCGGCCCCACTTCTTCTTTCTTTGTTCTCTTCTTATTTATGTGGCTGTAGAACCTTTTGCTGTTAGTTTTAATTCCCTTTGCAAGGTCCAGTTCTACTTGGCTTTTAGCCTTCCTCACTTTATCCCTACACGATCTGACCTCAATAAGGTAGGTCCCCTTGCTAATCCCACCTTTCTTCCACTCCCTGTAAGCTTTCTGCTTTTTCCTAATCCCCTCTCTGAGATGCTTGCTCATCCAGCTTGGCCTACAGCTCCTGCCCATGGTTTTTTTCCCCTTTCTCGGGATGCAGGCTTCCGACAGTTTCCGCAGCTACGACTTAAAGTAATTCCAGGCCTCCTCCGCATTCAAATCCCCAAGTTCCTCCGTCCAATCCACTTCCCTAACTAATTTCCTTAACTCTTTAAAATTAGCCCTCGAGAAGTCAAAAACCCTAATCCCAGATCTACATTTGTTTATCCTTCCATCTAGTCTGAACTGAATCAGCTCATGATCACTCGAGCCAAGGTTATCCCCTACCACCATTTCTTCGACGAGATCCTCACTGCTCACCAAAACCAAATCTAAGATGGCATGATGGGGGTCTCTCGTGGGAAGCACAATGACTGAACAAGATTTGGGAGCATGAAGGGGTAATTAGTTAACATGAGCTCCCAGTGTGGCCCTGCAGCCAAAAGAACCAATGTGATCCTTGGATGATAATCAGAGGAATCTCCAAGAGATGTAGAGAAGTTATTTTACCTCTGTATTTGGCACTGGTGCAACTGCTGCTCGAATCCTGTGTCCAGTTTTGATGTCCACCACCAAAGATGGATGTAGATTCACTGAAGAGTGTTAAGAGAAGAGTCACAAGTATTATTAAATGATTAGAAATCCTGCCTTATGATAGACTCAAATATTTCAATCTATTTATTTTAACAGAGATGTCTAGGCATTAACTTCTTAACAGTGTGTAAGTACCTACACAGGGAACCAATATGTAATATTAGGCTTTTCAGGATAACATGACCCAATGGCTGGAAGGTGAACTTAAAGAAATTCTGACTTGAGATAAGGCGTACATTTTTTAAACGGTGAGAGTAATTAACCATTGGAACAATTTACCAAGGGTCTTCACACATCCTTCGTCACTGAGAATGTATAAATAAAGGTTGGATGTTTCTCTAAAAGATCTACTCTAGGAATAATTTTGGAGAAATTCTCAGGCCCGTGTTATAAAGACTAGATGATCACAATGGTCCTTTCTGACCTTTGAATCTATGAACATGTCCCCAGTAGTCAGCTAGAGGCACTTTGGCTCCAAGATCATACCTGAACTTACTGAAGGCATTTTTTCTATTCATGACCCTGCTGAATTTAGCCCTGTGGGGAGAATTTCTCATGTGACTATGGTGTCTTGGAAATGTTACACTAGGTGTCTATTTCACGAGGTTGAGGGATCCCATGATGCACTGCATGGACAAATGTTTAGAGTGAGAAAAATAATGACTTGATCTCATAAAAAGTCTCCGCACTGAGGGATGAATGTATAATAACACTTGCCATGGATGACTAAGAGATGGTTAGTAAATGGTCGCAGAGCACCCTGGGTTTAATGTCTGTGTTGCGGTCACTCACTGTTTCAGTCAGCGGCCAGTGGCTCCTCTCTTTATTGAGACCCTAACCTGTCCCACAGTTGCCCCCTCTCATTATATAATGTGCAAACTTCTCAGTTTGCGAGTTGCTACTGTGTAGCAATCCTTGATGCACCTTGGCATTTGCCGCTGATGATATTTCTCACTGATATTTCTCAGTCAGTGATTACCCCCCAGCCAAGGGAGCAGGTATGATGGAAGTCACGTCACCCTCCTACAGAGGAAGAGCTGTGACTAGCGTGGGGCAGCTTGGAGGTTGTGGGACCGAGGGATGACTGTGGAGCATGGAGAAGACACCGGTGACCAGTGTGCTGTTGGAATTTGGGCAGTCTGGCAGGCAGAAATAGAGTACGGACAGGGTTCAGAGTATAATGGGAGACTGAAGCAATTAGGAACAAAGGTCAGTGGTTCTTTCCACTAGTGAAACACCATGTGATGTAAATAACATTCAACAACAACAATAACAACTGTTGGAAACAAAACTAAATAAAGTTTGTTTCTGTGGGAGTAAGCAAAGAACAGGAGCAGGGAAAATAAATCTCTTTAATCTTATATGGACTAAGCATCTAGTATTGCAGAAATAGTAAGTAATAGCAAAAAATGCATTAGATTATCTTTTGTTTTAGGTTATTAATTTATCCCTGTTTTTGTAACATTAATGTTTTGCCTAGCTGGGAAATTCTCTGTGTTTTTAAAGTTTTTCTTATTTTGTAAAGTGGTTACCAGCGTAGCCTGCCTGTCTGTGTACACACTGCTCCCCACTCTCACAACTCCCAATGCTGCCCTCCTATTCCTGTATAGCCACTGCCTATACCCACAACTCCCATCAATGTCAGCCTTTCCATGTACACCCATCTCTCCACCTCGATAACCCTCAGTGTCCATCATACTCCATGCCCCAGATCACCCAGTGCCTGGAATAGGCCCTTCAGACCAGTCTATCTAGCCTGGAAGCATTTTGCCCAGAGCTGTTACCCGGGTGTAACTGCATTGAAATACGGATATGTAGTCAATATTCATAACTTCAGATAGAAAAATGATAGATGCCTATGAATAGGATACAGGACGTGTCTATGCCATAATCATATCTTAATAACATCACTTTGAAGAATATGGGGTGCAGTGTCACACAAAGATCAATGGTTCATTCCACCAGTGAAATGCCTGAAGTTACAAAAATAACATTCAACAAAAACAATTGGAAACACCCAGGCTGCAGTTCTGTGGCCCACCAGGGCAAAGAGATTCTGAGTCCCTGAGAAATACTCTTTGGGCCAGGAAAGATCCCAGCAGTGGCCTGAGACCAACGATCACAATGAAAAATGTAACTTCAACAGCCCTGCCTGCCTGTCCATGTATACCCTGCTCCCTGCCCTCACAACCCGCAACACTGCCTGCCTGTCCCTGTGTACCCTGCTGCCTGCCCTCACAACCCCCAACACTGCCTGCCTGTCTGTATACACCCTGCTCCCTGCTCTCACAACCCCCAGCGCTGCCTGCCTGTCTGTGTATATCCGCTGCCTGCCCCGACAACCACCAGTACTGCCCACCTGTCCATATACACCCCCTGCCTGCCCTCACAACCCCCAGCACTGCCTGACTGTCTCTGAAAACCACTTGCCTGTCCCCACAACCCCCAGCACAACCCGTCTGTCCATATACACCCTGCTCCACGCCCCAGTAGCCTTCAGTGCTGCCTGCCTGCCCGTGTGCATCCCACTCCCTGCCCCACAACCCCCAGTGCTGGCCACTTGTCCATGTGGCCCCCCCCACCCCGACAATGTCCAGCCCGGCCGCACAGTGATATCCCTCACCCAGGACCCAAACCAGGTGCCAGACCCCATGGCAACAACCCACAGCAATATCTCCTCAGACTAGGTTAAACTCAAGTGTCTGCCTGCACCGGGGAAAAATGGGGAGGATCAGTCTGACCTGCCTTTCTGGGGGCAAAGTGAACCCCAGCAGCAGCTCTGCCTGTGGAGGGAAGGAGCGGGACAGACCCGGTGGGAGGGAGAGAGGACGTGGAGACTAAAAGGAGCCAGCGTGAGTAACTCTCCCTAGAAAAATGACACAAAGCTTTAGTGTATTGCAGGCAGTTAGAAAGCTGGGCACACATTCTGGAGGCTGTTTTTCTGTGTCAGCAATTGCTGACATCACCACGAGGCTGTAGTGGGGTTGCTCAAAGGAGGATGGATGGTCTGGATGAGGGAAGGTGTCAGAGACCATCTGTTACAGTGTGGTCCACATTCCATTAAGGTCTGAGATATCCCCCTACCATAGGAGGCCTCATTACGTCTCTTTGATCTGTATGTTAGGCAGGATGTCAAGTCCCTATTTCACCGTTTCAGGACTCGGAGCCACTGTGATCTGGATACCACTTGTTTTCCCCAAACACACTTATTTTGCTTTCCTGAACATCCCTTGGTGAGATTTCCAACACCGCCTGGTTCCCTCCAAGCCAGAAACATAATTTTATTTTTACTGTCTTTTGTTGGTTCCTGTTCTTTCCAGATCCAGGGATGCAGGTGCGTGGAGAGAGCAGACCCGTCTTCCTCTCTTAATTTTTTTTCCCCCCAATTGTCCTGAACCTCTAAGTCTGTGAGTTTGAGATTTCAGCAACTCTCCTGTCTGTTCTTCCTTGATCCAAATGACATCCCCCACCATTAGAGGCCACAGGACGACTCCAGTTGATGTTATTGGAGGCTTATGGCTCGTATAAATGAGGCCATTTATTTAAGTCCCTACATGTGGATTTAGAATGAACTCCTGGCCATGTTGGGAGTTTTGTCATTGAACTCAAGGGGACCAGATTCACCCGTAGTGTTTAACTTTTGGCTTCAATCTGCATAAATCACAGCTTCAGGTTCTGCAACAGAGAACACTATTCTGTTTGGATGCTGAAAGAGTCTGAAGGAAACCACCAGTGGATGTGGTGTTCTGAGACACGGCATAAAAAATGGGAATTTCAAAACACAGAGGCCCTGATTTTGCTCTCAGGGAAGGCTTTCTCAATCTTCAGTCACCCACTGAAGACAAAAGGTGGAAGAAGAATCTGGCCAGTTTGCCACCCGTTCCTGTTGTGAACTCTCTGGTAACACAGATACCCACTGCAGAGGCTTTGGCTGTACTAGCTACCAGGGCAATGAAGTTCCTGAATTAGAAAACTTGAACAAACCAGAGGAAAAACCACACAGCAGAAAAAAAAAAAAAAAAAGGAAGCTTCTGAGACAGATAGAAAGACAACTCACCAAAATCCTGGTCAGCAGAGAGAGGAAATCTTCTCACTGAGACAGAAAGGCAGAGCCCTGAGAATCACTATATGACTCTCACATGTCTGACACTTGGCGTGCTGGAAGTTACCTTTATTATTCCCTTGTACAGTCCCTGTGGACTCTCTGGTTGGCCTGGACTCCCAGACAATTCCCTTGGCTCCGTGAGCAGTTGGAAGAGCAGAAGATAGCCCCTGGAGAACTTCGACTTTAGAGCCTCCCCTGGGAGATAAAAATGTTTTACTGACACCTGGGGCTCATATTGTCAGGGCAAACTGAGTCTTCCAGACTGTTCAGTCTAGCAGTTGATAATGGCTTTCTTTTTGTGTTTAATGTACTGCCCTCTGCACTCTGTGTGGAAATGCTACCATAAGAGACAAGACCAGCATACCGCTGCATTCCACGCATGCAGTTTAATATCCAGTCCATTAACCTCACAAAATTCACTGCCACTTTGTGGAAGCCAAATGATGTGATCCTGAATTAATGCAGGCCAAAGGGCCTGGGGAAGGCTTTCTTCTCCCACAATACTGTCATCAAAGGTTTTTGCCAGTATCCTGGTACTGGGGTGGCTTTCTCTGATCCTTTACTTCCTCTTTTGCGGTGAACCTCTCCGGTTCCTCTGCCTGTGAAGAAATATTTCTTTTCTGGAACAATTTAAATTCTATTAGCATATCATTTATCTACTTTTCCTTTTGTTTCTGATTCTGTATACAGAGGAACCGAGTCTATTCAAAATATCATGTGGCCCAGTTTTTGGTTACATAAGTTGTGTTCTGATACAGAGTATCATCACCTGATTTTCAATTTCTCAAGCATTCTCTCTTTGTCTTTTATCAAAATAAACTTTTGCTTTCTGTTTGGATTTTCCCAATTTCATAGCTACCTGCAAAAGAACCTGATTCAAATGTTTCTATAACGTAATGATTTTCAGTTTGACTTTCTCTAGCTGTGTGCCACTGGTATGCCATAAAAGATGCTCTAGCATTCACGTGATTCACCCAATCATCACCTCAAAGAATGTATGATATGTGGAGATAATGGGAGTTGTCCTGAGTGTCATTAAATTGAGTGGAATTAGAGTATTCCAGTTGCATCCATTAGCATCTGCCAGTTTCCGCAATATTAATTTGCAATTTGTTTTCTCTAGTATTCTGGATGATTGAGGTCTATATGAGGTCATAGAATCATAGAATATCAGGGTTGGAAGGGACCTCAGGAGGTCATCTAGTCCAAGCCCCTGCTCAAAGCAGGACCAATTCCCCACTAATTCAATTTTGTTGCACTTCCAAGAGCTGAAAACATTTTTAGAACACTTGCCCAGTAAAATGTGTCCCTCTATCTGATGCTACCCTAGAGGGGAGTTTCCAATGAGAGAAGATTTGTTTCAACAAGTGTTTTGTTGTGGCTAAAGCAGCATTTCCCTTAAGGAGAAATGCTTCCATCCATTTGTAGTATGGATCAATAACAAGACAATATTAGTTTCTCCTGATTATAGTGGTTGGATTCATTTATGAAAGATCAATATGCTTCTCAGATTTTAATTTTGGGAGGTATCAATGTTAGAAACTGGGTTAAAGTTTTTCCTTAATCAACATCTGGGCACACATGTGGGTTCCAGAATACAATAGGGCATCCAGCAACAGAGATAGGGTCCATACTGGGGTCATTGTTTTATCTTTAACACATAGTAACAACGTCCAATGTGCTAGTTGAGCATTAGACTCCTGTTCATCCTTGGTTCAACTGGAAATCAATAACTAGAGAGAGGTGTGGAACGTAGAGCTATTGGGTTTAAACCAATTAAAATGCAAAATGCTTGGTTATTCAGCTGGGGACCAATAAATATTTTTCACGCATGGAATATTTAAGTTCCACTAGGTTCATTTTTTTAGAGCATTGGCTATTGGTCTGTATTTTTTCATGCCTCTCTTTAGAAGCTATTGTAACCAGTGCAATTGCACTCAAAGACCTTCAAAGTCAATGGTTCTCAACCGGAGTCTAGAGCCCCCTGGGGGACCTCTAGCAGGTTTCATGAGGTCTGCCAAGCACGGCCAGTGTTAGGCTCGCTGTGGACTAGGTCAGATATATCAAGTCCATCATATGGAGGTGAAGCCCTGGGGCCCTGAGCCCTTCCACCTGGGACTGAAGCCGAAGCCAGAGCGACTTAGCGCTGGGGCCCTGAGCCCTTCCACCTGGGATTAAAGCCAAAGCCTTCGCAACTTTGCTTTCTGGAGGCCCGTGTGGCATGGGGATCCAGGAAATTGCACTGCTTGTTACCATTTAATGCCAGTCCTGGCTTTTATGTGTAGAAAACTAGTTGTAGTGGCACATATGGGCAGTGGGGTTTTTATAGGTGTTGTGGGTGGGGCGGGGGGGTTCAGCTCCGAAAGAAATAGGTTGAGAATCCTTGTTCTAAGTGATTTGGTTTGCTGGGATCTAGAGCAACCAGCACAGGTACTTGCAATACTGCTTGCTTCAATTTTTGCAAATTTATCCACATGCTGGTCCATCCTGGCCCGAGCAATCCCTTTTTTTAGAAGTTTATACAGTGGATCTGCTGCGGAAGCAAAGATAGGATTGAAGTTTTGATCGTGTTCTGACAGTTCTAGAAAAGATTATAAAGAAGTTATGTCAGTGGGCACAGACATTTCTTAAATTGCATTTGCCTTCTGTTGGGCTGGTGTTTGACTTTCTTAAGACATGGTAATACTTAAAAAATTAAACTTCTGTGGAGGGAAATTTTATTCTATAATTACAATTGTTACTGCCATCCTTTTACACTCATCCTTGTATTTAGCAATAGCATGTATATATTTAGTCACTAAAGGGTGTACCTTTGCTCGTTTTTGCAATGTTTTCCCTTGGGGAATAAAACTATATAGGGCCTAGTGGCTTTATGGTATTTGTTTTTATGAGTTCCTGCATTAAAACTGCTCCTACACCATGCTTGGATGCATCTGTGGTTATGACAAAAGGTTTGTCGAAGTCGGGGCCCTTAGGACAGGATTAGATGTAAGAGCCTCCTTAGGCTGCTTAAAGGCTTCCTAACACTTCTCAATCCACTGAATTGCATTGGCTGATTTTTCCTGGATAGATCTGTCAGTGGGGTGGCAATTTAGCAGTAGTGTGGTACAAATAATCGGTAATACCTGGCCAAGCCCAAGAGGGATTCAACCTGTTTCTTTGACTTAGGGACAGTACAATTTTGGATAGCATTTACTTAAGCCTGGAGGGGATTAATAGTTCCTTGACCCACCTGGTGTCAAAGGTATGTTACCCTGTTTAGGCCTATTTAACATTTTTGGCCTTAACAGTCAACCCTGCCTCCCCTATGTGCTGGAGTACAGCTTGGAGGCGTTCCAGGTGTTCTCCCCATGAATCTGACAATATGGACACATCGTCAAGGTAGGTGATTGCAAATTCCCCAAATCCAGCCAGTAGGTTATTTACCAATCTCTGGAAAGTGGCAGGTGCATTTCGCAGTCTGAAAGGGAGTACATTAAATTCATGCAGCCCTACATGGGTGATGAAGGCTGACGTTTCCTTGGCAGGTTCATCTAGCAGCACTTGCCAGTGTCCTTAGTTATGTCCAAAGAATTCACTGTTAAGCCAAGCTGGACACCTGCTATATTAGCTATTATTTCTGCACATCGGAACGCTTTGTTCCTGTGCCCTCGATAAGTCTTCTTCAAAATACAGCCAGCTCTCCTGGACTCCTTTCCCTCTCTTATTAGCCTGAGGGAGTCAAATCTGCTTTTCTGAAGTTTGTGATCTGTATCCTGTTGCTCTCCTTTCCTCCTTTTGCCAGGGTCCTGAACTTGACCATCTCATGGTCATGTGCATATTTACAGAGCAGTCCATGAATGCCCTCTGGATCACATTTTAGCCCTGCATCTAGTCTTTTAGCTATTTCGGTTCACTGGGATGGAAACCTGAAATTACATTCACCTAACAGTGGTTCCAACACAGGAACACACAGCTGTCAGACCCATTTTGATTTAGCCCTGCCATTTTCAGCTGTCTGATATTCTCATTGCCTTAGTATGCTTGTAAGAACTAAAAACAGTCAAGGAAGGTTCTTCTTTTTTTTCCCCCCATAGGTCCTGAAGCGGGGTTCCAAAGGCTATGGAGATAGGCTGTTCTCAATGGTGGCAGATGACAGAACAAGGAGCAATGGTCTCAAGTTTCAGTGAGGGAGGTCTAGGTTGGATATTATTCAAGTGACACCATCATAGGACCTAATCACATCAGACACACAATCAGGAACTCGTTCACCTGCACATCTACCAACATGATATGTGGCATCATGTGCCAGCAATGCCCCTCTGCCGTGTACATTGGCCAAACCGGACAGTCTCTATGCAAAAAAATAAATGGACACAAATCTGATATCAAGAATCATAACATTCAAAAACCAGTGGCAGAACACTTCAACCTCTCTAACCACTCAGTGACAGACTTGAAGGTGCCAATTTTGCAACAAAAAATTTTCAAAAATAGACTCCAAAGAGGGACTGCTGAACTCAAATTAATATGCAAATTAGATACAATTAACTTAGGTTTCAACAGAGACTGGGAATGGTTGGGTCATTACACTAATTGAATCTATTTCCCTATATTAAGTTCTACTCATACCTTCTATGGGTCATCTCAATTATCACTTCAAAAGTTTTTTTTCTCCTGCTGATGATAGCTCATCTCAATTGATTGGACTCTTCCAGTTGGTTTGCGTACTTCCACCTTTTCATGTTCTCTGTATGTACAAATATCTTCTGTCTGTGTGTTCCATTCTATGCATCCGAAGAAGTGAGCTGTAGCCCATGAAAGCTTATGCTGAAATAAATTTGCTAGTCTCTAAGGTGCCACAAGTACTCCTGTTCTTTTTGCAAACATATAAGTACATTCCAGCAGGCCAGCACAAGAACACCTAAATCCAACACATGATAAGATGGTTTGACAAAAGCGATGAATAGCGATATCTTCTCCAAAACATCAGAAGTAAAACTACAAAGACAGGTGCTGAACAAGCATATTTTTTTTCTGAAACATCAGGAGAAAAGTACAAGGGGAGGTAACAAACACATCATGAAACAAGGAAGGTGATCTGTACTACAACCTGAATTCCTCTAGTTTGTATAGTCAGAAAACAAAACCTCATACCCCATGATATGATAAGACAGATGGAAATTACATTGAATTTAAAATAGCATTGATTGGTTTCATGTTTTCGGGAGGCTCACTATGAGAAATTTCAAATATCCTCAGGTTAGAGATTTCAGATTTCAAATAAATTAGTGAAGAATTCGGTCAATGTGTTAATTTTTGACAGTAGTGCATTAGCAACCGGTTTTTCAGAAGTTTGAACCATATTTCTGCTGTTTCTCATCATCTCAGTAACAGTAGCAAGTGCTGAACACACTCATTTTCAAAACTAAAACTTTCAAAGAACTCCCTACTTCATTGTTCTTCAATTGGTAGCCCCGGGCCACACCTGGCTCATGAGGGCCTTCTGTCTGGATCATCAGGCATCAGCTTTTTTTACCTGCTCCCCGTTGATTGCTTCCATGCTGATGATGGGTTCTGCTTGGTAACAATCTAAAGCACTGCGGACTAACACATATTCATTTTCATCATCTCAGTCAGATGCCACCAACAGAAGCTTGATTTTCTTTTTTGATGGTTTGTGTTCTGTAGTTTCTGAATTGGAGTGTTTCCCTTTTACAACTTCTGAAACCATGTTCCACACCTGGCCCCTTTCAGATTTTGGAAGACAGTTCAGATTCTTAAACCTTGGATTGAGTGCTGTAGCTATCTTTAGAAATCTCATATTGGTACCTTCTTTGTGTTTTGTCAGATCTGCAGTGAGAATGTTTGTTGGGGTAGTTAAGAGTTAAGTAAAGACCTGGGTAACCGCTATCATGGTAATAGGGAGTAGGGTGAGGCAAGCACTATTTCTTCTCTTGATAGACAAAGTTGTCATCCTTTCCCTTTCTCTTCTGCTTGTTAAGGATAGATAAGCATTGCTGCTGCATAAGGAATATGGTTGTCTGAAGGATTCCCTTTGTGTGAAGAAGTGTTATCTCCCCCCTCACTTCCTCTTCCAGCTACATAAACGAGCTGGGGATCATGGCCCCTTCCTCCCTCCTATGTGAACTGCTGATTAAGGGAATCTGTGGCTACAATTTATAGATTCATAGATTCTTAGACTCTAGGACTGGAAGGGACCTCGAGAGGTCATCGAGTCCAGTCCCCTGCCCTCATGGCAGGACCAAATACCGTCTAGACCAGCCCTAATAGACATTTATCTAACCTACTCTTAAATAGCTCCAGAGATGGAGATTCTATAACCTCCCTAGGCAATTTATTCCAGTGTTTAACTACCCCGACAGTTACGAACTTTTTCCTAATGTCCAGCCTAAATCTCCCTTGTTGCAGTTTAATCCCTTTGCTTCTTGTTCTATCATTAGAGGCTACGGTGAACAAGTTTTCTCCCTCCTCCTGATGACACCCTTTTAGATACCTGAAAACTGCTATCATGTCCCCTCTCAGTCTTCTCTTTTCCAAACTAAACAAACCCAATTCTTTCAGCCTTCCTTCATAGGTCATGTTCTCAAGATCTTTAATAATTCTTGTTGCTCTTCTCTGGACACTCTCCAATTTCTCCACATCTTTCTTGAAATGCAGTGCCCAGAACTGGAAACAGTACTCCAGCTGAGGCCTAACCAGCGCAGAGTAGAGCGGAAGAATGACTTCTCATGTCCTGTTTACAACACACCTGTTAATGCTATTAACTGGAAAGAAATTGGAGTTAATTACTGCAAAGAAATAGATCTTCAAGGTATAAATGTCTGAATATTGTGCTTAATGCCATCAATAGTAAACATGGGTGGCTATAATTATATTCAGTATATAGCCATTAATATTCATCATATAGGCATTCATATTATCAAATAATGGTTTGGGGGTGTTGTAATAAATGTGGGTATTTCAATATTAACTTAGATAAAAAGAGCGTGATATGACTAATTCAGAGTTTACTCAACAATACGGTCAAGGGGAACAAGTACTGCAATAAAGAAGCTCATTTACTTAATCAGCTTCTGGGTCCTCCTGCTCCTTCTTTTCAATGCTAACAATGTACTGAAATCAAACAAAACTTCTACAAGCATGGCCCACACCTAGTCCCTCTCAGATTTTGGAAGGCACTTCAGATTCTTAAACCTTGGGTCAAGTGCTGTAGCTATTTTTAGAAATTTCACATAGGTACTCTCTTTGCATTTTGTCAAATCTGCTGTAAAAATGTTCTTAAAACGAATATTTGCTGAGTCATCATCTGAGATTGCCATAACACAAAACGTATGGCAGAATATGGGTAAAACCGTGGGGTGGGAGACATAGAATTCTCCCCCAAGAAGTTCAGTCACAAATATAATTAACATATTTTTAATGAGGATTATCAGCACAGAAGCATGTCCTTTGAATTTTGGCAAAAACATGAAAGGGGATATGGATGTTTAGCGTATCTGGCATGGAAATATATTGCAGTGCCAGCGCCAAGAGAGCCCTGTGAACACCTGATCTCATTTTCTGGTGACATTGTAAATAAGAAGCGGGCCGCATTATCTCCCGTAAATGTAACCAAACTTGTTTGTCTTAGTGATTGGCTAAACAAGAAGTAGGACTGAGTGGACTTGTTGGCGCTAAAGATTTATATTGTTTTATTTTTGAGTGTAGTTATGTAACAAAAAATCTACATATGTAAGCTGCACTTTCATGATAGAGAGATTGCACTACAGCATTTGGATGAGGTGAATTAAAAATCCTATTTATCTTTTTACAGTGTAAATATTTGTCATAACAATAATAATATAAAGTTACCACTGCACACTTAGTAGTCTGTTCTGTAATTGAAATCAATGTATTTGAAAATGTATGAAAACATCCAAAATATTTATAATAAATTTAAATTGGTATTCTAGTATTAACAGTATAATTAAAACTGTGATTAGTCATGATTATTTTTTAATCAAGTTAACACAAAATAAATTAATCATTTGATTTAACTGTGATTAATTGACAGCCCTAATTATCACTGATCATAGAATCATAGAACTGGAAGGGACCTCGTGAGGCCATCTAGTCCAGTCCCCTGCACTCGTGGCAGGAATAAGTATTATGTAGACCATTTCTGAGAGGTGTTTGTTTAACATGCTCTTAAAAATCTCCAAAACTGGAGATTCCACAACCTCCCTAGGCAATTTATTCCAGCGCTTAACTACCCTGACAGTTAGGAAGTTTTTCCTAATATCCAACCTAAACCTCCCTTGCTGCAATTTAAGCCCATTGCTTCTTGTCCTATCTTCAGAGGTTAAGAGAAACAATTTTTTTTCCCCTCCTCCTTGTAAGAACTTTTTACATACTTAAAAGATGTTATCGTGTCTTCTCTCAGTCTTCTCTTTACCAGACTAAACAAACCTAATTTCCTTCAATCTTTCCTCACAGGTTATGTTTTCTAGACCTTTAAGCTTATTTGCTGTTCTTCTCTGGAGTCTCTCTACTTTGCACGCTTCCTTCCTGAATTGTGGCATCCAGAATTGGACAAAATACTCCAGCTGAGGCCTAATCAGCGCAGAGTAGAGAGGAAGAATGACTTCTCTTGTCTTGCTTACAACACTCCATCTAATACATCCCAGAATGATGTTCACTTTTTTAAAACAGCATTAAACTGTTGACCCATATTTAGCTTGTGGTCCACTTTGGCCCCCAGATCTTTTTCCACAGTTCTCCTTCCTAGGCAGTTATTTCCCATTTGTATGTGTGCAACTGATTGTTCCTTCCTAAATGGAGTACTTTGCATTTGTTCTTATTGAATTTAATCCTATTTACCTCAAACCATTTCTCCAGTTGGTCCAGATCATTTTGAATTTTAATCCTATTCTCCAAAGCACTTGGAACCCCTCCCAGCTTGGTATCATCCTTAGACTTTATAAGTGTCCTCTCTATGCCATTATCTAAATCATTGATGGAGATATTGAAGAGAAACGGACCCAGAACTGATCCCTGAGGGACTCCACTCATTATGCCTTCCAGCATGACTGTGAAGCATTGATAACTACTCTCTGGGAACCGTTTTCTAATCAGTTTTGCACCCGCCTTATGGTAGCTCCGTCTAGGTTGCATTTCCCCAGTTTGTTTATGAGAAGTTCATGCGACACAGTATCAAAAGCCTTACTAAAGCTTTATCACATCTACCACTTCCACCCTATCCACCAGGTTTGCTACGCTGTCAAGGAAAGCTATCACATTGTTTTGACATGATTTGTTCTTGTCAAATCCATGCTGATTGTTGCCTATCACCTTATTATCTTCTAGATGTTTGCAAATTGATTGCTAAATTATTTGCTCCATTATCCTTCCCAGTACAGAAGTTAATCTGACTAGTCTGTAATTCCCTGGGTTCTCCTTATTTCCCTTTTTATAAATTGGTACTATATTTGAACTTTTCCAGTCTTCTGGAATCTTTTCCATCTTCCATGACTTCTCAAAGGTACTAGTTCTGATGCAGAATAACACACCCATTTCTGCATAGATTTCTTAAAGATGAACATAGTATTTAAATTTGATTCCTTCCCAATGCAGAAAATAAAAGAACTTCACAAAGAGATACTGGCAAATACCTTTCATGCCAGAATCCTGGGAGAAGGATGGCTTTTTCATGCCCCTCGGTGCCAGTGACTTTTAAAAGACTGATGGACTGGATATTAAAACTGAATGGGTGGTGTGCAGCACTATGCTGCTCCGATCAATTGAAAATGTGTTTTGGTCCTGTATCTCATGAAAGCATTCCCAAACATAGAGCAGATAGCAGTACATTACACACAGAAAAGAAAGCCATCATCAACATCTAGGCTGAACAGTCTGCAAGACTCTGATTTCCCTGAGAATCTGAGTCCCTGCTATCGGTGAATCACTTCTTCACTCCCAGGGGATGCTCTCAAGCTGACGTTCTCCTTGGTCTATTTTCTGCTCTTCTGATGATCATGGAGCCGAGGGAATTGTCTGGGAGTCCTGCCAACCTGAGAGTGCACAGGGAATGTTCAGGGGAATCATAAAGGTTGCTGCCCAGCACGTTGAGTGTCAGACATGTGAGATTCATAAGCTGATTCTCAGGGCTCTGCCTTCCTGTATCAGAAAGGAGAATTCCTCTCCATGATAAGCAGGATTTCGGTGAGTTGCCTGTTTCTGCATTGAAGATAGTGCTAAGGGCTCAGGAAGGGTTCCAGAGTTCATGTCAAGAACCAGCTGGGCAGGAATTCACCAGGACAGCGACTTGAACTGTTTAGTATTGTCAAAAACACCTAGGGATTTACCTGGCAACATTGGAACTAGAAATGTAATGGAAATGGCTTAGACAAATCTTTGATTTTAAGATCAGTTCTTTGTCTCTTATTGTGACCTTCTATCTGTCTCAGTAGCTTCCTTCGTGGGAGCTGTGTGTTTTTTGATCTTGTTCACTCAAGTTTTCTAATTCAGTAACTTCGCTGTGCTTTCAGGTAGAATAGCCAAAGCCTCTGCAGTGGGTATGTGTATTACCAGAGGGTTCATTACAAGAATGGACCGTACACTGGCCAGATTCTGCTTTCACATTCTGCCATCACTGCGTCACTCCAGATTGACAAAGGCTTCCCTGAGAGCAAAATCAGGGCCCACATCTTCCATGCCCAGTCTCAGAATGCCACATAAACTGGGTGTTTCCTTCAGACTCTTCCAGCACCCAAACAGAATAGCACTTTCTATAGAAGGACCCAAAGCCAAAAGTTAAACAGTAAGCGTGAAACCTTGGCTCCACTGAGATCACTCTAAGTCCACATGTAGGGACTTACATAACTGATGTCATTTACACCAGCCATGAGCCTCCAGTGACTTCAGCTGCAGTTTTCCTGTGGCCTCTGAGGACGAATGAGCTCATTTGGAGCAAAGAAGAACTGACAGGAGAGTTGCTGAAATCTCAAACTCACAGACTTAAAAATTCAAAACAATTAGGATAACCATTTTTTTCAGAGAGGGAGAGAGGTCTGTTCTCAGCACATCCTTGCATCTCTGGGATGGAGAGTTTGCCAAGCACCAAAAGGGCCAAAAGGCAGTAATAATAAAAGCATGTTTCTGGCTTAGGGGAAACCAGACAATGTTGGAAAACTCACTAGGAGGTCCAGGAACACACAATGTGTGTGTGGGGTGGGGGAGACTTGACGGAGTGATGCTCAGTATGCAGATCACAATGGCGTGGAGCCAGCATGAGTAAACCTTCCTGAAAATGACACACAGCTTTAACTTATTGCAGCCTGTTAGAAACCTGGAGATACTTTCCTGAGGCTGCTTCTCCCGGCTGTCAATTGCTGATGTTATCCGAAAGCTGTAGTGGAGTTGCTCATGGGAGGAGGGATGGTCTGGGGTAGGGGTGCGTGTCAGACTGTAATATTATGTGGACCACTCTAGCAGATTGTCTCTGACACCATCCCCCATCCAGACCATCCCCCTCCCGTGAGAAATCCCACTAAAACCTTCTGGTAAAATCAGCAACTGTCAATACGAAAAAGCAGCCTCAGGAAAGTAGGTATGGGTTTCTAAGGGACAGCAATACGTGAACAGGTGGGAAGCACTGTTGATGTGGATGGAGGGGTGTACATGGACAGATGAGAAGAGATGGGGGTTGTGGAATGTACACAGACAGGGAGGCAGTGCTGCCGTCTGTAGGGGGGCAGGCAGGGGTGCAATCCCAGGGTATACAGGGACAGGTGAGTAGCGCTGGGGGTTGTGGATGCTGAAATTAAATTTTACCTTATGATTGTTGGTCCAGTGCTGGAACTTTTCCTAGCCCTGAGTGCATTTGGGCTCAGGGGACCTTTTCCCTGATAAGCAACAAAACTGCAGTCTGGGTGTTTCCAGTTGCTGTAGTTCAGTGTTATTTACATAACTTCCAGCTATTGAATTCTGTTACCACTCTATATGGTAGCCTGAAAAGCATATTATTAAATATTTGTTCCCTGCGTATGTACTTACAGGCTGTTATCAAGTCACCCATTAACCATCTTTGTTAAATTAAATAGATTGAGCTCCTCAAGTCTATCAAAATAAGGCAGGTTTTCCAATCTTTTACTAACTCTTGTGACTCTTCTCTGAAACCTCTCCAGAGTATCACATTCATCTTTAACTGGGGACACCAGAACTGCACACAGGATTCCAGCAGCAGTCACACCAGTGCCAAATACCAAGGTAAAATGACTTCTCTACCTCTCCTTGAGATTCTCCTGGATACTGTCGCAGGATTACAGTCGCTTTTTTGGACACAGGGTCACAAGCATGGGAGCTCATGTTTAGCTAGTTTCCCCTTCATGCCCCCAATTCTTGTTCAGATTCATTGCACTTCCCATGAGAGTCCCCCATCGTGTTAGCATCGCCTGCATTCTTTGTTCCTACACGTAGGTATCTACATACCTATATTAGAACACACGTTGTTTGTTTCAACCTCGTTTACCAACCAATCCAGATTGCTCTGAGTCACTGACCTGTCCTCTTCATTATTTATGATCCCCCAGTTTCTATGTCATCTGCAAATTTAATCAATGTTCAGGCATGAGAAGGGTTAGCAGCTGCATTGCTGACCCATGTCTCTGCTTACACTTGTCAGTTAACACCTGTAACTTATGTCTCAGACAAAGCTGGGCGCCTGCAAGAAAGTGTCTCACCAAAAGAAACAAGGGAAGTAACAGAGGTGCAGGACTGTAGCCCTAAATACCAAGACCTATGTGTCCTTCATGCCTATTCTGTTTAGCACAAAGTCATAGTCCAGCAGGATAATGTCTATTTCCATAAGGTAACTTGGCTCCTATCCAATATAGCAATTCCATCCTGGACCAGACCTATGGTCCATATAGTCCTCTGTCTTACAATGGCAGCGTCAGGTGTTGCAGAACAAGGTGGAAGAAACCCAGTCATAGGTGGATGGGAGGAAAATCATCATGAGGGAATTGCCCTAATGTCTTATAGCTAGAGATTAGCTTTTACACTGAAACATGTGGGCCTATAGGCTTTCCAAACTATTTATTTAGCTGTAACAATTGTTACTGGATAGTCTCACTATTCATGGAAATGTCCAAACCATTCCTAATTCTTGCTTGCCTCATGGCCTCCACTACCTCTTGTGGCAAGGAGTTCTTCAGTCTAATTAGGCAGTGAGTGAAGAAATCATTTTGTTTTTATCTGTTCTGAATTTGCCACATTCCAGCTTGAATGAATATCTTCTTGATCTTGTGTTATGAGTCAGGGAGAACTGTCATAAATAGATAGCTAAGGGTTAATGTTTCTTTTACCTGTAAAGGGTTAACAAAGGGAACCAAACACCTGACCAGAGGACCAATCAGGAAAGTGGATTTTTCAAAGTCAGGGAGGGAATTTTTGGGGTCTGAGTCTTTTGTCTGTCTCTCAGCTATGAGAAGGTTCTTTCTATCTTCTAATCTTCTGTTTCCAAATTGTAAATACAGGTAGAAAAACAATATAGGCTTTTATGTTGTTTTGGTTGTATTTACATGTGTGTAGCTTGCTGGAATGTTTCAAATTGGATATCTTTTTGAATCAGACTGTTTATTCATATTTTTCTTATAAGCAATAGCCCTGTATTGTCACTTGATGCAGAGTTTATATTCTTATGTTTTTTTTCTTTCTTTTTATATAAAGTTTTCTTTTTAAGACTTGTTTGAGTTTTTCTCTCTGGGTAGGTTAAGGAACAAAGGGGAGGGGAGTTCTCTTTGTGTTAGATCTATGGAGGGTAAGCTCTGCAGCACCAGGGAATTTGTGGGAGGGGGAAGAGATAGAATCATTTCTGTTTCCTTGTATTTGGGGTTTGTCTCTTTGTGGAATAGAGGAGACATGCTTCTTGGTATTGTGATGTAAAGAGATTGCATCAGTACTCCCAGGTTAGCCCAGAGAGGAAAGTCTGGGTGGGAGAGAGAGGGGGAAGGTGTCATAAGTAGATAGGTAAGGGTTAATTTTCTTTTACCTCTAAAGGGTGAACAAAGGGGGGAACCAAACACCTGACCAGAGGACCAATCAGAGACCTGGATTTTTTTTAAGAGTCTGGGAAGGAACTGGAAACTCAGGGTCTTTTGTTTTCCTCGGCTGTGAGTAAACAAGCTTTTCTTCTAACTCCATCTTCTTTCAAATATTCTACTATCAAGTGTGAGTACAAAGGAAACAAAGTAATCGGCTGTGATGTGCTTTGATTTGTATTGACCTGAATGTTGATTTGCTGGACTGGTTTAGATTGGCTATTTTTTAAATCAGACTGGTTATTCCTATTTTCTGATAAGCCATATTCCCTGTATTGAATTTCTTAATGCAGAGTTTAGTATATGTAAGTTCTTTCTTTTTTTTATATATAAAGTTTCTTTTTAAAACTTGTGGGAGTTTCTTTTCCTAGTGAGGCAAAGGGGAGAGAAATTTCTGTGCCCGGGGTTCTGTCTACCTCTGTGTGACAGGCTAGGGGGAGGGGAGCCCATTCTCTGTGGTTTATTTTCCTATTGTCCCAGGTCGGAGACAAGCTACGGGAAAAAGGTTATAGGGGAAAGAGGGAGAATCAACTCTGTTCTCTTATGTTTGAGGTTTTTCTCTAGTTACTGCTTCGAGACAAAGGGAGGGGTGAATTTCTTTGTGTTAGCTGTGACTAGGTTTGAATGCATAGCCTCGAGGGAGGTAAATAGCTCTCTTGGTTTTGCATTCAAGGAGTTAAGTATAGCTTCGCCAAGGCTCACCCAGGGAAAAGGGGGGGAAGCTGGGGATGAGATAGGGAGACCCAGGGGTCTGGGTCTTGGGGGGGTCCCCCAGGGAAAGGTTGGGGTGACTCGGGGTAACCAGGAACCCTAAAAATCCTGATTGGTGGCAGCGATATCAGATCCAAGCTGGGTATAAGCTTGGGGGAGGTTCACAGTAAGCACCCAGATTTTGTACGCTAAAGTCCAGATATGGGAAAGACGTTTACCACAGAAGGGAAGTGGGTTATTTCCCTTTGGGATAAGACTCAGGGCTTCTGAGTCTTGGGGTCCCTCCAGGGAAGGTTTTGGGGAGACCAGAGGGGGCCAAAACCCTGGAATTTTTGGATGGTGGCAGCGAGATCAAAGCTAAGATGGTAAGTAAGCTTAGAAGGGTTCATGCGAGGCACCCACATTTCTGGACGCTAAGGTCCAGATTTGGGAGTTAGGCTTATGATAAGAACACATTCTCAATCTACTTTCCAGAAGTCAGTAATTTATACACTTTTCTCATATCCCCTCTTATTGATTTCCTTTCTAAGGTAAAAATACCAGTCCCCGTCCATATGAGACCCCAGCCGTTGATCATTCTCATTGCCCTTCCCTGGACCACTCTAATTCTGCAATATCCTATGTGAGAAGGATGCTCAGTACTATACAGAGGAGCCCAGAGGAGAGTAAAACATTGACTGACTGAGCTCATGACACGGTATTTTCTGTATGATTCCCCATCTCACTCCTCATGGATCCCAAGGTTTTCCTTAGTTTCTGTCCAGGCTTCAACTGGGAGCACGGCTTCACGGAACTGCGTACCATAAAGCCCATGTCCCCCTCCTTTGTTCAAACATTTAAATTAGAACCCTGTAAGCTGTTTGAGGAATTCAAGTTTCCCATCCAATGAGCATACACATTGCAGTTATTGACACTGAAGTACATCTGTCACCATGTTGACCATTCACCTGGCTTGGTTAGCTCCCTCTGAGGACTTCTCTGGACTTTCCTATGATCTACATAGTCTGGTGACATGTGTAAATATTTTCACCTCACTGCTCAACCTCATTTCAAGATCGTTAATACCTATATAATATTTACTGTATTATTTGTTATGAAGCGTGTGACCCCTTCACTGTGCTTCTCTCCTTTCGCAGACACCTGGAGCATTTCAGAGCCTGATTGACACATCAACCACCTCATGGCAGCCTTCAACCTCACCCTCTCTGACCCTTCAACATTCATCCTAACAGGCATCCCTGGCCTGGAAGCTGCCCACATCTGGATTTCCATCCCTTTCTCTACATTCTACATTATCAGCCTCTTGGGAAATTTCATGGTTCTATATGTTGTAGGGAAAGAAGAAACCCTGCACAAGCCGATGTACCTGCTGCTCTGCATGCTGGCACTCACAGACATCGCCATGTCGACTTCCGTCATGCCAAAGGCACTGTGTATATTTTGGTTCAATTTGAGAGGCATTACAGTGGGTGGCTGCCTCACCCAGTTGTTCTTCCTGCATGCGGGTGCTATGACACATTCAGCCGTGCTCGTGACAATGGCCTTTGATCGCTATGTTGCCATATGTAACCCTCTGCGGTACGCCACCATTCTCACCAATGCACGAATAGCTAAGCTAGGGCTTGTGGGTTTGACAAGAGCTGTTCTCTTAATTCTGCCGGTTCCCCTTCTCCTGAGCAGGCAGCCATTCTGTGCCAACCACTTTATCCCCCACACATACTGTAAGCACATGGCTGTGTCGAAAATGTCATGTGGGGACACCACACTCAACAGGACGTATGGCTTGGTGATAACATTTGTAGTCATTGGATTAGACCTGACGCTCATTGCTCTGTCTTACGGTCAGATCACCAGGGCCATCCTCAGAATCTCCTCTAAGAAAGCCTACCAGAAAGCCCTTAACACCTGCACAACCCACATCTGTGTGATGCTGACATCTTGTATTCCCTTCCTCTTCACGACTCTGACACACCGGTTCGGTCAAGGCATTGTTCCCCATGTTCACATCATCTTGGCTAACCTCTATTTCCTCCTTCCCTCCGTGCTCAACCCTATCATTTATGGGGTCAAAACCAAAGAGCTCCGTGACAAAGTGGGCAAATACACCTGCAGAATATGATATCTGGGACCACTAACTTTAAACCTGTGTGACAAAAGGGGGAAGATTAGCTCCTCCTTAATGAAGGGTGCTGTGTCCCAGTTTGGCTGATCTCAATATTGCGGAAGTTCACAGTATGAGACACTTAGCATCTTATCCCTCCATCACCAAGCACTGCTCTCTCCATTGCTGAGATCCCTGTCTCTGACCATCATCTGATCTCTTTCAACATCAACTCTCAGTCCCCATCCCCGCATGCCATGTCATGCAGCCTTTCTGCGACTTCCAAACAACCGGAAGACACTGCAGCTTTCTGACACAAGCTGGACTCTGCGTGAACAAGTTTCTTGATCTGTTCGATGATGAAGCTATATTTTCAGATAACCAAAGGCAAAGAAAGAAACTACAATGTGAGCTTCTTTATCATATGTGCAGTGGTCCAAAGAAGCAAATTTTCCTGATTTTTCTACTTCCAATCCTTCAGGGAGCCTGGAGGATAAACCAAATGTTTCTGTAGGAAAGTGGTAATTTGGAAATCTGCTGAAGGAATAGAAGAGATTCTACTAGTATTTGTTGGTGAGAGTAATGGAACTGAATATTTTTGAGAACTGGATTGCTTTGTTAAACTATGACATCAGTTTTAAGTCAAATAATTGACTGATTTTCACATTTGATAGTAGCATCACTTTTCAGCTGAAACTTTCAAAATGCACACTAGCTTTTCCCATCATCGAAGAAGTCAAACGTTGGTGTTGAGATTTAATGTTGGAGTTTGTGAAACAGATGAAACAGAGTTTACCACCAAACATCCAGGTGATTGAATAGCTTCCGCTGCTATGTGGTTGCACTTTGCTCAGCTCTTCAAGACATAAATTGGCAGAGATCTCATTTTTGCCATTGTTTGGTGGAGTCCTTAGACAGCTGAAGTAGCAGTGGAGACTTTTGCCTATGGTTCTCTGGCCTCATGCTCAGGATAACCAAATTGAGCAGTTTTGGGTTGGGTCAAAGGCATGTATGTCACTGAGTACAAAGATTTTAGTGAACTTGTCTCATTTGCTCTTTCATTGCTGTCGCTACCTTTTAGCAACGCTGCAGCTGAAAGAGAGTTTTCTCAGAGGAACTTGATAAAAACAAAACTGCACAACAAGATGCAAGAGGAACTTTTAGAAAATATTCTTCTTGCTAGTACGTATATGGAATGACACTAAACCTATTGTGAACAGTTTACAGCAACAAAAGAAATGATTGTACTGGTGTCGTAGCTTTCCTACTCAGATCTGAACCTTAGAGTTCAGAAAAAGAGATGCTAGCATGAAACCTCCAAGCTTAATTACCAGCTTAGATCTGATAGCGCTGCCACCAGCCAGGAATTCCAGTGCCTGGCTCACTCTGGTCTCCCCAAAACCTTCCCTGGGGGACCCCAAGACTCAGATGCCCCGAGTCTCACAACAAAGGGAAACAACCCCCTCCCAATGTCTCCTCGTTACTTCCTCCCTGGATGACTCTGGAAGATCACCCTGTGTCAATTCCTCCCACCAATTCCCTGGTGAGCTGCAGACTCAGTCTCCTTGAGCCCCAACTAGAAAAAAAAATCCAACAAGTTTTAAAAAGAAAGCTTTATATATAAAGAAAGAAAAAGACAAAAATGGTCTCTTTATCAAGGTGACAATATACAGGGTTATTGGCGTAAAAGAAAAAAAATGAATAAACAGCTTTATCCAAAAAGAAATACAATTTAAAACATTCCAGCGAACCACACACATGTATATACAAAAAAAACAATATAAGCCTATTGTCTTTCTACCTTTGTACTTACAACTTGGAAACAGAAGATTAGAAAGCCTGGAGATAGAGTGATTCCCTCAGAGACTAGAGAGGAACAGAACAGACAAAGAACACACACCCAAAACTTCCCTCCCTTGAGATTTGAAAAATCTTGTTTCCTGATTGGTCCTCTGGTCAGGTGTTTGGTTCCCTTTGTTAACCCTTTACAGGTAAAAGAAACATTAACCGTTAGCTATCTGTTTATGACAACTGGTCACTGCTGATGTAGGACCCTCAGCAGAAGCATTCTACTTTTGATGTAGACAGTGAGGATGAAATATTGCCATTTAGAGACAAAACAGCAATAAATTAATTTAACACAAAATATGGGCATTGACTGCTATCATTAAAAACATTTAGACATATATAATATACTAATGTTATTTTTGTTTTGACACTACATATGTTTTGGGCTTCTTTGGGGCTATTTTTTACACCCTCATTTGCCATTTTTTGTTTAAAACATCTGCCAACCCTCAATCAGGATACAAGTACCAGTACTGGGGTTTTGAATATGAATTTGATTTTCATCTCATAGCTTCAACTCCTGCTGGGGCTTGCAGCTTTTTTTTTTTTTTAAATCAAAATCTGTACTAGGTATCTAAAAAAATATTTCATTTGTTACTTGATGAACAGACCACTGTGTTAATAAAAAAACATCCCTTTGTTTCAATAAATAGATTGGACTATTTTGGGATTCTTCTTTAAGTGACTTTGGGCTATTAATTCATTAGACGTCTAGCAACCAGCCTGGGCCAGAGAAGCAGCCCAGAAGAGTCAGAGCTGGGCTGGAGGCAGAGCAGCAGTGCTGAGGAAGAGCTGAAGGGCTGCAGCAGACAAGGGACGGGAGCTGGGACAGCAGAGACCCACTGCTTCTACGAGGAGTCAGAGTTGAGCTACAGCATGGAGCTGCGGGGACAGAGCCAGGATAGTGGATGCCGGACCTACCACAAATAACATAGCACCCAAGCTCAATAAGCAGCTGAGGAGATCAAAGTGGGCCAATGGACAGAGGGCCTAGCACTGGGAGATGCTGCTATACAGGAGGGCTTTGAAGGCTGGACTCAGAAGGTGGGACATGAACCCAATGGGAAGGCAGATGCTGGGCACAAAAGTCCTGGCATCTAGACCCTGAGGGACCATGGCCACAGCCAGAGCAGGTGTCTTTCCTATGGTATCACCACAATGGAGCCAGAGCTGGGAGGGAGACCTGGCACGTGAACTTTTTTAACATCCCAGAAACAGCCATTTGTGGGGTTTCCCAAGCCCACAAATGGGTTCTTTGTTTCCCTTAACTTCTCCATTTGTTCCTTGTTTTTCTTACAACTGCTGTTTAATAAATTGCATGTGGTTTTAACGTCATGCAGAGATCAGCGGGTCAGGGGAGTGGCTGTTGCAGAAAGACCACCCAGAGTGGGGACACTCTAGCCCCTGTCCTAAATGATCACAGTAGGACTGGGGGTCAACCCCAGGCCAGCTTTTGACATGACTGGTCCAGGTGATGTCCCAGAGGGACATACTGAAGAGGCAAGAGGGCATGGTTTGATACCGCCTGTGTGACCTCAGCTGCCGAGCAAGAGCCACTGGGCTTAAGGAGGCAGCCAGCCAGCCAGCCAGGTGAGAGACATGCATCAGCAGACCCAAGCAGCAGCTTGACCAGGCAAGCACTCAGCCAGGTAACTCTTGCAGTGGGAGTAGGGTTGTCCAGGACTCCCCAATCTCCAGGGACAGAGGGCCCCCCTCCATAGAATGGGGTCTGGGCTGCAAGAGGCTCCTGTACTGATGTCTGAGATGGTTGGTTGAGGTTGCAGAGGTGGGGGAGGAGGAAATGGGGCACATGTGCTACCAGCTTTGTGTCCCGGCTGGGGCCTTGGTGCCTCCCTGCTATCTAGGTTGTGCTGAGGGTTGTCATGCACTGTCATCCCCTAAGAGCCGACGCTTGCCCAGGAAAGGGCTTGCTCTTCCCCTGGCACTCCTGGCAGGTAGAGAAGCACACCCTTGGTTCCTCACAAGTAAGAACTACACTAACCAGGGGTGCTGCAGACTGCTCCCATCCCTAGCTTGCAGACAAGTAACACATGGAGGGGAACCACAAGGTCAGAGAGCCCCTCCCCCAGTTTTCTGCAAGGGTTTGGGTGCTGCCCCCCACCCTGCATGGTACCTGCAGGGTTTGTCTGATGAGGCCCCCTCCCGCATTCCACCTGCCCATAGCACTTACTGGAGCTGGGAACTGAGAGAGGCAAACAGCAGCATATGCACCAAGTAGCTGGGAGCTGCAGGGAGGGGCTGCTGGAAGAGGCTGCTGCTTTAGCTCCCCAGGAAGACATAAGGGAGGAAGAGCTGCTTTCTCATAGGGGAACTGAGGGTAAGGAGGAGGCTGCCAGGGGAGAGGGAACATGACTTGAGCTGTTGGGAGTGGGACCTTTAAATTCCCCCACACACAAACACACTATCAGTAGATAAGGGTTCTCTCTGCTCCCCTGACTCAGAAGCTTCACTTTCTTGGTCCCAGGGGCTGTCTCCCCAAAGTCAGCACAGGAGATAAATGGGCGTGAGATCAGTACCCCATGAGCCTCCCCCACTCAACTGAACAGGAGTGGAAACGGGAGCCACAGTGTGAAGGGAGAAGCATGCTCACTCCGCGTGCTGTGCCCTGTCCTATGGATGTTCCCAGCACAGTGGTTCTGGAGTTTTTATGTCAGATTAGCCGTTAAGTAGATTGTGCCTGCCTGCTATGACTGGCTTGAAACCCATCTCCCTTTCTTTCAATCCCTGATCGCCTATCCCCACCCTCAGGCTTTCTGTTTGTAACTGCTTCTGTTTCCATCAGTTCCACTTAAATGAATACTGAAGTTCCTGAGGCAAGGCTTTGGCTACGCTGTTGGACAAAGCACTGTGCACATTTCTATATTCCATCAAGAATAATTAAACTCCTTCCTTTTCACCCATCTCTGATTTAATCCCATATTCTGCATCCTCTCGAAGTCACTGGGGTTCCTGCTGTTAGTGTGAGGACAATGTGGCACCGTGACTTCAAGGTTTCAGGACTTTAAACTAGGAGATAACTCTGGTGGGGATAGGCTCTGCCTTTCTCTCCACAGAGATGTTTCAATCCTGCTGCTCTAATGGCTTATCAACCGGTTTGGAAGAATTCAGTTATTAGTCTTTTTATAACTGATGGGTAATATCAACAACTTATTTTTAAGATTTGTTTGTATTTTTATAATTTTTAATTTTCACAGTTGTGGGAAGTTATCGAGGGAGATCAGATAATTTTTTAATCACAGTAGAAGTTGTGATTCAAAGAGTTCAGGCTTTAAAGCTGTTAAAACAAATATGTAACAGTGTGTGACAAGTATCTTGCAACTTAGTGGTTGTTTGGATTTTTTGGTATTTCAGGAAACTTGGAAGGAAACAAAATGTCACCAGAAGATGCCTGGTATTCAGAATAGGAAACAAAAAGCTGAGGTAATGAGTGCAATGAAGAAGGGTGCAGATACAATGAAAAAATACTTGAAATCTGTCAATGGCAACCCATGCACTCATCGTGAAATGGTCACAATGGATACATCAAAGAAGAAATGCATAGATGATCCACAATTGAAAATTCAAGAATTCTTGCAAATGAATCAGAGAGACCCAAACAAAACAGAAATTCTTTATCTAGACCAGAATAATTCTGATTCCAGTAGTGATAGAGATGAAATTATTCTCATTATTGGCCTTGGTGATGCTATTTCTGATCCTGCATTATGGCCCAATTTAATGCCCAAAATTCAAGATCTCTCGTGACCAACAGGACATCAGAAGTAAAGGACATGGATTTTCCTCTGGATAAGCAGAATCACCATTTTTATATGATGTTTTTATACAGAAAGCTTGAAAATGGCACAGTTCTTATGCAGCACTGGCTCCATTACTCACATCCCACCGACAAGGTTTTCTGTTTCTGCTGCAAGCTCTTCTGCTTCAATCCGAAATCATCCTAGCATTTGAATGGTCAAATGATTGGTAGCATATGTCTCAGATTCTCGTGTGTCATGAAAAGTCGCATAGTCATTTCAATTGCTTCCAAATATGGGCTGAAGCAGAGTAAAGGATAAAACAGGATAATTGCATTGATGTGGAGCTTCAACGTGTGATTAAACAAGAGACAAAACAATGGGAGAACATTAAAAGAGACTCATGACAATAACACTTTATCTTTCTAATGTAACATGGCTTTCCAAGGCTCTTCTGCTGGGATCTTCACAGTGAACAATGGGAACTTCTTGAGTTTGGTAGAGTTTCTAGGAATGTACAGCAGAGTAATGAAGGGACATTTGCAACGCATACCTTCCAGGGAGTTCTCAGATCACTGTTGTGAAAAAAGAATCGAGACTGAGATAACTGAATTATTGTTGAAGAAAGTCCTGCAAGATATTATTAAAAGCTTAAGGTGTTGCAAGTACTACTCTGTCATATTGGACTGTACTTCAGTTGTGAGCCTTTCTGAAAAGATGTCTTTCACTGTTAGTTTTCTTGACACTTCGGATGGCAAAGTGACAATTCAAGAGCACTGTACTGGTTTTAAAACAGTGTACCAGTCCACAGGGGAAGGACTAGCTGATACTATATTCATTGCTCTGAAGGAATGTGCCATAAATATCCAAGACTGCCAGGGCCAGGATTATGACAACGGTGCAAAGGTGAAAGAGAAAAGACAAGGGTGTAGAGGCAAGAATCTTTAATGAAAACCCAAGAGCATTTTTCATTCCATGTGGATGTTGCTTGTTCAATCTTGTGGTGGGGGATGTCGCGACATCTTCAACAGAGTCCACGTTCCCCTTTGGCATTCTTCAAAAGATCTACGTTCTGTTCTCTGTCTCTGTTCATCATTGGAAGATTCTTATGGATCATGTAGCCCCACCCACACTCTGCCTTTTCCCATCCCTGCTGTGCCCTCCGCTCAGGTCTGTGTCCCCCACCACTTCCCTCTGAGTCACTCCTGTCCTCCATAGAGAGGTCCCCACAGCTTGAGCACACTGAGTTTCTCTCTTCCTCCACCCCTTTCCCATGTGACCCCGCTATCCACCACTCGCTCTGCCCTCTACCCCTGCCAACGAGGCCCCCACCACTGTTTGCTTGCCAGTGAAAAACCGCATCGCATTTAAAAGTGGCCCTGGCCCCCAAGTTCCAGCCCCCTTAGCTGAGTTGCTCCAGAATCAGCAGGGACAGCAGCAGACGAAGTCCCATAGCTGGGCCAGGCAGAGGAGCCAGAAATGAACCAAAGAGCAGAGGCATGCAAATGCCATAGGTGATTAAGTGGTACAAAGGAGAGAAAGTGAACTAGGGACACAAGAATACACAAAGTTGTGTCTCAACCTTCCTCATTCACGTGGGAATATGACAAGACATTTTCATTTTTAGAGTACAGCAAGCAGGCATATGCAGTATTCTGCTTTTCTGGCAGACAGTTTTCCAGCGGGTTGAGAGACCCTGCATTCACCAAAAAACAGAGTAAAGGACAGAAAAAAATACAGGGAAAACGCTTCAGAAACAGATCCTATCTGCCATACACAAGCAGTGATCTGAAATTCGGCATTTTTTCAAACACTCAAAAGAAGTGGGCTCTGTAATGGCACAGTTGTCATATTCTCACAAGATGGTGTTACATGAAATCAGAGACAATTCTGCAAGGATCACCAATGTACTGCATTAACTGGCAAACCAAGGACTTGCATTGCAGGGGCAGGATGAGAAAGAAGCACCAGGAAACTGTCCAAACTTTCTGGAATTATGCACTTGGATTTGAAAGTATGATGAAGCATTTACAAAAAAGAAAACAAAACAAAAAAAGAGAGTGGTTCTTTCAATCTCACAAGCCACTCAACTCAAAATGAGCTTTAACGAATTGCTGCTGCTATTGTGAAAAGCACAATCATTCAGCAAGTTCAGAAGAATGGGTTTCATTCTGTTCTTGTTGACAAAGCATGCAATTTTAAACAAGAAGAAATCACATTCTGTGTGAGATACACAGAAAATCTGGAAATATAGGAACGATTACTATGATTTATTGATTTTTCCGAGTGAGAGGATGCTGGCACCATCTATCACAACAGTAAACAGTTCTTACAAGCATCAGGGACTGCAAACTTGCTGGTTGTAGCATAGTGTTATTAAGGGGCCACTGTCACGGCAGGGTCATGAAAGTGGAGTACAGCAAAATATGTTGCGAGATCACCCCACTGCTATGCATATACACTGTGTGATGGGTTGGATCACAGAAAGCCCCTTGGGAACTGCCAACAGATATGCTGGGACTACCTCTAAGCCATTTTTCCTGCCAATGTGGGACTCCAGAATCTTGCCTGCTCGAGGCAGTCACACTAGCCTGCTTCAAACCCAGATCCAGGTCTGAACAACATCCTCCAAACTGCAGGCTTAACTGAAAACAGCTTAAGATGTGTTCCTGTATCCAACACTCAGATGTCCATCTCCCAACGGGACTTGGTGAGTGGCAGTGGAGGGGACATGGGGGAAATGGGGAGTGTGTCCATTTTAATAATAAATAAATAAATGGACACAAATCAGACGTCAAGAATTATAAAGTTCAAAATCCAGTTGGAGAACCCTTCAACCTCCCTGGTCACTCAAATACAGACCTCAAAGTCGCAATACTCCAACAAGTGTGAGAGGAGTAGCCGTGTTAGTCTGGATCTGTAAAAAGCGACAAAGGGTTCTGTGGCACCTTATGGACTAACAGACGTGTTGGAGCGTGAGCTCTCCTGGATGAATATCCATTTAGTCAGACACATGAATACGCCAACAAAAAGCTTCAAAAACAGACTCCAGTGAGAAACTGCAGAATTGGAAGTAATTTGCAAACTGGACAGTGACAGTGACTTTTCAGAGGCCAATGGACTGTGTATTAGAACTACCTGTGTGGTACGCAGAGATACGCTGCTATGATCAACTGAAAATAGTTTTTGGCCCCGTGTCTCATGGCAGCATCCCCCCCCACCCCCCACAGTGCAGATGGCAGTACATTACACAAAGGAAAAAAAAAGTCGTCATGAATTGCTAGTCTGAACAGATTGCAAGACTGACTTTGCCCTAACAATCTGATCCCCTGGTGTTAGGCTGAAGAGTCTGCAAGACTAAGTTTCCCCTGAGAATCTGAGCCCTGGAAATCGGCAAATCATTTCATTCCCATGGGAGGCTCTTAAGCTGTAGTTCAGCAGGATCTATTTTCTGCTTTTCCTGCTGCTCACAAATCCGAAGGAATTGTCAGGGAGTCCTGGCCAACCTGAAAATCCTCAGGGACTATTCAGGGGAATCATAAAGGTTGCTGTACAGCACGCTGAGTGTCAGATGTCTGAGGTTCATATGCTGATTCTCTGGGCTCTGCCTTCCTGTTGCAGCATGGAGATTTCCTCTCTGGGCTGAGTGAGATTTCGGTGAGTTGCCTCTTTCTGCATTAAAGTTAGTGGTAAGGGCTCAGGAAGGGCTTGAGGGTTCAAATCAAGAACCATCTGGGCAGGAATTCACCAGGACATAGACTTGAACTGTTTAGTATTGTCAGTAACACAAAGGGATTTACCTGATAAAATTGGAACTACAAATGTATTGGAAATAATTTAGACAAAAAATTGTTTTTTAAGATCAGTTCTTTGTCGCTTACTGTGTCCTTCTATGTGTCTCAGTAGCTTCCTTTCTGGGGGGCTGTGTGATTTTTCCTCTGGTTCGCTCAATTTTTCCAATTAAGTAACCTCACTGCCCTTTTACAAAGTTCAGCCAAAGCCTCTGCTGCTGGTGTCTGTGTTACCACAGGGTTCACAGCAAGAATGGGTCACACGCTGGCCAGATTTTCCTCTCACATTCTGCTTCACTGGGTCACTCCAGATTGACACTGGTCTCCCTGTGTTTTGAAATCCCCAGCTTTAATGACCAGTCTCAGAACAACTCATAAATGGGGGGTTTCCTTCAGACTCTTTCAGCACCTAAAAGAAAAGCACTTTCAGTAGCAGGTCCTGAAGCCCTGATTTTCACAGCTCGGAGCCAAAAGTTAAACACTAATGCTGAATTCAATCTTCGTCTCTCTGAGATCAATGGCAAAACTTTGAATATGACCAGGAGTTCACCTTAAATCAACATGTAGGGACTTAAATAAATGGCGTGATTCACACTGGCCATGAGCCTCTAGTGAGGACAGGTGAGCTAATTTGGAGCAAAAAGAACTGACTGTATGTGACACTCTGTACCTCGGGGGAACATCCTACACCCCAATGTTCATCATATTCATAGGGGAACATCACATTGCAGAGTTGCTGAAATCAGAAACTCACAGGCTTATAGCTTTAAAACAATTAGGAAACATTTTTTTTTTTTTGGATGGGAGAAGGGTCTGCTCTCTCTGTGCCCCTGCATCTCTGATTCTGGAGAGCATGAGAACTATCAAAAGGCAGAAAAAATAGAATCACGTTTCTGGCTTAGAGGAAACCAGGCAGTGTTGGAAATCTTGCTGGGGGATGACCAGGATTGCAGTGTGTGTATGTCTGCGGGAGAGACATGCCGTTTCCAGATCACAGTGGCACAGAGTTCTGAAACTGGGCAAAATAGGGAATGGACATCCTGCCTAATGCGCAGACCGAAGAGGTGTAACGAGGCCTCCTGGGGTGGGGGGTGGATCACACTGTAGCAGACTGTCTCTGACACCTTCCCCCACCCGGACCATCCCTTCTCCATTGGGCAACCCCACCACAACCTCATGGCAATGTCAGCAACTGCCAACATGGAAAAGCAGCCACAGGAAGGGGTGTCTGGGTTTCTAATGGGCTGCAATATATTAAAGCTTTGTGTCATTTTGAGGAAGAGTTACTCATGGAAACAGACATTATCGTGCAGGGTTATGATTTTGTGCTCATTTTGAGGAAGAGTTACTCCTTCCCCCAAAGGCTAAGTTGTTGCTGCCGGAGTTCCCTTCCTCCCAGAAAGGCTGCTCAGTCTGATCTCCCCCTTTTCCCCAGTGCAGGCAGACACTGAGTTTGGCCTAGTCTGAGGAGATATTTCTGTGGCTGTTGCTGGGGGGTCTGGTTTTGCTCCTGGGTGAGGGGTATCACTGTGTGGCAGGGTTAGACGTTCTGGGGGTGGGGGATCTACATGGACAAGTGGCCAGCACTGGAGGCTGTGGGGCAGGGAGTGCCATGGACAGGTGGGCAGTGCTGCTAAATTATTTTTTTTCTTTGTGATTATTGGCCCAAGGCTAGCGCTGGGATCTTTCCTGGCCCCGAGTGTGTTTGTGTGGGCCTCATTGTCCCTTTGCCCTGGCAAGTCACAGAACTGCAGCCTGGATGTCACAACCTTTACTCAGTTTAGTTTCCAGTTGTTTTTGTTATGTAACTTCAGGCATTTCACCGTGGAAAGAACCATTGATCTTTGTGTGACACTGCACCCATATTCTTCACAATAATGTTATTATGATATCCTTATACTGTAATTCAGATACTTTTTAGGCAAGATGGTCATGTAAGATGTCATCGGAAAATTTATGATTTTCTGAACATGATTATCCCATTTCTGTACCTGGCCTCCCATGGACCTGGAGGGGAGGACCCCTCACTGAGTCAAGGTGGGCAGAGCCAGGCCATGCTCACCCCTCTCACCAAAAGTCAGTGGGTGGGACAGGCAGTATAAAAGTTGGGGCTGGAAGTTTGAGAGCTGGGACACTGAGGACCTGAGAACTCATACTCTGACCACAGAGGAGTTGCCAGGGCTACCACAGTTGCCAGGACTACCACAGGCCTTCTACCCTGGTGACCTGGACAAACCTCTACAGTACCAGGCACACCTTGGGGAGGGGGAGTTACGAAGTGGTGCAGGGGCAGCTGACCCTAGTCTGGCTGTGGCACTGCCTGCATTTACATCAGTGTGTTGTGGTCAGGATCCCTGCTGATCCACTCTTAGGGCCCTGGGACGGGGCACAGTGGAGTGGATGGGCCTGCACCACCTCTGCCACTGGGGAGCCGTTTCCCCTCTCTAAGACAAGAAGCCAGTGTTTGTCGGCCACCCATCAGAGCTAGGATGCCTGAATTAAGGGCCAGCATTCCCTGTATTTGCTGCTCAGCCCTGGACATGGACCCGAGCTATAGATCCATTGCCCCATCCTGCCTGAGGGTCTGGGTTACCTAACTTCCTTTGCAGCTCAACCCTGACCTCAGGCCCGACCCCTTGACTCCTGTGGCCTCGCTCTGCCTGAGGGCCTGGGCTATTTAACAGTGTTTGTTGCTGGCTCCCTTGACTACAGTCCTGAGCTAGAGACTCACTGCACTGCTAATTCCCCACAACAGGTAATGCTCAGAGACAGTGAGGTGGACTGGTCTTCCACGGACTCGGAGGAGGAGGAACCCCACCACCGGACCACTACAACTATGTATCTGTAGTTACACCTGCGTAACACCCAATAGGCAAGATGCTTTCAATCCAGATAGCTGGTTGGGAAGGACCTATTCAATGCGATGAGCCATTGGGGAAAATAAAAACTGATCTCCTACCTGGTGAGGCTTCCTGAGGACACTCCAGACAGCCTGTACATAAGGCTAAGATTTAGTCATGGGCTTTTTTAGTAAAAGTCATGGACAGGTCACGGGCAATAACCCAAAATTCACAGCCCCGTGACCTGTCCATGGCTTGTACTAGATGCCCCTGACTAAATGTTTGGTGTACTGGGGGGCTCCAGAGGCACAGCTGCTGCTCTGGAGAGGGGCCTCCAAGGCGTCCACCGGTGCTGGGAAGCCCCTCTGAGGTGCCCGCTGGTGCTCTGAGGGTGGTGTGACCTGGACCACAGCAGCCACTTCTGGCAGGGGGCAGCCTTGGACCTCCTTATTGCTGTTCGTGGGTGATGGCGCAGGATGTCCACTGTTACCAGGGGAACGGGATGATGTACTTGGCCTCAGTGCTACCTGAGCTGCTCTGGTGGCACTGGGGTCAGTCACACCTGCTGGCATCAGAATTCATGGATGTCCCAGAAAATCATGGAATTTGTGAATTCTGTGAAATCTGGGACAGACTTACACCATTGCTTTTAAGTAATGGATGCTATGACACTACAAGGGCATGTGACCAAGCCACATAATTCTGGATTCCATCTTGGGTAATCTGTACTTTTCTAACAAACTGGTCTTGGAACCAAGTTTTGAAACAAAGGGTTCCTGCCATACGCTAAAGCTAACCTGTATATGGAAACCTGAGAAACCTAAGCTGCAAAGCACATGGAGCCTGTGCCTTGGCATTCTTCCACATTGCATATATCATCAATCAGGGAGAGAAACTGCTAATTCATAGTATCAAAGGGGCAGCCCTGTTAGTCTGTATCCACAAACCGGCGAGGAGTCCAGTTGCATCTGAGGAAGTGGGTTTTTTTTCTCCACAAAAGCTTATGCCTAAATAAATCCGGAAGTCTTTAAGGTGCCACTAGACTCCCTGTTGCTTTCGCTAATTCATAGACAATCTAACTAGTGTGTTAAGATTGGTTTTCATTTTTTTTATTTGCTAGGTAATCTACTTTGACCTGTTTGCTTTCTCTTATAATTACCTAAAAACAGGACTGTCAAGTGATTAAAAAATAATGGTTATTAATCGTACGATTAAAAAAATATTGAGATTAATTGCACTGTTAAAGAATAATAGAATTCCATTTATTTAAATATTTTGGATGTTTTCTAGATTTTAAAATATATTGATTTCAATTACAACACAGAATATGAAGTGTGCACCTCGTACTTTGTATTTATTTTTGATTATACTTACTTGCAATGTAAAAAAAAATCAACAAAGAAATAGTATTTTTTAATTCACCTAGTACAAGTACTGTAGTGCAATCTCTTTATCATGAAACTGGAATTTAAAAATGCAGAATTATGTACAAAAAATGCATTCAAAAATAAAACAATGTAAAACTTTAGCACCTACAAGTCCATTCATCCTATATCTTGTTCAGTCAATTGTTCAGACAAAGAAGTTTGTTTACATTTGCAGGACGCAGCGCTGCCCACTTCTTGTTTACAATGTTACCTGCAAGTGAGAGCAGGCATTCTCATGGCACTGTTGTAGTCAGAATCCCAAGATATTTAAGTGCCAGATGCGCTAAAGATTCACATGTCCTGTCATGCTTCCACATTAGAGTGTTGATCTTTTAAGAGTTTTGAAATTATGCTCCACACCTCGTCCCTCTCAGATTTTGGAAGGCATGTCATATTCTTAAACCTTGGGCGGAGTGCTGTAGCTATCTTAAGAAATCTCACATTGGTGCCTTCTTTGTGTTTTCTCAAATCTGCAATGAAAGCATTCTTAAAATGAACAATATGTGCTAGGTCATCATCTGAGACTGCTATAACACGGAATATGTTCCAGAATGCAGGTAAAACAGAGAAGGGGACATACAATTTTCCCCAAAAGAGTTCAATCACAAATTTAATTAACACTTTTTTTAATGAGTATTATCAACATGGAAGACATCCTCTGAAATGGTGGCTGAAGCATGAAGGGACATACAGATATTTAGTATATCTGGCACGTAAATACCTTGCAATGCTGGGTACAAAAGTGCCATACAAATGCCTGTTCTCACTTTCAGGTGAAATTGTAAACAAGAAGACAGCAGCATTCTCTCCTGTAAATGTAAACAAACCTGTTTGTCTTAGCAATTGGCTGAACAAGAAGTAGGACTGAGTGGACTTGCAGGCTCTGAAGATTTATATGGTTTTGTTTCTGAATGCAGTTGTGTAACACAATTCTATTACTTTTGTTTATCATTTTTACAGTGCAAATATTTGTAATAAAATAATATACACTTAGATTTCAAGTACAACACCAAATACAATCTATATGAACGTGTAGAAAAACATCCAAAATATTTGTACATTTCAATTGGTATTCTACTGTTTAGTAGTGTGATTAAAACTGTGATTAATCATGATTAATTTTTTGAGCTAATCGCGTGAGTTAACTGTGATTAATTGAGATCCCTAGTTAAATCTATCTTTTTTAGTCAATAAACTTGTTTTATATTTTCATTCAAGACCAATATGCCTTTAACTGAAGTGTCTGTGGGAAAAATCTCAGGTTGGCTACCATGAGTGTGCATTGTCCTCCACTCATTGAAGGAGAGGAGAACTGGGTAACAAATTCATATTGGTTGGAGTTTGGACCAGGGCAGGACAGTACAGACCTGGGGTCTTGCACTGGGGAGATGGTGGTTATTTTGGCTCTAGACTCTGTTGTTGGTTCATGCAGTGGCTGGTCAGAAAGCCTTCATGTAACAGCAGCTGGGAGTGTTCACTCTTGTGTGAATGATGGTGGAGATGTAGGACCCTGAGCTGGTCTGCAGCATGTCACAGCAGCACACTGAGAGAGGAAGCCCAGGCTAGTGAATCATAACACTCAGTTGAACCTCAATTTCAGGTATCTATGTGGGGGGAACCCATCATGATTTGCCCCTCAGCTGCTTAAATTGACCAAAACACTCTGACCCCCTGTCCATACTCTCCTTCCCCATCGCAGGCTGTCCCGGTTCCAACAGCACACTGGGCACCAGTGTCTTCTCCAAGCTCCCCAGTCATCCCTGACTCCTGCATCCTCTGAGATGACAACTTTTCCTCTGCAGGGGGTGAGGGGCCTCCCATCACACCTGCTCCCTTGGCAGGGGGTAATCAGTGACTGTGACTCACCAGTGAGAAATCTCCCACATAAGTGACATCTAAGTTCATTTGCCATCATGCTGCCCATTCACCTGGCTTGGTTAGATCCCTCTGAGGGCTTCTCTGGACTTGACTATGACCTACATAATCTGATGCCATGTGTCAATGTTGCCACCTCACTGCTCAACCCCCTTTCTTGATTGTTAATAAGTATAAAATAATTACGGTACTATTTGTTATAAAGTATGTAAACTCCACCCACTCCAGCTGTGCTTCTGTCTCTTCATAGGCACCTTGAGAATTTCTGAGTCTGATAGACGCATCAACCACCTCATGGCAGCTTTGAACTTCACCCCCTCTGGCCCTTCAACATTTCTTCTAATGGGCATTCCTGACCTGGAATCTGCCCATGTCTGGATTTCTAGCCCTTTCGCGACATTCTGCATTATTGGCCTGTTGGGAAATTTCATGATTTTGTTTGGTGTAGGGAATGAGAAGACTCTGCACAAGCCAATGTACCTGCTGCTATGTATGCTGGCACTCACAGGCATTAGCATGTCTACCTGTGTCATGCCGAAGACACTGTTGATATTTTGGTTCAAAGTGAAAGATATTATAGTGGATGGCTGCCTCGCCCAAATGTTCTTTTTTCAAGCGATTTCTATTATGCACTCAGGTATCCTTGTCACAATGGCCTTTGATCACTACGTTGAAATATGTAACCCTCTGAGATACACTACCATCCTCACCAATGTACGAATAGCTAAGCTAGGGCTTGTGGGTATGATAAGAGCTGTTCTTTTCATGCTTCCTCCTCCCCTGTTCCTGAGCAGGCAGCCATTCTGTGCCAACCGCATTATCCCCCACACATACTGCGACCATATGGCTGTGGAAAAATGTCGTGTGGGGACATCACAGTAAACAGGATGTACGGCTTGGTGTTGGCCTTTGTTGTCATTGGGTTAGACCTGACATTCATTGCTTTGTCCTATGGTCTTATCATCAGGGCCCTCCTCAGAATCTCCTCCAAGAAAGCCTACCAGAAAGCCTTCAGCACCTGCATAGCCCACATCTTTGTGATACTGATGTCTTATCCTTTTGGCCTCTTCTCCATTCTGACACACCGGTTCAGTCATGGCATCGCTGCCCATGTTCACATCATCATAGCCAACCTCTATTTCGTCACTCCCCCCATGCTCAACCCAATTGTTTACGGGGTTTATACCAAAGAACTTCGTGACAAAGTGGGTAAATATATCTGCAGAATGTGATTGCCTGGTGCCACTGATTTCAAACTTGTGTGACAAGAGGGAGAAAGTACATCTCCTCATTTATCAAGGGTCCTCTGTCACAGTTTGGCTGAGCTCAGCATTGTGGAAGTTCACAGTCTGAGAAGTTCCTCACACCTAAACTCTTATCCTTCCGTCTCCAAGCACTGTTCTTTCCGTTGCTGAGTTCCCCTTCTCTCACCATCACCTTTCATTATTACCTATCAGTCACCAACACCACACACCCTGTCACTCAGCTTTTCCATAACTCCTAGACTACTAGAATATAATGCAGCTTTCTGATGTAAGGTGGCTTTCCATTATTCCCTGTGTTAGCCGAACTAAAGCTACGCTTTATGAAAGCCAAAGATAAAGAAAGCAACTACAATGCTGAATTTCTTTATCATATGTACAGTGATCTGGTGAATAAAATTTACCTGATTTTTCTACATCCAATCTTTCAGAAAGCCTGGGATATAAACCAAAGGTTTCCATTGGAAAGTGCTAATACAGGAAAGCTGCTGCAGGAATTGAGGCCATTCTACAAGAGCTTATTGGTGAGAGTTGTATAATTGTGTGTTTTTGAGAACTGGACTGTGTTACCTTGGTATTGAGGGCTGTGTACCCCAGAATGTGATCAAGTCAATTGCAAACATATGAAGTGCACTCAGGCACTATGAATTCATAAAAGAGAATATAGAATCATAGAATCATAAACTATTAGAGTTGGAAGAGGAGGTCATATAGTCCACCCCCACCCCCCTAGTCCAACATCATATCGTTTAGGGTTAATTAGAAAGCAGGCTTTTAGATGCAAATTCAAAATCTCGCTGGCAGTTTCTGGTAATCAGAATGGGAGGAGTGGACAGACAAGTAAATAATGGAGAATGAAAGAAGATAAGTGAATGAAAACCTGGAGTCTAAATGCCTGTGATAGTAGAAATTTATTCAGAATTACAAGAAGTGATGATCCAGTGAGGTTCATTATTACCTATGTGTTTTGTAGAAGTTATAAAAGATTACCTAAGAGAGTGTACTTTGGAGCAGTTCTCTGAAGCCATCTTGTGAAAAGTTTTCCTGACATCCTATCTCCCCGACAGATGAGAAACTGACCACCTGCTGTTAATTACTCAATACCATTCCAGATATTACGTAAATATCTGGGATGTTCTAAACCTATTGCTTATGTCTCTTTGTGCTTCAATCTAATAAACTGCAGTGTTAGACAAAAGCATGCTTACTTGCATCTAATACTTCATCAGACAGAATTTCTGTATTCCCATTTATTTCTTCCTGATACCGCCTGGAGTGAAATAGTTAGGTTACCCCTCCTCGGGGTTCTGAAAAAACCCGGGTAACAGACTGCTGTGGTAAACTACGACATCGAGTTGGAAACAAATATCTTACCACATTTCACAGATGATTTTGGAGTTGCCTTCAGCTGGAACTGTCAAAATACACACTAACCATTCCAGTTGTCCAAGATGTCAAAAGTAGATGTGGAGATTTAATCTTAGAGTTTGTGAAACAGATGAAACAGAGATTGCCACCAAATATAGGAATCCCTCAATGATCTAGACTAGCTGACGTCTCATCTTTTCCATTGTTTTGTGGAGACCTTGGAGAATTGGAGCAGCGGTACAGAATTTTGCCTTTGGTTCACCAGCCTCGTACTCAGAACAACCCCGTAGAGCAGTTTTGGGTTGAAGGAATCGAGCCCATGGATGTTGCTGGGGACAAAGATTTTTGTGAATTTGGCTTGTTTGCTTTTCCACTGCTGTTGCTACCTTTTAGCAACACTGCATTTGAAAGACTGTTTCTCAGATGAACTTGATAAAAACAAAACTGTGCAATAAAATACAAGAAGAACTGTGAGAAAACATTCTTCATGTTAGGACATATATTCAATGATACCAAATCTTTTGTGAGGAGTTTGCACCAGTGAGTGAAATGATTGCACTTGTCAGTGTTGATATGTATGAACAGCAGCAGTGGCATTCTACTTGGAAGGAAGAGAGTGAGGATGAAATGTTGCCTTTTAGAGACTAACAGTAACAAACTAATTCAACACAAAATGTGAACATTGTCTACCATAACTGAATGCAATTAGAAATAAATAATATTCTCATGTCATTGTGGCTTTTACACTACATATGTTTCAGGCTCCTTTTAACACCATCATTTGCCGTTTTTTGTTTGAAACACCTGCCAATTCTCAACTGAGATACAAGTACCGGTATTGGTGGTTTGATTTTGAATTTGATTGTCATCTCACTGCTTTGTTGCTAATGTGGACAATCTCCTACCTGGGCTTGTAGGTTTTCAAAAAAATAAAATCTGTACTAGGTGTCTAATAAAAGCTTTCATTTTTTACTTGATGTATACACCATTTTTTTAATTAAAAAAACCGTTTGTTTCAGGAAATAGATTGGGCTACTTCTAAGTTTGTTTTTAAGTGATTTGGGTGTATTAAAGCAGTAGAATTCCGGCAAACCTGAGCAGCACCTCAAGCTGAGCTGGAGGCAGAGCAACGGCAGCCAGAAACACAAGGGCCAGAGAAGCAGCCCGGAAGGCAGAACTGTGCTGGAGCCAGAGAAGCAGCACTGAGCCAGCAGAGCCAAAGCTGGGCCAGAGGCTTAGCAGCAGTGCTGAGGCAGAGCTGGGGAGCTACAGTGGAGCAGACCAGAACTGTAAGCTGGGTCAGCACAGATTAGCCTCTCCAGCAGAGAGCCAGGGCTGAGCTACAGCGAGGATCTGGGGCGGGGTCAGAGCCAGAATAGTGGATGCCAGACGTGCCACAAGTAAAATAGCAGCTGAGCACAATGAGATACTGGGGAGAGCAAGGAGGACCCATAGGCACAAGGATCAGCACTGGGAGACATCATCTGAGAAGAGGGCCTTGTAGGCTGGACTCAGAATGGGGGACATGAATCTGATGGGAGGGAAGATGCTGGGGAGAAAGGTTCTGCCACTTAGAGTTTGAGGGTGTGTGGCCACTGCCAGAGCAGGTGCCTTATCTGCAGTACCACCACTGAGCAGCCAGTGCCTGGGCAGGAGGCCTAGGCATGTGAGGAACAGACTGTGAACTTTCCTTACACCCCAGAGACAGCTGTTTGTGGTGTCCTTGTATCCACAGAGCAGGGTCCCTTGTTTCCTTGAACCTTTCCCATTTTTGCCTTATTTTTCTTACAGTTGCTGTTTAATAAATTATATTTGTTTTGAACTTAATGTACTGCTGACTGGGTCAGTGATGCATCCGGTGTGAAGAGAGCACCCCAGAGGGGGGACACGGTACCCCCTGTCCTATGTGATCATGATGAGAATGGGGGTTCAGCCTCCCAGGAATCCTGGGCCCAGTCTTGTCACCATTATGGGGACTCTGCCACACAGGAGAATGGAAGGGGAGTCCTTGAGGAGAGGCTTTCCTGTGGGTAAAGGGAGTGGGAGTGGGAATGGGAACTCAGACTCTTTCATTAGTCAATTCCCAATGGGTAATGCAGAAGCCAGGAAAGTTCCCCATAATAGTCATATTGACCTGAATTTATAGGCTAGTTTATTACGACATGTCATTGATCTGACCAGAAGATATTTAGGTTCTTGTCCCAATTCTGGCTGCAGGGTTAGAGAACACAGAGCTACTGGAAAAGTCTGTTAATGTACCTGGAGATGAAGCAGGAATCCTCCAGGGACATCTCCATGACGCTCTCCTGGAGGTATTCTGAAAGTCTTTGCAGAAGGTTTCTGGAGAGGTCTGCCTTATTTCATCCTCCATGATAGGACACTTTAACACACCAAGCTAGTAGCAAGTAGTCTGGAATCATTGCAGCACAAAGAATGGCAGTGAATGATCCTGGGTTTTGGTCACATTCATGTAACATTCGGTCTATATCTTTTTGTGTTAGCCTCAGGAGAGTGACATCACTCATGATTACCTGGTTGAAATAGGGGAATTTTTGTAAGGGAGCAGTAAAAGGACCCTGTTCATGCTGGGCTGTTTGCATTTGGCTAAAAGGGATCATCCCAGAGAATAGCCACGCAGCATGTGGAGGGATGTGCTGTGCATCCAGCCCAAAACCACAGCCCCTCCTTTTAAATGGCAAACCCAACCAGGATTGCTTGCTATGGGAAAGGAGAGTGTTACAGTTTGAAACCATTCCCACATGGTATGAAGGTGGAAGAAGCCAACGCCGCATACCATTTGGCTTGCCATGGCTGCTTGGAAACCGAATTCTGTTGCAAAGCCATGTGTGATGTGTCACCATACCGGCAGGCGCTCAATATAAAAGGCAAAATGTGGCCTCGTACCTAAAGCACATGTACTGTCAGCTATGAATTGCTTGATTCACTGTGAAAGTCTCCCTTTTGTTCTTCTTAAATTGTACTCTCTCTTTTTATCCCCCCTGCAGGTGCAAATGCTTCTATGCTCCCCGTATCAACTCCATCTCACAGGTTATTGTAGACTAGAAGGCGAAAAAATGCACTCGCGATGACATGTTTTCTGAGCTCATGCAGTCCTCCCATGCATAGGGCACAGCTGAATGCATGGAGGCATTTGGTGGTAGAGGCCAGGAAAGCATACAGTGACCGTAATCAGAACACACAGGAGTTGATGCTGAGGCTAATGAGGGAGAGAACGGACATGATCAGGCGTGTGGTGGAGCTGCAGAGAAGGCAACAAGACCACAGACCGCCACTGCATCCATGGTATAACCGCCTGCCCTCCTTGCTAATTTCCATATCCTCCTCACCCAGACACCCAAGAACGCGGAGAGGGGGGAGGCTCCGGACACCAAGCCACTGCACTTCAGAGGATGGCCCAAGCAACAGAAAGCTGTCATTCAAACAGCTTTGATTCATAGTATGGCTACAATAAGCAATGTGGCTTTGTCCTTCCCTTCTCCCCCACTGCAGCCGAAAATGGATTCAAAACAATAGGGACTTTATTTCCTTTGCCAGCTATGGTCGAAGGGCAGGAGGGGGATTGGCTTATAGGGAAGTACATTCAACAAAGCGAGCAGTTTTGAATCAAGGAGAAACACACACCTGTCACACTTTAGCCTGGCCAGTCATAAAACTGTTTTTCAAAGCCTCTCTGATGTGCAGCGTGCCTAGCTGTGCTCTTCTAATCACCCTGGTGTCTGGCATTTCAAAATTGCTGCCAGGCGATTTGCCTCAACCTTCCACCCCACCATAAACGTCTCGCCTTTACTCTCACAGATATTATGGAACACACAGCAAGCAGCAATAACAGTGGGAATATTGGTTGCACTGAGGTCTAACCTGGTCAGCCAACAGCGCCAGTGGGCTTTTAAACATCCAAAGGCACATTCTACCACCATTCTGCGCTTGCTTAGCCTATAGTTGAGCTGCTCCTTACTACTGTCCGGGCTGCCTGTGTACGGCTTCATGAGTCATGGGATCAAGGAGTAGGCTGGGTCCCCAAGGATAACTCTAGGCATTTCAACATCCCCAATGGTAATTTTCTGGTCTGGGAAGAAAGTCCATTCTTGCAGCTTTTCGAACAGCCCAGAGTTCCTAAAGATGTGAGTGTGATGCACCTTTCCGGATCATCCCACGCTGATGTCGGTGAAACATCCCTTGTGATCCCCTAGTACTTGCAGCACCATGGAGAAGTACCTCTTGCAGTTTATGTACTGGTTGACAAGGTGGTCCGGTGCCAAGACAGTGATATACATTCCAGTGCCCCACCACAGTTAGGAAACCCCATTGCAGCAAAGCCATCCACTATGACCTGCACATTTCCCAGAGTCACTACCCTTGTTAGCAGGAGGTCACTGATTGCCTTCGCTACATGGGTCACAGCAGCCCCCACGGTAAATTTGCCCACCTCAGATTGATTCCTGACTGACCTGTAGCAGTCAGGCATTGCAGGATTCAACAGGGCTATCCCCACTTGCTTCTCAACTGTTAGGGCAAATCTCATCTTGATACTCCTGGGCTTCAGGGTGAGGGAAAGCAACTCACAAAGTTCAATGAAAGTGGCATTACTGACGCGAAATTTTCGCTGCCACTGGGAATCATCCCATTCTTGAAACACTATGTGGTTCCACCAGTCCATGCTTGTTTCCTGGGCCCAGAATCAGCATTCCACTATATCAACCTGCCCCACTGCTGCCATGATGTCCCAATTACCATATAACATGTTTTCAGCAATGGCTGTGTCCATGTCTTCCTCACAATTGTCCTCGCGCTGGTGGATAATGTGTGAGGTGTTTACAATACTCACAAAAGCAGTGCTGAGCTAAGCGGGCTTCACACTTACCGTGATATGGTGTCTGCATGGTTAACCCAGGAAAAGAGGCATGAAATGATTGTTTGCCATTGCTTTCAAGAAGGGAGGGAGAGAGGGAAGGGAGATTGACAACAGGTACCCAAAACCACCTGCGACAATGTTTTTGCCCCATCAGGCATTGAGAGCTTAACCCAGAATTCCAGTGGGCAGTGGGCACTGTGGGATAGCTACCCAGAGTGCACCATCCATGATATGATGCTAGCCATGGTATTGAGGACGCACTCCGCCGACCTACTGCACTTAGTGGGGACATACGCGATCGACTGTACAAAATCTCTTTCTAAACATCAACTTCTATAAAATCGACCTCATTCCGTAGTGTAGACATACCAGTACTGCAAAGCTGAGCTGATAGCTTGATAGAAGATAGAAAAGAGTCAACTTCCTGCAAGGTTATTTGCCTTCTTATAGGATCCTGGCATTTCCTTAATCAGGCCCCAAGCTACTATTCCCAAATATTTTTCTTCATCAGATAAATCTTCGGGTACACTTATTCTCTAGGTTTATATGTTTGATTATCTCATCTCCGAACCTGTTACCCTTGGCCTAACTTATGACTTCCATGTCCTGCAGTGTACCCTGCAGTTACTAGTCTGTTACAGACCTATGGAAAACATATTCAGCTTTCTGTTCACTTCTCTATTCAGTTCCCCAAAGTCAAAAGGGGCAACCAGTAGGCCATTTATCTATGCCAAAGGTTATAAACACTTATACTAACGTACCCTAGCTAGTCATACAGGATACAGGTCTGTAGGTTCCTTGCATTACACCCAACTATTATGAATAAGTATTATGAATAATGTACACGGGAATTCAACATAAACAAAATCTAAGAAAATAATATAATCAATCAAACCAATGACCAAAAAAAAAAAAAAAAGATGCAATATACCCAGCTAGCAAACTGGCTTTATGGACTACAGCTCCTCACTTACTTTAAAGAACTGAGACAAACTGACGGGTGGGATTTTAGTGACTTGTAAAGGGATGTGTAACTTGTGAAATCCTCATATAAATGATAAAAGTTGAAACGTGTGTAACTTTGGGTATCCATTCTCTGCATAAAGATAATGTAACGTTACTACACAAGAAGGTTTCACAGAGAATGGTATTGTATAAAAACCTTTTTCTGTACTATTTTATTATGGGTTTGGAGCAGTAAACCTGACCTTGTTTATTTGGCCTCTTGAAAATATGTCATAACAAATGAAGGCTTGGCGAAGCAATCGACTGCACAATTGATCAACAAATCACCCCTTCCTCTCAGATTCATTATTTAGACACAATGAAGGTACCCACAAAAATAATTCTTCTAAGCAAAATTGCCTTTGAAGTTTATGATCCTTCAGCATTAAATAAATCAATGGAAAAAATTAGTTTTGTTTTTCTCATTTTGCTCCAAAGAATGATTCTGTACAGGGTAAATGCTGTTTCAAATCTACTACAATCCAGACATACAGACCTATACAAAGCAGCAGAATTACTTCCCAAAGTCACTGAACTTGTAGCTACCTTTCAAATTGAGTTCAAAGAAGTCAAATATTCATCAAGTAAATTATCATGAAAATGGGGCATAAAATCAAGTCTGAAAAGAAGTGCTTGAGAAAGGCAAAAAGGCAGGGGAGCAGCTCATTTTGTGGCAGAGCAGGGAGGAGAGCAGACCTGCTACTGTAATCCCCAGGTCCTTTTCTGCAGAACTGCTGCTTATCTGGTTGGTCCCCAACCTGTAGCAGTGCATGGGATTCTTCCTTCCTAAGCACAGGACTCTGGACTTGTACCTTGTTGAACCTCATCAGATTTCTTTTGGCCCAATCCTCCAATTTGTCTAGGTCACTCTGGATCCTATCCTTATTTTCCAGTGTATCTCCCTCTCTCCTCAGCTTAGTGCCATCTGCAAACTTGCTGAGAGTGCATTTAATTCCATCATCCAGATCGTTGATAATGATGTTGAACAAAACCAGCCCCAGGACCGCCCTCTGGGGCACTCTGTTTCATACTGGTTGCCAACTAGACATCGAGCCGTTGATCACTGCCCATTGAGCCTGGTGATTTAGCCAGCTTTCTATCCACCATACAGTTCATTCATCCAATCCATACTTTTTTAACTTGCTGGCAAGAATACTATGGGAGGTGGTATCAGAAGTCTGAGCTCTTAGGTGCCTGGGTGGCCAAGGACCCAGCAGCTGGTAGCCAGCATAGGTGATGGAGAACCCAGAGCTCTGAGCTACATGGGTGGCAGGGGCCTCCATAACTCTGTGCTGGGGCTGTGTCATGGGCTTCAGAACACTGAGCACTGTCAGTCGTGGAAGCAGCAGATTCTTGATTCTCCCGAAGTAGGGCTTGGGCTCTCATGCTCCTGATCAGGCTTTAATCACCAGTCTGTCCATTCCCATTCCGCCCCCCCACTTTTTTTTTTAAATTGAAAGACAGGTCATCAGATTCTATGAATATTTTTTTTATTGCCCACGACCTGTCCGTGACTCTTACTAAAAATAGCTGTGACAAAATCTTAACCTTAGGCATGAATGAGCAGTTGATCTGTCCCTTGTTCCTGAATAATATTGCGTCTCAGGCCAGGGTATCCAGTCCCCAGGTGAGCACATTCTGGATGCTGTCAAAGGCTGTGGTCATTGCAGGCCCACTGATCTGGTGTCTGCCGTTTGTCCTTGGTTGTTTAAGTAACCCCTCAGGTAACTCTGTTTGGGTGTGTGGTGCTGTAGGCTGTTGTGTTTGGTGATAACATGGCCTGGAGAGGCTGAATCACCAGAGAAGAATTTTGAAAAAAGACCAGCCCAGCTGGGTGGTAAAAGGGGGCCCAGCAGTTCCCACAGTTTCCAGAGGGCACCACAGTGGTGACAACCCATCACACTCCTACCCTGTGGAGCTCAAATTAGGCCCTCAGGCTCCAATGACACAAACATGGAGGGAGGGAGGGAACTGTAGCTCAAAGAAAAGACAGGGATGTAGCAGTTGTTTGATTCTTTCCCACTGTGTTCTCAACCCAGCAGGGCACATCCACCTAAAATACCACCATACTGAAATGGTCCCGGGCATCAGGCATGGGAAATTCTGTGGCTCTCCCGTCATAAAGTGTGGTATACCATGTGAGATGAACTCCAGATCATGTTTGCTATGGGAGGGGTGAAGGTATCACATAGTGAGTGGAGAAGACCCATGGTACGAGTTCTGAGGCAGGATAATACAACCCATTTCTGCATAGATTTCTGAAAGATCAACACAGTATTGACATTTTATGCTGACCCGATGCAGAGAATGGATGAACTATTAGAACAGTTTGAGCTGCAAGATATTTATCCAGTTTAGACATCACAAAGGGATACTGGCAAATACCTTTGATGCCAGAATTCAGGGAGATGAAATCCTTTTTCATACCCTTCTGCTTGAATCAATCCAGGATCACATAATTTTTCCTCCACAGGGTGCTGGTAGCTTTTAAGAGGCTAATGGACTGGATAGTGCAACTACATGGTCAGTATACAGCGCTATGCTGCTATGAGCAATTGAAAATGGATTTTGGTCCCGTATCTTGTGGCAGCATTCGTACGTGTAGTGCAGATGGCAGTACATTGAACACAGAAAAGAAAGCCATCATCAATTGCTAGGCTGAACAGTCTGCAAGACTCAGTTTGTCCTGACAATCTAGCCCCTGGTATTGGCAAATCATTTCTTCACTCCCAGGGGAGACTCTCAAGCTGGAGCTCTCCAGGGTCTATTTTCTGCTCTTCCCGCTGCTCACAGAGCTCTGGGAATTGTCTGGGAATCCTGGTCAATAAGGTAGTCCTCAGGGACTGTACAAGGAAATCATAAAAGTTGTTGTCCAGCACAGTGAGTGTCAGACATGTGAGATTCATACAGTGATTCTCAGGGCTCTGCCTTCCTGTTGCAGTAAGGAGATTCCCTCTCACCGCTGAGCAGTATTACGGTGAGTTTCCTCTTTCTGCTTTAAAGTTAGTGCTGAGGGCTCAAGAAGGTTTCCAGGGTTGAACTGTTTAGTATTGTCAGAAGCACAAATGGATTTACCTCGTAAAATTGGAACTGCAAATGTATTGGAAATTGTTTAGACAGATATTTGTTTTTAAGTGCAGTTCCTTGTTGTCTCTTATGTCCTTCTATCTGTCTCAGTAGCTTCCTTTTTTTTGGGCTGTGTGGTTTTTCCATTCATCAACTTCACCGTGCTCTCAGTTAGTAAAGTCAAAGCCTCTGCAGCGGGTATCTGTGTTACCAGAGGGTTCACAACAAGAATGGGCCACACACTAGCCAGAGTCTGCTTTCACATTCTGCCTTCAGTGAGTCACTTCAGATTGACACTGGCTTCCCTGAGAGGAAAATCAGGACCCACATGTTTTGAAATCCCCATATTTCACGCCTGGTCTCTGAATGCCACATAAACTGGCGGTTTCCTTCAGACTCTTTCAGCATGATGACAGAATAGTGCTCTCTGTTGCAGGATCCAAAGCCACGATTTTAACAGCTGGGAGTCGAATGTCAAACACTAAGCCTAACAATCTGGTCCCTTTGAGATGAGTGGCAAAAAGATTCAAAACAATTAGGGTAACAATTTTATTTCATGGGGGAGAGGGGTCTGCTCTCTCTGTGCTCCTGCATCTCTGGATCTGAAGAGAATGAGAAGAGACAACATAAAGTAAAAATAAAAGCATGTTTCTGTCTTAGACCGTATCCAAGCAGTGCTGGAAATCTCACCAGGGGAGGTCCAAGAAAATAAAGTCTGTGTTGGCGGGTGGGGGGGAGCTGAAGGTGGGACTATGGGATGTGCAGTATCCAGAGCACAGTGGCATGGAGTCTTGAAACTGGACAAAATAAGGCATGGACAACCTGACTAATGCACAGACCAAAGAGGCATAACGAGGCCTCTGGGTGGAACCCTCCTGGGTGCGGGGGTTGGTGTCTCAGACTGTAAATTAACATGGACCGGACAGTAGTAGATTGTCTCTGGCAGCTTCCTCACTCTGGACTATCCCTCTTTCCATGAGCAGCCTCACTACAGCTTTGTGAGAACCTGAGCAATTGCAAACACAGAAAAGTAGAGTCTGGAAGGCATGTCCGGGTTTCTAATGGGCTGCAATACATTAAAAGTTTGTGTCGTTTTGAGGAAGAGTGACTCACACTGGCTCCTTTTGGTTTCCACGTCCTCTCTTCCTCCTCCCGGGTCTGTCTCTCTCTTCTTTTCAGCATGGGCTGAACTGCTGCTGAGGTTCCCTTCACCCCCAGAAAGGGAGTTCAGGCTGATTTCTCCCTTTTCCCAGGTGCAGGCAGATACTGAGTTTAACCTAATCTGAGGAGATATTTCTGTGAGGTCTCACTGTGGGGTCCTGCAACTGGTTTCGCCCCTGGGTGAGGGGCTATCACTGTGAGGCATTTTTTCTTTGTGATTGTTGGCATTTCACCAGTGAAAAGAACCATTCATCTTTGCTCCTGAGTTGGTTCAATCTCCCATCTTGTTCTGACATCCTGTCCGCACTCTCCTTCCCCATTATAGGCTGCACTGATTCCAACAGCATGCTGGTTGCCAGTGTCTTCTCTATGTTCCCCATTCATCCTTGGCTCCCTCAACCTCCAAGCTGCCCCATGCACCCCACAGATCTTCCTCTGCAGGGGGCAAGGTGCCTCCCGCCCTGCTCCCTTGGCCAGGGACAGATCAGTGACCATCTCACCGGTGAGAAAACTCACAAAGAGAGAGGCAAATGCCAGGTCACCTCTGATGCTGCTCTTGTTCTATCCTGTCTAAACTCCTCCATTGACTGGTGAGTAATCAGTGACTGTGTCTCACTTGGGAGAAATCTCACACAGAGCTGCAAGTACCAAGGCACCTGTGCTCCTGATCTTGGTGCACATATATAAACCGTGTGCATCTTCAGGAACGGCTATACATGAACAGCACACAAGCTGAGAAGTATGCACACTATACAATGATAGCGGGCAACTCCGGGGAAGGTGAGGGCCTAGATCAGTAGTTCTCAAATTTTGTACTGGTGACCCTTTCATATAGCTAGCCTCTGAGTGTGACCCTCATATAAATTAAAAACACCATTTTATATATTTAACACCATTATAATTGCTTGATGCAAAGCAGGGTTTGGGGTAGAGGAAGACAGCTCCTGACGCCCTCCTCCTGGCATGTAATAACCTTGCAACCCCCTGAGGGGTCACAACCCCAGTTTGAGAACCTCTGGCCTAGATAAACCCAGCTGCCATGTGCAGGAACCACTGGCACCTGACTGAAACAGGGGACCACTGGGACACAAACTTTAAATCCAGGATGTTCTTGGAGCAGTTGCTAACCGTCTCTGATCGTCATTAATGGTGAGGGTTGTACATTCATTCCTCAGAGCGGAGGTTACATGGGCTCAGATCATTATTTTTCCCATGTAAAACGTTTATCCAGGCAATGTCACACGAGATCTGTGAGTCTTATGAAATACACACCTACTGTAACATTTTCAAGGCTCTGTAGTCACATGAGAATTTTTCCCCACAGAGTTAAATTCAGCACAGTCATGAATAGGAAAAATGCATTCAATAAGCTCACGCATGAGTGTGGAGGCAAAATTCCTCCAACTGACTCCTAAGGAAGTGTTTGCAGATTCCAAGGCCATAGGAAACTATTGTGATCATCTGGTCTGACTTTGTGTAGAAAGCAGGCCAAAGAATTTGCTAAAAATTAGTCCTAGAGCAGATCTTTTAGAGAAAACCAACTTTAATTTAAAAATTCTCTTCTCAGTTATGAAGAATCCACCAAGATCCTTGGAAAATTGTTCAAATAGTTAATTACTCTCACCATTTAAAAAATGTATGCATTATTTCCAGTCAAAATTTCTTCAACTTCAACTTCCAGTCATTGGATCGTTTTATATCTCTGTATGATAGGCTTTGTAAAGCCTATCCTTAAATATTTGCTCCCATGTAGGCACTTACAGACTGTTAACAAGTCACCCATTAACCATCTTTGATAAACGAAATAGACTGAAATCTTTGAGTCTACCACTATAAGGCAGTTTTTTTAATCTTTTAATAATTCTTATGAGTCTTCTCTGAACCCTCTTTAATATATCAACGTCCATCTTTAATCGCGGACACCAGAACTAGACACGGGATTCCAGCAGCAGTCACACCGTTGCCAAATACACAGGTACAATAACTTCTTTATCTGGCCATATGGTCATACTGGGAGCTCATGTTTCGCTAATTATCCCTTCACACCCCCAAATCTCATTTAGAGTCATTGCGCTTCCCATAGTGCCCCAGTGTGTAAGTGTAGCCTACACTCCTTGTTCCTAGATGTAGATCTCTACATAGCTATACCAGAACACGTATTGTTTGCTTTGACCCAGTTAATCAATCATTCCAGATTGCTCTGAATCAGTGACCTGTCCTCTTCATTATTTACCATCCCCCATTTTTTTTGTCATTTGCAAACTTCATTGATATTCAGCCATGAGAAGGGTTAGCAGCTGAGTTGCTGGCACATGTCTCTGCTTACACTTGTCAGTTAACACCTGTAACTTATGTCTCAGACAAAGCTGGGTGCCTGCAAGAAAGTCTCACCAAAACAAACAAGGGAAGTAACAGAGGTGCAGGCCTGTAGCCCTAAATACCAAGAGCTTTGTGCCTTTTGTGCCCTTTGTGCCCATTCAATTGAGCACAAAGTCATAGCCCAGCATGATAACGTCTGTTTCCATTTGGGAAACTTGTCTCCTTTCCAATATAGCAATTGCATCGTGGATAAGAGCTATGGTCCATCCAGTCAGGTGTCCTCTCTCGGACAGTGACAGCGTCAGGTGCTGCAGAAGAAGGTGTAAGATGCACAGCAGCAGGGGGATGCTGGGGTGACGACCATCAAGAGGGTGTCACCCTAATGCCTAAAAGCTAGAGTTTAGCTTGTGCCCTGAAACACATGGGTGTATTGGCTTTCCACAATATGTAATTAGCTATAACTATTATAACTGGACAGTCGCACTATCGATGTTAATCTACAAATCCTTCCTGATTCTTGCTTATCTTGTGGTGTCAACTACCTCTTGTTGAATGTCCTGCTGATCTTGTGTTATGAGTCAGGGAGAACACATCTTGATCTACTCTCTACTAGTCAATATTTTATAGGTTTTTCTCATGTCCCCTCTTATTCATCTCCTTTCAAAGGTAACAATCCTAGTCTTCTCAATCTCTCCCATATGAAAGTTTCTGCAGGCCCTTGATCATTCTCATTGCCCTGGCCTCTTTACTTCTGCAATATCCTGGGGGAGAAGGGTGCCCAATACTACACAGAGGAGTCCAGAAGAGGGTGAAACACTGACCGACTGATTTCATGGCATTGTATTTTCTCTATGATTCCTCATCTCCCTCCTACCGGAACCCAGTGCTTTGCTCAGTTTCTGTCCATGCTTTCACTTTGAACCGTGTTTGACAGAGCTGTGTACCATGATGCCCAGATCCCTGTCTGGAGTTCACACAGTTAAATTAGAACCTTATAAGGTGTTTAAGGATTTCAAGCATTTCCCTCCAGTGGGCATACACATTGAAGTTATTGACACCTAAATTCATCTGCCATCATACTGCCCATTCACCTGGCTTGGTTAACTCCCTTTGAGGACTTCTCTGGACTTGACTAGGAGCTAAATAATCTGGTGCCATCTGTAAATGTTTCCACCTCACTGCTTGCGCCCCTTTCTAGGTTGTTAATAAGTATAAAATATTTACCATACTATTGATTGTATAAAGCGTATAATCCCCTTGCTGTGCTTCTCTCTCTTCACAGGCAACTTGAGCATTTCTGAGCCTGATCGACACATTGAGCACCCAATCATGGCAACTTTCAACCTCACCCCCTCTAACCCTTCAACATTCAGCCTATCAGGGATCCTTGGCCTGGAAACTGCCCACGTCTGGATTTCCATTCCTGTCTCTATGTCCTACATTATCAGCCTGTTGGGAAATGTCATGCTTCTGTTTATTATAGGCAAGGAACCGACACTGCACAAGCCAATGTACCTCCTGCTCAGCATGCTGGCGTTCACAGACATCGCCACATCTACCTTGGTTGTGCCAAAGGCACTGTGTATATTTTGGTTCAATTTCAAAAGCATTACTGTGGGTTGGTGTCTCACGCAGATGTTCTTCCTTCACACAGTTTCTTTTACACAATCAGCCGTCCTCGTGACAATGGCCTTCGATCGCTATGTTGCCATATGTCACCCTCTGAGATACACCACCATCCTCACCAATGCACGAGTCTCTAAGTTAGGGCTTGTAGGCTTGATACGGTCTGCTCTCTTCATCCTGCCTCTGCCCCTGATCTTGAGTAGGTTGCCATTCTGTGCCAACCTCATTATCCACCAAACGCACTGCGAGCACATGGCTGTGGCAAAGATATCATGTGGGGACATCACAGTCAGCAGAATGTATAGCTTGGTTATGGCATTTGTAGTCAGTGGGATAGACCTGATGCTCATTGCCCTCTCCTATGGTCTGATCATCAGGGACATCCTAAAAATGTCCTCAAAGAAATCCCTCCAGAAAGCCCTCAACACCTGCACAGCCCACATCTGTGTGATGCTTACAACTTATTCTCCTGGACTCTTCACCAGCCTGACACATCGGTTCGGTCAGGGTGTCGATCCCCATGTTCACATTATCTTGGCCAACCTTACTTTCCTCATCCCCCCCATGCTCAACCCTATAATTTATGGGGTCAAAACCAAAGAGCTTCGTGATAAAGTGGGCAAATACACCAGCAGAATATGCTCTTTGGGCCACTGACTTTAATCCTCTGTGACAAGAGGGGGAAAGGATTTCTCCTCATTAACCAAATGTGCTCTGTCCAAGTTTGGCTGAGCTTAGCATTGTGGAAGTTCAGAGTCTGAGAATTTCCTCACACCTAATGTCTTATCACTCTATCACCAAGCACTGCCCTCTCCATTGCGGAGTTCCCCCTCTTTGATCATCACTTGATCTCTTTCATTGTCACTGGTCAGTCCCCAGCCCAACACCCCTGTCACGCGGCCTTTCCATGAGTTACAGCCTACGAGAAGATGCTGCAGCTTTTTGAAGCAAGGGGCTTTTCATTAGTCCTTTTGTGAACAGGGTTCTTGATCAGTCTGATGAACCAGAAGCTATGCTTTCAGATAGACAAAGAGAAAAGTAAGAATCTACAATGCTGAACTTTTTTATCATATGTACAGTGATCTGATGAGCAAAATTACCTGATTTTTTTACGTCCAATCCTTCAGGAAACCTGGAGGATAACCAAATAAAGACTAACGGTAACAAAATAATTCAACACAAAATGTGGACATTGACTACCATCATTGAATGCACTTAGGATTAAATAATATAATAAAGTTAAGTATCAGAGGGGTAGCCGTGTTAGTCTGGATCTGTAAAAGCAGCAGAGAATCCTGTGGCACCTTATAGACTAACAGACATTTTGGAGCGTGAGCTTTCGTGGGTGAATACCCACTTCGTCAGACGCAGGTAGTGGAATCCTGCCCCTGGAAATTTCCACTACCTGCGTCTGACAAAGTGGGTATTTACCCACGAAAGCTCACGCTCCAAAATGTCTGTTAGTCTATAAGGTGCCACAGGATTCTCTGCTGCTTATAATAAAGTTGTTTTTACATTATATATTGTTTGAGCTATTTGGGGATATTTTTAACACCCTCATTTGCAATGGCAGCCAAGCATGATGAGCAACTGTGAAAAGCAGTGTGGGGCCATGGGCAATGCTGGGAGACACCATAGAGGAGGGGCTTGAAAGTAGGATGTGAACCCGATGGGAGGAGAGATGCTGAGGAGAAGAGTCTTGTCATCTAGATCATGGGGGTGTGTGGCCACCGCCCTACCAGGTTTCTGACTCCACGTATCAGCACAGGACAGCCAGGGCATGGGAGGGAGGCCTGGGGGGCTGAATGCAGAAAAAATAAGGGGTCTACCTGATTAAATTGGAACTACAAATGTATAGGGAATAGTTTATCTGTCTCAGTAGCTTTCTTTTTCCTTTTTTTGGGAGGTGTGGTTTTTCTATAGTTAGCTCAAGTTTTCCAACTCAGCAACTTCACTCCCCTGTGAAGAAATGGAGTCAAAGCCTCTGCAGTGGGTACGTGCGTTACAAGGGTTCATAACAAGAATCGGGCCAACACTGGTCAGATTTTGCTCTCACATTCTGCCTTCAGTGAGTCACTCAAGATTGATAATGGCCTCCCTGATAGCAAAATCAGTGCCCATCTGTTTTGAAATCCCCGCGTTTTATGCTCGGTCTCAGAACACCATATAAACTTGGGGTTTCCTTCAGACTCTTTCAGCACCCTAACAGAATATGTATCTCTGTAGCAGGACCCAAAGCCATGATTTTCGTAGCCGAGAGCAGAAGGTTAAACACTAAGGGTGAATCTGGTCCCATTGAGATCAGTGCAAAACTTCCAACTTGTTTAGGAGTTCACCCTAAACCCACATTTAGGGACTTAAATTAATGGCCTGATTTTCACCGACCATGAGCCTCCAGTGAATTCAACAGGTGTTGTCCCACGGCCTCCAAGGATGGGTGAGCTCATTTGGAGAAAACAAGGACAGAACATCTCGTGCTGGTGGGGGAGTGGACCAATATGTGAAGGAAAGTGTAGACTCAAATGAAGTAAAAATTTTAAATGAACCAAGCTGTACTATAGAATCTCTATGGATAGTAGTTCTATGCCCGAGTAATAAGAATGATAAGAGTAGGAATACTCTACTAACCATCTTACCAGGATGATGATAGTGATTGTGAAATGCTCAGGGAGGTTAGAGAAGCCCCTCAAAAATAATGAGAAATTTCAACAATCCACACATTGACTGGGTACACTTCAGAACAGGATGCAGAGAGAGTTTCTTGACACCTTAACTGATTTCTTCTTTGAGCAGCTACTCCTCGAACTCATAAGAGGGGAGGAATTCTTGATTTAGTCCTAAGTGAAGCACAAGATCTGGTCCAAGAGGTAAATATAGCTGAACTGCTTAATAATAGTGACTATAATATAATTACATTTAACATCCCTGTGATGAGAAAAATACCACAGTAGCACAACTCTGTAGCATTTAATTTCAGAAAAGAGGACTACGCAAAAATGAGGAAGTTAGTTAAACTGAAATTAAAAGGTAAAGTGGCAAAAGTTAAATCCCTGCAAGCTGCATGGAATTTTTTTAAAGATACCATAATAGAATTTCATCTCAAATGTATACTCCAAATTAAAAAAAAAACAAAAAAAAACATAGTAAGAGAACCAAAAAAGTGACACCACTAAACAAGAAAGAAAAAAAAGGAGTGGGAGCCAAGAAGGCATCCTTTTAAAAGTGAAGATTAAATCCTACTGAGGAAAATGGAAAGAAATGTAAACTCTGGCAAATTAAATGTAAAAATATAATTAGGAAGGCAAAAAAAGAATTTGAAGAACTACTAGCCAAAGACTCCAAAAGTAATAGTAATTTTTTAAAGTACATCAGAAGCAGGAAGACTGCTAAAGAACCAGTGGGGCCCCGGGACGATCAAGATGCTAAAAGAGCACTAAAGGACAAAAAAGCCTTTGAGGAGAAACTAAATGAATTCTTTGCATCAGTCTTAATGACTGAGGATGTCAGGAAGTTTCCCAAACCTGAACAATTCATTTTCGGTGACAAATCTGAGGATCTGTCCCAGACTGAGGTGTCATTAGAGGAGGCTTTGGAACAAATTGATTATTTTAAAAATAATAAATCACCAGGACCAGTGGTATTCACTCAGGAGTTCTGAAGAAACTCAAATGTGAAATTGCACAAATACTAACTGTGGTTCGTAACCTATCATTTAAATCTGCTTCTTTCCCAAATGCCTGGAGGATAGCTAATGTGACACCAATTTTTAAAAAGGGGTCCAGAGATGACACTGGCAATTACAGGCTGATAAGTGTGATTCAGTACTGTGCAAACTGCTTGAAACTACGATACAGAATAAAATTGTCAGACAAATATATGAACATCGTTTGTTGTGGAAAAGTCAACATGGTTCTTGTAAAGGGAAATCATGCCTCACCAATCTACTAGAATTCTTTGAGGTGCGTCAACATGCATGTGCACAAGGGGGATACAGTGGACACAGTGCATTTAGATTTTCAGAAAACCTTTGACAAGGTCACTCACCAAAGTCTCTTAAGCAAAGTAAGCTGTCACAGGATAAGAAGGAAGGTCATCTCATAGTTTGGTAACTGGTTAAGAGATAGGAAACAAAGGGTAGGAATAAGTGGTCAGTTTTCAGAATAGAGAGAGGTAAAAAGTACTGTCTGCCAGGGGTCTGTACTGGGACGAGTCTTATTCAACATATTCATAAATGATCTGGAAAAAAGGAGTAAACATTTTGGTGGAAAATTTGCAGGTGATATAAAACTACTTAAGATTCTTAAGTCCCAAGCAGACTGTGAAGATCTATGAAAGGAGCTTACTAAAGTGATTGATTGTGCAACAAAATGGCAGATGAAATTCAGTGTTGATACACGCAAAGTATTGCACGCTGGAAAACATAATCCCAACTATACTTCTAAAATGATGGGGGTGAAATAGGCAATGGACATCCTGCCTAATGCACAGACCAAAGAGGTGTAACAAGCCTTCTTAGGTCTGGGGGAGTGTCTCAGACTCTAATGTATCGTCTTTTACACCATCCTTCATCCAGACCATGCCTCCTTCTGTGGGCAACCTCACTAGAGCCTTGTGGCACAGTCAGAAGTTGCCAACACAGAAAATCAGCCTCAGGAAGGGGTGTCCAGGTTTCTAGAGGGCTGCAATATGTTAAAGCTTTGTATCATTTTGAGGCAAAGTTACTCACACTGGCTCTTTTTAGTCTCTACGTCCTCTCTCTCTCCTGCCGAGTCTGTCCCTCTCCTTCCCTGCACAGGCAGAGCTGCTGCTGGGGTTCCCTTTGCCCCCAGAAAGGCAGTCCAGGCTGATCTCCCCCTTTTCCCAGGTGCAGGCAGACACTGAGTTTAACATAGTCTGAGGAGAAAACAAGACTGAAGGACATAAATCCACACTGTGTAGAGGTTAAGCATAGGAGTTTATTACGCACAGCGCTGGCGAAGTGTCATCTGGCTTATTAGGCTCAGAGACACTGCCAATCAATTGATTACAATAGAATATATATATTTTCCTTGGGCGGGGGAAAGTGACGGTGAAGGCAATTTTACACACTGGCATAGGTTTTGCAGCAAGACAAGATAGCACTGTAGCCAATGGTTAACAGGTTATATAATGTCTCCACCTATGGTCTCCAGTTAGCAAGTTAACATTTAATTAATACTTTGATAAAATGTTATTAGTGTAAAATATATATGTTGAATTCTGATTTGGGGTCCATAAAAATGGATCAACTCCTTTGCTTGTCCAACAGGTACATTCCTAGGGGTTAAAAAAAGAGAAAGTGAAAGTATATGGCAATAAAGATTGTCTTCTGTGTCTGAAGGCAGGCACTGGTCCCTTGGAAGGGGAGGTAGGAGGATGCCATATCTTATACTGACATGTGCCATCCATCTCCATCCTCTGGTGAACAAAGGCTGGGACACCATTCTTTACCCTTCCTGGCTAATAGCCATTTATGGACTTCGTTGCCATGAATTTATCCAGTTCCCTTTTAAACATTGTTATAGTCCCAGCCTTCACAACCTCCTCAGGTAAGCAGTTCCACAAGCTGACTGTGCGCTGCTTGAAGAAGAACTTCCTTTTATTTGTTGTAAACCTGCTACTTATTAATTTCATTTGGTGACCCCTAGTTCTTGTATTATGGGAATAAGTAAATAACTTTTCCTTATCCACTTTCTCAACATCACTCATGATTTCATATACCTCTATCATATCCCCCCTTAGTCTTCTCTTTTCCAAGCTGAAGAGGCCTAGCCTCTTTAATCTTTCCTCATATGGGACCCTCTCCAAACCCCTAATCATTTTAGGTGCCCTTTTCTGAACCTTTTCTAGTGCTAGAATAACTTTTTTGAGGTGAGGAGACCACATCTGTACACAGTATTCGAGATGTGGGCGCACCATGGATTTATATAAGGGCAATAATATATTCTCAGTCTTATTCTCTATCCCCTGTTTAATGATTCCTAACATCCTGTTTGCTTTTTTGACTGCCTCTGTGTACTGCGTGGACATCTTCAGAGAACTATCCACGATGACTCCAAGATCTTTTTCCTGACTCTTTGTAGCTAAATTAGCCCCCATCATACTATATGTATAGTTGGGGTTATTTTTTCCAATGTGCATAACTTTACATTTATCCACATTAAATTTCATTTGCTATTTTGTTGCCCAATCACTTAGTTTTGTGAGATCTTTTTGAAGTTCTTCACAGTCTGCTTTGGTTTTAACTATCTTGAGCAGTTTAGTATCATGTGCAAACTTTGCTACCTCACTGTTTACCCCTTTCTCCAGATCATTTATGAATAAATTGAATAGGACTGGTCCTAGGACTGAACCCTGGGGAACACCACTAGTTACCCCTCTCCATTCTGAGAATTTACCATTAATTCCTACCCTTTGTTCCCTGTCTTTTAACCAGTTCTCAGTCCATGAAAGGACCTTCTCTTTTATCCCATGACATCTTAATTTAGGTAAAAGCCTTTGGTGAGAGACTTTGTCAAAGGCTTTCTGGAAATCTAAGTACACTATGTCCACTGGATTCCCCTTGTCCACATGTTTGTTGACCCCTTCAAAGAACTCTAATAGATTAGAACGACATGATTTCCCTTTACAGAAACCATGTTGACTATTGCTCAACAGTTTATGTTTTTCTATGTGTCTGACAATTTTATTCTTAACTATTGTTTAGACTAATTTGCCCGGTACTGATGTTAGACTTACCGGTCTGTAATTTCCGGGCTCACCTCTGGATCCCTTTTTAAATATTGGCGTTACATTAGCTAACTTCCAGTCATTGGGTACCGAAGCCGATTTAAAGGACAGGTTACAAACCTTAGTTAATAGTTCCGCAACTTCACATTTGTGTTCTTTCAGAACTCTTGGGTGAATGGCATCTGGTCCCGGTGACTTGTTAATGTTAAGTTTATCAATTAATTCCAAAACCTCCTCTAGTGACATGTCAATCTGTGACAGTTCCTCAGATTTGTCACCTACAAAAGCCAGCTCAGGTTTGAGAATCTCCCTAACATCCTCATCCATGAAGACTGAAGCAAAGAATCCATTTAGTTTCTCCTCAATGACTTTATTGTCTGTAAGTGCTCCTTTTGTATTTCGATCATCAAGGGGCACCACTGGTTGTTCATACTCATGACTGATTTTTTTTACGAACAAAAGTGCTAGTGTAGACAAATACTAAGTTGCACGACAGTAAAGAGGTCCACTTCCCCAGCTGCTTGCACAGATACATCTCTAAACTCTCTCTGAATGTTGGCTGCATTATCTGAGAGTTTCAACTCCTTGGGGGCTTTCAGCTGTTCCATCTCCAGGATATTGCCTTCCTTCCTTCCTTCCCTACAGCCCTCTTTTCTCTGCCCTCTTCTCTGGTCTTCCTTCAGCTATCAGGTGTTGTCTGGGGAATTCATAAAAACATGGGCGGTGAGTATAATAGGCCAGGGGATGCTCTGTCTCCCCTAGCTGTGCTGTGGCCATTGGACCCCCAGTTGTGGGGTATGGTGGTTAAGTTTTTATTTTATTATACCCCATGTAGGTTCCAGCGTGGCTGAGGAGGCACATACCGCCTCCTCAGCTGCCACGGAACCCGCATGAGGCATATCAAAATTGTCTTCTAAGTAAGAGAAGCTTTTTCCCTGGGTGGGCAAAGTTTGGGGAGGGGAGGCACTGTGCAGTTTTGGCCAGCCCCAGGCTCCTTGGGGGTAGAGGGAGTTATTCAGCCAGCCTGGGGCTTCTCCAGCTGAGAGCGGGGTGCTCTGGGCTGTGGCCAGCCTGGGGCTCCTGCAACCGGGGGTCGGAGGGAAGCACTCTGGCTGAGGGGGCCTTGTTGCTCCAGTTGCAGGGCAGTAGAGAGTCTGGGGGCTCTGTCTCTGTGAAAGGTGCAGAATGAAGGGGTGGTGCTGGGGGCTAGCGACCCCATAGGGGGGCTCCACCCACCATGCATGCAGAAGAAAGAGGCAAAGTCTGCACTCTAAGAAGGAGGCTTGATTAGAACTCAAGCAGAGTTACGAAAGCAACGGAGAGCCAGGCGCTCCCAGCTGTGCCTGCTGCAGCTGCCATTCAATGGACCTTTCTCGCTAGTCTGAGTCCAGTTTCTCCGAACATGTGCTCTGCTTTTAAAGACCCGGAACATACTCTCTCACGTCCATCCAGCAGTGTATGTAAGTGGGCTCCCAGAGATCACACCTCACAGGAGCAGGGAGTTCACAATCTCCAGCTAGTTCTGAAAACTTCAGACTTACCTTGAGAGGATGGGAAAAGCTCAGCTCCCTTTTCCAACCTTTCCTCTCCATCCCACCCAACGAACAGCCCCTATGAGAGCAGGAGTCCATTTCCTTCTTGGCGTGATTGAGAGATCGTGGTTATGGCAGGGAAGTCAGGACTCATGAGTTCTGCTTGTCATTCGGCCCCTCAAGCTCTATGTGACTTGGACAAGTCACATCACCCCGTGCCTCAGTTTATCTAATGGGGATATGTTCATAGTGACTTTTTTTTGCTAGGTATTTTGAAGATCCTTCAATGAAAGGTTCTGCACAGTATGACGATAGTTACTGATGAGAATTATTGATCTCTCATCCCTTAGTGACAGCCCTGTGTGTCTGCACAAACAGCTTGTGTCTCCCCTCACTCATCTGTCTCCAGATATGTCTGTCTACTATCCATCCATCCCTCCTGGGCATTTGCAGGGTATCAGACCCTATGTAAACCTACAAAAACAGGATTACTTGTGGCACCTTAGAGACTAACAAATTTATTTGAGCATAATGTTCTGTATGTGTATATATCTCCTCACTATATGTTCCATTCTATGCATCTGAAGAAGTGGGCTGTAGCCCACAAAAAGCTTATACTCAAATAAATGTGTTAGTCTCTAAGGTGCCACAAGTACTCCTGTTCTTTTTGTGGATACAGACTAACACGGCTGCTGCTCTGAAATATGTAAACCTAGGCATTATCCCTAATTTTCTTTGTAATCAACTATAATTTTTAAATGTACACAGATACACAGATTAGCCAATTCCCCTCTGTCTCAGCACAGAGCCCAAGAGTTCTCATCTCCCTATGGAAAGGTCACTTAAGTACTGTTTACTCCTAAAACTGGATAAAGAGCACAGAAGCGCAGATATGGAAAGAAAGACATTGGCTACAGTGTCTCTAGTCTCCTGCCTGTTTACATTCAGATGCGGCTTCTCTGCTAGAGGCTGAGTGCACCCTCCTGGGATTGCACAGACCTATATCATAAACGGTGCACACACCTGTATCAGCTCTCGGTGTGGGATGTTGCTGCAGTTGCTGGGGTGAGAGAGGTGTGGGACACGGCTACCTGAGGGGGATTCCAGGGAAGACGCTTCCATCTCAGAATTGACAGGTACATATATCTTGCTGAGGAGCTCACCTGCTTCACAAATCCAAGGCAATGTGGGCGTGATGGGATAGAGAATAGGTCTGGGTTCTTTTCCACTCTGTGCAGCCATTAAACATCCCAGGACCCTTGCAACAGGGAATGAGTTTGTTCCAATATCATGGGTCAAAATGTCCCTATTTGCTCTGTCCCCCAGCTGATGGCCTCCAGCCCCAAGGTGGCTGCATATCAGTGGCACAGTGAATCCTTCAAGATGAAAGTTGTTAGCAGATGTACAAAATGAGGCCAAATTCTGGGGCTGTAGCCTGTACTTTGTTCAGGCCTCACTGAGGCAAAACTCCTGTTGGAGTGAGAGCGCGCGCGCTTAACTCCTAAAACTGGAAGGGACTCTAAAAGTTTACTAACTCCAGCCCCCTGCCTTCACTAGCAGAAGCAATACAGATTGTGCCCCAGATGCCTAAGTGGCCCTTTCAAGGATTGAACTCACACCCCTAGGTTTAGCAGGCTAATGCTCAAACCACTGAGCTACCCCATGCTCTGAGTAAGACCTTTAAACATCAGCTGTGTCTTAATGCACTGACACTGTTACCTTCTCTTGCATTTCAGGGCTTTGAGGCTCTGACAGTAAAGGAGAGGCTGTTACTGAAATTGTACCTGCTGGAAAGCATGGAGATGCTAGGATTCCTCGCTGGAACAATTATAAGAATTTTTCACCCTGGGCAAGACATACTTTCTCCTAGCTTCATTCGAGAAGTCAGCTGAACTGTTATGCATTAAACTTTCAAAAAACAATTCAGCTGGCACCAGACACCCAGCATGGGTAATTTCAGTCCAAATACTTAAAGACTGACAAACTTATAAGCTACTGAAAATGATATTTTCTAATTCAAGGTATCAGGCAGCCTTAACTAATGATGGTGCCACTAGCTCCACCTAGAATTGCCAGTCCCATGCAGCTAAGCTCTTTATTCCAGTAATGTCTGTGGCAAGGAGTTCCACAGGCCAAATATCAATGCTATCAATGATGCCTTCCCTAAGGCTTGTTTAATTGGGATGTTTCCCCCGCATATGTCCTGGCAACAGTTTGGGATTTTTTCACTATCAGATTCTGAGCAACTGGGTAAATGGGGAACACTCTGTAGTGTTGACTCTCCAGATGAGATCGGAACGATTAGGTGACCTTTGGGGTAAGTGTATGGTCTGTTGTGTGTGTGTTTGCTGCTGGACTGAAATGTACCGAGTAGCTGTTTGGGGGACCATGTCCTGACCATATGGATGCAGAACCTAGTGGCCTGCTAGGCAAAGCTGAGAGCTTCTTAACGAGACTTTCATCCCTAAGGACTTTAACACCCATCAACCCTTAACCAGGGGGTGGGGCTACCCAGGAAGACCAAGGCTTGAAAAAGCCCTCTCCTAAACACTCAGAGAATGTAGCAAACAGGAGCTGCTAACAGGGGAGTTTTGTGAGGGAGTTTACAGGAGGAATAAGAAAGGGGTCTAGATACACTAACCATTTCTTAGATTTCTTTAAACTTAAGCCTAAAACACCCCCTGATTAAAAAAAATATTCAAAAAAGGACCTAACCTCAGGCGTAAAAAGAGAACGCAGGCAGAAGTCCAGCCACACAGAGGGGGCAATCCAGTTTATTCCATCCAAAGCAGCATGCATGATTACCTGCCCTATGGGCAGGTGGTGTATGTGTGCATTCAGTGCAAGGAACTCCTGGCCCTCAGAGACTGCGTGCGGGCTTTGAAAACCAGACTGGCTGAACTGGAAGATCTAAGGGAGACTGAGAAGTGCATAGACAAGACTTGGCAGGACACCATAGAACAGTCCCACCCCCCGTGTAACAGCCTCTGTGCTGTTGAGGAGGATGAAAGTCTCAGGGAAGGAGAACATACAACCGGAGCAGAGGGAAACAAACCCATAGTTGGGGCCCTCCTCCCAGATGATATAGTGATATCCTCTTGCACTGAGGACACCTCTCCAGGGAAGGGAACTCTAATTGTTAGGAAGAAACAGGTATTAGTAATGGGTGATTCAGTCATTAGAAACATAGATAGCTGGGTTTTCATGAGGACTTGCATGTTTGGTGTGAAGCTTGCAGGTCTCTCAAGACATCTAGATAGACTTATGTGTTATGCTGGTGAGGAGCTAGTGGTCATGGTACATGGAGGTACCGATGGCATGGGGAGGGATAGGCCAAATTTAGGCTGCAGATAAGAGATAGAAGTCCAGGACCTCGATGGTCACATTCTCTGAAATGCTTCCAGTTCCACGTGCAGGGCCACTTAGACAGGCAGAGCTGAAGGGTCTCCATGTGTGGATGAGATGATAGTGTAGGGAGAAGGAGTTTAGATTTATTAGGAACTGAGGAAACTTTTGGGAAAGGGGGAGCCTATACAGGAAAAATGGATTCTAATTAAGTCAAAATGAAACAAGATTTCTAGCACTTAAAATTAAAAAGGTCGCAAAGCAGTTTTTTAAACTAAGGGCTGGTGGAAAAGCGACATGTATGGAGGAGAACGTGGTTTGGACAGAAAGATCCCTTAGAGGATGAACCAGTCATGGAGATTCTTTATGTCCAAGTAAGGAGGAAAGGATGGAAGATAATAAAATACAGGTAAGATCTGATGAGAAACAGTCAAATGAAAAAAGGTCTCATTCAATTACATGATGTAATGGGAGACAGCTAAAAAGTGATATGTTTTAAAAGTGCTTGTGTACCAGTTTTAGAAGTCTAAATAATAAGATGAGTGAACTAGAGCGCCTTATATTAAATGAGGATGTTGGTATAACAGGCATCAAAGAAACTTGGTGGAATGAGGATAATCGGTGGGACACAGTAATACCAGGGTACAAACTATATTGGAAGGATAGAACAGGTCCTGGTCTTGGGGGAGTGGCACTTTATGTGAAAGAAAGTGAAGAATCAAATGAAGTAAAAATCTTAAATGAACCAAACTGGACCACAGAATCTCTATGGATGGTAATTCCATGCTCAAATAATAAAAAAAATACAGCAGTAGGGATATATTATCAACCACCCAGTGAGGCTCAGGGGAGGGATAACTCAATGGTTTCAGCATTGGCCTGCTAAACCCCAGGTTGTGAATTCAATCCTTGAGGGGGCCACCTAGGGATCTATGGCTAAAATCTGTCTGGGGATTGGCCCTGCTGTGAGCAGCAGGTTGGACTAAAGACCTTCTGAGGTCCCTTCCAACCTTAACATTCTATAATAGTGAGAGTAACTATCACTGATTAGCGAGGCTCTTAAAAAAAAAAAAACCCTCAGTAATAATGGGGGATTTTCTATATCCCTCACAAGGAGAGGCAATTCTTGATTTACTCTTAAGTAGACCACAAGATCAGGTCCAAGAGGTTAATATTGCTGGACAGCTTGGTAATAGTGACCGTAGTATGATTAAATGTAACACCTCTGTGGCAGAGAAAACACCACAGTGGCCCCAACACTAAAGCATTTCATTGCAGAAAGGGGAACTACACACAACTGTGGAGCTTAATTGAACAGAAATTAAAAGGTACAGCACCAAAAGTAAATTCCCTGCAAACTGCATGGAAATTGTTTAAAGACACCATAATAGAGACTCAACTTAATTACCTCAAATTAATGAACATAAAAAGAGAACCAAAAAAAGTGCTATTGTGGCTAAACAACAAGGCAAGAGAAGCAGTGAGAGGCTAAAAGGCATCTTTTAAAAATGAAAATTAAATCCTAGTGAGGAAAATAGAAAGGAGCATAAAATCTGGCCAATGAAGTATAAAAAAGAAAAGATTTAGGAAGGCAAAAAATAATTTGAAGAACAACTAGCCAAAGCCTCAAAAAGTAACAGCAATTTTTTTAAATACATGAGAAGCCAGAAGCCTGCAAAACAACCCGTGGGGCCACTGGATGATCAAGATGCTAAAGGAGCACTCAAGGACCATTAGACCATTGCAGAGAAGCAAAATAAATTATTTGCACCTGTCTTCACAGTTGAGGATGTGAGGGAGATTCCCATACCTGAGCCATTCACAGTGATAACAGCTTTTAATTACTTGAAGGGGGGTTCCAAAGACGATGGAGCTAGGCTGCTCTCAGTGGTGGCCGATGATAGATCAAGGACCAATGTTCTCATGTTTCAATGGGGGAAGCTTAAGTTGAATATTAGGAAAAATTATTTCACTCAGGGGGTAGTGAAGCACTGGAATGGGTTATCTATGGAGGTGCTGGAATCTCCATCATTAGAGGTTTTTATGGCCGGCTTGACAAAGCCCTGGGTGGAGTGATTTAGATGGGGTTGATCCTGCTTTGAGCAGGGGTTTGGACTAGATGACCTCCTGAGGTCTCTTCCAACACTAATCTTATATGATTCTATGATTCTATGACAAGGTCCCTCACCAAAGGCTCTTAAGTAAAATAAGCTGTCATGGCATAAGAGGAAGGTCCTCTCAAGGACTGGTATCAGGTTAAAAGATAGGAAGCAAAGGGAGAATAAATGGTCAGTTTTCAGATCTTGCCAGGGTATGTTGTGAAGGCTAAGACTATAACAGGATTGAAAAAATAACTAGATAAATTTATGGTAGATAGGTCCATCAATGGCTATTAACCAGGAGAGGCAGTGATGATGTGCCTATTCTCTGTTTGCCAGAAGCTGTGAATGGGTGACAGGGGATGGATGTATCACTTGATGATAACCCGTTCTGTTCATTCCCTGTGTGGCACCTGGGATTGGCCACTGTCAAAAGACAGGATACTGGGCTAGATGAACCTTTTTCCTGATCCAGTATGGCAATTTTTATGTTAATGATGGATAGCCAGTATTCACACGCTTGTTTCCTGTTGGTGCAGGTTAAGGTTTTCCACACATTGACATGTAGGAATTATGGACGCATGAAGCACCATCAAATATGGAATTGGCATTAGTAGGGTCAATTGTTCATAATTCATTTATCTGAGCAATGAAAGTGTCATTTTTCAGTATGTGAAGAGGAACCAATCTGCTTCACCCATGAGAACAGTCTCCAGTACTGGATGTAGTGTCTCATATTAAAATTGTCTCTCCAACCAGGCATTTGTGCTGCTGCCGTCACCGTGGAACCTTGGGTACATACAGAAAGTCAGGGGAATATACGGTACATGTAGGAGACACCATTCTATCTCAGAGTTACACATCTTCTCCTCTACTTCATGTCAGATTCCAACACAACCAACTTCACCAACCCCTCCACCGTCATCCTGCTCGGCATTCCAGGCCTGGAGAGAGCCCATGTCTGGATCTCCATCCCCTTCTGCATCATGTATATCATAGCCATCTTGGGGAACTTCACCATCCTGTTCGTCGTGCAGAGGGAGCCGAGACTCCATGAACCCATGTACTATTTCCTCTGCATGCTGGCTGTCACCGACCTGGTCCTGTCCACATCCATCCTGCCCAAAACACTCAGCATCTTCTAGTTCGATTCCAGGGAGATCAATTTCAGTGCCTGCCTCACCCAGATGTACTTCATTCACTGCTTCCTAGTGGTGGAGTCTGGGATCTTCACGGCCATGGCTTTTGATCGCTACGTGGCCATCTGCAATCCCCTGAGACATTCTACCACCCTCACAAACCCTGTGGTGACCAAGATTGGCCTGGCTGTGGTGTTGCGCGGTGGCATGCTCATATTGCCCTATGTCTTCCTAGCAAGGCAATGGCCATATTGCAGAACCAACATCATCCCCCACATGTACTGCGAGCACATAGCCGTGGTGAGGTTGGCCTGTGCAGACACCTACGTCAGTAATCACTACGGCCTCTTTGTGCTATTTTGTGTGAAGTGTCTGGATGTAATTTTTATCCTCACGTCTTATATCCAGATCCTCAGGAGCATCTTCAACCTCCCCACAAAGGATGCCCAGCTCAAGACTTTTGGGACTTGCGGCTCCCACCTCTGTGCCATCTTCACCTTTTACATCTCCTCTCTCTTCTCCTCTCTCATGCAGCGGTATGGATACAATGTGGCCCTGCATTTCCACGTTCTCATGGCCAACATGTACCTCCTGGTGCCCCCCATGCTCAACCCCATCATCTACGGGGTGAGAACGAAGCAGATCCGGGACAGGCTGCTCCATCTTGTTACTCATAAAGGGACCTAAAGTTTTCTCCTGGTGCTCTGACTCTCAGACCAAGCTCCGTGCAGAGCTGGCTGGTAACATGATGCTGGGCCCTGCTCCCTGAATCACTTACTGTACAGTCAAAGAGACATTAAAGCCTTTCCTGACCTGACTGTGCTGTATTAGCCTGACAAACTGAGGAATTGGTCTGTGTAGAACTCATTGGATTCCAGTTTTTTAATTGCTGGTCACTGGACCCCTAAGAACATAAGAATGGCCATACTGTGTCCAGCTAGGCCTCTGTTACGATCATTGCCAATTCCAAGTTCCCCAGAGGGAATGAACAGAACAGCTAATCATCAAGTGATCCATCCTCTGACACCCATTCCCAGCTTCTGTCAAACCGAGGATAGGGACCCCATCCCTGACCATTGATCCTCCAGTTCTTTTTTTAACCTTGTTATAGTCTTGACCTTCACAACATCCACTGGCGAAGAGTTCCACAGGTTGACTGCGTGCTGTATGAAGAAATATTTCCTTTTGTTTGCTTTAACCCTGCTGCCTATTAACTTTGTTTGGTGACCCCTAGCTCTTGTGTGATGAGAAGGATTAAATAACATTTCCTTATTTATTTTATCCACACCAGTCATGATTTTATAGAGCTCAATCATATTCTCCCTTAGTCATCTCTTTTCCAAACTGAAAACTCTCCATCTTATTAATCTCACCTCATATGGGTGCTGTTCCATAACCGTAATCATTTTTATTGCCCTTTTATGAACCCTTTCCAATTCCAATATATTTCTATTGAGATGGGGCAACCAGACATTGACATTCTACGGATTCATATAGAGGGAATATGATACTTTTTGTCTTATTAACTATCCTGATCCTAATTATTTCCAATAGTCTATTAGCTTTTTTGACTGCCACTATGAATTGAGTGGATGTTTTCAGAGAATTATCCACAATGACTCCTGAGGTCACAACCCCTACCCAACCTCTTTCCCCAAGGACCTCCCCCTGCCCCATGTATTCCCCCAAGGCCCAGCCCCTGCTCCACCTCTTACCTCTAGGCCCAGCTCCCTTCTGTGCCTCTTCCCCCGGATCATAGAATCATAGAATATCAGGATTGGAAGAGACCTCAGGAGATCATCCAGTCCAACCCCCTGCTCAAAGCAGGACCAACCCCACCTAAATCATCCCAGCCAGGGCTTTGTCAAGCCTGACTTTAAAAACCTATATGGAGTCCTTGACCTTGCTTCTAGCTCCTCTCCTCTCCTTCCCCTGTCACTTGTTGGTCATCTCCACCTTCCTCCTCTACCCCAGCTGAGTGGGGAGCTGCTGCAGCCTGACAAAGAGACTGCAATGATTGTAGTGAGGATGCAGCACTGGGGTGCAGGCCGATGAGGAGCAGACAGGGAAGCCAGGAAATCATATAAAAGCAGCTGAGGGTTGGGAGCAGGGCTGCGTGGCAAGTGGGCAACATTGTGTATCATACAACTTGCGGGCCCTAAAGCTAGGCTACAAAGTCCTGAAGGAATAGAAAATTGTGTGGCTTATTTCTTTAGCTTTCAGTTCCCTTTTCTTCCTCTTGGTGGGGGGATGAACGGAGGCAGGGTCCCTGCAATGGGAATCCTTTGCCCTGAGCCAGGACTTGGAGGCAGTGCAAGGGGTCAGCTTTGAAGCTAGGACAACAGCTGAGTAACCTGGAAGGATAAACCCCTGTGCTAGCTGGGCAGAGGGAGAGGTAGCATCTGTGTTTCACAGGGAGGAAGATAAACAGGACATCTTCAATTATGCAGCTATTTACACATGTGCACAGAACCTTATCTGGAACTACAGGGCATCCATTGCCCAGGGGATGAAGCTGGGATTGTCCAGCTGAAGCTGGCCAGTAAAACTGAGTCTAATGCACGCGCTGCATGATGATTTTGATCACTACATTTAGAAGATCTTTAGCTAGGTTGCTAGGCAGCGTGGTCCCCATGTCGTGGATGGACTGTGCCACGCAGTGATAAAGTGATTTACGCAATGCTGACATTGATCTTCTCCTTTGTATTAGCTGCAGCGAAGCTATTTGTGTGTCATGACCTGTGAAAATGCAGCCCTACTTAAACAGGAGGAATTTATTATTAAAACAAATAGCTAAAACTACAGCAGCAAAACCAGGTTTCCACATAGCTCACTCTTCAGCCTTGTCTTGCTTGTTTACCATGGACCACATACAGTGCATATAGAGCCCAACAATGTGCTGCAAGGAATCAGATGAGCTCAGGGATTGTAACTGCTTAATACACAACTTACCTTCTGCAGAGAGCACTTCCCACCTTCAAAGAGTTTTTGAAATGTTCATTTAGTAACTCTGCTCTAGTGGATCAGATCAGAGTCTGTCTAGCCCAGTAGCCTGTCTCTGACAGTTAACAGCACCAGGTGCTTGAGAGAAATCAGATGCTGCCTGTGAGCTCTCTGGACTTTCCTGCCCCTCTGGACGACTTGGGTGCTGCTTGCAGTAGCTTGTGGATATCTTCATTGTACAAACTCCCCCACCCTGCCATCTTTAGCAGTGGAATAGTTCACAAGGTTACTCTTTCAATTATCTTTGCTGGGCTTCCGTGGTAACACCCTGTTAAGATGCAAAGAGTCACAGCAATTGTCTCAGAGTGTCTGCAGAAGACTGAAGGACAAATGCAGAAATTATATAACTGTGGGATGTGTGTTAGGTGCTGGTCAGTACAATGCCGCACCTGTTCTATTTGGCTCATGATGGGGAAAGCCCTTTGCAAACAGAAGCGCCAAAAACTTTATAGGTTCTTTTTTTCCTTTTAAATTAAAGTTGGGATTGTGAAGCAGAAGATGCAACTTCCAGAAAATCAGACCAGCTCACTAATGGACGCCAAATGAGCCCAAATGAAGTCTTGCTCTTCAGAACTTGGAATCAGTGTCTGGGTCACTGTGCCACATATTCTTAATAGGTGTATGGTTACGATATAATTATGACATAAGTATAATACATTTCGTACAATATATGTCTTTTCAGGTGTCATTGGAAAAGTTTTGATTTCCTGAAAAGGACTATCCTATATATATATATACTGGTATAATTTTTGTATCTGTACTTATGAATATTGACTACATATCTGTATTTCAAATGTAGTTACACCCGGGTAATATCCGGTAGGCAAGATGCTTTCAGGCTAGATAGCTGGTTGGGAAGGGCCTATTCAGAGCAATGAGCCATAAGGGAAAACAATAGGAGTAGAAGAAACTTTTCTCTCACCTGGTGAGCCTTCCTGAGAATGCTCCAGATAGCCGGTAAGTAATGGATACTATGACTCTACAAAGGGATGTAACCAGGGCGCATAACTGTGGACTCCATCTTTGGGATACTGTAATTTTCTCACAAACTGGTCTGGGAACCAAGTTTTGAAACAAAGTTTCCCACTATATGCTAAAGCTACATGAGGCAGGGAGTGACATCATTAGTGGTTCTTCACTCCCAGCACAAGAGAAATCCTGCAAACACCTGAGGAACAAAGACTGAAATGGGGGTAATGCTGGAACCAGGCTAAAGAAATTTCTAGCCTGCATTTGGAAACCTCAGAAATCCAAGCTGCAAAGCAAATGCAACTTGTGCCTTGAGAATCTCCCAGGCTGTTTGTAGCATCAATCAGGGTGAGAAACGACTGATTAATAGTCAATCTAACTCGTATATCAAGCATAGTTTGTGTTTATGTTTATTTGCTAGGTAATCTGCTTTGATCTGTCTGCTGTCCCTTATGATCACTGTTGTAGTTAAGAACTTCTTTTATTTTTCAATCTGAGCTCAGAGTGCTTTTAAATGACGTGTCTGAGGGAGAAATCTCAGCTTGGTTAGCACAAGTGTGTATTGTCCTCACTACAATCAGGGAGGAGCGCGGGGGCAAACTGGGTAACAAATTCATACTGCTTGGAGTTTAGACCAGAGTAGAATGGTCGAGCTCTGGGGTCTTAGGCTGGGGAGCTGGTGATATTTGGCTGTAGTCTCTCTATTGTTAGTTGATGCAATGGCTGGTCAGAGAGCCTGCTTATAATGCTGGCAGAGGACCAGGAGCAGGTCTGCAGCTTGTCCCAGCAGCACACTGAGAGAGGGACCCCAGACTGGTGAATCAGAGGGCTCAGTGGTAATGGAGTTCTAGGTAGTACATCATGGGGAAACACATCACACTTTGCTCCTCAGGTTTCAATCTCCCAATGTATTCTGATCCTCTCTGTACTGTCCTTCCCCTCCCAAGCTGCCCCAATTACAACAGCACGCTGGTCGTCAGTGTCCTCTCCATGTTCCACAGTCATCCCTGGCTCTCTCAATTTCTGATCTGCCCCTAGACCCCAAAACTCTTCCTCTGCACGGGGTTAGGTGCCTCCCATCACAACTGCTCCGTCAGCTGGGGGATAATCAGTGACTGTGTCTCATCAGTGAGAAATCTCACGAATGGCAAATGCCAAGACAGACACTTCTGAGGCTTCTCTCGTTAAACCCATAGACACTGCCTGGTGCTTCAAGGAATTCTACACAAAACAATTCACAAGTGGAGAAGTATGCACATTATATAAAGAGAGCTGGCAACTCTGGGACATGTGAGAGCCTAGATGTACAGAAACCACTGATAGCTGAATGAAACAGTGGGCCACTGTGACACAGACATTAAAACCAGGATGCTCTGGAACCATTTCCTCATCAGCTCAATTAGCCACTCATGGAGAGGGTTATACATTCATTCCTCAGTGCAGATACTTTATGGGCTCAAGTCTTTATGTTTCTCACCTAAAATGTTCATCCATGCAGTGCCTCACAGGATCCCTAAGCCTTGTGAAATAAACACTCTAGTGTAATGTTTCCAAGGCGCCTCAATCACATGAGAATTTCTCCACATAGGGCAAATTTTACCATCGTCATGAATAGAAAAAAAGTCTCCATTAGGCTCAGGCACGAGCTTGCAGGCAAAATGTCTCCAGCTCACTCCTAGGGACATGTTTGTTGATTCCACCGTCAGAAGGGTCCATTGTGATCATCTAATCTGTATAGCACCGGCCTGAGAATTTCCCCACAATTATTCCTAGAGCAGATCTTTTAGAGAAACATCCAGCCTTGATTTAAACAATCTGAGTGATGAAGAATGTGCAAAGACTCTTGCTAAATTGTTCCAAAGATTAATTACTCTCACCGCTTAAAAAAAATTATGCCTTATTTCCAGTCAGAATTTCCTTAACTTCAACTTGCAACCATTGGGTCATGTTTCAGCTCTGTATGATATGCTGAGAGGTCTATTAATAAACATTTGTTTCCCATGAAGGTAGTTACAGACTGTGTTCTAGTTACTCCTTAAGAACTTTTGTTAAATGAAAAGATTGGGATATTTGAGTCTATCCTTATGAGGCAGTGGGTTTTTTTATCTTTTACTTATTCCTGTGATTCTACTCTGAACCCATTTCAGTGAATCTACATCCATCTTTAATTGTGGACACCAGAACTAGACACAGAATTCCAGCAAAAGTTTCACTAGTGTCAAACGCAAGGGTAAAATAATTTCTCCACCTCTACTTGAGATCCCCCTGGTTATCATCCAAGGATCAATATTTTCTTTTTGGCCACATAGTCACATTGGGAGCTCATATTTAGCTAATTATCCTTCATGCCTCCAAGTCTTATTCAGAGTCATTGGGATTCCCAAGATAGTCCCCCATCATGTAAGCATCACCTACATTTTTTGTTCCTAGATTTAGGGCTGATCTACACTGGGGGTGTGTATGGATCTAAGATACGCAATTTCAGCTACGTGAATAGCTTAGCTGAAGTCGAAATATCTTGGATCGATTTACCTGGGGTCCTCACAGCGTGGGATTGACGTCCGGGGCTCCCTGTGTCAACTCCACTACTGCCGCTCGCACCTGTGGAGTTCCGGAGTCGACGGGAGCATGTTCAGGGATCGATATATCGTGTCTAGATGAGACGTGATATATCAATCCCCGAAAAATTGATTGCTACCCGCCGATACAGCGGGTAGTCTGGACGTATCCTTAGATATCAACATAGCTATATTAGAACACATATTGGTTGCGTCAGCCCAGTTTACCAACCAATCCAGACCGCTCTGAAACAGTGACCTGTCCTCTTCATTATTTACCATGCCCCAATTTCTGTGTCATCTGCAAAATTCATTGCAATTCATGTATGAAAATGATTAGCAGCTGAGTTGCAGACACGTCTCTGCTTACACTTGTCTGTTAACACCTGTAACTTATGTCTCAAAAAAAGCTGGGTGGCTTCAGAAAAGTGCCCCATCAAAAGAAACAAGGGAAGTTACAGAGGTGCAGGCCTGTAGCCATAAATATCAAGCCCCTTGGGCCCTTCATGCCCATTCTATTGAGTACAAAGCCATCCCCCAGCATGATAATCTCTGTTTCCATGGGGGAAACTTGGCTCCTTTCCAAAACAGGAATAGCATCATGGATCAAACCTATAGCCCGTCTAGTCCAGTGTCCTTTCTATGAAAGTGACAGTGTCACAGGCCCAAGGACTCCCTTCCTCAAGGGGTCCCATGGGAAGGCAGATCAGCATTGTATGTTGCTATCATGGTTGAAAGCATTGCAAGGCATTTTGGGGGTTGGGAAGGGATGGTCAAAGATGTGAAGGTGGAATGGAAGATTCCTTTACAGGTAGCAAGAGGCCAAGAGAGGAAAGAAGGAAGAGAGCAAAAAACGGGTTAACTCAACACTGTAGCTAGCTGGCTCAGTCCTATGATAAGACGTTACGCTGCCACCAGTCCAAGGTCATGGAAATCAGCAGTGGTGTTAATCTCTCACTCAGCCATGGAGAGCCATAAAAAAGAAAAAAAGTACATTAAACCAGGGATACAAAAATGGAAAACATAAGCAAAATAACCAGGGGGAAGGAGGAGGGGAAGCGGAGCTGAGCGTCCCTGAAGCTGATGTGTTTTGGGAAAAGATAAGAAGGCCACAAAAAGCAGTTTGGACTGGTACAAAAAGCACCAGGCACAGAGGGCCCTGAATGAAAACACCCCCTCAAAGAACCCAGGACTTAAAAGCCTTCCAAAAAGCCAAAGCAAGTCAGAGATCAACAGCGGACCTTGAATGGCCTGGGCCCAGGACAGAACTCTTGTCCTCCCTACCCCCTCTTCTTCTTACATTACACCCAGTCTTGGCCAGCAGTGGATAGAGCGTGTGTGAGTCTGAAAGTGGGTTAGGGCTTGGGGCACTAACACTTTCTTCCTTCCTCTAAATAACGTGAGGAGCGCCCATCACTCTCCACTGTTATTTTATTAATAAAGCTTTAAAACATAAACACTTGGTGTATTTCGTCATCTCCTCCCCTAAAAAAATCCTGTGGCTTCAGCCTCATCACCTGAAGCCACAGGTAAATTGGTAGCAAAAATCTATCACAACAGTCCCAGGTCCTGCAGTAGAAGGTGTAAGAAACCCAGCAATATGTGAATGGAGGGGACTGCCCTAACCATCCTAAGGGTATCATTCTCTAAACATAACAGCTAGAGATTAGTTTGTGCCCTGAAACACATGGGCGTTTAGGCTTTCCACATATTTATTTCACTGTAAGTGTTGTAACTGGATAGTCTCACTATCCATTTAAATGTCCAAACCCTTCCTGATTCTGACTTAGCTTATGGTCTCCACTACCTTTTGTGGAAACAAGTTCCTCAGTTTAATTAGGCACTGAGTGAAGAAAGCATTTTTTATAATCTGTTTTGAATTTGCCACACTTCAGTTTAATTGAATATCCTCTTGATGTTGTGTTATGGGATAGAGAGAAGTAATCAATCTACTCTCTACCAGTCAGCATTGTATTAACTTTTCTCATGTTCTTTCTAATTCATTTCCATTGTAAGGTAACAATCCCAGTCTTTTCAACTTCTCTCTGTATGACCCTTGATCAATCTTGTTGCCCTTGCCTGAACCCCTCTAGTTCTGCATTATCCTATGTGAGAAGGGGTCCCAGTACAACACAGAAGGATCCAAAGGAAGGTGAAACATTATCTGATCTCATGGCATGGTATTTTCTGTATATTCCCCATTCCAGTCCTCCTGAATCCCAATGTTTTGCTTAGTTTCTGTCCATGCTTGCAATGTGAGCAGTGTTTCAAAGAGCTGTGTACCATGACTCCCAAGTACCTTTCCTGAGTTCATACAGTTAAGTTAGAACTTTGCTAGGTGTTTGAGGAGTTCAAGCTTTTTCCTTCAATGGGCATGCATGTTTTAGTGATTGACATAGAAAATCATCTGCCATCATGCTGCCCATTCACCTAGCTAGGTTAGTTCCCTCTGAGGACTTCTGTCGACTTGACTGTGACCTAAATAATCTGTTGCCATTTGTAAATGTTGCCGCCTCACAGCTCACCCTTCTTTCTAGATTGTTAGTAACTATAAAATATTTACCGTACTATTTGTTATAAAGTGTTTAATCCACCCCCTTTGCTGTGCTTCTGTCCCTTCACAGGCAGCTTGAGAATTTCTGAGTCTGATCGACACATTGACCACCTCATGGCATCTTTCATCTTCACCCCCTCTGACCCTTCAACTTTTCTCTTAATGGGCATCCCTTTCCTGGAAACTGCTCACATCTGGATTTCCATTCCTTTCTCTGCTTTCTATGTCATGGGCCTGTTGTGAAATTTCATAGTTCTGTTTGTTGAAGGCAAAGAGCAGATCCTGCACAAACCAATCTACTTGCTGCTCAGCATGCTGGTGCTCATAGAAATCAGCACGTCTACCTCCGTCGTGCCAAAGGCACTATGAATATTTTTATTCAATCTGAAAGTCATTACTGTGGGTGGCTGCCTCACTCAGATGTTCTTCCTTCATGCAGATTCTATGACATCCTCGGGACAATGGCTTTTGATCATTAAGTTGCCATATGTAACCCTCTGAAATACGCCACTGTCCTCACAAATGTACAAATACTTAAACTAGGAGTCGTGGGTTTGGTAGGAACTGTTCTCTTCATTCTGCCTATGTTCCTGCTCCTGATCATGCAGTCATTATGTGTCTACTGCATTATCCCCCATACATACTGAGACCACATGACATCACAATCAACAGGACATACCTCTTGGTGATAGTATTTGTAGTTACCAGGTTAGAAATGATGCTCATTGTCTTGTCCTACGGTCTGATCATCAGGGCCATCCTCAGAATCTCAAAGAAGAAAGCCCACTAGAAAGCTGTCAACATCAGCACAGCCAGATCATGTGATGTTCATGTCCTATCCTTCCTTCTTCTTCTCCACTCTGACACACCGGTTTGGTCAGGGCTTCGCTTCCCACATTCACATCATCTTGGCCAACCTGTATTTCCTCATCCCCCCCATGCTCAACCCTATCAAAACCAAAGACCTTCATGACAAAGCAGACCAGTACACCAGCAGATAATGATCATCTGGCACCACTGACTTTAAACCTGTGTGACAAGAGGGGGAAAGGAGATCTCCTTGTGACTCAAGGGTGCTGTTCCAGTTTGGCTGAGCTCAGCATTGAGGAAGTTCACAGTCTGAGAAGCTCCTCACACCTGACATCTTATGTTTCCATCTCCAAGCACTGTTCTCTCATTGCTGAGTTCCCTTTCTGTCCATTACCTGAGCTCTTTCAGCATCTCCAATCAGCCCCCACCTCCACACACCTGGACACTTGGTTCTTCCATACAGCAAGGAAATACTGCAGTTTTTGGAAGTTTAGTGGCTTTCCATTAGACCCTGCTATCATAAGCCTCTTTCCCAAATCTGGACCTTAGCGTCCAACATGTGGGTGCCTAGCATGAACCTCCAAGCTTAATTACCAGCTTGAATCTTATCTCGCTGCCACCAGACAGGAATTACAGTGCCTGCCTCGCTTTGGTCCCCCAAACTTTCCTTGGAGGGACCCCAAGACTCAGAGACTCTGAGTCTCACAACAAAGGGAAATAACCCACTTCCCTTACCCCTCTCTCTCCCACCCAGACTTTCCTCTCTGGGCTAACCTGGGAGTACTGATGCAATCTCTTTACATCACAATATCAAGAAGCATGTCTCCTCTATTCTACAAAGAGACAAACCCCAAATACAAGGAAACAGAAAAGATTCTATCTCTCCTCCCCCTCCCACCAATTCCCCGGTACTGCAGAGTTTTACCCTCCCTAGATCTAACACAAACAGAATTCCCTCCCCTTAGTTCCTTAGCCTACCCAGAGAGAAAAAACACAAACAAGTCTTAAAAAGAAAATTTTATATAAAAAGAAAGAAAGAAAAAAGACATCAAAATATTCTCCGTATCAAGATGACAATGCAGGGCTATTGCTTATAAGAAAAATATGAATAAACAGTCTGATTCAAAAAGATATCCAATTTGAAACATTCCAGCAAGCTACACACATGTAAATACAACCAGAACAACATAAAAGCCTATATTGTTTTTCTACCTGTACTTACAATTTGGAAACAGAAGATTAGAAGACAGAAAGAACCTTCTCATAGCTGAGAGACAGACAAAAGACTCAGACCCCAAAAATTCTCTCCCTGACTTTGAAAAGTCCAGTTTCCTGATTGGTCCTCTGGTCAGGTGTTTGGTTCCCTTTGTTAACGCTTTACAGGTAAAAGAAACATTAACCCTTAGCTATCTATTTATGACACCTGCGTTAACAGAGTTCTTGATCAGTTTGATGAACTGAAGCTATGCTTTCTGATTGACAAAGACAAATTAAGCAACTACAATGCTGAACTTCTTTATCATATACGCAGTGATCTGGTGAGCAAAATTTACCTGATTTTTCTACTTCCAATCCTTCAGGAAGCTTGGAGGATAAACCAAATGTTTCTACTGGAAAGTGCTAATACAGGACACTGGTGCAGGAATTGAGGCCATTCTGCTAGAGAGTTGTATAACTGCTTGTTTTTGAGAACTGGACTGTATTACCCTGGATTTGAGGGGTGTGTACCCCAGAATGTGATCAAGCCAATTGCAACCATATGATGTGCACTCAGGCAATATGAATTGAATAACCTCTTGATCTTATGTTATGAGACAGGGAGAACACATTCTCAGTCTACTCTCCACCTGGTGAACTCCATTAATGAACTTACATTGAACTGACCATGGTGAAGTGCCTGGTGTCTCCTGTTTGTACTTGGTTGGCTTAGGTAAGCCCTCAGGTAGCTCAGTTTCGGTATGTGATGCCATCTGCTGACGTGTTGGTTTACAAGAAAGCCTGAAGAGGCTGAATCAACAGCAAAGCAGTGGGAAAAAGGGCAAGCCCAGGTGGGTGATTAGAAGGGTGCAGCAGTTCCAACCACTCCCAGACTGAATACCAAGGTGACAACCCATCACACTCACACCCTCCAGAGCCCAAATTAGGCCCCCAGATACTTGTGACGTCAGCATGGTTGAGGGACTGCAGCCTGAATAAAAGATCCAGATGTAGCAGTGGTTTGTTTTCTTTACCATTGTGTTCTTACCCCAGTAGGCTGAAATAATACCATACTGAAATGGTCACAGGGCAACAGATCAGGGAAGATCCATGGCTGTTCCCTCAAAAAATGTGGAATACCATCTGAGATGAACTCCAGGTCATTTTGGCCCTGGAAGTGGTGAGGAAATGGCACAGTGAGTGGAGAAGTCCCTTGGTACTAGATCTGAGGCAGGATGACACAACCCATTTCTTCATCAATTTCTGAAAGATCAACACAGAATTGAAATCTGATGCTTAACTGATGCAGAGAGTAGAAGAACTATTTGAACAATTAAGACCTGCCAGATATATATCCACTTTAGACCTTGCAAAGGGATACTGGCAAATACCTTTGATGCTAGAATCCTGGGAGAAGAAAGCCTTTTCCACACCCTTTGACCATCATTAATGAAGAATCACATCATTTGACCGCCACAGGGTGGCAGTGACTTTTCAGAGGCTAATGGACTGGATAATACAACTGTATGGGCGGTATGAAGTGATACACTACTATGATCAATTAAAAATGGTTTTTGGTCTCATATCTCGTGGCAGCATTCCCACACATAGTGCAGATGGCAGCACATTACACACAGAAAAGAAAAAAAGAACGAGGAGTACTTGTGGTACCTTCAAGACTAACACATTTACGTGGGCATAAGCTTTCATGGGCTAAAACCCTCTTCATTGGATGCATGCAGTGGAAAATACAGTATGAAGATATATATACACAGAGAACATGAAAAAATAGGTGTTGCCGTACTAACTATAATGACAGTAATCAATTAAGGTGGGCTATTATCAGCAGGAGAAAAAAAACTTTTGTAGTGATAATCAGGATGGCCCTTTTCCAACATTTGACAAGAAGGTTTGAGTAACAGTAGGGGAAAAATTAGCATGGGGAAATAGTTTTACTTTGTATAATGACCCATCCACTCCCAGTCTTTATTCAAGCCTAATTTAATGAGGCCCAGTTTACAAATTAATTCCAATTCTGCAGTTTCTCGTTGGAGTCTGTTTTTGAAGTTCTTTTGTTGGAATATTGTGACTTTGAGGTCTATAAATGAGTGACCAGGGAGGTTGAAATGTTCTCTGACTGGTTTTCGAATGTTATAATTCTTGAGGTCTGATTTGTGTCTATTTATTCTTTTGCATAAAGACTGTCCGGTTTGGCCAATGTACGTGGCAGAGAGGCATTGCTGGCACAGGATGGCATACACGTTGGTAGATGTGCAGATGAATGAGCCTCTGACGATATGGTTGATGTGATTAGGTCCTATGGTGGTATCCCTTGAATATGATATGTGGACAGAATTGGCAATGGGCTTTGTTGCAAGGATAAGTTCCTGTGTTAAAGTTTTTCTTGTATGGTTGCTGGTGAGTATTTGCTTCAGGTTGGGGGGCTGCCTGTAAGCGAGGACTGGCCTCTATCCCAAGATCTATGAGAGTGAGAGATCATCCTCAGGATAAGTTGTAGATCCTTGATGATGTGCTGGAGAGGTTTTAGTTGGGGGCTGAAAGTGAGAGCTAGTGGCGTTCTGTTACTTTCTTTGTTGGGCCTGTCCTGGAGTAGGTAACATCTCAATATTCTTCTGGCTCTGTCAGTCTGTTTCTTCACTTCAGCAGGTGGGTAAGAAAAGAAAGCCATTGTCAATTGCTAGGCTGAACATACTGCAATACTCAGTTTGCCCTGACAATCTGAGCCCCTGGTATCGGAGAATTGTTTCTTCATTCCTCAGGGAGGCTGTCAAGCTGAAGTTCTCCAGGGTCTATTTTCTGCTCTTCCTGCTTCTCAAAGAACTGAGGGAATTGTCTGAGAGTCCTGGCCAATCTGAGAGTCTGCAGGGACTGTACAGAGGATTCATAAAGGTTGTTTCCAGCACAGTGAGTATCAGATATGTGAGATCAGTACACTGATTATCAAGGCTATGCTTTCCTGTTCCAGTAAGGAGATTTCCTCAGCAGAATTATGGTGAGTTGCCTGTTTCTGCATTAAAGTTAGTGCTGAGGGCTCACAAAGTGTACCAGGGTTCAAGTCAAGAACCACCTGGGCAGGATTTCACCAGCACAGAGATTTGAACTGTTTAGTATTGTCAGAAACACCAAGGGATTTACCTGGTAAAATTGGAACTACAAATGTGCTGGAAACAGTTTAGACAAACAGTTGATTTTAAGAGCAGTTCCTTGTCTCTACTTTGTCCTTCTATCTGTCTCAGTAGCTTCCTTTTTGGGGGTGGGGTGGTTTTTCCTCTGGTTCATTCAAGTTTTTCAATTCTGCAACTTCACTGTCCTGTTAGAAAGTGCAGCCAAAGCTTCTGCAGTTGGTACCTGTATTACAAGAGGGTTCACAACAAGAATAGGTCTCTCACTGGCTATATTCTGCTCTCATTTTCTGCCTTCACTGGGTTACTCCAGATTGACACTGGCCTCCTTGAGAACAAAATTAGGGGCACATGTTTCAGAATCCCTGTCCTTCATATCCGGTCTCATAGTGCATCATAAACTGGGGGTTTCTTACAAATTCTTTCAGCACCCTAACAGAACAGCGCTCTCTGTAGCAGGATCCGAAGCCGTGATTTTCACAGCTTGGAACTGAAATTTAAACACTAAGAGTGAAATCTTGGTCCCATTAAGATCAAAGAAAAGTCTCCAGACTCAGCCAGGATTTCACCCTAAATCCACATGTAGGGAGTTAAATCAATGTCATGACTTACTCCCGCTATGAGCCTCCACTGACTTCAACTGGAGTCATCCAGTGGCCTCTAAGGATGGGTGAGCTCATTTGGACCAATGAAGAACTGACAGAAGAGTTGCTGAAATCTCAAACACAAAGGCTTAGAGATTTAAAAGAAATAGGATGTTTTTTCATGAAGGGAGAGGAGCCTTCTCTCTGTGTGCCCTTGCATTTCTGGTGGCAAGGAAGACGAAGAAGTAGAGGAAGAGGAAGAGGAAGAGGAAGAGGAAGAGGAAGAGAAGCACCAGACGCCAGTAAAAATAAAAACATGTTTCTCACTTAGAGGAAATCAAGTGGTGTTGGAAATCTTACTGGGGGAGGTCCAGGAATGCACAGTATATGTGGACCGAGGAGGCTGAGACATTCAGTACCCAGAGCACAGTGGCACAGAGTCCTGAAACTGGATGAAACAAGGAATGGACATCCTGGCTATTGCACAGACAAATGGGGTGCAATGAGGTCTCTTGGGTTGCAGAGCATCTCAGACTGTAATGTAACATGGACTACACTGTAGCAGGTTCTCTAACACTTTCCTCCTTCCAGACCATCCCTCTTCCCATGAGCAACCCCACTACAGTCTCGTGGCAATGTCAGCAGTAGCCTCAGGAATGTGTGTGTTTCTAATGGGCTGCAATATGTTAAATATTTGTGTCACTTCGAGGAAGAGTTACTCACACTGGCTCCTTTTGGTCTCCAAGTCCCTGCTCCCTCCCACCGGGTCTGTCCCTCTCTCCTTCCCTACACAGGCTGAGCAGCTGCTGGGATTCCCTTCACCCCCAGAAAGGCAGTTCAAGCTGATCTCCCCCTTTTCCCCAGAGCAGGCAGACACTGAGTTTACCCTAGACTGAGGAGGTATTTCTGTGAGCTTGTTTTGTCCTGGGTAGTACCAGATTTATAATGGCTCTACAGTCCATTCCCCTGTGACTCGGACCCTGGATTTTTCTTCTCCCCACCCCTCCCTTTCTCCTCCTCTTAGCTGGCCAGCTGAGGGCTCCTTTCTTCTCCACCACCCCACTCTCCATCACTGATAAGCAGACTGCGGGGTAGGGTTTGCGGGCGGAAAGGAGGCCTCAGCCGCTGCTTTGCCACTCCTTCAGGCTGCAGGTGACAGACAGTCTGCTGCTTCGGGCTTTCCTGGGGTCAGGAAGCCCGAAGCCACGGACTGTCAACCAGTCATCCGGAATGGAGTGGAGTGAAGCAGAGGGGACAGAATCCCTGCCTGCTACTCAGTTAGTTCAGCTGCTCTGCAGGGGGGGGCGAGGGTGATATAGGACCAGGGAGAAAGTACCTACTTGCTCTATGTGGGGTGGCTGGCAGTGGTTCCTAATTCCCCACACAAGGGGACTCCCAGAAACAAAGAAAGAACTGAGGGAGGTGCTGGACCCAGGCTAAAGAGATTCCTAGGCTGCGCAGGGAAACCTGAGAAACCCAAACTGCAAATCAAATATAGTTTATGCCTTGAGAATCTGCCAGACTACTTGTATCCTCAATCACGGTAAGAAAGTGCTAATTCATAGGCAATCAAACTAGTGTGTTAAGCTTAGTTTACATGTTTGATTATTTGCTAGGTAATCTGCTTTGAACTGTTTGCTATCCCACATAATCACTTAAAATCTGTCTGTTGTAATTAATAAACGTTTTATCTTTTAATCTAAACCCAGTATGCCTTTAAGTGAAGTGTCTTAGAGAAAAATCTCAGTTTGGATACCACAACTGGGCATTCTTCTTTCCACAACGAGGCGGGGCGGGGGGGAGAAGCGAACTGGTTAACAAATGCACACTGGTCAGAGACTGGTCCAGGGCAGGATAGTACAGCTCTGAGGTCCGAGGCTATGTAGTGGTGGTTATTTTGGCTGTAGCTTCTCTATTTTTGTTTCATGTATGCCTGGTGAGAAAACCTGCATATAACTGCAACTGAGCGTGTCCCTGCCTGTGTGAATGCTGGCGGAGGTGTTGTACTGGGAGTGGGTCTGCAGTTTGTCTCAGCAACACATTGAGAGGGGAGGCCCAGGCTGGTGAGTCAGAGGGCTCATTGATAACCCAGTTATGGGCAGTACCTCAGGGGGAACCCACCATACTTTGCTCCTTATCTGCTTCAATCATCCATCATATTCTGACCCCCTGCCCATACTCTCCTTCCCCTCCGAGGCTGACCTGATTCCAACAGCTCTCTGGTCGCCAGTATCTTCTCCATGCTCCCCAGTCATCTCTGGCTCTCACAACCTCTGACCTGCCCCATGATCCCCACAGCGCTTCCTCTGCAGGGGGTGAGGTGCCTCCCATCATACCTGCTCTGTTGGCTGGAGGGTAATCAGTGACTGTGACTCAGCACTGAGAAATCTCATGAGTGGTAAATGCCAAGGCAGGCCCCTGCACGGCTTCCCTTGTTACACACATAAATACCATGTGGTGCTTCAGGGACTGCTACACAGGAAGAGCTCGCAAGCTGAGAATATGCTCGCTATATAATAAAAGTGGGCAATTCTGCGACATGTGGGGGCCTAGATAAATACAGCCGCCGTGTGCAGGGACCACTGGTAGGTGACTGAAGCAGTGGACCACTGGGACCGAGATGTTAAACCCAGAATGCTCTGGGACCATTTTCTAGCCATTTCTGTTTGTCATTAATGGTGAGGGATTGTACATTCTATCCTCAGTACAGAGATTTTATGGGCTCAAGTCATTATTTCTCTCACCTAAAACATTCATCCATGCAGAGCCTTCTGTAAGCTCAGGTACGAGTTTGCAGGCAAAATGTCTCCAACTGACTCCTGGGTACATGTTCACAGATTGCAAAGCCAGAAGGGACCATTGGGATCATCTCATCTGTATAACACAGGCCTGAGATTTTCCCCAAAATTATTCTTAGAGCAGAGTTTTTAGAGAAACATCGAACCTTGATTTCAAAATTCTCACTGATGAATAAGCCACCATGACCCTTGGTAAATTGTTCTAATGGTTAAGTACTCTCTTTCCTTAAAAAATGTATGCCTTATTTTCAGTCAGAATTTCTTTAACATCAACTTCCATTCATTGGATTGTGTTACTCCTCTGTATGCTAGGATGAGAAACAGACTATTAAATATTGGCTCCACGTATAGGTACTTAGAGACTATCATCAAGTCACCCCTTAATCATCTTTTTTAAACTAAATAGATTGTGATCTTTGAGCCTATTGGGATAAGGCAGGTTTTCTAATATTTTACTAGTTCTTGTGATTCTTCTCTGAACTCTCTTAAGAATATCCACACCCATATTTAATTATGGACACCAGAACTGGACATAGGATTCCATCAGCAGTCACACGAGTGCCTCCCATATCTTGTTCAGAGTCATTGCGCGACCAATGAGAGTCTCGCATCGTGTAAGCACTGCAAACATTCATTGATCCTAGATGTAGATATCTTCATAGCTATGTTAGAACACATATTTTTTCCTTTGCCTCAGCTTAACAACCAATCCACATTGCTCTGAAACAGTGACCTGTCCTCTTCATTACTTATCATCCCACATTTTTTATGTCAGCTGCAACTTCATCAATATTCAGGTATGAGAAGGGCTAGCAGCTGAAGCTGCAGACACGTGTCTCTACGTACACATGTCAGATAAAACCTGTAACTTATGTCTCATGCAAAGCTGGGTTACCAAAAGAAACAAGGGAAGTAAGAGAGATGCAGGCTTGTAACCCTAAATATCAAGGTCTTGTGCCCCTCACGCCCATTCTGTTGAGCACAAAGTCATCACCCAGCATGATTATGTCTGTTTCCATGGGGGAAACTTGGCTCCTTTCCAACATAGGAATGGCATCATGGATCAGATCTATGGTCCATCTAGTCCAGTGTCCTCTCTTTGAAAGTGACACCCGCTAGTGCTGCAGTAGAAGGTGCAAGAAATCCAGCAGTGGGTGGATGGGGGCAGGAGGGTGACCTTACCATCATGAGGGCATCACCCTTATGCCTAACAGCTAGAGTCTGGCTTGTGCTCTTGAACTTGTGTTATGAGACAGGGAGAGCACATTCTCCATCTACTCTCAACCAGTCACTATTTTATAGACTTTTCTTGTGTTCCCTCTTATTCTTCTCCTTTGTAAGGTAACAATCCCAGTGTTTTTACAATTTTCTGTAAGAGAGTTTCCCTAGGTCTTTGATCATTCTCATTGCTCTTCCCTGAACCCCTCTAGTTCTGCAATGTTCTATGTGAGAACCGTGCCAGTACCACATAGATGAGTCCAGAGGATAATGAAACATTGACTAACTGATTTCATGGCATTGTATTTTCCATATTATTCCATCTCCCACTCCTCCTGGATGTCAATGTTGTGCTTAGTCCCTGTCAACACTTGCACTGTGAGCAGGATTTCACAGAGCTCTGTACCATGACATCCAGGTCCCTTAAACCTTAACCTTATAAGGTGTTTGAGGACTTAAAGCTTTTCCTTCCAATGGGTATACACGTTGCAGTTATTGACATTGAAGTTCATCTGCCTTTATGCTGTCCATTCACCTGGCTTGGTTAGCTGCCTCTCAGGACTTTTCTGGACTTGACAATAATCTAAATAATCTGGTGCCATTTGCAAATGTTGTCACCTCACTGCTCACCCCCCTTGCTAGATTATTAATAGCCATCAAGTATTGACTGCACTATTTGTTATAAAGTGTGTAACCCCCATTGCTGTGCATTACTCCCTCACAGGCATCTTGAGCATTTCTGACACCCATCGACTCTTCGACTACTTCATGGCATCTTTCAACCTCTCCTCCTCTGGCCCTTCAGCATTCACCCTAATGGGCATCCCTGGCCTGGAAACTGTCCACAAACTGATTTCCATCCCTTTCTGTATGTTCTACATTATCGGCCTGTTGGGAAATTTCACTGTTCTCTATATTGTAGGGAAAGAGCAGACCCTTCACAAGCCGATGTACCTGCTGCTCTGCATGCTGGCGCTTACAGACATCAGCACTTCTACCTCCATTGTGCCAAAGACACTGTGTATATTTTGGTTCAATTTGAAAGGCATTACTGTGGGTGGCTGCCTCTCCCAGATGTTCTTCCTTCACGCAGCTTCTGTTATGCACTCAGCCGTCCTTGTGACAATGGCCTTTGATCGCTACATTGCCATATGTAACCCTCTGAGATACGCCACCGTCCTCACCAATGCACGAATAGCTAAGCTAGGGCTTGTGAGTTTGATAAGAGCTGTTCTCATCATGCTGCCTATGCCCCTGCTCCTGAGCAGGCAGCCATTCTGTGCCAACCGCATTATCCCCCACATGCACTGCGAGCACATGACTGTGATAAAGATGTCATGTGGTGACGTCACAGCCAACAGGATGTACGGCTTGATAATAGCATTTATAGTCATCGGGTTTGACCTGATGCTCATTGCCTTGTCCTACAGTCTGATCATCAGGGCCGTCCTCAGAATCTCCTCCAAGAAAGCCCACCAGAAAGCCCTCAACACCTGCACAGCCCACATCTGTGTGATGCTGACATATTATACCCCTCGCCTTTTCTCCAGTCTCCCATACTGGTTTGGTCAAGGCATCGCTTCCCATGTTCAGATCATCTTGGCTGACCTCTATCTCCTCATCCCTCCCATCCTCAACCCGATCATTTATGCAGTCAAAACCAAAGAGTTTCGTGACAAAGTGGGCATATACACCTGCAAAATGTGATTGCCTGCAGCCACTGACTTTAAACTTGTATGACAAAAGGGGGAAAGGATATCTCCTCATTAATCAAGGGTGCTGTGTCCCAGTTTGTCTGAATGCAACATTGTGGAAGTTCACATTCTGAGAAGTTCCTCACACTTAACACCTTATCACTTCATGACCAAGCACTGCTCTCCCGATTGCTGTGATCCCTCTCTCTGTCCATCACCTGATCACTTTCAGCATCACCCATCAGCCCTGCCCTCCATACACCCTGACATTCTCCCTTTCCATGACTTCGAGACCACCAGAAGATGATGCAGCTCTCTGATGCAAGGAGGCTTTCCTTGAGACCCTGTGTGAACAGTATTCTTGATCAGTTTGACAAACAGAGTCTATGCTTTCAGATAACCTAAGACAAAGAAAGCAACTATAATGCTGAACTTCTTTAGCAGGTGTACAGTGATCTGGTGAACAAAATTTATCTGACTTTTCTAAGTCCAATACTTCAGGAGGCCTGGAGGATAAACCAAAACTTTCAGATGGAAAGTGTGAATACAGGAAAATGGCTGCAGGGATTGAGAACATTCTACCAGAGCTTGTTGGTGAGACTTGTGAAACCCTGTGTTTTTTAGAAACGGATTGCTGTGTTAAACTCCGATGTCACCTTGGAGTCTAATTACTTATTGCTTTGCACAGTCAATTTTCACATTGCTTTTCAGCTGGACCTTTCAAAATACACATGAACTCTTCCTAGTGTCAAAGAAGTTAAAAGTTGGTGTTGGGGCTTCATGTTGGATTTTCTGAAAGAGAGATTGCCACCAACCATGCTAAGTCTTTTTACTCTGCTCTGCCCTGCATGAACTTTATTGGCCAATATCTAATTTTTGCCATTTTATTTCTGGAGATCTTGGATATTTGGAGCAGAAGTGGAGAGTTTTGCCAGTGGTTCATTGGCCTCATACTCAGAACAACCATTTGGAGCAGTTTTGAGATGAAGGTCTCAAATACACAGATGCTGCTGGTGACAAAGACTTCAGTGAACTTGGCTTTTTTGCTCTGTTGTTGCTGTCACTACGTTTTAGCAATGCTGCATTTGGAAAATTGTTTTCCCAGATGAACCTGATAAAAACTTTTATTAATAATAAGAGATATACCTATCTCCTGGAACTGGAAGCAACCTTGAAATTTCATTGAGCCCAGCCCCTTGTCTTCATTAGCAGGACCAAGTACTGATTTTTGCCACAGATGGCCCCCTCAGGGATTGAACTCACAACCTCAGTTTTAGCAGACCAATGCTCAAACCACTGAGGTAACCCTTTTCATGAGAAAAGGTGCAGGAGAAGCTTTTAGAAAACATTCTTCATGTTAGACATCTATGCAATGACAAAAAATTTTGTGAACATTTTTCCCCAGCGAAAGAAATGATTGCACTGGTCACTGGTGTTATGTACGACCAGCAGCAGAAGCATTCTACTTCTGACGAAGACAATGAGGATGTAATGTTGCCTTTTAGAGTCTAACAGTAAGAAACTAATTCAACTCAAAATATAGACACTGACTGCAGTCATTGAATCCAATTAGAAAAAAATAATATAATAATGATATTCTTGTTTTTACACTCCATATATTTTCGGCTACTTTGGGGCTATTTTTAACTCTGTCGTTTGCTGTTTTTCATTTGAAACAGCTGCCAGTCCTCAATCGGAATACAAGTACCGGTATTGGGCGGTTGATTTTGAATTTGATCATCATCTCATAGCTTTGTTGTTAATGTGGACAAACTCCTGCTTGGGTTTATAGCTCTTTTTTAAAAATCACATCTGTACTAGATGGCTAAAGAAAATCTTTCATTTGTTAGTTGATGTATAGACCAATGTGTTAGTAAAAAATAAAAAACCAACAACTTTGTTTCAATAAATAGATTGAGCATTTTAGGTAATTTTTTAAGTGATTTGAGGCTATTCATGCAGTAGAAATTTGGCAAACTACCTCAGGCTGAGGTAGATGCAGAGCAGCAACAGCCAGAAACACAAGGGCCTGAGAAGCAGGCTGAAAGACAGAGTTGGGCTGGAGCCAGAGAAGCAGCACTGAGCCAGAAGATTTAGAGTTGGCCCAGAACCAGAGAAGCAGTGCTGAGGAACTGCAGTTGCAGCAGACCGGAACTGGGAGCTGGGTCAGTACAGATCAGCTGTGATGAAGGGATGCCCAACTGAGCAACAGCAGGGAGCTGCAGAGCTGGAGCCAGGATAGAGGATGCTGGCCTGGGCACAAGGAACACGGCAGGTGAGCATGATGAGCAGCTGAAAAGAGCAAGTTGGGCAGAGGGTCCAGCACAGGGAGATGTCACCAGACAAGAAGGCCTGGGAGGCTGGACTCATAATGGGGGACATGAATGAATGAGGGGGGATTTGATAGCTGCCTTCAACTACCTGAAAGGGGGTTCCAAAGAGGATGGATCTAGACTGTTTTAAGTGGTACCTGATGACAGAACAAGGAGTAATTGTCTCAAGTTACAGTGAGGGAGGTTTTGTCTGGATATTAGAAAAAACTTTTTCACTAGGATGGTGGTGAAGCACTGGAATGGGTTACCTAGGGAGGTGGTGGAACCTCCTTCCTTAGAGGTTTTTAAGGTCAGGCATGACAAAACCCTGGCTGGGATGGTTTAGTTGGGAATTGATCCTGCTTTGAGCAGGGGGTTGGACTAGATGACATCCTCAGGTCCTTTCCAACCCTGAGATTTTATGATTCTATCTACACTATGAGATTAGGTCGATTTAATAGCAGTCTATTTTTTAGAAATCAGTTTGATACAGTGGATTATGTGCGTCCCCACTAAGCATATTAAGTCATTGGAGTGCGTCCACAGTACAGAGGCTAGCGTTGACTTTCAGAGCTTTGCACTGTGTTAACTATCCCACAGTTCTTGCAGTCTCCGCAGCCCATTGGAATTCTGGGTTACGCTCCCAATACCTGATGGGGCAAAAACATTGTCGTGGGTGTTTCTGGGTACATGTCACCAGGCGCCCCTCCATCAGTGAGAGCAATGACAGACAATCGTTTCATGCCTTTTTTCTGTGCAGACGCCATACAATGGCAAGCATGGAGCCCGCTCAGATTGCCGCAGCAGTTATGAGCACTGTAAACACCATGCACATTATCCTGCAGTATATGCAGCACCAGAACCTGCAAAAGCAGGTAAGGAGGCAATGGCAGCACGGTGACAAGAGTGATGAGGACATGGACACAAAATTCTCTCAGAGCACAGGCCCTGGCAATTTGGATATCATGGTGGTAATGGGACAGATTCATGCCATGGAACTCTGATTCTGGGTCCGGAAAACAAGAACAGACTTGTGGGACCGCATAATGTTGCAGGTCTGGGATGATTCCCAGTGGCTGCGAAACTTTTGCATGTATAAGTGTACTTTCATATGCATAAGAACACTTTCATTCTCATTCTTTAGAGATTTTTAAGGCTCAGTTTGACAAAGCCCTAGCTGGGATGATTTATTTGGAATTGGTTATCCTTTGAGTAGGGGGGTTGACTAGATGATTTTCTGAGGTCTCTTCCAACCCTAATCTTCTCTGATTCTATGAAGAGAGCACCCTGGGGTGGGGAAACCCAAGGTCCTGTCCTAAGTGAACATGATGAGACTGGGGTTTCAGCATCCCAGGAATCCTAGGCCCAGCCATATCGCCATTACAAGGACTGCCACACAGGAGAGTGGAAGGGGAGTCCTTGTGATCAGGCAAGCCTCTGGGTAAAGGGAGTGGGAGTGGGGACTCAGACCGCTGTGCTAGCCAATTTCTATGGGATAACGCAGAAGCCAGGAAAGCTTCCCACAATAGTTGCGGAACTGGGAGAAACTGATGGGTTGGATATTAGTGACATGTGAAAAGATATGTAAGGTGTGAAATATTCATATAAATCATAAAAGCTGAAATGTTTAACTTTGTGGGGCAACTTTCTGCATAACATGTATGTAACATCACTGCACGAGACAGCTTCCCAGAGACTGTTGTCATATAAAACATTTTTGCTGTACTATTTTATTATGGGCAGTAAACCTGACATTGGTTATTCATAGAATCATAGAAGACTAGGGTTGGAAGAGACCTCAGGAGGTCATCTAATTCAACTCCAACTACATCATCTTAGTCAGGGCTTTGTCAAGCCAGGCCTTAAAAAACTTCTAAGGATGGAGATTCCACCACCTCCCTAGGTAACCCATTTTATTAGGCCTCTTGAACAAAGTTCATATCATATGAAAGCTTGTTCAAGGAACTGACTACACAATTTATCACCAGCCAGTATAAATCACACTTTGCTCTCAGATTTTGGTATTTATACACAATGAAGGCATCCACAGAAATCATTCTCCTGTGCAAAAATGATGTTGAAATGCTGTGGTTCTGGCTGATGCTGCTCTGCCTCCAGTTCACTTTGAGGTGGTTTGCCAGATTTCTGCTGCATTAATAGCCCAAATTCACTTAGAAGCTAACTCCAAAGTAGCCCAATCTATTTCTTGAAATATTTCATCAGATATCTAGTACAAATTTGATATTTTCAAAAAATGCTTCAAGCCCCAGCAGGAGTTTGTCTCCGTCAGAAACAAAGCTAAGAGATGACAATCAAATTCAATATTAAAACCCCAGTACTGGTATTTGAATCCTGATCGGGGTTTGGGAGGTGTTTCAAACAAAAAAGGGTGAATGACGGATTTTAAAATAGCCAAAAAGTAGCCCAAAACGTATGTAGTGTAAAACAAAACAAATCCAGTAACATTACTATATTATTTATGTATAATTACATTCAGTGATGGTAGTCAATGTCCATATTTTGAGTTGAATTAGTTTGTTATTTTTAGTCTCTAAAAGGCAACATTTCATCCTAACAGTCTTTGTCAGCTGTAGAATGCTTCTGCTGTTGGTCGTACATATCACCAGTGACCAGTGCAATCATTTGAGCTGAACACATTCTGAAGAACACACGCCTCAAATCCAGGGTAACACAGTCATATTCTCAAAAACATACTGTTTCACAACTCTCGTCTGCAAGCTTTAGTAGAATGTCCTCATTTCCTGCAGCAGCTTTCCTATATTAGCACCCTCCAACTGATACTTTTGGTTTATCCTCCAGGATTCTTGAATGATTGGAAGTAGAAAAAACAGGTACATTTTATTTAGTGGATTACTGCGCATATGTTAAAGAAGTTCAGCATTGTAGTATCTTTCTTTGTCTTTGGCTCTCTGAAGTTCTTTTGGCTTCCATTATTCTGAACTGAGCCAGAACCCTATTCACACAGGGACTAATGGAAAGCCACCTTGCATCAGAAAGCTGCAGTATCTTCTAGGTGTCTTGAAGTCATGGAAAGGCTGATGGACAGCGTGTGTGGTGGTGGGGGCTGATGTGTGATGCTGAAAGAGGTCAGGCTATGGTCAGAGAGAGGAGATTCAGAAACAGAGAGAGCAGTGCTTGGTCATGGAGTGATAAGACATTAGGTATGAGGAACTTTTGAGATTGTGAACCTCCACAATGCTGAGCTCAGCAAAACTGGCACAGAACACCCTTGATTGATGAGAAGATCTCCTTTCCCCCTCTTGTCACACAGATTTAAAGTCAGGGTCCCAGGTGATCACCTTCTGCAGGTGTATTTGCCCAATTTCTCATGAAGCTCTTGGGTTTGACCCCATAAATGATAGAGTTGAGCATGGGGGGGACAAAGAAATAGAGGTTGGCCAAGATGATGTAAACTTGGGGAGGTATGCTCTCACCGAATTGGTGGGTTAGGTTCGAGAAGAGGTTTGAAACATAAGACATCAGCATCCCACAGATGTGGGTTGTGCAGGTGTTGAGGGCTTTCAGGTGAGCTTCCTTGGAGGAGAGTCTGAGGACGGTCCTGATGATCAAACCATAGGATATGGCAATGAGTGTCAGGTCTAACCCAGTGCATACAAGCACTATCACCAAGGCATACATCCTGTTGACTGTGATGTCCCCACATGACATCTTCACCACAGCCATGTGGTCACAGTAAATATGGGGGATAATGTGGTTGGCACAGAATGGCAGCCTCCCCAGGGGCAGAATGAAGAGAATATCTCTTATCATACCCACTAGCCCTAGCTTAACTATTCGAGCATCGGTGAGGATGGTGGCGTATCTCACAGGGCTGCATACGGCAACATAGCGATCAAAGGCCATTGTCATGAGGACGTCTGACTTCATAACAGAAACTGCATGAAGGAAGAACATCTGGGTGAGGCAGCCACCCACAGTAATGCCATTCAAATTGAACCAACATATAAACAGTGCCTTTGGCACGACGGAGGTAGACATGCCAATGTCTGTGACTGCCAGCATGCAGAGAAGCAGGTACCTTGGCTTGTGCAGGGTCTGCTCTTTGCTTACAACAGAGAACTGTGAAATTTCTCAACAGGCTGATAAAGTAGAACATAGAGAAAGGGATAGAAACCCAGACATGAGCAGCTTCCATGCCAGGGATGCCATTAGGATGAATGTTGAAGAGTCAGAGGGGGTGAGTTTGAAAGCTGCCATGAGGTGGTCAAAGCATTGATTGGGCTCGGAAATGCTCAAGGTGCCTGTGAAGGGAGAGAAGCACAGTGAGGGGTGTGACAGGTTTCACCCTTACTCTGAACCTTAGAGTATAGATGTGGGGACCTGCAAGAGAAGCCCTAAGCCTAATTAGATCAATATGCTGCCACCATCCAAATATTTGAATCATTTGGAAAACTCTGTCTTCTTCCTGAAAACCTTCCCCTCACTGAGTAGCCTTGAGAGACTCCTCCACCAATACCCTGGTTAACACTGATCCAAACGCCTTGGATTTTAACACAAGGAAGAATTACTCCTTCTCTCCTCACCTTTCCCCCCCTAATCCCTGGTGAGTCCAGATCCAATTCCGTTGGATCTAAAAAAAGGGAAAAGCAATCAGGTTTTTTAAAAAAGAAGGCTTTTAATTAAAGAAAAGAAGGGTAAAAGAAAAAAAATCCCTCTGGGAGAAAGCATACAAGCTGATCTCACAGACAACAGATTCAAAACACAGAGGATGTTCCCCTGGGCAAACTTAATACACAAAAGAATTCCCAATTTGATTATTCCCCTAATGTCAAGCCAAGTTGCAAAAAGAAAAATAAACATAAACCTATTTATTTCCTTCCTTAACACTCGCTACTCTGATAAGATGCTGGTTCCTTGATCTTTTCCACTCCGGCCAAAACTGAAACTGACTCTAAACAAAGGAATCTTCCCTCCTTCCTTTTGAAACATCTGGTTATGACAAGGGGGTTACACACTTTATATCAGTTAGTATAGTAAATATTTTACAGTTATCACCAATCTAGAACAGGGGTGAGCAGTGAGGTGACAACATTTGCAAATGGCATCAGATTATTTAAGTTATAGTCAAGTCCAGAAAAGTCCTGCGAGGGAGCTAACCAAGCCAAGTCAATGAACAGCATAATGGCAGCTGAAATTCGATGCTCTGTAGATGAACTATTAGAACAGTTTGAGCTGCCAGATATATATCCACTTTAGATCTCCAAAAAGGATACTGGCAAATACCTTTGATGCCAGAACCCTGGCAGAAGAAAGCCTTTTCCACGCCCTTCAGCCCGCATTAAGTCAGGATCAAGTCAATTGGCCTCCACAGGGTGACAGTGACTTTTTGGATGGGCACGATGCAGCAGCACGCTGCTATGATAAATTGAAAATGGTTTTTGGTCCTGTATCTTGTGGCAGCACCCCACACGTTGTGCAGATGGCAGTACATTGCACACAGAAAAGAAAACCACCATCAACTGCTAGGCTGAGTTGTCCGGAAGTCTCAGTTTGCCATGGCATTCTGAGCCTCTGGGATCCGCAAATCATTTTTTCACTCCCAGGGGAGGCTCTCAGGCTGAAGTTCTTCACAGTCTATTTTCTGCTCTTCCCGCTGCTCATGGAGCTGAGGGAATTGTCTGGGAGTCCAGCCAACCAGACAGTCTGGAGGGACAGTACGGGGGAATCAAAAAGGTCTCTGCCCAGCAAGCTGAGTGTCAGACATGTGAGATTCATACACTGATACTCAGGGCTCTTCCTTCCTGTTGGAGAAAGGAGATCTCCTCTCTCTGATGAGCGGGATTTCAGTGAGTTGCCTGTTTCTGCATTTAAGTTAGTGCTAAGGGCTTAGGAAGAGTTCCAGAGTTCAAGTCAAGAACCACCTTGGCAGGAATTCACCAGGACAGCAACTTGAAAAAATTTAGTACTGTCAGAAACACCAAGGGATTTACCTGGTAACCCTGGAGTTACAAAAGCTTTTGAAATAGTTTAGAAAAAATATTTGTTTTTTAAGATCAGTTCCTCGTGTCTTACTGTGTCCTTCTATCTACCTCAATAGATTCCTTTTTTGGGTTTATGTGGATTTTCCTCTGGTTCGCTCATTTTTTCCTGTTCAGGAACTTCACTGTCCTGTTAAGAACTGCAGCCAAAACCTCTGCAGCAGGTATTTGTGTGACCAGAGAGTTCACAAGAAGAATGTGCCACACACTGGTCCCAGAAATGCTGTTCAGGTTGATCTCTCCCTTTTCCCTGGTGGAGGCAGACAGTTAGTTTAACCTAGTCCGAGGAGATATTTCTGTGAGCTGTGACTGTGGGGTCTGGAAAATGGTTTTGGTTTTGGGTGAGGGGTATCGCTGTGTGGCAGGGCTATAAGTTGTGGGGGTGGGGATAGGGATGAACAAGCAGGCAGCACTGAGGGTTATTGGGGTGGGGATAGGGGTGCATACGGACAGGTAGAGAGCCCGGAGGATTGGGGGGCAACCAGGGAGGTTTACACAGAGAAGCACTTAGCCCTGAGGGTGTTGGGCAGGCAGGGATGTCTACGGACAGGCAGGTACTGCTTGGGGTTTTGGGTCAGGCGGGGCATCCATATATAGGATGGTAGGGCTGGGGGTTGTGGGGGCAGGGAGGGGATGTACAAGTACAGGAGAGCAATGCTGGGGGTTCTGGGTGTGCAGAGTGGCATGTAGTGCTGGGGAACGTGGAGACAAGCAGGGGGTGTAGATAGACAGGCGGGCAGAGCTGGAGGTTGTGGGTCTAGCAGGGGAGTGTAGATAGACAGGCAGGCAATGCTGAGGTTTGTGGGGCTGCCAGGGGGTACCTAGAGAGGTGGGAAGTGCTGGGGGTTGTGGAGACTGGGAGCAGCATGTACATGGAAAGGGGGCAGTGATGCTGAAATTAAATTTTTCACTGTGATTGTTGGACTAAGGCCAGCGCTGGGTCATTTTCTGGCCTCAAGTGTGTTGGTGAGGGGATCTCAGGGTCTCTTTGCCCTACCAAGCCACAGAACTGCAGCCTGGATGTCACAACCTTTACTTAATTTTGTTTCCAAATGTAGTTCTTGAATGGTAATTATGTAACTTCTGGTATATCACTGGTGGAAAGAACCATTGATCTTTGTTCCTCAGCTGCTTCAATCTTCCATCATATTCTGATCCCATCTGTATTCTCCTTCCCAATCCCAGGCTGCCCTGATTATAACAGTACGCTGGACGCCAATGTTATCTCCTTTCTCGCCAGTCATTCCTGGCTCCCACAACCTCCAAGCCAACCCACACGCCCTACAGCTTTTCTTCTGCAGGGAGTGAGGTGCCTCCCGTCACACTTGCTCCCTTGGCGAGGGGGAGATCAGTGAGTCTGTCTCACCTGTGAGAAATCTCACACACGACACCTGTGCTGCTTCTCTTGGAGCACCCATACACTGCATGCTGCTTTGGGGGCTGCTACAATTTGCGAGCTGGGAAGCTGGAAGCATGCAATTTGCAAGCTTGGAACAATTTGCGAGCTGGGAAGTATGCACATTATATTACAAGAGCGGGCAGCTCTGAGATATGTGAGGGCCTAGATAAATACAGCTGCCATGTGGGCCACAACCACACAGATGATCCAACCAGGTGTTGTCAGACACTCCTGGGGTGGTGCTCTGTTCTAGTCAATGTTGATATCAGTCAGCTGCATGCGTGTTCGCTCTGTGTGCTGCCCCAGCTCTGCGCAGATAGCTGACTCAGCAGCCCCTGAGAGAACCCCCAATGACCACAGACTCTAGTAAGGTATGAAGGCACCCAGGCCAGGTTTACTGTTGAAGAGAAACACAGTCTCCAGCTCCCTGGCATAGAAGTCCAAGGGGCTGCTATACACAGGTAAAAACAAGTTACACATCACTCCTGACATATTGAAGTACAACCCCTCTACCTAACAAGGTACAACCCCTCTACACAGTAAGGTGCCACCTCTCACCTTGTTCATGTTGGTTTGAACAAAACAACTCTATCCCTCGTATTCCTCTTTTGGCCCTGTCATTGGGATGGGTCAGCTTGTTCCTTGATATCCATGTGGAGTGTACAAGTATGCGAATGTTCTGATATTTGGTGTCCAGTACCTTTCAGGTATGTCTCTTTGTGCAGCATCAGCCCTTTCCTTGCCAGCTTCTGTGAGCAAGGCCTGCCTCTGGCTCACAGCTTAACTTTGCTTTATGTCAGCAAAGTCTTGGCCATTACTTTAGTTCAGGCCTTAGGCCGCATACCGGGCCTCTGATAAGGGTTTATGTTTCAGGGCCTCCTCTTACTGCACCAGGATGCTCTGGGACCATTTGCTGGCAATTTCTGTTAGTCAGTTTAGGTGAGGGTTGTACATTCATTCCTCAATGCGGAAACTTTACAGGGTCTAGTCATTATTTGTCTCACGTAAAACGTTCATTCATGCAGTGTCATGGGCTCCCTCTGCCTCAGAAAAACCCACACCCAGTGTAAGATTTCCAAGGTACCACAATCACATGATAATTTCTCCTCATAGGGTGAAATTCAACACAGTCATGAAAAGAAAAAAAGGCGCGAGCTTGCAGGTAAAATGCCTCCAGCTGACTCTGGACATGTTCATAGATTGCAAGCCTAGAAGGGACCATTGTGATCATCTGATCTGATTTCCTGTAGGGTACAGGCCAGAGAAATTCCTGAAAATTATTCCTAGAGTAGCTCTTTTAGAGGAACAACCAAACTTCATTTAAAAATTCTCCATGATGCAGAATCCACGAAGACCCTTGGTAAATTGTTCCAATGGTTAATTACATTAATCGTTTAAAAATGCATGTTTTGTTTCCAGACAGATTTTATTTAACTTCAACTGCCAGGCATTAGAACATGTTACACCTCTGTATGGTAGGCAAAAAAGCCTATTAAATATTGGTTCCCCATGTAGATACTTACAGACTGTTATCAAGTCACCCCTTAATCATCTTTATTAAACTAAATAGATAGAGCTCCCTGAGTCTATCACTATAAGGCAGATTTTCTAATTTTTTAATAATTCTTGTGACTCTGCTCTGAATGCTCTTCAATGTATTAACATCCATCCTTAATAGTGGACACCAGAACTAGATATAGGAAAGACTAATAAGGGAACAAGATACTTTCAAAGTTGGGAGGGGGAAAACAGTCTTTTGTCTGTCTGTGTAGGCTTTTTCCAGACAGGAAGAAGGAACCATCCCACTCCTAACAGGGTAGTGAGTAATTAGAGAGAGTGTATTAAATTAATTTTATTTCTATTTGTAATTTCTTTTGAAAAATAGAGAGAGAATCAAATCAGGTTTCTGTTTAATTTTAAAGTTTTGCCCAGAGGGAAATCCTCTGTGTTTTGAAATTGTTCTCTGTGAGATTATCTTGCTTTCTTATCTCACAGAGGTATTCTTTTCACCTTTTTTTCTTTAATTAAAATACTTCTTTTAAGAATCTGATTGATTTTTCATTGTTTTAACATCTAAGGGGTTTGGATCTGTGTTCACCAGGATTTGGTGAGGGAATTCTCTGAAGTCTACCCAGGAAAAGGGGTGTAAGGACTTGGGAGGGAGGAATTAGTCTCATTCCTGTCAGGAAATGGGGGTTAGGGACTTAGGAAATATTTGGCAGAAGGCAGAATTCCAAGTGGTTCTTCCCTAAGATTTAAATCGCTTGGTGGTGGCAGCTACTGTAATCTAAGCTAGTAAATAAACTTAGAGGAGTCTTTCATGCAGGTCCCCACATGTGTACCCTAAAGTTCGGAGTGGAGAATAAACCTTGACACCCTACAAATCTTGTTCAGTCATTGCGCTTCCCATGATAGTCCCCAATCACGTAAGCATCCTCTTAATCTTGTTCTATGAGACACGGAGAACACGTTTTTGATCTAGTCTCTACCAGTCAGTGTCACGGAGTCCCCGGGCAATGCTCTGGAACAGCTCCCCACAAAACCAGTCAGGACTTTGGGGAGCCTCCTCTCCCTCGGAGCAGACTTGTTCAGGGCAAGAAGCTCACACGTCTTTACCTCCTGGGTCTCTCCTTGGAGCATTCAGCATCCTCTGCCCCTCCGTGTGCTTCCCACAGCGAGCCCACCCGGGCGGGGTCCTGGGGAAGCCACAGGGTTCTGCACCCCCACTTGGCAGTCAGACGTGACTCTTAGCCAGCAAAACAGAAGTTTATTCGATGACAGGAACAGAGTCTAAAACAGAGCTTGTAGATACAGCGAACCAGACCCCTCGGCCGGGTCCATTCTGGGGGGCAGTGAGCCAGACCCCTAGGTCTGCACTTCACTCCTTGTCCCCAGGCAGCTCCAGACTAACTCCCCCTCCAGCCCCTTTCCCGGGCCAGGAGGTCACCTGATCCCTTTGTCTCCAACACCTTCAGCCGGCACCTTTGCAGGGGAGGGGCCCAGGCCATCAGTTGCTAGGAGACAGAGTGCCAGGCATTGAGGTGCACTGGCCCTTTGCTCTGCCAGATACTTAAGAACTGCCTAGGGGACACTGAGGCACCAACACAGTATTCAGAGCAAACATTAAAACAGTCCCAGTTCGTCACATCTCTCCCCCCTTCGAGACCGAACTGAGCCAGGTCACTCCAGCCAGTGACCTGGGGAAGTTCGAACCCACCAACGTTCCCATGGATGCCCCAGCATCTCTCCCATTCCTTGGTGTGAGTTACACCAGGCCCTCCCAGTTTTGTGCCCTCTCTCTGCTTCAGCCTGCTTGATGGCACTTGCAGGCTGCAGGTGGGAAGGTTTATGCGGCCTGTACCCTTTTGCCCCCCAATACTCCTGGGGTTTAAACTGGGACAGGGTCTTCTCCCAGCCCCCTGGTCCGTGATTTGGGCTCTCTTGGTTAAGAGCCCCGATCTTGGCCTTGGGCAGCCACTCCCCACCTTGTGGTCCATATACAACACCTCTGCTGTGTCCACCTTACAGTTTCCAACTTTTACCATCAGTCCCACCTCCTTGAGGCAGCCCAGTCCCCTCTTCACCTGGGACACCTGTTCCTCCCAGGTCTGGCTAAAGATGCACATGTTATCCGTGTCTGCCAGGGCCAAGTTCTCCATCCCCCTCTGCTTGTCTAGAATCTCCCCAGACCTAGGCATGGGGTCAGCATCGGACACTGTGATGGCTTTAAGCTTCTGATAGCGCCCATAAAACCAGACCATCCTGTCTCCCTTGGGGATCAGCCCCACGGATGAGGCCCATGGGCTGTAAAACGGCTGGATCCCATCTAAAGCCAGCATGTCCTTGATCTCTCTCTCCAGGATCTGGGTTGCTTTCCCAGTGACTCTGAATGGGGAACACCTGATGGGGAGATTGGCTCCCACCTCAGGGAAGAGATCCCCCAGGGGGTCTTTCCCCTTCTCCTCCCAATCCTCCCCTTTCAGGTCCAGGGGTCCCCTCACTCTCCTCTCATCCAGCAGCTTGAGAGGGAAGAACCCTGTGGATTCCTGGGGCACCACCAGCTGCCTCCTGCTTCCCCTCAGTTCTACTTCCCCTTGGGGAGCCCATTTCCGGGACAGGAATCCCTTCTCCCACAGGACTCTGTCCCTGCAGCCTTCCCCAAGGGGGTTTGCAGCGCTGTGGCCAGCAAGTTCCCTCAGCTTCTTCAAGGAGGGATCTCTCTGCAGCTCGGTCTGGGATTCAGCTGCTGGGGCAGGGAGTGGGACCTGTTCCCTCTCACTGGCTGGGCCTGGGGTCACAGCCCCCCTGAGCCTTGTCCCTGGTAGCTCCCTCCCTGCTGTATAATCATTTCCCAGCAGCACGTCTGGACCAGGCAAACCTGGTTGGCAGCTGACCTGCCTTGCCTGGGTGTCCCCCCACTCAGCTGGGGTCTCAGCTCCCCCCGTGCTCAGCGCTGCCCTGGCTGTCCCAGTGGGGGCAGGCAGCGAGCTCTCTGCTCTGGTCCCAGCATCAGAGCCAGCATGAGCCCCCTCTCCGGTGTGCAGGGGGGCGGGGAGCATCTCTCCCTCTCCCTCCCCCTCAGCCCCAGGGGGCTGGTTACAGGTAGGCAGGTATCCTGAGCCCAGCAGCCCCTCCCCACTGCCAGCAAGGTCATTTGCATTTTCACTGACCATTTCCATCCCAGCCAATTGGTTCCCTGGATTTAAATTCAAACCCTCGGCAGTTACAGGAGCAGGGCCTGGATCCTGTCCCAAGGGGAGACAGTCACCCCCCAACAGGGCCTCCCAGCCGATATCCTGGAGAACCCCAATGACCAGCCAGCCTGACCCCTCCTGCGTCTGCACAGGGATCCGTGCCATAGGCAGGGCGAGGGGCTTCACCCCAGGGACCTTCACCCAGGTCCCACAGCCCCTCAGCATCTGCGGCTGCACCACCACAGTTCCCTCTGTCCCAGGGCCTCGCCCCTGCAGGCTTGTTTCCCCATTGACCCCTGGGCAGCCCCCTATGTCTCTCCGCTCCACCATCGCCAGTTCATGCTGCTGCTGCTTCTCCTGCAGCTTTTCCTCAGCCTCTTGCTCTCTCTCAGGGTCCTCTCGCTCTCTTGGGCTCTGCTCCAATCCCATCCGTCTCTGATCCCCTGATGGGGAACCCAATCGTGAAGACCCTTGTCTGGTTGGGGACCAGACTCTCGGGGATGCCTGGCTGCTGCTCCAGCTGCTCCCAGATCCTTTTGTAGCCCCATCTGGGTCAGAAATCTGCTCCTCAGAGCGGTCCTCCTCCTCCAACTGCACGATTAACTGTGCCTTGGTGAACTTCCCCATGCGTAACTCTCTCTTTGTGCACAGGATCACAATGTCCTTCTTAAGGAGCTGGTGATAGGCCATCACCTCACTGTTCCCAATTGGCTCTGGACTCACAGGCCTGTGTGCTCTTGGCTCCCCCATGGTTTCCAGGAAGAACCCCTGGTGTGCCAGCCCTTCTCGTGGTCACCACCTCTTTGCCAGGGTCGAGCTGCAGACTTCTCCGCCCCTGGGACTGCTCCTGCAATCCCCAGGGGAACCCTGCTACTGCAAAATCCTTCTCTCTCTCAGGGTCGAGCGGCAAGCTCCTCCGCCCCTGAGACTGCTCACTGCAGTCCTCAGGGGGACCCTGTTACTCCAACAGTCCTTCTCGCTGGTCACACACTCCCAGAGGTTAACTGCCCCCTGAAACCGTCCCTCTCTTAGCCTTCAGCACGCCTGGTCTTCACTCTCCCTCCTCTGTTTTACTGCTCCCCAGTCACTTACTGCAGGAAGCGCCATCCACGGGGTGCAGTATATCCCACCTCTGCCACCAGTTGTCACGGAGTCCCCGGGCGATGCTCTGGAACAGCTCCCCACAAAACCAGTCAGGACTTTGGGGAGCCTCCTCTCCCTCGGAGCAGACTTGTTCAGGGCAAGAAGCTCACACGTCTTCACCTCCTGGGTCTCTCCTTGGAGCATTCAGCATCCTCTGCCCCTCCGTGTGCTTCCCACAGCGAGCCCACCCGGGCGGGGTCCTGGGGAAGCCACAGGGTTCTGCACCCCCACTTGGCAGTCAGACGTGACTCTTAGCCAGCAAAACAGAGGTTTATTCGATGACAGGAACAGAGTCTAAAACAGAGCTTGTAGATACAGCGAACCAGACCCCTCGGCCGGGTCCATTCTGGGGGGCAGTGAGCCAGACCCCTAGGTCTGCACTTCACTCCTTGTCCCCAGGCAGCTCCAGACTAACTCCCCCTCCAGCCCCTTTCCCGGGCCAGGAGGTCACCTGATCCCTTTGTCTCCAACACCTTCAGCCGGCACCTTTGCAGGGGAGGGGCCCAGGCCATCAGTTGCTAGGAGACAGAGTGCCAGGCATTGAGGTGCACTGGCCCTTTGCTCTGCCAGATACTTAAGAACTGCCTAGGGGACACTGAGGCACCAACACAGTATTCAGAGCAAACATTAAAACAGTCCCAGTTCGTCACATCAGTATTTTGTAGACTTTTCTCATATCCAATCTTATTCATCTCCTTTCTAAAGTAACTATCCCAGTCTTTTCAATCTCTCTTAAGACAGTTTCCCAGGGTCCTTCATCATTCTCATTGCCCTTGTCTGAATCCCTTTAACTCTGCAATATCCAATGTGAGAAGGGTGCCCAGTTCTACACAGAAGAGTACAGAGGAGGTTGAAATATTAACTGGCTGATCTCATGGCATTGTATTTTCTATATGATTCCCTGTCCTATGCCTCCTGGACAGCAATGGTTTGCACTCTTAGCAGGGTTTCACAGAGCTGTGTACAATGATGCCCAGTTCCCTGTCCTGAGCTCATACAGTTAAATTAGAACCTTGTTAGGTGTTTGAGGAGAACAAGCTTTTTCCTCCAATGGACATACACATTGCAGTTTTTGACATCGAAGTTCATCTGCCATCATGCTGCCCATTCAGTTGCTGGTTAGCTCCCGCTGAGGACTTCTCTGGACTCGCATATGACCTAAATGAACTGGTTCCATCTGCATATGTTGCCACCTCACTGCTCAACCCTTTCTTGATTGGTAATAGCTATAAATTACTTACTGTCTTATGTGTTATAAAGTGTATGACCCGCTCGCTGTGTTTATTTCCCTTCACAGGCACCTTGAGCTTTTCTGAACCTGACCAATGCATCAACCATTTCATGGCAGCTTTCAACCTCACCCCTCTCATCGTTCAACTTTCATCCTAATGGGCATCCCTGGACTGGAAGCTGCTCACATCTGGATTTCCATCCTTTTCTCTATGTTCTACATTATCGGCCTGCTGGGAAATTTCATGATTCTGTTTGTTGTAAGCAAAGAGCAGACCCTGCACAAGCCGATGTAGCTGCTACTCTGCATGCTGGGGCTCACAGAAATCAGCATATCTACCTCTGTCAAGCCAAAGGCAGTGTATATATTTTGCTTTAATTTGAAGGGCATTACTGTGGGTGGCTGCCTCACCCAGATGTTCTTCTTTCACGCAAGCTCTATAATGCACTCAGCTGTCCTCGTGACAACGGCCTTCGATTGCTATGTTGCCATATTTAAACCTCTCAGATATGCTACCATCATCACCAATGCACGAATAGCTAAGCTAGGGCTCGTGAGCTTGATAAGAGCTGTTCTCTTCATTCTGCCCATGCCCCTTTTCCTGATCAGGCAGCCATTGTGTGCCAACCACATTATTCCCCATACGTACTGTGAACATATGGCTATAGCAAAGATGTCATGTGGGGACATCACAGTCAATAGGATGTATGGCTCGGTGGTAGCCTTTGTATTCATCAGGTCAGACCTATAACTCATTGTCCTGTCCTATGGTTTGATCATCAGAGCTGTGCTCAGAATCTCCTCTAAGAAAGCCCACCAGAAAGCCCTCAACACCTGCACAGCGCACATCTGTGTGATGTTGATGTCTTATCCTTTCTTCTTTTTCTCCACTCTAACACATCGGTTCGGTCAGGGCATCGCTCCTTACATTCACATCATATTGGCCAACCTCTATTGCTTAATCTCCCCCATGCTGAACCCTATAATTTATGGGGCCAAAACCAAAGAGCTTCGTGACAAAGTGGGCAAATACATCTGCAGGTAACAGACTGCTGTGTTAAATTACGACATCGGCTTGGAGTCAAATATCTTATTGCTTTGCACTGTTGATTTTGGAGTTCCTTTCAGCTGGAAGTTTCAAAATACACACTAACCATTCCCATTGTCAAAGACATCAAAAGTAGGTGTCGAGATATCATCTTGGAGTTTGTAAAACAGATGAAACAGAGATTGTCATCAAATGTCCAGGTTATAGAATTACTTGCAGTACTAAGTCCTTCATGACCTAGATTGGCTGATATCTCATTTTTGCCATGGCTTTTTGGAGACCTTGAACAGTTGCAGCAGTGGTGGGGAGTTTTGCCTGTGGTTCACTGGCCTCATACTCAGAACAACCAAGTAGCGCAGATTTGGGTTGAAGGTCTCGAACATCTGGATGCCACTGGGGACAAAGTCTTTAGTGAACTTGCCTTGTTTTCTTTTTCATTGTTGTTCCTGTCTTCTAGCATTGCTAAAGTTGAAAGACTGTTTTCTCAGATGAACTTGATAAAAACAAACCTGTGCTACCAGATGCAAGAGGAACTTTTAGAAAGCATTCTTCGTGTTAGGATGTACATGCAACAGCACAAAATCTGTTGTGAACAGTTTCCACCAATGTAAGAAATGATTGCACTGGTCAATGCACATGTATGACCAGCAGCAGAAGTATTGTACTTCTGATGAAGACGGCTATGATGAAATGATGCCTTTTAGAGACTATCAGTAACAAACTAATTCAACTTAAATAATGGACATTGACTGCCATCATTGAATGGAATTAGAAATGAATAATATTATTGCTGATTTTACACTAGATACATTTTGGGCATATTTGGAGCTATTTTTAACACTGTTATTCACCTTTTTTCATTGAAACACCTGCAATCTCTCAATTAGGATACAAGTACTAGCACTGGCGGTTTGATTTTGAATATGATTGTCATCTCACAGTTTTGTTGCTAATGTAGATGAACTCCTGCTGGGGCTTGTTGCTTTTCTTTTAACCTAATCTGTACTAATCTGTACAAGGTATCTAACAAAAGCTTTCATTTGTTACTTGTACACACAAATATGTTAATAAAAGAACTTCTTTCAATAAATAGATTAGACTACTTTTATGTTGGTTTTGAAGAGATTTGGGTCTACTAATGCAGCAGAAATCTGGCAAACTACCTCAAGCAGAGCTGGAGGCAGAGCAGCAGCAGTCAGAAACACAGGGCCAGAGAAGCAGTCCCGAGTTCAGAGCTTGGCTGGACACAGAGCAGACACAGAGCTGGGGAGCTGCAGCTGGAGCAGAACAGAACCAGGAGCTGGGTTAGCATGTTACTCGGGGTTCTTTCAACCCAAAGCTCCTGGTCACTTTACTCTGTGCGAGGTGGTGTCAAGAAATAAATCAGGGGAGAGGCGGCTGTCCGACCTATAGATGGCTGGCACAGACAGGACAACACAAGAGTGCTTTCATTTAAAGCTAAACTTTGCTAGTCTCAAGCACTTACACACGTCCGCAACAGGTTATTAAAACACCCCCGACCCATGATAATTACCAAAGCTGAGTGTGGCTCTCCAGTGACACAGCGACAGCCCATCTGCCGGTGGGGAACACAAGATGCATCCAGAGGGAGAGATCAGTCCCGAAGAGTCCCCAGACGAGTCCCTTTATTTATACATTAGTAATAGAATGACATGTCCCTTAAAGAAACCTTGCTAAGTCACCAGTTTTAAGCAAGAGGCTCCTTCTGATTATTGATTAACCAGGTGTGGGTCTTTCCAGAGCCTGCAGCCTTGAGACCCCAATAGACATTCCTGGGGCTTATCAGCAACTTCAACACAATTTTTATCAGGAAGGATGTGGAGTCAAGCTGCCTCTTTCATGGCACTCTAAACCCCTCTCTCTTCCTGCCTTGGTCAAGCTGAGATTGCTGAATGGCCAATTTACAGCTTGCTGACTAGGCTGCCTTTAACAATAAGCCATAGTGGTTTCAGGCACTTTACTGGTTTGCCAAAGACTCCCCGTACAAGTACAGATCAGATCAGCCATTGAGAAGCCACTGCTCAGTTACAGCAGGGAGCTGTCTGGCCAGAGCCAGGATAGTGGACACTGCCCGTGCTTGTTCCTTGTTTCCGTGAACCTATCCCATTTTTTCTTATTTTCTTAATAAATTATATCTGTTTTGAACTTAATGCAGTGATCAGTGGGTCATTGAAGCATCCGGTGTGAAGAGAGCACCCCAGAGTGGGAACACCCTAGCCCCTGTTCTAGGTAACCACGATGAGACTGGGGGTTCAGCTTCCCAGGAATCTTGGGCCCAGCTGTGTCACCATTATGGGCTCTTTGCCACACAGGAGAATGGAAGGAGAGTCCTTGATGTCAGAAAGGCCTCTGGGTAAAGGGAGTGGGGACTCAGGCCCTTTCACTAGCCAATACCCCTGCGGTAATGAAGAAGCCAGGAAAGTTCCCCAAAATAGTTACCCATTTACATTAGGGAACTGATGGGTTGGATTTTAGTGATGGATAAAGAGATGTGTAACTCATGAAATTTTCATATAAATGATAAAAGCTAAAATGGGTAACTTTAGGGAGCACGCTTTCTGCGCAAGGTGAATGTAACATCACTGCACAAGATGGCTTCCCAGAGACTGGTTTCATATAAAATCTTTTTCCTGTACTATTTTATTATGGGATTACAGCAGTAAACCTGACATTGTTTATTTCACTTCTTGAATATATTTAATAACAAATGAAATCTTGGTTGAGCAATTGACCACACAACTGATAAAGAACCTGTACGAATCACTTCTTCTTCTCAGATTCAGTGTTTAGACCACTGACCTTGTAGCTACATTTCAAATTGAGTTCAAAAAGTCAAATGTTCAGCAAGTAAATTATCAGAAAAATGGGGCAGACAAATCAATTATGAAGAGAAGTGTCCAAGAGAGGCAAAAAGGCAGAGGAACAACACATTTTGTGACATACCAGGGAGGAGAATAGATCTGCTTCTGGCTGCTCCAGGGAGATGAGCTGAGGAAAGGAAGAATCTCACCCTGAACAACTGCCCAAAGGTCCCTCTCTGAGGGAAGGGAGGGCCTGCTGCAGGGACAGCCTGAGAAGGAAGCATTAATCTCTTATCTGAATGCTGAACTTGTTCGATCCCCTTTATGTGATGTCTGGACTACCCCAGCAGGGGAGAGAATTTGGACTGAGCTGGCTCTGGGACGCTGGGGCAAATCACAGGAGGAGGTAGTTGCTATCAGAGAGGAAAGGCAAACGACCTCACTACATGCAGCCACTAGAAGGTGCCTTGGGGTAAGCAGACACCTTCACGCTGCCTTACCCCAGACAGAGACTTTGGGACATTCTCAGGGAGGTGGTAGGAAATGACCCAGAGATAGCCACCTTACGTAGGTGGCAAGCATAATAGACCATGGGATGCTAAACCTCCCCTGTGGTGCAACCACTGCCTCACCACCCTTGAGAGCATGGATGCCTGGGATATGGTGACCCCCCTGTGCTCTGACCCTGATACCCCTTCTCGCTTATTTCCTGTGGCTCCGCTCATGCTCCACCTCTTCCTCCCCTGCCCCACCCTCTGCTGAAGCCCCCGCTGCTTCGCTCTGAATCCTTCCTCTCCTCACCCAAGAGGCCCCGACAGCCAACTACTCATCAGATCTCCCCTAACTCCATCCCCCTGGTGGACCCCGCATATGCCACAACATTCACTGAGTCCTTACTCCCTTCTCTTCCACACTCCATTCCTTTAAGTCCCCTGCACTTGCAGCCTGCTGAGTCCTTCCTCTACTCCACCCAGACAGCCCTCCCCTAACGCCCCTACCACCTGCCACTCACCAGTGAAAAACAGAATCACATTTCAAAGTGTCCTCCTGGGCCCCTGTGTTCTAGCCCCCTGAACTGAGACACTCCAGAGCAGCAGGAGAAATCCCACAGCTGGATCAGGTATTGGAGCCAGACATCAACCAAAGAGCCAAAGCCATAGGTGATTAATTGGTGAAAAGTCCAAAGAAAGAGAGAAAGCAAACTAGGGAAATTAGAATAAGCAAAGTTGTGTCTTGGTCTTTCTCATTGACGTCGGAATATAACAAGATATTTTCTTTTTTAGAGTACCGTGAGTAGGCAGATGCAATTTTCTGGTTTCCCTGCAGAGAGTTTTCCAGTGGTTTGAGAGATCCTACATTCACCAAAGAGGAGTAAGAGACTGGAAAAATATAGGAAAAAAAGCTTCAGAAATATCCAATCTCCCATACACAGGCACTGCTCTGAAAGGTGTCATTTATTCAGACAGTGAAAAGAAGTGGGCTCTGTAGTTGCACAGTTGTCAAATTCTCACAAGGTGGCATTACAGGAAAATAAACTATGCTGCAAGAATCCCCAGGGTATTGCTTTACCTGACTAACCAAGGGATTGCACTGCAGGGACAGGAAGAGAGAGAAGAGTCAGCAAACCCTGGAAACTTTCAGTAATTATTCTATTTATTTTCACAGTATAATGAACCATTCACAAAACAAAAAGAAACAAAGAGAAAAAATGGAGTGGTACATTCAATCTCACAAGCCACTCAACTCAAAATGAGCTTTAACAATTTGCTCCTGATAATATGAAAAGAATAATCATTCAGAAAGTTCATGAGAATGTGTTTTGTACTGTTCTTGTTGACAAAGCAAACAGTTTTAAACAAGGAGAAATGACAGTCTGTGTGAGAGACACAGAAAATCTGGAAATAAAGGAATGATTTCTAGGATTTATTGATTGCTTTGAGAATGGGGATACTGGTGCCCTCTATCACAGCATTAAACCTTTTTTACAAACATCGTGGACTGCAAATTTGCTGGTCATTGCACAGTGTTATGATGGGGCCACTATCATGGCAAGTCATGTAACTGGAGTACCTCCAAAACTGCTGCAAGATAATCTCCCCCCCCGCCCCGTCCCGCTACATATATATACACCACCATGCTTACTTGGAGGACCAGAAGACTATTGGAGTGAAACTGAAATCATCCAGTTTAAGTGACACAAGATGGTCATCCAGATGGAAAAACCCATCTCCTGCAAAGAACTCCATGAAAGCTTCTCAGTAGCTTGATGGGACTGTCAGAGCCTCCCTACTGAAGATTTATTGGAGCATTTGGTTTGTTGAAGAATGGGCAGAATATCCATTTTTGTCTGTGCTTGGTCTTTTTTTACCATGTTTTTAGTATGATTCACATAGCATGCGAAGCTCTGCAGAAACAAGGAATGATACGTTCTCAGGTCTGCAGTGTACACCAGGGAATTGTCCAAGCATTAGAACATATGCCACCCAGCGCTAAGCAGGACGCTCTTTGAAGGAAGCCCAAAAGTTCTGTGAGCTGCATTATGTCCCTGTTACCCCTGGTGTAGAGGAAGAGTACGCTCACAAACGACCAAAAAAAAACACACCTTCCTTGGCTGTGCAGTACTTACAAGAACACTGAGAGAATGAGAATAGAAGCCAGCAACAAATGAGAATGCTAAAGGAAAATGAGGCAGACAGCTGTATTTTCCTGTGTTGGACACACTGTTAGGTGACTGTAATCACAGGTTTTCATCCCAGTCAATGGACATTGCTAAAAGCGCAGGTGCAGGACTAAAATGTGATCCAGAGGGCACTGATGGACTGCTCAGTAAATATTCAAGTGCCCTTTCAATCATTTCAAAACTTCCTTGGACTTGATGAGCAGCAGGTGGTGGGCCTTGAGGTACAGGAGAGGAAGTAGGGACTCAGCTAATGGCAGGTGGTGGGGATTCTGGGGGTGAAGGGCGGAGGAACTCACTGAGCAGTGGGGCCATGTGAAAGAGGAGATAGAGGAGGCGATGGAGTCGATGGGGTGGGCAAGGGGGCCAAAGCAGAAGGGAGGTGGAACAAGGGGCAGTGGCCATGGTCCGGGCGCCATGGGAGCTTCCAATGCTTGGGCCAGCTCCCCAAATGCCAGAACCATGCAACATCCATGCTGTCTTTTCATTTCCAGCTGTCAGAGTATTGACAGCCCCCCAAAGGTCCCTGGGTCAAAGCCTGGTGCGCTGGAATGGCCTGGACTCCCCTACCAACAACCCTCTGTATGTCACAGACCTAAACCATGACTACTAGTCGGCACGCCCCTGACAACCAACTCAGAACAATAGCCGTCAAAAAGTGAAAGACTTGCAAACTCAAAAATATTTTTCAAAGTGAACGTATTTTATAGATGTATAAATATAATAAATGCACAGGTTTCCAATCACTTTCAAAGCTTATAGGTAGGTGCCAATGAACTGAGCATCATTCAGCCAAATATGCTTAATTCTGCAAGTGATGAGGATTTGTATGAAAGAGCTGAAAAACTAGCCAATCGTTCCAAAACACATGTCTTGTTCTTGACCTGGATAGTTGCTTTCATTCAGATCTGCTTAGAGCAGCAGTTTTCAAAGTATGGGAGTTGTGGAAATGTGTAAACGGAGGCTCAATCTGTGTGGGATGACAGCGAGAGCCTGGGGTGACAGCGGGAGATGCAGCCTCATGGGGCTCTTCAGGGCTCTACACTAGTCCCGTGCAGGGTCTCTTGGCAACCGTGACATGTCATATGTCAGTTGTATGGTTCCCCACAAGTACTTAAAAAGAAACTTAAAACGATTATCAGCAGTGCTTACAGTAAAAAATAGCTTACATAGGCCATTTTATGACAACGGGAGAAAAGTGCACAACACAAGCCGAAGTGAGGGCAGCAGCAGTGGTTCTAGCAAAATGCAGAAAATATGATGCAGCTCATTTCAAACTGGGCTTTACGTGGAGAGGGTCCAGCGATGCAGCAAGGCCTCCATGTGTTGTACGTTGCGAAGTACTGGAAAACAATATTAAGTGGCCCTGCAAGCTGCACCAGCATCTCAAAACAAGACACCCTACCTTAGTACCTAAACCCATCAAGTTTTTTTCAGAGGAAGCTCAATGAGTTAACAGGAAACAAAAGTTGTTGAAGTTTATAGCAGTGGTAGCATGAAGGCTACTGAGGCTTCTTACCGTGTGGCTTTGAACATTTCCAAGCCTGGTAAGCCACACAATCTGGGTGAGATACTGCTATTTTCAGTTGCAAAGGATACCTACAAGTGATGCTAGGAGAGGAAGTAGCATCACAGCTAGATGTGATTCCACTTTCTAACGACACAGTTTGTCAAGGTTTTTTCCCCCACTTTGAACTTTAGAGTAAAAATGTGAGGGACCTGCATGGACCCTTCTAAGCTTAATTCTTAGCTTAGGTCTGGTACGCTGCCACCAGCCAGAAGTCTGTGTCTGGCACACTTCTGTTCCCCCAAAACCTTCTCTGGGGAACCCAAGACCCAAACCTCTTGGGTCTTAAAACAAGGAGAAATTAACCATCCCCCACTTTTTCCCCCCAGACTCTCCCCTCCCGGGGTTGCCTTGAGAGGCTACACAGATCCAAACTCCTTGGATCTTAAAACAAAGAGGAATTAACCGTCCGCCCTCCTTTCCCCCCACCAATCCCTGGTGAGTTTAGACTCAAGCCCTTGGATTCTAAAACAAGGAAAAAATCAATCAGGTTCTTAAAAAGAAAGCTTTTAATTAAAGAAAGAAAAGGTAAAAATTATCTCTGTAAAATCAAGATGGAAAATGCCTTACAGGGTACTCTGATTCATATAGACTAGACGGACTCCCCTGACCCCAGCCTGAGATTCAATGTTACAGCAAACAGAGGTAAAAATCCTTTCAGCAAAAAGACACATTTACCAGTTGAGAAAACAAACATAAGACTAATCCGCTTTGCCTGCTATTACTTACTGTTTGGAAACCTGAAAGACTGATTCAGAAAGATTGAAGAACCGGGAATGATGTCCTGTTCCTCTCAGTCCCGGGAGCGAACAACGAATAAAACAAACAGCACAAACAAAGACTTCCCTCCACCAAGATTTGAAAGTATCTTGTCCCCCTATTGGTCCTCTGGTCAGGTGTCAGCCAGGTTCCCTGAGCTTCTTAACCCCTTACAGGTAAAAGAGACATTAACCCTTAACCATCTGTTTATGACACGCCCCCCAAATCTCAGACAGTGTAGAACCACACTGGTGGTGATTTCTTCCTAGAATTTTAGAATAAAAAGAATAATAAACACATGCACCTTTGCATATACTACTAATTATGTAAAATTACAAGACTTTTCACATTTCAAAGACCATTTTTAACCAGTTGATTCTGGGAAACTTTCACGGGAGAGTGCATCAGCTACTTTGTTAGAAGCTCCTGAAATGTGTTGAATTTTAAAATTAAAATCTTGGAGAGCTAAACTCCATCGAAGCAGTTATTTGTTGTTTACCTTGGCAGTATGAAACCACTTTAGTGCAGCATGGTTGGTTTGTAGCTGGAAACGCCGTCCCCAAACGTATGGGCATAGCTTTTCCAGGGCATACACAATGGCATAGCATTCTTTTTCACTGATTGACCAGTGGCTTTCCCTCTCAGACAGTTTCTTGCTGAGAAACGCGACAAGATAGAAGTTTTAATCTGGTCCATCTTGCATTACAACTGCTCCTACACCACGCTCAGATGCATCTGTGGTTACTAGGAATGGTTTGTCAAAGTCTGGGGCCCTTAGCACAGGGTCAGACATGAGTGTTGCCTTAAGCTGGTTAAAGGCCTTCTGACACTCATCAGTCCACTTAACTGCATTTGACTGGGTCTTTTTGGTCAAGTCTGTTAGTGAGGCAGCGATTTGGCTGTAGTGTGGCACAAATTGTCTATAATGCCCAGCCAAGCCTAAGAAGGATTGGACCTGTTTCTTTGACTTTGGAACAGCCCACTTTTGGATAGCATCCACCTTGGTCAGTAGGGGGTTTATTGTTTCTTGACCCACCTGTTGTCTAAGGTAAGTCACTCTGTTTTGGCCTATTTGACACTTTTTAGTCTGAACAGTTAGTCTTGCCTGCCTGATGCACTCAAAGACTTTTTCCAGGTGTTCTAGGTGTTCGGCCCATGAATCAGAAAAAATGGCCACAACATCGAGGTATGTAACTGCATATTCTCCCAATCCTGCTAGGAGACCATCTACAAGTCTTTGGAAGGTGGTGGGTGCATTTCGCAGTCCGAAAGGAAGCACATTAAATTCATACACTCCTGCATGGGTGATGAAGGCTGACCTTTCTTTGGTGGGTTCGTCTAGCAGTACTTGCCAGTACCCCTTGGTTAAGTCTAATGTAAAGATGAACTTGGCCCATCCCAATTTCTCCAATAGCTCATCGGTGCATGGCACTGGATATTTCTCTGGGCAAGTTACAGCATTTAGCTTATGGTAGTCCACACAAAAGCGTATTTCCCCATCTGGTTTGGGAACTAGAACCACTGGAGATGCCCATGCACTGGTAGAGGAGAGGATTATACCCATCTGTAGCATGTTTTGGATCTCCCATTCTATAGCAGTTTGGGCATGAGGAGACACCCAGTAGGGTGGGGTTCTAACTGGGTGAGCACTACCTGTGTCAATGGAGTGGTATGCCCGTTCAGTCAATCCTGGGGTGGCTGAGAACAATGGGGCAAAGCTAGTGCACGGTCTCTTGATCTGTTGCCACTGCAGATGTTCCAAGGTTGTGGAGAGGGTCACCTCTTCCACGCCACCATCACTTTTTCCTTCAGGCCACTCAGCGTCATTTCCTCTCTGGGCTGTAAACTGACAAACCTTTAAGTCTCTGGAATAAAGGGGCTTGAGAGAATTAACATGGTACAATTTAGGCTTTAGGGTGGAGGTGGGGAATGCTATGAGATAGTTAACAGCTCCCAGGTGCTCTTGGACCATGAATGGCCCTTCCCATGACGCTTCCATCTTATGGGCCTCTTGCACCTTCAGGACCATAACCTGGTCTCCTACTTTGAAGGAACACTCTCTGGTATGTTTATCATACCAGGCCTTTTGCTCTTCCTGAGCATCCTTTAGGTTCTATTTAGCAAGGGCTAAAGAGTGTCGGAGGGTGCTTTGTAGGTTGCTTACAAAGTCTAGAATGTTTGTTCCTCGAGAAGGCGTAAACCCCTCCCATTGCTGCTTCACCAACTGTAATGGCCCCATAACCTCGTGGCCATACACAAGCTCGAATGGTGAAAACCCTAAACTGGGAAGTGGTGCAGCCCTGTAGGGAAAAAGCAACTGCTGCAACACTAGGTCCCAATCACTGGAGTGTTCATTTAAGAATTTATGTATCATGGCCCCCAAAGTTCCATTAAACCTTTTCACCAGGCCATTGGTTTGGTGGTGGTACGAGGTGACAGCCAAGTGATTCACCCCATGAACTTCCCACAGATTTTTCATGGTCGCTGCCAGGAAATTAGTTCCCGAATCTGTAAAGATGTTGGAGGACCAACCTATCCTGGCAAAAATGTCTGTTAGGGCCTGGCACACAGTCTTAGCCCTGGTGTTGCTTAGAGCTACTGCTTCCGGCCATCGGGTAGCAAAGTCCACGAAAGTCAGTATGTACTGCTTTCCTCTGGGTTTTTTTTTTGCGGGGTGGGGAAGGACCCAGAATAGCCACAGCTACTGGCTGTACTGGGATCTCAATTATGAGGAGTGGCTGGAGAGGGCTTTGACCTGGTCTTGGGGCTTTTCCACTTGTTGGCACACCTCACAAGACCGGACATTATTAGCAACATCCTTGCCCATTCCCTCCCAGTGGAAGGACTTCCTCAACCTGTCTTTGATTCTGTTCACCCCAGAATGGCCACTGGGATGATCATGGGCTAAGCTTAAGTGTTTTCCCCAGTACTTAGTTGGAACTACCAAGTGTCTTTGAGGATGCCAGTCATCCTGGTGTCCACCAGAAAGAGTCTCCTTGTATAAAAGTCTTTGTTCTACAACAAACCAGGCTCAGTTACAAGAGCTGAGAGGCGGTGGGGTGCTCCATGCTGCCGCCCAAGCTTTCTGAAGGCTGTCATCTGCTTCCTGCTCAGCCTGGAACTGTTCTCTTGAGGCTGGAGACACCAGTTCCTCCTTAGACTGTGGACTTGGGCTTGGTCCCTCTGGAAGCGATGTAGGTGATGTGGTTGTTTTCGTTGATGGTGAACAGCTGTCCGCTGGTGCACTAGGTGATATTTCAATCTCCGTATGAGCCTTTTGGATAAGGTTGTCTGCTTCTTCTGCCAGTTCAGGCCCGCTGGTGCTCTCTGCCATTGGAGTAGTAGATGGGTTTGCAAGCATTAGCGTCAGTGCTGGCAACGGTTCTGGTGCTGATTTCTTTTTCAGTTCTGGTTCTGGGACTGGATGCACTATGGCTGTTGCAGTCATTGGCAGGGGATCCGGTTCCACCACGTTTGTCTGGATCTCTGGTAACATGGACGGGGCCCTTGTGGACGGCTCAGGAACAGGGATGGGTGGGGAAGCTTGCCTGGCTTGGCTGCGTGTGACCATCCCCACCCTCTTGGCCAGCTTCACATGGTTGGCCAAGTCTTCCTCCAGTAGCGTGAGGATGGGATAATTGTCACAGACTGCAAAAGTCCATGTTCCTGATCAGCCCTTGTACTGGACAGGCAATTTAGCTGTAGGCAAGTTTAAAGATTTTGACATGAATGGGTGAATTGTCATTTGGGCCTCTGGGTTGATGAAACTGGAGTTCACTAAGGATTGGTGGATAGCTGACACTTGTGCCCCGGTGTCTCTCCATGCGATAACCTTCTTTCCACCCACTCTCAAGGTTTCCCTTCGCTCTGAGGGTATTTGAGAGGCATCTGGGCCTGGGGATCTGTGGTGTGATGATGGTGTAATGAACTGTAGTCAGTTGGGCTTCTTGGGGCAGTTGGCCTTTATATGTCCCAGTTCAGTACATTTAAAACATCTCCCAGCTGACTGGTCACTGGGCCGAGGTGGGCTGCTGGAGACTGGTGAGGTGGGACAATAGGATGTCTGGGGCTTTCCTTGGGTTGTAGGTGGGGTCTTGGGTTGGCCCAAGTGATAGGGTTTATTTTCAGTTTGCCGCCTCTGATATTCTCTCCCCTTGCTAGTAGTTTTTTTTTTCTTTTCTGCCACTTCCACCCATTTGGCTCCAATCTCCCCCTCCTCGGTTACAGTTTTGGGTTTCCTATCTAGAATGTACCTTTCTATTTCCTCAGGAACACCCTCTAAGAACTGCTCCATTTGCATTAGGAAGGACAGCTCTGCCAGAGTGTTAGCATTTGCTCCTGATATCCAGGCATCCCAATTCTTTCCAATGTGGTAGGCGCGTCGGGTAAATGACACATCTGGTTTCCACTTTAGGGCTCTGAACTGCCGATGGGCATGCTCAGGTGTTAGCCTCATTCTGATTCTGGCCTTGGTTTGAAAAAGTTTATAATTGTTCATGTTTTCCCTAGGCATTTCAGCCGTCACCTCTGCTAAGGGTCCACTGAGCTGTGGCTTCAGCTCTATCATGTACTGATCTGTAGAGATGTTGTACCCAAGGCAGGCCCTTTCAAAATTTTGTAAGAAGGCTTCAGTATCATCACCGCTTTGTAGGTGGGGAATTTCCTGGGATGGGGAACAGTACCTGGAGAAGGGTTGTTAGGGTTGGCTCTTCCATCCTGCTTAGCCTTTTCTAATTCCAGGTCCTGCTGGTTGGCCTTCCTTTGGATCTCCATCTCTTTTTCTTTCATCTCTATCTCTTTTTCTTTCATCTCCATAGCTCTCCTGTGGTCAGCCTCTTTGCCTTTCTCTTCTCTTTCTTTTATCTCCAGCTCTCTCCTGTGCTCAGCCTCTTTGGCTTTCTCTTCTGCATCCAGCCTAGCCATTTTCTGTTTAACTGCTTTCTTGGCACTCATTTTTCTTCTTTCTTGTGCTGGCCACACTCCTCTGCAGCTCACTGACTGGAATGCACTCTGCTCAGGGCTGCTTGATTAACAGAGATTTTCTAACTAGCTATATCTGAGAGGTAGAAAGAAAGAAAACAATTCAGCTTGTAAACTTCCTTTTGCTGGCTACTTGCTTGCAGCTTGAAGCCTCCTCTTAACAAAGACCCTTGTTAAAAAAACTTACCATCTCTGCCCTCAGGCTGCTTTCCAAGCAGCTATAAAGGAGAGAAAAAAAAATCCTACTGGCTTTTGGCTCCTAGAAATCCCACACCGCTGCTCACTATGTCAAGGCTTTTTCCCCCAGTTTGAACTTTAGAGTACAAATGTGGGGATCTGCATGAACACTTCTAAGCTTAATTACTAGCTCAGATCTGGTAACACTGCCACCACCCAGAATTTCAGTATCTGAGGCACTTTCTGTCCCCCCAAAACTTTCCCCTCCCTGGGTTGCCTTGAGGGACTTCACCAATTCCCTGGGGGACACAGATCCAAACCCCTTGGATCTTAAAACAAGGAGAAATTTACCATCTCCCTCCTTTCCCCCCACCAATCCCTGGTGAGTCCAGACCCAATCCCCTTTGATCTTAAAACAAGGAAAAATCAATCAGGTTCTTAAAAAAGAAAGCTTTTAATTAAAGGAAGAAAAGGTAAAAATCATCTCTGTAAAATCAGAATGGAAAATACTTTACAGGGTACTCAAATTCATATAGCCCAGAGGAAACCCCCTCTAGCCTTAGATTCAAAGTTACAGCAAACAAAGGTAAAAACCCTTCCAGCAAAAAGAAAAATTTACAAGTTGAGAAAACAAACATAAGACTAACACGTCTTGCCTGGCTGATTACTTACAAGTTTGAAACATGAGAGACTGATTTAGAAAGATTTGGAGAGCCTGGATGTACGTCTGGTCCCTCTTAGTCCCAAGAGCGAACAACAAACAAAACAAAAACACAAACAAAGACTTCCCTCCACCTAGATTTAAAAGTATCTTGTCCCCCTATTGGTCCTCTCGTCAGGTGTCAGCCACGTTTACTGAGTTTCTTAACCCTTTACAGGTAAAAGAGACATTAACCCTTAACTATCTGCTTATGACTCCTGTAAACTCTATCTATGATGGAAGCCACTTCAAGCCAGGGGGGCCTGCAGCACGCTCACTACCCCTAGTTCCAACACCTATATCCTGAGCTGAGTTGATCCAACATCAGCTGGCAGAGTCCCACAGCTAGGAGCCAGACATCAGCCAAAAAGCAGAGGTATGCAAATGTCATAGGTGAATAAGCAGCATAAAGTTTAAAGAAGGAGGGAAAGTGAACTAGGGACATTGGAATAAGCAGAGTTATGTCTCGGTATTTCTCATTTACATTGGAATATTACAAGGACATTTTCATTTTTGCAATACAGTGAGCAGGCAGTACAAGGGGGAAGTTACATGTGCTCAGCACAGAGAATCCAACAAGCCCAAAATAAAGAAATAAACCTGATTGTGTCCAACTAAACATTTCCTCGTCTACTCACATATCTGTAGTTCCATATTTAGTCTTTTCCTAGGCATGGATGCTGCTGGATTCTCCATGCCTGGCCCTTGGGCTTATTTCATGTCCTTTCAGCAGCTCTGCCTCCCAAACACAAGAACTGAAAGGGCTGTTGCTTCCAATTCAAAATCCCATACTTTGTTTTCATAGGCTCTCCTGGCCTCCTGCCAACTCACTGCCTGCTTCCATAAGCATTCCTGAAAGTCTGAGATTGTCTAGGACTCACTGTCTATGATTTTAGTCCTTATAGGCAGGGCTGGCGTAACTCATTAGGCGACCTAGGCAGTTGCCTAGGTTGCTGACATTCAGGGCCGACTCCAGGGGTTTTGCCACCCCAAGCAGACAAAAAAAAAAAAAAAAGCCGCAATTTCGATCTGTGGCAATTCAGCGGGAGGTCCTTCGCTCCGACCAGGAGTGAGGGACTTTCTGCCGAATAGCTAGACATGCAGCCCCTCTCCATAGTCGCCGCCTCAAGTATCTGCTTGCTAAGCTGGTGCCTGGAGCCAGCCCTGCTGACATTCAGGGGGCGGCAACAGCAGCGGCCAAACATCTGGCCGCCACAGTTGTCAGTGGTATTTTGAGTGTGAGACCTTCTGCAGTCTCTGTCTGGGGCGCCATTTTGGAGGTGGGACCTTCCGCCGCCTAGGGCGCTATAAAGGCTGCCAGCGCTCCTGCTTACAGGCAAGGCAATTAAAGTTAGATCTAAAGCATTAACAACTACTGAGAAAGATTTTAGCTAACTGAATGACTGGAACATGCATAAAGTTGTGTTCCTCCTCTGTCCCCCACCATTCACCACAGTATCTAAACCCAATAAGTTTTTCCGGAGGAAAATCAATGAGTTAACAGCATCATAAAAAGTTGTTGAAGTGCACACTACTGCTGTCATGAAGGCTACTGAGTCTTCTTACTGTGTGGCTTTGCACATTGCCAATGTTGGCAACCTATACAACATAGACGAGAAACTATGACTTCCAGCTGCAACGGATATGTGTGCGTTGATGCTACGAGAGAAAGCAGCATCTCAGCTACATGTGATCCCACTTTCTAACAACATAGCTACACACATATTTATTGTGAAGGTGGCCACTGATGTAAAAGAGCAGTTCCTAGAAAATGTTAATCAGGGCCCATATTACACCTCTACCCCAATATAACACTGTCCTTGGGAACCAAAAAATCTTACCGTGTTATAGGTGAAACTGTGTTATATCGAACTTGCTTTGATCCCCTCAGAGTGCTGCTTTACCGTGTTATATCCGAATTTGTGTTATATTGGGGTAGAGGTTTGTTCAATTCAGACAGATGAGTCTATCAATATACCAAATGCTGTACAGCTGCATGTGTATATTTTGCTACAGCAATAGAATTAAAAGAGAAATTTCTGCTTTGCCATCCACTGAAGACAAGTTTTTTAAACTATTACATAATTTTGTCTAAGACACAGGCCTTGACTAGGGACATTGCTTTGGAATTTGCCACAATGGAGCATGATTTATGATGGGCCGATATCACAGGCTTGTGACGAGGGTACAATAAGTGGCCCCCATAGGACCCTGGAATCTTTGTGTGATCAACAAGCAGGCATTGGCTGCTAAGAGGATGGCAGAGGAGCTCACCAATGTTTTTTCAGTTTCAGTAAAAATTATAAACTTTATCAAGTCTTGGCTGGTTAATTCAAGGGCTTTTGCCACTTTATACAAAGAAATGGGGGCAAACTTACACAGTTATTGTTACATGCAGTATTTCATTGGCTGTCCAAACGCAAAATGCTGACAAGTCTCTGTGAACTGCGTTAACGAAGTCCATATTTTTCTTGCTGATAATATGAATATGGCAGCCAGATATGACAACAAGGATATCCAAAGAGTGTCACTCAAAAGCTATACAAGGGGAGAGTGACTGAACTCTGTGAATGTGTCATTTTAAAGATGAGATGCAAATGTTTCAGCACTAATGATCAGATAGCAAACTTGAACCATGGTCTTCACGTGTGCAGCAGAGATCTGTTTGCAATTTTTCATCACTGGAGGATGTTGTGCAGCAGGGTGGTGGTCTGTCAGTTGACAATACCAGGACATAATTGTTCAGAACTTTGTGGATCTGCAGGCGCAGTTTCAGGAGTACTTTCTTGTAATGGGAAAAGACCAGTGTAATCAATGGACTGGAACCCATTCTGCTTTAAGCTGAACCCCACAGATATGTTATCTTCCAAAGAAGAGAAAAGCCTTATCTCCCTGTCAGAAGACAAGGAACTGCAGCACAAATTTTCACAAATGCCAGTAACAGACTTCATTATCAGTGCGACCTGAGTTTCATAAGTTAACACGTTGGACTCTTAAAGCGCTCGTTCCTTTTTCACCTCAATATCTACCCAGCAAACATTTTTATTCTTGCTGTTTCCTAACACCCAAGGCGAAGGGAGGTTGGAGACCCAGCCTAGGCCTCGGACAGCTCAACAAGTTTGTCAAAGTTCAAAAATTCAAGATGGTTTCTCTACCAATGATTATTCCAGCATTGGAACAAGTGACTTGTTTTCAGCCCTTGACCTTCAGGATGCCTATTTCCATATTGTAATCTGACCGCCCCACAGATATTTCCTTAGATTCACTCTAGGACAAGACCACTACCAGTACACAACACTCATCCTTGGGCTGTCATTGACTGTAAGATTATTCTTCCAGGTTCTCTCACCTATGCTCCCAAGGGACCATGATCTACTCCTACCTAGACAATTGTCTCCTTACAGCCTGCTCTTTCAATGAGGTCTATGAGGTTGTGCTCAGACTACAATAGACTTATTCACAGAACTGGGTCTGCATATAAGCTTCCAAAAAATTAACTTCACCCCTGAACAGAGCCAAGAGTTCATAGGGACTGACCTTGACTCATTACAGGCCAACCCATAGACAGGGCAAAACAACCCTCAAATATCAGCCAGACACTTCCTCCAACTCCTGGGGAATATGGTGGCCAGCACAGTGGTGATATCTGATGCCACGCTTAACATGCCACCTCCAGCTGTGGTTTAGATCAATCTACATCACTGATGAGGCCATATCTGGATTATTGCATCCAGTTTTGGGCCCTCCACTATAGAATTGATGTGGACTAATTGGAGAGAGTCTAGCGGAGGGCAACAAAAATGATTAGAGGGCTAGGGCAAATGACTAATGAGGAGAGGCTGAAGGAACTGGGCTTATTTAGTCTGCAGAAGAGAAGAATAAGGGGGGATTTGATAGCAGCCTTCAACTACCTGAAGGGGGGTTCCAAAGAGGATGGAGCTCGGCTATTCTCAGTGGTAGCAGATGACAGAACAAGGAGCAAAGGTCTCAAGTTGCAGTGAGGGAAGTCAAGGTTGGATATTAGGAAATGCTATTTCACTAGGAGGGTGGTGAAGCACTGGAATAGGTTACCTAGGGCAGTGGTGGAATCTCCATCCTTAGGGAATTTTAAGGCCCTGCTTGACAAAGCCCTGGCTGGGGTGATTTAGTTGGTGTTAGTCATGCATTGAGCAGGGGGTTGGGCTAGATGACCTCCTGAGGTCTCCTCCAAGCCTAATCTTCTATGATTCTATGATTCTATGACACAGACCAATGGGCTGGTGGAAAAATCCAGCAGAGCAGATTTAGATTAAATCTCAGGAAAATCTACTTATCTGTAAGAATGGTAGGACAACAGAACAGAGGCCTCAGGAGGTCATGGAAGCTCCTTTGCTGGAGGTTTTCAGAAGGAGACTGGTTTGCCATCTGTCTTTGACACAAATCCTGCATCTTGGAAGGAGGTTAGACTAGACAACAATTGTGGTCCCTTCTAATCTTATGGATCTATGGTTCTATGAGGAATTTGACTACGGTGACCAGACATCCCGATAAAATTGGGACTGTCCTGATATTTAATTCTTTGTCCTGTATCCCAATCAATGGGTGATTGGGATGCCATTTATCCCGATATTCAAGTAAAATTTAAAACTTGGTAGTGAAATAGAAATTAGCCAATTTGGCCTGTCCTATTTGTTAATCCTGAGTGTGCTCTATGTTACATGATGGGAATTCTGGTATTTTGGTTCATTTTCAGAGGTAATAGAATTTACAGTAGAGATATGTAATTTACATTACATTACAGTTCTGAAATGCAGTGCATGATGTAGCATAAACTACAGTGGGCGCGTAATAACCTATATGCATACAGAGACTGCATGGTTCTTTTCAATTGCTAGCTATCTAGCTATCCGTCTTCAGCTGAAAATCCCAAAATGGCAATGGCAAGTGAGGAGCCAACTACCAACAAACAAAAAAGAGAGTGCAGATATAGAACAGAATGGAAAAACACTTTCACTTGGATTTGGAAATCCTGCAAGCGTGAGTCAAGAGAATTTTGTAAAGCACGCTGGATGAAATTTAGCCTGTCCCCTGGTGCTGAGTCCAACATTAAGCATCATGCTGATTCACAAAATCATGAACAAAACATGATGACTCACAAGAGCAATACTCTGGTCTCAATTTTTTCAGTAGGCCAAATTAATCCTTCAATATCCAGGTTATTACTTCCGAATAATCTCACGTTTATCACATACTAGTCCATTAACACGCTTATTGCTTGTGTGACTGTGAACTTAAGCTGGCACCTACCTTGTATCCTGATTCAAAGATAAGAAAGCACGTTAGCTGTGGCCAGACTAATGCAGAGACATTGATCAAAAATGTTCTGTTGCTGCTCTCAACAAAATTTTCAAAAGACCTCAGCAAACCAGATGGCTCCTATTTCTTAGTTCCCACAGGCGTATCTAACAAGGTCAACATGAAAACGTACCCCTAATTACTGATATACTGCACTCCCGAACTCGGGATCAAAGATAAACTGTTAGACTTCTGTGAGTAAAGAGAGGATGGTGAAGACGGAATAAGCTTTGTGGAGTTCTGTCCAAGCCAAAAACTGCTGCTGAGAGAACTGCTGGGGCTTTGACCAAGCAGGGAGCCATGGAGACTATTGCTGGGTTTCAGTGGAGCCAGGGCAGAGACTGTTGCTGAGCTCAGAGCTGACAGAGGTGGGCCTTCAGCAAAGCCAGTGTGAGTAACCAGCACTTTTGTTGTTTGGGGAAGTGCTTGCAAGGGAAGGGGTATAGCGATGAGACTTTAAGGGGTTGCTTGAGACTGAGAAGAGAAGCAGTGGTCTTATCATCTAACCAGAATCCAGGGTTATAACAACTCCTATCTTCAGAGGCTCTATGGAGCTTGGAAAGAACCCATAGTTAGAATTGCTCTGCCTTTAGTTGCATGGGCCGGACTGTTTTACTGAACTGACGGAGTGCTGTCTTGGGCGTAAACATCTCCATAGGCACACACTCAAGCAGATTCAGGGGAGTGCACAGTCAGGGGTTAGGTAACTGTTGACAATACAAATGTAAATTGGTGATATTTCATTTACTACTGTAAACTGCATGTATTAAGTGATTTATTGAAGTGTTCCCTGCTGATTTGAATTGGTTGTGACATTTTAATTAATCTGAACTTATTATATGATGTTTTCTTAAATTGTTAAGTAAAGGAGTGCCAACTCTAAGCCAAGTGTATATTGGGTATATATTATTTTATTGGTACTTTTGAGTTAGACCAGGTGTCAGTGAACCAAGTCAGCACATTCCTGACCAAGAGGATGACACAAAAACACACAACTCAGTTTCCCCTGACAATCTGAGCCTCTCTTATCAGCAAATGACTTTTTCACTCCCAGGAGAGACTCTCAGGCTGAAGTTCTCCAAGGTCAATTTTCTGCTCTTCCTGCAGAAATTCCTGGGAATTCTCTGGTTGTCCAGGTAACCTCAGAGTCTGCCGGGACTGTAAGGGGAATCATAAAGGACTCTGTCAAGTATGTTGAAAGTCAGATGTGAAAATTATACACTGATTCTCAGGGCTCTGCCTTCCTGTTGCTGTAAGGAGATTTCCTGTCTCTCTGCTGAGCAGGATTTTGATGAGTTGCCTGTTTCTGCATTAACATTAATGCTGAGGTCCCAGGGAGGGTTCCAGGGTTCAAATCCAGAACCATCTGGCCAGCAATTTACCAGCACAGCAACTTGAACTGCTTAGTATTGTCAGAAACACCAAGGGATTTACCTGATAAAATTGGAAATACAAATGTATTGGAAATAGTTTAGACAAATATTTGTTTTTCAGATCAGTTCCTTGTCACTTACTGAGTCCTTCTACCTGACTCAGTAGCTTCCTTTTTTGGGGCTGTGTGGTTTTCCCTCTGGTTCACTCATGTTTTCCAATTCAGCTACCTCATTGCCTTGTTAGGAAATGCAGCCAAAGCCTGTGCAGTGGGTATGCGTGTTACCAGGGTGATAGACAGTGAAATCTCCATCTTTCATGCTCCTGGTCTCAGAATGCCACATAAACTGAAGGTTTCCTTCAGACTCTTTGAGCTCGCTGCAGCAGAACCAAAAGCCATGATTTTCACAGCTTGGAGCTGAATGTTAAACACCCAGGGTGAAATCTTGGTGCTACTAAGTTCAATGGCACAGCTCCCAAAAGGGTCAAGAGTTCACCCTTAATACACATTTAAAGACTTCAATAAATGGCCTGATTTACCTCGGCACTGAGCCTCCAGTGACTTCTACTGGAGTAATCTGTGGCCTCTAAGGACCAGGGAGCTTATCAGGAACAAAGAAGAAATGACAGGAGAGGATACTTGATGAAATCTGAAACTCAGAGGCTTAGAAGTTCAGAACAATCAGAGTAACAGTTTTTGTGAGTGGGGAGAGGGGTCTGCTCTCTCTGTGCCCCTGCAGCGAGAAGCACCAAAATGTAGTAAAGGTAAAAAGCATGTTCATGTCTTAAAAGAATCCAGGGGGGCATTGGAAATCTCAGAGCGGGAGGTCCAGGAATGAAGTGTCTGTGTGCGTGTGGGCGGAAGGGAGGACGTCCAGTATCCAGATCACAGTGGCGTGGAGTCCTGAAAATGGGTGAAATAGGGAATGGACATCCTGCCTAATGCACAGACCTGGGAGAGGGGACTGTCTCATGCTATAACAGAATGTGGACCACACTGTAGCAGATTGTCTCTGATGCTGTCCTCTATCCCTCCTCTTGCGAGTACCCCCACTACAGCCTCATGGTAACATTAGCAATTGCCAACACAGAAAAGCAACCTCAGGAAGGGGTATCTGGATTTTAAGGGGCTGCAATACCTTTAAGCTGGCTCCTTTTAGTCTCCATGTCCTCTCTCCCTGCCACAGGGTCTGTCCCTCTCTCCTTCCCTGCACAGGCTGAGCTGCTGCTGGGGTTTCCTTCAGCTCTTGAAAAACAGTTCAGGCTGATTTCTCCCTTTTCCCCAAGTGCAGACAGACACTGAGTTTAACCTACTCTGAGGAGATATTTCTGTGAGCTGTCACTGTGGGGTCTGGCACATGCTTTTGATCCTGGGTGAGGGGTATCACTGGGTGTTGGAGCTGCATGTTGTGTGACAGTGGGAACAAGATGGACAAGCAGGCAGCACTGGGGTTTTGGGGGGCAGGTAGGGGAGTGTACATGGGCAGGTGAGCAGCTCTGAATGTTATGGGGGTGGGGATCGGGTTGAACACAGACAGGTGGGCAGTGCTGTAGGTTGTGGATGCAGGGAAAGAGGTGTACAGGGAGAGGCAAGCAGCGCTGCTGACAATAAATTTTCTTTGTGATTGTTGGACCAATATCAGTACTGGGAGATTTCTTCGCCCCCAGTGTGTTTGGGCTGCTCTCAGGGTCTCTTTGCCCTGGCAAGCCACAAAGCTTTAAAGCAATTAGGGTGCAGCTGCTAAGGAGGATTCTATAGCTAACTGATTGGCTGGGTGTCCCTGAAAGGGAGCTACCAGCCCTCATTTATCAAAGGATTGGAGGTTGTAGGAGACAGGGATGACTGGGGAGTATGGAGCAGACACTGGCGACCAGTGTGCTGTTGGAATTGGGGCAGCCTGGGATGGGGAAGAAGAGTACGGACAGGGGGTCAGAGTATGATGGGAGATCGAACCAACTGAAAAGAAAAGATCTATGGTTCTTTTCACTGGTGAAATACTTGAAGTTATATAACAACAACAACAAATTGAAACAAAACTGAGTAAAGATTGTGACACTCAGGCTGCAGCTAGAAAGGGTTAAGAGGTAAGCTTAAAATGAGTTGGCACCTGACCAGGGGAACCAATAGGGATGCTGAACCCTTTAAAATTGGGAAAACACTGCTGAGGGTAGGGGCCTTTAGTTCTTTTGGGCAGAAACAGACAGCGCAGCAACTATGCTGTACAAAGCTTTGAGCCAAGTATGGGAAACCATCAGGGATCAGACCTACACACTACTCATTTGGAACCCCGAATATGTAATTAGATGAGGAAATGTTAGGCAGACGTGCTTAGGGATCATTTTTGTTTTGGCTTGTGGATTCCTCTGTGCTAACCCTAGGTGCTTTTGTTTTGTTTTGCTTGGTAACCTTTAATCTGAACCTCAAGAAGCTATTCTTAGTTCTTAATTCCTGCGGTTGCTCTACAACTTGAGTTTCCAGGTGTATTTTCTTTCTTCTTTTTTTTAATAAATTTTACCTTTTTTAAGAGATTTGTGCACATTTTTTAGTTAGTTGATGGCAACGGCTGTTTTTTTTTTTTCTTTTCCTTTCTCAGTTTTTCCCTGGAGGGGGGTGAAAGGGCTTGAGGGTACCCCACAGGAAGGAATTCCCAATTGCTCCTTCCTGGGCTCTCAAAGGGTTCTGCACTTGGGTGGTGACAGCATCTACTCATCCAAGGTCAGAGAAAAGCTGTAACCTTCGGAATTTAATACAGGCCTGGAGTGGCAAGTATTAATTATTGGAGTCCTTGCGGGCCCCTACCTTCTGCACTCGAAGTGGCAGAGTGAGAAATGGGCCTTGACATCTCCCCACAACACTTCCTTGTCTGAGGAGTAATCATTGACGGTATCTCACCAATGAGATATCTCACACACGACTAGGAAATGCCAGGGCAGCTGTGCTGCTGCTCTTGGTGCACCCATAGATGCCGCACACAGCTTCGGGGGATGCTACACAGGAAAAACTTGCAAGTTGAGGACTATGCGCATTATATTACGAGAGTGGGAAACTCTGGGATATGTCAGGGCCTAGATAAATACAGCTGCCACCTACAGGAGCTGCTGGCAGCTGCCTGCAAATGTGGGCAACTGGGACACAGATGTTAAACCGAGGATGTTTTGGGACCATTTTTTAGCTAGCTCTGTTAGTCATTCACTGTGATGGTTGTATATTCATTCCTCAGAGTGGGAATTTTATGGGTTCAGGTCATTATTTTTCTCATCTAACATGTTTATCATGCAGTGCCTCATGGGATTCCTGAGCCTCATGAAATACACACCTAGTGTAACATTTCCAAGGTGCCAAAGTCACATAAGAATTTCTCCCTATAGTGCTAAATTCACCATGGTCATAAATAGAAAAAAATGCCTTCAGTAAGCTCAGGCACAAACTTGTAGACAAAATGCCTCCAGCTGACTCCTGGGACATATTAGTAGAATCGATGGCCAGGAGAGACCATTTGGATCAACTGGTCTGACTTCATGAATCAGCCAAGGCTCTTTTTAAATTGCTCCAATGGTTAACTACTCCGACTGCTTAAAAAATGCACGCCTTATTTCCAGTCAGAATTTCTTTAACTTCAACTTCCAGTCACTGGATCATGTTATGCTAGACTGAAAAGGCAATTATTAAATATTGTTCCCCATGAAGGTACTTACACTGTTATCAAGTCATCCCTTAAGCATCTTTGTTGTGGAAAAATTGGAAAGAATTCAGCAGAGGGCAACAAAAAATGATTAGGGGGCTGGAGCACGTGACTTATGGGGAGAGGCTGAGGGAATTGGGATTGTTTAGTCTGAAGAAGAGAAGAATGAGGGGGGATTTGATAGCTGCTTTCAACTACCTGAAAGGGGGTTCCAAAGAGGATGGAGCTCGGCTGTTCTCAGTGGTACCTGATGACAGAACAAGGAGTAATGGTCTCAAGTTGCAGCGGGGGAGGTTTAGGTTGAATATTAGGAAAAAACTTCTTCACTCAGAGAGTGGTGAATCACTGGAATGGGTTACCTAGGGAGGTGGTGGACTCTCCTTCCGCAGAGGTTTTTAAGGTTAGGCCTGACAAAGCCCCAGCTGGTATGATTTAGTTGTGAATTGGCCCTGCTTTGACCAGGGGTTGGACTAGATGACCTCCTGAGGTCCTTTCCAATCCTGATATTCTATGATTCTATGAACTAAATAGATTGAGATATTTGAGTCTATAATTATAAGGCAGGTTTTCTAATCTTGTAATAATCCTTGTGACTCTTCTCTGAACCCGCATTCAGTGTATCAACATCCATCTTTAATCCTGGTCACCAGAACTGGACAAAGGATTCCAGCAGAAATCCCACAAGTGCTAAATACACAGGTAAAATACCTTCTCCTCTTCTCCTTGAGTTAAAAAATTACTTAGACAAGTTAGATGTCTTCAATTCACCAGGGCCTAATGAAATGCATCCTAGAATACCCAAGGAACTGACTGAGGATATATCTGAACCATTAGCTATTATCTTTTAAAAGTAATGAAATATGGGAGAGATTCCAGAAGACTGGAAAATGGCAAATATAATGCCCATTTAAAAAAGGGAAATAAGGACAACCCAGGGAATTATAGACCAGTGAGCTTACCTTCAGTGCCAGGAAAAATAATGGATCAAATGATTAAGGGATCAGTTTGCAAACATCTAGAAGATAATACGATGACAATTAATAGCCAGCATGGATTTGTCAAGAACAAATCATGTTAAACCAACCCGATAGTTTTCTTTGACAGAGTAACAAGACTTGTGGATAGGGTAGATGTGGTATATCTAGACTTTTATAAGGCTTTTAATACAGTCTTGCATGACCTTCTCATTAACAAACTATGGAAACACAACCTAGATGGAACTATTATAACATGGGTGCATAACTGGTTGGAAAACCATTCCCAGAGAGTAGTTATCAAAGGATCACAGTCATGCTGCAAAGGCATAAGGAGTGGAGTTCTGCAGGGATCAGTTTTGGGTCCGGTACTTTTCAATGTCTTCATCAAATATTGAGAAAATGGAATAGAATACACTTATAAAGTATAAAGATGGGAGGGATTGCAAGTGATTTGGAGGATAGGATTATCATTCAAAATGATCTGGACAAACTGTAGAAATCGTCTGCGGTAAATAGGATGAAATTCAATACGGACAAATGCAAAGAAGGAACAAACAGTTGCACCCATAGAGAGTGGGAAATGTCTGGCTAAGAAGGAGTATGGCAGAAAGGGATCTCGGGATGATAGTGGAGCAAAAGCTAAATATGAGTCAACAGTGTAATGCTGTTGCAGAAAAAGCAAACATCATTCTAGGATGTATTAACAGGAGTGTTGAAAGCGAGACACAAGAAGTAATTCTTCCTGTCTACTCTGTGCTGATAGGCCTCAGCTGGAGTATTGTGCCCAGTTCTGGGTGCCACATTTCAGGAAAGATGATGTAGTAAAAGGTGTAAAAAAAAAAAAAGCAGCGGGGGGTGTCATGAGGATGTCACTCTGTAATAGGGCCCCCTTTGGTACTGCAATCACCTTATCATCATCCATAGCATGGATTTTCAGCCTGAAGGACTTCTCAGTTTCAGCACCTAGGAGGAAGAGTTACTGCTCTCCTTCGACTCTCTGGTTCCCATCCCTGGCTTCCTGCCTCTGGGCCTGTATGTAGCCCCTGGTGAATTAGGATGGTATCTGCTTCTCATTCACCAGTCAGGTGCAGGTTTCTCTAGTCCGCTCCAATTTACCTTCCTTAATAGGAGCTGGAGTGACAGAGGGCGGGCTTAGGAGTTCCTGCCCAGCACCCTGTCACACAATCCTAATACCTAACAGGTAGAGACAAGTTTGTGTACTGAAATACATGGACATCCAGGCTTTCCAAAATATTTATTTATCTGTATCTGTTGCAACTAGATAGTTTTACCATCCATAAAAATGTCCAAACCCTTCCTGATTCTTACTTAGCTCATGGAATCAACTACCTCCTGTGTTAATCAGCTCCTCATTCTAATTAGATGCTGAGTGAAGAAAGCATTCTTTGTGTCTGTTTTGAATGTGCCACATTTCAGTTTAATTGAATGTCCTATTGATCTTGTGTTAGGAGACAGGGAGAACATATTTTTGATGTACTGTCTAGCAGCTATTATTTGATAGACTTTTCTCATATCCCCTCTAATTCATCTCAGTTCTAAGATAACAATGTCAGTCTTTTCAATCCCTTTCCATATGAGAGTTAACTCGGGACCTAGATTGTTCCCTCAAACCCTCTTGTTCTTCAATATCTTTTGTGAGAAGGGTGCCTAGTACTACAAACAGGAGTCCATAAGAAGGTGAAATATTAACTGATTGATCTCATGGCATTATATTGTTTGCATGAGTCCCCAATTCCATGCCTCCTGCATCCCAATGTTTTGCTCAGATTCTGTCCATTCTTGCATGGTGAAAAGGTTTTCACAAGGCTGAGTACCATGACACCCAGCTACCTCTCCTGAGTTCATACAGTTAAATTAGAACCTTATAATGTGTTTGAGGAGTTCAAGTTTTTCCATCATATGGGCATAAATGTTTCAGTTATTGACTTCAAAGTATATATGCCATAATGCGACCCATTCACCTGGCTTGGTTAGCTCCTGCTGAGGACTTCTCTGGCCTTGACCATGACCTAAATAATCTGATGCCATCTGTAAATGTTGCCATCTCATTGTTCACCTCCATTTCTAGATTGTTAATACTTAAAAAATATTTACCATATTTTTCTTAAAGCTTGTAACCTTTCTCTCCATGCACCTCTCCCATCACAGGAACCTTGAGCATTTCTGAGCCCAATGTAAGCATTCGACATTTCATGTCAATTTTCAACCTCACTCCCTCTGACCCTTCAACATTCATCCTAATGGGGATCCCTGGCCTGGAAGCTGCCCACATCTGGATCTCCATCCCATTTTCTACATTCTCCGTTATTGGCCTATTGGGAAATTTCACAGTTCTGTTTGTTGTAGGCAAAGAGCAGACCCTGCACAAGCCGATGTACCTGCTACTCTGCATGCTGGCGCTCACAGACATTGGCACGTCTACCTCTGTTGTTCCAAAGGCACTGTGTTTATTTTGGTTCAATTTGAAAGACATTACTTTGGGTGGATGCCTCACCCAGATGTTCTTCCTTCACGGGGTTTCTATGATGCACTCAGCCATCCTATTGACAATGGCCTTTGATCGCTACATTGCCATATGTAACCCTCTGAGATACGCCACCATCCTCACCAACGCACGAATAGCTAAGCTAGGACTAGTGGGTTTGATAAGAGCTGTTCTCCTCATTCTACCCCTGCCCCTGCTCCTGATCAGGCAGCCATTCTGTGCCAACAGCATTATCCCCAACATATACTGTGACCACATGGCTGTGGCGAAGATGTCATGTGGAGACATCACAGTCAATGGGACGTATGGTTTAGTGATGGCGTTTGTAGTCATCATGTTAGACATGACTCTCATTGCCCTGTCATACAGTCTGATTATCAGGACTGTCCTCAGAATCTCTTCCAAGAAAGCCCAACAGAAAGCCCTCAACACTTGCACAGCCCACATCATTGTGATGCTGATGTCTTATCCTCCTTTCCTCTTCTCCACTCTGACACATCGGTTTGGTCAGGGCATCGCTCCACAGGTTCACATCATCTTGGCCAACCTCTATTTCCTCTTCCCACCCATGCTCAACCCTATCATTTATGGGGCTAAAACTAAAGAACTTCGTGAGAAAATGGGCAAATACACCTGCAGAAGGTGATCTCCTAGGACCACTGACTTTAAAGCAGAATGACCAGAAGGGAAAGCAATATCTCCTTGTTAATCAAGTGTGTGCTGTCCCAGTTTGGCTGAGCTCACTATTCTGGAAATTCAAAATGTGAAAAGCTTCTCACACCTAACACCTTATCACTCTATCACCAAGAGCTGCTCTCTCTGTTGCTGAGTTTCCTCTCTCTGACCATCACCTGATCTCTTTCAGCATCACTCATCAGCCTTCACTTCCACGTATCCTGTCACTTGGCCTTTCCATGACTTCCAAACCACCTGAAGATACTACATCTGTCTGAAGCAAGGTGGTTTTCCATTAGACCCGTTGTGTTTTGTAGAAGTTATAAAAGATTAGTTAATGCAGTGTCCTTTGGAGCATCTTGAGAGATATTAATTATTCAATACTGTTATGGCAGTTAGCTAAGTATCTGAGACATTCTAAATCTTTGCTTATGTCTGTGTGTGCTTAAGTCTAATAAAGTGCATATTTATACAGGAGCATGATTAATTGCATTTAATCCTCGATCAGACAGAATTGCTGTGTTCGCATTGATTTATTGTTAAAATTGCCTGGAGTGAAATAGTTAAGTTTCCCTGGCATTGGAGTCTGAAAACACAGTGTAACAGACTGCTGTGTTAAATTAGGACATAGCCTTGGAGTAAAATAATTTACCATTTTCCACAGTCAGCTTTGGAGTCACTTTCAGCTAGAACTTTCAAAACACAGAGTAACCATTCCTGTTGTTGAAGAAGTCAAAAGTAGGTGTTGAGATTTCATCTTGGATTTTGTGAAACAGAGATTGCTACCAAATGTTCAAGTGATTGAACAACTTGCAGTACTAAGGTTTCAGACAATGAGGAGTCCTGTGGCACCTTAAAGACTAACTAATTTATTTGGGCATAACCTTCCGTGGGCTATAACCTACTTCATCAGATTCACAACCTAGATACACTGATATCTCATTTTTGCCATTGTTTCACAGAGACCTTGGACATTTGGAGCAGCAATGGAGAGTTTTGCGTCTAGATCACTGGGTCTCAAATTCAGATCAACCAAGTAGGGCAATTTGGCCTGAAGGTCTTAAACAGACGAATGTCGCTGTGGTGTTCTTTATGTCCCGATTCTCTCCTCTGCTTTCATTCCAATCCATTTAAAGGAGCGGTTCACAAACTATGGGAGGTGTATGACAAAGTTTATTCAAGGAGTGGGTCCAGCAATGCACCATAGCCTCAATATGTCATATGCAGTGAAGTACTGGCAAACGACAGGATGCGGCCCTGCAAGCTACACCAGCATCTCAAAACAAAACACCCTACCTTACTATCAAATCCCATCAAGCTTTTTTCAGAAGAAGCTCTGTGAGGGGTTCGGTCGCAGGAATCCCTCTGGAACTGTCACCTGATGGGCTGAAATTACCTCTGATCCCATTTTCCTTGCCAGCCTAAGCCCCTAGAACCCTGTCTTGTTGAGGCAGACACATTAGCGTGCTACCACACCCAGGGCCAGGGCCATGCCCCCAAAGCTGCAGTTTTAAACTGAAAATAGCTCAGCAGGATACCTTCTCCAGCACTGAGACACCCAGCTCCCAATACGATCTAAACCCCAGATAAATCCGTTTTACTCTGCATAAAACCTATACAGGGTAAACTTATACATTTTTTCCCTCTATATCAGATTGAGAGAGAGATAGGAGATGAGTTAGAGGAGGAGAAAGCATCAATTCTGTTGGAGAAAAACAGAATTCTCACACTCAGGTTGGGTGCAGAAAGTCAGATACTTTATTATCTCTAGCAGTTGCATGGAGGGAGAGAGCTAAACAGGTCTCTCTCCCGATAAACAATTACAGCAAACATTTATACCTTTTGTTTCAAACAATAATGTGCAACAGCTGCATTTTGTTTAGACATAGGTCATCCTGACATCTTATTTTTCTTACCAATTTAAACTATAGTCTACATATCATACTTATCTAACTCAAGGTCACAACAACTTCTCACACAGTTCTTTCCTCGTCACCTAGCACAATACTCACTTCTACAAATCTCATGTTATTAGGGTCACAGTTAGCTTAACTCTTGCTCACAAACTACAGAATTTACACTGAAATCTCCTTCATGTCCATCTCTACTTCCACAGTTCCTATTCCTGTTGGTTTGGTGTGTTGTCAGTCACCATCTGTGTGGTACTCTGCTTTGTTCAATGACGATAACAGTTGACTGAACATAAGAACGGCCGTACCAGGTCAGACCAAAGGTCCATCTAGCCCAATATCTGTCTACCGACAGTGGCCAATGCCAGGTGCCCCAGAGGGAGTGAAGCTAACAGGCAATGGTCAAGTGATCTCTCTCCTGCCATCCATCTCCATCCTCTGATGAACAGAGGCTAGGGATACCATTTTTACCCTTCCTGGCTAATAGCCATTTATGGACTTAGTCACCATGAATTTACATGGTGTTGTCCCTGTGTGCTGCCCCGGCTCTGCACTGGTCACTGGCACAGCAGATCTTGAGTGAAACACCCAATGACCACCGTCTCCGATAAGACATGAAGGTACCCGGAGGGGTTTATTGCCAAATGAAACACAGTCTGTACTGTAGCCCATAGGACTAACCTGCTTGCTTGTTGATGATAGATAACTTGTAGTTTAAATATTTGGTTTATTGAATAGGCTTATAAATGTATATTAAAATAAGTTTGGCTGTCATACTAGAGACCTACAGGCCACGTCCTGTATGTTAAGCTAAAGCATAGTTAGCATATCTATATTAAGACCTTTTTACTCAGAAAGCAAAGTTGATCTTTATCTTGTTTATTCTAAACCCAAATAGATAAAGTATCTACATCTATGTCTATGACCTTTTATTTAGACCAATAGACAATGGAGAATGGTATGGGAAGGGGGTTTCAGTGTTGTACCCACAGACTTAACAAGAACATCACAAGAGACTGATGTGAGCACATACCTGTGATCAATATGCATATACATATTAGCCTATGGGGTAAGTGAACCCTAACATTTCTGTGGGCGAGGAATGAAATTTGGGCATAAGAGGAAGGATTTCCGACATTTGCCCTATAGAAAAGGTGACCTACCTCAATAGAGAACTCCTCTCACTTTACTCCATCTCCATTCTCACTTTACTCTACTCGCACTTACTTCCTCCACTCTATCTATTCTATCTATCTACGATGATTGCTGCTATTAGTAGGCTGTACTTCTTCTTCTTAAACTTTAAGTTTCCAAGGAACTAGGTTAAGCTTGGTTTCCTTAAGTTTTATTCTTTGTTTATTGGGTTTTGAGTTTAAGTTTAAGTTAGTCAAATAAACCCTAAGTCCACTTTAATAGCTCATAGTATTAGTTTCTTCTAAGCACTGCATCCCTCACGCAAGAATTGAGAAACCTGAACTCCAAGGCTGTTCCTGTGTCTCTTACCACCAGGTTATCAAAGAAGGGTGTGAGCTAAAGCTTTGTTGCATATAATACTATATTATCATATGCATCTTTTGAATAGCAGTAACGCAATTGTAACTTTGTAACTCTGTTTTTTTTAACATTTACTTACTATTATTGATTTTAATAAAAAGTCTTTAAGGCTATATCTGTCTCAGTGTGAGCTTCCTGTCATATCCCTGAGGGGCCTTTATGTATTCTGTGGAGCCTGATATGGGACAAGAACTTTTATCTTGTGATCAAACAGATTGGCGAGCCTAAAACCCATACGATTAATATTATTGATTAATTATTGATATTTTATTAATTAAATAAAAATTATAATAAATAAAATTCCCATATTATCCAAATTAATATTATCAGTACACCCTAAATCAGGCTACACTACCTCTCCAGATCAGATATCTCCAGTTCTGCTAGAACATATGTGCTCCCTGAAAATGGATCGACTCAGTCAGTGGAGGATTTACCTCTGCCCCCCTAGGCCAGACCAGGACAGCTCCTCAGGGTTAAATTCTTATACACAGGTACAAACACTGCTTCTGACGTAATAAGGTGCAGTCCCTCTGCGTAGCAAGGTGCTGCTTTTCACCTTGTACATGTTGGTTCAAACAAAACAATTATATCCCTCATATTCTCTTTTTGCCCCATCTTTAGGATGGGTCAGCCTGTTCCGTGTTATCGATGTGGAATGTGCAAGTATCGGAGCGTTCTGGTACCTTTTACGTATATGTGTTTTTGCAACATCAGCCCTTTCCTTGCCAGCTTCTGTGAGCAGGACTTTCCTCTGGCTCACAGCTTCACTTTTCTTTATCTTAACAAAGTCTTGATCATTAAAGTTTGGTAAACACAGTCTTGGTGCATATTCTTCCTACACTGAGGAGAGAGTGACCTTAATTAATCATCCTATATTATATAGATGCCTGAGCGGTGCAGACAATATAATTTTGGATTTATACTCCACTGTGGGGAGGTGAGCCTAATGAGCTGGGGAATTGTCTGGTGTTAGAAAAGGCTTACGATCACTTAAGACTGTATCCTGTGTCTTTGCCTGAGATAGAATTTTGAGTCTTGTTTGCCTGTTTGATTTTTGATACTCTTATATTTATATATTCTTATAGTGTATGCCAATGTGTGTGAAGAAAGGACAAAGACACTTTGCATGTGTTGTTTCTGCCTGGCCACATGGTTTTTTTAGTATAAAGAAAAAGAAAAGAAAATTATGCTGGGTAAGGAGGAGAAAGTTTGAGACACTGGGAAACAAGGCTCTGTGGTGTCAGAACTTGGAAAGGGGATACAGATAAAGGTTTTGTGGCATCAGAGCTGGAAAGGGTTGACTGGAAAAAGGAAAATATAGTTCCCATATTTAAAAAAGGGAAGAAAGAGAAGCTGGGGAACTACATAACAGTTAGCCTCACTTCATTCCGCAGCAAAATCATGGAGCAGATTCTTAAGGAATCAATTCTGAAGTTCTTGGAGGCAAGGAACATGATCAGGAATGGTTAACGTGGATTCACCAAGGGCAAGTCATGCCTGAGCAACCTGATGGCCTTCTATGATGAGATAACTGGCTCTGTGGATATATGGAAAGTGGTGGATGTGATATTGAGGGAAGTGATTATTCCCCTTTATGCACAGAATCATAAATTCATAGAATATCAGGGTTGGAAGGGACTTCAGGAGGTTCTAGTCCAACCCCCTGATCAAAGCAGAACCAATCCCAACTAAATCATCCCAGCCAAGGTTTTGTCAAGCCTGACCTCAAAAACCTCTAAGGAAGAAGATTCCACCACCTCTCTAGGGAACCCAATCCAGTGCTTCCAAATATCCATTCCAGTGTTTCCTAATATCCAACCTAGACCACTCCCACTGTAACTTGAGACCATTGATTCTTGTTCTGTCATCTGCCACCACTGAGAACAGCTGAGGTCCATCCCCTTTGGACACTCCCTCCTTCAGATAGTTGAAGGCTGCTGTCAAATCCCCCCTCACTCTTTTCTGCAGACAAAATAACCCCAGTTCCTTCAGCCTCTCCTCATAAGTCATGTTCCCCAGCCCCCTAATCATCTTTGTTGCCTTCCACTGAACTCTCTCCCATTTGTCCACATCCCTTCTATAGTGTGGGGAACAAAACTTGGACACAGTACTCCAGGTGTGGCCTCACCAATGCCGAATAACATGAGGGGGAAAGGAATCCAGGAGAGCTGGCTGTATATTAAAGAATCCTTATTGAGGTTGCCTGAATAAACCATCCTGACGTGTAGAAAGAATAGTAAATACGGCAGGCGACCAGCTTGGCTTAACAGTGAAATCCTTGCTGATCTTAAACAAAAAAAGAAGCTTACAAGAAGTGAAATATTGGATAAATGACCAGGGAGGAGTATAAAAATATTGCTCAGGCATGCAAGAGTGAAATCAGGAAGGCTAAATCACACTTGGAGTTGCAGCTAGTTAGGAATGTTAGGAGTAACAAGGTGAGTTTCTACAGGTATGTTAGAAACAAAGTGGTCAGGAAAAGTGTGGGCCACTTACTGAATTGGAGAGGCAACCTAGTGATAGAGGATGTGGAAAAAGCTAATATACTCAATGATTTTTTTGCCTCTGTCTTCATGAACAAGGTCAACTCCAGACTACTGCATGGGGCAGTGCAGCATGGGGAGGAGGTGACCAGCCCTCTGTGGAGAAAGAAGTGGTTCAGGACTATTTAGAAAAGCTGAATGAGCACAAGTCCATGGGGCCGGATGCGGTGCATCCAAGGGCGCTAAAGTAGTTGGTGAGTGTGATTGCAGAGCCATTGGCCATTATCTCTGAAAACTCATGGGAATCGGGGGAGGTCCCGGATGACTGGAAAAAGGCTAATGTAGTGCCCATCTTTAAAAAAGTGAAGCAGGAGGATCCGGGGAACTACAGGCCAGTCAGCCTCACCTCGGGCCCTGGAAAAATCATGAAGCAGGTCCTCAAGGAATCAATTCTGAAGCACTTAGAGGAGAGGAAAGCGACGAGGAACAGTCAGCATGGATTCACTGAGGGGAAGTCATGCCTGATTAACCTAATTACCTTCCATGAGGAGATAACTGTCTCTGTAGATGAGGGGAAAGCAGTGGTTGTGTTATTTCTGGACTTTAGCAAAGCTTTTGATACAATCTTTCATGGTATTCTTGCCAGCAAGTTAAAGAAGTATGGCCTAGGTGAATGTACTATAAGATGGATAGTAAGATGACTAGATCATTGGGCTCAATGAGTAGTGATCAATGGCTCCATGTCTAGTTGGCAGCCGGTTTCAAGCGGAGCAACCCAAGGGTCATTCCTGGGGCCAGTTTTGTTTAATATCTTCATTAACGATCTGGAGGATGGTGTGGTTTGCATCCTCATCAAGTTTTCAGATAACATTAAACTGGGAGGAGTAGTAGATACACTGGAGGGTAGGGATAGGATATAGAGGGAATACAGAGGTACCTAGACAAATTAGAGGATTAGGCTGTCATAAGTAGGTAGGTAAGGGTTAAGTTTCTTTTACCTGGAAAGGGGGAACCAAACACCTGACCAGAGGACCAATCAGAGAACTGGATTTTTTAAAAGTCAGGGGCGGGAATTGGGTAATCTGTGTCTTTGTGTTTTCCTCAGCTATGGGAAAACAAGCTTCTCTCTAACTCCAATCTTCTTTCTAATATTCTACTAAAAGTCTGTGAGTACAAAAGGAAACAAAGTAAATCGGCTGTGATGTGCTTTGCTTTGTATTTACTGTGTGTTGATTTGCTAGACTGTTTTAAATTGGCTATTTTTTAAATCAGACTGGTTATTCATATTTTCTTATAAGCAAGAGCCTGTATTGATCTTTAATGCAGTATTATTGTTCTGTATTTTCTTTCTTTTTATATAAAGTTTTCCTTTTAAACTGGTGGAAGTTCTTTCCTACTAAGGGGGGAGAGAAGGGAGAAGCCCAGGCTGTGGGTTAGTTTCTTATTGTCCCCAGGGCAGGAACAGGCTACGGGGAAAGAGAGAGAGAATCCCTTTAGTTTCCCTGTGTTTGAAGCTGTCTGTTTGGAGAGAAAGGAGACAGGGCTTTCTTGGTATTTTGATGTAAAGAAGATTGCATCATTCCCTCAGGCTGTTCAGAGAAACGGGAAGGGACGGGAGATAATTCCCTTGCCCGTGGATTCAGGCTTCTGAGTCTGGGGGGGGTGGTCTTTCCAGGGGAAGTTGGGGAGGCCAGAGAGGGGGTCCCCCAAGGAGGATTTGGGGAACCCAGGCTGATAAGAGCCATAATCTTATCTGGTGGCAGCGAAATAAGATCTAAGCTGGAGATTAAGCTTAGAGGACTTTATGCTAGTACCTCACATTTGAACTCTAAGTTCAAGTGGAGGAATTATGCTATAACATAGGCCAAAAAAAATCTGGTAAGGTTCAACAAGGACAAGTGCAGAGTCATGTACTTAGAATGGAAGAATCCCATGCACTGCTACAGACAAGGGACTGAATGGCTAGGCAGCAGTTCTGCAGAAAAGGACCTAGGGGTTACAATGGAAAAGAAGCTGAATATGAGTCAACGGTGTACCTTTGTTGCCAAGGCTAATGCCATTTTGGGCTGTATAAGTAGGGGCATTGCCAGCAGATTGAGGGATGAGATCATTCCCCTCTATTCAGCATTGGTGAGGCCTCATCTGCAGTACTGTGTCCAGTTTTGTGTCCCACACTACAAGAAGGATGTGGAAAAATTGGAGAGAGTCCAGCAGAGGGCAACAAAAAAGGATTAGGGGACTGGAACACATGATTTATGAGGAGAGGCTGAGGGAACTGGGATTGTTTAGCCTGCAGAAGAGAAGAATGAGGGGGGGATTTGATAGCTGCTTTCAACTACCTGAAAGGGGGTTCCAAAGAGGATGGATCTAGACTGTTCTCAGTGGTGGCAGTTGACAGAACAAGGAGCAATCATCTCAAGTTGCAGTGGGGGAGGTTTAGGTTGGATATTAGGAAAAACTTTTTCACTAGGAGGGTGGTGAAACACTGGAATGGGTTACCTAGGGAGGCGGTGGGATCTCATTCCTTAAAGGTTTTTAAGGCCTGGCTTTAGGAAGTCCTGGCTGGGATGATTTAGTTGGGAATTGATCCTGCTTTGAGCAGAGGGTTGGATTAGATGAACTCCTGAGAACCCTTCCAACCCTAATATTCTATGATTAATTTCAAATCACATAAAAACTAACCCAAAAGTAACCCAATCTATTTCTTAAAGCAAAGGGTTTGTTTTATTAATACTTTTGTCTATACATAAAAAAATAAATGAAAGTTTTCATTAGATGCATAGTACAGTTTTGAATGAAAAAAAATAAGCTGCAAGCCCCAGCAGGAATTTGTCCACATAAATAGAAAAGCCAGCTTGCATCTGAAAGTTGCAGTATCTTCTGATATTCTACTATTTATGGAAAGGCCGAGTGACTGGATGTATGGGGTTGGGGTCTGATATGTGAGAAAGGAAAATTTCAGGTGATGGTCAGAGAGAGGGAACTCAGCAATGGAGAGAGCAGTGGTTGCTGATAGAGTGATAAGACATTAGATGTGAGAAACTTCTCAGACTGTGAACTCCAACCATGCTGAGCTCAACCAAACTAGGACAGAGCACCCTTGATTAACAAAGAGATCTCCTTTCCTCTCTTGTCACACAGGTTTCAAAGCAGTTGCCCCCCAGCAATTAACTTCTGAAGGTATATTTGCCCACTTTGTCACGAAGCTCTTTGTTTTTGACCCCATAAATGAAAGGGTTGAGCATGGGAGGAAGAAGAAGATAGAGGTTGCTCAAGATGATGTGAATGTAGGGAGCAATGCCCTGACCAAAGCGATTTGTCAGGATGGAGAAGAGGCCGGGAGTATAATACATCAGCATGACAAACATGTGGGCTGTGCAGGTGTTGAGAGCTTTTTGGTGGGCTTTCGTGGAGGGGATTCGGTGGACAGCCCTGATAATCAGGCCATACGACAGGACTATGAGTGCCAGATCTAACCCGATGACCACAAATGCTATAACCAAGCCGTACATCTTGTTAACTGTGATGTCCCCACATGACATCTTCACCACAGTTATGTGCTCACAGTACGTGTTGGGGATAATGTGGTTGGCACAGAATGGCTGCCTGCTCAGGAGCAGGGGCAGGGGAAGAATGAAGAGAACAGCTCTTAAAAAACCCACTAGCCCTAGCTTAGCTATTCGTCCATTGGTGAGGATGGAGGCGTATCTCAGAGGGCTACATATGGCAACATAGCGATCAAAGGCCATTATTACGAGGATGGCTGACTGCATAATAGAAATCGTGTGAAGGAAGAACATCTGGGTGAGGCAGCCACCCACAGTAATGTCTTTCAGATTCAACCAAAATATACACAGTGCCTTTGGCACAACCAAGGTAGATGTGGCAATGTCTGTGAGTGAAAGCATGCAGAACAGCAGGTACATTGGTTTGTGCAGGGTCTGCTCTTTGCCTACAACAAACAGAACTGTGAAATTTCCCAATAGGCCAATAACGGAGAATGTAGAAAATGGGATGGAGATCCAGATGTGGGCAGATTCCAGGCCAGAGATACCCATTAGGATGAAAGTGGAAGTGTCAGAGGGGGTGAGGTTGATACCTGCCATGAGTTGTTCGATGAATCTAACAGGCTCAGAAATACTCAAGACACCTGTGAAGGGGGAGAAGTGTAGAGAATTGGGTTACACATTTTATAGGAAAAAGAAAAGTAAATATTTTATAGTTATTACACATCTAGAAAGCTAATCAAGTTAGAGAATGGGCAGCATGATGACAGATGAATTTTGATTTCAGTAACTGCAATGTGTGTGTTCCCTAGACGGAAAAACTTGAACTCCCCAAATACATAACAATGTTCTAATTTAAGTGTATGAACTCAGGACAGGGATCTGGGTGTCACAATACACAGCTCTGTGAAACACTGCTCACAGAGCAAGCACAGAGAGAAACTCTGGATTCCAGGAGGAGTGGGATCAGGAATCCTACAGGAAACACAATGCCATGAAAATAGTCTGTCAATGTTTCATCCTCCTCTGAACTCCTCTGTACAGTACTGGGCACCTTTCTCACACAGAATATTGCAGATCTAGGATGGGTTCATGCAAGGACAATGAGAATGATCAATGATCTGGTGAAAATGTCATGCACAGAGCCTGGAGTCACCTGGGCAAGCTTCATGTCTATACATGACTCAGGTCTTTACAGGCTGAGCCATTGTTTACATGTTTGTTGGAATATTCCCAGGAAAGCTCAGATGTGGATTGGCGTATCCCAAAGCCCATTGTCATTTTGATTGGGCACCTATGGAGAATAGTCCCTTCTCAAGAAGGTTACCAAATGCTTCACTGAAGCTACTTAGAATCAAAACACATTGATATACAAGTATATAGTCAACATTCATAATTTCAACTACAACAATTACACACTCATAGAGATAGCATACTTATAATCAGCAAATGATAACCTTTCCATAGACACCTTACACAACAAATTTTGTACAATATTTGCTGCAAATATATAACAGTGGTTGCAACAGTGATCTGTATGGGCACAGGTTATGTCAGTAATGTCACATCAGATTTGCCAGATTTCTATTGCATTAATAATTCCAAATCACATAAAAACTAACCCAATAGTAGCACAATCTATTTCCTGAAAGAAAGTTGTTGGTTTTTTTGTTTTGTTTTTTTAAACACAGCGATCTATACAGCAAATAACAAATGAAAGCTTTCGCTAGATATCCAGTACAGATTTGATCAAAAAAAAAAAAGCTGCAAGCCCCAGCAGGAGTTTGTCCACATTAATGGAGAACCCATCTTGCATTCGAATATTGCAGAATCTTCTGGTATCCTAGGAGTTATGGAAAAATTGAGTGACAGGATGTGTGGGGTTAAGGTCTGACTGGTGACAAAGCAAAAGGACAGGTGATGGCCAGGGAGTGGGAATTCAGCAATGGAGAGAACAATGGATGGTGATAGAGTGATAAGACATTAGGTCTGAGGAACTTCTCAGACTGTGAGCTTGCATAATACTGAGCTCAGCCAAACTAGGACTGAGAACCCTTGATTAACAAGGAGATCTCCTTTCCCCTCTTGTCACACAGGATTCAAAGCAGTGGCCTCCCAGCAATTAACTTCTGCAGGTGTATTTGCCCATTTTGTCACGAAGCTCTTTGTTTTTAACCCCATAAATGATAGGGTTGAGCATGGGAGGAAGAAGAAGATAGAGGTTGCTCAAGATGATGTAAATGTGGGGAGCGATGCCCTGACCAAAGCACTGTGTCAGGTTGGAGAAGAGGCCTGGAGTATAATACATCAGCATCACAAACATGTGGGCTGTGCAGGTGTTGAGGGCTTTCTGGTGAGCTTTCTTGGAGGAGATTCTGAGGATGGCACTGATGATTGCTAGCACCAAGCCTTGGAATTGGATTGGAAAAATACTGACTGGTAGAATAGTAGTTCAGTCCACCAGGTACGAAAGAAACAGGAAGGGTGTGGACATTTACATGGGAAGTGAGATTATCTAGTCTCAAAAGTTACAGCTAAATAAATATTTTGGAAAATCCATATGTCCCCGTATTTCAGGGCTCAAGCCAATCTCTCAGTGTTATTCATTAGGGTGACACCCTCGTCATGGTCAAGTCACATGTCTATTGGTGGGTTTCTTACACCTTCTTCTGCAGCATCTAGACAGGTCTGATACACGATGCATTTCCTGTGTTGGAAAGGAACCAAGTGTCTCCCATAGAAACAGACATTCTCATGCTGGGCTATGACTTTATGCTCAACAGAATGGGCATGAAGGGCAAAAGTTTCTTGGTATTTAAGACTACAGGTCTGCACCTCTGTTACTTCCCTTGTTTCTTCTTGTGAGACAATTTCTTGCAGGCACCCAGCTTTGTCTGAGACATAAGTTAGAGATGTTACCTGAGACGTGTAAGCAGAGACACATGGCAGCAACTCAGCTGCTTACCCTGCTAATGCCTGAATATCGATGAAATTTGGAGATGACTTAAAATAAAAATAGTGAATTGACCCCATACAATCTCCACACTGAGGAATAAATGTACAACCTTTGCCATTAATAACTAACACAGCTTGCTAGACATGGTTCCAGAGCATCTTGGGCTTAATGTTCATTTTGCTAGTGGCCCACTGTTTCAGGCTGCTACCATTGGCTATTGCATGTGGCAGCTGTATTTATCAAGGCCCTCACATGTCCCAGAGTTTCCTACTCTCATTATATAATGTGCACAGTCCTCAGTTTGTGAGTTCTTCTTGTGTAGCAGCTCTGGAAGCGCCACACCGTGTGTATGGTTGTAACAAGAGAAGCTTGCACAGGTGTCCTGGCATTTGTCACCCATGTGTGAAATTTCTCACTAGTGAGGTAGTCACTGATTACTCCCCAACCAAAGGAGCAGGTGTGATGGGAGGCACCTCACACCCTGCTGAGCAAGAGTTGTGGGGAGAGTGGAGCAGCTCAGAGATTTTGGGAGCCAAAGATGACTGGGGAGCATGGAGGAGATATTGGTGTCCAGCATGTTGCTGGAATCGAGGCACCCTCGGATGGGGAAGGAGAGTGCAGACAGAGGGGATCGGAGTGTGATGTGATACTTAAGCAGCTGAGAAACAAAGTGTGTCAGGTTCCCCGGAGTGTAACAACTAGAACTGGAGAACAACTGAGTGTTAGGATATAGATATTCAGGCCTGTCTGCACAGGCTTATACTTTAAGAATTTAGGTGTATCCTTATCGCTAAGCTAGTTATAGCGGTATAAAAGAAAGAATCAAAATCACTGTCTGTGTAATGGCCTTCTCTTACTGTGACAGGCTAAGGCCTTCAGCTAAGATGTAGTTAGGCAGCTATAATCTGGGAAGTGTATGGTCACATCCTCACATTCCAAACTAGCCACATAGAAATAAGGTGCTATTGGGCTATTAGGAATACTGTCCTGCCCTGATATTCCTATCACCTCCAGAGAAAGGGAAGAGCCTAGAAGATGTAAAAGGAAACTTAGTTTGATGGCATCCTGTCTGGCAAGAACTCACTTATCAATAGACACAGCTGGAAAACCCTTATGTCTGTATAGATGTAGTTGTGAAATCCTCACTTCTGTATTATTTTGTATGTTTATTCGCATGATCTCTGTCTGGTTCTGTAATTGTTTCAGTCTACCGTATAATTCATTTGTTGGTTGAAAATCAGTTAAGGTGGTGGGATATAATTGGTTAAATAACCATGTTACAATATGTTAGGATTGGTTAGTTAAATTTCAGTAAAATGATTGATTAAGGAACAGCTAAGCAAAACACAGGTTTTGCTATATAGTCTGCAGTCAATCAGGAAGGGGGGAGGGAATGGGAATGGGAACAGGGACTGGGGATGGAGGAATTAAAATCATGTCTTGCTAAAGGGGAAAATGGGAACAGGGGATGGGAACAGGAATAGGGACACAGGCAAGGCTCTGTGGTGTCAGAGCTGGGAAGGGGGACACTGAGGAAGGAAACTAGCATCATGCTTTCTGGAAGTTCACCCCAATAAACATCAAATTGTTTGCACCTTTGGACTTCAGGTGTTGTTGCTCTCTGTTCATGTGAGAAGGACCAGGGAAGTAGGAGGATGAAGGAATAAGCCCCCTAACACTGAGGCCACTGCCTCACCAGCCTGGGCTCCCTCTCTCATTGTGTTACTGGGACAAGCTTCAGACCCACTCCTGGTCCTGCACCTCCACCAGCATTCATATAGGCAGGGACACACCAAGGGGCAATTACATGCAGGCTCTCTGTTCAGCCACTGCATGAACCAATAATAGAGAGGATTTAGCCATAATAACCATCAGCTCCCTAGCCTACAACCCCCAACTTATACTGTCCTGCCCTGGCCCAAACTCCGTCCAGTATGAATTTGTTATCTGGTTCACCCCTCCGTCAATATGGAGAGGAGAATGCACACTTCTGGTGACCAAGCTGAGATTTCCCCCCACAGACACTTCACTTAAAGGTACACTGATTTTACATTAAAACATAGAACAAATTACTTAGCTAAGCTTTGGTTTTTCAGGTTTGCATACATGGGTTAGAAATTCTTTTATTCCTTTAGCCTGGGTCCAGTTCAGTCTTTTTTCCTCAGGTGTTTCTAGGAGTCCTCTTGTTTGGGGACTGAAGAACCATCAGTGATGTCACCCCCTGCCTTATATAACTTTAACAAATATCAGAAACCCTTTGTTTCAAACTTTGGTTCTCAGACCAGTTTGTGGTAGAAGTAGAGACATCCAACGATGGAGTCCAGATATATGTGGCCAGGTCACATGCACTTGTAAATACAAAACCTCCATTACTTAATGACTGTCTGGAGCATTCCCAGGAAGGCTCACAAGGTAGGAGATAAGCTTTTCCTGAGGCCTACTCTTTTCCCTAATAGCTCATTGTCCTGAATTGGCCCTCCCCAACCAGCTAACTAGACTGAAAGAATGTTGCCTAGTGGGCTGTATCCAGGTCTAACTATGTTTGAGATACAGATACATAGTCAGTGTTCATAACCTCAGATAAAATTGAGTAAAGGCTGTGACGCCCACACTGCAATTCTGTGGCTTGCCAGGGCAAGGAGACCCTGAGACCTCCCAAATACACTTGAGGCCAGTAAAAGTCCAAACACTGACTTTGTACTCACAGGCACAAGAGTACATGCAACTCCACACACTCAGCACTGCTTGCTTCACCATGTACATCCCTTTCTCTGGCCCCCATCCTCCAGTGCTGGCCACTTGTCAATCTAGTTCCCCACCCCAACAACTTCCAGTCCTGCAACACAGTGATATCCCTTAGCCAGGACCAAAACCAGGTGCCAGATCACAGATCAAAGAAATATCTCCTCAGACTAGGTTAAATTCAGTGTCGGTCTGCACCAGGGAAAAGGGGAAGATTGTCCTGGGGGCAAAGGGAACCCTCAGCAGCAGTTCAGCCTGTGCAGGGAAGGAGAGATGGATGGACCTGGTGGGAGGGAGAGAGGACGTGGAGACTAAAAGGAGCCAGCATGAGTAACTCCTCAAAACTTCACAAAGCTTTAATATATTGTAGCCCCCTATAAACCCAGACACCCGTTCCTCAGGCTGCTTTTCCGTGTTTGCAATTGCACATGGTGTGACAAGGCCATAGTGGGGGTTGCTCATGAGAGGAGGAATGGTCTGGATGGGGGATGGTGTCAGAGACAATCTGCTACAGTGTGGTCCACATTCCATTATAGTCTGAGACACCCTTCTGCCCAAGAGGCCTCATTAAACCTCTTTGGTCTGTGCATTAGGCAAAATGTGCATTCTCTATATCACTGTGATTTTAGGACTCCACATCATTGTGATCTGGATAGTGCACTTCCTGCTGGCCCACTCCCTGCTCTCTCTCTGTCTCACGCACACACACACATCATGCGTTCCTGGATCTCCCCAGCTGATATTTCCATGACTGCCTCTGAGCCACAGACATGCTTATATTGTTACGGATTTTTTGTTCTTCTCATTCTCTGCTGAATTGGAGACGCTGGGGCACAGAAAGAGCAACTCCCTCTCTCCATGCAAAACATTGTTATCCTAATTGCTTAGAACCTCTAACCTGTGAGTTTGAGATTTCAGCAACTCTTTTCTGTCCGTTCTTTTTTGGTCCAAATGAAATCATCCTTCTATAGAGGCCATGGGACCACTCCAGTTGAAGTCACTGGAAGCTCATGGTTGGAGTAAATCAGGTCATTTAGATACATTCCTAGGTGTAGATTTAGGGTGAATTGCTGGACGTATTGGGATTTTTGCCATTAGGATCAGATTCACCCTTAGTGTTTAACTTTCAGCTCCCACCTTTAAAAATCACGGCTTCAGGGTCCTCCTACAGAGAGCACTGAGTTGGAAGGAAAGCCCTAGTTTATGTGGCATTGAGACCATATATGAAAGACAGGGATTCCAAAACACGTGGGCCCTGATTTTGCTCTCTGGAGTGGCCATGAAAGGCAGAATGTGAGAGCAGAATCTGACCACTGTGCAACCTATTCTTGTGGTGAACCCTCTGGTAACACAGATATGCACTGCAGAGGCTTTGGCAGTGAAGTTACTGAATCGAAAAACTTGAGTGAACCAGAGGGGAAAACCACACAGCCCAAAAAAGGAAGCTACTGAGACAGATAGAAGGACACAGTAATTGACAAGGAACTGATCTGAAAAAGAAATATTTGTTTAAATTATTTCAAATACATTTGTATTTCCAATTTTATCAGGTAAATCCCTTTGTGTTTCTGACAATACTAAACAGTTCAAATCTCTGTGCTGGTGAATCCTTGTGCAAACAGTTCTTGACTTGAACCCAGGAACCCTTCCTGAGTACATAGCACTAACTTTAATGCAGAAACAGGCAACTCACCAAAATCCTGCTCAGCAGAGAGAGGAAATCTCCTTACAATGACAGGAAGGCAGAACCTTGAGAATCAGCGTATGAATCTCAAATGTCTGAAACTCAGTATGCCAAGCAACAAGCTTTATGATACACCTGAACAGTCCATGTGGACTCTCAGGTTGGCCAGAACTCACTTACAGTTCCCTCGGCTCCATGAGCAGTGAGCAGGAAGAGTAGAAAATAGACCTGAGAGCTTGCCTTGGGAGTGAAATGATTTGCCAGTTCCCAAGGCTCAGATTCTCAGGGGAAACTTAGTCTTGCAGACTGTTCAGCCTAACAACTGCTGATGGCCTTCTTTTCTGTGTGTAATATACTGTCATCTGCATTATGTGTGGGACTGCTGCCACAACATACAAGACCCAAAATCATTTTCAATTGATCATAGCAGAGTATCACTGCATATCACCCAGGGAACTGTAATATTCATTTCATTAGACTCTGAAATTCACTGCCACCCTGTGGAGGCCAAAAGATGTGATCCTGAGTTGAAGCAAGTTTTCTTCTCCTAGGATTATGGCATCAAGGCTATGTGCAGTATCCCTTTGTGAGGTCAAAAGTGGATATATATCTGTCAGCTCCCCACTGTTCTAATGGCTCATCTTTTCTCTGCATCGAATAAGCATAAAATTTCATTAGTGTGTTGATCTTTCAGAAATCCATGCAGAAATGGGTTGTGCTAATCTCTATCAGAACCAGAGCCAATGTCCTGGAGTTCCCCTCACATTTTATCCCACAGTGTATGAAAGAACAGCCTCAGGATTTCACCAATCTGTTGCCCTAGGGCCATTTCACTACTTTAGGTAGCTGTGCCCTGCTGGGTGAGAACATAGTGGAAAAGGAGTCAAACAATTGCTACATCTGGATCTTTTGTTTGGGATACAGACCCTCCTCCATGCTTGTGTCACAAGTGCCTGGAGCCTTTACCTGGATTCCGAAGAGTATGAGTGTGACACATTTTCATCCTCAGGGTGAAATCTGGGAGCTGAGGGAACTAGGTTGGTCACTTTGCACACTGCTTTGCAGGTGATTCATCCTCTCTCAATCCGATTATCACCTAACACGACAGCAGATGGCGCTACACACCCAAATGAGCTATCTGATGGCTTACCTAAGCCACCCAAATACAAAAAGCAGACACCATCCAATTTGCCAGCTCCCCAGCCTCACACCCCTGACTGAAGTATAATCGCAGAATTATATTGTTTTGCTCTTGTAGCCCACAGTCCAGTGTGGTTCAACAGCAGCTCTGGGAACTATAAGTTGTGGACTAGAAACTACGGCATGTTGACAGAACTTCCTGGTTCCTGCCAGGATGTTCCCTCTGTCCCCCACAGCCTGGGGTCTCAGCTCTGACTGAGCTGGACCCATGTAACAGGCATGAGTCTATGAAATTTGATGCATCACCGATGCAGAGACTAGGTGAACTATTAGAACAGTTGGGAACTTCCAGACATGTATCCTCTTTAGCCCTCACAAGAGGATACTAGCAAACACCTTTGAGGCCAGAAGACTCGGAGAAGAAAGCCTTTTCCATGCCCTTTGGCCTGCAGTAGGGGCTCTGCAGGGGTCTCTTTTGGGACCGGCTCTGTTCAATATCTTCATCAACCACTTAGATGTTGGCATAGAAAGTACACTTGTTAAGTTTGCAGACGATACCAAACCGGGAGGGATTGCAACTGCTTTGGAGGATAGGGTCATAATTCAAAGTGATCTGGACAAACTCGAGAAATGGTCTGTGGTAAAAGGGTGAAGTTTAACAAAGACAAATGCAAAGTGCTCCACTTATATGCCTTTTTTCTTTGGTTGCTGTCTGGCTCCAACACCTGGCTCAGCTGTGGGACTCCTGCTGCTGAACCTGGAGTAACTCAGGTAACGGGACTGGAATGCAGGGGATGAGGAGGCCCAAGCCCACTTTTAAATAAGATGGCATTAAGGACCTCAGGAGAGGGGTGTCAGCGTGTGGGAGGTGGGGCATCCACAAGGGAGGGGTGGAGGACAGGTGGGAATGAGAAAAACGCCTTGACACCTGAGGGAGAGTACGGGGGTAGAGGAGGGGAAAGAGAAACTCACCTAGTGGTAGGCTGTGGAGGTCTCTTACAGGTAAAGAAGGATTCAGCAAGAAGCAGCAGTGGCCTCAGTGAATGAGTGTAGAAGGGACACAAAGAGGTGAAGCACAGGTGGGGTCATAGGGTTAGAAGCGGGAGGTGGCATCAAGGCAGAGCACAGAAGGTCCACCGTGGCCAAGGCACTCACTCTCTCAAACGCCAAAGGAAAGCAGCTGTACCACAGCAGAGATTTAGCCTCTCCTGGCCTATTATACCCATGGATATTGTACAGTGGCCCTCTGAGGCCACTTCCTACGAGCTCCCTGAGAATGTCCCAAGGTCTCTATGATGTTGCACTGTATATGCTTTATGAAAATATACTCATGAATATGAATATGACACAACTGGAATATGCTTTATGCAAAAGGTCTCCTGTAAGGTATCATTGAAAAACTAATAATCTAAAGTGGTTTTCCTGTTTGTGTGTATGTGTAACCTTTCGGCCCATCTGAGTTGGCAGCAACAAGGGCTGGGTACAGTATCCAGGGGTTCCGTTTCAATAATGCTATGCAAAACCAGCTCGATCCCCACCCAGTGACCTGGGACAATTACATACCATGCCCCAGGAGCCTCTAGGAGGCATTACTTCCCCTCTCGCGAGCATGGAGCCTGAGTGTAGCAAAATCTTTTGAATAAAGGAGAGAAACAATGCGACATTATGTTGGGGAAACACCATAAATAGGATTCATAACACAAACCATGAGCAAATCACCCATCCCCAAGTAAGTCTGGCAGTGTCCTTTTCCTCTCAGGGTCTTAAGTCCAGCAATCCCAAAAACACCCAAAAGTTCAACAACTCAAAGGTCTTTGTCCCTGGTCAATGCAGCTCCAGAGTTCAAAAGTTTATCTTCAGAGTTTTACCACCCAGCCAGGGTGGAAATAGGGGGGGATGTGACATTATTAATACAATCTGGGACCATATAGAATATGGCTGCAAACAAGGTACTGTAGTGGCACCAACTCTTATGTAAATGAGGTCATATAAGGTGTTTAAGAACAGGTTATGGGTTGCTGGTTATGATTATGCTGTCTATATGTATGTATCATTTTGTAGTTGAAGTTATGAGTATTGCCTCTATACTGTCTGTATTTCCAATTTGTGCTGTATTTCCGGGAAATATCCCAGACAAGTTGATGTTAGCTCTGCCTAGCCTGTTTGATGGCCCATTAAGGACCATCAGCTACACAACTGATCCACTGAGAGAAGGCAGATATGCCTTGTAACTCAGCAAAGTATGTAGGGACTTGCCCATGTGACTCCAAACTCCATTTTCTTGTAATTTTTCACAGTAAGAACAAAGAAGAGTTCTTACACCTAGAAAAAGCCTATAAAAGACAGATGCCTCATCTCCATCTGTTCTTCAGTCCTGCTTCTTACCTCTGGAGGGACTTTGCTACAAACTGAAGCTCTGCACAAAGGACTGCTGCCCCATCCCAGTGGGGGATGTACTCCAGAGACTTGATTTGAATCTGCAGTTTACTCCATCACTGCTACAAGCCTGAACTAAGAACTTTGCCATTACTGTACATAATTGATTCCATTTAACCAATTCTAGATCTCATCTATATCTTTTTCCTTTTATGAATAAACCTTTAGATTTTAAATTCTAAAGAATTGGCAACAGCATCTGATGTGTATATTGACCTGGGTCCGGGGCTTGACTCTTTGGGATCAAGAGAACCTTTTTCTTTTATTGGGGTGTTGGTTTTCATAACCATTCATCCCCAGAACGAGTGGCACTGGGAGACTGGAGTGTCTAAGGAAATTGCTTGTGTGATTTGTGGTTGGCCAGTGGGGTAAAACCAAGGTCCTCTCTGTCTGTCTGGTTTGGTTTGCCTTAGAGGTGGAAAAACCCCAGCCTAGGGCTGTAACTGCACTGTTTAAGTGATTTGTCCTGAATTGGCACTCTCAGTTAGGTCCTGCCAGAACCACATCGTCACAGGGGCACAGAGATGTTAAGGAGCACCTTACGTGGTCTGAGGCCGACTGCCCTACCTCTCCGTGGGGTTCTTCTGCAGCCTTCACCGCGAGCCACTTCCCCAGCCTCTCCACTCCATCAGCATTCCTGTGAGCTGCTCCAGCCATCCCATGAACATGCTCTGCTCCACTCCACATCCCACAAACTGTTCTGCTCTGCCAGCAATATATCTTTACCCCCACCCCTCCGCCCCAAGCATTCAGCAATTGTCAGCTCTTTGGTTACTTCAGCTTGTAGTCGGGGAACCTCAATGCTGGTGCACCATTGGCCCAAAATGAATTCAGCTCAGCAGACTGTAACTAGACTCCTAATAGAATCAAAATTAGCTCTCATATTCTACAGTGGGGAGAGGAGAAGGAGAAGGAGGAACTGCAATCGGTGTTTCAGGCCCTCAAAAGGGACCCATACCATCAAGTACACATACCTGTCTCCAACCTCCCTCAATTCACTGGATTTTGGAACCCATGTCCCTTGTCTATCGAGTGCTACTTAGTTGATGGTGCATCCCTCTGTCATAAAACAGTTCCATTACCCTGATTATGTGAATCAAGGACAACACTTTATTCTTCCTGCCCCAATAACTGAGAAATTGGGGAACCCACAGCAGCCAGAGTGACCATTTGGGCAGCTGTGGGCTCATGCCAGGCGGAGTGGGTGTGCCTATGCAAACGAGATCAGCCCCTGAAGTTCTTTTCCACAACTCACCACAGTTCACCACCAGATGTCAGGGTAGAGCTCATCCTGACTCTGCTTACATATGTATCATTCTTATATTTAAATTTAGGAATAGGAAATATAAATCTGAGATATTATTGTAATTATGCTAAGTAAGGGCCCTTAATGATTATTTAGGAACATGATGGCTCCTATGTACCTGAACAAGAGCCTGCAAATAGTTTCGCTTACCTGCAAGGTTACTGTGTCTAGCTCAATAGACAGGGTTCTGGGGGACGAGGCTGGCATGGATAATGGGCTCATTGGTAATTTCAGCACATCAGGTGACAATCTCATGGGGGTCTCTGTGACTGAACCTACCACAGCCTCCATCTGGGGTAAGGCAGTGTGAAGGATCTTTAATCGTCTCCAAGTCACCTTCTGGTGGCTGCATGTAACAAGATATTTCTCCTCTCTTTTTGGGCCATGTGAAAAGATGGCTGATGTAGTATGGTGGGTCCTGCACTTTTCTTGGCAGGGGGGCTGAGATGCCACCTTTTCCTGCTGCTCATGTGGCACCAAGGGCCCCACTAGTAGCCCAGGAAGATGGTAAAGGAGGGAAACGGGAGGGGTTTGGGTTTGCTCCTTACTCTGAGTCTCATCCCCTCTCAACTCCTGCGGGTTCGTACCCTCTTCCCCCTTGGGTAGGATACCTTCAGGCCTTAAATGCTGGGGGAGGGAGTCTCCCTGCCCTGCTGGGGAAAGGTCTCCCTTACTCTAGTTTTCTAATCTTCCACGTTCACAGCACACCTCCAAGCTTCAGTCCTCTCTCCTTCCGCCTTCTCTCCTGACTGCCTGAAACAGGGGGATTTATTAGGTTACTAACAGGGCCTTAATTGACTACAGGTGCTTCAGTTAACCTGTAGGGTTAGCTCAGTCCAAAGGCTCTCCCATGCTTTGGTAATCCAAACAGCAAATAAAGGGAATCAATGAAGCGCAGCATAGTCGGCTGTCCTCCCTCGCCTGCCATAAAACAAGCTGCTCCCCAGACTTTTTGCCTTTCTCATGCACTTCTCTTCAGACTTGATATGTCTGCTCCATTATTCTTCTAATTTATTGCCTGAAAGTTTGGCTTTTTGTACTCAGTTTGAAATGTAACTACAAGTTCTGTGGCTTTGGGAAGTATTCCTGCTGCTTTGCATAGGTCTGCATCTTTGCATTGGAGCAGTTTGGAAAGAATCTTTGCAGAATCTTTCTTTGAAGCACAACGAGAAAAAGAAAACTAAAATTTTCCTTAATTTCTTTAATGCTAAAGGCTTATAAGTTTCAATGGGATTTTTGCTCAGAAAAATATTGCTATGGGTGCTTCAGCTGTGTCTAAAAACTGAAATTGGAGTTTATGTCTACACAGCTCACCCTACAGGAAAACCACCCGGAATGAGGAGTGGAACCTTTTTCCGTCTACACTGGCGCAATTTAGTGCTGAAACTTTTGTCACTCAGGTTTTTTGGGTTTTTTTTACACCCCTATAGCCACAAATGTTTTAACACTGAAAGTGTCAGAGTAGACATAGCCTGTAAGAAAGGAGTGATTCATACTGGTTGGTGATGATCACACTGCAGTCAATTCCTTGACCCAGATTTCATTTCTTATAATGTTCAAAAGGGCAAATAACCAATGCCAGGTTAATGCTCAAACTCCATACTAAAATAGTACAAGAAAAAGGTTTTATATGATACCAGTCTTTGGGATGAAAGTGATGTTAAATTCACCTTAGGCAGAAAGAGCACTCCCCAAAGTTACACATTTCAGCTTTTTTCATTCATATGAGGATTTTACAAGTTACATATCTTGTTAAAGGTCACTAAAATCTCACCCAGCAGTTTGTCTCACATTCGTACTGGAAGTGGAGAACAACGGTGGGGAACTTCCCTGGCTTCTGCTGTACCCTAGGGGAAATGGCTACAGAAAGGGTTTGAGTCCCCACTCCCAGTCCCTTTACCCAGAATCCTTTACCCTTCCACTCTCCTGAGTGGCAGAATCCAAAAGACAGGGCCTAGGGTGTCCCCGCTCCAGGGTACTGTATTGACACTGGATGCTTCCCTGACCCACTGATCACTACTTTAAATTCTATACAAATATCATTTAATTAACAACTATAAGAAAAATAAGGAAAAAATGGGAAAGGATGGTGGAAACAAGAAACCTCACTGTGTGGGCACAGGGACATCACAAACCCCTGTCTCTCGGATGTAAGGAAAGTTCACTGTCATTTGCTCACATGTCCCAGACCTCCTGCCGAGTCCGTGGCTGCACTGCAGTGATACCACAGGACAGACACTTCCTCTGGCAGTGGCCACATGCCCTCAGGCTCTTGGTGGCAGGACCCTTCTGCCCAGCATCTGCCCTTTCATCAAATTCACATTTCACTTTCTGAGTCCAGATTTCAAGGTCCTCTTGTCTGGTGACTTCTCCCAGCTACTCATTTTGTTCTGCTATAAACTGGGGCATGGCGGGCATCAGCTATTCTGGCTCTGTCCCTGAAACTCCCTGATGTAGCTTAGCCCTGGCTTCCCATTGGCGCAGATGGTCTGTTCTGGTTCTGGTCTGCTCCAGCTGCAGTTCCCCAGCTCTGCCTCATCACTGCTGCTCTGATTCTAGCACAGCTCTGACTCTTCTGGCTCAGTGCTGCTTCACTAGTTCCAGCCCGGCTCTGCTTCCGGGGATGTTTTTCTGGCCCTTGTGTTTCTTGCTGCTGCTGTTCTGCCTTCAGCTCACATTGAGGTGCTACTCAGGTTTGCCAGAATTCTACTACATTAATAATCCCAAATCGCATAAAAACTAACCCAAAAGTAGCCCAATCCATTTCTTCAAAGGGTGTTGTTTTTTTTCAATGAACACATTGTTCTATACATTAAATAACAAATTAAAGCTTTCATTACATACCCAGTACAGATTTGGTCTAAAAAAAAAAAAAAAAAGCCACAAGCCCCAGCAGGAGTTTGTCCACATAAATAGAAAAGCCACCTAGCATCAGAAAGTTGCTATGTCTTCGAGTATTCTCGGAGTTATTGAAAAGCCGAGTGACTGGGTGTGTGGGTTTGGGGTCTGACGGGGGAGAAAGGAAAAGGTCAGGGATGGTCAGAGAGAGGGAACTCAGCAATGGAGAGAGCAGTGGTTGGTGATAGAGTGATAAGACTTAGCTGTGTGGAACTTGTCAAAGTGAACTTGCACATTGCTGAGCTCAGCCAAACTAGGACAGAGCACCCTTGATTAACAAGGAGATCTCCTTTCCCCTATTGTTACACAGGTTTCAAAGCAGTGGCCCCCCAGCAATTAACTTCTGCAGGTGTATTTGCCCACTTTGTCACGAAGCTCTTTGCTTTTGACCCCATAAATGATAGGGTTGAGCATGGGAGGAACAAGAAGATAGAGGTTGCTCAAGATGATATGAATGTAGGGAGCAATGCCCTGACCGAAGCGGTGCGTCAGGTTGGAGAAGAGGCCGGGAGTATAATACATCAGCATGACAGATATGTGCGCTGTACAAGTGTTGATGGCTTTTTGGTGGGCTTTCTTGGAGGAGATTCTGAGGATGGCCCTGATGATTAGACCATAGGACAGGGCAATGAGTATCAGGTCTGATCCGATGACTAGGAAAACTGTCACCAAGCCATACGTCTTGTTGACTGTGATGTCCCCACACGACATCTTCGCTACAGCTATATGCTCACAGAATGTGGTGGGGATAATGCGGTTGGCACAGAAAGGCAGCCTGCTCAGGAGCAGAGGCATGGGAAGAGAGAAGAGAACAGCTCTTAAAAAACCCACCAGCCCTAGCTTAGCTATTCGTCCATTGGTGAGGATGGTGGTGTATCTTAGAGGGCTATATATGGCAACATAGCGATCAAAGGCCATTATTACAAGGATGGCTGACTGCATAATAGAATTCATGTGAAGGAAGAACATCTGGGTGAGGCAGCCACCCACAGTAATGTCTTTCAGATTGAACCAAAATATACACAATGCCTTCGGCATGATGGAGTTATACGTGGAAATGTCTGTGAGCGCCAGCATGCAGAGCAGCAGGTACATTGGCTTGTGCAGTGTTGGCTCATTCCCTACAATAAACAGAAGCATGAAATTTCCCAGCAGGCCGATAATGTAGCATATACAGAAAGGGATAGAAATCCATTCATGGGCAGATTCCAGGCCAGAGATGCCCGTTAGGATGAAAGTTGAAGAGTCAGAGGGGGTGAGGTTCATACCTGCGAGGAGTTGTTTGGTGGGTTGAAAGGGCTCAGAAATACTCAAGGTACCTGTGAAGGGAAAGAAGCATGGAGAAGTGGGTTACATGATTTATAGGAAATAGAACATTTAATATTTTATAGTTATTACATATCTAGAAAGCCAATCAAGTTAGAGAATGGGCAGCATGATGGCAGATGAAATTTGATATCAATAACTGCAAGTGTGTTTCCTTTGCAGGGAAAAACATGAACTCCTCAAACACAAAACAATGTTCTAATTAACTGTATGGTCTCAGAACAAGGATCTGGGTGTCATGATACACAGATCTGTGAAACTCTGCTCACAGTGCAAGCATGAAGAGAAACTGAGTAAAACTTTGGCGTCCAGGAGGAATACAATGCCATTAAAATAGTCTGTCAATGTTTCACCCTCCTCTGGATCCCTCTGTGTAGTACTGGGCACCCTTCTCCCACAAAATATTTCAGATCTAGATGGGTTCATGCAAGGGCAATGAGAATGATCAATGGTCTGGTGAAAATATCATGCGCAGAATGACTGAGAAAAATGGGATTGTTACCTTAGAAAGGAGATGAATAGCACAGGACATGAGAAAATCTAGAAATTACTGACTGGTAGAAAAGTAGTTCAGTCCATGAGGTAAGCAAGAAACAGGAAGGTTTGGACATTTATATGGAAATCGAGATTATCTACTCACAATAGTTACAGCTAAATAAATATTTTGGAAAATCCATATGTCCCCGTATTTCAGGGCTCAAGCCAATCTCTCAGTGTTATTCATTAGGGTGACACCCTCGTCATGGTCAAGTCACACGTCTATTGGTGGGTTTCTTTCACCTTCTTCTACAGCATCTAGACAGGTCTGATACACGATGCATTTCCTATGTTCGAAAGGAACCAAGTGTCTCCCATGGAAAGAGACATTCTCATGCTGGGCTATGACTTTATGCTCAACAGAAAGGGCATGAAGGGCAAAAGTTTCTTGGTATTTAAGACTACAGGCCTGCACCTCTGTTACTTCCCTTGCTTCTTTTTGTGAGACACTTTCTTGCAGGCACCCAGCTTTGTCTGAGACATAAGAAATGTTACCTGATACGTGTAAGCAGAGATATGTGCCAGCAATTCAGCTACTTACCCTGCTCATGTCTGAATATCAATGAAATTTGGAGATGACATAAAAATAAAAATATTGATTTGACACCACAAAATCTCAATACTGAGGAATGAATGTACAACACTGGCCATTAATGACGAATAGAGTTGGCTAGAAATGGTCCCAGAGCATCTCGGGTTTAAAGTTTGTTTCCCAGTGATCCACCGTTTCAGACTGCTACCATTGGCTACTTCACGTGGCAGCTGCATTTATCTAGGCCCTCACATGTCCCAGAGTTACCTGCGCTCATTGTATAATGTGCATAGTCCTTGGTTTGTGAGGTCTTCCGGTGTAGCAGCCCTGGAAGCACCACGCAGTGTGTATGGTTGTAGCAAGAGAAGCTTACGCTGGTGTCTTGGCATTTGCCAATCATCTGTGAGATATCTTACTGGTAAGACCAGGGAGCAGTTGTGATGGCAGTCACCTCACACCCTGCAAAAGAAGAGCTTTGTGGAGCATGGGGCAGCTAGGAGATTGTGGGGACCAAGGATGACTGGGAAGCGTGGAGGAGATACTGACGACCAGTAAGATGTTGGAATCAGGACAGTCTAGGATGAGGATGGAGAGTTCTGACATGGGGTCACAGAGTGGTGGGATATTTAAGCAGCTGAGAAGTAAATTGTGTTGGGTTCTTCCCATTGTGACACCTAGAATTGGAGAACCACTGAACCCACTGACTCACCAGCCTGAGCTCCCTCTCTCATTGTGCTACTGGGACAAGCTGCAGACCCACTCCTGGTCCTGTGCCTCCACCAGTAGTCACACAGACAGGGACACACCAAAGGGGGATTACATGCAGGCTGTCCAACCAGCCACTGCATGAACTAATAATAGAGAGGATGTAGCCAAAATAACTGCCAGCTCCCTTACCTATAATCTCCAACTTGTACTCTCCTGCCCTGTTGCAAACTCCTTCCAGTATGAATTTCTTACCCAGTTCACTCCTTTCTCAACATGGAGAGGAGAATGCACACTTCTGATGACCAGGATGAGATTTTTCCCACCAGATACTTCACTTAAAGGCATACCTGGTTTGCATTAAACCATAAAATATGTTACTTAACTCAGCTTTGGTTTTTCAGGTTTTCATACATAGGTTAGACATTCCTCTAGCCTGGGTCGAGTTCAATATTTTTCCTTAGGTGTTTCTAGGAGTCCTCTTGTTTGGGGATTGAAGAACCACCAATGATGTCACCCCCTGCCTTATATAACTTTAACAAATATCAGAAACCCTTTGTTTCAAACTTTGGTTCTCTGACCAGTTTGTGATAAAAGTAGAGACATCCCAAAATGGAATCCAGAGATATGTGGCCAGGTCACATGCACTTGTAAATACAAAACTTCCATTACTTAATGACGGTCTGGAGCATTCCCAGGAAGGCTCACAAGGTAGGAGATAAGCTTTTCCTGAGGCCTACTCTCTTCCCTAATGCTCATTGTTCTGAATTGGCCCTCCCCAACCAGCTAACTAGACTGAAAGAATGTTGCCTAGTGGGCTGTATCCAGGTCTAACTATGTTTGAAATACAGATACATAGTCAATGTTCATAACTTCATATAAAATTGAGTAAAGGCTGTGACACCCACGCTGCAATTCTGTGGCTTGCCAGGGCAAGGGGACCCTGAGACCTCCCAAACACACTGGGGGCCAGGAAAGGTCCGAGTGCTGGCTGTGTACTCACAAATACTGGAGATGACGAGCTCAGCTTAACAGTGAAATCTTCAGGGAACTGAAACTCAAAAAGGAAGATTACAAGAAGTGGAAATTTGGGCAGATGACTAGAGAGGAATAAGAAATATTACTAGAGCATGCAGGGGTGTAATCAGGAAGGCCAATACACAGTTGGAGTTGCAGCTAGCAAGGGATGTGAAGGGTAACAAGAAGGATTTCTACAGGTATGTTAGCAAGAAGAAAGTCACGGAAAATGTGGAACCCTTACTGAATGGGGGAGGCAACACAGTGACAGATGATGTGGAAAAAGGTGAAGTACTCAATGCTTATTTTAGCTCCATCTTCACAGACAAGGTCAGGTCCCACACTGCTGCACTTGGCAATACAGCATGGAGAGGAGGAGAGCAGTCCTCAGAGGTGAAAGAACAGGTTAAGGACTATTTAGAAAAGCTGGACATGCACAAGTTCATGGATCCAGATGTAATGCATCCACAGGTGCTGAGGGAGCTGGCTGATGTGATTGCAGAGCCGTTGGCCATTAACTTTGAAAATTTATGGCAATTGGAGGAGGTCCTGGATGATTGGCATAAGGCAAATATGGTGCCCATATTTATAAAAGGGAAGAAAGACAACCCAAGGAACTACAGACCAGTCAGCCTCACTTCAGTCCCTGACAAATTCATGGACCAGGTCCTCAAGGAATTCAATTTGAAGTACTTGGAGGAGAGGAAGGTGATCAGGAACAGTCAACATGGATTCACCAAGGGCAAGTCATGCCTGACCAACCTGATTGCCTTCTATAATGAGATAACTGGCACTACAGATATGGGGAAAAAGTAGATGTGATAGATCTTGACTTTAGTAAATATTTTCATATGGTCTCCCACAGTATTCTTGCCAGTAAGTTTAAAAAGTGTGTTACCGAAATGTTGGGTTTGCCTAGCTGAGAGCTAATGACAGCCAGACAGGGATAAGGAAAGGTTGCTTTATTTTGCAGCAGAAAGGAGAGTTTTGTATTTAAGTATAAAAAAAACTTTACTCCAAACAAAAACCAATAATTTTTTATACACACTTACACACAGGCTTTGGTTGCTAGCATTTGACTGGTGGTTAGCATACCCTGCACTTCTGCAATTTGTTTTGCAAAAACCAGCCTAGGACCAGCTTTAACTGCCTCAAGACTGATAAGGAAAGACAGTTTAAAAGTTCAGGCTACTGTGTTCGTGAAGTGTCCAATTTCTCCTAATGGTTGCCAGCTATTATAACTCGCTGTTGGATGAATGGACTATAAGGTGGATAGAAAGCTGGCTAGATTGTTGGGCTCAGTTGGTAGCAATTAATTAATTCCAGTAGGCAGCTGGTATCAAGTGGAGGGCCCCAATGGTCGGTCCTGGTGTTGGTTTTGTTCGACATCTCTAATAATGATCTGGATGATGGGATGAATTGCACTCTCATCAAGTTTGCAGATGACACTAAGCTCGTGGGGTCGGGGGGAGGGGAGATAGATACACTGGAGGGTAGGGATACGGTCCAGAGTGACCTAGACAAATTAGAGGATTGGGCCAGAAGAAATCTGATGCTGTTCAACAAGGACAAGTGCAGAGTCCTGCACTTAGGAAGGAAGAATCCCATGCACCACTACAGGCTGAGGAGCAACTGGCTAAGCAGCAGTTCTGCAGAAAAAGACCGGGGGTTTACAGTAGATGAGAAGCTGGATATGAGTCAGCAGTGTGCCATTGTTTCCAGGAAGGCCAATGGCATACTGGGCTGTATTGGTAGGAGCATTGCCAGTAGATCGAGGGAAGTGATTATCCCCTTCCATTCGGCACTGGTGACTCCACAACTTGGGTATTGCACCTAGTTTTGGTCCCTCCACTACAGAAGGATGTGGACAAATTGGAGAGAGTCCAGCAGAAAGCAATGGAAATGATTAGGGTGCTGGGGCACATGACTTATGAAGAGAGGCTGAGGGGACTGGGATTATTTCCTCGGCAGAAGAGAAGAGTGAGGGCAGATTTGATAGGAGCCTTCAACTACCTGACGGGGGGTTCCAAAGAAGGTGGAGGTAGGCTGCTCTCAGATGACAGAACAAGAAGCAATGGTCTCAAGTTGCAGTGGGGGACGTCTAGGTTGGATATCAGGAAACATTATTTCACTAGGCGGATGGTGAAGCATTGGAATAGGTTACCTAGGGACGTGGTGGAATCTCCATCCTTACAGGTTTTTAAGGCCCAACTTGATAAAGCCCTGGCTGGGATGATTCAGTAGGTGTTGGTCCTGCTTTGGGCAGGGGTTGGACTAGATGCCTCCTGAGGTCTCTTCCAACCTTTATATTCCATGATTCTATGAATCTATGAATCACAATACTACATGTTACTCCACACACTCTCAACACTCAGCACTGCCTGCTTTATCGAGTACGTCCCATTCTCTGCCCTATATCCCCCACTGCTGGCCACCTGATGTAGGTTCCCCACCCCCACATCTTCCAGGCCTGTAACACCAGTGATATCCCTTAGCCAGCACTAAAACTACATGCCAGATCCCAAAGCGACAGCTCACAGCAATATCTCCTCGGACCAGTGTAACCTCAGTGTCTGGCTGCACCAGGGAAAAGGGGCAGGTCAACATGAACGGCCTTTCTGGGAGGTGAAAGGACATCCCACAGCAGCTCCACCCGTGCAGGGAAGGAGGGAGGGACAGACCCAGCATGAGGCAGAGTGGACGTGGAGACTAAAAGGAGCCAGTGTGAGTAACTCTTCCTCAAAATGACACAAAGCTTTAATGTATTGCAGGCCCCAAGAGACGCAGACACCCCTTCCTGAGGCTGCTTTTCTGCGTTGGCAATTGGGCAGAGTGTGACGAGCCTGTGGTGGGATTTCTCATGAGAGGAGGGATGGTGTCAGAGACAATCTGATCAGTGCGGTCCGCAATATGTTACAGTCTGAGACACCCTCCTGCCCTAGGAAGCCTCCTTACACTTCTTTGGTCTGTGCATTAGGCAGGATGTGCATTCTCTGTATCGCCTCATTTCAGGACTCCAAGCCACTGTGATCTCAATACCGTATTTTCTGCTGGCCTACCCACTGCTCACACACATACACACACACACACACAGATTGTGCGTTCCTGGAACACCCCAGCTGATATTTCCATGGTTGCCTCTAAGCCAGAGACACGTTTATATTATTACTGATTTTTTTACTTCTCATTCTTTGCTCAATCGGAGATGCAGGGGCACAGAGAGAGCAACCCCCTCTGTCCATACAAAAAAAAATGTTATCCTAATTGTTTTGAATCTCTAAGTCTGTGATTTTGAAATTTCAGCAACTCTTCTGTCCTGTTAGTTCTATTTTTTTTTTCAGTTCAAGTGGGCTCACTCATCCTTAGAGGCCATGGGACCCCACCAGTTGAAGTCACTGGAGGCTCATGGTTGGAGTAGATCAGGTTATTTAGTTCTGTCCCTAGGTGTTGATTTAGGGTGAACTCCTGGACATTTGGCGAGTTTTGCCATTGAGAGCAGGTTCACCCTTAATGTTTAACTTTCAGCTCCCAGCTTTAAAAATCTCGGCTTTGGTTCCTCCTACAGAGAGCGCTGGGTCGGAAGGAAAGCCCCAGTTTATGTGGCATTTTGAGACTGTATATGAAAGACAGAGATTCCAAACAAGTGGACCCTGATTTTGCTCTCTGGAGCGGCCACGGAAGGCAGAATGTGAGAGCAGAATCTGACCCCTGTGCAACCCATTCTTGTGGTGAACCCTCTGGTAACACAGATACGCGCTGCAGAGGCTTTGGCTGCATTTCCTTACAGTGTAGTGAAGTTACTGAATTGGAAAACTTGAGTGAACCAGAGGGAAAACAACACAGACCCCAAAAGGAAGCTACTGAGATAGATAGAAGGACACGATAAGAGACAAGAAAATGATTGGAAAAACAAATAACTATTTCCAGTACATTTGTATTTCCCATTTTGCCAGGTAAATCAGTTTGTGTTTTTAACTATACTAAGCAGTTCAAATCTCTGTGCTGGTGAATTCTTGCCCAAACGGTTCTTGACTTGAACACTGGAACCCTTCTCGTGTCATTAACACTAATTTTAATACAGAAACAGTCAACTCACCAAAATCCTGCTCAGCAGAGAGACGAAATCTCCTTACAGTGACAGGAAGGCAGAGCCCTGAGAATCAGCCTATGCATCTCAAATGTCTGAGACTCAGAACATCAGACAACTACCTTTATGATCCAGCTGAACAGTCCCTTTGGACTCTCAGATTGGTCAGGACTCACTTACAATTCCCTTGGATCCAAAGAGCAGCAAGAGGAAAGAGCAGAAAATAGACCCTGGAGAATTTCAGCTGGAGAACCTCCCCAGGAGTGAAAAGATTTGCCAGTTCCCTGGGGTCAGATTCTCAGGAGAAACGTAAACTTGCAGACTGTTCAGCCTAACGACTGATGACTGTTTTCTTTTCTTTTCTCTGTGCAATGTACTGTCATCTGTATTATGTGTGAGACTGCTGCCACAATATACAAGACCAAAAATAATTTTCAATTCATTTTAGCAGCGTATCACTGCATACCACACAGGCAATTGTAATATCCATTCCATTACACTCTGAAATTCACTGCCGCCCTGTGGAGGCCAAAAGATGTGATCCTGAAATTCTGCAAGCCAAACAGCGTGTGTCATGGTTCACTCCCCATTCTGAACTCAGGGGTACAAACCTGCATGAAAGCCTATGTAAGCTTATATCCTACCAAATTAAGTTAAAACTTCCCCAAGGTACAATTCATAGAATCATAGAATCATAGGTCAGAAGGGACCAACATGATCATCTAGTCTGACCTCCTGCACAAGGCAGGCCACAGAACCCCACCCATCTACTTTTATAACAACCCCTAACCCATGACTGAGTTATTGAAGTCCTCAAAATTGTGGTTTGAAGACCTCAAGCTCCAGAGAATCCACCAGCAAGCGACCCACGCCCCACGCTACAGAGGAAGGCGAAAAACCTCCAGGGCCTCTGCCAATCCACCCTGGAGGAAAATTCCTTCCCGACCCCAAATATGGCGATCAGCTAAACCCTGAGCATATGGGCAAGACTCACCAGCCAGCACCCAAAAAGAATTCTCTGCAGTAACTCAGTTCTCATCCCATCCATCATCCCCTCACAAACCATTGAGCAGACTTATCTGCCGATAAGCCAAGATCAATCGCCCAAATTAAACTAACCCATCATATCATCCCCTCCATATACTTATCAAGCTTAGTCTTAAAGCCCGATAAGTCTTTTGCCCCCACCACTTCCCTCGGAAGACTGTTCCAGAACTTCACTCCCCTAATGGTTAAAAACCTTCGTCTAATTTCAAGTCTAAACTTCCTAATATCCAGTTTGTACCCATTCGTCCTCGTGCCTACATTAGTACTAAACGTAAATAATTCCTTTACTTTTCCTTGGAAAGTATTGCTGCCACCACCAAGTGATTTACACAAAACTTCAGGGAAAGTGTCACTTGGAGTCTCTATTTCCCCAAAATATTCCCCTAAACCACTTCACCCCCCTTTCCTGGGGAGGCTGGAGTACCGACCAGACCCTTTATTTCTAGGACACTGAAAATCAATCAGGTTCTTAAAGGGAGAACTTTACATAAAGAAAAAATAAAAGAAATCACATCTGCAAAATCAGGATAGAAGGTATCTTTACAGGGTAACAAAAAGATTTAAAACACAAAGGTTTCCCTGCTAGGCTTAGCTTCAAAGTTACCAAAAAACAAAACAAAAAAACCAAACCCCACAACAAACAGGAATAAAATTCCATCTTAACATAGGAAACATTCACAAGCTAAAAGAAAAGATAATCTAATGTATTTCCTTGCCCTTACTTACAATTTTTCTAAACCTAAATGGATCATTTCAGATATGTTTTCAGGAGATGTTTCACTTGCCTGGTCTCTTTCTCTGTCTAGAGAGGGACCAAACAAAATTTCTCCCATCACAGATTTGAAAGTATCTTCTTTCTTTTTGGTCCTTTTGGTCAGTTGCCAACTAGATTATTTGAGTTTCATAGCCCCTTACAGGTAAAATTGTTTAGAACAGCTTCCCAGGTGGGATTCTATGTTACCCTTATCTCTCTGTTTATGACAGCGTGGAAAAGGCTTTCTTCTCCTAGGATTATGGCATCAAAGTTACTTGCCAGTATCCCTTTGTGAGGTCAGAAGTGGAGATATATCTGGCAGCTCCCAGCTGTTCTAATGGCTCATCTTCTCTCTGCATCAAGTAAGCATAGAATTTCATTAGTGTGTTGATCTTTCAGAAACCCATACAGGAAAGGGTTGCACTAACCTGTGTCAGAATTAGTATCATGGGACTTCTCCACTCATTGTTTGATTCCTTCACTGCTCCCAGAGCCAAATATCCTGGAGTTCCTCTCACATTTTGTCCCACATAGTGGGAAAGCACAGTCTCAGGATTTCACCAATCTGTTGCCCTGGGCCATTTCACTATGGTGGTTCTTTAGATAGCTGTGCCCTGCTGGGTGACAACATGGTGGAAAAGGAGTGAAACAATTGCTACATCTGACTCTTTTATTTGGGATACAGACCCTCCCCCAAGCTTGTGTCACAAGTGCCTGGGGCCTTTACCTGGGTTCCAAAGAGTATGAGAGTGACACATTTTCATCTCAGGGTGCAATCTGGAAGCCGAGGAAACTGCTGCACCCCTCTAACCACTCAGCTAGTTGGCCATTTTTCACACTGCTTTGCTGGTGATTCATCTTCTATCCGCACCCTGCCCAAAACACTGAGCATCTACTGGTTCAATTCCAAGGAGATCGATTTCAGTGCCTGCCTTTCCCAGCTGTACTTCATTCACTGCTTTTTAGTGATGAAGTCTGGGATCTTTGTCGTCATGGCTTTTGATCACTACGTGGCCATCTGCTATCCTCTCAGACATTCCACTCTCCTGACAAACTCCATGGTTGCCAAGATAGGCCTGGCCGTGGTGTTTTACGGTAGCATCCTCATACTGCCCTGTCCCTTCCTGGTGAGGCAATGGCCATATTGCAGAACCAACATCATCCCCCACATGCAGTGCGAGCATATAGCCGTGGTGAAGCTGGCCTGCGCCGACAACCGCATCAGTAGTTACTACGGTGTCTTCGTGGTATTCTGTGAGAGGGGTCTGGATACGATTTTTATTGCTGTGTCCTATACTCAGATCCTCAAGGCCATCATCAGCCGCCCTATAAAGGACGCCTGGCTCAAGGCTTTGGGGACCTGCAGCTCCCACCTCTGTGTCATCTTTGCCTTTTACATCCCAGGTCTCTTCTCCTCCCTCACACACTAGTTTGGCCATAATGTGCCCCTGCATTTCCATGTTCTCATTGCTAACGTGTACCTCCTGGTGCCCCCCATGCTCAACCCCATCATCTACGGGGTGAGCACCAACAGATCCGGGACAGGCTGCTCCGGCTCTTCACTCATAAAGGGACGTAACGGTTTCTCCTGGTGCTTTGGCTCTCAGTCCGCACTCTGTACAGAACTGGATGGGGATGTGGTGCTGTGTTCTCTTCAGTGAATCACTGATTGGATAGTCAGAGACATTAGACCCTTTCCTGACCTTACTCTGCTGTGTCAGTGCGATAAATTAAGCTGTCATGAGATAAAAGGGAAGGTCCTTTCATGGATTGAGAACTGGTTAAAAGACCGGGAACAAAGGGTAGGAATTAATGGTATATTCTCAGAATGGAGAGGGGTAACTAGTGGTGTTCCCCAAGGATCAGTCCTAGCACCAATTCTATTCAATTTTTTCATAAATGATCTGGAGAAAGGAGTAAATAGTAAGGTGGCAAAGTTTGCAGATGATACTAAACTGCTCAAGATAGTTAAGGCCAAAGCAGATTGTGAAGAACTTCAAAAAGATCTCACAAAACTAAGAGGTTGGGCAACAAAAGGGCAAATGAAATTTAATGTGGATAAATGTAAAGTAATGCAAATTGGAAAAATTAACCCCAACTGTACGTGCAATATGATGGGTGTTAATTTAGCTACAACTGGTCAGGAAAAAGATCTTGGCGTCATCATGGAAAGTTCTCTGAAGATGTCCAGGCAGTGTCCAGAGGCGGTCAAAAAAGCAAACAGGATGTTAGGAATCATTAAAAAGGGGATAAAGAATAAGACTGAGAATATATTATTGCCCTTATATAAATCCATGGTACGTCCACATCTCGAATAGTGTGTACAGATGTGGTCTCCTCACCTCAAAAAAAAGATTCTAGCACCAGAAAAGGTTCAGAAAAGGGCAACTAAAATGATCAGGGGTTTGGAGCGGGTCCCATATGAGGAAAGATTAAAGAGGCTAGGCCTCTTCAGCTTGGAAAAGAGGAGACTAAGGGGGGATATGATAGAGATAAATAAAATCATGAGTGATGTTGGAAAGTCGATAAGGAAAAGTTATTTACTTATTCTCATAATACAAGAACTAGAGGTCACCAAATGAAATTAATAGGTAGCAGGTTTAAAACAAATAAAAGGAAGTTCTTCTTCACACAGCGCACAGTCAACTTGTGGAACTCCTTACCTGAGGAGATTGTGAAGGCTGGGACTATAACAGTGTTTAAAATGGAACTGGATAAATTCATGGTGGCTAAGTCCATAAATGGCTATTAGCCATGAAGGGTAAAGAATGGTGTCCCTAACCTCTGTTCATCAGAGAATGGAGACGGATTACAGGAGAGAGATCACTTGATCATTGCCTGTTAGCTTCACTCCCTCTGGGGCACCTGGCATTGGCCACCATTGGTAGACAGATACTGGGCTAGATGGAGCCTTGGTCTGACCCGGTACAGCCGTTCTTATGTTCTTATGACAATCTGGTGTATCCTGGAGTGTAGAACTCATTGGTTTGCCACGCTTCTAATTACTGGTAACTGGACCTCTAGGAATATAAGAGCATAAGAAGGGCCATACTGTCGCCCGTTTCCAGCTGCTGGTGAACACACACCATCCCTTCCCACCATGGCTATCGATGGACCTGCACAACATCCTCTGGCAAGGAGTTCCACTGCTTGGCTGCATGTTGTGTGAAGAAATACTTCCTTTTGTTTGTTTTAAATTGTTGCCTACTCATTTCATTTGGTAACCCCCAGTTCTTGAGTTATGAGAAGGGGTAAATACCACTTCCTTGTTTTCTTTTTCTACTCCTGTTATAATTTTATAGACGTCTATCATATCCACACACATACACACCCCAGTAGTCTCTTTTCCAAGCTGAAAAGTCCCAGTCTTATGAATCTCTCCTCATACGGAAGCCGTTCCATACCCCTAATCATTTTATTGCTCTTTTTAACTTTTTCCAATTCCAATATAACTTTTTTGAGATGAGGCAACCACATCTGCACGCAATATTCAAGATGTGGGCATACCATGTATTTGTACAGAGGCAATACAATATTTTATATCTTATGATCTGTCCCTTTCCTAGTGATTCCCAACATTCTGTTTACTTTTTTGACTGTTGCTGCCCATTGAATGGATGTGTTTCAGAGAACTAGCCACCATGACCCCTGGGGCCTCTTACTCTGCTTCTTCCACCCAGGCAATGCTGCTGGTACACATCTTCCCTCAAGGGGGTTCTAGTTGGCATGTTTCCTGTGATACATGGACTGGGAAAGCTTTATTTTGTGCATTTGTGTGGTTTTTTACACTTGCAGATTTTGAGGCCTAATCAGTGTGGAGTAGAGTGGAAGAATTACATCTTGTGTCATGTTCCCAACATTCCTGCTAATACAGTGTGACAGTGCTGCTGGTGGAACGTTTCCCTCTGGCACACTGACTGGCAAAGCTTTGTTTTCTGTGTGGAGGTTTTTTTTTTTACACTTTCAGATTCTGAACAACCAGATGCCTGGGGAATAGCATGGACTCCCTAGCTGGACTGGGAGAAGGGATGTGTGGCAGGCAGTTGAGATTTTGCATCATACAGCTTGTGGTATGCAAATTTTAATAAAAATTTTTAATTAAAAGAGTTGGCCAATGAAGTTTTTTGTTTTTATTTAAGCAAATGTGTTAGACTTTAGTATATCACATTTTTTTAATTTATTTAAACACTTTTTATTTTAAGTTGAATAAAACAAGTATTTCCATTTTAATCCAACCCCTCTGCCTGATTCCAAACCAGACCATCCCATGAAAACTCTAAACACAACAATTTCGGCCACGAGACAAACACCACAAGACAGAACATAGAACACAAAACATAATTTCTATTGTGCCAGTAAATGCATGGTACGTTGAATGCTGTTCAGCTGGCATTAGTTTTCTCTGATTATCTGAAAACCAAAAAACAGAGGTCTACCCCTTCTGGGCAGTCAGTTATAGCATCTGTATTAATGCAAATTATCTACCTGATAAGGTAGAAGCCACTGAAACCTGGGCTGCCTATAAAACAAATACAAAAAAAATATGGGGTAATTCCTCTGTTTTGCCTAAAATCAACAAGGGTATTTATATATTTAAGCTTGCTTTTGGATTTAAAGCTATTTACAGCTTAAAGATTTTTACCTTAAAAGGGACATAATTAACTTTACCAGAATTCTAATTGCTTTTTACTTTTAACTTTTGCTTTTAAACATTGAAAGAAAACATCACTACTTATAGTGCCCCTTAGAGCCCAATAAAATTTTAATTACATAGCACTGTATATTTTTTTAGCTAATTTAACTAAATTGTTTATCGCTAAATGATTGGAATTTAATAATATTTTTGCTTGAATTTATTTACAAACATTTTAAAGACACCAAGAACTTTTTTTTAGCATTTTACAAAGTTTTAACTGTTGTTCCCTCCAGCAACTACAGAGTTAACTTCTCACTCTTCCTTAAATCACTTGCTTGTCTCCCAACAGCCGCTTTTATTAATTTAAATCACCATTTTAAGTATTGTCCTGGGTATTTGAAATTCCCATGCCTACACTTACTTACTCCTTCCTTTCACTATATCCTTAGAATTTCCAACCTGTTTTCCAATCTCTCCGTCTGTTGCCTGCCCGCCTGGGCCCAATTCTGCTTTTTTCGCTGAACCGCCCCTTCCATGGGCATCAACTTGTTCCACTACCAGTTTAGCTAGGAGGGTGGGCTTCTCAACTAGCCCCCACCCCTCCTGGTCTCTTCCCTTAAACATTCTTACTCACAAGACTACCCGAGTCCTCCCTCGTGAGGCTTGTCACCTGGACAAAAACATACGGCCCATTGATGTTTAACTATTTAATTTTCTTTTGACATTTTTTCTGAACACCAGATAAAGGCCATTTAATTCAAACCCATTTAGAGGGTTTACCCAGAGACCCACCCATCTGTCTGCTGATACTTAAACAGAATAGAGAATTACACAGAGAACAGAGGGAATTACAGTCTAATTCAGCTTTTCTACTTTTATTACACTGACTGCTACAGGGGACGAGTCAGAAGGATCTCAATTCAACCTCAGAGCTTCCTCGCACACATGGCTTCCACTTTGAGGAATTACGAATGAGAGGTTCAGTTCCGCCCACACTCCTAACGCCCAAATGTATACAGAGCAGAAAAACAACAGTAACCGGTCAAACAGAACAGAACCAGAACCAGATAAGAGGACCGCCTCTAACCAGAACCAGATGGCATTTCCTTATCCTATTAGGGCTCACCTTATCGGAGCACGAACCCCAGGGGCTGCGGCAGAATGAGGAAGAGGGGTTAAGCACCCCAGTGGCGCTGCTCCTACTTCGCCACAGCCATCCAGAGTCCGATGTCCGAGCTAGGAGAGTCCCATCAGGGTCGCCAGAAACTGTTACCGAAATATCGGGTCTGCCTAGCTGAGAGCCAATTAACAGTCTGACAGGGATAAGGGAAAATGCTTTATTTTGCAGAAAAAGGAGAGCCTGTACCTTGGTACAAAAGACTCTGTTTTACACAATTTTTACAAACCTTTTATATACATTTAGACAAAGATCCTTGCATGTTAATACTTGATTGGTAAGTGTAAAATTTTATGCTTTCGTTATTTGGGTAGTACTGACTGGTTTGGAGCAGGATTTTCCTGCTTTGAGGCAGAGGAAAAGAGAGAGTGCAAAATTTTAGGCTACTGTGTTCATGAGCAGTACTTACCCCCCCCCGGCCCCACTGGCCGCTTGTAATCTATTAAGGGGGGTCAGCCAGCTTTCACAGGTTGAAAGGAATACAGGAAACTGAATGCTCAATGGAGCTTGCTACTCAATGCCACTGGTAGCAAATGAACCAGACTCCATGTGATCCTTTGTGGACTCTACTGCTAAGGAGAGAGAAGGGGCCCAGGCTGAGCTGGGAGTGGAGAGGTGCTGACCAGAGTCAGAGGGGCCAGAGGAGCAGCCCCGGGAGGAGAGCTGTGTAATCAGGAAGGCCAAAGGAAAATTGGAGTTGCAGCTAGCAAGGGACGTGAAGGGTAATAAGTCGGGGTTCTACAGGTATGTTAGCAACAGGAAGGTAGTCAGGGAATGCGTGGGACCCTTACTGAATGGGGGAGGCAACCTAGGGACAGATGATGTGGAAAAAGCTGAAGTACTGAAGGCTTTTTTCCCTTCATTCTTAACAGACACAGTCAGTTCCCAGAGTGCTCCCCTGGGCAACACAGTATGGGGAGGAGGTGAGCAGCCCTCCATAGTGAAAGAACAGGTTGAGGACTATTTAGAAAAACTGGACATGCACATGGGGCTGGATGCAGTATGTTTATGACAGGCCCTGAAGCTCAGCTACAAAGTGGTGAGGGCAGAGACTACTGTGTGTCTCATTTCTTTAGCTTTCAGCTCCCTTTTGTTCCTCTCGGCTGTAGAAGGGAGCGCCCGGCAATGAGGATTGACTGGGAGTCCTTTGCCCTGAGCCAGGCTCTGGGAGCAGGCAAGGGATCCGCTTTGAAGCTAGGAGGACAACAGCTGAGAGAGGCAGAAGGATAAGCTCCTGCATTAGCTGGGAAGGTGGGATGCTGGGCAGAGGCCAGGGTGGCTTTGATATTTCACAGGGCAGGAGCTAAACAGCACAGGTTCCATTAGCCAGCTATTGACCCACATACGAGGCTCCTTATCTGGAACTACAGGGGACGCACTGCCCAGGGGCTGAAACTGAGCAGTGAAGCTGAGGCTAACATACACTGCACGTGCCACTTTTGATCACTACATTTAGAAGCTCTGTAGCTAGGCTGCTAGGCAGTATTATCCCCTTGTCCGGGATGAACTGAGCCATGAAGAGGTAAAGTGATTTACCCAAGGGCACACAGTGAGTCAGTGACAGAGCTGAGAATAATAACTGGGAGTCCTGACACCGCCACCCCCCGCAGCAGCACTGCTCTGGCCATGAACTGACATTGCTCCTCTGGGTTATATTAGATATACTGAGGCTATTTGTATCTGGTGATCAGTGGAGTTGCAGTTCTTAAACAGGAGGAATTTATTAAAGAAATAGCTGAAAACTATGACCACAAATAGGTTTCTACATAGTTCACTCTTCGGCCCTGTCTTGCTTGTTAACCAGGGACGAGATGCTACCTGGAACTCTGTACAGTGCATAGAACTGAACGGTGTGCTGCAAGGAACCACATCAATGGAGTGTGCGACTCGTTAGGGCCCTTTGGAAGCAGAACAGTAAACACCATAGTCATCTTACCTCCCAGCTCACTGGTCTCTGCTGATGCCTTATTTAGTTAAATAACTTGGGCCAAATGATGTAAGTGGGTGCACAGACAGTACACGCCAGGTCTGAGAGAAGCTAAGTGAGGGGTCAGCAGCTAGGAACTCCGGCTCAAGACACTTCGTTTCATGCTTCCTCAGTTTCCACATCTGTAAAAGGGGGATACCTCCTGGGAAGTATGTAGTGAGCAATAGTACATGAAGCATCTGTCAGCTGTGCCCATGTGTCACTGTGCCTCAGTAGGACACAGCCGAGGATACTGAATTCAGAACAAACTGCTGAGAAATAGGGCAGATTCACCCCAGACTGGTGGTTTTCTATCATTAGATTATACCAAGCAAGTAACAAATGTAAACATCTGTTTCACCACATCGGTTAACTAGAAGCCAAAAATGCAGTGTCCGGAAGCATCAAGGCCCTTGGCTCATCACCCGGCCACTGGACACCACGATGAGCAGTCAGTGAAAATCAATTTCACCACATATAGCTTCCTAGTCTCAAGAGACACTTACGATTAAATAATAAAAGAAAAGAAGAGTTACAAATGGTTCACAGATCAGATACATTCAAGTGGTCTTTCAGTGTTCAGAGATGAGGATCATAGCAGCGAAGGAATAAACTGCTGGCTTGCAAAAGTCTCTAGAATTTACCCAGAGAGGTTGGGGTCACCAGTCCTTGTTCAGAGCTTTCTTGATGGAAACCCAGTGCAGAGAAATGAAGACAAGGTGGGGGTGTCTCGAGGTCCTTCTATATTCTCTGCCCGCTGCATGGAATTTTATAGTCCCAAAGCAAAGCCCACAGCCCAGTTGCCTGGAAAATTACTGGCCCAAGTGGGAGTCCAGGGTCACATGAGCATGTCACATGTCCTCACATGCTTTGATGCATCAGAAGGGAAGCCATTGATCATATTTTTGCAGAGGTGTGTTTCTTCTATGGCCCATTGTTAGAGCTCAGCGGCCTTCTTTGGTCTCAGTACCTATCTGCTTGGCCTTATCTACTTCAGGGATGTTACCCAGGAACACATGGGTAAGATACAAGTCCATGGCCAATAATCATAACTTCCGACACAAAGATAATAAACATATTTACACTGGATAATCAGACTTAAGGAATCGTAACTTTCCCATTGACACCTGACATGACATACTTTGTACAAGATTTATTGCAATCGCATATTTGTGTCAGCAACAAAGATGACAATTGTCATATTTTGTCATACAGAACCACACCGTGTTCTTGTCCCACGATGGTGCTAGAGGGAGCCTGCTCCTTGTACAAAGAAAGAAGGAAAGAGTTCTTTGAAAGTGAGAAGTGGATGTCCGGGACCTTGGCTGTTTACTCCAAGAGTCACCAGCCAGCCCCCCTGGCTTTGAACCACCTTAACTTGTGTTTGACTAAAGCATCTTCCAGAGAGGCATCCAGGGCTAGATACACAAAGGCACTTAGGTAAATACGGACCTTAGGTGCTGCTGTCTCTCTCAAACCTGGCTTCTCTGCTGCCTGATCGTGCAATCGCCTAACGTTCTGCCAGTACCCTGCACGAAGCAACCTGTATGCTGACGCTGCTTCTCAGCTAATGAGCTGCTCAGAGCCTTTGCTCAGACCCAATTCTGGCGGGATTCTCCAATGAGGTGTCTCCCTCCCACCATCTCCCCAGCAGGCCCAATCTGTCAGGGGTTCTCAGACTACCCCTCATGGATGGAGATTGGAGGTTGGGAATGTGTGTGTGTATCTGTGTGTGCGTGTCCCTGAGTGTGTGTGTGCATGCCCTTCCAAGTGTGCGTTTATAGAATCATGGAAGATTAGGATTGGAGAAGAAGTCAAGAGGTCATCTAGTCTAACCCCTTGCGAAAAGCAGGACCAACCTGAGCTAAATCATCCCAGCCAGGGCTTTATCAAGCCAGGCGTTAAAAACTTCTAAGGATGGAGATTCCACCACCTCGCTAAGGAACCCATTCCAGTGCTTCACCACCGTCCTAGTGAAATAGTGTTTCCTTATATCCAGCCTAAGCCTCCCCCACTCCAATTTGAGACCGTTGCTCCTTATTCTGTCATCTGCCAACACTGAGAACAGCCGAGCTCCATCCTCTTTGGAACCTCCCTTCAGGTAGTTCAAGGCTACTATCAAATTCCCCCTCACTCTTCCCTTCTGCAGACTAAATAACTCCAGTTCCGTCAGTCTTTGTTCATAAGTTGTGCCCTAGACCACAAATCATTTTTGTTGCCCTCCACCGGACACTCTCCACTTTTGTCCACATCCTTTCTGGAGTGGGGGGCCCAAAAGTGGATGATGTACTGCAGATATGGCTTCACCAGTGCCAAATAGAGGGGAATAATCACTTCCCTTGATCCACTGTCAATGCTCCTACTAATGCATTAAGTGGATGTTTTCAGAGAATTATCCAATATTACTTCAAGATCTCTTTCTTGAGTGGTAACTGCTAATTTAAACCCCATCATTTTATATGCATAGTTGAGATTATGTTATCCAGTGTGCATTATTTGCATTGTTCAATAATGAATTTCATCTGCCATTTTGTTGCCCTTTTACAGAATTTGGTGGGACCCCTTTTTAACTCTTTGCATTCTGCTTTGCACATAGATATCTTTGCCACATCACTGTTTATCCTTTTTTTTTCCTGACCATTTAAGAAGATGGGTGAACAGTCGTGGTACTAGTATCCATCTGGTCCTGGGGATGTATTACTGTGCAATTTATCCATCCAAAATCTCTTCTAATGACACCTCAATCTGGGAAAGTTCCTCAGATCTGTCACCTAGAAAGAATGTTCTGGTTTGGGAATCTCTCTCACATCTCAAGCTATGAAGATTGATGCAAAGACTTCATTTAGTTGCTCTACAATGGCCTTATAAAATCTGCAATACTTACTACAACTGAAAGAACATTGCTGAGCTCTTCTGCCATCTTCTCAGCAGCCAATGTCTGAATTGCATAATATAGGCTTGTAATGATCCTGCCTTTGGTGAAACACTTCTGAGAGTATTAATTCAGGAAAAATTGCATAAATCAGGGCAATTACAGCCCAAGGCTGTGGTTTCTCCACTTATAAGACACACCAATCCACCGAGATGGAGAGGACTTTGTTTTTTCTCCCACTGGCTAACCATAAGTCATACAAGCAATTCCCTTGGACACTCCAGTGTCCTGATATTATCACCAGTGCCACTCATTATGAGGATGAATGGTTATGAAAACCAATACCCCAGGAAGAGAAAAAAGGTTCTCCCAATCCCAAAGGACCGAGCTCCTGACCCAGGTCAATATACAAATCAGATCTTACCAAAAAAAAAATCATCACACTGTTGCCAATCCTTTAGAATCTAAGATCTAAAGGTTTATTCATAAAGGGGAAAAGATATAGATGAGAGCTAAAATTGGATAAATGGAATCAATTACATTCTGTAATGGCAAAGTTCTTGGTTCAGATTTGTAGCAGCGATGGAATAAACTTCAGGTTCAAATCATGTCCCTGGAGTACATCACCTGCTGAGATGGGCCATTCAGACTTTTCTTCCGAGCTTCAGTTTGTAGCAAGGTTCCTCCAGAGGTTAGAAGCAGGATTGAAGACAAAATGGAGGGATTTCCAGGGCCTTTTATATTCTCTGCCTATGGAAGGACATCCCTCTGTTCTTACTGTGGAAATCACAGCAGAGAGATGGAGCCTGGAGTCACATAGGCAAGCTACATGTCCACGTATGACTCAGTTCTTTACAGGCCAATGACATTGTTTACATGTTAGTTTGAACGTGCTCAAGAAAGCTCGGATGTGGATTGGCATCTCCCAAAGTTCATTGTCAACCAAGTGTTTCTTGACTGGGCATTTACTGAAAATAGTCCTTTCTCAAGAAGCTGATCAAATGCTTCACTGAACCTATTTGGAATTAAATACATTTGAGATACAAGTACTTGGCCCATATTCATAACTTCAAATACAAAAATGATACACACATACAGCTAGCATAATTATAACCGGCATATCATATCTTCTTCATAAATACCTCACATGACAACGGTTGTACAATATTTGTTGCAAATATAAAACAGTGGTTGCAACAATGATCTGTATGGTTACAGTTTATGTCAATAATGTCATGTTATGCAAAAAGATGATTTCTTCTCCTGCACCCGCAAGAATCATGGAAGCACAGATAATACTGAAGGGTTTTATTTATGGTACCACGAAGACTGATAAGCAGCTTGGAAAATATAGTGACATAGTAGCCAGTTATATACATTTTTTTTATTAATTTGCATTTATTTGTGCATACAGAGACAGACATCGTTACAAGTCAAGAGACAACACTGAACAAATATAAAAATAAGAACAGTGCTGTCATAAACGGACAGCTAAGGATTAATGTTTCTTTTCCCTGTAAAAGATTAACAAAGGGAATCAAACACCTGACAAGAGGACCAGTCAGGAAACCGGATTTTTCAAAGCTTAAGGGAGGGAATTTGTGGGTGTTTCTTGGTCTTGGGTCTTTGTCTGTTCTGTGCTCTCTCAGCTATGAGAGGATCTATTTCCAGTCCTTCTAATCTTCTGTTTCCCAGTTGTAAGTACAAAGGTAGCAAAAGTGTAGTCTTTTAAATTGTTTTGCTGTATTTGCATCTGTGTATCTGGCTGGTGGAGTCTGTATGTGTATTTGGCTATAAGTACTTTAAATTGTATTGTTTTTGGGTAAGGCTGTTTATCCCTTTTCTATTGTTTATTCATTTTCTATCAGTTGAAAACCCTGTATCTTACCATCTAGATTACAGAGAACTGTTATTCTATTCTTTCTTTCTTTTTTATTAAAAGTTTTGCTTTTTAAGACCTGTTGATTTTTTTTTCTAGTTGACCCACCAGGAAATTAGTGGGAGAAAGGAAAGACAGGGGGGAGGGGAAAAACTGCTCTCTGTGTTTAACTCTCCTAGTGTCCCAGGGCGGGAAGAAGCTAAGGGGGAAGAGAGATAGAATCTTTTCTGTTTCCTTGTAGTTGGGATTGTCTCTTTGTGGAAGAGAGGAGACATGCTTCTTGGTATTGTGATGTAAAGAGGTTGCATCAGTAACTCTCAGGTTAGCCCAGAGAGGAAATTCTGGGTGGAAGAGAGGTGGAGCGAATGGTTTATTTCCCTTTGTTAGGAGACTCAGGGCATCCGAGTCTTGGGGTCCCACAGGGAAGTTTTGGGGGACCCAAGTGTACCAGGCACTGAAATTCCTGGTTGGTGGCAGCCTATCAGATCTAAGCTGGTAATTAAGCTTTGAGGCTTTCGTGCTGGTACCCAATCTTTGGGATGCTAAGGTCCAGCTTTGGGAACTATACCATGACAAGTGCGTACACACAGAAGTTATTCTAATTGCTTTAAACATTTATGACTACCTGGTGGGGGAAGGATGTGGTTTGAGGGGGGAGGGAGAAGGGATGAGTGCTTACAGATAGACGGAGGGCTGTGAAGGGAGGGATTTTTCTGTTCTAAGAATTGAGTTATTGGGCATTACTGAGTTACTGGGTGAGAATTGACCATATAAGCTTATTAATTGTTTACAATTATTAGTGTCTTTGCTTTTTAGCAGTTTTTGTTTTTTCTGCTGGCTGAATTTTAACTTCTTCCTGACAATTCCCTTTTTTTGAGAAATTGAATTTTTAAGTGAGATAAAGTTAACATTTTATAAATGTTGATATGCATGATTTGTTCTAGGGTTGCTTGAGGAAGGTGGTATGGGGAAGGGACACAGGGACTGGGGGAAGGGAGTAAAGGTAGGAAACACAGTAAGATTTTTAAGCATGTATTTAAAGTACCATATATACTCATTCATTAGCCCATTTGTTTATAAGCTGACCACCCAAGAAGGTTAGGTAAAAATAGCAAAAACTGTATTACCCTTTCATAAACCAATCCTATATTTCAGGGGTTGGCAAACGCTGGCTCCTGGGCCATCAGGGTAAGCTGCTGGTGAGACATTTTGTTTACGTGAAGCACCTACAGGCATGGAGCTCCTCAGCTCCTTTTGGCAGAGGTTCACAGCAGCTGCAGGAAGTGTCATGGGGACAGCAAACTGCGGCCACAGGGAGCTGAGGTGCTCCATGCCTGCAGACGCTCCAAGTAAACATAATGGCAATGTATAAGATATTGAATTCTAGCCCTCTTTGTAAGCCGACTCCCACACTTTAATGCATCACTTTTTTACTCAATTATAAGCCGTATATTTGTGGTAAAAAAGTGACACATTAAAGTGTGGGGGTCTGCTTACAAATGGGGCTAGACAAGAGAGATTAATAACATAAATATAGAAGCAGCAGAAGCTGTGGTTTGAACAATAGTTTGTTAGGAGATGGGGCTGTAAGATGCATTATGAACAGGATTTTTTAGTTGGGTGATGAGTAGATTGGAGAGCTGGCTTTGAATGTGACCTTTGGTGATGTGGTTATGAACAGTGGTAAATGCAGACACAGCAGCCAGGACCATTTTGAGTAGTAGCTTTTTGGTTAGTTGAACTGGTGTGTTGTTTAGGTACAGGTTGTTATATTACCGAGGAGCTGCTGTCATTTTAGTGAACACATGGCCGGGGAGGTGCACTTTATCTAGGATAAATGAGTCAGTAATTTGCAGGCACATGGAAGCATTTGCCTGGTACTGTGGTGGTCGCATTTTGCAGTTCCCAGATTATGTGCCACTTCCAGCAGCTCCCATTGGTTGTCTGTCTCAGGGGTGTGTGCCACCATGTCTACCCACACCCTCTGCATCTAATCACTCTGGTCAGGTATCTGGCATAGTCTATAGTGGCCGCTCTCTATGGCCCCTGGCTTGGTGTACTGCAAGGAGGGAAAAGGGGGACCCAGGCCCACCCTCTACTCTGGATCCCGGCCCAGGGACCCTCTGGCAGCAGCCTCGCTGTCATCCTTCTCTCTCTCGCCTGTCTGCTTCCCTGGGCTACTTCTCCTACAGTCGCTTGCACATGCTAGGCCCTTCCCTTCAAGGCCTGTAGCCTGGCAGGCTACGGGCTCCTTTCTGCTCCCAGAGCCTGGTCAGCACTTCGCTGTCCGCGGTGCTAGCCTCCCACCTTCAGAGATTGACCCTCTCTTCTCAAAGGACTGAGACAGACTGACTGGTCCCTCCCTGGGCAGCCTTTTTATAGGGCTGAGCCCGGCCCTGATTGGCTGTCTCCACTCTGGTCTCTGATTGGCTCACAATAAGCCATCCCCTAATTGGCTCCCTCTGTGCAGCTGCCCTGGCCTGCCACTGTGCACACTCTCTGGAAGTGGGGCAGTCTGCCCCACTACATGAGGTTGTTGGTTCTTTTGCAATATTAAAGAGATTACAGAACAGCACACCACAAGCATGACCGTTAGCTTGTGACTTGGCCAGGTTGACTATAGCATTTGAGGGTTTTTTTAAATGATTTTGTAAAAAAAAATTTATGGCTACATTAATTGCAGTCAGAGCATAAGCTAAGCCGGTGTTGGTATGTCTAAGGGCTTGGGTGGTTTGGCATTTGACCCTGTCATAAACAGATAGCTAAGGTTTAATGTTTCTTTCACCTGTAAAGGGTAAACAAAGGGAACCAAACACCTGACCAGAGGACCAATCAGGAAACTGGATTTTTCAAAGCTCAGGGGAGGGAATGTTTGATGCTGTGTTTTTTTGTCTGTCTCTCGGCTATGAGAGGTTTCTTTCTATCTTCAAGCTTCTAATCTTCAGTTTCAAAGTTGTGAGTACAAAGGTAAGCAAAACAATAGGCTTTTATATGTTTTGTTTTGTATTTACATGTGTGTAGTTGCTGGAATGTTTAAATTGTATCTCTTTTTGAATAAGGCTGTTTATTCATATTGTTCTTTTAAGCAATAGCCCTGTGTATTGTCAACTTGATGCAGAGATTATATTTTTATGTCTTTTTCTTTCTTTTATATAAAGTTTTCTTTTTAGGACTTGTTTGAGTTTTCTCTGGTTAAGGCTAAGGAAGAAGGAGGAGAAAATCTCTTTGTGTTAGCTTGACTAGGTTTGAATCTGCATAGCCTCAGGGGGGAAGGTAAATTGTCCTCTCGGTTTCGTATTTCAAGGGATTGAAGCAGGGAAATCTCTTAGTATACCCAGGGTGGGAAAATCTGGGAGGAAGTAAAGAGCAGGAAGGGAAATGGTTTATTTCTTCTAGTTTTGAGAATCCAAGGGGTTTGGGTTCTTTGGGTCCCCCCAGGGAAGGTTTGGGGAGACCAGAGTGAGACAGGCACTGTAATCCTCTGTCTGGTGGCAGCGAGATAAGATCTAAGCTGGTAATTAAGCTTACAGACGTTTCATGAAGGCACCCAGATTTCTGGACGCTAAGGTCCAGATTTGGGAAAGCTTATGATAGATCCAACATTCTGTGATTCTGCATTTTGAAATTGGAGGGTCCTATATGTGTGTGCCCACATCCCCTGAAACTAAATACCCAGTTACAGTCCAGATGGGATGAGATGCAGGGAGGGAGCCAAAGACTGTTCCCAGGCTGTGCTAGTCAGATTGCGACCTTGGAGTGTGGATGTTTTTGGAAGCGAGCTGTAACCATGTAAGGTCCCAGGTGGTCCAGTCTAGGGGCAAGCCAAGTGTCTGGTTTCTGTACCCATTCACTGCTGTATCCTGTAGGGAGTTGCACATACTGGCCAGCTTTGAAACAGGCATGTTGCGTAACATGTACCAAGAGTAGATCCCTGGGGGCTGCATTAGGTTAGTTTGGCAGGAGGATTAACTTGAGGAGTCACATTTGTTACCTAAAAAGATACAAAATAAGCAAAATGAATTTATTTATGCATTTTAATTTTGGTTTTAAGTACCCATGTTGGAATTTCTTGCACTTTCAGACAGGCATTTGTATGGCCAATACTATGACTTGATTTCCCTCCTGTACATTCACCCAAGAAGGGTCCAGGGCTTAAGAGGGTGCACTTGTACAAGGAACCAGTCTGCCTTGCCGAAGTAAAGAGTGAAAAATGTCACCTACCGCGTCCACGGCCTCAGATTTGAGAGGGGTTGTTCGGTAGGTGGAGGAAGTTGACTGGTAACCTGGATGGGTGGGCAAAGATGAGCAGGCATCGAACTGGAATAGAGCTTATTTTCTGCCGAAACAGAGACGAACCTGGAACATAATTCTTGAAAAGGGTTAGATGTATCCCAAGTAAGAGCCACAGATTTGGCAGTTGCGACAGAAGCGAGGGAAGTATCATTGCGGAGGGGGATAGTATGAGTAAGCATATGTTTATTCGTAACTGGACTCTGAGCGAGGGTAAGAGTTGCTGCAAGGTCGCAGAGGACGTCCATGCCCAAAATAGTCCTCTCTGCATTTGGAGCTACATAAGAATCGATTATATTTTATAAGAACAGGGGAGCTTTTATAAGCCGTGAGCTGTGCGGTGTGTGTGTGAGTACGGACAGGCAAGGGGGGGCCACTGAGTCCTAGCGGGTCATGGAATTAAAAGCGTGGCCATTTCCTCTTTACTCAGGTGTGAGTAAGGGTTGGCAGTGGGTTGAGATACCGAGTGGGGCTGTAGTTGGTTACCCAGGGTTATTTGGCTTGGACAGCCGGCTGCCCAATGTCCAGTGTCTGCGCACTTGTACAAGGAACCAGTCTGCCTTGCCGAAGTAAAGAGTGAAAAATGTCACCTACCGCGTCCACGGCCTCAGATTTGAGAGGGGTTGTTCGGTAGGTGGAGGAAGTTGACTGGTAACCTGGATGGGTGGGCAAAGATGAGCAGGCATCGAACTGGAATAGAGCTTATTTTCTGCCGAAACAGAGACGAACCTGGAACATAATTCTTGAAAAGGGTTAGATGTATCCCAAGTAAGAGCCACAGATTTGGCAGTTGCGACAGAAGCGAGGGAAGTATCATTGCGGAGGGGGATAGTATGAGTAAGCATATGTTTATTCGTAACTGGACTCTGAGCGAGGGTAAGAGTTGCTGCAAGGTCGCAGAGGACGTCCATGCCCAAAATAGTCCTCTCTGCATTTGGAGCTACATAAGAATCGATTATATTTTATAAGAACAGGGGAGCTTTTATAAGCCGTGAGCTGTGCACCTCCTCCCCCTGAAATAGTCGCAGAGGACGTCCATGCCCAAAATAGTCCTCTCTGCATTTGGAGCTACATAAGAATCGATTATATTTTATAAGAACAGGGGAGCTTTTATAAGCCGTGAGCTGTGCACCTCCTCCCCCTGAAATAGTAACATACTGTTTAGTAGTGGGGAGGGAGAGGTCAGTAATGGAAACAGATGCTTCCATGTCCACGAGAATTGTGCAAGGCTGGCCTCTTTTCCGTGGTTGTAAATGTGGCCTCAAGGGATTTATATCTGCATCGGCAGTACGGACAGGCAAGGGGGGGCCACTGAGTCCTAGCGGGTCATGGAATTAAAAGCTTGGCCATTTCCTCTTTACTCAGGTGTGAGTAAGGGTTGGCAGTGGGTTGAGATACCGAGTGGGGCTGTAGTTGGTTACCCAGGGTTATTTGGCTTGGACAGCCGGCTGCCCAATGTCCAGTGTCTGCGCACACAAAATACTGAGAGGTGTAGGGAAGCAGTGGGGGCAGGACCAGGACCAGACTGAAAAGTCAGTGAAGTATGGCAGGGATTCAGCCAGCCATGATTCTCTCCCTGACTAGGCTTTTGGGTTTTGCGCCTGCAGTTCTTTTGGGTATGCCCAAGACACCCACAATTATAGCCGCCTACATTATCTTTTGCTGTTACCACACCAATGCGAGGAGCCTTGCTCCTTATCTCTTCGACCTGTCTGGCTTTTCATTCAGATGCCCACATACAGATGGATTCCTAATCAGAGCCTGGGTTCACTCTCAAATTAAGGGCTGTTTGCAGGTGGGAGCTAAAACCTTCCTGTAACATCTTTAAAAATGCCTGGTCAGTTTTCTTTGGGTCGGCAATACCTGCATTACTGGAATACATCTCCCACTTTCTTTCACAGTATTGAGAAGCAGGATCATCCTTGCCTTGTACGCAGCCAAGATTAATCCTCAGTTACTAGCTTCGTTCCCCAAGGCTTCTTGGACGGCTTCCTTAAACTCAGTGCAGGCACTGGTTATATTATTTTTAGATTTAAATTTAACAGACGCCCAAACACTGTTTTGGTGTCCTTCTGTAGGGATCTTGGCCCATGATAGATTGGGGCACTTAGCTTTTGTTTGGATATAAAGATCCCTGAGAGGTGATGTATATGTGGTAACGATTTGGCTTATATTTTTTAGAATATTAAATTTGGGGTTTGGAGCTTTAGATTAGGGAGATTTTTTAGTAAGCCCCTTATTTCCTCTGTGCTGAGAGGAGTGTACTTGTAAGTATTATGAGCCACTCCGTTTTCACCGGTCCCTGACCACCGAGTGGTCTCTTGGAGAGGAGCCAAGGGAGCACTGCCAATGAATTTTGGGTTAAAAGGGGGGCAGGAAGAGGAGGCCAATTATCTTGCTCTTCCCCCGTATGTACCAGGTTCCAATTTTGAATTTGCTTTTAAAGGTATTTTTAATTAATTTCATTTTGGTTTTCATGAGTCGGGGTTAGGAAAATTACCCTTCTGTTACATGCTAGCAACAACACGACGTGAAGAGGAGGGTTTTTTTGTTCCTTTTAGTTTTGCTTTTAGAGCCCTTTTTTTTTTTTTGGCTTTAAGTTCGCTCAGCTTGTGGCTGCAATTTGTCTTTTGATTTAGCTCTGACATAAGAGTCTTTGGGAGTGTTTTTAGGTCTTAGGATTTTTTTTTATATTTGCAATACATTATTATGATCCCTTTCCCTAAGCGATTTTTTGTTTGAGCAGACCACCACAACATGCTATTTGTCGTACTTATACTCTCATTGAATTTTTTTTGGCCACAGTTTTTTGAACATTTTTATGTTTCCCTTTTATAAATCAATGAGTCTCCCTCCTGTGGAGGGCATCATTGATGTTCCCCAGGGCCAATGAATGACTCTGCCTTCTGTAGAGGGTATCATTGGTGCATCCTGGGGTACACCAATGGATACCCCCCTGCCCCCACCTGCCCCATGGAGCGTATTGTTGACACATTTTGGGACAATTCGTAAAACATTTTATCCCAGTTTCCTGAAAGCCAGTTAAGCTGCACTTCAGGGGAGACTGACTGAGCACACCCTTGTACTCAGTTTACGGCAGCACACACTGGGGTGCTCAGTACCTGGCAGTGTGGCCTTTGCCTCCAGCAATCTCTGTACCCCAACAGTCACTGCAGCGCACACTTGGGTGCTCAATACCTGGCAGTGCAGCCTTCGCCTTCAGCGATCCCTGCACCCCAACAATCACTGCAGAACACGCCCTGGTGCTCGGTACCTGGCAGTGCAACCTTAGCCTCTAGCAATCCCTGCATCCCAACAACCTTGTCCACAAACACAGTCTCATTCACTCCTTTTGCCTGTGCATCCTATATATGGTTCATATTAAAAACGGGATATGGAGGGATGGCTTGGGGAGTCCCAAATCAAGGTGTGTGCCAGAGTGGTAAGTAAAAAGATATTCACCTTTATCCCTGGTTGTGAGAAACTCTCTGAGGATTCCCGATCCTACCCTGTTCACTGCACCAAAACTGTTAGGCAAAAAGATTATTTTCCCCTAAAATCAGGCAAGTTCAGAATACTGAAGGGAGTTTATTTACAGTACTGGGAAGACTGAGAAGCAGCTTCGAAAATATGGTGCCATAGTGGCCTGTTATATACATTTTTGATTGATTCATTTGAATTTATACGTACATTTATTTGTACATAAGGACATTGTTACAAATCAAGAAAGAACCCTGAAGAAAGATAGAAATAAGAACAGTACATACGTATAAAGATCATTCTAAATGCATTAAACTTTTATGACTACCTTGTGGGGGAAGAAGTGGAGGGCGGGGGGATGTAAAGATAAGTGCTTACAAATATCCAGTGGGCTGTGAAGGGAAGACTTGTTCTGTTCTAAGAACTGAGTTACTGGGCAGGCATTAGATCATATAAGCTTATTAATTGTTTACAGTTGTCAGTGTCCTTGCTTTTTAGCAGTTTTTCTTTTTTCTTCTGGCTGAATTTAAACTCCTTCCTGACAGTCACAAAGCTCTGCTGAATAATTTCTACGAGCTGCAATTTTACATCAGTGGGCATCTCCACAACATGGTGATTGATTGTGTCTCATAGACTCATAGACTTTAAGGTCAGAAGGGACCATTATGATCATCTAGTCTGACCTCCTGCACAGTGCAGGCCACAGAATCTTACCCACCCACTCCTGTGTCATTGGAAAGTGGGATCACATCTAGCTGTGATGCTGCTTTCTCTCCTAACATCGCTGCACACATATCATTTAAAACTGGAAGCGGTAGTTGCTCACCTGTGTTCTGTGGCTTACCAGCTTTGGCAAATGTGCAAAGCCGCATTGTAAGAAGCGTAAGTACCCTCCATCTTAACAGTTCTGTACACTTAAACAGTATGCTTGATCCTGTTAACTCAATGAGCTTCCTCTGAAACAACTTAAGAGGTTTATTCCTCAGTGGGTTTCCCATCCCATTTGTCCATATATACTTCCCTTAACTTCATATACTTCCAACTGATGTTGAACATCACATCTGCTCCCCTTTGAGATTGATTCTGACTATCTCATCCTCTACCTACTTGGTGTGGGCTGAACTGTCCCAGCTGCAGCCTCTCCCTCTTCTGCCGCCTCCTGGTCCATAAGCAGCCTCATTCCCATACAGGGGCTGGTTGCTCACCCATTGTGGAGAAAGGGTGTCAGGAAAAATGACTCTGAAGATGGTTTTAGAGGATTACTCCAAAGCACACTGTATTAGCAAATTTTTATATCATCTACTTGATAATCACTTTTCATAACTTTCAATAAACCTCTAGTATCAGAGGCATCTAGACCCAAGATTTTCATCTATTTTTTTCATTATCACTTATTTACTAATCTGTCCACTCCTTCTATTCTGATTAGCAGAAACTGACAGCTAGATTTTGACCTGGAATTTAAAAAACTACTTTCCAATTAAGCCCTAACTATGTGGTGTTTATTTTAGTAATTCATAATGACTGAGTGCACATAATATGGTTGCAACTGGCTTGATCACATTCTAGGGTACACACATCCCAAATGCAGGGTAAAACATTTCAGTTCTCAAAAACACCTGGACTGCGGGCCTCTCCCCATTGGCCCTGGAGATTGTCAATCTCCAGTTTCTTTCTTTTGGTTTTGGAGCAATTTTCCAAATGGGAGCCAATAATGCACTCTGGTTGGGGGAAAAAAAGTAGCAGCCACTTCCAGAAGCCCAAAAGCAAGAAGGAAGCCACTTAAAAAATTATACCTGGTCTGCTAAAAACAAGTGAAAATACTATCCCAGGGGTAGGCAACCTATGGCACGCGTGCCAAAGTCAGAAAGCAAGCTGATTTTCAATGGCACACTCACTACCCGGGTATTGGCCACTGATCCGGGGGGCTCTTCATTGTAATTTAAGTTTAGATGAAGTTTCTTAAACATTTTAAAAACCTTATGTACTTTACATACAACAATAGTTTAGTAATATATTATAGACTTCTAGAAAGAGACCATCGAAAAATGTTAAAATGTATTTCTGGAATGCGAATCCTTAAATTAGAGAGAATAAACGAAGACTCTGCACAGCACTTCTGAAAGGCTGCCAACCCCTGTACTATCCACTAGTTATAGGCTGTTCTCAGGAAGGCTCACAAGGTGTGAGATAAGTTTCACTTAAGGTCCATTATATTCCCTAGTGGCTCAGTGACCTGCATAGGCCCATCACAAACAGTTATCCAGACTGAAAGCATCTTGGCTAGTGGGCGTCACCCAGGTGTAACTACATTTGAAATACAGATATGTTGTCAATATTCAAAACTTCAGATACAAAAATGATACATGACTACACATGAAATTATCTTATTCAGGACAGCATAACTTTTCCAATGACATCTTACGTGACTCACCTTTAATGAAATGCATCATAATTATCCTAATCTTATCAAAATAATACAACTAGGAAGAATATGCAGTGCAGTGTCAGAAAAAATATCAATGGTTCTTTCCATCGATGAAAAGAGCAAAGATACATAATAAATAACAAGAACTGTTAGAAATAAAATTGAGTAACATTGTGACAGCCAGGCTGGAGTTCTGTGCCTTGCCAGGGCAACCCCCCTCCACCAACACCCATCCAAAAGCACTCAAGGCCAGAAAAGTTCCCAGCACTGGCCGTGGACCAACAAGCACAAAGAAAAAAATAATTTTGCAGTGCTTCACATCTGTCCATGTACATGTCGCTCTGTGCCTCACAGCACCCAATGCCACTCACCTGTCCCTGCACACCCTCTGCCTGACCCATAGCTCCCAGCGCTGCCTGCCTCTCCATGTATATCTCCCTTCCTGCCACCACAACCCCCAGTGTTCCCTGCCTGTCCGTGTACACCCCATGCCTGCCCTCACAAACCCCAGCACTGCCTGCCTATGCATGTACAACATGTTCACTGCTTCACAACCGCCAGTGTTGGCCACTTGTCCATGTAGATCCTGCAACCCTATAACTTCCAGCCCTGCCATGCCATGATACACCTCACCCAGGCCTGACCCCACAGCGATAGCTCACAGAAATATCTCCTCGGACTAATGTAGCGCCTCCTCTCCACCCAATAACCTTATTTGATGCCAATCTGATTAACGGTTTTGACGGACAGGTCTGGGTTCTTCTGGATCCCGCCAGCCACTCAGCAGGGTTTATCTTCTTTATTTCCCCTATGAATTTCTTTGGTGGTGCCTCCACCCCCCTCGCTCGTGCCTGACAGGGTCACCGGGGCAGCTTGGGAGGAAAACTCTAACTACGGGGTAATCCTCACTTACTTGCCAGATAGTTGGAGACTTCCAAGAAATAAGACAAACACATACAATATATTCAACACAACAGTTACGTTAAACAGGAGACAAGTATAACATAACAGGGTAAAACACTATTTTTAGGGTTACTGGTGCCCAGTCTGACTAATACCTGTGACTTTCTCCAGTCACGTGACTTGATGTAGCAAATGTAAGATCAGTGTCCCATTGGTACGCATACTTTGTTGGGGCCCTTGATGACCTATGATCACAAAATTCTTCTCTGTGGTTTAGCCATGTGGCTAGCAGATTCACTATAGCCCAAAGGACTTACAAGTGGGAGAAGATGGTAAATCCCTCCACAGGTTTAATATGCAGCAGGTTATAAAATTCCCAACCCTCACTCCCTGGCTTGTGGACACAGTTCAGGCAGTAGGGGGTCCCCAAAACAAGTTCCCTGACTGACTAACTAACAGATGGTGCACTCACAAACTCCGTGAATGATCCTCAGGGTCAGAGCTGACTCTAGACTCCTCAGTCACTGCAGAGGGGCTGGTCTCTGCCTGCTGGGATCCTCTTCAGGCAGGAATCATGCTGCATGGGTCTCAGGATTTCCCCTCCCCACAAAGGGGTGCAGGGCTCAAGGTGCAGGTTACGCAACTACACTAAATTCCAAACTGTCATCTCCCAGCCCAGCGTCCAGACACACTCCCAGCAGGCAGCAGCCCTGGACTAGCAGCTGAGAGATTTTGCTTTCTGGTCCTTAGAGGCCAGTTCTCAGGGGTAACCTGGCATCCAGACCTGGGACTCCCCAACTCCCCACACAGCCAGTCCTGCCTTTGCCCTGGATGGCTCCAGACTGACTCCAAAATGGCTTTTCCCCTTTCCCAAACTCCCTGGGAAGGGCATCTCACCCCCAGTTGCTGGGCAGACTCTGAGCCTGCCTTGGCTCCCCCTCCCTACCATGGACAGTGCCTCTCCCTGAGCTGCCAGCAGACAGAGCCCCAGGAATCTAGGTCATCTCCTTAGTGGTTACACTAGGTTAAACTCAGTATCTGCCTGCACTGGGGAAAAGGGGCGGGGTGGAAATCAGCCTGAACTGCCTTTCTTGGGCAAAGTGAACCCCAGCAGCAGCTCAACCTGTGTAGGAAAGGCGAGAGAGTCTGACCTGGCAGGAGGGAGAGAGGATGTGGAGACTAAAAGAAGCTCCCTTGAATAACTCTGTCTCAAAATGACAAAGTTTAATGTATGGCATCCCATTAGAAACCCAGACAGCCCTTCCTGAGGCTACTGATGGGGGATGGTGTGAGAAACGATCTGTTTCAATGCAGTCCACGTTACGTTACAGTCTGAGACACCCTCTGCCCCAGGATGCCTTCTTATGCCGGTTTGGTATGTGCATTAGGCAGGAGGTGCATTCTCTGTTCACCTGATTTAAGGACTCCACACCACTATGATCTGGATCCTGCATGTCACCCCTGGTCTCCGCCATTGTGTGTTCCTGGCCCATCCTGGTGAGATTTCTTCTTGGTTTCTGCTAAGTTGGAAAAATACTTTTCTTGTTACTGTCTTTTACTGTTTCTCATCCTCTGCAGAACTAGAGATGCCATGTGGGGACAAATGATACCGCGAGGTGTGACGCTGAGTGGATCAAGAGTGACTACAGGGCTCTGGGAGCACAGGTGAAGGAGTTTGGAGCACAGGTGGTATTCTCTTCCATCCTTCCTGTCAATGGTAGGGGCCCGGGCTGAGACAGATGCATCATGGAGGTGAATGCCTGGCTGCGAAGATGGTGTCGCCAGGAGGGCTTTGGCTTCCTCGACCACGGGATGGTATTTGAGGAAGGACTGCTAGGCAGAGACGGCGTTCACCTTTTGAGGAGGGGGAAGAGCTTATTTGCACATAGGCTGGCTAACCTAGTGAGGAGGGCTTTAAACTAGGTTCGACGGGGACAGGGGAGCAAAGCCCACAGGTAAGTGAGGAACATGAAGACCTGGGAGATAGGTCGGAAACAAGAGGGATCGTGGGCTATAATGGCAGAGAGAAAGGAGGGTCAGGGCAAAACTGGGAGGCAAGGTCAAACCAGTATCTTAGATGCCTATATACAAATGCGAGAAGTATGGATAATAAGCAGGAAGAACTGGAAGTGTTAATAAATAAATACGACGATGACATTGTTGTCATCACTGAAACTTGGTGGGATAATACACATGATTGGAATGTTGGTGTGGATGGGTATAGTTTGCTCAGGAAGGATAGATAGGGAAAAAAGGGAGGAGCTGTTGCCTTATATATTAAAAATGTGCACACTTGGACTGAGGTGGAGATGGACATAGGAGACGGAAGTGTTGAGAGTCTCTGGGTTAGGATAAAAGGGGTAAAAAACAAGAGTGATGTCATGCTAGGAGTTTACGATAGGCCACCTAAGCAGGTGGAAGAGGTGGATGAGGCTTTTTTTAAACAACTAAAAAATCATCCAAGGCTCAAGATTTGGTGGTGATGAGGGACTTCAACTATCCAGATCTATGTTGGGAAAATAACACCGCGGGGCACAGAATATCCAATAAGTTCCTGGACTGCACTGAAGACAACTTTTTATTCCAGAAGGTTGAAAAAGATACTAGCGGGGAAGCTGTTCTTGACTTGATTTTAACAAATAGGGAGGAACTCGTTGAGAATGTGAAAGTAGAAGGCAGCTTGGGTGAAAGTGATCATGAAATCATAGAGTTTGCAATTCTAAGGAAGGGCAGAAGGGAGTACAGCAAAATAGAGACCATGGATTTCAGGAAGGCAGATTTTGGTAAGCTCAGAAAGCTGATAGGTAAGGTCCCATGGGAATCAAAACTGAGGGGAAAAACAACTGAGAAGAGTTGACAGTTTTTCAAAGAGACCCTATTAAGGGCCCAAAAGCAAGCTATTCCGATGGGTAGGAAAGACAGAAAATGTGGCAAAAGACCACCTTGGCTTAACCGCGAGATCTTGCATGACCTACAAAATAAAAAGGAGTCATATAAAAAATGGAAACTAGGTCAGATTACAAAGGATGAATATAGGCAAATAACACAGGAATGCAGGGGCAAGATTAGAAAGGCAAAGGCACAAAATGAGCTCAAACCAGGTACAGGAATAAAGGGAAACAAGAAGAGTTTTTATCAATACATTAGAAGCAAGAGGAAGACCAAGGAGAGGGTAGACCCACTGCTCAGTGAGGAGGGAGAAACAGTAATCGGAAACTTGGAAATGGCAGAGGTGCTTAATGACTTCTTTGTTTCGGTCTTCACCGAGAAGTCTGAAGGAATGTCTAACATAGTGAATGCTTATGGGAAGGGGGTAGGTTTAGAAGATAAAATCAAAAAAGAGCAAGTTAAAAATCACTTAGAAAAGTTAGATGCCTGCAAGTCACCAGGACCTGATGAGATGCATCCTAGAATACTCAAGGAGTTAATAGAGGAGGTATCTGAGCCTCTAGCTATTATCTTTGGAATTCACAGCAGACGGGAGAGATTCCAGAAGCCTGGAAAAGGGCAAATATAGTGCCCATCTATAAAAAGAGAAATAAAAACAACCCAGGAAACTACAGACCAGTTAGTTTAACTTCTGTGCCAGGGAAGATAATGGAGCAAGTAATTAAAGAAATCATCTGCAAACACTTGCAAGGTGGTAGGGTGATAGGGAATAGCCAGCATAGATTTGTAAAGAACAAATCATGTCAAACCAATCTGATAATTTTCTTTGATAGGATAATGAGTCTTTTGGATAAGGGAGAAGCGGTGGGTGTGGTATACCTTTACTTTAGTAAGGCATTTGATATGGTCCCGCATGATATCCTTATCAATAAACTAGGCAAATACAATTTAGATGGGGCTACTATAAGGTGGGTGCATAACTGGCTGGATAACCATACTCAGAGAGTAGTTATTAATGGCTCCCAATCCTGCTGGAAAGGTATAACAAGTGGGGTTCCGCAGGGCTCTGTTTTGGGACCGGCTCTAATCAATATCTTCATCAATGATTTAGACGTAGGCATAGAAAGCACGCTTATTAAGTTTGCAGACAATACCAAACTGGGAGGGATTGCAACTGCTTTGGAGGACAGGGTCAAAATTCAAAATGATCTAGACAAATTGGAGAAATGGTCTGAGGTAAAGCGGATGAAGTTCAATAAAGACAAATGCAAATGGGAAGAGACTGTCTAGGAAGGAGTATGGCAGAAAGAGATCTAGGGGTCATAGTGGAGCACAAGCTAAATATGAGTCAACAGTGTGATACGGTTGCAAAAAAAGCAAACGTGATTCTGGGCTGCATTAACAGGTGTGTTGTAAACAAGACACAAGAAGTCATTCTTCCACTCTACTCTGCGCTGGTTAGGCCTCAACTGGAGTATTGTGTCCAGTTCTGGGCACCGCATTTCAAGAAAGATGTGGAGAAATTGGAGAGGGTCCAGAAAAGAGCAACAAGAATGATTAAAGGTCTTGAGAACATGACCTATGAAGGAAGGCTGAAAGAACTGGGTTTATTTAGTTTGGAAAAGAGAAGAATGAGAGGGGACATGATAGCAGTTTTCAGGTATCTAAAAGGGTGTCATCAGGAGGAGGGAGAAAACTTGTTGACCTTAGCCTCTGATGATAGAACAAGAAGCAATGGGCTTAAAGTGCAGCAAGGGAGATTTAGGTTGGACATTAGGAAAAAGTCCCTAACTGTCAGCGTAGTTAAACACTGGAATAAATTGCCCAGGAGATATTTAAGAGTAGGTTAGATAAATGTCTATCAGGGATGGTCTAGACAGTTTTTGGTCCTGCCATGAGGGCAGGGGACTGGACTCGATGACCTCTTGAGGTCCCTTCCAGTCCTAGAGTCTATGAATCTATGAATCTATGGAGGGCCACGGAGAGAGCAGATCTCTCTCATCCTGGAAAAAAAAGTTATCCTCATGATTTCGAACCTCCAAGCCTGTCAGTTTGATATTTCCTGTCAGTTCTTCTTTCGTCCAAATGAGCTCTCCCATCCTCAGCAGCCACAGGACGTCTGCAGCTGAAGTCATTGGAACCTTGTGGCTGGTGAAAATCAGGCAATTCATTTAACTCTCTATATGTGGATTTAGTGTGAAACATTGGCTGTTTTGGGAGTTTTGTTATTGATAACAGTGGGACCAAGATTTTACTCTCAGTGTTTAACACTCAACTCCTGGTTATGAAAACCGTGGCTTTAGGTTCAGCAACAGAGAGCCCTGAAAGAGTCTGAGAAAAAACCACAGTTTATGTGGTGTTCTGAGACTAGTTCTGAAAAATGGGGATTCCAGAACACATTCTTCTTTTGAATCTTCTGGTAACATCGATACCCACTGCACAGGCTGTAGCTGCACTTCCCAACATGGCAGTGAAGTTAGTGAATTGGAAAACTTCAGTGAACCAACAGAAAACCACACCACCCGAAAAAAGGAAGCCACTATGATAGATAGAAGGACACAGAAAGAGACAAGGAAATGATTTTCAAAACAAATATTTATCTAAACTACTCTCAATACATTTGTAGCTCGAATTTTAGCAGGTAAATCCCTTCATGTTTCTAACAATGCTAAAGAGTTCAAGTCACTGTGCTGGTGAATTCCTGCCCAGAGGGATTTTGGATGGAACCCTTGAATGCTTCCTGAGACCTCAGCACTAACTTTAATGCAGAAACAGGCAACTTACCAAAATTTCTCTCAGGAGAGAGTGGAATTGTCCTTATGACGACAGGAAGGCAAAGCCCTGAGAATCAGCGTATGAATCTCACGTCTGACACTCGGCGTGCTGAACAACGACCTTTATGATTCCCCTGAACAATCCCTGCAGACTCTCAGGTTATAGAGGGCTCCCAGACAATTCCCTTGGCTCCATCAGCAGTGGGAAGAGCAGAAAATAGACTCTGAAGAACTTCAGTTGGAGAGAGTCCCCTGGGAGTGAAGAATTGAATCTCAGGGGTTCAGATTGTCAGGGAAAATTGAGCTTTGCAGACTGTCCAGCCTAGCAATTGACAATGGCTTTTTTTTTTTTTTTCTGTGTGTAATGTACTGCCATCTGCACTATATGTGGCAATGCTGCCACAAGATACTGGACCAAAGCTCATTTTCTATTGATCGTAGTAGCGTACCACTGCATACCACACATGAAATTAATGCCCATTCTCTGAGCATCCAAAAAGTCTCTGCCACCCTGGGAAGGCCAAATGACAGGATCATGAATTCATGCAAGCCAAAGGACATGGAAAGGCTTCCTTCTCACAGGATTCTAACATTAACAGTATTCATCAAATCTCTAAATTGGAGAAGCATCAAATGTCAATACTGTGGTGATCTTTCAGAAATCGATGCAGAAATGGGTTCTGATATCCTGGATCAGAATTAACACAATGGAACTTCTCCACTCACTATGTGATTCCTTCACCTATCCCAGGCCAAAATGACCTGGAGTTCATCTCACATGGAATCTCTCATTTTACAAGTGAACAGCTGTGGAGATCTCCTGAAATGTTGCCACAGGGCCATTTCAGTGTGGTGGTTTTTTATGTGAATGTGTCATGCTGGGGTCATAACATGGTGGTAAAGAAATCAAACAACTGCTATATCTGGATCTTTTCTTTGAGCTACAGCTCCTCTCCCATACAAGCACCACAGGAACAAATTTGGGCTCTGGAAGGTATGTGTTTTTTTACCCCCGAGCTGAAAACTGGGAGCCATGGAAACTGCTGCACTCTTCTAACTACACATCTGGGCTATTCCTTTTTTACCCTGCTTTTCTGGTGATTCAGCCTCTCCAGGCCTTGTGATCACCCAACACAATAGCAGATGGCGCCACAAACTCCAATTGAGCTACGTAAGGTCTTACCTAAGCCACCCAAGTACAAACAGCAGAGTCCAGCCAATTTCCCAGCTCCTCTTGAACTACGCATGGTTCTGTACAATGTAAGATGATTAGTGGAGGTTGCCCTTCCCTCGTTGTGGGAAGGATATGGAACAAGCCTGTGCTAACCAAGCGGAGATTTTCTCCAGACACTTCATTCAAGGGGACACTGGTTTAGAAAAAGGGGGAAAAAAACAAGTTTAACTACAGAAAGACAGAGTTTAAGTGATTATAAGTGAAAGTAAACAGATTAAAGCAGATTACCTGACAAATAATTAAAAATCCAATATTAAGCCTAAAATACTAGCTAGGTTGGATATGGATTAGCAACTTTTCACCCTGGCTGGTGATCCAAGCAGTCCACCAGTTTCCATGAACAGACAAGAAATCCTTCTGGAGTGGGACCAGCAGTTCCTCCAGTTTAGTCTTTGTTCCTCAGTTATTTCCAGTTCTTTTTTGTGGGAGGTGAGGCCACTAAATGACGTCACACACTACCACATATAGTTTTAATCGATGATGGAATCCTCTGTTCCAAAACTAGTTCCCAGTTGAGTTCATGGAAAAAATACTGGTACCTAAAATAGAATTCAGTATCATGTGGTCTGGTCACATGCTCACGCAAGCGCTGCTGAGTCATAGGAACCAGTATCCTTTGGCTGTATGAAGCTTTCTCACCAGATTGGGGATAAGCTTCTCCTAAGGCTTATTATTTCCCTAATGGCCCATTTCTCTGGACAGGGCCTTCACCAGCTTTCCAGATTGAAAGCATTTTGCCTAGTGTGCATCACCCAGGTGTAACTACATTTGAAATACAGATACATAGTCAATATTCATAGCATCACATACAAAAATGATACACGCACACAAATAGAATAAATAATTTCAGCACATCATAATTTTTTCATTGACACGTGTGCGACGGTGGGGTTCTGATGGGGCCCAACTGACGTGCCAATTCAGGACCAATTTGCTCAAACAGGGCAGTCACAGCCCAAAGCTGGGGCTTTTCCACCTCTAAGGCAAACCAAACCAGCTAGACAAAAATGACTTCGGTTTCACCCCACTGGCTAACCACAAGTCACACAAGCAATTTTCTTAGACACTCCAATCTCCCAGTATCACCACCAGTCCCACTCGTCCTGGGGTTGAATGGTTATGAAAACCAACACCCCAGAAAAAGGTTCTCTTGATCCCAAAGGACCAAGCCCCAAACCCAGGTCAATATCCACATCAGATCTTACCCAGAAATCAAGCTGTTGCCAATCCTTTAGAATCTAAAATCTAAAGATTTATTCATAAAAGGAAAAAGATAGAGATGAGAGCTAGAATTAGTTAAATGGAATCAATTACATACAGTGATGGCAAAGTTCTTAGTTCAGGCTTGTAGCAGAGATGGAGTAAACTGCAGGTTCAAATCAAGTCTCTGGAGTACATCCCCCGCTGGGATGGGTCATTCAGTACTTTGTGCAGAGCTTCACTTTGTAGCAAAGTCTCTCCAGAGGTGAGAAACAGGATTGAACACAAGATGGAGATGAGGCATCAGCCTTATATAGGCTTTTCCAGGTCTAAGAACCTCTTTGTTTTTACTGTGGAAAATTACAACAAAATGGAGTCTGGAATCATATGGGCAAGTCCCTGCATACTTTACTGAATTACAAGGCGTATCTGCCTCCTCTCAATGGGTCAATTGTGTAGTTGATGGTCCTAAATGGGCCATCAAGCAGGCTAAGCAGAGCTAACACCAACTTGTCTGGGGTGTTACCCAGAACTACAGCACCAATTTGAAATACAGACATTATACAGCCAATACTTATAACTTCAACTACAAAATGATACAGACATACAGACAGCATAATCATAACCAGCAACCCATTACCTGGTCTTAGACACCTTATATGACTCCCTTTACATAAGATTTGGTGCCACTACAGGACCTTGGCTGCAAACCATTCTCTATATGGTCCCAGTTTATATCAATAAAGTCACAACATGACAAGACATATCATGTGCAAAATACATCACAGATGTCAAATTTATATCATAATCACACAAGCATGGAGAATGTGGGGCACAATGTCACAACGAGGTTGTGAGGAGGACCCCTCCTAGCAGTAAAGCACATTAGAACACGCAATCCCAACTATACATACAGAATGATGGAATCTAAATTAGCTGTTACCACTCAAGAATGAGATTTTGGAATCATCATAGACAGTTCTCTGAAAACATCTGCTAAGTGTGCCACTGTATAAATCCCAAACTATGGATACTGTGTGCAGTTCTAGTCTCAAAAAAGTTATATTAGAAATGGAACAGTTACAGAGAATGGTTGATGGTGTCTAATTTGGATATTAATTCAAGTTCAGTAGTTTCTCACTGGAGTCTGTTTGTGAAGCTTTTCTGTTTCAAAATTGCCACCTTTGAGTTGGTTACTGAGTGACCAGAGAGGTTGAAATGTTCAGGAATCATAACATTCAAAAACCAGTAGGAGATCTAGATACCATCAGTTTAGGTTTGAATAGAGACTGGGAATATCTGAGCCATCACACACATTAAATCTATTTCCCCATGTTATGTATCCTCACACATTCTTGTCAAACTGTCTGTATTGAGTTACTTGATTATCACTAGAAAAGTTTTTTCTCTTAAATAATTAGCCTCTTAGAGTTGGTAGGGCAATTCCCACCTTTTCACGTACATAGATATGTATACATCTCCTTACTATATGTTCCATTCTATGCATCCAATGAAGTGGGCTGTAGCCCACAAAAATATATGCTCAAATAAATTTGTTAGTCTCTAAGGTGCCACAAGGACTCCTGTTTTTTATTGATATCTCCCTTTTTCTCATAGGCTAAAAGCTGGTTCCATACCAATCTGTGGAAAGCCCTGTGATCGTTGTCTGCTTTCTGAGGAAACTGCTGATGTTGTCCAGCCTGTGAGCCTTTGGGTATGGAGTATTCCTTTACTTGGGTTGGCGGGCTACTCTTTTGATGGCTGGCAACACAACTGTGATTTTGTTCCTTGCTCCTGGTGATGGCCGCTACCCTTTTTCCTTTGGTATTAACAGAGAAGGCTCCTCTTTGTAGTTCATACACCTCCCAGAATTAGTGTCCATTTCCTGAAGAGAAAGGACCAAGAGGACCGAGAGATCCCACAGCAAACTGAAGGGCAGGATTTTACCCCTGGACTACTGAGTTCTTAAACTCATCAATCGCCAATTTGGTCCCTCCTGACAGTAAATAAAGGATTTTTTTTCCTTCTCAAGTAATGCTCTGGGTGCACCTCTACCCGTTGCTGTTCAGAATAAAAGCGACCTATCAGGCTGCTATGTGGGAAGAAAAATTGATAAACTCCTTCACACATAAGTAGGGGGGTCAAGACACTGGATGCTTGCAGCTCGACTGGGAGGCTAAGATAATCTTCAGGATTTTTACACTACTGGATGAGAGCTTCAATGTTTCCCACTACCAGATCCGGTATGGCTGAGACCCGGGCCATCCAGTCCAGCACAGTCTCACAAGTCAAGAGGCCCATGCATTTACTTAGGTATTGTACTTTCTTGGAGGAGAACACTTTGCTCTTATGTCTTGTTTCTCCACCCCTGGTCACCACTGTAGAGATAACCGGAGCCAGAGGGGCTGGCTCCTCTGCACGGTAGGGAATTGATGTTGCAGTTTCCCTTTCCTTTTACTGATGATAGGGCACTAATGACATGGTGTGTAAGCCTGTTTTCACCAAGTCCTGGAGGAGTCAAAAATCATCAGCTAAGGATTGTGATGGGGTATTACTGCTCTTTCATCTGTAGAGAAGGAAGATATGTTGGTTCTCGCTGTTGCCTTTTCTTCAAATCTGCTGTCCTGTTCCTCTATAATCTCCGAGGTTCCAGCATTCTGGATGCTGTAGCAAAGGAAGAATGACTCAGGGGCTCATGGGTGTGGGGAAGTCCAAGAAGTGTGGGGGCAATATGCCGTCCAGAGATCCCAGTAGGGATTCTAGGGCAGTGGGATGCTCATGGCCGCCCTACCATCTTGATGGAGAAGTCAGGTGAGGGTATACCTGAGGAGGTCCTTGGCAATGGGCATTGTAGAGAGCATGGGAAGAGTGGTGGGAGACGACATCCTCTGGCTCATTGTCTGATTCGCTACTAGAAAGTGGAGGTGCACAACAGAGTATTGGAAAAGACTCCTACAGTTCTGGTGCTGAGAGGAAGAGACTCTGGTATATCACATACCCCTAGTTCTCTTGACCAGGTGCCACTGGCAGTACAGAGTGAGTCAGGAATCTTGCCCACACTAAATGTTCCAGTGCTGGATGGCTGGATGGCGGGTTTCTTCCAGCTTAAAGCAGAGTCCTAACAGGAAGGTGCTAGAGAGCCTAGATCTCGGAAATGATGCACGCTGATCTTTTCCCATCTTTGTCAAATAGCCTCTGATAAAATTTATGTCTGCCTTGTTTATGGCATAACTTCTGACTGACACAGATAAGTCTATCCTCTTTTGATTCCCTATAGTTCATGCCCTGTTCTCATTACCTTTCTGCTAGGAGGCCGGATAAAAAACCAGTGGGGACACTAGACAATAGAGGTGCTAAAGGAGCACTCATGGATGATAAGGCCGTTGTGGAATAACTAAATGAATTTTTTGCATTGGTCTTCATGTCTGAGGATATGAGGGAGATTCCCAAACCTGAGCCATTCTTTTTAGGTGACAGATCTGATGAACTGTCCCAGATTGAGGTATTGAGTAATGGTCTCAAGTTGCAGTGGGGGAGGTTTAGGTTGGATATTAGGAAAAACTTTTTCACTAGGAGGGTGGTGAAGCACTGGAATCTCCTTCCTTAGAGGTTTTTAAGGTCAGGCTTGACAAAGCCCTGGCTGGGATGATTTAGTTGGGAATTGGTCCTGCTTTCGGCAGGGTATTGGATTACATGACCTCCTGAGGTCCTTTCCAATCTTGATATTCTATGATTCTATGATCACTAGAGTTTTTGGAACAAACTGATAAATTAAACAGTAATAAGTCACTGGAACCAGATAGTATTCACCCAAGAGTTCTGAAAGAACTCAATTGTGACATTTCAGAACTACTAATTCTTCTCTATAACCTGTCATTTAAATCAGCTTCTGTACCAGATGATGGGAGGATAGCTAATATGACATCAATTCTTAAAAAGGGATCCAAAGCTGATGCCGACGATTACAGGCCGGTAAGCCTGACTTCAGTGCCAGGCATACTGGTTGAAACTATGATAAAGAACAATACCATCAGACATATAGATGAACATAATTTGTTGGGGAAGAGTCAAAATGGTTTTAGTAAAGGGAAATCACACCTCAACAACCTACATGAATTCATTGAGGGGGATCAACAAGCATGTGGACAAAGAGGATCCAATGGATATAGTATACTTAGATTTTCAGAAAGCCTTTGACAAGGTCCTTCACCAAAGGCTCTGGGATAAGAGGAAAGGTGCTCTCAAGGATTGGTAACTGGTTAAAAGATAAGAAACAAAGAGTAGGTATAAATAATCAGTTTTCAGAATGGAGAGAGGTAAATAGTGGTGTCCCCCACAGGTCTGTACTGGGACCAGTCCTATTCAATATATTCATAAATGCTCTGTAAAAAGGGGTGGACAATGAGATGGAAAAATTTGCAATGATACAAAATTAATAAAGATAGTTAAGACCCAGGCAGACTGTGAAGAGATGTAAAACAATGTCTCAAAACTGGGTGATTGGGCAACAAAATGAAAGATAAAAATTAATGTTGATAAATGCAAAGTAATATGCATTGGAAAGCATAATCCCAACTATACCTAAAAAATGATGGGGTCTAAATTAGCTGTTACCACTCAAGAAAGAGATCTTGGAGTCATTGTGCATAGTTCTCTGAAAACATCCACTCAAAGTCCAGGCGCAGACAAAGAAAAGCAAATAGAATGTTGGGAATAATTAAGAAAGGGATAGATAATAGGACAGAAAATATCATATTGCCTCTACATAAATCTGTGGTACATCCACATCTTGAATACTGTGTGCAGGTGTGGTCGCCCCATCTGAAAATATATATATTGGAACTAAAAAAGATTCAGTAAAAGGGCAACAAAATTATTAGGGGTACAGAACGGCTTCTGTATGAGGAGAGATTAATTAGACTGGGACTTTTCAGTTTGGAAAAGAGATGGCTAAGCGGAGATATGATTGAGGTCTATAAAATCATGACTTATGTAGAGAAAGTAGATAAGGAAGTATTGTTTACTACTCATAACACAAGAAGTAGGGGTCACCAAATGAAATTAATAGGCAGAAAGTTTAAAAGAAATAAAAGGAAGTGTTAGGATATAGATATTCAGGCCTGTCTGCAAAGGCCTATACATTAAGATGTAGGTGTATTCTTATCACTTAGCTAGTTATAGAGGTATAAAAGAAAGAATCAAAGATCAATGTCTGTGGAATGGCCTTCTCTTACTGTGACAGGCTAAGGCCTTCAGCTAAGATGTAGTTAGGCAGCCATAAGCTGGGAAGTGTAGGGTCACATCCTCACATTCCAAACTAGTCACATTGAAATAAGGTGCTATTGGGCTATTAGGAATACAATCCTGTCCTGATATTCCTATCACCTCCAGAGAAAGGGAAGAGCCTAGAAGATGTAAAAGGAAACTTAGTTTGATCGCATCCTGTCTGACAAGAACTCACTTATCAATAGACACAACTGGAGAACCCTTATATCTGTATAGATGTTATTGTGAAATCTTCACTTCTGTATTGTTTTATATATTTATTTGTATGGTCTCTGTCTGGTTCTGTGATTGTTCCTGTCTGCTGTATAATTAATTTTGTTGCGTGTAAACCAGTGAAGGTGGTGGGGTATAATTGGTTAAATAACCATATTACAACATGTTAGGATTGGTTAGTTAAATTTCAGGAAAATGATTGGTTAAGGAATAGCGAAGCAAAACTCAGCTTTTACTATATAACCTGCAGTCAATCAGGAAGTAAGGGAGGGGAATGGGAACAGGGACTGGGGATGGGGGAATTGGGATCACGTTTTACTAAAGGGGGAAATGGGGACAGGAGATGGGACCAGAAACAGGGATATAGACAAGGCTCTCTGGTGTCAGATCTGGGAAGGGGGGACACTGAGGAAGGAAACTGGAATCATATTTTCTGGAAGTTCACCCCAATAAACATTGAATTGTTTGTGTCTTTGGATTTCAGGTATTGTTGCTCTCTGTTCATGTGAGAAGGACCAGAGAAGTGGGAGGGTGAAGGAATAAGCCCCCTAACACTTCACACAATGCACAGTCAACCTGTGGAACTCCTTGGCCGAGGATGTTGTGAAGGCCAAGATCATAACAGAGTTGAAAAAACTAGATAAATTCATGGGGGATAGGTCCATCAATGGCTATTCACCAGAATGGAGAGGAATGGTGTCCCTAGCCTCTGTTTGCCAGAGCAAGAGTTAGTCCAAATTAGCATAAAAGCTGTGGGATGAAAATAAAACCCCCAGTATTGATACTTGTATCCTGACTGAGGATTAGCAAAGGTTTCTAACAAAGCTCTGAAAATGTTGATGTTAAAAATAGACCTCAGAATAGCCCAAAACTTATGTAGTTCAATAACAACAACGTTACTGGGTTTATTTCTTATAGCATTCAGCAATGGCAATCAATTATTTCACCCTGGCTGCCTTTGCTAGAAGTAAAATGCTTCTGCTGCTGGTCAGCAGTTACTAGAGCAATCTTTTCTTTTGTTGGTGGAAAATGTTCACAACACATTTTGTGTTCTTGCCTGTACGCCCTAATGTTAACAATGTTTTGTAAAGTTTCTCTCACATCTTATTGCACAGTATAGTTTTTATCAAGTTTATTTGAAAAAATAATCTTTCAATTGTGGCTTTGCTAAAGTGTAGCAACAGCAATGACAAAGCAACCAAGCCAAGCTGACTAAAGTGTTTGTCCCCAGCAGCATCTGTGTGTTTGAGATCTCCAACCCAAAACTGCTCTATTTGGTTGTTCTGAGTATGAGGCCAGTGAACTACAGGCAAAACTCTCCCCTGCTGCTCCAACAGTTCAAGGTCTCCACAAAACAATCACAAAATTGACACATCAGACAATCTAGGTAATGAAGGGCTGATCACAGTAGGACTTAGCACTGCAAGTAATTCAATCACCTGGATGTTCGATGGAATCTTTCACAAACTCCAAGATGAAATCTCAATACCTACTTTTGACATCTTCGACAACAGGAACGGTTAGAGTGTATTTTGAAAGTTGCCGCTGAAACTGAAGTTATTTGGCTCAAAGTTGATGTCACAGCAGTGCATGTCACAAAAACACACAGTTTGATAACTCTCACCAACAAGCTCTAGCAGAATGTCCTCCATTTCTGCATTAACTTTCCTGTATTTGCATTTCCAACTGAAACATTTGGTTTATCGTCCAGGTTTTCTGAAGGACTGGATGCAGAAAAATCAGGCATATTTTGTTCACCAGATCACATATGATACATGTCATAAGTTCAGCATTGTTTTATTTTTCTTTGGCTATCAGAAAGTAAAGCTTCAGTTCATCAAACTGATAAAGAACCCTGTTACACAGGGTCTAATGCAAAGCCACCTTGTATCAGAAAGCTGCAGTATCCTCTGGTGGTCTGGAAGTCATGGAAAGGCCAAGTGATAGGGTCATTAGGGTAGGGGGCTGACAGGTGATGCAGAAAGAGATCAAGTGATGGTCAGAGACAGTGAACTTAGCAACAGAGAGAGCAGAGCTCGGTGATGGAGTGATAAAATGTTAGGTGTGAGGAACTTCTCAGACTGTGAACTTTCACATTTCTGAGAACAGCAAAAGTAGGAGAGAGCACTCTTGATTAACAGGGAGATCTGATTTCCCCCACTTGTCTGGCAGGCTTAAATTCAGTGGCCCGGCTGATCACCCTGCAGTTGTATTTCCCCATTTTGTCCCGAAGCTCTTTGGTTTTGACCCCAGAAACGATAGGGTTGAGCATGGGTGGGACAAGGAAGAAGAGGTCAGCCAAGATGATGTGAACATGGGGAGCGATGCCCTGACCAAACCGGTGTGTCAGAGTGGTGAAGAGGACGGACGAATAAGATGTCAGCATCACACAGATGTGGCTGTACAGGTGTTAAGGGCTTTCTGGTGAGCTTTCCTGGAGGAGATTCTGAAGATGGCCCTGATGATCAGACTGTAGGACAGGGCAATGAGCATCAGGTCTGATCCCATGACTACAAAGGCCATCATCAAGCCATATGTCCTGTTGACAGTGGTGTCAGCACATGACAGCTTCACCACAGCTATATGCTCACAGTGTGTGTGGGAAATAATACGGTTAGGACAGAATGGCTGCTGGCTCAGGAACAGGGGCAAGGGAAGAGCTAAGAGAACAGATCTTCTCAAACCCACTAGCCCTAATATAGCTATCCGTGCATTGGTGAGGATGGTGGTGTATCTCAGAGGCCTACATATGGCAACGTAGCGATCAAAGGCCATTGCCATGAGGATAGCTGAGTGCATAATGGAAACTGCATGAAGGAAGAACATCTGGGTGAGGCAGCCACCCACCGTAATAATATTCAAATTGAACCAAAATATAAACAGAGCCTTTGGCATGATGGAGGTAGTCGTGCCAATGTCTGTGAGTGCCAGCATGCACAGCAGCAGGTACATTGGCTTGTGCAGGGTCTGCTCTTTGCCTACAACAAACAGAAGTGTGAAATTTCCCAACATTCCAATAAAGTAGAAGATAGCAAAAGGGATGGAAATGCAGAGATGCTCAGCTTCCAGGCCAGGGATGCCTGTTAGAATGAATGTTGAAGGGACAGAGTTTGTGAGGTTGATTCCAGCCATGAGATGGTTGGTGCATCGACAGGGATCAGAAATACTCAAGTTGCCTGTAATGATAGGGAAACACAGTGAGGTGGGTTACATACTTTATTATAAAGTGTACAGTAAATATTTTGTAGTTATTACCAATCTAGAAATGGAGGTGAGCAGTGAGATGGAAAGATTTACTGATGGCACCAAATTATTTAGGTCAGAGTCAAGTCCAGAGATGTCCTCAGAGGGAGATCACCAAGCCAGGTGAATGGACAGCATGACGACAAATGAACTTGAATGTAGATACCTGCAGGGTGTATGCCCATTGGAGGGAAAAGCTTGAAATTCTCAAACACCTTTCAAAGTAATAAATTAACGATATGAACTCAGGAAAGGGACCTGGGTGTCATGGTACACAGCTCCGTGAAACCTTGCTCACAGTGCAAGCATGGATAGAAATTGAACAAAATATTGGGATCCAGGAGGAGTGCAATGAAGAATTATATAGAAAATACAATGCCATGTGGTCACTAAGTCAATGTTTCACCCTCCTCTAGACTCCTCTGTGTAGTACTAGGCACCCCTGTGACATGATATTGCAGAACTAGAGGGGTTCAGGCAGGGGCAATCAGAAGATTCAAAGTCCCGAGTAAACTCTCATAATAAGAGAGATTGAAAAGACTGGGATTGTTACCTTACACCTGAGATGAATTAGAGGGGATATGAGAAAAGTTTATAAAATATTTTCTGGTATAGAGTAAATCAAGAATGTGTTCTTCCTATCTGATAACACAAGATCAAGTCAACATTCAATTAAACAAAAAAGTAGCAAATTCAAAACAGACAAAAAAAAGAATTTTCTTCACTCAGTGCCTAACTAGACTGAGGAACTCATTGCCACAAGAGGTAGTTGAAGCTGTGAACTATGTAAGAATCAGGAAGTGGAGGGACATTTGTATGGATATAAAACTATCAGCTTCAATAGTTACAACTAAATAAATATTTTAGAAAGCCTATACACTCATATGTTTCAGAGTAAAAGCCAAACTCTTGCTGTTCTGCAGCACCCGGAGCTGTCACTATCAGAGAAGGACACTGGACCAGATGGACCACAGGTCAGATTCATGATGCAATTTCTATATTGTAATGGAGCCACGTTTCCCCCATAGAAACAGATATTATCATGCTGGGCTATGGAAAGGCGGAAGAGTCTTGGTATTTAGGGCTACAGGAGTGCACCTCTATTACTTTCTTTGGTGGTTTGTTTTTTTTTGGTTTTTTTTTGAGACACTTTCTTGCAGGCACCCAGCTTTGTCTGAGACAGAAGATACAGTTGTTAACTGACAAGTGTAAGCAGAAACATGTGTCAGCAACTCAATTGCTAACCCTTCCCAGTCCTGAATATCAATGAAATTTGCAGATTACACAAACATTGAGAGATCGCAAAAAATAAAGAGGACAGGTCGCTAATTCAGAGCAACATGGACTGGATGGTAAACTAGTTTGAAGCAGACAATATGTGTTCAAAGATAGCTATGTAGATATCTACATATAGGAAAAAGAAATGTAAGTGATGCTTACATGATAGGTGACACACATGGGAAGCACCATGAATCTGTAGAATATTTGGGGTATGAAGGCATAATTAGTTAAACATGAGCTCTCAGTGTGACCATGTGACCAAGGAATCCATATGATCCTTGGATGATAACCAGGGGAACCTTAAGGAGAGGTAGAGAATTTATTTTAGCTCTATATTTGGCACTGGTGCGACTGCTGCTTGAATCCTCTGTCCAGTTTTGGTGTCCAGGATTGAAGATGGATATTGATGCTCTGAAGAGAGTTCAGAGAAGAGTCAGAACAATTAATTATTAAATAATTAGAAAACCTCCCTTATACTGCCTTATAGTGACATCCTCAAGCTGATTATGCCACCCCTCTATCCGCCCACTTCTTGGTTCCTTATATCTTGATACACTAGCACGTGTAGCTATCTCTGTCACAGAGAGGACACCAAACTAGATGGACCATAGGTCTGATCCACAAGTCAATTCCTAGGTTGGAAAGGAGCCAAGATTCCCTTATGGAAACAGACACAAGGGTCTTGGTATTTAGGGCTACAGGCCTGCAACTCTGTTTCTTCCCTTGTGTCTTTTGGTGAGACACTTTCTTGCAGGCACCCAGCTAGGTCTGGGGCTATGTTCAGAAAGATATCACAAGAATTAGTAAAAGATTATAATACCTGATTATAGTGATAGACTGAAAGATTTTAATCTAATTTATTTAATAAAGATGGTCAAGGGGTGACTTGCTAACAGTCTATAAGTACCTACACAGGGAACCAATATAAAATAATATGCTTTTCAGCCTAACATACGGAGGTGTAAGAGAATACAATGGCTGGATGTTGCAGTTAAAGAAATTCTGACTGGAAATAAGGTGCACATTTTTCAAGGGTGAGAGAAATTAACCACTGGAACAATTTACCAACGGTCTTGGTGGATTCTTCATCACTGAGAATTTTTAACTCAAGATTGGATGTTTCTCTAAAAGATCTGCTCTAGGAATAGTTTTGGGTTTATCTTATACAGGCCTCTGTTATACAGGCTAGATGATCACAATGGTCCCTTCTGGCCTCAGAATCTCCAAACTTGTCTCCAGGAGTCAGCTGGAGGCATTACCCCTGTAAGCTTATGCCTGAGCTTACTGAAGGCATTTTTTCTGTTTGTGACCATGTTGCCTTTAACTCTCTGGGGAGAAAATCTCATGCTACTGCGCTGCCTTGGAAATGTATATTTTGCAGGGCTGAGGGATCCCATGAAGTACTGCATGGATGAACACTATAGCTGAGAAAAATAATGACTTGACCCCATAAAATCTCGACTTTGAGGAATAAATTGACAGCCCTCACCATGAAGGACTAACAGAGCTGACTAGTAAATGGCCCCAGAGCCAGGGCTGGCTCTAGGCACCGGCCTAGCAAGCAGGAATCTGGGACGGCAAACGGGAAAGAACAGCTTCCTGGGCAGTCTTAGGGCAGCACTGCGACGGCTTTCGGCGGCACTGCAGTGGTAGCTCCTCCGGTTCCCTCTTCGGTGGCAATTCAGTGGCGGGTCCCTCAGTCACTCTCTTCCTCTTTGAGCTACTGCTGAAGTGACGCTGAAGAGGAAGAGAAGGATTGAAAGACTCGCCGCCGAATTGCTGCCGAAGTATGAAGCAGCGTGATTGAGCTGCCATCGCCCAAGTGTCTCCAAGCAGCTTTTTTTTTTCCCCACTTGGGGCAGCAAAAAATCTGGATCCGCCCTTCCCAGAGCATCCTGAATTAACTATCATTCTCCCAGTGGCACATTGGTTCAGTCAGCTACCAGTGGTTCCTGCCCTCACATGTCCCAGAGTTGCCTGCTCTCACTATATAATGTGCAAACTTCTCAGCTTGTGAGTTGTTCCTGTGTAGCAGTCCTTGAAGCACCATGCGCTGTGTACTGGTGTAACAAGAGAAGCCACGCAGATGCCTGCCTTTGCATTTGCCAGTAGTGTCTGATATATCTGACTGACTGATACAGTCACTGGTTGCCCCAAAGGAACAGACGTGATGGGAGGCATCTCACCCCTTGCAGAAGAAGAGTTGTGGGGAATACAGGGCAGCCTGGAGGTTGTAGGAGGCAGGGATGAGTGGGGAGTATGGAGGAGACACTGCAAGCTGTGTGCAGTTGGAATTGTGGCAGCTTGGGATGGGGGAGGAGAGTACGGAGAGCGGGTCAGAGTATGGTCAACGCCTCAGTGTCTAGTGGGAAGCAGGGATCAAGCGGAGTGCCTCAGGTTCTGGTCCTGGGGCTGGTTTTTTCAACATCTTTATTAATGATCAAGATGACGGGATGGATTGCACCCTCAGCAAGTTCACAGATGACACTAACCTGGGGGGAGAGGTCGATATGCTGGAGGGTAGGCAGCTGGGGACCAACTGGCTAAACAGCAGTTCTGCAGAAAAGGACCTAGGGGTTACAGTGGACGAGAAGATGGATATGAGTTGGCAGTGTGCCCTTGTTGCCGAGAAGGCCAATTGCATATTGGGCTGTATTAGTAGGATCATTGCCAGTAGATCAAGGGAAGTGATTATTCCCTTCTATTTGGCACAGGTGAGGCCACATCTGGAGTATTGTGTTCAGTTTGCGCCAACCACTACAGAAAGGATAATGACAACTTGGAGAGAGTCCGGCAAAGAACTATGAAAATGATTAGCAGGCTGAGGCACATGGCTTACAAGGAGAGACTGAGGGAACTGGGCTTATTTATTCTGCAGAAGACAATAGTGAGGGGGGATTTGATAGCAGCCTTCAACTAACTGAATGGGGGGTCGAAAGAGGATAGAGCTCAGCTATTCTCAGTGGTGGCAGATGACAGAACAAAGAGCAATGGTCTCAAGTTGCAGTGGGGCGGGGTGTAGGTTGGATATTAGGAAACACTATTTTGCTAGGAGGATGGTGAAGGACTGGAATGGGTTACCTAGGGACGTGGTGGAATCTCCATTATTAGAATTTTTTAAATCCTGGCTTGACAAACCCCTGGCTGGGATAATTTAGTTGGTGTTGGTTCAGATTTGAGCAGGGGGTTGGACTAGATAACCTCGTGAGGTCACTTCCAACTCTGATATTCTATGATTCGTGTAAGATGGGAGATTTAAGCAGCTGAGAAGGAAAGTGTGACAGGTTGCTCCCAAGATGCCACCTTGAACTGGGGTACCACTGAGCCCTCTGACTCACCAGCCTGGGCTCTCTCTGTCAATGTGCTTCTGGGACAAGATTCAGACCAGCTCCCGGTACTTCACCTTCACCAGCATTCACACAGGCAGGGACACAGCCAGCTGCAGATACTCACAGGCTCTCTGACCAGCCACTGCCTAAAGCAACAATAGTGAGATTATAACCAAAATAACCATTAGCTCCCTAGCCTAGGACCCCAGAGCTGTACATCCTGCCCTGGGCCAGGAAGGCTCACCAGATGGGAGATACTTTTCTCCAAAGGTCCACCATTTCCCCTATCGGCTTAATACCTGAATAGACCCTTCCCATTCAGCTATCTATACTGAAAGCATCTTGCCTATTGGGCATTACCAGATGGAACTACATTTGAAATATTGATATGAAGACAACTTTCATAATTTCAGATTTAAAAAATGGTTCATGCCTACAAATAGGATCATACTCAGAAAATCATAACTTTTCCGATTACATCTTACATGAGCCATCTTACATAAAATATATCATATTTATTCTATAGCCATATCAAAATAATATCACTATGAAGAATATGGGGTTCAGTGTCACATAAAAATCAATGCTTCTTTCCACCGGGAAAATGCCTGAAGTTACATAACAACAACAATAGTTGGAAACAAAACTTAATAAAGGTTGTGACATCCAGGCTAAAGTTCTGTGCCTTACCTGGACAAACAGACCCCGAGACACTCCTCCACCCCTGCTGTGCACCTAGAGCCAAGAAAGGTCCCAGCACTGTCCTTGGATTAACAATCACAAAGAAAAAAATATTTCAGCAACACTGCCTGCCTGTCCATGTACATTCCGCTGCCAAGGCCCAGCACCCCACAGCTGCCTACTTCTCTGTGTACACCTATCCCTCTGCCCCCAAAACCCACTTGTCTCAGTACACCCCACTTCCATAATCCCCATCAGTGCCTGCCTGCCCATGTAGTTCCACCACCCCCACAATTTCCACCCTGCCACATGATGATGCCCCTCACCTAGGATCAAAACCAGATGCAAGATCTCATGGCGATAGCTCACAGAACTACCTCCACAGACTCAGTGTCTGACTGCACCAGGGAAAAGTGGGAGATCAGCCTGAACTGCCTTTGTGGGAGTGAAGGGAACCCCAGCAGCTGCTCTGCCTGTGCAGGGAAGGAGAAAGGGACAGACCCGGCGGGAGGGAGAGAGGCCATGGAGACTAAATGGAGCCAGCATGAGAAGCTCTTCCCCAAAATGACACAAAGCTTTAATGTACTGCAGCCCACCACTTGTTCTGTCATCTGCTAACTCTGAGAACAGCCAAGCTCCATCCTCTTTGCAATCCCCATTCAGAGAGTTGAAGGCTGCTATCAAATCCCCCTCACCCTTCTCTTCTGCAGACTAAATAACTCCAGTTCCCTCAGCCTCTCCTTGTAAGTCATGTGCCTCAGTCCCCTAATCATAGTTGTTGCCTTCCAGTTTGTCCACATCCTTTCTGTAGTTGGGGACCAAAACTGGACGCAACACTCCTCACCAACAGTGAATAGAGGGGAATAATCACTGCCCTCGATCTGCTGGCAATGCTCCTACTTATACAGCTTAATATGCTGTGAGCCTTTTTGGCAACAAGGGCACAGTGCTGACTCATGCTCAGCTTCTCCTCCACTGTGATCCCCTGGTCATTTTCTGCAGAACTGCTGCTTAGCCAGTTGGTCCCCAGAGTGTAGCGGTATATGGGATTCTTCTGTCCCAAGTGCAGGACTCTGCACTTCCCTTGTTGAACCTCATCAGATTTATTTTGGCCCAATCCTCAAATTTCTCTAGGTCACTGTAATATTTGCCTAAAATTTGCAATTTTGTAAATCCAAATGTACCAGGTAAATTCTTAGTTTTTTCCCACAATACTATACAGTTCAAGTCACTGTATTGCTGAATTCCTGCCTAGATGGTTCTTGACTTTAACCCTGAGACCCTTCCTGAGCCCCTTAGCACTAACTTTAATCAGAAACAGATGACTCACCATAATCCTTTTCAGCAGAGAGAGGAAATCTGCTTACAGGGACAAGAAGGCAGAGCCCTGAGAATCGGTTTATGAATCTGACCCTCAGGATGCTGGGCAGCAACTTTTATGATTCCCCTGTACAGTCCCTGCAGACTCTCAGATTGGCCTGGGCTCCTGGACAATTACCTCAGCTCCTTGAGCAGTGGGAAAAGCAGATAATAGACCCTGGAGAACTTCAGCCTGAGAGACTCCCCTGGGAGTGAAGCAATTATTCTCTAATACCTGGTTTCAGAGTAGCAGCCATGTTAGTCTGTATCCTCAGAAAGAACAGGAGTACTTGTGGCACCTTAGAGACTAACACATTTATTTCAGCATGAGCTTTCATGAGCTACAGCTCACTTATTCGGATGCATAGAACGGAACACACAAGCAGGAGATGTTTATACATACAGAGAACATACCAGCACTCCCAGCTATCTTCGAGACACCACTGACTTCCTGAGGAAACTACAATCCATCAGTGATCTTCCAGAAAACACTATCCTGGCCACTATGGATGTGGAAGCCTTCTACACCAACATGCCACACAAAGATGGACTACAAGCCATCAGGAATAGTATCCCCGATAATATCACGGCTAACCTGGTGGCTGAACTTTGTGACTTTGTCCTCACCCACAACTATTTCACATTTGGGGACAATATATACCTTCAAGTCAGTAGCACTGCTATGGGTTCCCGCATGGCCCCACAGTATGCCAACATCTTTATGGCTGACTTAGAACAATGCTTCCTTAGCTCTCGTTCCCTAATGCCCCTACTCTACTTGCACTACATTGATAACATTTTCATCATCTGGACTCATGGAAAAGAAGCCCTCAAGGAATTCCACTGTGATTTTAATAATTTCCACACCATCATCAATCTTAGCCTAGACCAATCCACACAAGCAGTCCATTTCCTAGACACTACTGTGCTAATAAGCTATGGTCTCATAAACACCACCCTATACCGGAAACCCACTGACCGCTATGCTTACCTACATACCTCCAGCTTCCATCCAGGACACACCACATGATCCATTGTCTACAGTCAAGCTCTAAGATACAACCATATTTTCTCTATCCCTCAGACAGAGATAAACACCTACAAGATCTCTATCAAGCATTCTTAAAACTACAGTACTCGCCTGCTGAAGTGAAAAAACAGATTGACAGAGCCAGAAGAGTACCCAGAAGCCACCTACTGCAGGACAGGCCCAACAAAGAAAATAACAGAACGCCACTAGCCATCACCTACATCCCCCACCTAAAACTTCTCCAGTGCATCATCAAAGATCTACAACCTATCCTTAAAGATGATCCCTCACTCTCACAGATCTTGGGAGACAGGCCAATCCTCACTTACAGACAGCCTCCCAATCTGAAACAAATACTCACCAGCAAACGCACACCATCCAACATAAACACTAATTCAGGAACCCATCCTTGCAACAAAGCCCGATGCCAGCTCTGTCCACATATCTATTCAAGTGACACCATCATAGGACCTAATCACATCAGCCACGCAATCAGGGGCTCGTTCACCTGCACATCTACCAACGTGATATACGCCATCATGTGCCAGCAATGCCCCTCTGCCATGTACATTGGTGAAACCGGACTGTCTCTACGCAAAAGAATAAATGGACACAAATCTGACATCAGGAATCTAACATTCAAAAACCAGTGGAAGAACACTTCAACCTCTCTAAACATTCAGTGATAGACTTGAAGGTGGCAACTTTGCAACAAAAAACTTCAAAAACAGACTCCAAAGAGAGACTACTGAACTTGAATTAATATGCAAATTAGATACAATTAATTCAGGCCTAAACAGAGACTGGGAATGGTTGCTCATTACACTAATTGAATCTATTTCCCTATGTTAAGCTCTCCTCACACCTTCTATGGGTCATCTTAATTATCACTTCAAAAGTTTTTTTTCTCCTGCTGAGGATAGCTCATCTCAATTGATTAGACTCTTCCTGTTGGTATGGGTACTTCCATCTTTTCATCTTCTCTAATACCTCAGGCTCAGGTCATTGGGGAAAACTGATACTTGCAGTCCCAATAGAGTGGTCAGTCACTACCAAAAACCCGGAGAGAAAAGGAAGAGCAAAGGGTTAGATGTACTCATTTATCTATCAGCATTTCTCTGTTGCTGCCCATTGTCATAGAATCTGAGCATCTCCTCCCCTCCCGGCTGACGAGCCCTGCCCTGAATCCCAAACATGCAATGGAAAGGCTCTCACACATCAGTATTTCAAACAGAGAGGGGATTTGTTTGTTTGTTTGTTTAACAGAGAGTAATAGGAACTGTGATCTGATAGCTTCTCTCTGACAAAGGGCAGCACAGATTGCCCCTGCTTAGTCAGAAGCCCCCATAGCACAGTATTGTGCCATGGGCAGGAGCAGCTTCCTGAGCCCTGAAGCTGGGAATGGGTGATAGGGGATGGATCACTTGATGATTCCTTCTTCAGTTCATTCCCTCTGGGGCACCTGGCATTACTCACTGTAAGAAAACAGGGTACTGGGCTAGATGGACATTTGAACTGACCCAGTATAGCCATTCTTACGACTAAGGGGGGATATGATATAGATCTATGATTCTGTGACTGGTGTGGAGAAAGTGAATATAGACATGTGTTTGGGTTTTTTTAATTATTTTATTTTCTTCCTTCACATCACAAAAGAACTAGGGGTTACCCAGCAAAGTTAATAGACAGCAGATTGAAAACATACAAAAGGAAATATACCACACACAGCACAATCAAGCTGTGGAACTCTTTGCCAGGGGCTGCTGTGAAGACCAAGATGGCAACAGGGTTCAAAAAAGAACTAGATGAGTTTATGGAGGATATTAGTCAAGAGGTTCAGGGACATAACCTCACGCGCTGAGTGTCTTAGCCTCTGACTTCCAAATGCTGGGATCCCTTGATAATTTCCCTGTTCTGCTCTTTCTGTCTGAAGCATATGACACTTACCACTGTAAGAAGACAGAGTACTGGACTAGATGGACCATTGGTATGATCCAATGTATCCAGTTTTATGTTATTTTCTGAGTCTCTTTTTTGTTCTCTGGGTGCTGGACCTCATGCTTCCCTCACTACCTCAAATGGTCCCTGCCACTGAGCCAGTAATTTGAACTGCACTCTTTGTAGTAACAACAACACTCAATCACCCAATTTGAACAATCACAGATGGACTCCTTTGTTGTAGGCATTCTCCTGTATCTGTTGTGAATTTATCAAATTTTTCTACCAGACACCCATAAAGACTTGGCGTGATTTCTTTAGTTGAAGAATGTATTGGACAATGTTCATTGCCTGGGGTCTTTGCTCTTCCATGTTTCTTCAAGCAGGTCTGGAAAGCCTCGAGGTTACTTCCCAGATAGAAGTTCAAAGGGAGAAAACTTGGCTATTTGATTAGGGTTGCCAAGCATCTGTTTTTTGACTGGAACACCTTGTTGAAAAGGGACCATGATGGCTCCGGTCAGCACTGCCAAGTGGGTCATTAAAAGTCTGGTCAATTGCGCAGTTGAGGCCAGGGGTTATGGCAGACTCCTGGCCTGCCCTAGCTCTGCACAGCTCTCAGAAGTGGCCAACAGATCCTTGCAGCCCCTGGGTACCTGAGTGACCCAGGAGGCTCTGCAAACTGCCCCAGTCTGAGTTCTGGCTCCGCAGATAACATTGGCTGGGAACCACGACCAATAGGAACTACAGGGGCTGTGCCTGTGGGAACAGGGGCACCCCAACACTCTCCTCAACACCAGGCCCCAGGCCCAAGCCCCCTTCTGCACCCCAAACCCCTCATCCCCACCCAAGAGACCAAATTCCCAGCAGGAGTCCCCACCTCCTCCCACACTCCAAACCCTGCCCCATCCCAGAGCCCTTTCCCACACCTCAGACCCCTCATTCCTGTCCTCAGCTGGGCCCCTCACCCCCTTCCACATTTCATTGCCTCAGCCTGGTGAAAGTGGAAAGAAAGAAATGGAGCAAATAGGCGGGGACCTCAGAGAATGGGTGAGGAGGGGCAGGGCCTCAGAGAAGGGGTGGGGCAGGAGTGGAACCTTGGGGAAGGAGTGGGGCTGGGGTGTTCAGTTGGCAACTCTAGACTTGAGGTACCTCCCTCACAGCAAAAAAGAGGCAGCGGAAGAGTTAGTATCAGTGTTTGGGATCCAAGGCTACAAACTTCTCTAATGCTGCCATCACAATTCTGTGAAATTGCTCCACCAACCCATCAGTTTGCAGATGGTAGATAAATGTTCCGAATGTCTTTACCCTCGGTAGATCGTACAGTTCTTTAATTAGTTGTAAAGTGAAGTTAGATCAATCAACAGTAAGGATTTCTCGGGGTATTACCACCTGGGAAAATAATTTCATAAGCTCATTTGTGCTGGTTGGTGCACTGGTGGAGCAGGCTGTTCCTCTATGTCTTCTTCTGGAGTCAAAATTGACTGCGTGGTCCTGAGGTGATGATTGGTTCGCTGGGGGTGGTTCATTCTTACACTGTGAAGCATGTATTCACTCTGCTGCAATGCCAGACAGTTTAACAGCCGTCTGGCTAGTAAGCAGTACCTGATGATTTCTTGATGGTTTTTTTTTTAAGTCTCTTTGCTTCTTTCCTTGACACTGGCTATAACAATGGCCTTCATACCTTATCTTTTCCTGATGCATACAATTCTCACTCACATAAAGATTGAGAATACAAACAGTAGCATTTTATATCGAGCAAAAAGGCATTGCAAATTAAACCTTGCTCTTTTACAATTAATAACCGAGACAATTTACACTGAGACCCAAGCCTTCAATGTTTCTTTAATTTACTTAACATAGACAAAATAGAGAATCTTGTCTCTTACTAACTAAATCTTAAAACAAAGAAATGTGTATTTAACTAGAGTGCCTAATTTGTAATACATATAGGAAACCATGGCAGACATAACACATCCTAAAACAAAAGGGTGGCCATGATGACTTATAAGGATTGTTTGGTCTGTCTTTCCTTTCTGCTATTCAAAAAGGGTGGCTGACAGGATGAAATCAAATTGTACATTAATTCTCATAGTACATTATAAAATCCAGATCCTTCATATCCCCCTTTTGACACGAAGATTATTAATCACCAGTGTCACTTCTTATTTAGTCCGCGTAATAGAAAATACTGGGAGGTGATTTGGACCTGTGGCTCTAGCTTTGCATACATTTGTTTTCTCCACCAGCACATTTCACACATTTCAGTTAAACACATACAATTTAAAACCAAAAACAATTAGGGGTAGTAACATTAGTATGCTAGGACTTGAGGGAGACCATCCAGAACATGGAGGCTGAGTGTAGCAAAATCTTTTGAATAACGGAGAGAAACAATGCGACATTATGTTGGGGAAACACCATAAACAGGATTCATAACACAAACCATGAGCAAATCAACCATCCCCAAGTAAGTTTGGCAGTGTCCTTTTCCCTTCAGGGTCTTAAGTCCAGCAATCCCAAAAACACTCAAAAGTTCAACAACTCAAAGGTCTTTGTCCCTGGTCAATGCAGCCCCAGAGTTCAAAAGTTTATCTTCAGAGTTTTAGCACCCAGCCAGGGTGGAAATAGGGGGGGATGTGACATTATTAATACAATCTGGGATCATATAGAACATGGCTGCAACCAAGGTCCTGTAGTGGCACCAAATCTTATGTAAATAGGGTCATATAAGGTGTTTAAGACCAGGTTATGGGTTGCTGGTTATGATTATGCTGTCTATACGTATGTATCATTTTGTAGTTGAAGTTATGAGTATTGCCTCTATACTGTCTGTATTTCCAATTTGTGCTGTATTTCCGGGAAATATCCCAGACAAGTTGGTGTTAGCTCTGCCTAGCCTGCTTGATGGCCCATTAAGGACCATCAGCTACACAGCTGACGCACTGAGAGAAGGCAGATACGCCTTGTAACTCAGCAAAGTATGCAGGGACTTGCCCATGTGACTCCAAACTCCATTTTCTTGTAATTTTTCACAGTAAGAACAAAGAAGTGTTCTTAAACCTAGAAAAAGCCTATAAAAGGCTGATGCCTCATCTCCATCTGTTTCAATGGGATTTTTGCTCAGAAAAATATTTCTATGGGTGCCTCAGCTGTGTCTAAAAACTGAAATTGGAGTTTATGTCTACACAGCTCACCTTACAGGAAAACTACCCGGAATGAGGTGTGGAACTTTTTTCTATCTACACTGGCACAATTTAGTGCTAAAACTTTTGTAACTCAGGTTTTTTGGGGTTTTTTTACATCCCTATAGCCACAAATGTTTTAACACTGAAAGTGTCAGAGTAGACATAGCCTGTAAGAAAGGAGTGATTCATACTGGTTGGTGATGATCACACTGCAGTCAATTCCTTGACCCAGATTTCATTTCTTATAATGTTCAAAAGGGCAAATAACCAATGCCAGGTTAATGCTCGAACTCCATACTAAAATAGTACAGGAAAAAGGTTTTATATGATACTAGTCTTTGGGATGAAAGTGATGTTAAATTCACCTTAGGCAGAAAGAGCGCTCCCCAAAGTTACACATTTCAGCTTTTTTCATTCATATGAGGATTTTACAAGTTACATATCTCGTGAAAGATCACTAAAATCCCACCCAACAGTTTGTCTCACATTAGTAGTGGAAGTGGAGAACAATGGTGGGGAACTTCCCTGGCTTCTGCTGTACCCTAGGGGAAATGGCTACAGAAAGGGTTTGAGTCCCCACTCCCAGTCCCTTTACCCAGAATCCTTTACCCTTCCACCCTCCTGGGTGGCAGAGTCCTAAAGACAGGGCCTAGGGTGTCCCCGGTCCAGGGTACTGTATTGACATTGGACGCTTCCCTGACCCACTGATCACTACTTTAAATTCTAACCAAATATCATTTAATTAACAACTATAAGAAAAATAAGGAAAAAATGGGAAAGGATGGTGGAAACAAGAAACCTCACTGTGTGGGCACAGGGACATCACAAACCCCTGTCTCTGGGATGTAAGAAAGTTCAATGTCATTTCCTCACATGTCCCAGGCCTCCTGCCGAGTCCGTGGCTGCACTGCAGTGATACCACAGGACAGACACTTCCTCTGGCAGTGGCCACATGCCCTCAGGCTCTTGGTGGCAGGACCCTTCTGCCCAGCATCTGCCCTTTCATCAAATTCACATTTCACTTTCTAAGTCCAGATTTCAACGTCCTCTTGTCTGGTGACTTCTCCCAGCTACTCATTTTGTTCTGCTATAAACTGAGGCATGGCGGGCATCAGCTATTCTGGCTCTGTCCCTGAAGCTCCCTGATGTAGCTTAGCCCTGGCTCCCCATTGGCGCAGCTGGTCTGTTCTGGTTCTGGTCTGCTCCAGCTGCAGCTCTCCAGCTCTGCCTCATCACTGCTGCTCTGATTCTAGCACAGCTCTGACTCTTCTGGCTCAGTGCTGCTTCACTAGTTCCAGCCCGGCTCTGCTTCCGGGGCTGTTTTTCTGGCCCTTGTCTTTCTTGCTGCTGCTGTTCTGCCTTCAGCTCACATTGAGGTGCTGCTCAGGTTTGCCAGAATTCTACTGAATTAATAATCCCAAATCACATAAAAAATAACCCAAAAGTAGCCCAATCCATTTCTTCAAAGGGTATTGTTGTTTTTTTAATGAACACATTGTTCTATACATTAAATAACAAATTAAAGCTTTCATTATATACCCAGTACAGATTTGGTCTAAAAAAAAAAAGCTACAAGCCCCAGCAGGAGTTTGTCCACATAAATAGAAAAGCCACCTAGCATCAGAAAGTTGCTATATCTTCGAGTATTCTCGGAGTTATTGAAAAGCCAAGTGACTGGGTGTGTGGGTTTGGGGTCTGATGGGGGAGAATGGAAAAGTTCAGGTGATGGTCAGAGAGAGGGAACTCAGCAATGGAGAGAGCAGTGGTTGGTGATAGAGTGATAAGACTTAGCTGTGTGGAACTTGTCAAAGTGAACTTGCACATTGCTGAGCTCAGCCAAACTAGGAGAGAACACCCTTGATTAACAAGGAGATCTCCTTTCCCCTCTTGTTACACAGGTTTCAAAGCAGTGGCCCCCCAGCAATTTACTTCTGCAGGTGTATTTGCCCACTTTGTCACGAAGCTCTTTGCTTTTGACCCCATAAATGATAGGGTTGAGCATGGGAGGAAGAAGAAGATAGAGGTTGCTCAAGATGATGTGAATGTAGGGAGCAATGCCCTGACCGAAGCGGTGCGTCAGGTTGGAGAAGACGGCGGGAGTATAATACATCAGCATGACAGATATGTGGGCTGTACAAGTGTTGATGGCTTTTTGGTGGGTTTTCTTAGAGGAGATTCTGAGGATGGCCCTGATGATTAGACCATAGGATAGGGCAATGAGCATCAGGTCTGACCCGGTGACTAGAAACACTATCACCAAGCCATACGTCTTGTTGACTGTGATGTCCCCACAAGACATCTTCGCTACAGCTATGTGCTCACAGAATGTAGTGGGGATAATGCGGTTGGCACAGAAAGGCAGCCTGCTCAGGAGCAGAGGCATGGGCAGAGAGAAGAGAACAGCTCTTAAAAAACCCACTAGCCCTAGCTTAGCTATTCGTCCATTGGTGAGGATGGTGGTGTATCTCAGAGGGCTACATATGGCAACATAGCGATCAAAGGCCATTGTCACAAGGATGGCTGACTGCATAATAGAATTCATGTGAAGGAAGAACATCTGGGTGAGGCAGCCACCCACAGTAATGTCTTTCAGATTGAACCAAAATATACACAGTGCCTTCGGCATGATGGAGTTATACGTGGAAATGTCTGTGAGCGCCAGCATGCAGAGCAGCTGGTACATTGGCTTGTGCAGTGTTGGCTCATTCCGTACAATAAACAGAAGCATGAAATTTCCCAGCAGGCCGATAATGTAGCATATACAGAAAGGGATGGAAATCCATTCATGGACAGATTCCAGGCCAGAGACGCCCATTAGGATGAAAGTTGAAGGGTCAGAGGGGGTGAGGTTCATACCTGTGAGGAGTTGTTTGGTGGGTTGAAAGGGCTCAGAAATACTCAAGGTACCTGTAAAGGGAAAGAAGCATGGAGATGTGGGTTACATGCTTTATAGGAAATAGAACATTAAATACTTTACAGTTATTACATATCTAGAAAGCCAATCAAGTTAGAGAATGGGCAGCATGATGGTAGATGAAATTTGATCTCAATAACTGCAAGTGTGTTTCCATTGCAGGGAAAAACATGAACTCCTCAAACACAAAACAATGTTCTAATTAACTGTATGGTCTCAGAAGAAGGACCTGGGTGTCATGATACATAGAGCTATGAAACCCTGCTCACAGTGCAAGCATGAAGAGAAACTGAGTAAAACTTTGGGTTCCAGGAGGAATGGGATGGGGAATCCTACAGGAAATACAATGCCATGAAAATAGTCTGTCAATGTTTCACCCTCCTCTGGATCCCTCTGTGTAGTACTGGGCACCCTTCTCCCACAAAACATTTCAGATCTAGATGGGTTCATGCAAGGGCAATGAGAATGATCAATGGTCTGGTGAAAATGTCATGCACAGAGTGACTGAAAAAAGTGGGATTGTTACCTTAGAAAGGAGATGAATAGCACAGGACATGAGAAAATCTAGAAATTACTGACTGGTAGAAAAGTAGTTCAGTCCATGAGGTAAGCAAGAAACAGGAAGGTTTGGACATTTATATGGAAAATGAGATTATCTACTCACAATAGTTACAGCTAAATAAATATTTTGGAAAATCCATACGTCCCCGTATTTCAGGGCTCAAGCCAATCTCTCAGTGTTATTCATTAGGGTGACACCCTCGTCATGGTCAAGTCACACGTCTATTGGTGGGTTTCTTAGACCTTCTTCTACAGCATCTAGACAGGTCTGATACACGATGCATTTCCTATGTTGGAAAGGAACCAAGTTTCTCCCATGGAAAGAGACATTATCATGCTGGGCTATGACTTTATGCTCAACAGAATGGGCATGAAGGGCAAAAGTTTCTTGGTATTTAAGACTACAGGCCTGCACCTCTGTTACTTCCCTTGTTCCTTTTGGTGAGACACTTTCTTGCAGGCACCCAGCTTTGTCTGAGACATAAGAGATGTTCCCTGATACATGTAAGCAGAGATACGTGCCAGCAATTCAGCTACTTACCCTGCTCATGTCTGAATATCAATGAAATTTGGAGATGACATAAAAATAAAAATATTGATTTGACACCACAAAATCTCAATTCTGAGGAATGAATGTACAACACTGGCCAATAATGACTGCCAGAGTTGGCTAGACATGGTCCCTGAGCATCTCGGGTTTAAAGTGTGTTTCCCAGTGGTCCACCGTTTCAGGCTGCTACCATTGGCTACTGCAGGTGGCAGCTGTATTTATCTAGGCCCTCACATGTCCCAGAGTTACCTGCGCTCATTATATAATGTGCATAGTCCTTGATTTCTGAGTTCTTCAGGTGTAGCAGCCCTGGAAGCACCATGCAGTGTGTATGGTTGTAGCAAGAGAAGCTTATGCTGGTGTCTTGGCATTTGCCAATCATGTGTGAGATATCTTACTGGTAAGACAAGGGAGCAGATGTGATGGGAGTCACCTCACACCATGCAGAAGAAGAGCTTTGTGGAGCGTGGGGCAGCTAGGGGATTGTTGAAGCAGAGGATGACTGGGGAGCGTGGCGGAGATACTGGTGACCAGCAAGATGTTGGAATGAGGACAGTCTAGGATGAGGATGGAGAGTTCTGACATGAGGTCACAGTGTGATGGGATAATTAAGCAGCTGAGAAGTAAATTGTGCTGGGTTCTCCCCAGTGTGACACCTAGAACTGGAGAACCACTGAACCCACTGACTCACCAGCCTGGGCTCCCTCTCTCATTGTGCTACTGGGACAAGCTTCAGACCCACTCCTGGTCCTGTGCCTCCACCAGTATTCACACAGGCAGAGACACACCAAGGGGCGATTACATGCAGGCTCTCTGATCAGCCAATGTATGAACCAATAATAGAGAGGATATAGGCAAAATAACTGCCAGCTCCCTAGCCTACAACCCCCAACTTGTACTCTCCTGCCCTCTTCCAAACTCCGTCCAGTATGAATTTCTTACCCGGTTCACTCCTCTCTCAACATGGAGAGGAGAATGCACACTTCTGATGACCAAGCTGAGATTTTTCCAGCCAGATACTTCACTTAAAGGCAAACTTGGTTTGCATTAAATCATAAAATAAGTTACTTAACTCAGCTTTGGTTTTTCAGGTTTGCATACATGGGTTAGAAATTCCTTTAGCCTGGGTCGAGTTCAGTCTTTTTTCCTTACGTGTTTCTAGAAGTCCTCTTGTTTGGGGATTGAAGAACCACCAATGATGTCACCCCCTGCCTTATATAACTTTAACAACTATCAGAAACCCTTTGTTTCAAACTTTGGTTCTCAGACCAGTTTGTGGTAGAAGTAGAGACATCCCAAAATGGAATCCAGAGATATGTGGCCAGGTCACATGCACTTGTAAATACAAAACTTCCCATTACTTAATGACTGTCTGGAGCATTCCCAGGAAGGCTCACAAGGTAGGAGATAAGCTTTTCCTGAGGCCTACTCTCTTCCCTAATGGCTCATTGTCCTGAATTGGCCCTCCCCAACTAGCTAACTAGACTGAAAGAATGTTGCCTAGTGGGCTGTATCCAGGTCTAACTATGTTTGAAATACAGATACATAGTCAATGTTCATAACTTCATATAAAATTGAGTAAAGGCTGTGACACCCACGCTGCAATTCTGTGGCTTGGCAGGGCAAGGGGACCCTGAGACCTCCCAAACACACTGGGGGCCAGGAAAGGTCCGAGTGCTGGCTGTGTACTCACAAATACTGGAGGTGACGAGCTCAGCTTAACAGTGAAATCTTCAGGGAACTGAAACTCAAAAAGGAAGATTACAAGAAGTGGAAATTTGGGCAGATGACTAGAGAGGAATAAGAAATATTACTAGAGCATGCAGGAGTGTAATCAGGAAGGCCAATACACAGTTGGAGTTGCAGCTAGCAAGGGATGTGAAGGGTAACAAGAAGAATTTCTACAGGTATGTTAGCAACAAGAAAGTCAGGGAAAATGTGGAACCCTTACTGAATGGGGGAGGCAACATAGTGACAGATGACGTGGAAAAAGGTGAAGTACTCAATGCTTATTTTAGCTCCATCTTCACAGACAAGGTCAGGTCCTACACTGCTGCACTTGGCAATACAGCATGGAGAGGAGGAGAGCAGTCCTCCGAGGTGAAAGAACAGGTTAAGGACTATTTAGAAAAGTTGGACATGCACAAGTTCATGGATCCAGATGTAATGCATCCACAGGTGCTGAGGGAGTTGGCTGATGTGATTGCAGAGCCGTTGGCCATTAACTTTGAAAATTTATGGCAATTGGAGGAGGTCCTGGATGATTGGCATAAGGCAAATATGGTGCCCATATTTATAAAAGGGAAGAAAGACAACCCAAGGAACTACAGACCAGTCAGCCTCACTTCAGTCCCTCACAAATTCATGGACCAGGTCCTCAAGAAATCCATTCTGAAGTACTTGGAGGAGAGGAAGGTGATCAGGAACAGTCAACATGGATTCACCTAGGGCAAGTCATGCCTTACCAACCTGAATGCCTTCTCTGATGAGATAACTGGCACTACGGATATGGGGAAAGCAGTGGATGTGATAGATCTTGACTTTAGTAAATATTTTCACATGATCTCCCACAGTATTCTTGCCAGTAAGTTTAAAAAGTGTGTTACCGAAATGTTGGGTTTGCCTAGTTGAGAGCTAATGACAGCCAGACAGGGATAAGGAAAGGTCGCTTTATTTTGCAGCAGAAAGGAGAGTTTTGTATTTAAGTATAAAAAAAACTTTACTCCAAACAAAAACCAAGAATTTCTAATACACACTTACACACAGGCTTTGGTTGCTAGCATTTGACTGGTGGTTAGCATACCCTGCACTTCTGCAATTTGTTTTGCAAAAACCAGCCTAGGACCAGCTTTAACTGCCTCAAGACTGATAAGGAAAGACAGTTTAAAAGTTCAGGCTACTGTGTTCGTGAAGTGTCCAATTTCTCCTAATGGTTGCCAGCTATTATAACTCGCTGTTGGATGAATGGACTATATATAAGGTGGATAGAAAGCTGGCTAGATTGTTGGGCTCAGTTGGCAGCAATTAATGGCTCGAAGTCCAGTAGGCAGCTGGTATCAAGCGGAGTGCCCCAATTGTTGGTCTTCGTGTTGGTTTTGTTCAACATCTCTAATAATGATCTGGATGATGGGATGAATTGCACTCTCATCAAGTTTGCAGATGACACTAAGCTGGCGGGGTGGAGGGAAGGGGAGATAGATACACTGGAGGGTAGGGATACGGTCCAGGGTGACCTAGACAAATTAGAGGATTGGGCCAAAAGAAATCTGATGATGTTCAACAAGGACAAGTGCAGAGTCCTGCACTTAGGAAGGAAGAATCCCATGCACCACTACAGGCTGAGGAGCAACTGGTTAAGCAGCAGTTCTGCAGAGAAAGACTGGGGGTTTACAGTGGATTAGAAGCTGGATATGAGTCAGCAGTGTGCCATTGTTTCCAGGAAGGCCAATGGCATACTGGGCTGTATTGGTAGGAGCATTGCCAGTAGATGGAGGGAAGTGATTATCCCCTTCCATTCGGCACTGGTGACTCCACAACTTGGGTATTGCACCTAGTTTTGGTCCTCCCACTACAGAAGGATGCGAACAAATTGGAGAGAGTCCAGCAGAGAGCAATGGAAATGATTAGGGTGCTGGGGCACATGACTTATGAAGAGAGGCTGAGGGGACTGGGATTATTTCCTGGGCAGAAGAGAAGAGTGAGGGCAGATTTGATAGGAGCCTTCAACTACCTGAAGGTGGGTTCCAAAGAAGGTGGAGCTAGGCTGCTCTCAGATGACAGAACAAGAAGCAATGGTCTCAAGTTGCAGTAGGGGACGTCTAGGTTGGATATCAGGAAACATTGTTTCACTAGGTGGGTGGTGAAGCACTGGAATGGGTTACCTAGGGAGGTGGTGGAATCTCCATCCTTAGAGGTTTTTAAGGCCCGGCTTGACAAAGCCCTGGCTGGGATGATTCAGTAGGTGTTGGTCCTGCTTTGGGCAGGAATTGGACTAGATGCCTCCTGAGGTCTCTTCCAACCTTTATATTCCATGATTCTATGAATCTATGAATCACAATACTACATGTTACTCCACACACTCTCAACACTCAGCACTGCCTGCTTGATCAAGTACATCCCATTCTCTGCCCTATATCCCCCACTGCTGGCCACTTGTTGATGTAGGTTCCCCACCCCCACAACTTCCAGGCCTGTAACACCAGTGATATCCCTTAGCCAGGACTAAAACCACATGCCAGATCCCAAAGCGACAGCTCACAGCAATATCTCCTCGGACTAGTTTAAACTCAGTGTCTGGCTGCACCAGGGAAAAGGGGTAGGTCAACATGAACCGCCTTTCTGGGAGGTGAAAGGACACCCCACAGCAGCTCAACCCGTGCAGGGAAGGAGGGAGGGACAGACCCAGCATGAGGCAGAGTGGACGTGGAGACTAAAAGGAGCCAGCGTGAGTAACTCTTCCTCAAAATGACACAAAGCTTTAATGTTTTGCAGCCCCCAAGAGACGCAGACACCCCTTCCTGAGGCTGCTTTTCTGCGTTGGCAATTGGGCAGAGTGTGACGAGCCTGTGGTGGGATTTCTCATGAGAGGAGGGACGGTGTCAGAGACAATCTGATCAGTGCGGTCTGCAGTATGTTACAGTCTGAGACACCCTCCTGCCCTAGGAGGCCTCCTTACACTTCTTTGGTCTGTGTATTAGGCAGGATGTGCATTCTCTGTATCGCCTCATTTCAGGATTCCAAGCCACTGTGATCTCAATACCGTATTTTCTGCTGGCCGACCCGCTGCTCACACACACACAAACATTGTGCGTTCCTAGAACACCCCAGCTGACATTTCCATGGTTGCCTCTAAGCCAGAGACACATTTATATTATTACTGATTTTTTTACTTCTCATTCTTTGCTGAATCGGAGATGTAGGGGCACAGAGAGAGCAATCCCGTCTGTCCATACAAAAAAAAATGTTATCCTAATTGTTTTGAATCTCTAAGTCTGTGATTTTGAAATTTCAGCAACTCTTCTGTCCTGTCAGTTCTATTTTTTTTTTTCAGTCCAAGTGAGCTCACCCATCCTTAGAGGCCATGGGACCACTCCAGTTGAAATCACTGGAGGCTCATGGTTGGAGTAGATCAGGGCATTTATTTCTGTCCCTAGGTGTTGATTTAGGGTGAACTCCTGGACATTTGGCGAGTTTTGCCATTGAGAGCAGGTTCACCCTTAATGTTTAACTTTCAGCTCCCAGCTTTAAAAATCTCGGCTTTGGTTCCTCCTACAGAGAGCGCTGGGTCGGAAGGAAAGCCCCAGTTTATGTGGCATTTTGAGACTGTATATGAAAGACAGAGATTCCAAACAAGTGGACCCTGATTTTGCTCTCTGGAGCGGCCACGGAAGGCAGAATGTGAGAGCAGAATCTGACCCCTGTGCAACCCATTCTTGTGGTGAACCCTCTGGGAACACAGATACGCGCTGCAGAGGCTTTGGCTGCATTTCCTTACAGTGCAGTGAAGTTACTGAATTGGAAAACTTGAGTGAACCAGAGGGAAAACTACACAGACCCCAAAAGGAAGCTACTGAGATAGATAGAAGGACACGGTAAGAGACAAGGAAATGATTAGAAAAACAAATAACTATTTACAATACATTTGTATTTCCCATTTTGCCAGGTAAATCAGTTTGTGTTTTTAACTATACTAAGCAGTTCAAATCTCTGTGCTGGTGAATTCTTGCCTAAACGGTTCTTGACTTGAACACTGGAACCCTTCTCGTGTCATTAACACTAATTTTAATACAGAAACAATCAACTCACCAAAATCCTGCTCAGCAGAGAGAGGAAATCTCCTTACAGTGACAGGAAGGCAGAGCCCTGAGAATCAGCCTATGCATCTCAAATGTCTGAGACTCAGAACATCAGACAACTACCTTTATGATCCAGCTGAACAGTCCCTTTGGACTCTCAGATTGGCCAGGACTCACTTACAATTCCCTTGAATCCAAAGAGCAGCAAGAGGAAAGAGCAGAAAATAGACCTTGTAGAATTTCAGCTGGAGAACCTCCCTGGGAGTGAAAAGATTTGCCAATTCCCTGGGCTCAGATTCTCAGGAGAAACGTAGACTTGCAGACTGTTCAGCCTAATAACTGACGACTGTTTTCTTTTCTCTGTGCAATGTACTGTCATCTGTATTATGTATGAGACTGCTGCCACAATGTACAAGACCAAAAATAATTTTCAATTCATTTTAGCAGCGTATCACTGCATACCACCCAGGCAATTGTAATATCCATTCCATTACACTCTGAAATTCACTGACGCCTTGTGGAGGCCAAAAGATGTGATCCTGAAATTCTGCAAGCCAAACAGCGTGTGTCATGGTTCACTCCCCATTCTGAACTCAGGGGTACAAACCTGCATGAAAGCCTATGTAAGCTTATATTCTACCAAATTAAGTTAAAACTTCCCCAAGGTACAATTCCTTTCCTTTTCCTTGGAAAGTATTGCTGCCACCACCAAGTGATTTACACAAAACTTCAGGGAAAGTGTCACTTCGAGTCTCTATTTCCCCAAAATATTCCCCTAAACCACTTCATCCCCTTTCCTGGGGAGGCTGGAGTACCGACCAGACCCTTTATTTCCAGGATACTGAAAATCAATCAGGTTCTTAAAGGGAGAACTTTACTTAAAGAAAAAATAAAAGAAATCACATCTGCAAAATCAGGATAGAAGGTATCTTTACAGGGTAACAAAAAGATTTAAAACACAAAGGTTTCCCTGCTAGGCTTAGCTTCAAAGTTACCAAAAAACAAAACAAAACAAAAAAACCAAACCCCACAACAAACAGGAATAAAATTCCATCTTAACATAGGGAACATTCACAAGCTAAAAGAAAAGATAATCTAATGTATTTCCTTGCCCTTACTTACAATTTTTCTAAACCTAGATGGATCATTTCAGATATGTTTTCAGGAGATGTTTCACTTGCCTGGTCTCTTTCTCTGTCTAGAGAGGGACCAAACAAAACTTCTCCCATCACAGATTTGAAAGTTTCTTCTTTCTTTTTGGTCCTTTTGGTCAGTTGCCAACTAGATTATTTGAGTTTCATAGCCCCTTACAGGTAAAATTGTTTAGAACAGCTTCCCAGGTGGCATTTTCTGTTACCCTTATCTCTCTGTTTATGACAGCGTGGAAAAGGCTTTCTTCTCCTAGGATTATGGTATCAAAGTTACTTGCCAGTACCCTTTGTGAGGTCAGAAGTGGAGATATATCTGGCAGCTCCCAGCTGTTCTAATGGCTCATCTTCTCTCTGCATCAAGTAAGCATAGAATTTCATTAGTGTGTTGATCTTTCAGAAACCCATACAGAAAAGGGTTGCGCTAACCTGTGTCAGAACTAGTACCATGGGACTTCTCCACTCATTGTTTGATTCCTTCACTGCTCCCAGAGCCAAATATCCTGGAGTTCCTCTCACATTTTGTCCCACATAGTGGGAAAGCACAGCCTCAGGATTTCACCAATCTGTTGCCCTGGGCCATTTCACTATGGTGGTTCTTTAGATAGCTGTGCCCTGCTGGGTGACACCATGGTGGAAAAGGAGTGAAACAATTGCTACATCTGACTCTTTTATTTGGGATACAGACCCTCCCCCAAGCTTGTGTCACAAGTGCCTGGGGCCTTTACCTGGGTTCCAAAGAGTATGAGAATGACACATTTTCATCTCAGGGTGCAATCTGGAAGCCGAGGAAACTGCTGCACCCCTCTAACCACTCAGCTAGTTGGCCATTTTTCACACTGCTTTGCTGGTGATTCATCCTCTATCCGCACCCTGCCCAAAACACTGAGCATCTACTGGTTCAATTCCAAGGAGATCGATTTCAGTGCCTGCCTTTCCCAGCTGTACTTCATTCACTGCTTTTTAGTGATGGGAGTCTGGGATCTTTGTGGTCATGGCTTTTGATCACTACGTGGCCATCTGCTATCCTCTCAGACATTCCACTCTCCTGACAAACTCCATGGTTGCCAAGATAGGCCTGGCCATGGTGTTTCGCGGTAGCATCCTCATACTGCCATATCCCTTCCTGGTGAGGCAATGGCCATATTGCAGAACCAAAATCATCCCCCACATGCAGTGCGAGCATATAGCCGTGGTGAAGCTGGCCTGCGCCGACAACCGCATCAGTAGTTACTATGGTGTCTTCATGGTATTCTGTGAGAGGGGTCTGGATATGATTTTTATTGCTGTGTCCTATACCCAGATCCTCAAGGCCATCATCAGCTGCCACATAAAGGACACCTGGCTCAAGGCTTTGGGGACCTGCAGCTCCCACTTCTGTGTCATCTTAGCCTTTTACATCCCAGGTCTCTTCTCCTCCCTCACACACCGGTTTGGCCATAATGTGCCCCTGCATTTCCATGTTCTCATTGCTAACGTGTACCTCCTGGTGCCCCCCATGCTCAACCCCATCATCTACGGGGTGAGCACCAAACAGATCCGGGACAGGCTGCTCCGGCTCTTCACTCATAAAGGGACGTAACGGTTTCTCCTGGTGCTTTGGCTCTCAGTCCGCACTCTGTACAGAACTGGATGGGGATGTGGTGCTGTGTTCTCTTCAGTGAATCACTGATTGGATAGTCAGAGACATTAGACCCTTTCCTGACCTTACTCTGCTGTGTCAGTGCGACAAATTAAGCTGTCATGGGATAAGAGGGAAGGTCCTTTCATGGATTGAGAACTGGTTAAAAGAGCGGGAACAAAGGGTAGGAATTAATGGTATATTCTCAGAATGGGGAGGGGTAACTAGTGGTGTTCCCCAAGGATCAGTCCTAGCACCAATTCTATTCAATTTTTTCATAAATGATCTGGAGAAAGGAGTAAATAGTGAGGTGGCAAAGTTTGCAGATGATACTAAACTGCTCAAGATAGTTAAGGCCAAAGCAGATTGTGAAGAACTTCAAAAAGATCTCACAAAACTAAGAGGTTGGGCAACAAAAGGGCAAATGAAATTTAATGTGGATAAATGTAAAGTAATGCAAATTGGAAAAATTAACCCCAACTGTACGTACAATATGATGGGTGTTAATTTAGCTACAACTGGTCAGGAAAAAGATCTTGGCGTCATCATGGAAAGTTCTCTGAAGATGTCCAGGCAGTGTGCAGAGGCGGTCAAAAAAGCAAACAGGATGTTAGGAATCATTAAAAAGGGGATAGAGAATAAGACTGAGAATATATTATTGCCCTTATATAAATCCATGGTACGTCCACATCTCGAATAGTGTGTACAGATGTGGTCTCCTCACCTCAAAAAAAAGATTCTAGCACCAGAAAAGGTTCAGAAAAGGGCAACTAAAATGATCAGGGGTTTGGAGCGGGTCCCATATGAGGAAAGATTAAAGAGGCTAGGCCTCTTCAGCTTGGAAAAGAGGAGACTAAGGGGGGATAAGATAGAGATAAATAAAATCATGAGTGATGTTGGAAAGTCGATAAGGAAAAGTTATTTACTTATTCCCATAATACAAGAACTAGGGGTCACCAAATGAAATTAATAGGTAGCAGGTTTAAAACAAATAAAAGGAAGTTCTTCTTCACACAGCGCACAGTCAACTTGTGGAACTCCTTACCTGAGGAGATTGTGAAGGCTGGGACTATAACAGTGTTTAAAATGGAACTGGATAAATTCATGGTGGCTAAGTCCATAAATGGCTATTAGCCAGGAAGGGTAAAGAATGGTGTCCCTAACCTCTGTTCATCAGAGAATGGAGACGGATGACAGGAGAGAGATCACTTGATCATTGCCTGTTAGCTTCACTCCCTCTGGGGCACCTGGCATTGGCCACTGTTGGTAGACAGATACTGGGCTAGATGGAGCTTTGGTGTGACCCGGTACAGCCGTTCTTATGTTCTTATGACAATCTGGGGTATCCTGAAGTGTAGAACTCATTGGTTTGCCACGCTTCTAATTACTGGTAACTGGACCTCTGGGAATATAAGAGCATAAGAAGGGCCATACTGTCGCCCATTTCCAGCTGCTGGCGAACACACACCATCCCTTCCCACCATGGCTATCGATGGACCTGCACAACATCCTCTGGCAAGGAGTTCCACTGCTTGGCTGTGTGTTGTGTGAAGAAATACTTCCCTTTGTTTGTTTGAAATTGTTGCCTACTCATTTCATTTGGTAACCCCCAGTTCTTGAGTTATGAGAAGGGGTAAATATCACTTCCTTGTTTTCTTTTTCTACTCCAGTTATAATTTTATAGACCTCTATCATATCCGCACACATACACACCCCAGTAGTCTCTTTTCCAAGCTGAAAAGTCCCAGTCTTATGAATCTCTCATCATACGGAAGCCGTTCCATACCCCTAATCATTTTATTGCCCATTTTAACTTTTTCCAATTCCAATATATCTTTTTTGAGATGAGGCAACCACATCTGCACGCAATATTCAAGATCTGGGCATACCATGTATTTGTACAGAGGCAATACAATATTTTCTATCTTATGATCTGTCCCTTTCCTAGTGATTCCCAACATTCTGTTTACTTTTTTGACTGTTGCTGCCCATTGAGTGGATGTGTTTCAGAGAACTAGCCACCATAACCCCTGGGGCCTCTTACTCTGCTTCTTCCACCCAGGCAATGCTGCTGATACACATCTTCCCTCAAGGTGGTTCTAGTTGGCATGTTTCCCGTGATACATGGACTGGGAAAGCTTTATTTTGTGCATTTGTGTGGTTTTTTACACTTGCAGATTTTGAGGCCTAATCAGTGTGGAGTAGAGTGGAAGAATTACATCTTGTGTCTTGTTCCCAACATTCCTGCTAATACAGTGTGACAGTGCTGCCGGTGGAACGTTTCCCTCTGGCACGTTGACTGGCAAAGCTTTGTTTACTGTGTGGAGGTTTTTTTTTTTACATTTTCAGATTCTAAACAACCAGATGCCTGGGGAATAGCATGGACTCCCTAGCTGGACTGGGAGAAGGGATGTGTGGCAGGCAGTTGAGATTTTGCATCATACAGCTTGTGGTATGCAAATTTTAATAACAATTTTTAATTAAAAGAGTTGGCCAATGAAGTTTTTTGTTTTTATTTAAGCAAATGTGTTAGACTTTAGTATATCACATTTTTTTTAATTTATTTAAACACTTTTTATTTTAAGTTAAATAAAACAAGTATTTCCATTTTAATCCAACCCCTCTGCCTGATTCCAAACCAGACCATCCCATGAAAACGCTAAACACAACAATTTCGGCCACGAGACAAACACCACAAGACAGAACATAGAACACAAAACATAATTTCTATTGTGCCAGTAAATGCATGGTACGTTGAATGCTGTTCAGCTGGCATCAGCTTTCTCTGATTATCTGAAAAACAAAAAACAGAGGTCTACCCCTTCTGGGCAGTCAGATATAGCATCTGTATTAATGCGAATTATCTAACTGATAAGGTAGAAGCCACTGAAACCTGGGCTGCCTATAAAACAAATACAAAAAAAATATGGGGTAATTCCTCTGTTTTGCCTAAAATCAACAACGGTATTTATATATTTAAGCTTGCTTTTGGATTTAAAGCTATTTATAGCTTAAAGATTTTTACCTTAAAAGGGACATAATTAACTTTACCAGAATTTTAATTGCTTTTTACTTTTAACTTTTGCTTTTAAACATTGAAAGAAAACATCACTACTTATAGTGCCCCTTAGAGCCCAATAAAATTTTAATTACATAGCACTGTATATTTTTTTAGCTAATTTAACTAAATTTTTTATAGCTAAATGATTGCAATTTAATAATATTTTTGCTTGAATTTATTTACAAACATTTTAAAGACACCAAGAACTTTTTTTAGCATTTTACAAAGTTTTAACTGTTGTTCCCTCCAGCAACTACAGAGTTAACTTCTCACTCCTCCTTAAATCACTTGCTTGTCTCCCAACAGCGGCTTTTATTAATTTAAATCACCATTTTAAGTATTGTCCTGGGTATTTGAAATTCCCATGCTTACACTTACTTACTCCTTCCTTTCACTATACCCTTAGAATTTCCAACCTGTTTTCCAATCTCTCCGTCTGTTGCCTGCCCGCCTGGGCCCAATTCTGCTTTTTTCACTGAACCGCCCCTTCCATGGGCATCAACTTGTTCCACTACCAGTTTAGCTAGGAGGGTGGGCTTCTCAACTAGCCCCCACCCCTCCTGGTCTCTTCCCTTAAACATTCTTACTCACAAGACTACCCGAGTCCTCCCTCGTGAGGCTTGTCACCTGGACAAAAACATATGGCCCATTGATGTTTAACTATTTAATTTTCTTTTGACATTTTTTCTGAACACCAGATAAAGGCCATTTAATTCAAACCCATTTAGAGGGTTTACCCAGAGACCCACCCATCTGTCTGCTGATACTTAAACAGAATAGAGAATTACACAGAGAACAGAGGGAATTACAGTCTAATTCAGCTTTTCTACTTTTATTACACTGACTGCTACAGGGGACGGGTCAGAAGGATCTCAATTCAACCTCAGAGCTTCCTCGCACGCATGGCTTCCACTTTGAGGAATTACAAATGAGAGGTTCAGTTCTGCCCACACTCCTAAAGCCCAAATATATACAGAGCAGAAAAACAACAGTAACCGGTTAAACAGAACAGAACCAGAACCAGATAAGAGGCCCGCCTCTAACCAGAACCAGATGGCATTTCCTTATCCTATTAGGGCTCACCTTATCGGAGCACGAACCCCAGGGGCTGCGGCAGAGTGAGGAAGAGGGGTTAAGCACCCCAGTGGCGCCGCTCCTACTTCGCCACAGCCATCCGGAGTCTGATGTCTGAGCTAGGAGAGTCCCATCAGGGTCACCAGAAACTGTTACCGAAATATCGGGTCTGCCTAGCTGAGAGCCAATTAACAGTCTGACAGGGATAAGGGAAAATGCTTTATTTTGCAGAAAAAGGAGAGCCTGTACCTTGGTACAAAAGACTCTGTTTTACACAATTTTTACAAACCTTTTATATACATTTAGACAAAGATCCTTGCATGTTAATACTTGATTGGTAAGTGTAAAATTTTATGCTTTCGTTATTTGGGTAGTACTGACTGGTTTGGAGCAGGATTTTCCTGCTTTGAGGCAGAGGAAAAGAGAGAGTGCAAAATTTTAGGTTACTGTGTTCATGAGCAGTACTTACCCCGCCCCCCGGTCCCACTGGCCGCTTGTAATCTATTAAGGGGGGTCAGCCAGCTTTCACAGGTTGAAAGTAATACAGGAAACTGAATGGTCAATGGAGCTTGCTACTCAATGCCACTGGTAGCAAATGAACCAGACTCCATGTGATCCTTTGTGGACTCTACTGCTAAGGAGAGAGAAAGGGCCCAGGCTGAGCTGGGAGTGAGAGGTGCTGACCAGAGTCAGAGGGGCCAGAGGAGCAGCCCCGGGACGAGAGCTGTGTAATCAGGAAGGCCAAAGGAAAATTGGAGTTGCAGCTAGCAAGGGACGTGAAGGGTAATAAGTCGGGGTTCTACAGGTATGTTAGCAACAGGAAGGTAGTCAGGGAATGCGTGGGACCCTTACTGAATGGGGGAGGCAACCTAGGGACAGATGATGTGGAAAAAGCTGAAGTACTGAAGGCTTTTTTCCCTTCATTCTTAACAGACACAGTCAGTTCCCAGAGTGCTCCCCTGGGCAACACAGTATGGGGAGGAGGTGAGCAGCCCTCCATAGTGAAAGAACAGGTTGAGGACTATTTAGAAAAACTGGACATGCACATGGGGCTGGATGCAGTATGTTTATGACAGGCCCTGAAGCTCAGCTACAAAGTGGTGAGGGCAGAGACTACTGTGTGTCTCATTTCTTTAGCTTTCAGCTCCCTTCTGTTCCTCTCGGCTGTAGAAGGGAGCGCCCGGCAATGAGGATTGACTGGGAGTCCTTTGCCCTGAGCCAGGCCCTGGGAGCACGCAAGGGATCCGCTTTGAAGCTAGGAGGACAACAGCTGAGAGAGGCAGAAGGATAAGCTCCTGTATTAGCTGGGAAGGTGGGATGTTGGGCAGAGGCCAGGGTGGCTTTGATATTTCACAGGGCAGGAGATAAACAGCACAGGTTCCATTAGCCAGCTATTGACCCACATACGAGGCTCCTTATCTGGGACGCACTGCCCAGGGGCTGAAACTGAGCAGTGAAGCTGAGTCTAACATACACTGCACATGCCACTTTTGATCACTACATTTAGAAGCTCTGTAGCTAGGGTGCTAGGCAGTATTATCCCCTTGTCCGGGATGGACTGAGCCATGAAGAGGTAAAGTGATTTACCCAAGGGCACACAATGAGTCAGTGACAGAGCTGAGAATAATAACTAGGAGTCCTGACACCGCCACCCCCCGCAGCAGCACTGCTCTGGCCATGAACTGGCATTGCTCCTCTGGGTTATATTAGATATACTGAGGCTATTTGTATCTCGTGATCAGTGGAGTTGCAGTTCTTAAACAGGAGGAATTTATTAAAGAAATAGCTGAAAACTATGACCACAAATAGGTTTCTACATAGTTCACTCTTCGGCCCTGTCTTGCTTGTTAACCAGGGACGAGATGCTACCTGGAACTCTGTACAGTGCATAGAACTGAACGATGTGCTGCAAGGAACCACATCAATGGAGTGTGCGACTCGTTAGGGCCCTTTGGAAGCAGAACAGTAAACACCATAGTCATCTTACCTCCCAGCTCACTGGTCTCTGCTGATGCCTTATTTAGTTAAATAACTTGGGCCAAATGATGTAAGTGGGTGCACAGATAGTACACGGCAGGTCTGAGAGAAGCTAAGTGAGGGGTCAGCAGCTAGGAACTCCGGCTCAAGACACTTCGTTTCATGCTTCCTCAGTTTCCACATCTGTAAAAGGGGGATACCTCCTGGGAAGTATGTAGTGAGCAATAGTACGTGAAGCATCTGTCAGCTGTGCCCATGTGTCACTGTGCCTCAGTAGGACACAGCCAAGGATACTGAATTCAGAACAAACTGCTGAGAAATAGGGCAGATTCACCCCAGAGTGGTGGTTTTCTATCATTAGATTATACCAAGCAAGTAACAAATGTAAACATCTGTTTCACCACACCGGTTAACTAGAAGCCAAAAATGCAGTGTCCGGAAGCATCAAGGCCCTTGGCTCATCATCCGGCCACTGGACACCACGATGAGCAGTCAGTGAAAATCAATTTCACCACATATAGCTTCCTAGTCTCAAGAGACACTTACGATTAAATAATAAAAGAAAAGAAGAGTTACAAATGGTTCACAGATCAGATACATTCAAGTGGTCTTTCAGTGTTCAGAGATGAGGATCATAGCAGCGAAGGAATAAACTGCTGGCTTGCAAAAGTCTCTAGAATTTACCCAGAGAGGTTGGGGTCACCAGTCCTTGTTCAGAGCTTTCTTGATGGAAACCCAGTGCAGAGAAATGAAGACAAGGTGGGGGTGTCTCGAGGTCCTTCTATATTCTCTGCCCGCTGCATGGAATTTTATAGTCCCAAAGCAAAGCCCACAGCCCAGTTGCCTGGAAAATTACTGGCCCAAGTGGGAGTCCAGGGTCACATGAGCATGTCACATGTCCTCACATGCTTTGATGCATCAGAAGGGAAGCCATTGATCATATTTTTGCAGAGGTGTGTTTCTTCTATGGCCCATTGTTAGAGTTCAGCGGCCTTCTTTGGTCTCAGTACCTATCTGCTTGGCCTTATCTACTTCAGGGATGTTACCCAGGAACACATGGGTAAGATACAAGTCCATGGCCAATAATCATAACTTCCGACACAAAGATAATAAACATATTTACACTGGATAATCAGACTTAAGGAATCGTAACTTTCCCATTGACACCTGACATGACATACTTTGTACAAGATTTATTGCAATCGCATATTTGTGTCAGCAACAAAGATGACAATTGTCATATTTCGTCATACAGAACCACACCGTGTTCTTGTCCCATGATGGTGCTAGAGGGAGCCTGCTCCTTGTACAAAGAAAGAAGGAAAGAGTTCTTTGAAAGTGAGAAGTGGATGTCCGGGACCTTGGCTGTTTACTCCAAGAGTCACCAGCCAGCCCCCCTGGCTTTGAACCACCTTAACTTGTGTTTGACTAAAGCATCTTCCAGAGAGGCATCCAGGGCTAGATACACAAAGGCACTTAGGTAAATACTGACCTTAGGTGCTGCTGTCTCTCTCAAACCTGGCTTATCTGCTGCCTGATCGTGCAATCGCCTAACGTTCTGCCAGTACCCTGCACGAAGCAACCTGTATGCTGACGCTGCTTCTCAGCTAATGAGCTGCTCAGAGCCTTTGCTCAGACCCAATTCTGGCGGGATTCTCCAATGAGGTGTCTCCCTCCCACCATCTCCCCAGCAGGCCCAATCTGTCAGGGGTTCTCAGACTACCCCTCATGGATGGAGATTGGAGGTTGGGAATGTGTGTGTGTATCTGTGTGTGCGTGTCCCTGAGTGTGTGTGTGCATGCCCTTCCAAGTGTGCGTTTATAGAATCATGGAAGATTAGGATTGGAGAAGAAGTCAAGAGGTCATCTAGTCTAACCCCTTGCGAAAAGCAGGACCAACCCGAGCTAAATCATCCCAGCCAGGGCTTTATCAAGAAGGCGTTAAAAACTTCTAAGGATGGAGATTCCACCACCTCGCTAAGGAACCCATTCCAGTGCTTCACCACCGTCCTAGTGAAATAGTGTTTCCTTATATCCAACCTAAGCCTCCCCCATTCCAATTTGAGACCGTCCTTATTCTGTCATCTGCCAACACTGACAACAGCCGAGCTCCATCCTCTTTGGAACCTCCCTTCAGGTAGTTCAAGGCTACTATCAAATTCCCCCTCACTCTTCCCTTCTGCAGACTAAATAACTCCAGTTCCGTCAGTCTTTGTTCGTAAGTTGTGCCCTAGACCACAAATCATTTTTGTTGCCCTCCACCGGACACTCTCCACTTTTGTCTACATCCTTTCTGGAGTGGGGGGCCCAAAAGTGGATGATGTACTGCAGATATGGCTTCACCAGTGCCAAATAGAGGGGAATAATCACTTCCCTTGATCCACTGTCAATGCTCCTACTAATGCATTAAGTGGAGGTTTTCAGAGAATTATCCAATATTACTTCAAGATCTCTTTCTTGAGTGGTAACTGCTAATTTAAACCCCATCATTTTATATGCATAGTTGAGATTATGTTATCCAGTGTGCATTATTTGCATTGTTCAATAATGAATTTCATCTGCAATTTTGTTGCCCTTTTACAGAATTTGGTGGGACCCCTTTTTAACTCTTTGCATTCTGCTTTGCACATAGATATCTTTGCCACATCACTGTTTATCCTTTTTTTTTTCTGACCATTTAAGAAGATGGGTGAACAGTCGTGGTACTAGTATCCATCTGGTCCTGGGGATGTATTACTGTGCAATTTATCCATCCAAAATCTCTTCTAATGACACCTCAATCTGGGAAAGTTCCTCAGATCTGTCACCTAGAAAGAATGTTCTGGTTTGGGAATCTCTCTCACATCTCAAGCTATGAAGATTGATGCAAAGACTTCATTTAGTTGCTCTACAATGGCCTTATAAAATCTGCAATACTTACTACAACTGAAAGAACATTGCTGAGCTCTTCTGCCATCTTCTCAGCAGCCAATGTCTGAATTGCATAATATAGGCTTGTAATGATCCTGCCTTTGGTGAAACACCTCTGAGAGTATTAATTCAGGAAAAATTGCATAAATCATGGCAGTTACAGCCCAAGGCTGTGGTTTCTCCACTTATAAGACACACCAATCCACCGAGATGGAGAGGACTTTGTTTTTTCTCCCACTGGCTAACCATAAGTCATACAAGCAATTCCCTTGGACACTCCAGTGTCCTAATATTATCACCAGTGCCACTCATTATGAGGATGAATGGTTATGAAAACCAATACCCCAGGAAGAGAAAAAAGGTTCTCCCAATCCCAAAGGACCGAGCTCCTGACCCAGGTCAATATACAAATCAGATCTTACCAAAAAAAAAATCATCACACTGTTGCCAATCCTTTAGAATCTAAGATCTAAAGGTTTATTCATAAAGGGGAAAAGATGTAGATGAGAGCTAAAATTGGATAAATGGAATCAATTACATTCAGTAATGGCAAAGTTCTTGGTTCAGATTTGTAGCAGCGATGGAATAAACTTCAGGTTCAAATCATGTCCCTGGAGTACATCACCTGCTGAGATGGGCCATTCAGACTTTTCTTCCGAGCTTCAGTTTGTAGCAAGGTTCCTCCAGAGGTTAGAAGCAGGATTGAAGACAAAATGGAGGGGTTTCCAGGGCCTTTTATATTCTCTGCCTATGGAAGGACATCCCTCTGTTCTTACTGTGGAAATCACAGCAGAGAGATGGAGCCTGGAGTCACATAGGCAAGCTACATGTCCACGTATGACTCAGTTCTTTACAGGCCAATGACATTGTTTACATGTTAGTTTGAACATGCTCAAGAAAGCTCGGATGTGGATTGGCATCTCCCAAAGTTCATTGTCAACCAAGTGTTTCTTAACTGGGCATTTACTGAAAGTAGTCCTTTCTCAAGAAGCTGATCAAATGCTTCACTGAACCTATTTGGAATTAAATACATTTGAGATACAAGTACTTGGCCCATATTCATAACTTCAAATACAAAAAGGATACACACATACAGCTAGCATAATTATAACCAGCATATCATATCTTCTTCATAAATACCTCACATGACAACGGTTGTACAATATTTGTTGCAAATATAAAACAGTGGTTGCAACAATGATCTGTATGGTTACAGTTTATGTCAATAATGTCATGTTATGCAAAAAGATGATTTCTTCTCCTGCACCCGCAAGAATCATGGAAGCACAGATAATACTGAAGGGTTTTATTTATGGTACCACGAAGACTGATAAGCAGCTTGGAAAATATGGTGACATAGTGGCCAGTTATATACATTTTTTTTATTAATTTGCATTTATTTGTACATACAGAGACAGACATCGTTACAAGTCAAGAGACAACACTGAACAAATATAAAAATAAGAACAGTGCTGTCATAAACAGACAGCTAAGGATTAATGTTTCTTTTCCCTGTAAAGGATTAACAAAGGGAATCAAACACCTGACAAGAGGACCAGTCAGGAAACCGGATTTTTCAAAGCTTAAGGGAGGGAATTTGTGGGTGTTTCTTGGTCTTGGGTCTTTGTCTGTTCTGTGCTCTCTCAGCTATGAGAGGATCTATTTCCAGTCCTTCTAATCTTCTGTTTCCCAGTTGTAAGTACAAAGGTAGCAAAAGTGTAGTCTTTTAAATTGTTTTGCTGTATTTGCATCTATGTATCTGGCTGGTGGAGTCTGTATGTGTATTTGGCTATAAGTACTTTAAATTGTATTGTTTTTGGGTAAGGCTGTTTATCCCTTTTCTATTGTTTATTCATTTTCTATCAGTTGAAAACCCTGTATCTTACCATCTAGATTACAGAGAACTGTTATTCTATTCTTTCTTTCTTTTTTATTAAAAGTTTTGCTTTTTAAGACCTGTTGATTTTTTTTTTCTAGTTGACCCACCAGGAAATTGGTGGGAGAAAGGAAAGACAGGGGGGAGGGGAAAAACTGCTCTCTGTGTTTAACTCTCCCAGTGTCCCAGGGCGGGAAGAAGCTAAGGGGGAAGAGAGATAGAATCTTTTCTGTTTCCTTGTAGTTGGGATTGTCTCTTTGTGGAAGAGAGGAGACATGCTTCTTGGTATTGTGATGTAAAGAGGTTGCATCAGTAACTCTCAGGTTAGCCCAGAGAGGAAATTCTGGGTGGGAGAGAGGTGGAGCGAATGGTTTATTTCCCTTTGTTAGGAGACTCAGGGCATCCGAGTCTTGGGGTCCCACAAGGAAGTTTTGGGGGACCCAAGTGTACCAGGCACTGAAATTCCTGGTTGGTGGCAGCCTATCAGATCTAAGCTGGTAATTAAGCTTTGAGGCTTTCATGCTGGTACCCAATCTTTGGGATGCTAAGGTCCATATTTGGGAATTATACCGTGACAAGTGCGTACACACAGAAGTTATTCTAATTGCTTTAAACATTTATGACTACCTGGTGGGGGAAGGACGTGGTTTGAGGGGGGAGGGAGAAGGGATGAGTGCTTACAGATAGACGGAGGGCTGTGAAGGGAGGGATTTTTCTGTTCTAAGAATTGAGTTATTGGGCATTACTGAGTTACTGGGTGAGAATTGACCATATAAGCTTATTAATTGTTTACAATTATTAGTGTCTTTGCTTTTTAGCAGTTTTTGTTTTTTCTGCTGGCTGAATTTTAACTTCTTCCTGACAATTCCCTTTTTTTGAGAAATTGAATTTTTAAGTGAGATAAAGTTAACATTTTATAAATGTTGATATGCATGATTTGTTCTAGGGTTGCTTGAGGAAGGTGGTATGGGGAAGGGACACAGGGACTGGGGGAAGGGAGTAAAGGTAGGAAACACAGTAAGATTTTTAAGCATGTATTTAAAGTACCATATATAGTCATTCATTAGCCCATTTGTTTATAAGCTGACCACCCAAGAAGGTTAGGTAAAAATAGCAAAAACTGTATTACCCTTTCATAAACCAATCCTATATTTCAGGGGTTGGCAAACGCTGGCTCCTGGGCCATCAGGGTAAGCTGCTGGTGAGACATTTTGTTTACGTGAAGCACCTACAGGCATGGAGCCCCTCAGCTCCTTTTGGCAGAGGTTCACAGCAGCTGCAGGAAGTGTCATGGGGACAGCAAACTGCGGCCACAGGGAGCTGAGGTGCTCCATGCCTGCAGACGCTCCAAGTAAACATAATGGCAATGTATAAGATATTCAATTCTAGCCCTCTTTGTAAGTCGACTCCCACACTTTAATGCATCACTTTTTTACTCAATTATAAGCCGTATATTTGTGGTAAAAAAGTGACACATTAAAGTGTGGGGGTCTGCTTACAAATGGGGCTAGACAAGAGAGATTAATAACATAAATATAGAAGCAGCAGAAGCTGTGGTTTGAACAATAGTTTGTTAGGAGATGGGGCTGTAAGATGCATTATGAACAGGATTTTTTAGTTGGGTGATGAGTAGATTGGAGAGCTGGCTTTGAATGTGACCTTTGGTGATGTGCTTATGAACAGTGGTAAATGCAGACACAGCAGCCAGGACCATTTTGAGTAGTAGCTTTTTGGTTAGTTGAACTGGTGTGTTGTTTAGGTACAGGTTGTTATATTACCGAGGAGCTGCTGTCATTTTAGTGAACACATGGCCGGGGAGGTGCACCTTATCTAGGATAAATGAGTCAGTAATTTGCAGGCACATGGAAGCGTTTGCCTGGCACTGTGGTGGTCGCATTTTGCAGTTCCCAGATTATGTGCCACTTCCAGCAGCTCCCATTGGTTGTCTGTCTCAGGGGTGTGTGCCACCATGTCTACCCACACCCTCTGCATCTAATCACTCTGGTCAGGTATCTGGCATAGTCTATAGTGGCCGCTCTCTATGGCCCCTGGCTTGGTGTACTGCAAGGATGGAAGAGGGGGACCCAGGCCCACCCTCTACTCTGGATCCCGGCCCAGGGAGCCTCTGGCAGCAGCCTCGCTGTCATCCTTCTCTCTCTCACCTGTCTGCTTCCCTGGGCTACTTCTCCTACAGTCGCTTGCACCTGCTAGGCCCTTCCCTTCAAGGCCTGTAGCCTGGCAGGCTATGGGCTACTTTCTGCTCCCAGAGCCTGGTCAGCACTTCGCTGTCCGCGGTGCTAGCCTCCCACCTTCAGAGATTGACCCTCTCTTCTCAAAGGACTGAGACAGACTGACTGGTCCCTCCCTGGGCAGCCTTTTTATAGGGCTGAGCCCGGCCCTGATTGGCTGTCTCCACTCTGGTCTCTGATTGTCTCACAATAAGCCATCCCCTAATTGGCTCCCTGTCTGTGCAGCTGCCCTGGCCTGCCACAGCGCACACTCTCTGGAAGTGGGGCAGTCCGCCCCACTACATGAGGTTGTTGGTTCTTTTGCAATATTAAAGAGATTACAGAACAGCACACCACAAGCATGACCGTTAGCTTGTGACTTGGCCAGGTTGACTATAGCATTTGAGGGTTTTTTTAAATGATTTTGTAAAAAAAAATTTATGGCTACATTAATTGCAGTCAAAGCATAAGCTAAGCCGGTGTTGGTATGTCTAAGGGCTTGGGTGGTTTGGCATTTGACCCTGTCATAAACAGATAGCTAAGGTTTAATGTTGCTTTCACCTGTAAAGGGTTAACAAAGGGAACCAAACACCTGACCAGAGGACCAATCAGGAAACTGGATTTTTCAAAGCTCAGGGGAGGGAATGTTTGACGCTGTGTTTTTTGTCTGTCTCTCGGCTATGAGAGGTTTCTTTCTATCTTCAAGCTTCTAATCTTCAGTTTCAAAGTTGTGAGTACAAAGGTAGCAAAACAATAGGCTTTTATATGTTTTGTTTTGTATTTACATGTGTGGAGTTGTTGGAATGTTTAAATTGTATCTCTTTTTGAATAAGGCTGTTTATTCATATTGTTCTTTTAAGCAATAGCCCTGTGTATTGTCAACTTGATGCAGAGATTATATTTTTATGTCTTTTTCTTTCTTTTATATAAAGTTTCCTTTTTAAGCCTTGTTTGAGTTTTCTCTGGTTAAGGCTAAGGAAGAAGGAGGAGAAAATCTCTTTGTGTTAGCTTGACTAGGTTTGAATCTGCATAGCCTCAGGGGGGAAGGTAAATTTTCCTCTCGGTTTTGTATTTCAAGGGATTGAAGCAGGGAAATCTCCTAGTATACCCAGGGTGGGAAAATCTGGGAGGAAGTAAAGAGCAGGAAGGGAAATGGTTTATTTCTCCTTGTTTTAAGAATCCAAGGGGTTTGGGTTCTTTGGGTCCCCCCAGGGAAGGTTTGGGGAGACCAGAGTGAGACAGGCACTGTAATCCTCTGTCTGGTGGCAGCGAGATAAGATCTAAGCTGGTAATTAAGCTTACAGACGTTTCATGAAGGCACCCAGATTTCTGGACGCTAAGGTCCAGATTTGGGAAAGCTTATGATAGACCCAACATTCTGTGATTCTGCATTTTGAAATTGGAGGGTCCTATATGTGTGTGCCCGCATCCCCTGAAACTAAATACCCAGTTACAGTCCAGATGGGATGAGATGCAGGAGGGAGCCAAAGACTGCTCCCAGGCTGTGCTAGTCAGATTGCGCCCTTGGAGTGTGGATGTTTTTGGAGGTGAGCTGTAACCATGTAAGGTCCCAGGTGGTCCAGTCTGGGGGCAAGCCAAGTGTCTGGTTTCTGTACCCATTCACTGCTGTATCCTGTAGGGAGTTGCATATACTGGCCAGCTTTGAAACAGGCATCTTGCGTAACATGTACCAAGAGTAGATCCCTGGGGGCTGCATTAGGTTAGTTTGCCAGGAGGATTAACTCAAGGAGTCACATTTGTTACCTAAAAGGATACAAAATAAGCAAAATGAATTTATTTATGCATTTTAATTTTGGTTTTAAGTACCCATGTTGGAATTTCTTGCACTTTCAGACAGGTATTTGTATGGCCAATACTATGACCTGATTTCCCTCCTGTACATTCACCCAAGAAGGGTCCAGGGCTTAAGAGGGTGCACTTGTACAAGGAACCAGTCTGCCTTGCCGAAGTAAAGAGTGAATAATGTCACCTACCGCGTCCACGGCCTCAGATTTGAGAGGGGTTGTTCGGTAGGTGAAGGAAGTTGACTGGTAACCTGGATGGGTGGGCAAAGATGAGCAGGCATCGAACTGGAATAGAGCTTATTTTCTGCCGAAACAGAGACGAACCTGGAACATAACTCTTGAAAAGGGTTAGATGTATCCCAAGTAAGAGCCACAGATTTGGCAGTTGCGACAGAAGCGAGGGAAGTATCATTGCGGAGGGGGATAGTATGAGTAAGCATATGTTTATTCGTAACTGGACTCTGAGCGAGGGTAAGAGTTGCTGCAAGGTCGCAGAGGACGTCCATGCCCAAAATAGTCCTCTCTGCATTTGGAGCTACATAAAAAAAGACTGAATCCAGAAGAATCGATTAGATTTTATAAGAACAGGGGAGCTTTTATAAGCCATGAGCTGTGCACCTCCTCCCCCTGAAATAGTAACATACTGTTTAGTAGTGGGGAGGGAGAGGTCAGTAATGGAAACAGATGCTTACCTGTCCGTGAGAATTGTGCAAGGCTGGCCTCTTTTCCGTGGTTGTAAATGTGGCCTCAAGGGATTTATATCTGCATCGGCAGCACGGACAGGCAAGGGGGGGCCACTGAGTCCTAGCGGGTCATGGAATTAAAAGCTTGGCCATTTCCTCTTTACTCAGGTGTGAGTAAGGGTTGGCAGTGGGTTGAGATACCGCGTGGGGCTGTAGTTGGTTACCCAGGGTTATTTGGCTTGGACAGCCGGCTGCCCAATGTCCAGTGTCTGCGCACACAAAATACTGAGAGGTGTAGGGGAGCAGTGGGGACAGGACCAGGACCAGACTGAAAAGTCAGTGAAGTATGGCAGGGATTCAGCCAGCCATGATTCTCTCCCTGACTAGGCTTTTGGGTTTTGCGCCTGCAGTTCTTTTGGGTATGCCCAAGACACCCACAATTATAGCCGCCTACATTATCTTTTGCTGTTACCACACCAATGCGAGGAGCCTTGCTCCTTATCTCTTCGACCTGTCTGGCTTTTCATTCAGATGCCCACATACAGATGGATTCCTAATCAGAGCCTGGGTTCACTCTCAAATTAAGGGCTGTTTGCAGGTGGGAGCTAAAACCTTCCTTTAACATCTTTAAAAATGCCTGGTCAGTTTTCTTTGGGTCCGCAATACCTGCATTACTGGAATACATCTCCCACTTTCTTTCACAGTATTGAGAAGCAGGATCATCCTTGCCTTGTACGCAGCCAAGATTAATCCTCAGTTACTAGCTTCGTTCCCCAAGGCTTCTTGGACGGCTTCCTTAAACTCAGTGCAGGCACTGGTTATATTATTTTTAGATTTAAATTTAACAGACGCCCAAACACTGTTTTGGTGTCCTTCTGTAGGGATCTTGGCCCATGAAAGATTGGGGCACTTAGCTTTTCTTTGGATATAAAGATCCCTGAGAGGTGATGTATATGTGGTAACGATTTGGCTTATATTTTTTAGAATATTAAATTTGGGGTTTGGAGCTTTAGATTAGGGAGATTTTTTAGTAAGCCCCTTATTTCCTCTGTGCTGAGAGGAGTGTACTTGTAAGTATTATGAGCCACTCCGTTTTCACCGGTCCCTGACCACCGAGTGGTCTCTTGGAGAGGAGCCAAGGGAGCACTGCCAATGAATTTTGGGTTAAAAGGGGGGCAGGAAGAGGAGGCCAATTATCTTGCTCTTCCCCCATGTGTGCCAGGTTCCAATTTTGAATTTGCTTTTAAAGGTATTTTTAATTAATTTCATTTTGGTTTTCATGAGTCGGGGTTAGGAAAATTACCCTTCTGTTACATGCTAGCAACAATACGACGTGAAGAGGAGGGTTTTTTTGTTCCTTTTAGTTTTGCTTTTAGAGCCTTTTTTTTTTTTTTTGGCTTTAAGCTCGCTCAGCTTGTGGCTGCAATTTGTCTTTTGATTTAGCTCTGACATAAGAGTCTTTGGGAGTGTTTTTAGGTCTTAGGATTTTTTTTTATATTTGCAATACATTATTATGATCCCTTTCCCTAAGCTATTTTTTGTTTGACCAGACCACCACAACATGCTATTTGTCGTACTTATACCCTCATTGCATTTTTTTTGGCCATTGTTTTTTGAACTTTTTTATGTTTCCCTTTTATAAATCAATGAGTCTCCCTCCTGTGGAGGGCATCATTGATGTTCCCCAGGGCCAATGAATGATTCTGCCTTCTGCAGAGGGTATCATTGGTGCATCCTGGGGTACACCAATGGATATCCCCCTGCCCCCACCTGCCCCATGGAGCGTATTGTTGACACATTTTGGGACAATTCGTCAAACATTGTATCCCAGTTTCCTGAAAGCCAGTTAAGCTGCACTTCAGGGGAGACTGACTGAGCACACCCTTGTACTCAGTTTACGGCAGCACACACTGGGGTGCTCAGTACCTGGCAGTGTGGCCTTTGCCTCCAGCAATCTCTGTACCCCAACAGTCACCGCAGCGTACACTTGGGTGCTCAATACCTGGCAGTGCAGCCTTCGCCTTCAGCGATCCCTGCACCGCAACAATCACTGCAGAACACGCCCTGGTGCTCGGTACCTGGCAGTGCAACCTTAGCCTCTAGCAATCCCTGCATCCCAACAACCTTGTCCACAAACACAGTCTCATTCACTCCTTTTGCCTGTGCATCCTATATATGGTTCATATTAAAAACGGGATATGGAGGGATGGCTTGGGGAGTCCCAAATCAAGGTGTGTGCCAGAGTGGTAAGTAAAAAGATATTCACCTTTATCCCTGGTTGTGAGAAACTCTCTGAGGATTCCCGATCCTACCCTGTTCACTGCACCAAAACTGTTAGGCAAAAAGATTATTTTCCCCTAAAATCAGGCAAGTTCAGAATACTGAAGGGAGTTTATTTACAGTACTGGGAAGACTGAGAAGCAGCTTCGAAAATATGGTGCCATAGTGGCCTGTTATATACATTTTTGATTGATTCATTTGAATTTATACGTACATTTATTTGTACATAAGGACATTGTTACAAATCAAGAAAGAACCCTGAAGAAAGATAGAAATAAGAACAGTACATACGTATAAAGATCATTCTAAATGCATTAAACTTTTATGACTACCTTGTGGGGGAAGAAGTGGAGGGCGGGGGGATGTAAAGATAAGTGCTTACAAATATCCAGTGGGCTGTGAAGGGAAGACTTGTTCTGTTCTAAGAACTGAGTTACTGGGCAGGCATTAGATCATATAAGCTTATTAATTGTTTACAGTTGTCAGTGTCCTTGCTTTTTAGCAGTTTTTCTTTTTTCTTCTGGCTGAATTTAAACTCCTTCCTGACAGTCACAAAGCTCTGCTGAATAATTTCTACGAGCTGCAATTTTACATCAGTGGGCATCTCCACAACATGGTGATTGATTGTGTCTCATAGACTCATAGACTTTAAGGTCAGAAGGGACCATTATGATCATCTAGTCTGACCTCCTGCACAGTGCAGGCCACAGAATCTTACCCACCCACTCCTGTGTCATTGGAAAGTGGGATCACATCTAGCTGTGATGCTGCTTTCTCTCCTAACATCGCTGCACACATATCATTTAAAACTGGAAGCGGTAGTTGCTCACCTGTGTTCTGTGGCTTACCAGCTTTGGCAAATGTGCAAAGCCGCATTGTAAGAAGCGTAAGTACCCTCCATCTTAACAGTCCTGTACACTTAAACAGTATGCTTGATCCTGTTAACTCAATGAGCTTCCTCTGAAACAACTTAAGAGGTTTATTCCTCAGTGGGTTTCCCATCCCATTTGTCCATATATACTTCCCTTAACTTCATATACTTCCAACTGATGTTGAACATCACATCTGCTCCCCTTTGAGATTGATTCTGACTATCTCATCCTCTACCTACTTGGTGTGGGCTGAACTGTCCCAGCTGCAGCCTCTCCCTCTTCTGCCGCCTCCTGGTCCATAAGCAGCCTCATTCCCATACAGGGGCTGGTTGCTCACCCATTGTGGAGAAAGGGTGTCAGGAAAAATGACTCTGAAGATGGTTTTAGAGGATTACTCCAAAGCACACTGTATTAGCAAATTTTTATATCATCTACTTGATAATCACTTTTCATAACTTTCAATAAACCTCTAGTATCAGAGGCATCTAGACCCAAGATTTTCATCTATTTTTTTCATTATCACTTATTTACTAATCTGTCCACTCCTTCTATTCTGATTAGCAGAAACTGACAGCTAGATTTTGACCTGGAATTTAAAAAACTACTTTCCAATTAAGCCCTAACTATGTGGTGTTTATTTTAGTAATTCATAATGACTGAGTGCACATAATATGGTTGCAACTGGCTTGATCACATTCTAGGGTACACACACCCCAAATGCAGGGTAAAACATTTCAGTTCTCAAAAACACCTGGACTGCGGGCCTCTCCCCATTGGCCCTGGAGATTGTCAATCTCCAGTTTCTTTCTTTTGGTTTTGGAGCAATTTTCCAAACGGGAGCCAATAATGCACTCTGGTTGGGGGAAAAAAAGCAGCAGCCACTTCCAGAAGCCCAAAAGCAAGAAGGAAGCCACTTAAAAAATTATACCTGGTCTGCTAAAAACAAGTGAAAATACTATCCCAGGGGTAGGCAACCTATGGCACGCGTGCCAAAGTCAGAAAGCAAGCTGATTTTCAATGGCACACTCACTACCCGGGTATTGGCCACTGATCCGGGGGGCTCTTCATTGTAATTTAAGTTTAGATGAAGTTTCTTAAACATTTTAAAAACCTTATTTACTTTACATACAACAATAGTTTAGTAATATATTATAGACTTCTAGAAAGAGACCATCGAAAAATGTTAAAATGTATTTCTGGAATGCGAATCCTTAAATTAGAGAGAATAAACGAAGACTCTGCACAGCACTTCTGAAAGGCTGCCAACCCCTGTACTATCCACTAGTTATAGGCTGTTCTCAGGAAGGCTCACAAGGTGTGAGATAAGTTTCACTTAAGGTCCATTATATTCCCTAGTGGCTCAGTGACCTGCATAGGCCCATCACAAACAGTTATCCAGACTGAAAGCATCTTGGCTAGTGGGCGTCACCCAGGTGTAACTACATTTGAAATACAGATATGTTGTCAATATTCAAAACTTCAGATACAAAAATGATACATGACTACACATGAAATTATCTTATTCAGGACAGCATAACTTTTCCAATGACATCTTACGTGACTCACCTTTAATGAAATGCATCATAATTATCCTAATCTTATCAAAATAATACAACTAGGAAGAATATGCAGTGCAGTGTCAGAAAAAATATCAATGGTTCTTTCCATCGATGAAAAGAGCAAAGATACATAATAAATAACAAGAACTGTTAGAAATAAAATTGAGTAACATTGTGACAGCCAGGCTGGAGTTCTGTGCCTTGCCAGGGCAACCCCCCTCCACCAACACCCATCCAAAAGCACTCAAGGCCAGAAAAGTTCCCAGCACTGGCCGTGGACCAACAAGCACAAAGAAAAAAATAATTTTGCAGTGCTTCACATCTGTCCATGCACATGTCGCTCTGTGCCTCACAGCACCCAATGCCACTCACCTGTCCCTGCACACCCTCTGCCTGACCCATAGCTCCCAGCGCTGCCTGCCTCTCCATGTATATCTCCCTTCCTGCCACCACAACCCCCAGTGTTCCCTGCCTGTCCGTGTACACCCCATGCCTGCCCCCACAAACCCCAGCACTGCCTGCCTATGCATGTACAACATGTTCACTGCTTCACAACCGCCAGTGTTGGCCACTTGTCCATGTAGATCCTGCAACCCTATAACTTCCAGCCCTGCCATGCCATGATACACCTCACCCAGGCCTGACCCCACAGCGATAGCTCACAGAAATATCTCCTCGGACTAATGTAGCGCCTCCTCTCCACCCAATAACCTTATTTGATGCCAATCTGATTAACGGTTTTGACGGACAGGTCTGGGTTCTTCTGGATCCCGCCAGCCACTCAGCAGGGTTTATCTTCTTTATTTCCCCTATGAATTTCTTTGGTGGTGCCTCCACCCCCCTCGCTCGTGCCTGACAGGGTCACCGGGGCAGCTTGGGAGGAAAACTCTAACTACGGGGTAATCCTCACTTACTTGCCAGATAGTTGGAGACTTCCAAGAAATAAGACAAACACATACAATATATTCAACACAACAGTTACGTTAAACAGGAGACAAGTATAACATAACAGGGTAAAACACTATTTTTAGGGTTACTGGTGCCCAGTCTGACTAATACCTGTGACTTTCTCCAGTCACGTGACTTGATGTAGCAAATGTAAGATCAGTGTCCCATTGCTACGCATACTTTGTTGGGGCCCTTGATGACCTATGATCACAAAATTCTTCTCTGTGGTTTAGCCATGTGGCTAGCAGATTCACTATAGCCCAAAGGACTTACAAGTGGGAGAAGATGGTAAATCCCTCCACAGGTTTAATATGCAGCAGGTTATAAAATTCCCAACCCTCACTCCCTGGCTTGTGGACACAGTTCAGGCAGTAGGGGGTCCCCAAAACAAGTTCCCTGACTGACTAACTAAAAGATGGTGCACTCACAAACTCCGTGAATGATCCTCAGGGTCAGAGCTGACTCTAGACTCCTCAGTCACTGCAGAGGGGCTGGTCTCTGCTGGCTGGGATCCTCTTCAGGCAGGAATCACGCTGCATGGGTCTCAGGATTTCCCCTCCCCACAAAGGGGTGCAGGGCTCAAGGTGCAGGTTACACAACTACACTAAATTCCAAACTGTCATCTCCCAGCCCAGCGTCCAGACACACTCCCAGCAGGCAGCAGCCCTGGACTAGCAGCTGAGAGATTTTGCTTTCAGGTCCCTAGAGGCCAGTTCTCAGGGGTAACCTGGCATCCAGGCCTGGGACTCCCCAACTCCCCACACAGCCAGTCCTGCCTCTGCCCTGGATGGCTCCAGACTGACTCCAAAATGGCTTTTCCCCTTTCCCTAACTCCCTGGGAAGGGCATCTCACCCCCAGTTGCTGGGCAGACTCTGAGCCTGCCTTGGCTCCCCCTCCCTACCACAGACAGTGTCTCTCCCTGAGCTGCCAGCAGACAGAGCCCCAGGAATCTAGGTCATCTCCTTGGTGGTTACACTAGGTTAAACTCAGTATCTGCCTGCACTGGGGAAAAGGGGCGGGGGGGAAATCAGCCTGAACTGCCTTTCTTGGGCAAAGTGAACCCCAGCAGCAGCTCAACCTGTGTAGGGAAGGCGAGAGAGTCTGACCTGACAGGAGGGAGAGAGGATGTGGAGACTAAAAGAAGCTCCCTTGAATAACTCTGTCTCAAAATGACAAAGTTTAATGTATGGCATCCCATTAGAAACCCAGACAGCCCTTCCTGAGGCTACTGATGGGGGATGGTGTGAGAAACGATCTATTTCAATGCAGTCCACGTTACGTTACAGTCTGAGACACCCTCTGCCCCAGGATGCCTTCTTATGCCGGTTTGGTATGTGCATTAGGCAGGAGGTGCATTCTCTGTTCACCTGATTTAAGGACTCCACACCACTATGATCTGGATCCTGCATGTCACCCCTGGTCTCCGCCATTGTGTGTTCCTGGTCCATCCCAGTGAGATTTCTTCTTGGTTTCTGCTAAGTTGGAAAAATACTTTTCTTGTTACTGTCTTTTACTGTTTCTCATCCTCTGCAGAACTAGAGATGCCATGTGGGCACAAATGATACTGCGATGTGTGACGCTGAGTGGATCAAGAGTGACTACAGTGCTCTGGGAGCACAGGTGAAGGAGTTTGGAGCACAGGTGGTATTCTCTTCCATCCTTCCTGTCAATGGTAGGGGCCAGGGCAGAGACAGATGCATCATGGAGGTGAATGCCTGGCTGCGAAGATGGTGTCGCCAGGAGGGCTTTGGCTTCCTCGACCACGGGATGGTATTTGAGGAAGGACTGCTAGGCAGAGACGGGGTTCACCTTTCGAGGAGGGGGAAGAGCTTATTTGCACATAGGCTGGCTAACCTAGTGAGGAGGGCTTTAAACTAGGTTCGACGGGGACAGGGGAGCAAAGCCCACAGGTAAGTGAGGAACATGAAGACCTGGGAGATGGGTCGGAAACAAGAGGGATCGTGGGCTATAATGGCAGAGAGAAAGGAGGGTCAGGGCAAAACTGGGAGGCAAGATCAAACCAGTATCTTAGATGCCTATATACAAATGCGAGAAGTATGGATAATAAGCAGGAAGAATTGGAAGTGTTAATAAATAAATACGACGATGACATTGTTGTCATCACTGAAACTTGGTGGGATAATACACATGATTGGAATGTTGGTGTGGATGGGTATAGTTTGCTCAGGAAGGATAGACAGGGGAAAAATGGAGGAGCTGTTGCCTTATATATTAAAAATGTACACACTTGGACTGAGGTGGAGATGGACATAGGAGACGGAAGTGTTGAGAGTCTCTGGGTTAGGATAAAAGGGGTAAAAAACAAGAGTGATGTCATGCTAGGAGTTTACGATAGGCCACCTAAGCAGGTGGAAGAGGTGGATGAGGCTTTTTTTAAACAACTAAAAAATCATCCAAGGCTCAAGATTTGGTGGTGATGAGGGACTTCAACTATCCAGATCTATGTTGGGAAAATAACACCGCGGGGCACAGAATATCCAATAAGTTCCTGGACTGCATTGCAGACAACTTTTTATTCCAGAAGGTTGAAAAAGATACTAGGGGGGAAGCTGTTCTTGACTTGATTTTAACAAATAGGGAGGAACTCGTTGAGAATTTGAAAGTAGAAGGCAGCTTGGGTGAAAGTGATCATGAAATCATAGAGTTTGCAATTCTAAGGAAGGGCAGAAGGGAGTACAGCAAAATAGAGACCATGGATTTCAGGAAGGCAGATTTTGGTAAGCTCAGAAAGCTGATAGGTAAGGTCCCATGGGAATCAAAACTGAGGGGAAAGACAACTGAGAAGAGTTGGCAGTTTTTCAAAGAGACCCTATTAAGGGCCCAAAAGCTAGCTATTCCGATGGGTAGGAAAGACAGAAAATGTGGCAAAAGACCACCTTGGCTTAACCGCGAGATCTTGCATGACCTACAAAATAAAAAGGAGTCATATAAAAAATGGAAACTAGGTCAGATTACAAAGGATGAATATAGGCAAATAACACAGGAATGCAGGGGCAAGATTAGAAAGGCAAAGGCACAAAATGAGCTCAAACTAGCTATGGGAATAAAGGGAAACAAGAAGACTTTTTATCAATACATTAGAAGCAAGAGGAAGACCAAGGAGAGGGTAGACCCACTGCTCAGTGAGGAGGGAGAAACAGTAACCAGAAACTTGGAAATGGCAGAGGTGCTTAATGACTTCTTTGTTTCGGTCTTCACCGAGAAGTCTGAAGGAATGTCTAACATAGTGAATGCTTATGGGAAGGGGGTAGCTTTAGAAGATAAAATCAAAAAAGAGCAAGTTAAAAATCACTTAGAAAAGTTAGATGCCTGCAAGTCACCAGGACCTGATGAGATGCATCCTAGAATACTCAAGGAGTTAATAGAGGAGGTATCTGAGCCTCTAGCTATTATCTTTGGAATTCACAGCAGACGGGAGAGATTCCAGAAGCCTGGAAAAGGGAAAATATAGTGCCCATCTATAAAAAGAGAAATAAAAACAACCCAGGAAACTACAGACCAGTTAGTTTAACTTCTGTGCCAGGGAAGATAATGGAGCAAGTAATTAAAGAAATCATCTGCAAACACTTGGAAGGTGGTAGGGTGATAGGGAATAGCCAGCATGGATTTGTAAAGAACAAATCATGTCAAACCAATCTGATCACTTTCTTTGATAGGATAATGAGTCTTTTGGATAAGGGAGAAGCGGTGGGTGTGGTATACCTAGACTTTAGTAAGGCATTTGATACGGTCCCACATGATATCCTTATCGATAAACTAGGCAAATACAATTTAGATGGGGCTACTATAAGGTGGGTGCATAACTGGCTGGATAACCATACTCAGAGAGTAGTTATTAATGGCTCCCAATCCTGCTGGAAAGGTATAACAAGTGGGGTTCCACAGGGCTCTGTTTTGGGACCGGCTCTAATCAATATCTTCATCAATGATTTAGACGTAGGCATAGAAAGCACGCTTATTAAGTTTGCAGACAATACCAAACTGGGAGGGATTGCAACTGCTTTGGAGGACAGGGTCAAAATTCAAAATGATCTAGACAAATTGGAGAAATGGTCTGAGGTAAAGCGGATGAAGTTCAATAAAGACAAGTGCAAATGGGAAGAGACTGTCTAGGAAGGAGTATGGCAGAAAGAGATCTAGGGGTCATAGTGGAGCACAAGCTAAATATGAGTCAACAGTGTGATACGGTTGCAAAAAAAGCAAACGTGATTCTGGGATGCATTAACAGGTGTGTTGTAAACAAGACACAAGAAGTCATTCTTCCACTCTACTCTGCGCTGGTTAGGCCTCAACTGGAGTATTGTGTCCAGTTCTGGGCACCGCATTTCAAGAAAGATGTGGAGAAATTGGAGAGGGTCCAGAGAAGAGCAACAAGAATGATTAAAGGTCTTGAGAACATGACCTATGAAGGAAGGCTGAAAGAATTGGGTTTATTTAGTTTGGAAAAGAGAAGAATGAGAGGGGACATGATAGCAGTTTTCAGGTATCTAAAAGGGTGTCATCAGGAGGAGGGAGAAAACTTGTTGACCTTAGCCTCTAATGATAGAACAAGAAGCAATGGGCTTAAAGTGCAGCAAGGGAGATTTAGGTTGGACATTAGGAAAAAGTTCCTAACTGTCAGCGTAGTTAAACACTGGAATAAATTGCCCAGGAGATATTTAAGAGTAGGTTAGATAAATGTCTATCAGGGATGGTCTAGACAGTTTTTGGTCCTGCCATGAGGGCAGGGGACTGGACTCGATGACCTCTTGAGGTCCCTTCCAGTCCTAGAGTCTATGAATCTATGAATCTATGGAGGGCCACGGAGAGAGCAGATCTCTCTCATCCTGGAAAAAAAAGTTATCCTCATGATTTCGAACCTCCAAGCCTGTCAGTTTGATATTTCCTGTCAGTTCTTCTTTCGTCCAAATGAGCTCTCCCATCCTCAGCAGCCACAGGACGTCTGCAGCTGAAGTCATTGGAACCTTGTGGCTGGTGAAAATCAGGCAATTCATTTAACTCTCTATATGTGGATTTAGTGTGAAACATTGGCTGTTTTGGGAGTTTTGTTATTGATAACAGTGGGACCAAGATTTTACTCTCAGTGTTTAACACTCAACTCCTGGTTGTGAAAACCGTGGCTTTGGGTTCAGCAACAGAGAGCCCTGAAAGAGTCTGAGAAAAAACCACAGTTTATGTGGTGTTCTGAGACTAGTTCTGAAAAATGGGGATTCCAAAACACATTCTTCTTTTGAACCTTCTGGTAACATCGATACCCACTGCACAGGCTGTAGCTGCACTTCCCAACATGGCAGTGAAGTTAGTGAATTGGAAAACTTCAGTGAACCAACAGAAAACCACACCACCCGAAAAAAGGAAGCCACTATGATAGATAGAAGGACACAGAAAGAGACAAGGAAATGATTTTCAAAACAAATATTTATCTAAACTACTCTCAATACATTTGTAGCTCGAATTTTAGCAGGTAAATCCCTTCATGTTTCTAACAATACTAAAGAGTTCAAGTCACTGTGCTGGTGAATTCCTGCCCAGAGGGATTTTGGATGGAACCCTTGAATGCTTCCTGAGACCTCAGCACTAACTTTAATGCAGAAACAGGCAACTTACCAAAATTTCTCTCAGGAGAGAGTGGAATTCTCCTTATGACGACAGGAAGGCAAAGCCCTGAGAATCAGCGTATGAATCTCACGTCTGACACTCGGCGTGCTGAACAACGACCTTTATGATTCCCCTGAACAATCCCTGCAGACTCTCAGGTTATAGAGGGCTCCCAGACAATTCCCTTGGCTCCATCAGCAGTGGGAAGAGCAGAAAATAGACCCTGAAGAACTTCCGTTGGAGAGAGTCCCCTGGGAGTGAAGAATTGAATCTCAGGGGTTCAGATTGTCAGGGAAAATTGAGCTTTGCAGACTGTCCAGCCCAGCAATTGACAATGGCTTTTTTTTTTTTTTTTCTGTGTGTAATGTACTGCCATCTGCACTATATGTGGCAATGCTGCCACAAGATACTGGACCAAAGCTCATTTTCTATTGATCGTAGTAGCGTACCACTGCATACCACACATGAAATTAATGCCCATTCCCTGAGCATCCAAAAAGTCTCTGCCACCCTGGGAAGGCCAAATGACAGGATCATGAATTGATGCAAGCCAAAGGACATGGAAAGGCTTCCTTCTCACAGGATTCTAACATTAACAGTATTCATCAAATCTCTAAATTGGAGAAGCATCAAATGTCAATACTCTGGTGATCTTTCAGAAATCGATGCAGAAATGGGTTCTGATATCCTGGATCAGAATTAACACAATGGAACTTCTCCACTCACTATGTGATTCCTTCACCTATCCCAGGCCAAAATGACCTGGAGTTCATCTCACATGGAAACTCTCATTTTACAAGTGAACAGCTGTGGAGATCTCCTGAAATGTTGCCACAGGGCCATTTCAGTGTGGTGGTTTTTTATGTGAATGTGTCATGCTGGGGTCATAACATGGTGGTAAAGAAATCAAACAACTGCTATATCTGGATCTTTTCTTTGAGCTACAGCTCCTCTCCCATACAAGCACCATAGGAACAAATTTGGGCTCTGGAAGGTATGTGTTTTTTTACCCCCGAGCTGAAAACTGGGAGCCATGGAAACTGCTGCACTCTTCTAACTACACATCTGGGCTATTCCTTTTTTACCCTGCTTTTCTGGTGATTCAGCCTCTCCAGGCCTTGTGATCACCCAACACAATAGCAGATGGCGCCACAAACTCCAATTGAGCTACGTAAGGTCTTACCTAAGCCACCCAAGTACAAACAGCAGAGTCCAGCCAATTTCCCAGCTCCTCTTGAACTACGCATGGTTCTGTACAATGTAAGATGATTAGTGGAGGTTGCCCTTCCCTCATTGTGGGAAGGATATGGAACTAGCCTGGGCTAACCAAGCGGAGATTTTCTCCAGACACTTCATTCAAGGGGACACTGGTTTAGATAAAGGGGAAAAAAACAAGTTTAACTACAGAAAGACAGAGTTTAAGTGATTATAAGTGAAAGTAAACAGATTAAAGCAGATTACCTGACAAATAATTAAAAATCCAATATTAAGCCTAAAATACGAGCTAGGTTGGATATGGATTAGCAATTTTTCACCCTGGCTGGTGATCCAAGCAGTCCACCAGTTTCCATGAACAGACAAGAAATCCTTCTGGAGTGGGACCAGCAGTTCCTCCAGTTTAGTCTTTGTTCCTCAGTTATTTCCAGTTCTTTTTTGTGGGAGGTGAGGCCACTAAATGACGTCACACACCACCACATATAGTTTTAATCGATGATGGAATCCTCTGTTCCAAAACTAGTTCCCAGTTGAGTTCATGGAAAAAATACTGGTACCTAAAATAGAATTCAGTATCATGTGGTCTGGTCACATGCTCACGCAAGCGCTGCTGAGTCATAGGAACCAGTATCCTTTGGCTGTATGAAGCTTTCTCACCAGATTGGGGATAAGCTTCTCCTAAGGCTTATTATTTCCCTAATGGCCCATTTCTCTGGACAGGGCCTTCACCAGCTTTCCAGATTGAAAGCATTTTGCCTAGTGTGCATCACCCAGGTGTAACTACATTTGAAATACAGATACATAGTCAATATTCATAGCATCACATACAAAAATGATACATGCACACAAATAGAATAAATAATTTCAGCACATCATAATTTTTTCATTGACACGTGTGCGACGGTGGGGTTCTGATGGGGCCCAACTGACGTACCAATTCAGGACCAATTTGCTCAAACAGGGCAGTCACAGCCCAAAGCTGGGGCTTTTCCACCTCTAAGGCAAACCAAACCAGCTAGACAAAAATGACTTCGGTTTCACCCCACTGGCTAACCACAAGTCACACAAGCAATTTTCTTAGACACTCCAATCTCCCAGTATCACCACCAGTCCCACTCGTCCTGGGGTTGAATGGTTATGAAAACCAACACCCCAGAAAAAGGTTCTCTTGATCCCAAAGGACCAAGCCCCAAACCCAGGTCAATATCCACATCAGATCTTACCCAGAAATCAAGCTGTTGCCAATCCTTTAGAATCTAAAATCTAAAGATTTATTCATAAAAGGAAAAAGATAGAGATGAGAGCTAGAATTAGTTAAATGGAATCAATTACATACAGTGATGGCAAAGTTCTTAGTTCAGGCTTGTAGCAGAGATGGAGTAAACTGCAGGTTCAAATCAAGTCTCTGGAGTACATCCCCCGCTGGGATGGGTCATTCAGTCCTTTGTGCAGAGCTTCACTTTGTAGCAAAGTCTCTCCAGAGGTGAGAAACAGGATTGAAGACAAGATGGAGATGAGGCATCAGCCTTATATAGGCTTTTCCAGGTCTAAGAACCTCTTTGTTCTTACTGTGGAAAATTACAGCAAAATGGAGTCTGGAATCATATGGGCAAGTCCCTGCATACTTTACTGAATTACAAGGCGTATCTGCGTCCTCTCAATGGGTCATTTGTGTAGTTGATGGTCCTAAATGGGCCATCAAGCAGGCTAAGCAGAGCTAACACCAACTTGTCTGGGGTGTTACCCAGAACTACAGCACCAATTTGAAATACAGACAATATACAGCCAATACTTATAACTTCAACTACAAAATGATACAGACATACAGACAGCATAATCATAACCAGCAACCCATTACCTGGTCTTAGACACCTTATATGACTCCCTTTACATAAGATTTGGTGCCACTACAGGACCTTGGCTGCAAACCATTCTCTATATGGTCCCAGTTTATATCAATAAAGTCACAACATGACAAGATATATCATGTGCAAAATACATCACAGATGTCAAATTTATATCATAATCATACAAGCATGGAGAATGTGGGGCACAATGTCACAACGAGGTTGTGAGGAGGACCCCTCCTAGCAGTAAAGCACATTAGAACACGCAATCCCAACTATACATACAGAATGATGGAATCTAAATTAGCTGTTACCACTCAAGAATGAGATTTTGGAATCATCATAGACAGTTCTCTGAAAACATCTGCTAAGTGTGCCACTGTATAAATCCCAAACTATGGATACTGTGTGAAGTTCTAGTCTCAAAAAAGTTATATTAGAAATGGAACAGTTACAGAGAATGGTTGATGGTGTCTAATTTGGATATTAATTCAAGTTCAGTAGTTTCTCACTGGAGTCTGTTTGTGAAGCTTTTCTGTTTCAAAATTGCCACCTTTGAGTTGCTTACTGAGTGACCAGAGAGGTTGAAATGTTCAGGAATCATAACATTCAAAAACCAGTAGGAGATCTAGATACCATCAGTTTAGGTTTGAATAGAGACTGGGAATATCTGAGCCATCACACACATTAAATCTATTTCCCCATGTTATGTATCCTCACACATTCTTGTCAAACTGTCTGTATTGAGTTACTTGATTATCACTAGAAAAGTTTTTTCTCTTAAATAATTAGCCTCTTAGAGTTGGTAGGGCAATTCCCACCTTTTCACGTACATAGATATGTATACATCTCCTTACTATATGTTCCATTCTATGCATCCAATGAAGTGGGCTCTAGCCCACAAAAATATATGCTCAAATAAATTTGTTAGTCTCTAAGGTGCCACAACGACTCCTGTTTTTTATTGATATCTCCCTTTTTCTCATAGGCTAAAAGCTGGTTCCATACCAATCTGTGGAAAGTCCTATGATCGTTGTCTGCTTTCTGAGGAAACTGCTGATGTTGTCCAGCCTGTGAGCCTTTGGGTATGGAGTATTCCTTTACTTCGGTTGGTGGGCTACTCTTTTGATGTCTGGCAACACAACTGTGATTTCCTTCCTTGCTCCTGGTGATGGCCGCTACCCTTTTTCCTTTGGTATTAACAGAGAAGGCTCCTCTTTGTAGTTCATCGCCTCCCAGAATTAGTGTCCATTTCCCGAAGAGAAAGAACCAAGAGGACCGAGAGATCCCACAGCAAACTGAAGGGCAGGATTTTACCCCTGGACTACTGAGTTCTTAAACTCATCAATCTCCAATTTGGTCCCTCCTGACAGTAAATAAAGGATTTTTTTTCCTTCTCAAGTAATGCTCTGGGTGCACCTCTACCCGTTGCTGTTCAGAATAAAAGCGACCTATCAGGCTGCTATGTGGGAAGAAAAATTGATAAACTCCTTCACACATAAGTAGGTGGGTCAAGACACTGGATGCTTGCAGCTCAACTGGGAGGCTAAGATAATCTTCAGGATTTTTACACTACTGGATGAGAGCTTCAGTGTTTCCCACTACCAGATCCGGTATGGCTGAGACCCTGGCCATCCAGTCCAGCACAGTCTCACAAGTCAAGAGGCCCATGCATTTACTTAGGTATTGTACTTTCTTGGAGGAGAACACTTTGCTCTTATGTCTTGTTTCTCCACCCCTGGTCACCACTGTAGAGATAACCGGAGCCAGAGGGGCTGGCTCCTCTGCACGGTAGGGAATTGATGTTGCAGTTTCCTTTTCCTTTTACTGATGATAGGGCACTAATGACATGGTGTGTAAGCCTGTTTTCACCAAGTCCTGGAGGAGTCAAAAATCATCAGCTAAGGATTGTGATGGGGTATTACTGCTCTTTCATCTGTAGAGAAGGAAGATATGTTGGTTCTCGCTGTTGCCTTTTCCTCAAATCTGCTGTCCTGTTCCTCTATAATCTCCGAGGTTCCAGCATTCTGGATGCTGTAGCAAAGGAAGAATGACTCAGGGGCTCATGGGTGTGGGGAAGCCCAAGAAGTGTGGGGGCAATATGCCGTCCAGAGATCCCAGTAGGGCTTCTAGGGCAGTGGGATGCTCATGGCCGCCCTACCATCTTGATGGAGAAGTCAGGTGAGGGTATACCTGAGGAGGTCCTTGGCAATGGGCATTGTAGAGAGCATGGGAAGAGTGGTGGGAGACGACATCCTCTGGCTCATTGTCTGATTCGCTACTAGAAAGTGGAGGTGCACAACAGAGTATTGGAAAAGACTCCTACAGTTCTGGTGCTGAGAGGAAGAGACTCTGGTATATCACATACCCCTAGTTCTCTTGACCAGGTGCCACTGGCAGTACAGAGTGAGTCAGGAATCTTGCCCACACTAAATGTTCCAGTGCTGGATGGCTGGATGGTGGGTTTCTTCCAGCTTAAAGAAGAGTCCTAACAGGAAGGTGCTAGAGAGCCTAGATCTCGGAAATGATGCACGCTGATCTTTTCCCATCTTTGTCAAATAGCCTCTGATAAAATTTATGTCTGGCTTGTTTATGGCATAACTTCTGACTGACACAGATAAGTCTATCCTCTTTTGATTCCCTATAGTTCATGCCCTGTTCTCATTACCTTTCTGCTAGGAGGCCGGATAAAAAACCAGTGGGGACACTAGACAATAGAGGTGCTAAAGGAGCACTCATGGATGATAAGGCCGTTGTGGAATAACTAAATGAATTTTTTGCATTGGTCTTCATGTCTGAGGATATGAGGGAGATTCCCAAACCTGAGCCATTCTTTTTAGGTGACAGATCTGATGAACTGTCCCAGATTGAGGTATTGAGTAATGGTCTCAAGTTGCAGTGGGGGAGGTTTAGGTTGGATATTAGGAAAAACTTTTTCACTAGGAGGGTGGTGAAGCACTGGAATCTCCTTCCTTAGAGGTTTTTAAGGTCAGGCTTGACAAAGCCCTGGCTGGGATGATTTAGTTGGGAATTGGTCCTGCTTTCGGCAGGGTATTGGATTACATGACCTCCTGAGGTCCTTTCCAATCTTGATATTCTATGATTCTATGATCACTAGAGTTTTTGGAACAAACTGATAAATTAAACAGTAATAAGTCACTGGAACCAGATAGTATTCACCCAAGAGTTCTGAAAGAACTCAATTGTGACATTTCAGAACTACTAATTCTTCTCTATAACCTGTCATTTAAATCAGCTTCTGTACCAGATGATGGGAGGATAGCTAATATGACATCAATTCTTAAAAAGGGATCCAAAGCTGATGCCGACGATTACAGGCCGGTAAGCCTGACTTCAGTGCCAGGCATACTGGTTGAAACTATGATAAAGAACAATACCATCAGACATATAGATGAACATAATTTGTTGGGGAAGAGTCAAAATGGCTTTAGTAAAGGGAAATCACACCTCAACAATCTACATGAATTCATTGAGGGGGATCAACAAGCATGTGGACAAAGAGGATCCAATGGATATAGTATACTTAGATTTTCAGAAAGCCTTTGACAAGGTCCTTCACCAAAGGCTCTGGGATAAGAGGAAAGGTGCTCTCAAGGATTGGTAACTGGTTAAAAGATAAGAAACAAAGAGTAGGTATAAATAATCAGTTTTCAGAATGGAGAGAGGTAAATAGTGGTGTCCCCCACAGGTCTGTACTGGGACCAGTCCTATTCAATATATTCATAAATGCTCTGTAAAAAGGGGTGGACAATGAGATGGAAAAATTTGCAATGATACAAAATTAATAAAGATAGTTAAGACCCAGGCAGACTGTGAAGAGATGCAAAACAATGTCTCAAAACTGGGTGATTGGGCAACAAAATGAAAGATAAAAATTAATGTTGATAAATGCAAAGTAATATGCATTGGAAAGCATAATCCCAACTATACCTAAAAAATGATGGGGTCTAAATTAGCTGTTACCACTCAAGAAAGAGATCTTGGAGTCATTGTGCATAGTTCTCTGAAAACATCCACTCAAAGTCCAGGCGCAGACAAAGAAAAGCAAATAGAATGTTGGGAATAATTAAGAAAGGGATAGATAATAGGACAGAAAATATCATATTGCCTCTACATAAATCTGTGGTACATCCACATCTTGAATACTGTGTGCAGGTGTGGTCGCCCCATCTGAAAATATATATATTGGAACTAAAAAAGATTCAGTAAAAGGGCAACAAAATTATTAGGGGTACAGAACGGCTTATGTATGAGGAGAGATTAATTAGACTGGGACTTTTCAGTTTGGAAAAGAGATGGCTAAGCGGAGATATGATTGAGGTCTATAAAATCATGACTTATGTAGAGAAAGTAGATAAGGAAGTACTGTTTACTACTCATAACACAAGAAGTAGGGGTCACCAAATGAAATTAATAGGCAGAAAGTTTAAAAGAAATAAAAGGAAGTGTTAGGATATAGATATTCAGGCCTGTCTGCAAAGGCCTATACATTAAGATGTAGGTGTATTCTTATCACTTAGCTAGTTATAGAGGTATAAAAGAAAGAATCAAAGATCAATGTCTGTGGAATGGCCTTCTCTTACTGTGACAGGCTAAGGCCTTCAGCTAAGATGTAGTTAGGCAGCCATAAGCTGGGAAGTGTAGGGTCACATCCTCACATTCCAAACTAGTCACATTGAAATAAGGTGCTATTGGGCTATTAGGAATACAATCCTGTCCTGATATTCCTATCACCTCCAGAGAAAGGGAAGAGCCTAGAAGATGTAAAAGGAAACTTAGTTTGATCGCATCCTGTCTGACAAGAACTCACTTATCAATAGACACAACTGGAGAACCCTTATATCTGTATAGATGTTATTGTGAAATCTTCACTTCTGTATTGTTTTATATATTTATTTGTATGGTCTCTGTCTGGTTCTGTGATTGTTCCTGTCTGCTGTATAATTAATTTTGTTGCGTGTAAACCAGTGAAGGTGGTGGGGTATAATTGGTTAAATAACCATATTACAACATGTTAGGATTGGTTAGTTAAATTTCAGGAAAATGATTGGTTAAGGAATAGCGAAGCAAAACTCAGCTTTTACTATATAACCTGCAGTCAATCAGGAAGTAAGGGAGGGGAATGGGAACAGGGACTGGGGATGGGGGAATTGGGATCACGTTTTACTAAAGGGGGAAATGGGGACAGGAGATGGGACCAGAAACAGGGATATAGACAAGGCTCTCTGGTGTCAGATCTGGGAAGGGGGGACACTGAGGAAGGAAACTGGAATCATATTTTCTGGAAGTTCACCCCAATAAACATTGAATTGTTTGTGCCTTTGGATTTCAGGTATTGTTGCTCTCTGTTCATGTGAGAAGGACCAGAGAAGTGGGAGGGTGAAGGAATAAGCCCCCTAACACTTCACACAATGCACAGTCAACCTGTGGAACTCCTTGGCCGAGGATGTTGTGAAGGCCAAGATTATAACAGAGTTGAAAAAACTAGATAAATTCATGGGGGATAGGTCCATCAATGGCTATTCACCAGAATGGAGAGGAATGGTGTCCCTAGCCTCTGTTTGCCAGAGCAAGAGTTAGTCCAAATTAGCATAAAAGCTGTGGGATGAAAATAAAACCCCCAGTATTGATACTTGTATCCTGACTGAGGATTAGCAAAGGTTTCTAACAAAGCTCTGAAAATGTTAATGTTAAAAATAGACCTCAAAATAGCCCGAAACTTATGTAGTTCAATAACAACAACTTTACTGGGTTTATTTCTTATAGCATTCAGCAATGGCATTCAATTATTTCACCCTGGCTGCCTTTGCTGGAAGTAAAATGCTTCTGCTGCTGGTCAGCAGTTACTAGAGCAATCTTTTCTTTTGTTGGTGGAAAATGTTCACAACACATTTTGTGTTCTTGCCTGTACGCCCTAATGTTAACAATGTTTTGTAAAGTTTCTCTCACATCTTATTGCACAGTATAGTTTTTATCAAGTTTATTTGAAAAAATAATCTTTCAATTGTGGCATTGCTAAAGTGTAGCAACAGCAATGACAAAGCAACCAAGCCAAGCTGACTAAAGTGTTTGTCCCCAGCAGCATCTGTGTGTTTGAGATCTCCAACCCAAAACTGCTCTATTTGGTTGTTCTGAGTATGAGGCCAGTGAACTACAGGCAAAACTCTCCCCTGCTGCTCCAACAGTTCAAGGTCTCCACAAAACAATCACAAAATTGACACATCAGACAATCTAGGTAATGAAGGGCTGATCACAGTAGGACTTAGCACTGCAAGTAATTCAATCACCTGGATGTTCGATGGAATCTTTCACAAACTCCAAGATGAAATCTCAATACCTACTTTTGACATCTTCGACAACAGGAACGGTTAGAGTGTATTTTGAAAGTTGCCGCTGAAACTGAAGTTATTTGGCTCAAAGTTGATGTCACAGCAGTGCATGTCACAAAAACACACAGTTTGATAACTCTCACCAACAAGCTCTAGCAGAATGTCCTCCATTTCTGCATTAACTTTCCTGTATTTGCATTTCCAACTGAAACATTTGGTTTATCGTCCAGGTTTTCTGAAGGACTGGATGCAGAAAAATCAGGCATATTTTGTTCACCAGATCACATATGATACATGTCATAAGTTCAGCATTGTTTTATTTTTCTTTGGCTATCAGAAAGTAAAGCTTCAGTTCATCAAACTGATAAAGAACCCTGTTACACAGGGTCTAATGCAAAGCCACCTTGTATCAGAAAGCTGCAGTATCCTCTGGTGGTCTGGAAGTCATGGAAAGGCCAAGTGATAGGGTCATTAGGGTAGGGGGCTGACAGGTGATGCAGAAAGAGATCAAGTGATGGTCAGAGACAGTGAACTTAGCAACAGAGAGAGCAGAGCTCGGTGATGGAGTGATAAAATGTTAGGTGTGAGGAACTTCTCAGACTGTGAACTTCCACATTTCTGAGAACAGCAAAAGTAGGAGAGAGCACTCTTGATTAACAGGGAGATCTGATTTCCCCCACTTGTCTGGCAGGCTTAAATTCAGTGGCCCGGCTGATCACCCTGCAGTTGTATTTCCCCATTTTGTCCCGAAGCTCTTTGGTTTTGACCCCATAAACGATAGGGTTGAGCATGGGTGGGACAAGGAAGAAGAGGTCAGCCAAGATGATGTGAACATGGGGAGCGATGCCCTGACCAAACCGGTGTGTCAGAGTGGTGAAGAGGACGGACGAATAAGATGTCAGCATCACACAGATGTGGGCTGTACAGGTGTTAAGGGCTTTCTGGTGAGCTTTCCTGGAGGAGATTCTGAGGATGGCCCTGATGATCAGACTGTAGGACAGGGCAATGAGCATCAGGTCTGATCCCATGACTACAAAGGCCATCATCAAGCCATATGTCCTGTTGACAGTGGTGTCAGCACATGACAGCTTCACCACAGCTATATGCTCACAGTGTGTGTGGGAAATAATATGGTTAGGACAGAATGGCTGCTGGCTCAGGAACAGGGGCAAGGGAAGAGCTAAGAGAACCGATCTTATCAAACCCACTAGCCCTAATATAGCTATCCGTGCATTGGTGAGGATGGTGGTGTATCTCAGAGGCCTACATATGGCAACGTAGCGATCAAAGGCCATTGCCATGAGGATGGCTGAGTGCATAATGGAAACTGCATGAAGGAAGAACATCTGGGTGAGGCAGCCACCCACCGTAATAATATTCAAATTGAACCAAAATATAAACAGAGCCTTTGGCATGATGGAGGTAGTCGTGCCAATGTCTGTGAGTGCCAGCATGCACAGCAGCAGGTACATTGGCTTGTGCAGGGTCTGCTCTTTGCCTACAACAAACAGAAGTGTGAAATTTCCCAACATTCCAATAAAGTAGAAGATAGCGAAAGGGATGGAAATGCAGAGATGCTCAGCTTCCAGGCCAGGGATGCCTGTTAGAATGAATGTTGAAGGGACAGAGTTTGTGAGGTTGATTCCAGCCATGAGATGGTTGGTGCATCGACAGGGCTCAGAAATACTCAAGTTGCCTGTAATGATAGGGAAACACAGTGAGGTGGGTTACATACTTTATTATAAAGTGTACAGTAAATATTTTGTAGTTATTACCAATCTAGAAATGGAGGTGAGCAGTGAGATGGAAAGATTTACTGATGGCACCAAATTATTTAGGTCAGAGTCAAGTCCAGAGATGTCCTCAGAGGGAGATCACCAAGCCAGGTGAATGGACAGCATGACAACAAATGAACTTGAATGTAGATACCTGCAGGGTGTATGCCCATTGGAGAGAAAAGCTTGAACTTCTCAAACACCTTTCAAAGTAATAAATTAGCGATATGAACTCAGGAAAGGGACCTGGGTGTCATGGTACACAGCTCCGTGAAACCTTGCTCACAGTGCAAGCACGGACAGAAATTGAACAAAATATTGGGATCCAGGAGGAGTGCAATGAAGAATTATATAGAAAATACAATGCCATGTGGTCACTAAGTCAATGTTTCACCCTCCTCTAGACTCCTCTGTGTAGTACTAGGCACCCCTGTGACATGATATTGCAGAACTAGAGGGGTTCAGGCAGGGGCAATCAGAAGATTCAAAGTCCCGAGTAAACTCTCATAATAAGAGAGATTGAAAAGACTGGGATTGTTACCTTACACCTGAGATGAATTAGAGGGGATATGAGAAAAGTTTATAAAATATTTTCTGGTATAGAGTAAATCAAGAATGTGTTCTTCCCATCTGATAACACAAGATCAAGTCAACATTCAATTAAACAGAAAAGTAGCAAATTCAAAACAGACAAAAAAAAGAATTTTCTTCACTCAGTGCCTAACTAGACTGAGGAACTCATTGCCACAAGAGGTAGTTGAAGCTGTGAACTATGTAAGAATCAGGAAGTGGAGGGACATTTGTATGGATATAAAACTATCAGCTTCAATAGTTACAACTAAATAAATATTTTAGAAAGCCTATACACTCATATGTTTCAGAGTAAAAGCCAAACTCTTGCTGTTCTGCAGCACCCGGAGCTGTCACTATCAGAGAAGGACACTGGACCAGATGGACCACAGGTCAGATTCATGATGCAATTTCTATATTGTAATGGAGCCACTTTTCCCCCATAGAAACAGGTATTATCATGCTGAGCTATGGAAAGGCGGAAGAGTCTTGGTATTTAGGGCTACAGGAGTGCACCTCTATTACTTTCTTTGGTGGTTTTTTTTTTGTTTGTTTGTTTTTGAGACACTTTCTTGCAGGCACCCAGCTTTGTCTGAGACAGAAGATACAGTTGTTAACTGACAAGTGTAAGCAGAAACATGTGTCAGCAACTCAATTGCTAACCCTTCCCAGTCCTGAATATCAATGAAATTTGCAGATTACACAAACATTGAGAGATCGCAAAAAATAAAGAGGACAGGTCGCTAATTCAGAGCAATATGGACTGGATGGTAAACTAGTTTGAAGCAGACAATATGTGTTCAAAGATAGCTATGTAGATATCTACATATAGGAAAAAGAAATGTAAGTGATGCTTACATGATAGGTGACACACATGGGAAGCACCATGAATCTGTAGAATATTTGGGGTATGAAGGCATAATTAGTTAAACATGAGCTCTCCGTCTGACCATGTGACCAAGGAATCCATATGATCCTTGGATGATAACCAGGGGAACCTTAAGGAGAGGTAGAGAATTTATTTTAGCTCTATATTTGGCACTGGTGCGACTGCTGCTGGAATCTTCTGTCCAGTTTTGGTGTCCAGGATTGAAGATGGATATTGATGCTCTGAGGAGGGTTCAGAGAAGAGTCAGAACAATTAATTATTAAATAATTGGAAAACCTCCCTTATACTGCCTTATAGTGACATCCTCAAGCTGATTATGCCACCCCTCTATCCGCCCACTTCTTGGTTCCTTATATCTTGATACACTAGCACGTGTAGCTATCTCTGTCAGAGAGAGGACACCAAACTAGATGGATCATAGGTCTGATCCACAAGTCAATTCCTAGGTTGGAAAGGAGCCAAGATTCCCTTATGGAAACAGACACAAGGGTCTTGGTATTTAGGGCTACAGGCCTGCAACTCTGTTACTTCCCTTGTGTCTTTTGGTGAGACACTTTCTTGCAGGCACCCAGCTAGGTCTGGGGCTATGTTCAGAAAGATATCACAAGAATTAGTAAAAGATTATAATACCTGATTATAGTGATAGACTGAAAGATTTTAATCTAATTTATTTAATAAAGATGGTCAAGGGATGACTTGCTAACAGTCTATAAGTACCTACACAGGGAACCAATATAAAATAATATGCTTTTCAGCCTAACATACGGAGGTGTAAGAGAATACAATGGCTGGATGTTGCAGTTAAAGAAATTCTGACTGGAAATAAGGTGCACATTTTTCAATGGTGAGAGAAATTAGCCACTGGCACAATTTACCAAGGGTCTTGGTGGATTCTTCATCACTGAGAATTTTTAACTCAAGATTGGATGTTTCTCTAAAAGATCTGCTCTAGGAATAGTTTTGGGTTTATCTTATACAGGCCTCTGTTATACAGGCTAGATGATCACAATGGTCCCTTCTGGCCTCAGAATCTCCAAACTTGTCTCCAGGAGTCAGCTGGAGGCATTACCCCTGAAAGCTTATGCCTGAGCTTACTGAAGGCATTTTTTCTGTTTGTGACCATGTTGCCTTTAACTCTCTGGGGAGAAAATCTCATGCTACTGCGCTGCCTTGGAAATGTATATTTTGCAGGGCTGAGGGATCCCATGAAGTACTGCATGGATAAACACTATAGCTGAGAAAAATAATGACTTGACCCCATAAAATCTCGACTTTGAGGAATAAATTGACAGCCCTCACCATGAAGGACTAACAGAGCTGACGAGTAAATAGTCCCAGAGCCAGGGCCAGCTCTAGGCACCGGCCTAGCAAGCAGGAGTCTGGGACGGCAAACGGGAAAGAACAGCTTCCTGGGCAGTCTTAGGGCAGCACTGCGACGGCTTTCGGTGGCACTGCAGTGGTAGCTCCTCCGGTTCCCTCTTCGGTGGCAATTCAGTGGTGGGTCCCTCAGTCGCTCTCTTCCTCTTTGAGCTACTGCTGAAGTGACGCTGAAGAGGAAGAGAAGGATTGAAACACTCGCCGCCGAATTGCTGCCGAAGTATGAAGCAGCGTGATTGAGCTGCCATCGCCCAAGTGCCTCCAATCAGCTTTTTTTTTTCCCCACATGGGGCAGCAAAAAATCTGGATCTGCCCTTCCCAGAGCATCCTGAATTAACCATCATTCTCCCAGTGGCACATTGGTTCAGTCAGCTACCAGTGGTTCCTGCCCTCACATGTCCTAGAGTTGCCTGCTCTCACTATATAATGTGCAAACTTCTCAGCTTGTGAGTTGTTCCTGTGTAGCAGTCCTTGAAGCACCATGCGCTGTGTACTGGTGTAACAAGAGAAGCCACGCAGATGTCTGCCTTTGCATTTGCCAGTAGTGTCTGATATATCTGACTGACTGACACAGTCACTGGTTGCCCCAAAGGAACAGACGTGATGGGAGGCATCTCACCCCTTGCAGAAGAAGAGTTGTGGGGAATACAGGGCAGCCTGGAGGTTGTAGGAGGCAGGGATGAGTGGGGAGTATGGAGGAGACACTGCAAGCTGTGTGCAGTTGGAATTGTGGCAGCTTGGGATGGGGGAGGAGAGTACGGAGAGCGGGTCAGAGTATGATCAACGCCTCAGTGTCTAGTGGGAAGCAGGGATCAAGCGGAGTGCCTCAGGTTTTGGTCCTGGGGCTGGTTTTTTCAACATCTTTATTAATGATCAAGATGATGGGATGGATTGCACCCTCAGCAAGTTCACAGATGACACTAACCTGGGGGGAGAGGTAGATATGCTGGAGGGTAGGCAGCTGGGGACCAACTGGCTAAACAGCAGTTCTGCAGAAAAGGACCTAGGGGTTACAGTGGACGAGAAGATGGATATGAGTTGGCAGTGTGCCCTTGTTGCCGAGAAGGCCAATTGCATATTGGGCTGTATTAGTAGGATCATTGCCAGTAGATCAAGGGAAGTGATTATTCCCTTCTATTTGGCACAGGTGAGGCCACATCTGGAGTATTGTGTTCAGTTTGCGCCAACCACTACAGAAAGGATAATGACAACTTGGAGAGAGTCCGGCAAAGAACTATGAAAATGATTAGCAGGCTGAGGCACATGGCTTACAAGGAGAGACTGAGGGAACTGGGCTTATTTATTCTGCAGAAGACAATAGTGAGGGGGGATTTGATAGCAGCCTTCAACTAACTGAATGGGGGGTCGAAAGAGGATAGAGCTCAGCTATTCTCAGTGGTGGCAGATGACAGAACAAAGAGCAATGGTCTCAAGTTGCAGTGGGGGGGGGTGTAGGTTGGATATTAGGAAACACTATTTTGCTAGGAGGATGGTGAAGGACTGGAATGGGTTACCTAGGGACGTGGTGGAATCTCCATTATTAGAATTTTTTAAATCCTGGCTTGACAAACCCCTGGCTGGGATAATTTAGTTGGTGTTGGTTCAGATTTGAGCAGGGGGTTGGACTAGATAACCTCATGAGGTCACTTCCAACTCTGATATTCTATGATTCGTCTAAGATGGGAGATTTAAGCAGCTGAGAAGGAAAGTGTGACAGGTTGCTCCCAAGATGTCACCTTGAACTGGGGTACCACTGAGCCCTCTGACTCACCAGCCTGGGCTCTCTCTGTCAATGTGCTTCTGGGACAAGATTCAGACCAGCTCCCGGTATTTCACCTTCACCAGCATTCACACAGGCAGGGACACAGCCAGCTGCAGATACTCACAGGCTCTCTGACCAGCCACTGCCTAAAGCAACAATAGTGAGATTATAACCAAAATAACCATTAGCTCCCTAGCCTAGGACCCCAGAGCTGTACATCCTGCCCTGGGCCAGGAAGGCTCACCAGATGGGAGATACTTTTCTCCAAAGGTCCACCATTTCCCCTATCGGCTTAATACCTGAATAGACCCTTCCCACTCAGCTATCTATACTGAAAGCATCTTGCCTATTGGGCATTACCAGATGGAACTACATTTGAAATATTGATATGAAGACAACTTTCATAATTTCAGATTTAAAAAATGGTTCATGCATACAAATAGGATCATACTCAGAAAATCATAACTTTTCCGATTACATCTTACATGAGCCATCTTACATAAAATATATCATATTTATTCTATAGCCATATCAAAATAATATCACTATGAAGAATATGGGGTTCAGTGTCACATAAAAATCAATGCTTCTTTCCACCGGGAAAATGCCTGAAGTTACATAACAACAACAATAGTTGGAAACAAAACTTAATAAAGGTTGTGACATCCAGGCTAAAGTTCTGTGCCTTACCTGGACAAACAGACCCCGAGACACCCCTCCACCCCTGCTGTGCACCTAGAGCCAAGAAAGGTCCCAGCACTGTCCTTGGATTAACAATCACAAAGAAAAAAATATTTCAGCAACACTGCCTGCCTGTCCATGTACATTCCGCTGCCAAGGCCCAGCACCCCACAGCTGCCTACTTCTCTGTGTACACCTATCCCTCTGCCCCCAAAACCCACTTGTCTCAGTACACCCCACTTCCATAATCCCCATCAGTGCCTGCCTGCCCATGTAGTTCCACCACCCCTACAATTTCCACCCTGCCACATGATGATGCCCCTCACCTAGGATCAAAACCAGATGCAAGATCGCATGGCGATAGCTCAAAGAACTACCTCCACAGACTCAGTGTCTGACTGCACCAGGGAAGAGTGGGAGATCAGCCTGAACTGCCTTTATGGGAGTGAAGGGAAACCCAGCAGCTGCTCTGCCTGTGCAGGGAAGGAGAAAGGGACAGACCTGGCGGGAGGGAGAGAGGCCATGGAGACTAAATGGAGCCAGCATGAGAAGCTCTTCCCCAAAATGACACAAAGCTTTAATGTACTGCAGCCCACCACTTGTTCTGTAATCTGCTAACTCTGAGAACAGCCAAGCTCCATCCTCTTTGCAATCCCCATTCAGAGAGTTGAAGGCTGCTATCAAATCCCCCTCACCCTTCTCTTCTGCAGACTAAATAACTCCAGTTCCCTCAGCCTCTCCTTGTAAGTCATGTGCCTCAGTCCCCTAATCATAGTTGTTGCCTTCCAGTTTGTCCACATCCTTTCTGTAGTTGGGGACCAAAACTGGACGCAACACTCCTCACCAATAGTGAATAGAGGGGAATAATCACTGCCCTCGATCTGCTGGCAATGCTCCTACTTATACAGCTTAATATGCTGTGAGCCTTTTTGGCAACAAGGGCACAGTGCTGACTCATGCTCAGCTTCTCCTCCACTGTGATCCCCTGGTCATTTTCTGCAGAACTGCTGCTTAGCCAGTTGGTCCCCAGAGTGTAGCGGTATATGGGATTCTTCTGTCCTAAGTGCAGGACTCTGCACTTCCCTTGTTGAACCTCATCAGATTTATTTTGGCCCAATCCTCAAATTTCTCTAGGTCACTGTAATATTTGCCTAAAATTTGCAATTTTGTAAATCCAAATGTACCAGGTAAATTCTTGGTTTTTTCCCCACAATACTATACAGTTCAAGTCACTGTATTGCTGAATTCCTGCCTAGATGGTTCTTGACTTTAACCCTGAGACCCTTCCTGAGCCCCTTAGCACTAACTTTAATCAGAAATAGATGACTCACCATAATCCTTTTCAGCAGAGAGAGGAAATCTGCTTACAGGGACAAGAGGGCAGAGCCCTGAGAATCGGTTTATGAATCTGACCCTCAGGATGCTGGGCAGCAACTTTTATGATTCCCCTGTACAGTCCCTGCAGACTCTCCGATTGGCCTGGGCTCCTGGACAATTACCTCAGCTCCTTGAGCAGTGGGAAAAGCAGATAATAGACCCTGGAGAACTTCAGCCTGAGAGACTCCCCTGGGAGTGAAGCAATTATTCTCTAATACCTGGTTTCAGAGTAGCAGCCATGTTAGTCTGTATCCTCAGAAAGAACAGGAGTACTTGTGGCACCTTAGAGACTAACACATTTATTTCAGCATGAGCTTTCATGAGCTACAGCTCACTTATTCGGATGCATAGAATGGAACACACAAGCAGGAGATGTTTATACATACAGAGAACATACCAGCACTCCCAGCTATCTTCGAGACACCACTGACTTCCTGAGGAAACTACAATCCATCAGTGATCTTCCAGAAAACACTATCCTGGCCACTATGGATGTGGAAGCCTTCTACACCAACATGCCACAAAAAGATGGACTACAAGCCATCAGGAATAGTATCCCCGATAATATCACGGCTAACCTGGTGGCTGAACTTTGTGACTTTGTCCTCACCCACAACTATTTCACATTTGGGGACAATATATACCTTCAAGTCAGTAGCACTGCTATGGGTTCCCGCATGGCCCCACAGTATGCCAACATCTTTATGGCTGACTTAGAACAACGCTTCCTTAGCTCTCGTTCCCTAATGCCCCTACTCTACTTGCACTACATTGATAACATTTTCATCATCTGGACTCATGGAAAAGAAGCCCTCAAGGAATTCCACTGTGATTTTAATAATTTCCATCCCATCATCAATCTTAGCCTAGACCAATCCACACAAGCAGTCCATTTCCTAGACACTACTGTGCTAATAAGCTATGGTCTCATAAACACCACCCTATACCGGAAACCCATTGACCGCTATGCTTACCTACATACCTCCAGCTTCCATCCAGGACACACCACATGATCCATTGTCTACAGCCAAGCTCTAAGATACAACCATATTTTCTCTATCCCTCAGACAGAGATAAACACCTACAAGATCTCTATCAAGCATTCTTAAAACTACAGTACCCACCTGCTGAAGTGAAAAAACAGATTGACAGAGCCAGAAGAGTACCCAGAAGCCACCTACTGCAGGACAGGCCCAACAAAGAAAATAACAGAACGCCACTAGCCATCACCTACATCCCCCACCTAAAACCTCTCCAGCGCATCATCAAAGATCTACAACCTATCCTTAAAGATGATCCCTCACTCTCACAGATCTTGGGAGACAGGCCAATCCTCACTTACAGACAGCCTCCCAATCTGAAACAAATACTCACCAGCAACCGCACACCATCCAACATAAACACTAATCCAGGAACCCATCCTTGCAACAAAGCCCGATGCCAGCTCTGTCCACATATCTATTCAAGTGACACCATCATAGGACCTAATCACATCAGCCACGCAATCAGGGGCTCGTTCACCTGCACATCTACCAACGTGATATACGCCATCATGTGCCAGCAATGCCCCTCTGCCATGTATGTTGGCCAAACCGGACTGTCTCTACGCAAAAGAATAAATGGACACAAATCTGACATCAGGAATCATAACATTCAAAAACCAGTGGAAGAACACTTCAACCTCTCTAACCACTCAGTGATAGACTTGAAGGTGGCAACTTTGCAACAAAAAACTTCAAAAACAGACTCCAAAGAGAGACTACTGAACTTGAATTAATATGCAAATTAGATACAATTAATTCAGGCCTAAACAGAGACTGGGAATTGTTGCTCATTACACTAATTGAATCTATTTCTCTATGTTAAGCTCTCCTCACACCTTCCATGGGTCATCTTAATTATCACTTCAAAAGTTTTTTTTCTCCTGCTGAGGATAGCTCATCTCAATTGATTAGACTCTTCCTGTTGGTATGCGTACTTCCATCTTTTCATCTTCTCTAATACCTCAGGCTCAGGTCATTGGGGAAAACTGATACTTGCAGTCCCAATAGAGTGGTCAGTCACTACCGAAAACCCGGAGAGAAAAGGAAGAGCAAAGGGTTAGATGTACTCATTTATCTATCAGCATTTCTCTGTTGCTGCCCATTGTCATAGAATCTGAGCATCTCCTCCCCTCCCGGCTGACGAGCCCTGCCCTGAATCCCAAACACGCAATGGAAAGGCTCTCACACATCAGTATTTCAAACAGAGAGGGGATTTGTTTGTTTGTTTGTTTAACAGAGAGTAATAGGAACTGTGATCTGATAGCTTCTCTCTGACAAAGGGCAGCACAGATTGCCCCTGCTTAGTCAGAAACCCCCATAGCACAGTATTGTGCCATGGGCAGGAGCAGCTTCCTGAGCCCTGAAGCTGGGAATGGGTGATAGGGGATGGATCACTTGATGATTCCTTGTTCAGTTCATTCCCTCTGGGGCACCTGGCATTAGTCATTGTAAGAAAACAGGATACTGGGCTAGATGGACATTTGAACTGACCCAGTATAGCCATTCTTACAACTAAGGGGGGATATGATATAGATCTATGATTCTGTGACTGGTGTGGAGAAAGTGAATATAGACATGTGTTTGGGTTTTTTTTATTATTTTATTTTCTTCCTTCATATCACAAAAGAACTAGGGGTTACCCAGCAAAGTTAATAGACAGCAGATTGAAAACATACAAAAGGAAATATACCACACACAGCACAATCAAGCTGTGGAACTCTTTGCCAGGGGCTGCTGTGAAGACCAAGATGGCAACAGGGTTCAAAAAAGAACTAGATGAGTTTATGGAGGATATTAGTCAAGAGGTTCAGGGACATAACCTCATGCGCTGAGTGTCTTAGCCTCTGACTTCCAAATGGTGGGATCCCTTGATAATTTCCCTGTTCTGCTCTTTCTGTCTGAAGCATATGACACTTACCACTGTAAGAAGACAGAGTACTGGACTAGATGGACCATTGGTATGATCCAATGTATCCAGTTTTATGTTATTTTCTGAGTCTCTTTTTTGTTCTCTGGGTGCTGGACCTCATACTTCCCTCACTGCCTCAAATAGTCCCTGCCACTGAGCCAGTAATTTGAACTGCACTCTTTGTAGTAACAACAACACTCAATCACCCAATTTGAACAATCACAGATGGACTCCTTTGTTATAGGCATTCTTCTGTATCTGTTGTGAATTTATCAAATTTTTCTACCAGACACCCATAAAGACTTGGCGTGATTTCTTTAGTTGAAGAAAGTATTGGACAAGGTTCATTGCCTGGGGTCTTTGCTCTTCCATGTTTCTTCAAGCAGGTCTGGAAAGCCTCGAGGTTACTTCCCAGATAGAAGTTCAAAGGGAGAAAACTTGGCTATTTGATTAGGGTTGCCAAGCATCTGTTTTTTGACTGGAACACCTTGTTGAAAAGGGACATTGATGGCTCCAGTCAGCACTGCCAAGTGGGTCATTAAAAGTCTGGTCAATTGCGCAGTTGAGGCCAGGGGTTATGGCAGACTCCTGGCCTGCCCTAGCTCTGAACAGCTCTCAGAAGTGGCCAACAGATCCTTGCAGCCCCTTGGTACCTGAGTGACCCAGGAGGCTGTGCAAACTGCCCCAGTCTGAGTTCTGGCTCCGCAGATAACATTGGCTGGGAACCACGACCAATAGGAACTACAGGGGCTGTGCCTGTGGGAACAAGGGCATCCCCACACTCTCCTCAACACCAGGCCCCAGGCCCAAGCCCTCTTCTGCACCCCAAACCCCTCATCCCCACCCAAGAGACCAAATTCCCAGCAGGAGTCCCCACCTCCTCCCACACCCCAACCCCTGCCCCATCCCAGAGCCCTTTTCCACACCCCAGACCCCTCATTCCTGTCCTCAGCTGGGCCCCTCACCCCCTTCCACATTTCATTGCCTCAGCCTGGTGAAAGTGGAAAGAAAGAAATGGAGCAATTAGGCGGGGACCTCAGAGAATGGGTGAGGAGGGGCAGGGCCTCAGAGAAGGGGTGGGGCAGGAGTGGAACCTTGGGGAAGGAGTGGGGCTGGGGTGTTCAGTTGGCAACTCTAGACTTGAGGTACCTCCCTCACAGCAAAAAAGAGGCAGCAGAAGAGTTAGTATCAGTGTTTGGGATCCAAGGCTACAAATTTCTCTAATGCTTCCATCACAATTCTGTGAAATTGCTCCACCAACCCATCAGTTTGCAGATGGTAGATAAATGTTCCGAATGTCTTTACCCTCGGTAGATCGTACAGTTCTTTAATTAGTTGTAAAGTGAAGTTAGATCAATCAACAGTAAGGATTTCTCGGGGTATTACCACCTGGGAAAATAATTTCATAAGCTCATTTGTGCTGGTTGGTGCATTGGTGAAGCAGGCTGTTCCTCTATGTCTTCTTCTGGAGTCAAAATTGACTGTGAGGTCCTGAGGTGATGATTGGTTCGCTGGGGGTGGTTCATTCTTACACTGTGAAGCATATATTCACTCTGCTGCAATGCCAGACAGTTTAACAGCCGTCTGGCTAGTAAGCAGCACCTGATGATTTCTTGATGGTTTTTTTTTTTAAGTCTCTTTGCTTCTTTCCTTGACACTGGCTATAACAATGGCCTTCATACCTTATCTTTTCCTGATGCATACAATTCTCACTCACATAAAGATTGAGATTACAAACAGTAGCATTTTATATCGAGCAAAAAGGCATTGCAAATTAAACCTTGCTCTTTTACAATTAATAACCGAGACAATTTACACTGAGACCCAAGCCTTCAATGTTTCTTTAATTTACTTAACATAGACAAAATAGAGAATCTTGTCTCTTACTAACTAAATCTTAAAACAAAGAAATGTGTATTTAACTAGAGTGCCTAATTTGTAATACATATAGGAAACCATGGCAGACATAACACGTCCTAAAACAAAAGGGTGGCCATGATGACTTATAAGGATTGTTTGGTCTGTCTTTCCTTTCTGCTATTCAAAAAGGGTGGTTGACAGGATGAAATCAAATTGTACATTAATTCTCATAGTACATTATAAAATCCAGATCCTTCATATCCCCCTTTTGACACGAAGATTATTAATCGCCAGTGTCACTTCTTATTTAGTCCGCGTAATAGAAAATACTGGGAGGTGATTTGGACCTGTGGCTCTAGCTTTGCATACATTTGTTTTATCCACCAGCACATTTCAAACATTTCAGTTAAACACATACAATTTAAAACCAAAAACAATTAGGGGTAGTAACATTAGTATGCTAGGACTTGAGGGAGACCATCCAGAACATGGAGGCTGAGTGTAGCAAAATCTTTTTAATAACGGAGAGAAACAATGCGACATTATGTTGGGGAAACACATAAACAGGATTCATAACACAAACCATGAGCAAATCAACCATCCCCAAGTAAGTCTGGCAGTGTCCTTTTCCCTTCAGGGTCTTAAGTCCAGTAATCCCAAAAACACTCAAAAGTTCAACAACTCAAAGGTCTTCGTCCCTGGTCAATGCAGCCCCAGAGTTCAAAAGTTTATCTTCAGAGTTTTAGCACCCAGCCAGGATGGAAATAGGGGGGGATGTGACATTATTAATACAATCTGGGATCATATAGAACATGGCTGCAACCAAGGTCCTGTAGTGGCACCAAATCTTATGTAAATAGGGTCATATAAGGTGTTTAAGACCAGGTTATGGGTTGCTGGTTATGATTATGCTGTCTATACGTATGTATCATTTTGTAGTTGAAGTTATGAGTATTGCCTCTATACTGTCTGTATTTCCAATTTGTGCTGTATTTCCGGGAAATATCCCAGACAAGTTGGTGTTAGCTCTGCCTAGCCTGCTTGATGGCCCATTAAGGACCATCAGCTACACAGCTGACACACTGAAAGAAGGCAGATACGCCTTGTAACTCAGCAAAGTATGCAGGGACTTGCCCATGTGACTCCAAACTCCATTTTCTTGTAATTTTTCACAGTAAGAACAAAGAAGTGTTCTTAAACCTAGAAAAAGCCTATAAAAGGCTGATGCCTCATCTCCATCTGTTTCAATGGGATTTTTGCTCAGAAAAATATTTCTATGGGTGCCTCAGCTGTGTCTAAAAACTGAAATTGGAGTTTATGTCTACACAGCTCACCTTACAGGAAAACTACCCGGAATGAGGTGTGGAACTTTTTTCTATCTACACTGGCACAATTTAGTGCTAAAACTTTTGTAACTCAGGTTTTTTGGGTTTTTTTTACATCCCTATAGCCACAAATGTTTTAACACTGAAAGTGTCAGAGTAGACATAGCCTGTAAGAAAGGAGTGATTCATACTGGTTGGTGATGATCACACTGCAGTCAATTCCTTGACCCAGATTTCATTTCTTATAATGTTCAAAAGGGCAAATAACTAATGCCAGGTTAATACTCGAACTCCATACTAAAATAGTACAGGAAAAAGGTTTTATATGATACCAGTCTTTGGGATGAAAATGATGTTAAATTCACCTTAGGCAGAAAGAGCACTCCCCAAAGTTACACATTTCAGCTTTTTTCATTCATATGAGGATTTTACAAGTTACATATCTCGTGAAAGATCACTAAAATCCCACCCAACAGTTTGTCTCACATTCATACTGGAAGTGGAGAAGAATGGTGGGGAACTTCCCTGGCTTCTGCTGTACCCTAGGGGAAATGGCTACAGAAAGGGTTTGAGTCCCCACTCACAGTCCCTTTACCCAGAATCCTTTACCCTTCCACCCTCCTGGGTGGCAGAGTCCTAAAGACAGGGCCTAGGGTGTCCCCGGTCCAGGGTACTGTATTGACATTGGACGCTTCCCTGACCCACTGATCACTACTTTAAATTCTAACCAAATATCATTTAATTAACAACTATAAGAAAAATAAGGAAAAAATGGGAAAGGATGGTGGAAACAAGAAACCTCACTGTGTGGGCACAGGGACATCACAAACCCCTGTCTCTGGGATGTAAGAAAGTTCAATGTCATTTCCTCACATGTCCCAGGCCTCCTGCCGAGTCCGTGGCTGCACTGCAGTGATACCACAGGACAGACACTTCCTCTGGCAGTGGCCACATGCCCTCAGGCTCTTGGTGGCAGGACCCTTCTGCCCAGCATCTGCCCTTTCATCAAATTCACATTTCACTTTCTGAGTCCAGATTTCAAGGTCCTCTTGTCTGGTGACTTCTCCCAGCTACTCATTTTGTTCTGCTATAAACTGGGGCATGGCGGGCATCAGCTATTCTGGCTCTGTCCCTGAAGCTCCCTGATGTAGCTTAGCCCTGGCTCCCCATTGGCGCAGCTGGTCTGTTCTGGTTCTGGTCTGCTCCAGCTGCAGCTCCCCAGCTCTGCCTCATCACTGCTGCTCTGATTCTAGCACAGCTCTGACTCTTCTGGCTCAGTGCTGCTTCACTAGTTCCAGCCCGGCTCTGCTTCCGGGGATGTTTTTCTGGCCCTTGTCTTTCTTGCTGCTGCTGTTCTGCCTTCAGCTCACATTGAGGTGCTGCTCAGCTTTGCCAGAATTCTACTGAATTAATAATCCCAAATCACATAAAAAATAACCCAAAAGTAGCCCAATCCATTTCTTCAAAGGGTATTGTTGTTTTTTTAATGAACACATTGTTCTATACATTAAATAACAAATTAAAGCTTTCATTATATACCCAGTACAGATTTGGTCTAAAAAAAAAAGCTACAAGCCCCAGCAGGAGTTTGTCCACATAAATAGAAAAGCCACCTAGCATCAGAAAGTTGCTATATCTTCGAGTATTCTCGGAGTTATTGAAAAGCCGAGTGACTGGGTGTGTGGGTTTGGGGTCTGATGGAGGAGAATGGAAAAGTTCAGGTGATGGTCAGAGAGAGGGAACTCAGCAATGGAGAGAGCAGTGGTTGGTGATAGAGTGATAAGACTTAGCTGTGTGGAACTTGTCAAAGTGAACTTGTACATTGCTGAGCTCAGCCAAACTAGGACAGAGCACCCTTGATTAACAAGGAGATCTCCTTTCCCCTCTTGTTACACAGGTTTCAAAGCAGTGGCCCCCCAGCAATTTACTTCTGCAGGTGTATTTGCCCACTTTGTCACGAAGCTCTTTGCTTTTGACCCCATAAATGATAGGGTTGAGCATGGGAGGAAGAAGAAGATAGAGATTGCTCAAGATGATGTGAATGTAGGGAGCAATGCCCTGACCGAAGCGGTGCGTCAGGTTGGAGAAGACGGCGGGAGTATAATACATCAGCATGACAGATATGTGGGCTGTACAAGTGTTGATGGCTTTTTGGTGGGTTTTCTTAGAGGAGATTCTGAGGATGGCCCTGATGATTAGACCATAGGATAGGGCAATGAGCATCAGGTCTGACCCGGTGACTAGAAACACTATCACCAAGCCATACGTCTTGTTGACTGTGATGTCCCCACACGACATCTTCGCTACAGCTATGTGCTCACAGAATGTAGTGGGGATAACGCGGTTGGCACAGAAAGGCAGCCTGCTCAGGAGCAGAGGCATGGGCAGAGAGAAGAGAACAGCTCTTAAAAAACCCACTAGCCCTAGCTTAGCTATTCGTCCATTGGTGAGGATGGTGGTGTATCTCAGAGGGCTACATATGGCAACATAGCGATCAAAGGCCATTGTCACAAGGATGGCTGACTGCATAATAGAATTCATGTGAAGGAAGAACATCTGGGTGAGGCAGCCACCCACAGTAATGTCTTTCAGATTGAACCAAAATATACACAGTGCCTTCGGCATGATGGAGTTATATGTGGAAATGTCTGTGAGTGCCAGCATGCAGAGCAGCAGGTACATTGGTTTGTGCAGTGTTGGCGCTTTGCCTACAATAAACAGAAGCATGAAATTTCCCAGCAGGCCGATAATGTAGCATATACAGAAAGGGATGGAAATCCATTCATGGACAGATTCCAGGCCAGAGACGCCCATTAGGATGAAAGTTGAAGGGTCAGAGGGGGTGAGATTCATACCTGCGATGAGTCGTTCGGTGGGTTGAAAGGGCTCAGAAATACTCAAGGTACCTGTGAAGGGAAAGAAGCATGGAGAAGTGGGTTACATGCTTTATAGGAAATAGAACATTAAATATTTTATAGTTATTACATATCTAGAAAGCCAATCAAGTTAGAGAATGGGCAGCATGATGGTAGATGAAATTTGATCTCAATAACTGCAAGTGTGTTTCCATTGCAGGGAAAAACATGAACTCCTCAAACACAAAACAATGTTCTAATTAACTGTATGGTCTCAGAAGAAGGACCTGGGTGTCATGATACATAGAGCTATGAAACCCTGCTCACAGTGCAAGCATGAAGAGAAACTGAGCAAAACTTTGGGTTCCAGGAGGAATGGGATGGGGAATCCTACAGGAAATACAATGCCATGAAAATAGTCTGTCAATGTTTCACCCTCCTCTGGATCCCTCTGTGTAGTACTGGGCACCTTTCTCCCACAAAACATTTCAGATCTAGATGGGTTCATGCAAGGGCAATGAGAATGATCAATGGTCTGGTGAAAATGTCATGCACAGAGTGACTGAAAAAAGTGGGATTGTTACCTTAGAAAGGAGATGAATAGCACAGGACATGAGAAAATCTAGAAATTACTGACTAGTAGAAAAGTAGTTCAGTCCATGAGGTAAGCAAGAAACAGGAAGGTTTGGACATTTATATGGAAAATGAGATTATCTACTCACAATAGTTACAGCTAAATAAATATTTTGGAAAATCCATACGTCCCCGTATTTCAGGGCTCAAGCCAATCTCTCAGTGTTATTCATTAGGGTGACACCCTCATCATGGTCAAGTCACACGTCTATTGGTGGGTTTCTTAGACCTTCTTCTACAGCATCTAGACAGGTCTGATACACGATGCATTTCCTATGTTGGAAAGGAACCAAGTGTCTCCCATGGAAAGAGACATTATCATGCTGGGCTATGACTTTATGCTCAACAGAATGGGCATGAAGGGCAAAAGTTTCTTGGTATTTAATACTACAGGTCTGCACCTCTGTTACTTCCCTTGTTCCTTTTGGTGAGACACTTTCTTGCAGGCACCCAGCTTTGTCTGAGACATAAGAGATGTTCCCTGATACATGTAAGCAGAGATACGTGCCAGCAATTCAGCTACTTACCCTGCTCATGTCTGAATATCAATGAAATTTGGAGATGACATAAAAATAAAAATATTGATTTGACACCACAAAATCTCAATTCTGAGGAATGAATGTACAACACTGGCCATTAATGACGAATAGAGTTGGCTAGAAATGGTCCCAGAGCATCTCGGGTTTAAAGTGTGTTTCCCAGTGGTCCACCATTTCAGGCTGCTACCATTGGCTACTGCAGGTGGCAGCTGTATTTATCTAGGCCCTCACATGTCCCAGAGTTACCTGCTCTCATTATATAATGTGCATAGTCCTTGATTTCTGAGTTCTTCAGGTGTAGCAGCCCTGGAAGCACCATGCAGTGTGCATGGTTGTAGCAAGAGAACCTTATGCTGGTGTCTTGGCATTTGCCAGTCATGTGTGAGATATCTTACTGGTAAGACAAGGGAGCAGATGTGATGGGAGTCACCTCACACCATGCAGAAGAAGAGCTTTGTGGAGCGTGGGGCAGCTAGGGGATTTTTGAAGCAGAGGATGACTGGGGAGCGTGGCGGAGATACTGGTGACCAGCAAGATGTTGGAATGAGGACAGTCTAGGATGAGGATGGAGAGTTCTGACATGGGGTCACAGTGTGATGGGATATTTAAGCAGCTGAGAAGTAAATTGTGCTGGGTTCTCCCCAGTGTGACACCTAGAACTGGAGAACCACTGAACCCACTGACTCACCAGCCCTGGCTCCCTCTCTCATTGTGCTACTGGGACAAGCTGCAGACCCACTCCTGGTCCTGTGCCTCCACCAGTATTCACACAGGCAGACACACCAAGGGGCGATTACATGCAGGCTCTCTGACCAGCCACTGCATGAACCAAGAATAGAGAGGATATAGGCAAAATAACTGCCAGCTCCCTAGCCTACAACCCCCAACTTGTACTCTCCTGCCCTCTTCCAAACTCCGTCCAGTATGAATTTCTTAGCCGGTTCACTCCTCTCTCAACATGGAGAGGAGAATGCACACTTCTGATGACCAAGCTGAGATTTTTCCAGCCAGATACTTCACTTAAAGGCAAACTTGGTTTGCATTAAATCATAAAATAAGTTACTTAACTCAGCTTTGGTTTTTCAGGTTTGCATACATGGGTTAGAAATTCCTTTAGCCTGGGTCGAGTTCAGTCTTTTTTCCTTATGTGTTTCTAGAAGTCCTCTTGTTTGGGGATTGAAGAACCACCAATGATGTCACCCCCTGCCTTATATAACTTTAACAACTATCAGAAACCCTTTGTTTCAAACTTTGGTTCTCAGACCAGTTTGTGGTAGAAGTAGAGACATCCCAAAATGGAATCCAGAGATATGTGGCCAGGTCACATGCACTTGTAAATGCAAAACTTCCATTACTTAATGACTGTCTGGAGCATTCCCAGGAAGGCTCACAAGGTAGGAGATAAGCTTTTCCTGAGGCCTACTCTCTTCCCTAATGGCTCATTGTCCTGAATTGGCCCTCCCCAACTAGCTAACTAGACTGAAAGAATGTTGCCTAGTGGGCTGTATCCAGGTCTAACTATGTTTGAAATACAGATACATAGTCAATGTTCATAACTTCATATAAAATTGAGTAAAGGCTGTGACACCCACGCTGCAATTCTGTGGCTTGCCAGGGCAAGGGGACCCTGAGACCTCCCAAACACACTGGGGGCCAGGAAAGGTCCGAGTGCTGGCTGTGTACTCACAAATACTGGAGGTGACGAGCTCAGCTTAACAGTGAAATCTTCAGGGAACTGAAACTCAAAAAGGAAGATTACAAGAAGTGGAAATTTGGGCAGATGACTAGAGAGGAATAAGAAATATTACTAGAGCATGCAGGAGTGTAATCAGGAAGGCCAATACACAGTTGGAGTTGCAGCTAGCAAGGGATGTGAAGGGTAACAAGAAGAGTTTCTACAGGTATGTTAGCAACAAGAAAGTCAGGGAAAATGTGGAACCCTTACTGAATGGGGGAGGCAACATAGTGACAGATGACGTGGAAAAAGGTGAAGTACTCAATGCTTATTTTAGCTCCATCTTCACAGACAAGGTCAGGTCCTACACTGCTGCACTTGGCAATACAGCATGGAGAGGAGGAGAGCAGTCCTCAGAGGTGAAAGAACAGGTTAAGGACTATTTAGAAAAGTTGGACATGCACAAGTTCATGGATCCAGATGTAATGCATCCACAGGTGCTGAGGGAGTTGGCTGATGTGATTGCAGAGCCGTTGGCCATTAACTTTGAAAATTTATGGCAATTGGAGGAGGTCCTGGATGATTGGCATAAGGCAAATATGGTGCCCATATTTATAAAAGGGAAGAAAGACAACCCAAGGAACTACAGACCAGTCAGCCTCACTTCAGTCCCTCACAAATTCATGGACCAGGTCCTCAAGAAATCCATTCTGAAGTACCTGGAGGAGAGGAAGGTGATCAGGAACAGTCAACATGGATTCACCTAGGGCAAGTCATGCCTTACCAACCTGAATGCCTTCTCTGATGAGATAACTGGCACTACAGATATGGGGAAAGCAGTGGATGTGATAGATCTTGACTTTAGTAAATATTTTCATATGGTCTCCCACAGTATTCTTGCCAGTAAGTTTAAAAAGTGTGTTACCGAAATGTTGGGTTTGCCTAGTTGAGAGCTAATGACAGCCAGACAGGGATAAGGAAAGGTCGCTTTATTTTGCAGCAGAAAGGAGAGTTTTGTATTTAAGTATAAAAAAAACTTTACTCCAAACAAAAACCAAGAATTTCTAATACACACTTACACACAGGCTTTGGTTGCTAGCATTTGACTGGTGGTTAGCATACCCTGCACTTCTGCAATTTGTTTTGCAAAAACCAGCCTAGGACCAGCTTTAACTGCCTCAAGACTGATAAGGAAAGACAGTTTAAAAGTTCAGGCTACTGTGTTCGTGAAGTGTCCAATTTCTCCTAATGGTTGCCAGCTATTATAACTCGCTGTTGGATGAATGGACTATATATAAGGTGGATAGAAAGCTGGCTAGATTGTTGGGCTCAGTTGGCAGCAATTAATGGCTCGAAGTCCAGTAGGCAGCTGGTATCAAGCGGAGTGCCCCAATTGTCGGTCCTCGTGTTGGTTTTGTTCAACATCTCTAATAATGATCTGGATGATGGGATGAATTGCACTCTCATCAAGTTTGCAGATGACACTAAGCTGACGGGTTGTGGGGAAGGGGAGATAGATACACTGGAGGGTAGGGATAGGACACAGAGGGACCTAGACAAATTAGAGGATTGGGCCAAAAGAAATCTTATGGTGTTCAACAAGGACAAGTGCAGAGTCCTGCACTCAGGAAGGAAGAATCCCATGCACCACTACAGGCTGAGGAGCAACTGGCTAAGCAGCAGTTCTGCAGAGAAAGACTGGGGGTTTACAGTGGATTAGAAGCTGGATATGAGTCAGGTGTGCCATTGTTTCCAGGAAGGCCAATGGCATACTGGGCTGTATTGGTAGGAGCATTGCCAGTAGATCGAGGGAAGTGATTATCCCCTTCCATTCGGCACTGGTGACTCCACAATTTGGGTATTGCACCTAGTTTTGGTCCTCCCACTACAGAAGGATGTGAACAAATTGGAGAGAGTCCAGCAGAGAGCAATGGAAATGATTAGGGTGCTGGGGCACATGACTTATGAACAGAGGCTGAGGGGACTGGGATTATTTCCTTGGCAGAAGAGAAGAGTGAGGGCAGATTTGATAGGAGCCTTCAACTACCTGAAGGTGGGTTGCAAAGAAGGTGGAGCTAGGCTGCTCTCAGATGACAGAACAAGAAGCAATGGTCTCAAGTTGCAGTGGGGGACGTCTAGGTTGGATATCAGGAAACATTGTTTCACTAGGCGGATGGTGAAGCATTGGAATGGGTTACCTAGGGAGGTGGTGGAATCTCCATCCTTAGAGGTTTTTAAGGCCCGGCTTGACAAAGCCCTGGCTGGGATGATTCAGTAGGTGTTGGTCCTGCTTTGGGTAGGGGTTGGACTAGATGCCTCCTGAGGTGTCTTCCAACCTTTATATTCCATGATTCTATGAATCTATGAACCACAATACTACATGCTACTCCACACACTCTCAACAGTCAGCATCGCCTGCTTGATCGAGTACATCCCATTCTTTGCCCTATATCCCCCACTGCTGGCCACTTGTTGATGTAGGTTCAACACCCCCGACAACTTCCAGGCCTGTAACACCAGTGATATCCCTTAGCCAGGACCAAAACCACATGCCAGATCCCAAAGCGACAGCTCACAGCAATATCTCCTCGGACTAGGTTAAACTCAGTGTCTGGCTGCACCAGGGAAAAGGGGTAGGTCAACATCAACGGCCTTTCTGGGAGGTGAGAGGACACCCCACAGCAGCTCCACCCGTGCAGGGAAGGAGGGAGGGACAGATCCAGCATGAGGCAGAGTGGACGTGGAGACTAAAAGGAGCCAGTGTGAGTAACTCTTCCTCAAAATGACACAAAGCTTTAATGTTTTGCAGCCCCCAAGAGACGCAGACACCCCTTCCTGAGGCTGCTTTTCTGCGTTGGCAATTGGGCAGAGTGTGACGAGCCTGTGGTGGGATTTCTCATGAGAGGAGGGACGGTGTCAGAGACAATCTGATCAGTGCGGTCCGCAATATGTTACAGTCTGAGATACCCTCCTGCCCTAGGAGGCCTCCTTACACTTCTTTGGTCTGTGTATTAGGCAGGATGTGCATTCTCTATATCGCCTCATTTCAGGACTCCAAGCCACTGTGATCTCAATACCGTATTTTCTGCTGGCCGACCCACTGCTCACACACACATTGTGCGTTCCTGGAACTCCCCAGCTGATATTTCCATGGCTGCCTCTAAGCCAGAGACACGCTTATATTATTGCTGATTTGTTTACTTCTCATTCTCTGCTGAATCGGAGATGCAGGGGCACAGAGAGAGCAAACCCCTCTGTCCATACAAAAAAAAATGTTATCCTAATTGTTTTGAATCTCTAAGTCTGTGATTTTGAAATTTCAGCAACTCTTCTGTCCTGTCAGGTTTTTTTTGTTTTTTTTTTTGTTTTTTTCAGTTCAAATGAGCTCACTCATCCTTAGAGGCCATGGGACCACTCCAGTTGAAGTCACTGGAGGCTCATGGTTGGAGTAAATCAGGTCATTTAGTTCTGTCCTTAGGTGTTGATTTAGGATGAACTCCTGGACATTTTGGCAGTTTCCCATTGAGACCAGATTCACCCTTAGTGTTTAACTTTCAGTCCCAGCTTTACAAATCTCGGCTTTGTTTCCTCCTACAGAGAGCGCTGAGTCGGAAGGAAAGCCCCAGTTTATGTGGCATTTTGAGACTGTATATGAAAGACAGAGATTCCAAACATGTGGGCCCTGATTTTGCTCTCTGGAGCGGCCATGGAAGGCAGAATGTGAGAGCAGAATCTGACCCCTGTGCAACCCATTCTTGTGGTGAACCCTCTGGTGACACAGATATGTGCTGCAGAGGCTTTGGCTGCACTTCCTTACAGTGTAGTGAAGTTACTGAATTGAAAAACTTGAGTGAACCAGAGGGAAAACAACACAGACCCCAAAAGGAAGCTACTGAGATAGATAGAAGGACACGGTAAGAGACAAGGAAATGATTGGAAAAACAAATAACTCTTTCCAAAACATTTGTAGTTCCCATTTTGCCAGGTAAATCCGTTTGTGTTTTTAACTATACTAAGCAGTTCAAATCTCTGTGCTGGTGAATTCTTGCCCAAACGGTTCTTGACTTGAACATTGGAACCCTTCTCGTGTCATTAACACTAATTTTAATACAGAAACAAGCAACTCACCAAAATCCTGCTCAGCAGAGAGAGGAAATCTCCTTACAGTGACAGGAAGGCAGAGCCCTGAGAATCAGCCTATGAATCTCAAATGTCTGAGACTCAGAACATCAGACAACTACCTTTATGATCCAGCTGAACAGTCCCTTTGGACTCTCAGATTGGCCAGAACTCACTTACAACTCCCGTGGATCCAAGAGCAGCAAGAGGAAAGAGCAGAAAATAGACCTTGTAGAATTTCAGCTGGAGAACCTCCCCGGGAGTGAAAAGATTTGCCAATTCCCTGGGCTCAGATTCTCAGGAGAAACGTAGACTTGCAGACTGTTCAGCCTAATAACTGACGACTGTTTTCTTTTCTCTGTGCAATGTACTCTCATCTGTATTATGTGTGGGACTGCTGCCACAATATACAAGACCAAAAATAATTTTCAATTCATTTTAGCAGCGTATCACTGCATACCACACAGGCAATTGTAATATCCATTCCATTAGACTGTGAAATTCACTGCCGCCCTGTGGAGGCCAAAAGATGTGATCCTGAATTGATGCAAGCCAAATGGTGTTTGTCATGTTCACTCCCCATTCTGAACCCAAGGGTACAGACCTGCAGGAAAGACTCTGTAAGCTTACATTCTACCAAATTAAGTTAAAACTTCCCCAAGGTACAATTCCTTTTCTTGTCCTTGGACGGTGTTGCTGCCACCACCAAGTGATTTACACAAAAATTCAGGGAAAGTGTCACTTGGAATCTCTATTTCCCCAAAATATTCTCCCAAACCCCTTCACCCCCTTTCCTGGGGAGGCTAGAGTACCGACCAGACCTTTTGTCTCTAGGACACTGAAAATCAATCAGATTCTTAAAGAGAGAATTTACTTAAAGAAAAAAAGAAAAGAATCACACCTGCAAAATCAGGATAGAAGGTATCTTTTCAGGATAATAAAAAAATTTAAAACACAAAGGTTTCCCTGCTAGGCTTAGCTTCAAAGTTACCAAAAAACAAAACAACCCCACAACAAACAGGAATAAAACTCCCTCTTAACACATGGAACATTCACAAGCTAAAACAGAAGATAATCTAACGTATTTCCTTACCCTTACTTACAATTTTTGTAAACCTAAATGGATCATTTCAGGTGTATTTACAGGAGATGTTTCACCTGCCTGGTCTCTTTCTCTGGCTAGAGAGGGACCAAACAAAACTTTCCTCATCACAGATTTGAAAGTATCTTCTTTCCTTTTGGTCCTTTTGGTCAGGTGCCAACCAGATTATTTGAGTTTCATAGCCCCTTACAGGTAAAATTGTTTAGAACAGTTTCCCAGGTGGGATTCTATGTTACCCTTATCTCTATGTTTATGACAGCGTGGAAAAGGCTTTTTTCTTCTAGGATTATGGCATCAAAGTTGCTTGCCAGTATCCCTCTGTGAGGTCAAAAGTGATATATATCTGGCAGTTCCCAACTGTTCTAATGGCTCATCTTCTCTCTGCATCAAATAAGCATAAAATTTCATTAGTGTGTTGATCTTTCAGAAAACCATGCAGAAAAGGTTTGTGCTAACCTGTGTCAGAACTAGGACCATGGGATTTCTCCACTCACTGTGTGATTCCTTCACCTCTTCCAGAGCCAAATGTCCTGGAGTTCCTCTCACATTTTGTCCCACATTGTAGGAAAGCACACCCTCAAGATTTCACCAATCTGTTGCCCTGGGGCCTTTTCACTATGGTGATACTTTAGGTAGCTGTGCCCTGCTAGGTAAGAACATAGTGGAAAAGGAGTCAAACAATTGCTACATCTGAATCTTTTGCTTGGGATACAGTCCCTCCCTCATGCTTGTGTCACAAGTGTCTGGAGCTTAACATGGGTTCCGAAGGGTATGAGTGTGACACATTTTCATCTCAGGGTGCAATCTGGAAGCCAAGGAAACTGCTGCACCCCTTTAACCACCCAGATAGTTGGTCATTTTTCACACTGCTTTGCTGATGATTCATCCTCTCCCAACCCGATTATCACCCAACACGACAGCGGATGGCACCACACACCCAACTGAGCTACCTGATGGCTTATCTAAGTCACCCAAATACAAAAAGCAGACATCACCTAATTTGCCAGCTCCCTAGGCTCACACCCTGACTCAGGGCCTCCTGGGGGTGGGGCAAGTGGGGCAATTTGCCCAGGGCCCCATGAGAGTTTTTCGGGGCCCCTGGAGCAGGGTCCTTCACTTTCTCCGGGGGCCCTGGAAAACTCTGGCAGGACCCGGGCCCCCGGAACTTCTTCCGCTCTGCATCTTCCGTGGTGGAGGGTCCTTCTGCCCTGCTGCCGAATTACCACCAAAGCGGGACCCGCTGCTGAAGTGCTGGGTCCCGCTTCAGCGGTAATTTGGCGGCGGTGGGCCCCCTCTGCGGGTCTTCGGGACACTTCGGTAGCGGGTCCCAGAGCAGAAGGACCCCCCACCACTGAATTACTGCCGATGCGGGGGCCTCCCGCCACCAAAGACCCCAGGCCCGTTCAATCCTCCGGGAGGCCCTGCTGTGACTGAAGTATAAATGCAGAATTATACTATCTTGGTCTTGTAGCCCACAGTCCAGTGTGCTTCAACAGCAGCCCTGGGAACTACCAGCTGTGGACTACAAACTACAGCATGTTGGGAGAACTTACCGGTTCCTGCCAGGATGTACCCTCTGCCCCCCGCAGCAAGAGGTCTCAGTACTGACTGAGCTGGGAGCATGTAGCAGGCAAGCAGAGAGGAGGCTGCTGGACTGTGATCCTGTTCTATGTCCTTTACAGAATAAAGCCTGTTCCCGGTGGTTTGTCTGAGTGGATCTGGTCTGAGGTGAACACACCCTGACACAATGCAAAGCACGCAAAGGAGCCTCAGGCCTAGTTTCCTAAAGTTGTGTAAAAAGTCACAAGCAGGCTTCCCCTATCTCATACAACCTCATACTGGGCCAATGAACATTAAGAGGAGTGGGGGGGGGGAGGCGCTAAACACTGCACAGGGATCTGTACAATGTAAACTCATTAATAGAGTTTTGTTCTGGAGAGAAAGGAATGTGACATCCAAAGTGCAGGAACTGTCCATCCGTCTCAGGCTCATGTGGCCGTATATGCAATACACACATAACTCCCCAATTTCCCACAGGGTTTTGTGATCTCCCAGAGAATCTGCAGCTGTGAATACTCCTCTTTCTCTAGTTAGTTTCCACCTTCGTAAGTCTCTGTATCAGACATTTGCCTGAGATATTCATTTCACTTTACTATTGAGTAGGATTTGTAAAAGAGATTTATATCTTATCCCCCAAGATGGACTTGGTCTCTCAGAGGGCTACGAACACTATTTTCAGCTTTTCACCTCTAAGGCATTGGTCTAAATTGGGCTAAGCTAGAATGTAACTGCTTAATACACAGCTTACCTCCCTGCAGAAAGCACTTCCCACTTTACAAACTTCACTAAATAACCTGCTCTAGTGGATGAGATCTGAGTTCATCTAGCCCAGTAACCTGTTGCTGACAGTGAACAGCCCCAGGTGCTTCCGAGGGATCAGATGCTGTCTCCAAGCTCTGTGAGCTCAGCTGCCGCTCTGCAGAGCTTGGGTGCCACTCGCAGTAGCTTGTGGATATCTTCATTATGCAAACTTCCCCTCCCCTCATCTTTAACAATGGAATAGCTCACAAGGTCACTGTTTCAATGATCTTCACTGAGCTGCCGGGGTTACACCCCAATAAGATGCACAGGGGCACAGCAATTGTCTCACGCTGTCTGAAAATAACTAAAAGCCAAATGCAGAAATAATAGCACTGTGAGTATCCACTTCCTGTCTCAGGTGGATGCGGTGCTGGGTGACTATACCGGAAGGGGGATTTTGAAGCAGTGTTATGTATAACTCTCTTATGCTTCTCCTTGTCCTACACCTCAGTATCACTTTTTGCTGGAGCCCAGGCCGCAGCTCTGTCTTTTCTGGAGTTTTCAGAAAGTGTTTCACAGAGTGAAACCTTGGAGCTATTGTATGTAAAACCATGACAAAGAGATGTTAAGAGTTCCCAGTTTGTTTCAAGGAAAGCATACCATACACCTTTTAATGGAGACTCTCTATATCCTACTAAGAAGGAGAGGATGGAAGATGAAAAAATATGGGTAGGATCTGATGGGAAGCAGTCAAATGAAAATCATACCACATAGCATATATATTGTTGGCATTATATATATATATATATATATATATATATACACACACACATGCATACACACATATATACATATATTATTAAGATATATTTAGGCCTGATTGTAAAGGTCTATATGTTTAGAATTCAGGTGTATTCTTATCCCTTAGCTAGTTATAGAGACATAAAAGAAAGAATCACAATCATTGTCTGCTGGTGTAAGGGCCTTTTCTCACTGTGACAGACTGAGGCCTGGTTCTTAGGCTAAGGCCTTTGGCTAAGCAGCAGAGGCAGCCATAAGCTGGGAAGCCAATGGTTACATTCTTATATTGTCTAGTGCTAGATGATAATCAGAAGGTCATGTGTTACTAGATCAAAAAACTTGAAGTGGTTTAAGTCTATTCCATCTCCCCAGTTCCCTTTATCACGTAAACTTCTTATTGCCCCAAAAAGCCATGAACTATAGTCCTACCTTTTAAATTCTGTATTAGCTAAGTCTCTATTTCCATTTTTATGCCCAGGAGTGATGTTAGACTAACAGGCATTTCACACACAAATCATCCCTTTTCGAATACTGACAGAACACGAGCACTTCCTCAGTCTTTTGGGATATCCCTGGTGTTCCAATATTTATTAAAAAATAACATTAACGGGACAGAGATCTCCTTGGACAGCTCTTTTAGGACTCTCTGGGTACGAAATATCTGGGGCTGCTGATTTAAAAATCTTGATCCCTAGTAGATGCTGCTTTCCATCCACCGTAGCTACCAGTGGGCCGCAAAGAAGCTCATGTTCATGACTACAGCGTCCTGCTTCTTTCAAATACAGCACAGAAAGGTTTGATAAACATTTTTGTCCGTTCTGTGTTATTATTAACAGTGTAACCATCTCCATCTAGTACAGGCCTGTACTGCTATTAGGATTTACTTTGTTTCTAATGTACTTGCAAATCTTCCTCTTTTTTTCCTTGGCCCTGCCAGCCATGGGTTAGTTTCTGGTGTCTTTTGCTTCCTAACCCATCTTCTACAGTTCAAAACTTTTAATTTGTGACTATTGCTACCCACTTCCCCTGCTTTAGAGGCACTGATGGATGATCTCCTGTCAATGGACATGTTCAGCCTCCTGGATCTCCTGGCATTATTTGAAACTGGTGGCAATGAGATACTGCTGTCTTACCTAAGAAGTGGCAGAAGTCCAGCAGAATGCACTAAAATGGTCTGAATCCTTCTTGGAGGGATGCATCCAATTAGCAGGGATGGAAAACTGCAATAGACTCATACCTGGCAGAGTCCACAAGGATCAGTTCTCCCTCTGGGGCTTTTCAACATCTCTATGCAGCCACTATGGGAACTGGTCACACAACATTAACACAAACGCTAGCAATATGCAGGTGACATCGAGCTCCTCCCTCTCCTTCCTGTACAACCACATCACTATCACCAAGTTGTCCAGTTCTTGGATGGAACAGCTGGCTGAAGCTGAACCCAAGCAAGAGAGAGGCGATGCTGGTGAGCAGAGCAAAGGATTTTGAATAGTTAGCAGCCACGGTGCACCGTCCTTTGGCTGAAGGTTTACACCCATAATAGGGCAATTCAGTCCGTAGGCTAGAGGGTTCTTGGATGCCTTGCTGATGCTGATCGCTCTCATAGCAGCGTCTGTGTGTAGTGGTTTTTACTATGTTAGGTTGATTAGGAGACTCTATCCCATACTGGTGAACGATGGCCTGGCCTTGGTTATATAGACCTTAGTTACTCCTGTCTGTACTGCTGGACATGACATCTTCACAGCTTTCGAAACTCCAACTAATATTGAAGTCTGTAGAGAGTCGCCTCAGCAACACAGGCTACTGAGAGCACATCAGACCTGTCCTCCACACTCGTAATGAGGAGAAGGTTATGGAGTAACACGATTGCAGTCTATCAACATTTACAATGGGTAACAGAAACTTGATAATAGGGGGCTCTTAAAGCTATCAGGCAAAGGTCGAACAAGACTAGAGTTGAAGTAAACTGCTTTTGGGGGGAGGGATAGCTCAGTGGTTTGAGCATTGGCTTGCTAAACCCAGGGCTTGTGAGTTCAATCATTGAGGGGGGCACCTTAGAGATCTGGGGCAAAAATCAGTACTTGGCCCTGCTACTGATGGCAGGGGGCTGGCTTCAAGGTCCCTCCAGTTCTAGGAGACAGGTGTATCTCCAATTGTTTTGCAGTTTTAAAACAAATAAAAGGAAGTTCTTCTTCATGCAGTGCACAGTCAACTTGTGGAACTCCTTACCTGAGGAGGTTCTGAAGGCTAGGACTACAACAGCATTTAAAAGAGAACTGGATAAATTCATGGTGGTTAAGTCCATTAACGGCTATTAGCCAAAATGGGTAAGAAATGGTGTCTCTAGCCTCTGTTTGTCAGAGGGTGGATATGGATGGCAGAAGTGAGATCACTTGATCATAGCCTGTTAGGTCCACTCCCTCTGGGGCACCTGGCATTGGCCACTGTCAGTAGACAGATACTGGGCTAGATGGACCTTTGTCTGACCCGGTACGGCCATTCTTATGTTCTTATGTAATTGACCATTGGAACAATTTAGCAAGGATCATGGCGTGTCTCCATCACTGGCCATGTTTCAGTTGACATGAGATGTTTTTCTCAATGATCTGCTCTAGTTCAAACAGGAATTAGTCCAGGGCAGTCCTATGGCCTGTGCAATGCAGGAGGTCAGAACAGATGATCACAAGGGTCCCTCCTGGTATAATCTACAAATCTATCTAGAGTCCCCTGAGAGGATAATATTTGTGTGGGACTCAGTCTGGTTCCTTGTCACACCCTGAGTGCCACATTTTGAGTCTGGGTAGGTTGAAAGGAACACAGGAAATTCAAAGCTCAATGATGCCTGCTACTCAATGCCATGGGTAGGAAATGAACAAGACTCCCTGTGATTCTTTGTGCACCCCTACTTCTCTCTATGTAACACTCCCAGCATCCTTCAGTGCACAAACAAACCGCTGTGTGTCTGGTGCTTTGTATTGATAATTCCCGGTGAACTGAACTCCAGCGTGTGACTGAAGAATGGGATGGGTGCCATCTCTTGCTCCACCCCTACCAGCCTGAGCTCTGAAGGCTTCCGTAACTGTTAACAACTGCAGGTTGGGCTCAATAACTTCAGCTCTGCATGAGGGGACTGTTGGCCACTAACTGAAACTTGGTGAGGATTTTTGGTTGGCACTTTCCGAGTAGGGTCAATGAGAGGAAGGAGGAGGGTCAATGAGAATCCAGAACCCTAAGACTGACAGCCCCCACGGGCAATGGGGAGAGGCCAATGGTCCCAGTCAGCCTGATTGACAGGGCAGACAGGCCAATGAGGGAGTCAGGAGGTTGGGGCTGCCTGGCCCAGAGCAGGGCTGAGTTAAGGAGAGAGCAAGGGCCTATGTGGAGTTGGGAGAAGAACTTCACTAGCCAGAGGCAGAGGGGTCAGAGAAGCACCCCAGGGAGCAGGTCAGTGCTGGGAGCAGAACCACAGCAGCCCAGGGAGCTGGAACTGGAACTGAGGGTAGGGCTAGAGCTGAAGTTGTAGCAATCCGGAGCCGGGTGCAGTGAGCAGCTGGGGACAGGGAGGGGAACCCTGGGCAGCAGGCCAGTGCAGGGAGATGCCCCCAGGTCAAGAGTCCTTGCCAGCCAGACTTGGAGAGGTATCATAAATCTGATAGAGGTCCAAGGGGAGGCCAACGCTGGGAAGAAGGGCCCTGCCACACAAAGCTCGAGCGCATGTGGCCACCACTAGAGAGAATGTCCGACCTGCGGCATCCCTGCAGCAAAACCTGGGCCTGGGCAAGACCTGGGCCGTGTGAGGGATGGACTGTGAACTGCCCTCACATTCCAGCCATGGCTGTTTGGGGTCCTTCACTGTTCACCGCAGCCCTGTTATCTCTGCCCTCTCCTCTGGTCTCCCCTCTGGCACCAGGGGTTGTCCTGGGAATTCATGAGAAGGAGGATCAGTCTGTGTGCTCCAAAGGGAGGCGTGATTAGAACTAAAGCTGAGTTACAAAAGCTAACTGAGAGCCACCCGCTTCCAGCTGCCGGGCCGGTGCAAGGATGTTTCGCGCCCTAGGCAAAGCTTCCAACTTGCGCCCTCCCCACCAAGCCCCTGCTCTGAGGCATTCCCCCCATGACAGCTCCCCCCTTCCGCCCTGAGGCACCCCCCCCCCGTGGCAGCTTAGGCGCCGCAAGCCTGGGAGGCGGGAGAAGTGAAGCAGCGATGGCGTGCTGGGGGAGGAGGCACAGCAGGGGTGAGCTGAGGCGGGGAGTTCCCCTGCTTGCCATCCCCCTCCCCTTACTTGCTGCAGGCGGCCCTCCCCGCACTCCCCTGCCCCAGCTCCCTCCGCCTAAATGCCGGCAGCAACCAGGACAGCCGAAGATCCGGCCGTCACGGTTGCTGCTGAAGAAAATGCCCCCCCCCCCCCCAAATCCTAGTGTCCTAGGCAACCACCTAGATCACCTAAATGGTAGCACTGGCCCTGCCCAGCTGTGTGTCTGGTGCGGCCGCCACTCAGTGGCCCATTCTCACTAGCCCCAATCTAATTCCCCAAACACGTGTTCTGCTCTGAGAGGCCCAGCACACATTTCTAACAGCCAGGGCAGGACTGTGCATTTCTGCTGTCTCACACCCACCCAGCAGCCTATGGAACCATCCATTCTGAGTGCTGCTCCTCCCCCATCTCCCCACCTGCCCCCCTCTGGTTTGTTGCACACGGGATCTGTGTCTTGTCTTAATTTGATTTCTAAACTCCATGGGGCAGGGGCTGTTTATCCTGTGTTTACAAAGGGCCCAGCACAAGGGATCTTGAACTGGAGTGGGACCTCCGGAGGTTTCCACAATTCAGATAATAAGAATAAATTATAAACACAAAAATCCAGCCAAATCAGGACCTAGATCCCCTTTGCCATTAGCTACAGATGATGGTCTAACCACGCTTGGACGCTACAGAGTGTTTGTAACTTGAATACAGGTGGACGCGCTGCCCCTGTTCAGGTTGGACAGGAGAATTTGTTCAGTATCATTCTAGTGCTTAGTGCGCCATGCTGGAGAAAGACCCCCCATTAGCCAGATAAGCAGGCAGAGTTCAGCGGTGGGAATCCAAGCATCCTTCAGCCGGGTTAGTGTTGGAATGTCAGACTCAGCCTGGAACATTCGATTTCAATTCCACGTGGGACACACTGGGAAGAAATGAACCAAGAAGGAGAGAACTAAACCAATGCAAACACTAATCCAGTCTCTATCCTGCATATAGGGCCCCCTTGTTCCACAGCAGCTTCGAGGGGAGGGAAATTCCTCTGTCCCCAGGACATGCTACCCAACTACCCTCTATGCAAAGGAACATTCTGTCGGTGTTGCTTTTGTTGTGTCTGTTCCCCCGAAGCGACCCCAGTGACAGTGATGCGTTGGTGCATTTCTGAGTGGGAGTGGGAGTGGAAGTGGAGATCCGGAGGTTACACCTCACAGGAGCAGGGACCTTACAACCTCCACCTAGTTCTGAAAACCTCAGATTCACCTTCAGAGGATGGTGAAGTTGCAGACAACCTCTACCAGACTTTCCTCTCCATCCCACCCAATGAACAGCCCCAATACATTTCCCTTTTGGTGTGACGGAAAGACCGTGCTTATGGCAGGGACATCAGATCTCCTGGTGTCTGTCTGTCATCCTGCCTCTCAATGGCTGTGCATCTTGGCCACTTCACCTCTCCCCGTGCCTCAATTTACCTAGCTGAGTAATGGGGATATGTTCATAGTGACTTTCCTTTGCTAGGTATTTTGAAGATCCTTCAGTGAAAGATGCTGCCCAGTATGGTCATAGTTACAGATGAGAATTACTGATCTCTGATCCCTTAGCAACAGCCCCGTGTGCCCGCAGAGAGTGCTTGTGTCTCCCATCAGTCATCTATCTTCAGATCTGCCTGTCTACAATCTAGCCAGCTATCCTGGGCATTTACAGGGTATCAGTCCCTTGAGAGATCTAGGCATTATCCCTAGTTATCTTTCCAATCAACTATAATTTTTAAAAATACACAAATGCACAGAGCAGCCAATTCCTCTCTGCCTCAGCGGAGAGCCCAAGATTTCTCATCTCCCTATGGGAAGGACCTTTAATTAATGTTTACTCCCAAAGCTGGATAAAGAGCACAAAAGCGCAGACATGGATACAGAGACATTGTCTAAAGGTTTCAAAGTAGCAGCTGTGTTAGTCTGTATCCTCAAAAAGAACAGGAGTACTTGTGGCACCTTAGAGACTAACAAATTTGTTTCAGCATGAGCTTTCGTGAGCTACAGCTCACTTATTCGGATGCATAGAATGGAACACACAGACAGGAGATATTTATACATACAGAGAACATGAAAAGACAGAAGTATCCATACCAACAGGAAGAGTCTAATCAATTGATATGAGCTATCTTCAGCAGGGAAAAAAAACAAAAACTTTTGAAGTGATAATTAAGATGACCCATAGAAGGTGTGAGGAGAACTTAACATAGGGAAATAGATTCAATTAGTGTAATGACCCAGCCATTCCCAGTCTGTGTTAAGGCCTGAGTTAATTGTGTCTAATTTGCATATTAATTCGAGTTCAGCAGTCTCTCTTTGGAGTGACAGACTTGAAGGTTGCAGTTTTGCAACAAAAAAACTTCAAAAAACAGACTCCAGATCTAAGCTAGTAATTGAGCTTAGAAGTGTCCATGCAGGTCCCCACATTTGTACCCATAAGTTCAGAGTGGGGAAAGAAACCTTGACAGGGGGACGTGAATCCGATGAGACGGAAGATGCTGGGGAGAAAGATTCTTCCACCTAAAGCTTGAGGTTATGTGGCCTCCGCAAAAGCAGGTACCTTACCTGTAGTAATATTGCAGTGCAGCCACATCCTGGACAGGAGACCTGAGATGTGTGATGAACAGATTTTGAAATTTCCTTATGCCCAGATACAGCTGTTTGTGATATCCCAGTGCCCACAGGGTGAGGTTCCTTGTTTCCTTGAACCTCTTCCCATTCTTTTCTTTACTTTTCTAACACTTGCTGTTTAACACATTATATTTGTTTTGAACATAATGCAGTGATTACTGAGCCAGTGAATCATTCGGTGTGAAGAGAGTGCCCCAGGGTAGGGACACCTTAGCCCCTGTCCCTAAGTAACCATGTTGAGACTAGGAATCCTGGGCCCAACTGTGTCACCATTACGAGGACTCTGCCACACAGGAGAGTGGAAGGGGAGTCCTTGAGGTCAAGAAAGCCTCTAGGTACAGGGAGTGAGAGTGGGGACACAGACCCTCTCGCTAGCCAATTCCCATGGGGTAGTGCAGAAGCCAGGAAAGTTCCCCACAATAGTTCTACTGAAATGAATTTATGGGCTAGTTCATTACGGCTCCCCAGTGATCTGATAAGAAGATAATTAGGTTTTTGTCCCAATTCAGGCTAGAGGGTTAGATAACATAGAGAGTTCAATGACGTGAACAGACCCTCAGGTTGTGTGTGGCAAGGACATATATACCGAGCACAATATCAAATTGTTAAAAAAAATTTTTAAAATGAATGAAAAAATAAATGATATAAAACAGAGTCACAAAGAAGTAATAAAATGACATGACCCCTGGTGGTAACATCTCTAGTCTAAATGACTACTTAAACTAGCGTACTCACACCCTTCCCTGAAGACCTGGCAGTGGGAGACAGAGAATCAGCATTGTTTCTGGCATGTCTAATGAATTTGGTGGTCCAGGTTTACCAAATTGGTAGGATTTAAGTTCAAGAGTTGAGCAGCTAAACTGTATTGCAAAGGTGAGCTGATAGGTTGACAGAAGTTAGCAAAGAGCCACCCTCCAGCATAGTTGTTTGTCCTGTTATAGAGTCCTGGCACTGCTTTAATCAGGGCCCATCCTACCATTCCCAAATCTAATTTCCCCACCCAGATAAATCTTTGGGTACACTTATCTCTATTATGACATATATTCATACTGATTAATATCAATTATCTCAGCTCTGAAACTGTTACCCTTGGTTTAACTTACGATTTCCATGTTCTGAGGTGGGGTGGGCAAACTTTTTGGCCCAAGGGCCGCATTGGGATTGCACAGCTGTATGGAAGGCCAGGTAGGGAAGGCTGTGCATCCCCAAACAGCCTGGACTCTGCCCCCTATCTGCCCCCTCCCACTTCCTACCCCCTGACTTCCTCTTTCAGCACCCCCAACCCATCCAACCCCCCCGCTCCTTGTCCCCTGAATGCCCCCTCCCGGGATTCCACCCCTGTATCCAATCCCCCCTGCTCCCTGTCTCCTGATTGCCCGGACCCGTATCCACACCCCCTGCCCCTGACAGACCCCCAGGACTCCCACCCCTATCCAACCACCCTCTGCTCCTCGTTCCCTGACCGCCCCCTCTCGGGACCCCCCACTCATAACTGTCCCCCGGGATCCCACCTCCTTATCCAATCCCCCCCACTCCCTGTCCCCTGAATGCCCTCCCAACCCCTAACCACATCCCAGCCCCCTGACAGCCCCTCCCTGGGACTTTCACTCTCAGCCCTCCCTGTTCCCCATCCCCTGACCACCACCCCTAGAAACTCCACCCCATCTGACCACCTCCTGCTCCCTGATTGCCCCCTGGACCCCCGCTCCCTTACCCAACTCCCCTCTCCCTTCCCACTTACCAGCAGCAGGAGCTCACAGCCGCACCACCCAGCCAGAGTCAGCTGCACTCCCCACGCTGCCCAGCAGAAGTGGTAGGACAGAGTGCAGCCCTCGTGGTGGCATGGCTGCGGGAGAAGGGGACAGCAGGGGAGGGACATAGACTAGGATCCCCAGCCAGGAGCTCAGGGCCAGGCAGGACAGTCCCGTGGGCCAGATGTGGAGAGGCTGAGAGAACTGGGATTGTTTAGTCTGCAGAAGAAAAGAATGAGGGGGGATTTGATAGCTGCTTTCAACTACCTGAAGGGGGGTTCCAGAGAGGATGGATCTAGACTGTTCTCAGTGGTGGCAGATGACAGAACAAGGAGCAATGGTCTCAAGTTGCAGTGGGGGAGGTTTAGGTTGGATATTAGGAAAATCTTTTTCCCTCAGAGAGTGGTGAAGCGCTGGAATGTGTTACCTAGGGAGGTGGTGGAATCTCCATCCTTAGAGGTTTTTAAGGTCAGGCTTGACAAAGCCCTGGCTGAGATGATTTAGTTGGGAATTGGTCCTGCTTTGAGCAGGAGGTTGGACTAGATGCCTCCTGAGGTCCCTTCCAACCCTAATATTCTATGATTCTGTGATTCTAAGGATTGAAGCATCAATGTAATTGGTGTGTGAGGTGACACATATGGAATTGTCACTGTAAACACATGGCAGCAGGGAACACAGGGTTAGGTGTATGGAATCTGGAGCACAGTTGGGAAACCAAGCAACTTTTTGGGATATGTAAGGTTATGTAGAGACCTGGGAGATGGCTGGTGTGCTAGTATGGTATTAGGGAGTAGAGTCACAGGCAGGCACCCTTTCTTCACTTGATAGATAAGTGTCTTTCCTCTCCCTCCCCTTCAGCTTGTTGGGGATCAATAAATGTTGCAGCTTCATGAAACATATTGTTATCTAAAGAACAGTGTTTGTGTAAAGACTGACCAAGAGTCCTGTGGCACCTTCTAGACTAACAGATGTATTAGAGCATGAGCTTTCGTGGGTGTCAGATGCATGTAGTGGAAATTTCCAGAGGCAGGTATAAATATGCAGGCAAGAATCAGTCTGGAGATAACGAGGTCAGTTCAATCAGGGAGGATGAGGCCCTCTTCTAGCAGCTGAGGTGTGAACACCAAGGGAGGAGAAACTGCTTTTATAGTCAGCTAGCCATTCACAGTCTTTGTTTAATCCTGAGCTGATGGTGTCAAATTTGGAAATGAACTGAAGCTCAGCAGTTTCTCTTTGGAGTCTGGTCCTGAAGTTTTTTTGCTGTAGGATGACTACCTTTAAATTTGCTATTGGGTGTCCAGGAAGATTGAAGTGTTGTCCTACAGGTTTTTGTACATTGCCATTCCTAATATCTGACTTGCAAAACCTGGAGGAACAGCTTGATGGCACAGCCAACAATTGAACACATTTACGATGTATTCTCCAGCATGATGTTGAAAGAATTTTAACCCTGTCCAAGGAGGAGAAGCAGTGCTTCTGGTTGTGGTGGCCTGGATGTTGGAATACGTTACAATGGTAAGGACTCAGTGTCGCTGTGGATCATTATGGTTGTTGGCCTATAATGAAGTATACTAATTCTGCAATATATACTGCGGTGGTTAAGGAGGGTACAGAAACTCAAAGCACAACCACTGATTATAACACATAAAGCTGTGTAGGCTCTCCAACAAAGTGTAACAGATAACGTGGACCCAACCTTCTCAGGTCCTTTGCTGTGGGAAGTCTGGAGCACTAATTGGAATCCTTGGAATATGCCCGTAAGAGGGAAGATGCAGGTCATCATATTGCACAGGGGGTAGTGGGGTAAATGGAGCATGGACACATTCTATCGTATAACTGGCCCTTTCAGGAAATATGCCACCACATGCCCTGTGCATTTCCCAGAACACCTTGGCAGGAGGGTCCCAGAAGAGAAAACAAGGGGAGGAGGGTTAGGAGTGCTAGTGACAACATACGATTCAGGCCTGTGTCTTCACCTGAGCTAGAATTTTAGGTCTTGTTTACCCATTTGATTTTGGACACTCTTATGTCTATATATTCTTATATATGTGTGTGAACAAAGGACAAAGACACTGTGTGTGTTGTTTCTGCCTGGCCAGATGGGTTAGTTTGTATAATTGAACAGATAAGATAATTAAGCCTTGTAAGGAGGGGGAGGGTTAAGACACTGGGAAACGAGGACCTGCGCTTGGGACCTCTGGTCTTCTGCTTTTGGTCTGCATGGCAAGAGCCAGAGGAGAGGGGAAGGGAAAGCCCTCTAGCACCTGCTGTCTGCTCTTTGTACTTGGGTGGCTTAGGTAAGCTCCCAGGTAGCTCAGTTTGGATGTGTGGCGCCATCTGCTGTCGTATTGGGTGATTACAGGGCCTGAAGAGGCTGAATCACCAGCAAGCAGTGTGAAAAATGGTCAGCCCAGCTGGGTGGTTACAGAGGTGCAGCAGTTCTCACAGCTCCCAGACTGCACCCTGGTGTGACAACTCATTGCACTCATACTCTCTGAAGCCTAAATTAGGCCCCCAGGAACCTGTGACAAACTTGGGGGAGGGACTATAGCCATCCCACCCCCAAAAATCTAGATATAGCAGTTGGTTCATAGAATCATAGAATATCAGGGTTGGAAGGGACCTCAGGAGGTCATCTAGTCCAAGCCCCTGCTCAAACGAGGACCAATGCCCAACTAAATCATTCCAGCTAGGGCTTTGTCAAGCCTAACCTTAAAAACCTCTGCGGAAGGAGATTCCACCACCTCCCTAGGTAATCCATTTCAGTGATTCACCACTCTCTGACTGAAGAAGTTTTTTCCTAATATTCAACCTAAACCTTCCCCACTGCAACTTGAGACCATTACTCCTTGTTCTGTCATCGGGTACCACTGAGAACAGTCTAGATCCATCCTCTTTGGAATCCCCTTTCATGTAGTTGAAAGCAGCTATCAAATCCCCCCTCATTTTTCTCTTCTGCAGACTAAACAATCCCAGTTCCCTCAGCCTCTCCTCATGATTACAGGGCTGGAGCATATGACTTATTTTTGTTGCCGTCTGCTGGACTCTTTCAAATTTTTCCACCTCCTCATTGTAGTGAGGGGCCCAAAACTGGACACAGTACTCCAGATGAGGCTCACCAATGCCAAATAGAGGGGAATGATCACATCCCTCGATCTGCTGGCAGTGTTCCTACTTATACAGCCCAAAATGCCGTTAGCCTTCTTGGCAACAAGGGCACACTGTCGACTCATATCCAGCTTCTCGTCCATTGTAACCCCCAGGTCCTTTTCTGCAGAACTGCTGCCTAGCCATTCGGTCCCTAGTCTGTACTGTGAATGGGATGCTTCTGTCCTAAGTGCAGGACTCTGCACTTGTCCTTGTTGAACCTCATCAGGTTTCTTTAGGCCCAGTCCTCTAATTTGTCTAGGTCACTCTTTCCCTCTGTGGTTGTTTACTTTACCACTGTGTTCTCACCCCAGCAGGACACACATATCTAAATTACCACCATATTGAAATGGCCCTAGGGCAACAGATCAGGTAAACTGCATGGCTCTTTCCTCAGTGAGTGGAGAAGCCCCATGGTACTAGTTCTGATGCAGGATAGCACAACCCATTTCTGCATCGATTTATGAGAGACCAAAACAGTACTGAAATTTGATGCTTACCTGATGCAGACAGTAGATGAACTATTATAACAGTTGGGAGCTGCCAGATATATATCCACTTTTGAGTTCAAAAGGGATACTGGCAAATACCTTTGATGCCAGAATCCTGGCAGAAGAAAGCATTTTCCATGCCCTATGGCCTGCATCAATTCAGGATCATGTCATTTGGTCTCCACAGGGTGGGAGTGAATTAGAGGCTAACGGACTGGATATTACAACTGCATGGGAAGCATGCAATGGTACACTGCTATCATCAGTTGAAAATGGTTTTGGTCCCTTATCTTGTGGCACCATTCCCACATATAGAGCAGATGGCGGTATGTTACACAGAGAAAAAAAGCCATCATCAATTTCTAGGCTGAACAGTCTGCAAGGCTCAGTTTGCCCTGACAATCTGAGCTCCTGGTTTTGCTGAATCATTTCTTCATTCCCTAGGGAGGATCTCAGGCTAAAGTTCTCCAGGGTCTATTTTCTGCTCTTCCCTCTGTTCATGGATCCGAGGGAATTGTCTGGGAGTCCTGGCCAACCTGAGAGCTCGCTAGGACTGTACAGAGAATTCATAAAGGTTGCTCTCCAGGACTCCGAGTGTGAGACATGAGATTCATACACTCATTCTCATACCTCTGCATTGCTGTCTCAGTAAGAAGATTTCCTCTCTCTGCTGAGCGGGATTTTGGTGAATTGCCTGTTTCTGCATTAAAGTTAGTGCTAAAGGCTCAGGAATGGTTTCAGGGTTCAGCAAGGAAAGCAGAATCAGGCCCAGACAAACAGGCAGGCAATAGATAAAGAGATCGGAAAACAGGTTGGGAGCCTAAGGGGCATCGTGGCAGGAGTAAGGGAAGCTCTAAGTTCAGGCATGGGGAATTCAGGTCCCTGGAACAATACTTGGAATGCTAAAATCTGAGTAAATGAAGGTGTCATTTTGGGAAATAAGCAAGTAATTAAAAAAAGAGTAAAAAGTTAACTCTGCAGAGACTGGAGGGAATTAAGCAGTTAAAAGTTGTAAAAATGTTTAAAAAAGTGTTATAGACGAAAATTCTTGGTTTCTTTGTAGCCATTCTAAAGGGAAAATGCAAAACATGCAGGAACAGCTTGATAGAGCAGTCAACAATTGGACACATTTACGGTATATTCTCCAGAATGGTGTTAAAAGAATCTTAACCGTGTCCAAAGAGGAGAAGCAGAGCTTCTGGTGGTGGCCCAGGTGATGGACAATTTTACAATGGTCAGAGATCTCAGTGTTACTGTGGATTGTTATAGCTATTGACCTATTAGTACGTATACTAATTTTGCAATGTGTACTGTGGTGTTTAAGGAGGGCACAGATCCATGAAGCACAACTGCTAATTGTAACACATAAAGCGATGTAGGTCCTCCAGTACAGTGTAACAGATAGCCCAGACCCAACCTTCTCAGGCCCATTGCTGTGGGAAGTCTGGAACTCTAATTTGAAAACTTGCAGTCTGCCCGTATGAGGGAAGATTCAGGACATCATACTGCACAGGGGGTAGTGGGCAAATGGAGCACCAACACATTCCACCTTGATACCTGGCCCTTTCAGGAAGTGTGCCACCCTATGCTCTTCCCGGGACACCTGGGCAGGAGGATCCCAGAAGAAAAGAGAAACAAAAATCAGGTGGAGTGTTAGATGTGCTAGTGACTGTAAGATTCAGACCTGTATCTTCACCTGAGGTAGAATTCTGGGTCTTGTTTGCCTGCCTGATTTTTGATACTGTGACAATTAGCAGCGAACCCCCTAACAGTTAGTAGCTTTATAATAGCTGGCAACCATTAGGAGAAATTGGATATCTCATGGACACAGTAGCCTGAACTTTTGAACTATCTTTCCTTATCAGTCTTGAGGCAGTTGGAGCCGCTCCTAAGCTGGTTTTTGCTGAGCAGACTGCAGAAGTGCAGGGTTTGCTACCACCAGTCAAATGCTAACACAACTGTGTATGAGTGTGTATAAAAGATTCTTGATTTTTATATAAAGTAAAGTGTTTTGTACCTAGGTACAAAACTCTCCTTTCTTCTGCAAAATAAAGCAAGCTTTCCTTATCCCTGACTAGCTGTCATTGGCTCTCAGCAAGGTGGACCTGACATTTCGGTAACAATACTCTTATATCTTTATATTCTTATATCTTATGCCAATGCATGTAACAAAAAGAAAAAAACACCGTGTGTGTTGTTTCTGCCTGGCCATATGGATTTGTTAGTATAATGGAATAGATAAGATAATTATGCCTGCTAAGGAGAGTGGAGGTTGGGACACTGAGAAACAAGGGTCTATGGCTTCAGATCTGGGAAGAGGGGATACAGGTAAAGGTTCTGTGGCGTCAGAGCTGAGAAGGGACACTGGGAAACAAGGTTCTGCAGTATCAGATTTCTGGTACATGTGCTTGCTGGACACTAACATGAATAAACATCACATTGCCTGCACTTGAGACTTCTGGTTTTCTGCTTTCTGTCTGTGTGACAAGAATCAGGTGAGAGGGTGAAAGGAAAGCCCCTAATGCCTGATGTCTGCTGTTTGTACTTGCGTGGCTTAGATAAGCCCTCAGGTAGCTCAATTTGGGTGTGTGGCAGTAGCGTAGCTAGTGAGGTTCAGTGGAAGCCGCCGTTTCCCCTCAGGGCAGCAGGTGCGGAAGCGGCACCTGCCGGCCGGCGCTACCAGCAGCACAGCCAGAAGATCCATGAAGGGGCAGCAGATGTGGCTGGAGGAACGAGGGGGTCAGCTCTTCGGCTCAGGGCTCGGCAGCTAAGCGCTCCCCAGCCCCCTTCCCTTGCTAATGCAGAGGGCGGGGGGAGGCGAAAGGGCCCCTGTGCCTTTAAGGCAGCCTGGCTGGCGAGTCCTGTGTGGAGCACGCCAAGTGCTGGGAGCAGGCTGGGGACAGGCGGTGGCACAGGACGGAATGTGAGCGAGGCGGGGGGGGCAGCTGGGGGGCTTGACCAGAGGAGGAGCCAAGGGAGGACGACTTTGTTATGTTTGCTCGTCCTACACTGAAAACCTGGCTATGCCACTGGTGTGTGGCACCATCTGCTGTTGTTTTCTGTGATAACAGGGCCTGGAGAAGCTGAATCACCAGCAAAGTGGTTTGGGAAAGGGTCAGCTTTACTTGGTGATTAGATTCCCATGGCCCTCAGACTGCACCCCGGGGGTGACAACCCATCACACTCTTACCTGTTATGCAAGCACCGGGGAAAGACTGTCAACCAAACAAAAGTTGCAGATATAGCAGTTAAGTATCAGAGGGGTAGCCGTGTTAGTCTGGATCTGTAAAAGCAGCAGAGAATCCTGTGGCACCTTATAGACTAACAGACGTTTTGGAGCGTGAGTTTTCGTGGGTGAATACCCACTTCGTCTGACGAAGTGGGTATTCACCCACGAAAGCTCACGCTCCAAAACGTCTGTTAGTCTATAAGGTGCCACAGGATTCTCTGCTGCTTTTACAGATATAGCAGTTGTTTCTTTCCTTTACCACTGTGTTATCACCCCAGCAGAGCATACCTATTTAAAATACCACCACACGTAAATGGCTAAGTGTAACACATCAGGCAAACTCCATGGCTTCATCCCCCATAAAATGTGGCATATCTTGTCATTTTGTGCTTGGGAGTGAAGGAATCAAAGAGTGAGCAGAGAAACCCATGGTGCTAGTTCTGACTCAGGATAGAAAAACCCATTTCTGCATTGATTTTGGAAAGATCAACACAGTATTGAAATTTCATGCTTATCAATGCTTATCCACTTTAGATCTCACAAAGGAATACTGGCAAGCACCTTTTATGTCAGAATCCTGAGAGAAGAAAGCCTTTTCCATGCCCTTCAACTTGCATCAATTCAAAATCATGTCATTTGGCCTCCATCGGGTGGCAATGAATTTCAGAGGCTAATGGATTGGATGTTACAACTGCTTGGGTGGTATGCTGCTATGATCAATAGAAAATGGGTTTTAGAAATGTTTGCAAAACTCAGTTGTCTCTGAAAATGTGAGCCACTTTTATCAGTGAATTATTTCTTCTATCTCATGTCATCCCATTCTTCCATGTCTAGTTAGCAGCTGGTATCAAGCAGAGTGTCCCAAGGGTCAATCCTTAGCCTGGTTTTGTTCAATACCTTCATTAATGATCTGGAGGATGGCATGGACGGCACCCTCAGCAAATATGCAGACGACACTAAACTGGGAGGAGTGGTAGATATGCTGGAGGGTAGGGATAGCAAACAGAGGGACCTAAACAAATTAAAGGATTGAGACTAAAGAAATCTGACGAAATTCAACAAAGACAAGTGCAGAATCCTGCACTTAGGACAAAAGAATCCCATTCACTACTACAGATTAGAGATCGAATGGCTAGGTAGCAGTTCTGCAGAAAAGGACCGAGAAGTTACAGTGAATGAGAAGCTGGATATGAGTCAACAATGTGCCCTTGTTGCCAAGAAGGCTAATGGCATTTTCGGCTGTATAAGTAGGGACATTGCCAGCAGATCGAAAGACCTGATCGTTCCCCTCTATTCAACATTGGTGAGGCCTCATCTGGAGTACTGAGTTCAATTTTGGGCCCCACACTAAAAGAAGGATGTTAAAAAATTGGAAAGAGTCCAGCGGAGGGCAACAAAAATGATTAGGGTGCTGGAACACATGACTTATGAGGAGAGGCTGAGGGAACTGGGATTATTTAGTCTGCAGAAAAGAAGAATGAGGGGGGATTTGATAGCTGCTTTCAACTACCTGAAGGGAGGTTCCAAAGAGGATGGATCTAGACTGTTCTCAGTGGTGGCAGATGACAGAACAAGGAGCAATGGTCTCAAGTTGCAGCGGGAGAGGTTTAGGAAATACTATTTCACTAGGAGGGTGATGAAGCAATGGAAGGAGTTACTTAGAGAGGTGGTGCAATCTCCATCCTTAGAGGTTTTTAAGGCCTCACTTGACAAAGACCAGGATGGGTGATTTAGTTGGGGATTGGTCCTGCTTTGAGCAGGGAGTTGGACTGGATGATCTTCTGAGGTCCCTTCCAACCCTAATATTCTAGGATTCCAGGTGTAGTTCTCCAATGCCTATTTTTTACTCTTCCTTGTGGTCAGGGAGCTGAGATAACTGTCTGGGAGTCTGAGTTAACCTGAGAGTCTGCAGGCAATGTAAAAGGGAATTATAAACCTTACTGTCCAACATGGTGAGCATCAGACATGTAAGATTCATACACTGATTCTCAGGGCTCTGCCTTCCTGTCACAGTAAGGAGACTTCCTCTCTCATCTGAGCAAGATTTCAGTGAGTTGCCTGTTTCTGCATTAAAGTTAGTGCTAAGGGCTCAGGTAGAGTTCAAGGTTCCAATTCAAGAACCATATGCACAAGAATTCAGAATATGTAAACATGGGTGTTTAGTACTGTCAGAAAATGAGGTGATTTACCAAGTAAAATTGGAACTGCAAATGTATTGGAAATAGTTTAGACTTTGTCCTTCTATCTATCTCAGGACCTTCACTCAAGTTTTCCAATTCAGTAACTTCACTGCCCTGTTCGGAAGTGCAGCCAAAACCTCTTAGTAAGGATCTGTGTTACCAGAGTGTTCACTTCAAGAATGGGCTGCATACAGGCCAGATTCTGCTCTCACATTCTACCTTGACTGAGTCACTCCAAATTGAGACTGGCCTCCCTGAAAGTAAAATCAGGGCTCACTTTTTTGCAATCCCCATCTTTCATGGCGGGGCTTAGAACGCCCCATAAACTGGGAATTTCCTTCAGACTTTCAGCACATTCACAGACCAGGCCCTCTGTAGGAGGAACAGAAACTGTAATTTTTGCAGCTCAGAGCTGAAAGTTAAACAGATTAAAGAGTCAAATATTGGCCCCAATGAGATCACCATAAATCCACATGTAGGGACTTAAATAAATGGCCTGGATTACAGCAGCCATGAGCATCCAGTGACTTCAACTTAAGTCAGCCTGTGGCCTTTAATGATGGGTGAGCTTATTTGACCCAAAGAAGAACAGACAGGAGAGTTGCTGAAATCTCAAACCCACAGGCTTAGAGGTTCAAAGAAATTAGAAGATCAATTATTTTGTGTGGCGGGGGGAGGGATCTGCTCTCTGTTCCCTGGCATCTCTGGCTCTGGAAAGGATGAGAAGAACCAAAAGGCAGTAAAAAGAAAAGCATGTTTCTGGTTTAGAGCAAACCAGCTGGGGTTGGAAATCTCACTCGTGGAGTTCCAGGAATGCACAGTGTGTGTGTGCTGTGGGGAGAGGAAGAGATGTGCAGTATCCAGGTAACAGTGGCATGGAGTCCGGATGCTTGGTAAAATAGAGAATGCACATCCCGCCTAATGCACAGACCAGAGAGGCATAACGAGGCCTCCTGGGGTAGAGGGTGTCTCAGACTGTAACAGCATGTGGACCACACTGTAGCAGATGGTCTCTGACACCATCCCACATCCCAACCATCCCTCCTCCCATAAGCAACCCCACTACAGTGTCGTAGTGACATCAGCAATTGCCAACATGGAAAAGCAGCTTCAGGAAGGGGGGTATCTGGGTTTCAAAGGAGCTGCAATACATTAAAGTTTTGTGTTGATTTGAGTAAGAGATACTCATGCTGGCGCCTTTTAATCTCCACATCCTCTCTCCATCCTGCCAGTTCTGTCCCTCTCTCCATCCCTGCACAGGCTGAGCTGTTGCTGGGGTTTCTTTTGCCCAAAGAAAAGCTGTTCAGGCTGATCTTCCCCTTTTCCCTCAGGCAGTCAGACAACGAGTTTAACCTTGTCTGAGGAGGTGTTTCTCTCGTTATGGGGTCTGGCACCTGGTTTTGATCCTGGGTGAGGGGTATCATGGTGTGGCAGGGCTGGAAGTTGTGCGGGTGGGGAACTTACATGGACAAGTAGCAAGCACTGTGGTTCTGGGGCCTGGAGCAGGGTGTACATGGGCAGATGTGGAGCACTGAGGGTTACTTAGGCAGGAAGGGACCTTCCTTGGCTGAGTGTGTGTTTGGGGGACCTGGGGTTGTCAGATTCTCTTTGTCCTGCCAAACCACAGAACTGCAGCGTAGGTGTCACAACCTTTACTCAATTTTGTTTCCAATGCTTGTTGTTGTGAATATTAATTATGTAAATTCACCAGTGAAATACCTGATCTTTGCTCATCAGTTGATTCAATTCCCCATTGGCTGCCCTGATTCCAATGACACAGTGGTGTCCAGTGTCTTCTCCATGCTCCCCGGTCATCCCTGGCTCGCACAACCTCCAAGCCTCCTCACACTCCCCATAGCTCTTCCTCTGCAGGGGTGAGGGGCCTCCCATCACACCTGCTCCCTTGGCTGGGGGGTAATCAGTGACTGTGTCTCATAGGTGAGAAATCTCGCACAGGAGTGGCCAATGCCAAGGCAGGCAGCTGGGCAGCTTCTCTTGTGACACACATACACTCCACAGGGTGCTTCAAGAACTGCTACACAGGAACAAGTTGGAAGCCGGAAAGCATGCACATTATATAACAAGAGCAGCAACTCTGGGAAACGTGGGGTCTAGATAAGTACAGCTGCCATGTGCAGGAATCTCTGGTAGCAGACTGAAGGACTGCGCCACTGGGACAGAGACGGTAAAGAACAGATGCTCTGCTACCATTTGTCAGCCAGCTCTGTCATTCAGTAATGGCAAGGGTTGTACACTTATTCCTCAATGCAGAGATTTTATGGTTCAAGTCATTATTTTTTTCACCTAAAACATTCATCCATGCAGTGCCTCACAGGACCCTCAGACTTGTGAAACACACATAATGTAATGCTTTGAAGGCACCATAGTCACATAAGAATTTCTCCCCTTGAGCCTAAATTCAAAATGGTCACGAATAGAAAAAAAAAATGCCTCCAGCTGACTCCTGGAGATATGTCTGGAGATTTCAGGGCCAGAAGGGACCGTTGTGATCTTCTTGTCTGTATAACACCGGCTTGTAGAACATGCCCCCAAAGTTATTACTAGGGCAGATCTTTTATGGAAACATCCAACCTTGATTTGATCTTTCTCAATGATGAAGAATCCTCCAAGACCCTTGGTAAATTGTTCCAGTGGTTAATTACTCTCACCATTTAAAAATGTATACTTTATTTCGAGTCAGAATTTCTTTAACTTCAGCTTCCAGACATTGGATCATGTTACACCTCTGTATGTTAGGCTGAAAGGACTATTAAATATTTGTTCCCCATGCAGGTACTTACAGACTGTTATCAAGTCACCATTTGACAATCTTTGTTACACTAAATAGATTGAGATCTTTGAGTCTATCACTATAAGGCAGGTTTGCTAACCTTTCACTAATTCTTCTGATTCTTCCCTGAATCCTCATCAGTGTATTAAAATCCATCTTTAATCCTGGACACCAGAACTGGACAGAGGGTTCCAGCAGCAGTTGCACCACTGCCAAATACAGAGGTAAAATAACCGTGCTGCCTCTCCTTGCAATTCCCCTGGTTAGCATCCCAGGATCTCATTGGCTGTTTAGGCCTCAGGGTTGCACTGGGAGCTCACATTTAGATTATTATCCCTTCAGAATCACTGTGCTTCCCACAATAGTCCCCCATCAGGTAAGGATCACCTACATTCTTTGTTCCTAGTTGTATATATGGTCATATTAGAACATGTATTTTGTTCTTTGACCCAGTTTACAAAACAGTCCAGATTGCTCTGAATCAGTGACCATCATTATTTATGATTCCCCATATTTTTCTGTCATCAGCAAACTTCATTGATATTCAGGCATGAGAAGGGTTAGCAGCTGAATGTCTCTTCTCAATTAACACCTGTAACTTATGTCTCAGACTAAGTTGTGTGCCTGCAAGAAATTGTCTCACCAAAAGAAACAGGAGAAGTAACAGAGGTGCAGCCTGTATCCCTAAAAACAAAAAGCCTTATAACCCTCATGCCCATTCCTTTGAGCACAAAGTCATAGCCCAGAACAATAACTGATTACCTCTAGTTCTGCAATATCCTGTAACAGTGGTACCCAGTTCTACCCAGAAGAGTTTAGAGGATGGTGAAACATTGAGTCAGTGACCTCATGGCATTGTATTTTCTAAAGCATTCTCCATCCCACTCCTCCTGTCTGTGCTTTCACTTTGGGAAGGGTTTCACAGCACTGTGTACCATGATGCCCGATTCCCTGTCCTGAGTTCATAGTTTAATTACAACTTTTTAATATGTATGGGTAGTAAATGTTGCCATGTCACTGCTCACTCTGCTTTCTGGATTTTAAATAACTATAAGATATTTACTGTACCTATTTGTTACAAAGTGTGTAATCTCCCTTGTCAAGGTTTTTTCCCCCACTTTGAACTTTAGATTAAAAGTGTGGGGGACCTGCATGGACCTTTCTAAGCTTAATTCTTAGCTTAGATCTGGTAACACTGCCACCAGCCAGAAGTCTGTGTCTGGCACACTTCTGTTCCCCTAAAACCTTCCCTGGGGAACCCAAGACCCAAACCCCTTGGGTATTAAAACAAGGAGAAATTAACCATCCTGTCCTTTTGCCCCCAGACTCTTCCCTCCCTGGGTTGCCTTGGTAAGCTTCACAGATCCAAACTCCTTGGATCTTAAATCAAAGATAAATTAACCCTCCCCCTTCCTCTCCCCCCACCAATCCCTGGTGAGTTTAGACTCAAGCCCTTGGATTCTAAAAAAAGGAAAAAATCAATCAGGTTCTTAAAAAGAAAGCTTTTAATTAAAGAAAGAAAAGGTAAAAAATTATCTCTGTAAAATCAGGATGGAAAATGCTTTACAGGGTATTCAGATTCATATAGACTAGAGGGACTCCCCACCCCGAGCCTGAGATTCACTTTTACAGCAAACAGAGGTAAAAATCCTTCCAGCAAAAGACACATTTACCAGTTGAGAAAACAAACATAAGACTAATCTGCCTTGCCTGCTATACTTACAATTTAGAAACATGAAAGACTGATTCAGAAAGATTGGGAACACCAGGGTGTACGTCTGGTCCCTCTTAGCCCCAAGAGTGAACAACAAACAAAACAAACAACGCAAACAAAGACTTCCCTCCACCAAGATTTGAAAGTATCTTGTCCCCCCACTGGTCCTCTGGTCAGGTGTCAGTCAGGTTCACTGAGCTTCTTAACCCTTTACAGGTAAAAGAGACCTTACCCCTTAACCATCTGTTTATGGCAACCCCTCTGTGTTTCTCTCCCTTCATAGGCACCTTTAGCATTTCTGATTCCCATGAACACATCAACCACGTCATGGCAGCTTTCAGCCTCTCCCCCTTTGACCCTTCAACATTCATCCTAACAGGCATCCCTGGCCTGGAAGCTGCCCATGTCCTGATTTCCATCCCTTTCTTTATGTTCTACATTATCGGCTTATTGGGAAATTTCATGGTTCTGTTTGTTGTAGGCAAAGAGTAGACCCTGCACAAGCCAATGTATCTGCTGCTCTGCCTGCTGGCACTCACAGAGATCACCATATCTACCTCCATTGTGCCAAAGGCACCGTGTATATTTTGGTTCAATTTGACCAGCATTACTGTGGGTGGCTGCCTCACCCAGATGTTTTTCCTACATGCGGTTTTTGCTATACAGTCAGCCCTCCTCGTGACAATGGCCCTCGATCGCTACGTTGCCATATGTAACCCTCTGAGATACACCACCATCCTCACCAACACACGGATAGCTCAGCGAGGTCTAGCATGTTTGATAAGAGCTGTTCTCATTGTTCTGCCCCTGCCTCTGCTCCTGAGCAGGCAACCATTCTGTGCCAACCGCAATATCCCAAACACATAGTGCAATCACATAGCTGTTGCAAAGATTTCTTGTGGAGACACCACAGTAAACAAGATGTATGCCTTAGTGGTAGTGCTTGTATGCACTGGGTTAGACCTGACACTCATTGCACTGTCCTACGTCCTGATAATCAGGGCCCTCTTCAGAATATCCTCAAAGAAAACCCACCAGAAAGCCCTCAACACCTGCACACTCCACATTTTTGTGATGTTGATGTTTTATCTTCCCCTTGTCGTCTTCTCTCTGACACATTGTTATGGTCAGGACATTGCTCCTCACATTCACATCCTGTTGGCCAACATTTATTTTGTTGCCCACCCCATGCTCAACCCTATCATTTATGGGGCCAAAACCAAAGAGCTTCATGACAAAGTGGGCAAATATAGCTGCAGAAGGTGATTCCCTGAGGCCACTGACTTTAAACATGCACAAGAAAAGGGGGAAAGACTACGTTGCAGTTAATCAAGGGTACTCTGTCCCAGCTTCGCTGAGCTTAGCATTGTGGAAGTTGAAAGTATGACAAGCTCCTTATGTCTAACATCTTATCACTCCATCACCAAGCACAGCTCTCTCTGCTGCTTACTTTCCTCTCTCGGACCATCACCTGTTCTCTTGGAGTCACCATTGCTTTGACTTCTAGACTATCAGAAGATATTGCAACTTTCTGAAACAAGGTGACGTTTGATTAGAGCCTGTGTGAACAGAGTTCTTAATGAGTTTGATGAACTGAAGCTTTGTTTTCTGATAGCCAAAGACAAAGAGCACAAGTACAATGGTAAACTTTTAAATCATATGTACAGTGATCTGACGAACAAAATTCACCTGATATTTCTACATCCAATCCATCAGAAAGCCTGGAGAATAACCCAAATGTTTCTAATGGAAAGTGCTCATACAAGAAGACTGCTGCAGGAATTGAGGACATTCTACTAGAGGTTATTGATGAAAGTTGTGAAATTGTGTTTTTGAGAATTGGAATGTATTACTCTGGATTTGAGGGGTGTTTACCCCACATTGAGATGAAGCCAATTGCAATGAGGGTATACACTCAACCACTATGAGTTAATACAGTAGAACACCACATAGTTTAGGGTTAATTGGAAAACAGGCAGGGTTTTAGATGCAAGGTTAAAATCTAGCTGGCAGTTTCTGCTCATCAGAATGGGGGGAGTGGACAGACAAGTAAATAAGTGAGAATTGAAGACTATAAATGGATGAAAACCTTGAGTCTAGATGCCTGTGATGTTAGAAGTTTATTGTAAGTTAGGAATAGTGATGGTCCAGTGTGGTCACTATGGGTTTCGTAAAATTTATAAAAGATTAGCTAATAGAGTTCACTTTGGAGCATTCCTTTGAAGCCATCTTGAGATACCTTTTCCCTCACATCCTTTTGCCCCAGCAGCTGAGCAACTAGCCATTGCAAATCTGCTGTTAATTACTCAATACAGTTCCAGACTGTTCTAAGCCAATTGCTTATGTCTGTGTGTGCTTCAGTCTAATCAACTACACTGTTAGACAAGACAAAATTGCTGTGTTCCCATTGATTGATTCCTGACACTGCCTGGAGTGAAATCCTTAAGTTGCCCCTGCTAGGGTTTCTCAAAAATCTGTTCAGGGGACTGCTGTGTTAAACTATAACATTGCCTGAGAGTCCAATATCTTAACACTTGGCACAATTGATTTTGGATTCGCTTTCAGCTGAAACTTTAAAAATGCACAAACCATTTCCATTGTCCAAGATGTGAATAGTAGGTGTCAGCATTTCATTTTGCAGTTTGTGAAACAGATAATATAGAGATCTCTACCAAATGTTCAGGTGATTGAGTCACTTGAAATACTAAGTCTTTGACATCCTATATTGGCTGCTATCTCATTCCTGTCATTGTACAGTGGTGAAGAATTTTGCCTATGGCTCATTGGCCTCATACTCAGAATAGCCAAGTAGAGCAGTTTTGAGTTCAAGGTCTCGAACTCATGGATGCGGCTGGGGCCAAAGACTTTAGTGAAACTTGGCTACTTTGCTCTTTCATTGCTATTACTAGTGTTTAGCAACACTGCAGGTGAAAGAATTTTTTTCTCACGGGAACCTGATTAAAAAAAACCCTACAAACAAGATGCACGAGGAACTTTTAGAAAACATTCCTCATGTTAGGGCATACAGGCAGCAACACAAAATCTGATGCGAAGTATACATCCATGATATGATTGCAGGGCATAAAGTGCAGCAGAAGCATTGTCCTTCTGACAAAAACCAGCAAGGATGAAATGTTGTCTTTTAACAAACTCATTCAACACAAAATATGATGACTTTCTGTCATCACTGAATTCAAGTAGAAATAAATAATATAAAAATGTAATTGATGTTTCTACACTACATAAGTTTTGGGCTCATTTGGGGCTATTTTAGCACTATTATTAGCCGGCATTTTTTCTTTGAAACACCTGCCAACCATCAACTGAGATACAATCAAGTAGTGGGGTTTTTACTTTGAATGTCAGTGTCATCTCATAGATTTGTTGCTAATGTGGATAAACACCTGCAGGGGACTGTAGCTTTAAATATATATATATATATATATATATATATATATATATATTGTGGCAAATTGCCGGTACTGTTCTGCTGGGTCTCGCGCTTTCTCTTCTCTGGGGTAGGTTCAGGGCGCTATTGCTTGCCTCTGAACCAGTTCTTAATCACTCCACTAGTGTCCTTGGAGGAGGGGAGTGGAGAGGGAGGGACCTGGGCCCGCCCTCTACTCCAGGTCCCAACCCAGGGGCCCTGGGGGTTGTGGTGAACCACTTGACTTAGCGGTTCCTTCCCCTGGGTTACTTCCCTCTCATACCCTTCAGCTTGTGAAGGGCTTCTTGCCTCTCTTCTACACAAGCCTGTTGCCCCTTACCTAGGGTTTCTTTTGGGCTTCACAATCCACCGCAGCACTCCTCCAAACCTTCTATTTCCCTCTGGTCAAACTCTTCTCTTCTGCAACCTGCACTCTGCTCCAATCCAACCTTTCTCCTTCAACTACCACACCCTGTCTGACTGAAGCAGGGGTTTTTATCACATGACTGGAGTCAGGTGCTCTAACTGAAGTCAGGTGCTCTTAATTGGAGTCAGGTGCTCTACCTGAAGTCAGGTGCTCTAATTGGAGTCAGGTGCTCTAACTGGAGTCAGGTGCTCTAATTGGCCACAGCTGCTCTTGTTAATCTAAAGCAAACCTTCCTCCCTTGGCAGGGAATAAGGCCCCCTGCTAACACTCTTATGCTGCCCTCTGGCCATGTTGTATCACTATATATATATATATATATATATATATAGTAGGTATGTAATGAAAGCTTTTTTTTTTTTGATGTATAGATGAATGTCTGAATTAAAAATCAAACAAACTTGGTTTCAAGACATAGCTTGGGCTACCCTTAGGTTACTTTTTACCTTATTTGGAGATTATAAATGCAGTAGAATTCTGGCAAATGGCCTCAAGCTGAGCCGGAGGCAGAGCAGCAGCAGCCAGAAACACAAGGGCCAGAGAGAAGGAGCCCAGAAGGAGAGCTGGGCTGGAGGCAGAGTGGGGAGCTGCAACAGACCAGAACTGAGAGCTGGGTCTGAAGAGACCTGCTGCACCTAGGCGGAGCCAGGGATGAGCTACAGAGGGGAACTGTGGGACCAGACACAGGATAGTGGATGCCGGCTACGCCACAAGTGACATGGCAGCTGAGCACAATGAGAAGTGGGGAGAGCAAGGTGGGGCCATGGGCAGGAGGCCAGGTGTGTATGAGGAACAGGCAGCAAACCTTCCTTATGTCCCAGGGACAGCTGTTTGTGATGTCCCTATGCTCACAGAGCAGGGCTCCTCATTACCTTGAACATTTCCCATTTTTTCTTATTATTTTACAGTTGCTGTTTAATAAAATATATTTGATTTGAACTTAATGCAGTGATCAGTGGATTAGGGAAGCAACTAGTGTGAAGAGAGTATCCCAGAGTGGGGACACCCTAGCCCCAGTCCTAAGTGACCAGAATGAGACAGGTTCATCCTCGCAGTAATCCTGGGCCCAGCCATGTCTCTGTTACATAAGAATATGAGAACAGCCAGACTGGGTCAGACCAAATCAAGCCCAGTATCCTGTCCTCTGACAATGCCCAGTGCCAGGTGCCCCAAAGGGAATGAACAGACAGGTTATCATCAAGTGATCCACGCCCTGTCACCCTATCCCAACATCTGGGAAACAGAAGCTAGGGGCACCATTCCTGCTCATTCTGGCTAATAGCCATTGATGGACCTATCCTCCATGAATCTATCTAGCTCCCTTTTGAACCCCGTTATAATATTGGTCTTCACAACACCCTCTGGCAAGGAGTTCCAGAGGTTGACAGTGCGTTGTGTGAAAAATACTTTGTGTTTGTTTTAAACCTTTGACCTATTAATTTTGATTGGTGGCCCCTTGTTCTTGTATTATAAGAAAGAGTAAATAACACTTCAATGTTTGCTTTCTTTATACCACTCATGACTGTCTTGGTGGAATGGATCTCAGAAGGTCAATCTAATCTAACCCATCCCCTTGCTCAAAGCAGGGCTAATCCCCAGACAAGTTTTTGCCCTGAATCTCTAAACAGCCCTCTCAAGGATTGAATTCACAACCCTGCGTTTAGCAGGCTAATACTCAAACCACTCAGCTATCCCTCACCCTTTATCACACTCTCTTAGTTGCTTCTTTTCCAAGATGAAAAGTCCCAGTTTTATTAATCTCATACAGAAGCTGTCCTATACCCCTAATCATTTTTGTTGCCCTTTTCTGAACCTTTTCCAATTCTAATATATCTTTTTTTTGAAATGGGGCGACCACATGGGCACACAGTATTCAAGGTGTCGGCTCACCATGTATTTATATAGAGGCAACATGCTATTTTCTGTCTTATTATCTAGCCGTTTCTTGATGATTCCCAACACTGTGTTCACTTTTTTGACTGCTGCTGCACAGTGAGTGGATGATTTCAGAGAACTATTGACAGTGACTCCAAGATCTCTTCCTTCAGTGTTAACAGCTAATTTAGACCCCATCATTGTATATGTACAGTAAGGATTATTTTTTCCAATGTGCATTACTTTGAATTTATCCACATTAAATTTTATCTGCCATTTTTGTGCCCAGTCACCCAGTTTTGTGAGATCCTTTTGTAGCTCTTTGCAGTCTGCCTGGGACTTAACTATCTTGAGTACTTTTGTATCATCTGCAAATTTTGCCTCATCACTGTTTACCTCTTTTTACACATAGTTTATGAATATTTTAAAGAGGACTGGGCCCAGTATAGACCCGGGTGGACATTAGTATTTACCTCCCTCCATTCTGAAAACTGACCATTTATTCTTACCTTTTGTTTCCTATCTCTTAACCACTTACCAATGCATGAGAGAACCTTCCCTCTTTTCCCATGACTGCTTATTTTGCTTAAGAACTTAGTTGCTAGGGTTACATCCGGAGCTCTTTTTAAAAATTGGCATCACATTAGCTATCCTCCAGTCATTTGGAACAGAAGCTGATTTAAATGATAGGTTACAGATGACTGTTAGTAGTCCTGCAATTTCACATTTGAGTTCCTTCAGAACTCTTGGGTGAATCCTGTCTGGTCCTGGAGACTTATTACTGTTTAGTTTATCAATTTGTTCCAAAATCTCCTCTACTGACACCTCATTTTGGGACAGTTCCTCAGATCTGTCACTCAAAAAGAAAGGATCAGGTTGGGAATCTCCCTCACATCCTCAACAGTGAAGACCAATGCAAAGAATTCATTTAGTTTCTCTGCAATGGCCTTATCGTCTTTGAGTGCTCCTTTAGCATCTTGATCATCCAGTGACCTCACTGGTTATTTAGCAGGATTTCTGCTTCTGATGTATTTAAAAAAAAATGCTATTACTTTTGGAGTTTTTGGCTAGCTGTTCTTCAAATTATTTTTTGGTTTTTCTAATTATATTTTTACACTTCTTTTGCCAGAGTTTATGCTCTTTTCTATTTTCCTCATTAGGATTTATCTTCCACTTTTTAAAGGATGCCCTTTTTCCTCTTACTGCTTCTTCTTCTTTGTTGTTTAACCACATCAACTCTTTCTTGGTTCTCTTACTATTTTTTTTAAAATTGGGATGTGCATTTAAGTTGAGCCTCTACTATCAGGACTGGATCTAGGCACCAGCAAACCAAGTATACGCTTAGGGTGGCACAATTTTGGGGCGGCATTCCGTGTTTTTTTTTTTCCCCTTTGGCAGTTGTGCTGTCGGAGGTGTTTTGTTTTTTTGTCGTTTTGGGGTTTTTCACTTGCTTGGGGCAGCAAAAAACCTAGAGTCAGCCCTGTGTATTATAGTGTCTTTAAAAACTTTCCACGCAGGTTGCAGTGATTTTACTTTTGGGACTGTACCTTTTTCATTTCTGTTTCACTAACCTTCTCATTTAGTATAGTTCTCCTTTCTGAAACAAAATGCTACAGTGTTGGGCTGCTGTGGAGTTTTCCCCACCACAAGGATGTTAAATTTAATTTTATTATGGTCAATATTACCAAGTGGTCCAGCTATATTCACCTCTTGAACCTGATCCTGTGCTCCACTTAAGACTAAATCCAGAATTGCCTTTCCTCTTGTGGGAAGCAGGAATTTAAGGTGTCAAGAAACTTTATCTCAGTATCCCTTCCCTGTACTGTTTCGTTATAGAGTTAAAGCAGTAGATCTGAGAGTTTATATTTGACCTCTAGACCATATTTCATAAATGAAAGCTTGGTCAAGGAATTGACTAGACAGTTTTTCAGCAACCCGTATGAATCATTCCTTCCTCTCAGATTTCAGTATTTAAACACAATCGAGACACCCACAGAAGTAATTTGCCTGAGAAAAAATGCTGTCAAAATTAACAAGCCTACAGCCTTAAATAAATTAATGAAAAAAATTAGTTCTCTTTGTCTCATTCTGCTCCAAAGGAAGATTCTGGAAACGGTAAAGGCTGTTTCAAAAGTGCTGCAATCCAGAGACACAGACCTATTCAAATAGCAGTATTACTTCCTAAAGCCGCTGAAGTTTTAGCTACTTTTCAAAATGAGTACTTAGTGTAATGTAACTTATGTAAAGTAACACACTCATCTTTGCATGTGTAGAAATGTCTGCCCACCAAGTTTCCATTTCGTGCATTTGACGAAGTGGGTTCCAGCCCATGAAAGCTTATGCCCAAAACAATTTATTAGTCTTCAAGGTGCCATAGGATTCCTCATTGTTTTTGCCAAAACAAACTTGAAACTGTTATAGGAGCATGCTTACAATGAGAAACAGCTTACTGAGAAATGGTTCGTTTTGTGACAAAGGAGAAAAGCATATAACACAAATTGAACTGAGGGCAGCAGTGGAGGTTCCAGCAAAACACAGAAGCTGAAAATATGACAATTGTATGACTTGACATGGAGTGAGCCTCAACATGTTGTGGTGAAGTACTGGAAAACAACATTATGCCATCCTGCAACCTACACCAGCATCTGAAAACAAGGCATCCTACATTAATATCTAAGCCTGAAGAGATTTTTCAGAGGAAGCTCAATGATTTAACAGGACAAAAAATAGTCATTGAAGTGTAACATTCTTAATACTAAGGCTACTGAGACGTCTTACTGTGTGGCTTTGAGCAAGGCAAATGCTGATGAACCACACAACATAGGTGAGAAACTGCCACTTCTAGCTGCAAAGGATACGTCCTGGTGACAATAGGATACAGGAACAAAGAGCAGACTAGTTGATCAGTCATTCCTAAAGTTAAGATTTTCAGTAAAATTACTGGTTTCAGAGTAGCAGCCGTGTTAGTCTGTATCCGCAAAAAGAACAGGAGTACTTGTGCCACCTTAGAGACTGAGAAACTTGTTTCAGCATGAGCTTTCGTGAGCTACAGCTCACTTCTTCAGATGCACAGAATGGAACACAGAGACAGGAGATATTTATACATACAGAGAACATAAAAGGTGGAAGTATGCATACCAAAAGGAAGAGTCTAATCTTAGATTAGACCATTCCTGTTGGTATGCATACTTCCTCCTGGAGGATAAACCAAATAAAGACTGACTGTAGCAAAGTAATTCAACAAAAAATGTGGACACTCACTACCATCAGTGAATGCAATTAGAAATAAATATTATAATAATGCTATAGTTGTTTTTTTATTACAAATGTTTTGGGCTACTTTGGGGCTTTTTTTAATGCCATTATTTTGATTGAAACGCCTGCCAACCCTCAGTCAGGATACGAGTACCAGTATTTTGAATTTGATTGTCATCTCACAAGTGTGTTGCTAATGTGCACAAAATCCTGCTGGGGCTTGTAGCTTTTTATTTTTTTTTTAAATCAAATCTATAGTAGGTGTGTAACAAAAGCTTTCATCTGTTATTTTATGTATAGACAAATTTGTTAATAAAAAACCATTTCTTTGAAGAAAGCGATGGGGCTACTTTCAGGTGAGTTGTTAAATTACTGTGGGCTTTTAATGCAGTGGAAATCTGGCAAGTCCAGCCAGATCCTGCAGCACTGCAGAGCTGAGGGAGAGCGGGGAGCTGCAGCTGGAGCAGCACACGAGAACGGGCCCTGGGTCAGCAGAGACCAGCAGCTCCAAAGGGAGCCAGGGCTGAGCTACAGAGGGGAGCTGTGGGACCAGAGCCAGGATAGAGGATGCCGGCTGTGCCACAAATAACACAGCAGCTGAGAGCAATGAGCAGCTGGGGAGAGCAAGGTAGGGCCATGGGATGAGGGCCCAACAAAGGGAGATGTTGCTTGACAGGAGGGCCTGCAAGGTCTGACTCTGGGGTGGGGATGGGACTTGAACCCAATGTGAGGGCAGGTGCTGGGAAGAAGGGCCCTGCCACCTAAAATCTGTAGGCTCTGCTGGCTTTCTGTACCTGTGGGTGCCACTCGTTGTATCTTGTGGATATCTTCATTACACAAACTCCCTCCTACCCCCCAGCCATCTTTAGCAGTGGAATAGCTCACATGGTTACTCCTTCAATGATCTTTGCTGGGCTTCTACGGCCACACCCTGATAGGATGTACAGGGGCACAGTAATCCTCACATGCTGTCTGCAAACGACTGAAGGCCAAAGGCAGAAATGATACAAATAGTGGAAAGTGTATTTGGTATGTGTCATAGCTGCTGGTCAGTCAAGGCATAATGCTGCACCTGTTCTACTTAGCTCATGATGGGAGAAGTTCCTTTGCAAAAAGAATTTGTAACAGCTTTACAGGTTTTTCTTTTTTTAAATGATAGCTGGCGTTGTGGTGCCTTGCAGCAGAGGCCTGGGCTAAAATAATCAAAACTTTGCAGCTATAAAGCAAAGTGAAGTGTGAGCAAGAGGCAGGCTCACAGAATCTGTCAAGGACAGAGCTGATATTGCAAAAACACACACTGCTAAGTAGTGTTAGGTGTAAGAATATAGACACAAACACGTTCCAGAAAGGTGGCACTAGAACACGTCTACACCAAACACACTCCTCAGTGAGAATAGCAACACGCTGATCCCTCTTAAGGATAAGGTCAGGGATAACAGCATAATGGATGGAGATGTCTAAGGTATTGTGCAGTCCAGCACACGTCAATGGTTGACACCCTAATACTTCAAAGGGTGCCATCCTGATACACCAGGAGCAACATGTGACTTGTTCAGATTGGCGTATAAAATGTATCTCAGAGAACGTGTCTTTCTCTGGTGTAGGTGATAGTGGAAAGTTCTGCCACTAACTGAGCTAGTCCATTGCAACAGGCATACACGTATTAGTGTATCTGTAACAATTGAGCAGGGCATTAGGACCACACTTCATTGTTAATAAACCTGACCAAATCCCTTCTCTGAGAACTGAGTCCATGGATTTATTGGGAAGATCAGTCGGCGCTGGCTGTATGAGCTATGTGGCCAAAGTCAGTACAGCACACAGCAAGAACATACACACACAGCCAAACATCTGTAAACAGTACACAATATGTAACTAGCAGAGAATTGGTCCAATTCACTGAGGCACATCAAATGGGTTCTATTGGAGTTTTGGTCTTCAGCCCTTCGAATCAGTGTCCAGGGTGAGCCTGGCTCAGAACCTCGTCGGAGCATCAGAACATCAACAAGAAATCAAATTCCTCCCCAACTGCCACCTGTGCACCCGGGCATGTTGTCCCCAGTACTGGAAACCTAATAATAAACCCCAGCCAAACCCACAATTCCCCCACGCACCAGCTGCACACATGCTGAGCGGGCAGAGGAAACTGTTCCAACAGGGGCTACTGCAGGCTGGAATTGGGGGAAGCATCACTTCCACATTATACCGAAAACCCTCCTAGCAACAAAGGATTCATCTGTAGAATACATGAGTCTGGAGCGGGTGCATGAAGGAGGCAGCCAGGCATGTCACTGATGACCAGCATCGGCAATTCACCTTGTGTAGTTTAGACAGAGCTGCTGTGGAGCGTGCCCAAACATCTTGTCCATATTTTACTCCTCACAAGTAAAGAAACACCCATTAAAGCATCAGACAGGCTTGGAAAAGTACGAAAGCTCTCAGATTCTAGCAGAGACTTTAAACTTCTGAGGTGGATCCTGCATTGGAAGAACAGAGCTTGGTGATTTTTCATAACACTTGGATGATCCACATCCCATCTCAGGAGGACACAGAGACTGTTGGATGGGAGATTCTGAGGCAATATTCTATATAACTCTCTTAAACTACCGCCATGTCCTTCACCTCAGATTTGCTTTTTGCTGGAGCCTAGGCCAGTGCTCTGTCTCGTCAGGATTTTTCAGAAAGTGTTTCACAGAGTGAAATTTTGGGGCTATTGTAAGTAAAAATCTGACAAGGAGATGTTAATTGTTCCTGGTCAGTTTCAAGGAGAGAGAACCATACATCTGTTAATGGAGATTCCCTACATGCTAGGAAGGAAGGAAGGATGGATGATGGTAAAGTACAAGTAGGATCTGATGAGAAACAGTCAAAGGGAAAAGATTTCCATAGTGAATGGCAAGGAACATAGGGTAGGTTCAGAAATTATAATAGTGAAAGAACAAGTTAAAATTTACTTAGCAAGTTAGATATATTCAGCAAACCCATGGTTTTCAAACTCTTGTACTGGTGACCCCTTGCACAAGCAAGCCTCCTATTGCGACCCCACCCTTATAAACTAACACAAATATTTAACACAATTATAAATGCTAGAGGCAAAGTGGGGTTTGGGGTGGAGGCTGACAGGTTGTGATCCCCCCATGTAATAACCTCACCACCTCCTGCAGGGTCCTGACCCCCAGTTTGAGAACCCCTGCAGTAAACATATACAGTTCTTTCTCTGGCTTGCAGTTTAGTTCCTTAGCCTCCAAAGGGGGAACTGAGAGGCCATTTATCTATGCCAAATTTTCCAAACACTCATACTAACTTGCTCTAGCGAATCATACAGGATAGAGACGTGTAGGTCCCTTGTAATATAGCCAAATATTACCAATAATTATTATTATGAACAACATATACTGGAATTCAGCATAAGCAAAACCCAAGAAAATAATATAATCAATGAAGCCAATTTAAAAAAAAACAATAAAAAAACTGATAGCAAGTTAGCAAACTGGCTAATTTTAGGCATCTGGGACAAAACTTCATATAAAGCCTGGTAACCTAGATAACCTTTTTTCCTGTACTATTTTATTATGGGATTATACACCTCTACCCAGATATAACTCCACCCGATATAACACGGATTCAGATCTAACACAGTAAAGCAGTGCTCCGGGGGCGCGGGGGAGCTGCGCACTCCAGCAGATCAAAGCAAAGTTCCATCCGTTCCGGTGGCCCCTACTAACTTTCCTGGCCTCCTCGCCTCCTGTGTTCCAACCCCCTTAGCTGGATTTCTCCAGCACCAGCAGGCACAGCAGCAGCAGGAGTCCCACAGCAGGTGTAGGAGCCATCAAACAAAGAGCAGAGGCATACAAATGCCTGAGATGATTATCTGACGTAAAGTCCAAAGAAGGAGAGAAAGTGAATTAGGGATATTAGAATAAGTTGTGTCTCAATCTTGTTCATTTACATTGGAATATGACAAGAGATTTTCATTCTCAGAGTACAGTGAGCAGGCAGATGCAGTTTTCTGCTTTCCTTGCAGACAGTTTTCCAGCGGTTTAAGAGACCTTGCTGTGATGGGTCGGACACCCTGGGATGTCACCTGGTGTTCTGGGACACCACTGAGTCACAGTCTTCTACCAGCCTGGGACCCCCTTTAGCCTTATCTTGCTGAGCCAGGCAAAAAGCCTCTTCTAGCAGATCTTACAGGCAGGGCCATCCCTGGCTTCAGTTACAGAAATTGAGGTCAGCTCTTGAAAGATTCTGTTCAAGGGATTTGTCACAGCACCCAGAAGTCAACTTCCCTTTGGAGAACAAACCCAAAATTCTATGAAATCCCTCCCTTCCCTTAGTGTGGAAGACAATATGCACAGTTTCTCACCACCGCAGTTTGAAAGCTCATAATCTGCGTTATATTATAAACAGGGCGGCTCTGGGTTATATTATAAATCATGGGCTTTCAGTGGCGCACCTGTTCGTGGTCCACTGGCCATGCAGATTCGGCAGCATGGATCCGGGAGTCCACCAATCCGCGTCTTCAGCGTCTCTGCCGCCGAATTAGAACCGAAGCTGCAGAACCAGCGGACCTCCCACAAGCATGCTGACAAAGGCTGCCTGACTGCCGCCCTCACAACGATTGGCAGGCCGCCCCCCATGGCTTGCCACCCCAGGCAACTGCTTGCTGTGCTGGTGTCTGGAGCCGTCCCAGATTATAAACCAGAAATAAATTTATTAACTCTGGAAAGGCGTATTTTAGGTGGACAAAGAGATAGCAACTAGAACAAAGCAGGTCACTAAGAACATAATGAAAGCAAGCCATCTAAACTAGATTCCCTAAAGAACTGGCTCTAAATAATAATTTCTCACCCTAGATTCTGTTTCAGGTAGAGTCCACTCTCAGATTTCCACTGCATTATTTGATCAAAGTCACTTAAAAACTCACCTGAAAGTAGCCCAATCTATTTCTTGAAACAAAGTTATTTTTATACACACTTTTTTCTCTATATATAATATAACAAAGGAAAGCTTTTGTTACATACCTTCTACAGATTTGACTACAAGACTAAGAGGGATTTTGTCCACATTAGCAACACCTCAATGAGATAACAATTAAGTCAGACTCAAAAACCCCAGTCCTGATGCTTGCATCCCGATTGATGGACGGCAGGTGATTCCAACCAAAAATAGCAAATGGCAGCGTTAAAAATGACCCCAAAGTAGCCCAAATCATTTGTAATGAAAAAAAAATAGCATTATTATATTATTTATTTCTAATTCCATTCAGTGATGGTAGTCAATGTCCACGTTTTGTGTTGAATTAGTTTGGGACAGTCAGCCTTTTTTGGTTTATCCTACGGGTTTAGTGTAGGATAAAGTAAAGAAAACCAGGTACATTTCATTCACCGGGCAAATGTAAAATTGATAAAGAAGCTGGGCATTTTAGTTTCTTACTTTTCTCTTCAAATTGCAGCTTCTGTTCATCAAACTGATCAAGAACTTTGTTCACACAGAGACTAAGGGAAAACTACATGGCTGTGTCAGCGCCACGGAAAGTCCGAGTAACAGGTTGTGTGGGGGTTGGGTGCTGATGAGTGACAATGAAAGAAGTGAGGTGATGGTCAGAGATAGGGAACTCAGCAAAGGAAAGAAAGCAGCGCTTGAGGATGGAGTGATAAGATATTAGGTGTGAGAAACTTCTCAGACTGAACTTGCACAATGCTGAGCTCAGCCAAAGTGAGGCACTGCACCCTTGATTAATGAGGAGATAGCTTTTCCCCTCTTGTCACCATGCTTTAAAATCAGTGGCCCAAGTGATCACCGTCTGCAGGTGTATTTGCACAATTTCTCACGAAGCTCTTTGGTTTTGACACCATAAATGATAGGGTTGAGCATTGGGGGGATGAGGACTTCGAGGTCAGCAAAGATGATGTGGACGTGCAGAGCAATGTCCTGAACAAAACGTTGTGTTAGGTGGTAGAAGAGGCTGGGAGTATAATACATCAGCATCACACAGAAGTGGGCTATGCAGGTGTTGAGGGCTTTATGGTGGGCTTCATTGGAGGACATTCGGAGGATGGTCTTGATGATCAGACCATAAGACAGAGCAATGAGCATCATGTCTAAAGCAGCGACTAGAAACAGTAACACGAAGCCATATATTCTGTTCACTGTGATGTCCCCACATGAGATCTTTGACACAGCTACAGGTTCGCAACGCGTGTGGGGGATGATGCGCTTCACACAGAACGGCAGCCTGGTCAGGAGCAAGGGCACAGGCAGAATGACGAGAACGGATTTGATCAAACCTAGAAACCCTAGTTTAGCTGTTCGTCCTTTGGTGAGGATGGTGGCGTATCTCAGAGGTTTACATATGGCAACATAGCGATCGAAGGCCATTGCTACAAGGATGGCTGAGTGCATAACAGCAACTGTATGAAAGAAGAAAATCTGGGTAAGGCAGCCATGCACAGTAATAGTTTTCAAATTGAACCAAAATATACACAGTGCCTTTGGCACAACAAAAGTAAGTGTGGCGATATCTGTGAGTGCCAGCATGCAGAGCAGCAGGTACATTGGCTTATGCAGGGTCTGCTCTTTGCTTACAACAAACAGAAGGGTAACATTTTCCAACAGGCCGACAATGTAGAACACAGCAAAAGGGATGGAAATCCAGCTATGGGTAGCTTCCAGGCCAGGAATGCCCATTAGGATGAATGTTGAAGGGTCAGAAGGGGTGAAGTTGAAATCTACCATGAAGTTCTCCCCGTCTCAACCGAGCTCAGAAATATTCAAACTTCCTGTGAAGAGAGAGAAGCACAGCGAAGGGGGTTACACACTTTAAAAGAAATAGTAGGGTCAATATTTTATAGTTATTAACAGTCAAGAAGGGGGGCGAGTAGTGAGGTGCCAACATTTATATATGACATGAGATTATTTTGGCTATATTCAAGTCTAGAGAAGTCCTCCGATGGAGCAAACTATGCCTTGTGAAACCCTGCTCCCAGTGCAAGCATGGAGAGAAACTCAAGAAAATGTTGGATCCAGGAGTGGAATTGGGAAACCATGCAGAACATACAATGCCATGAGATCAGCCAGTCAAGCTTCACCCTCCTCTGGACTCCTCTGTCTCATACTCTTACCCGGGGTTCTTTCAACCCAAAGTTCTTGGTAACTTTTACTCTGTGCGAGGTGGTGTCAGGAAATAAATCAGGGGAGACACGGCTGTCCGACCGATAGATGTGGCACAAACAGGACAACACAAGCGTGCTTTCACTTAAAGCTAAACTTTACTTAAGCCTAGTCTACACTAGGGGGGCTGATCGATCTAAGTTATCCAACTTCAGCTACCTGAGTAACATAGCTGAAGTTGACATATTTAGGTCGATTTACCATGGTGTCTTCACTATGATGAGTCGATTGCTGCCATTCCCCCGTTTACTCTGCCTGCGCCTCTCGTGCAGCTGGAGTACAGGAGCTGATGGAAGGGCGCTCGGGAATCAATTGATTGAACCTAGACTAGATGTGATCTATCGATCCCCATTGGATCGATCGCTGCCTGTCGATTCGGCTGGTAGTGAAGAGATACCCTTAGTTTCAAGCTCTTGCACACGTCTGCAACAGGTTAGTAAAGCACCCTCAACTCTTGATAATTACCAAAGATGAATGTGACTCTTGCGTGACACAGTGGCAGGTTTCCGGTGGTCAAATCTTCATTCTGCTGATGGGGACTACAAGATGTATCCGGAAGGAGAGTCCACAAAAGTCCGAAGGAGTCTCACTACCTCAAACTTTTCCCCCTTATTTATATATTAGTAACACAATGACATGTCTCTTAAAGAAAACTTGTTAAGCAAGTAGTTCCAATGGGCTAGCAAGAGGCTTCTTCTGATTATTGATTAACCAGGTGTGGGTTTTTCCAGAGTCTGCAGGCTTGAGGCCCCAATAGACATTCCTGGGGCACATCCTGCTCTTCTAAAATTCACATATCAGCAACTTCAACACAATTCTTATCAGGAAGGATGTGGAGTCAAGCTGCCTTTTCTGTGGCACCCAAACCCCCTCCCCTCCTGCCTTGCTCAAGCTGAGATTGCTGAATGGCCAATTTACAGCTTGCTGACTAGGCCGCCTTTAACAATAAGCCATAGTGGTTTCAAGCACTTTACTGGTTTGCCAAAATCTCTCCGTATTGTACTGTGCACCCTTCTCACACAGGATATTGTTCTGGGAAGGGCAATGAGAATAACGAAGGGCCCAGGGAAATTCTCATATGGAGAGAGGTTGTAAATATAGGGATTGTTGCCTTACAAAGGAAATCATTCATCATAATAATAATATATGGAGATATACTTATCTCCTAGAACTGGAAGGGACCCTGAAAGGTCATTGAGTCCAGCCCCTTGTCTTCACTAGCAGGACAAAGTACTGATTTTGCCCCAGATCCCTAAAAGTGGCCCCTTCAAGGATTGAACTCACAATCCTGCATTTAGCAGGCCAATGCTCAAAACACTGAGCTATCCCTCCTCACAAGGGAGCAGATATGAGAAAAGTCTATAAAATACCGACTAGTAGAGATCTGATTGAGAATGTGATCTCCCTGTCTCATAAAACAAGATCAAGTGGACATTCAATTAAATTGAAATGTGGCAAAAACAGAATTCCTTATTTAAAGATTTCTTCTTCACTCAGTGCCTAAACAGACTGAGGAACACCTTACCGCAAGAGGTGGTTGAGGCCATGAGATAAGCAAGAATCACAAAGAGTTTGGACATTTCCATGAATAGTCAGACTTTCCAGTGACCTAAATATTTTTGAAAGCCTCTACACACATATGTTTCAGAGCACAAGCCGATCTTTAGTTGTTAGGCATTAAGGTCATAACCTCTTGGTGGTCAAGTCATCCCACCACATCCACCTCTTACTGGGTGTTTTACACCTTCTTCTGCAGCACCTGGGACTGGCACTGTCGGAGAGAAGAAACCGGACTTGATTATCCACAGGTGTGATTCACACAACCATTTCTATGATGCAGAGGAGCCAAGTGTCCACCATGCAAACAGACATTATCATGCTAGGCTATGACCTCCTGCACAACAGAATGAACATGAAAGGTACAAGGGTATTGGTATTTAGGGCTACAGATCTGCACGTGTGTTACTTGCCTCGTGTCTTTTGATGAGACGCTTTCTGGCAGACACCCAGCTTCACCTGAGACATAAGTTACAGGTGTTAACTGACAAGTGTAAGCAGAGACTTTTATCTGCTTACCCTTCTCATGCCTGAATATTGAAGAGATTTTACCATGACAAAAAAAATTGGAGGATGGTAAATAATGAAGAGCAGAGTTCAGTGTTTCAGAGCAATCTGGATTGGTTTTTAAACTGGCTCGAAGCAAACAATATATGTTCTAATGTAGCTATGTCGATATATAAATCTAGGAACAAATAATTTAGGTGACACTAACAAGATGGGGGACCATCTTGGGAAACACAATGATTCTGAAGATTTGGGGGTGAAAAGGGATAATTAGCTAAGCATGACCTCCCAGTGTGACCTTATGGCCAAAACAGCCAATATGATCCTGGGATGATAAACTCCTAGACTAATAGAGTTTAAGGTCAGAAGGGACCATTATGATCATCTAGTCCGACCTCCTGTGCAATGCAGGCCACAGAATCTCACTCACCCACTCCTGTAAAAAAAAAACCCTAACCTACGTCTGAGTTACTGAATTCCTCAGATCATGTTTTAAAGACCTCAAGGTGCAGAGAATCCTCCAGAAAGTGACCCGTGCCCCATGCTGCAGAGGAAGGCGAAAAACCTACATGACCCCAAATATGGCAACCAGCTAAACCCTGATCATGTTGGGTATATCAAGGTGAGGGAGCAAAGTCATTTTACCTCTGTGTTTGGTATTGGTGCAGCTGCTGCTGGAACCCTCTGTCCAGTTCTGGTGTCCGCTTTTAATGATGCAGATTGATACACTCTAGAGTATTGAGAGAAGAATCACAAGAACTAGGAAAAGATAAGAAAACCTGTCTTATAGTGATAGACTCAAAGATCTCAATCTATTATGTGCAACAAAGATGATTTCGGGATAATTTCATAACAGTCTGTAAGTACCAAGACAGGAACAAATATTTAATAATACGGAGGTGTAACACGATCCAGTGGCTGGAATTTGAAGTTAAAAAATTCTGACTGGAAATAAGGCACATATGTATTACACGGTGAGAGTAATTAATCACTGGAACAATTTACCAAAGGTCTCAGAAGATTCTTCATCACTGAGAAAGTTTAATTCTAATGTTGTTGTTTTTCTAAAAGGCCTTCTCTAAGAATAATTTCTGGGAATTTCTGAGGCCTGTGTTATACAGGCAAGAGCACAATAGTCCTTTCTCACCTTGAAATCTACGAACATGTCCCTATGGGACATCTGATGGCATTTTGCCTGCAAGTTAGTTCCTGAAATTACTGAAGGCATTTTTTCTATTCAAGACCATGTTGAATTTAGCCCCATGTGGAGAAATTCTCTTGGAAGTGTTAGGCTGGTTGTGTATTTCATGAGCCTGAGGAATCCGATGAGGCACTGCATGGATGAATGTTTTAGGTGAGAAAAATAATGACATGGGCCATGAAATCTCTGCACTGTGGAGTAAATGTACAACCCTTGCTATGAATGACTAAGAGAGGTGGTTGGCAAATGGTCCCAGATCATCCTTTCTTTACCGTCTCTGTGCAAGTGGTGCACGTGTTCGGTCAGCTACCTGGGGGTTCCTGCACGTGGTAGTTGTATTTATCTAGACCCTCACATTTCCCATAGTTCTGCTCTCATTATGTAGTGTGCCTACTTCCCAAATTGCAAGTTGTTCCTGTGTAGCAGTTCTTAAAACACCCTGCAGTGAGTGTGGGTGTAACAAGAGAAGCTCCACAGGTGCCTACCTTGGAATTTACCACTTGTGAGATTTCTCAGCAGTGAGACCCAGTCACTGATGACCCCCCGTCAATGGACGGGGTTTGATTGGAGGCACCTCACCCCCTGCAGGGGAAGAATTGTGGAGTGTGTGACGTGGCTCAGAGGTTGGGGGAGCCAGGGATGACTGAGAAGCATGGAGAAGGCAGTGGTGACCAGTGTGCTGTTGGAATTAGGGCAGTCTGGAATGGGGAAGCAGACTACAAACAGGGGGATCAGAGTATGAGGGGAGACTGAGCCAACTGACGAGCAAAGATCAGGCATTTCACCAGTGGGAAGATGAATTGAAGTTACATAATTAACATTCAACAACCTCCATTGGAAACAAAACTGAATAAACTTTCTGACACCCATGCTGCAGTTCAGTGGTTTGTCAAGACAAAGAGACTCTGACATTCACCCCCCAAAATATTCTCCAGGCCAAGAAATGTCCTGCCCCGCCCCCACAAAACCCAGTGCTGCCTGCCCATCCATGTAAACCCTGCTCCTTGCCCTCATAACCGTCAGTGCTCTCTGCCTGCCCATGTACCCCTCACTCCATGGTCCAGAAACTCCAGCGCTGGCTCCTTGTCCCTGTAGGTTCCCCACCCTCACAACTTTCAGCCCTGTCACACAGTCATACCCCTCATCCAAGATCAAAAGCAGGTGCCAGACCACACAGCGGTACCAGGGAAAAGGGGGAGATTGGCCGCAACAGCCTTTCTGGGGGCAAAAGAAACCGCAGCAGCAGCTCAGCCTGTGCAGTGGAGAAAGGTACAGACCTGGCAGAAGGGAGAGAGTGCAGGAAGATTAAAAGGAGCCAGTGTGAGCAATGCCTCTTCAAAAGGACACAAAGCATTAATGTATTGCAGCCCATTAGAAAGCTGGACACCCTTCCTGAGGCTGCTTTTCCATAAGAGCAATTGCTGATGTTACTATGAGGCATTAGTGGGAGATGGATGGTCCCGATCTGGGGTGTTGTCATAGACAATCTGCCACCGTGCCACTGTGATCTGCGTGCTGCATATCTCCATCCCCCCCTTAGACCTGGATCTCCTCTGGTGAGATTTCCAACTCTGCCTGGTTTCCTCTGACCCAGAAACATGGTTTTATTTTTACTGCTTTTCGGTTTTTCTAATTCTCTCTAGAACCAGACATGTAGTGGTATGGAAAGAGCAGACCACTCTCTCCCCCACCAAAAGAAATGTTCTTCTAATTGTTCTGAACCTCTAAGCCTGTGGGTTTGAGATTTGAGCAACTCTTCTGTCAGTTCTTTGGTCCAAACGAGCTCACCCATCCTTAGAGCTCACAGGACGCCTTCAGTTGAAGTCACTGGAGGATCCTGGTGGCTGTCAGTCTGACCATTTATCTAAGCCCCTACATGTCAATTTAGGGTCCCCTCAATGGGACAAAATTGCACCCTTTAATCTGTTTATTTTTCAGCTCTGAGCTATGGAAATTACAGGCACTGGTCCTGCCATAGAAAGCCCTATTCTGTTAGGGTGCTGAAAGTGTCTGAAGTAACCCCCCCACCAGGTTATGTGAAATTCTGAGACCAGATATGAAAGATGTGGATTCCAAAAGACAAGGTACCTGATTTTGCTTTAAGGGGGGCCATTGTTAATTTGGAGTGACTGACTGAAGGCAGAATGTGAAAGCAGAATCTGGCCAGCGTGTGACCCATTCTTGCGGTGAACCCTCTGGTAAGACAGATACCCACTGCAAAGGCTTTGGCTGAACTTCCTAAAAGGACAGTGAAGTTGCTGAATTGGAAAAGTTGAGCGAATCAGAAAAAAACTACAGAAAGCTACTCAAACAAATAGAAGGAGAAAGTAAGAGACAAGGAATTGATCTTAAAAAAAATACTGAACAGTCCAAGTAGCTGTCCTGATGAATCCCTGCCCAATGGTTCTTGATTTGAACTCCTAAACACTTCCATAGCCCTCACCACTAACTTTAAAGCAGAAACATGCAACTCATCAAAATCCTGCTGAGCTGAGAAAGGAAATAAACTTACAGTCACAAGAATGCAAAGCCCTGAGAATCAGTGTATGAATCTCACATGTCTGACAGTCAGCGTGCTGGGCAGCGACCTTTATCATTTCCCTGTACAGTCCCTGCGGATGCTCAGATTGGCCAGGACTCCCAAAGAATTCCCTCAGCTCCATGAGCAGCGGGAGGGTTAAAAAAATAGACCCCGGAGAGCTTCAGCCTGACAGCTTCCCCTAGGAGTGATGAAAGAATTTGCTGATGACAGGGGCTCAGATTGTCAGGGCAAACTGAGTCTTGCAGACATTTCAGCCTAGCAATTACTATGGTTCTTCAGCGTACTATCATTTGCACTATACGTGGGAATGCAGCCACAAGATACGGGACCAAAACCTCTTTTCTATTGATCATAGCAGCGGACCGCTGTATATCGCCCAGACAGTTGTAATATCCAGTCCATTAGCCTCTGAAATTCATTGCCACCCTCTAGAGACTAAAGAACAGGATCTTAAATTGATGCAGGCCGGAGGGCATGGAAAAGGTTTTCTTTTCTCAGGATTCTGACATCAAAGGTGCTTTCCAGTATCCATTTGTGAGGTCTAACGAGGATACATATCTGTCAGCTCTGTACTCTTCTAACCACTCATCTGCTCTCTGCACCAATAAACATCACATTTCAATACTGTGTTGACCTTTCCAAAATGGATTCAGAAATGGGTTTTTCTATCTTGCAGCAGAACTGGTACCGAGGGATTTCTCCACTCACCGTGTGATTCCTTCACTACTCCCAAGGCCAAAATGAGCTGGAGTTCATCCCTCAAGGTATCCCACATTTTATGGGAGATACAGCTACGAAGTTTGCCTGATGTTCTGCCCTGGGCCATTTGAGTGTGGTGGTATTTGACATAGAAATGCCCTTCTGGGGCGAGAACACAGTGGTAAGGGATCAGACAAGTCCTATTGAACTACCTGAGGGCTTACCTAAGCCACGCAAGTACAAACAGCAGACACCAGGCATTAGAGGACTTTCCCTTCACTCTCTCACCTGATTCTTGTCACACACACACGCAAAGCAGAAGACCAGAAGTCCCAAGTGCAGGCAATGTGATTTTTCTTCACGTTAGTGTACAGCAAGCACATGTACCAGATATCTGAGACAGCAGAAGTTTGTTTCCCAGTGTCTCTTCTGAGTGCTGATGCCACAGAGCCTCTACCTGTATCCTCCCTTCCCAACCCTGATGCCATAAAGCCTTGTTTCCCAGTGTCCCGACCTCCCTCCTCCTTTGCATGCATAATTATCTTATCTGTTCCATTATACCAACACATCCATGTGGCCAGGCAGAAACAACAAACGCAGTCTCTTTGTCCTTTTGTCACATGCATTGGCAAAAGTTATAAGAATATATTGATATAAGAGTTTCAAAAATCAACAGTCAAACAAGACCCAGAATTCTATCTCAGATGAAGATACAGGCATGATTCTTACATAGTCACTAGCACGTCCAACACTCCACTTGATTTTTGTTTCTCTTTTCTTCTGGGATGCTCCTGCCCAGGTGTCCCGGGAAGAGCATAGGGTGGCACATTTCCTGAAAGGGCCAGGTATCAAGGTGGAATGTGTTGGTGCTCCATTTGCCCCACTACCCGCTGTGCAATATGATGTCCTGAATCTTCCCTCATATGGGCAGACTGCAAGTTTTCAAATTAGAGTTCCAGACTTCCCACAGCAATGGGCCTGAGAAGGTTGGGTCTGGGCTATCTGTTACACTGCACTGGAGGACCTACATCGCTTTATGTGTTACAATTAGCAGTTGTGCTTCATGGATCTGTGCCCTCCTTAAACACCACAGTACACATTGCAAAATTAGTATACGTACTAATAGGTCAATAGCTATAACAATCCACAGTAACACTGAGATCTCTGACCATTGTAAAATTGTCCATCACCTGGGCCACCACCAGAAGCTCTGCTTCTCCTCTTTGGACACGGTTATGATTCTTTTAACACTATTCTGTGTCCAATTGTTGGCTGGTCCATCTAGCTGCTCCTGCAGGCTTTAGGTGCTTTTGTTAATATCATGGGGGCTAGCTCAGTGGTTTGAGCATTGTCCTGCTAAACCCAGGGTGGTAAATTCAGTCCCTGAGGAGTCATTTGGCTCACTGGGGTTAAAATCTGGGGACTTGTCTTGCTTTGAGCCTGGGGTTGGACTAGATGACCTCCTGAGGCCCCTGCCAACCCTTATATTCTATGAATATCCACATCATAATATAATCCAGGAGTCAGCAACCTTTCAGATGTGCTGTGTCAAGTCTTCATTGATTCACTCTAATTGAAGGTTTCGCGTGCTGGCAATACATTTGAACATATTTAGAAGGTCTCTTTCTATAAGTCTATATTACATAACTAAACTATTGTACGTGTAAGCAGAGTCAGGATGAGCTCCACCCTGACATCTGGTGGTGAATTATGGCGAGTGTGGAAAAGAATTTCAGAGGTTGATCGTGTTTGCATAGGCACACCCACTCTGCCTAGCATAGCCCACGCCAGCCTAAAATGGTTACTTTCACAGCTGTGAGATCCCCAATATCTTTGTTATTGGGGCAGGAGGAATAAAGTGTTGTCACCCTGATTAAGTAAATGAGGAATTGCGAAACTGCTTTATGATAAAGGGTTTCACTATCAACTAAATTGCACTTGCCAGACAAGGGACGTGGATTCCAAAACCCAGTGAATTGAGAGAAGTTGGGGATAGATATTTGTACCTGGTGGTGCCTTGTATGAGCCAGAAGCACCAATTCTATCTAATCCTCTCTCCACTGTGGAATATTAGAGTTGATTTTTTATTCCCTTAAGAATCTAGATACAAGTTACTGTGCTGAACTCACTATGGGGTAATGGTGCACTATTACTGGGTCTCCCCTCCTGTGAGCTGAAATCACTAAAGAGCTGGAATTGCTGAGCTGAGAGCAGTGTGCTAACTAATGGGGGAGCCTGAAGCTATACTGTGGAGCAGAGCAGCTGGCAGAGCGGAGTGGGGCAGTTTGTGGAGCCACGGAGTGAGTGGAGCCGAGCAGTTTGTGGGGACAGCTGGAGTGGATCACTGCATGGCTAGTGGAGCAGAGCAGCTGGGAGAGTGAAGCAGCTGTGGGACGAGTGGAGCAGCCCATGGAGTGAGCGGAGCTGAGCAGTTTGTGGGAATGGCAGGAATGGATCACGGGATGGCTGGTGGAGCAGAGGAGCTGGCGGAGTGGAGCTGAGCGGAGTGGAGCAGTTTGTGACGAAGGCTCGAGGAGCAAAGTGGAGTGGCTGGTGGAGCGGAGCAGTTTGTGAAGAAGGTGAAAGCAGAACCCCACGGAGAGGCAGGACAGTTGGCCCGGACCACGAAAGGTGCCCTTTGTACAGAGGCTGGGGGCGGAAAGACGTCTGCAGATGGACTCTCGAACTCTGGGGCTGCACTGACACGGGACAGAGACTTTTGGATTGTGGAACTTTTGGGACTGTGGGTGATCTTTGGGTTGCTGGAGTCTAGGGACATTTGGGGCATTGGACTTTGGAGTCTTGGGGTGATTTGGGAGTTGCTGACCTCAAGAGCCCTGGGAAAAGGACACGGCCCAATTTCCTGGGGTGGGTCTTTGCTCACGGTTTGGTCTATGAGCTCTAGTTGAGGTGTTTTCCCAATTTAATGCTTCTTGTTTATCTCATGTAATTAAACCTTTTCTGCTACATCGAGATTCTGTGCTTGCGAGAGGGGAAGTATTGCCTCATCGAGGCTCCCCGGGGTGTGTGTAAGATTTTCCCAGGTGACGGGGTGGGGGCTAGAGCTGGTTTTGCATTATGTTGTAGGGAAGGGACCCCTACATATTGAATCCGGCCCTGCTGCTGTCAACTCGGCCTGGCAGAAGGGTTACATATGTAAAGTAAAGAAGTTTTTCAAAATGTTTAGGAAGCATCATTTAAAATTAAATGAAAATGCTGAACTTACGCCTGCAGCCTGCTCAGCTCGCTGCCAGCCTGGGGTTCTGTTCACATAGGTCAGTAGTGGGCTGAGCGGGGCGTGCGGCTGGGACCCTAGACCTGGAGGGGGGGTTCAGAGGTCAGGGCAGAAGGCTGGGGGAGGGTGTTCAGGGATCAGGGCAGAGGGCTGGGGTGTGGGGGAGTGTAGGGCAGAAGGCTGGGGGGGTCAAAGGTCAGGAAAGAGGGCTGTAGGTGTGGGGGGTGCAGGGCAGAAGGCTGTGTTTGTGGGAGAGTCAGGGCAGAGGGATGGGGTTGTGGGGGTGCAGGGCAGAGGACTGGATGTGTGTTGGGGTGGAGAGGTTCAGGGCAGAAGGCTGGAGGAGTAGGGAGTGCAGGGAATAAGGCTGGGTGTGGGGGGGTCAGAGCAGAGGTATGGGACCGTGGGGATGAAGGGCACAAGGCAGGGTGTGTGTTGGGGTGGGGGGTTCATGGCAGAGGGCCTGGGGGTGCAGAGCAGAAGGCTGAGTGTGTGGTGGGCGTCAGGGCAGAGGGATGGGACTGTGGGGGTGCAGGGCAGAAGGCTGGGTGTGCGTGTGGGGTTGATGGCACAGGGATGGGGTTGTGGGGGTGCAGAGCAGAAGGCTGGGTGTGTGTTGGGGGGAGGGGTTCAGGGCAGAGGGCTGGGGGTATGTGGGGTGCAGGGCAGAAGGCTGGGTGTGTGTTGGGGTATGGAAGGTGCAGGGCAGAAGACTGGGTGTGCATGAGGGGTTCATGGCAGAGGGATGGGGCTGTGGGGTTGCAGGGCAGAAGTCTGGGTGTGAGTTGGGATGGGGGGTTCAGGGCAGAGGGCTGGGTCTGTATTGCGGTGGGGGGGTTCGGGGCAGAGGGCTGGGGGTATGTGGGGTGCAGGGCAGAAAGCTGGGTGTATGTGGGGGTTTGATGGCAGAGGGATGGGGTCTGGGGGTGCAGGGCAGAAGGCTGGGTGTGTGTTGGGGTGGGGGGGGTTCATGGCATAGGGATGGGGCTGTGGGGGTGCAGGGCAGAAGGCTGGGTGTGTGTTGGGGTGGGGGGGTGCAGGACAGAAGGCTGGGTGTGTGTGGGGGGTTCATGGCATAGGGATGGGGCTGTGTGGGGTGCAAGGCTGAAGGCTGGGTGTGTGTTGGGGTGGGGGGTGCAGGGCGGAAGGCTGGGTGTACGTGGGGGGTTCAGGGCAGAGGGATGGGGCTATGTGGGGTGCAGGGCAGAAGGCTGGGTGTGTGTTGGGGTGCGGGGTGCAGGGCAGAAGGCTGGGTGTGTGTTGGGGTGGGGGGTGCAGGGCAGAAGGCTGGGTGTGGAGGCGGTTGATGGCAGAAAGCTGGGCTGCTCCGCTCTTGGGGGTGCTCCCAGCTCCCTGCCATGAGCTGCTCATGGCAGGGGGCTGGGTGTGGGTCGCTCATGGCAGTGGGCTAGAAGGGATGTGCCCTGTTCTCCCCCCCTTCCTTACCTCTCGCTGTCTCCTCTCTTCTCCCTCCCCCTCACTGGGGCCATCAGCTGATTGCCACAGGGACGGAGAGGGGAGGGGCAGGAAAGCATCACACTGGGGTAAGAAGCGGGTGAAGGGGGAAGCTTGGCTGCAGCAGGACCAAGCTTCTGCCTCCTGCCCCGCAGGGGAGAGCGGTGGGCGGGGGGGCTGAGTTAGGCTGGGGCCCAGGACTGCGGCAGGCACTTACATGCTGGAAGTTGCCAACTCCTGATAAAATCACTTAAAATCTGTCTTTTGCAGTCATTAAATTTAACTGTTTATCTTAACCAGTCAGTTTCCCTGAAGTGTGTGGTAAACCCGCTCAGGTTTACAAAAGCTGGGATATGTCCAATTTCCACTGATGAAGTGGGGAACCAGTTAATAAATCTGCACTGCCCACCTTGAACTTTGCCAGACAGTATGTTCCTGAGGGACAGTGTTGGGAGCTGGGGGGATTTGGCTAGTGCCTTCTGTTGTGTGATACATGGGGGGCTCTGTGAACATTCATGCAATCTAGGTGGGTGTGGGGCTTCACATGCTGTTGTCCTGAGTGATAACAGGGCCTGGTGGGGGTTGCTGCTGGTCACCAGTAAAGTATTTTGTGATACAGCCCTGGCTGGAGAGAGTTCAGGGGGAACAGCGGTCCTTGCTCTCATATCTGGCTTCCATATTCATAGCATTGACAAGAAATATAAGCAATTCCACATGCAGTTCACATCTTGTCATCCTCTAAGCCCTTGACAACCAATGTTTTTCTGAGTGTAACAACCACGGCGTGCAGTTTGCCCCCATCTTTTCAAATAAAATGGTAAAAACCCTTCAATTAACCAGAGACAGATTTATAAGATTTACTGCACCTGAAAGAATTTTGCTGGGCTCCTCTGACACCTTCTTAGCAACCAGTGCCTGACTATGGATCATATGATGATTCCAGGCTACTGAGGGAGCGACTTCTTGTACCATTGTCACAAGCCTGCTATGCCGTCCTATCAGAGACGTGCTCCATTGCTGCAAATTCCAAAACTATGTCCCCAACCAGGGCCTGTGTCTTGGGCAAAATTATTGAATAGTTTAGAAGTCTATTTACCAGATGTTAGTGTAGCAAAGCAGAAATTCCTCTTGCTGCCGAAATTTTGTTACCTCAGAAACGGAGAGTGTTCATAACTCTGAAACATTCCTTCTTTCAACCTGGCACCATTTACTCATCTCTGGCATTTGCATGTCTCTTTTCTTTGTTTGACGTCTGGCTCCTTACCTGGCCCAGGTAGGGACTCCTTGTGCTGCTGAGCCTGCTGATGCTGGGGCCATTCAGCTAAGGGGGATGGAACATAGGAGGAAGAGCAGGGAAAGAGGCCAGGGCCCACTTTGAAATGTGGTTCTGTTTTTCAGTGGTAAGAAGCAGGTGGTAGCAGCCTCAGGCGGGAGGGTTGGGATGTAGGAGTGGAGGGGATCAGCGAGTTACTGGTATGGAGTGCCGTGGAGGAGGGGATGTAGGAGAGGGAGTCAGGACTCAAGGAATGCCATGGTTACTGAGGGGCCACAAGCAGTCGAGAAGGGGATAGACTCGGCTGTGGGGGCCTCGTGGAGGAGGAAAAGAAGGATTCAGTGAGAAGCAGCAGGGAACTCAGTGGAGGGGAGTAGCAAGGACAGAAAGTGGGGTACCATGGGTGGGACCATAGGAGAAGCTTATCTCCCACCTGGTGAGTCTTCCAGAAAATACTACAGTCTTTGGATAATGCCTGTTATGACCCAGGAGCACATGCAAGGGCATGTGACCAGACCACATGACACGGAACTCCAGATGGGTGGTTAGAGGGGCGCATCAGTTCCCATGGCTCCCAGACTCAACTCCAGTCACACTCATACCCTCTGGAGCCCAAATTAGTTTCCCCGGCATGTGTGATACAAACATGGACGAGGGACTGTAGCCTGAAGAAAAGATCCAGATGTAGCAGTTCTTTGATTCCTTTACCACTGTGTTTTCACCCCAGCAGGGCACAACTACCTAAAATACCACCCCACTGAAATAGCCCCAAGGCAACAGACTAGGGAAACTCCAAAGCTGTTCCCTCATAAAATGTGGGATACCATGTGAGATGAACTCCAGGTTGTTTTGGCCTGGGGACTGGTGAAGAAATCACACAGTAAGTGTGGAATTCCCATGGAGATAGTTCTAACACAAGATAGCACAACCTGTTTCTGCATCGATTTCTGAAAGATTAACACAGTATTGACGTTTGATGCTTATCCGATGCAGAAAGGAGATGAACTATTTGAAGAATTGAGCCCTGCCAAATATATATCCACTTTAGATCTCACAAAGGGATATTGGCAAGTACCTTTTATTCTAGATTCCTGGGTGAAGAAAGCCTTTTCCACACAGTGGGCTTGCATCAGTTCTGGATCAAGTCATTTGGCTTTCACAGGGTGAAAATGAATTTCAGAGTCTAATGGCCTGGATATTACAATGTCATGGGTGATATGCAGTAGAACTTTGCTCTGATTAATTGAAAATGAGGTTTGATCCCATGTCTTATGGCAGCATTCCCACACATGGTGGAGATGGCAGTACATTACACACAGAAAATATAGGCCATCGTCAATTGCTAGGCTGAAGAGTGTGCAAGATTGTGTTTGCCTGACAATCTGAGACCCTGGGATCGGCAAATTATTTCTTCACTCCCAGGGGAAGCTCTCAAATTGTAGTTCTTCAGGGTCTATTTTCTGCTTCTCCCATTGCTCACGGAGATGAGGGAATTGTCTGGGAGTCCTGCCAACCTGAGAATCTGCATGGACTGTACAGGGAAATCATAACCCCAGGAGCTGCAGCGGAATGAGGAAGAGGGGCTAAACACCCCAGTGGCGCCGCTCCAAGTTCCCCACAGCCATCCGGAGTCCGATGTCCGAGCTAGGAGAGTCCCATCTGGGGTTGCCAGAAACTGTTATCGAAGTATTGGGTCTGCCTAGCTGAAAGCCAATAACAGCCTGATAGGGATAAGGAAAAGATGCTTTATTCTGCAGAAAAAAAGGAGAACCTTGTACTTTAGTACAAAGACCCTATTCTATACAAATATCACAAGCCTTTTATACACTTTTAGACAAAGACCCTTGCATGTTAACACTTGATTGGTAGGTGTCAAACCTCGCGGTTCTGTTATCTGTTCAGTAAAAACTGGTTAGAAGCAAGTTTTCTCTGCTTTGAGGCAGAAGAAAAGAGAGAGTTCAAATGTTCAGCTTACTGTATTCGTGAGGCTTCTTCTTCCCCCTACTGGCTGCTTGGAAGCTATTAAGGGGGGCTACCGGTAACTTTTACTTTTCCCTCAGAGGTAACATTCTCTAGACCTTTGATAATTTTAGTTGCTCTTCTCGGGACGCTTTCCCATTTGTCCACATTTTTCCTGAAATGTGGTGCCCAGAAACGGACGCAATACTCCAGGCAAGGCCTAATCAGCGTGGAGTAGAGTAGAAGAATGGTGTTTGCTTTTCTTGCAACAGCGTTTCACTGTTGACTCATATTTAGCTTCTGATCCACTATGACTCCCAGACCCCTTTCCGCAGTGCTCCTTCCTAGGCAGTCATTGCCCATTCTGTATGTGTATTCACACAGTTATTCACACTGGCTCCTAGTCTCAGCATCCTCTCTCCCTCCCACCAAGTTTTTCCCTTTCTCATACACTGCACAGACTGAGCTGCTGCTGGGGTTCCCTTCACCCCTGCAGATGTAGTTCAGGCTGATCTCCCACTTTTCCCTGGTGCCGGAAGACACTGAGTTTAACCAATGGAAAGACAAGTCATATAAAATGTCATTGGAAAAGTTACCCTTTTCTGAATATGATTGTCCTATGTGTATGCATGTATCATTTTTGTATCTGAACTTATGAATCTTGATTATGTCTTCATATTTCAAATGTATTTACACTTGGGTAACGCCCATTAGACAAGATCATTTACTCTCAATAGCTGGTTGGGAAGGGCCTATTCAGCACAATGAGCCATTAGGGAAAATAAAACTTGTTTTATATTTTAATCTAAACCCAGGGTGCCTTTAGGTGAAGTGTCTGGGGCCCAAATCTCAGCTTGGTTACCACAAGTGTGCATTGTCCTCCCCACACTGAAGGAACGGTGAACTGGGTAACAAATTCATATTGATCAGAGTCTGGTCCAGGGCAGGACAATACAGCTCCGGGGTTCTAGCCTGGAGAGCTGGAGGTTATTTTGGCTGTAGCCTCTCTATTGTTTGTTCATGCAATGGCTGGTCAGGGAGCCTTCATACAATTTCAGCTGGGTGTATCTCTGCATGGGGGAATGTTGGTGGAGGTGCAGGACTGGGAGGAGGTCTGCAGCTTGTCCCAGTAACACAGTGAGAGAGGGAGCCTCAGCTGGTGAGTCAGTGGGCTCAGAGGTGCCCTGGTTCCAGGTGGCTCCTTGAGGGAAACACATCACACTTTGTCCCTCAGCTGCTTCATTCTACCATCGTATTGTGACCCCCTGTTCATACTCTCGTTCCCCAGCCTATGCTGCCCTCATTCCAGCTCAAGAACTGCCATCCTGCTGCCCATTCACCTGGCTTGGTTAGCTCCCTCTGAGGATTTCTCTGGACTTGACTAGAACCTAAATAATGTGGTGCCTTCAGTAACTTTTGCTGTCTCGTTGTTCAACGCCCTTTCTAGATGGTAATAACTATAAAATATTTACCATGCTATTAATTATTAATTGTGTAACCCCATTCCTGTAATTCTTTCCCTTCAGCCTTTCTAAACCTGATCGACACCTCAACCATCTCATGGAACTTTTCAATCGCACCTGCTCTGACCCTTCAACATTCATCCTAATGGGCACCCCTGGCCGGGAACCTGCTCATGTCTGGATTTCCATCCCTTTTACTATGTTCTATATTATCAGCCTGTTGGGAAATTTCATGCTTCTGTTTGTTGTAGGCAAGGAGCAGACCCTGCACAAGCCAATGTACCTGCTGCTCTGCATGCTGGCATTTGTAGAAATCAGAACGTCTACCTCCACTGTGCTAAAGGCACTGTGTATATTTGGGTTCAATTTTAAAGGCATTACAGTGAGTGGCTGCCTCACTCAGATGTTCTTCCTTCATGCGGGTACTTTGATGCACTCAGTCATCCTTGTGACAATGGCCTTTGATCGCTACGTTGCCATATGTAACCCTCTGAGATACGCCACCATCCTCACCAATGCGTGAATAGTGAAGCTAGGGCTAATGGGTTTGTTAAGATCTGTTCTCTTCATTCTGCCTTTGTCTGTGCTCCTGAGCAGGCAGCCATTCGGTGCCAACCGTATTATCCCCAATACTTACTGTAACTATCTGCCTGTGGCAAAGATGTCATGTGGAGACATCACAGTCAACAGGATATACGGCTTGGTGACAGCATTTGTAGTTATGGGGTTAGACCTGTTGCTCATTGCCCTGTATTACCGTCTGATCCTCAGATCAGTCTTCAGAATCTCCTCCAAGAAAGCCTACGAGAAAGCCCTCCACACATGCACAGCCCATCTCATTGTCATACTGATTTCTTATCCTACAGGCCTCTTGTCCACTCTGACATACCAGCTTCATGAAGGCATCGCTCTCCACGTTCACATCATCTTGGCCAACCTCCATCTCCTCATTCCCTCCATGCTCAACCCTATCGTTTATGGGGTCAAAACCAAAAAGCTTTGGACAGAGTGGTCAAATACACCCGTAGAATGTGCTCACATTGATCCACAGATTTGAAATCTGTGCAAAAAGAAGGGGAAAGCTATCTCCTCGATAATCAAAGGTGCTCTGTCCCAGTTTGATTGAGCTCAGCTTTGTGGAAGTTCAAAGCCTAAGAAACTTCATCCCCAGGAATTGCGCTCTGAGTTGATGAATTCCCTCCCTCAGCATCACCCAACCTTTTTCAATGTCACCCATCAGCCCCCACATCCAAACACTGTCACTCAGCCTTTCTCTCACTTCCAGACCACCAGAGGATACTGCAGTTTACTTAAACAAGGTGGCTTTTCATAATCCTAGGCCCAGTTGCGGTGAGGTTACAAGGACTCTACTACATGGGGGAGTGGAGGGGTGTCCTTAAGCTCAGGTGAACCTCTGGGTAAAGGGACTGGGAGTGGAGACTCAGACCCTTTCACTAACCGATTCTCCTGGGGTAGTGTAGAAGCCAAGAATGTTCCCCACAATAGTTCACCACTTTGATTAGGGAAGGGGGACAAACTGAAGGGCATAATTTCAGTGATATGTAAAGGGAGGTGTAACTTGTAACATCTTGATATAAATGATAAAAGCTGATGTATGTAACTTTGGGGAGTGCACTTTCTGCTTAAGGTGAATGTAACATCGCTGCACAAGACGGCTTCCCAGAGACCGGTATTGTATACAATCTTTTCCCTGTACCATTTTATTCTCAGACTGAAGAAGTAAATCTGACACTGTTTATTTGGCCTTTTGAAAATATTGAATAACAAATGAAAGCTTGGTGAAGCAATTGAGGACACAATTGATTACCAACCAGTATGAAGCACTCCTTCCTCTCAGATTATGGTATTTAAACAGAAAGAAGGAAGCCCTAGAAATAATTCTCCGGAGCAAAAATGCCAATAAAATTTCAGACCCTTCAGCATTAAAGAAATTAATGGCATTTTTTAGTTTTGTTTTTCTCATTGTGCTGCAAAGAAAGATTCTGGAAACGATAAATGCTGTTTCAAAATGCTGCAATCCAAAAACCCAGACCCATACAAAGCAGCAGGAATACTTCCCAAAGCTGCTGAACTTGTAGCTACATTTCAGATTGAGGTCACAGAAGTAAAATGGTCTGCAAAGAAATGATTGGGAAAACTGCGCAGACAAATCAAGTCTGAAGAGAAGGGCTTGAGAAAGGCAAAAAGGCAGGGGAACAGCTCATGTTGTGGCAGAACAGGGAGGAGAGCAGACCTGCTACTTGCAGCCCCAGGGGAGCTGAGCTGAGAGAAGGAAGAATCGGCCTCTGAACAACTTCCCAGAGATCCCTCTCTGAGGGAAGGGAGGGCCTGCTGCAGAGACAGAGTAAGAGGGAAGCCTTCATCTCTCATATGGATGCTGGACTTGACTGGACCTTTTTTTTTTTTTTTTGGCGGTTTGGACTTTCCCAGGAGGGGAGAGCTCTTGGACTGAGCTTGCCCTAGGAGGTTGGGCATGTAGTGAGAACGACCTCACTACATGCAGCCGCCAGAAGGTGCCATGGGGTGAGGAAACAGCCTTTGCGCTGCCTTTCCCCAGACTGAGACACTGGGACATGCCTTGGGAGGTGGTAGGAAGTGGCCCAGGGATGGCCACCTTACATAGCCAGTGGGTATAATAAGCCAAGGGAGGCTAAACGTCCCTGCGGTGCAGCTGTCGACCCACTGCCATTGAGAGAGGGGAAGCCATGACCCAAACATGCTCCACCTATTCCTGTCCCTGATCAGCCCCTCCACCGAGGCCCCTGTTGCTACTCAATGAATCATTTCTTTCCTCCCCCTGGAGGATCCCAGAGCCCAGTACTTGCCCAGTCTCTCTCTCCTTCACCCCCTCTTTACCCAGTTGCCATTGTGTTCGATGAATCCCAGTTTCCTCCTGCTCTTCTCTACCCCCTCCTATGTGCCCCCCCACTCACAGATCACTGACTTTCTCCTCTCCTCTCCTGCACCCGCTTCTCCACGGTCTCTCAGTGAGTCCATTCACTCTTCCACCTCCCTGCCCGTCACTCGTTGATTCCTTCCACTCCTCCACCTCCCTGCCTGCCCCTCATTGTGTCCTTCCACTCCTCCACCTCCCTGCCTGCCCCTCACTGTGTCCTTCCACTCCTCCACCTCCCTGCCTGCCACTCACTGTGTCCTTACACTCCTCCACCTCCCTGCCCAACACTCACTGAGTTCTTCCACTCCTCCACCTCCCTGCCTGCTGCTCACTGTGTCCTTCCACTCCTCCACCTCCCTGCCCGCTACTCGTTGAGTCCTTCCACTCCTCCATCTATCTTCCTACCACTCTCTGAGTCCTTCCACTCCTCTACCTCTCTGCCCGCCACTCATTGAGTTCTTCCACTCTCCCATCTATCTTCCCACCACTCTCTGAGTCCTTCCACTCCTCCACCTCCCTGCCCACCACTCTCTGAGTCCTTCCACTCCTGCAACTCTCTGCCTGCCACTTGCTGTGTCCTTCTGCTCCTCCATGTCCCTGCCCACCACTCTCTGAGTCCTTCCACTCCTCCACCTCTCTGCCTACCAGTCGTTGAGTCCTTCCCCTTCTCCACCTCCCTGCCTGCCACCTGCTGTGTCCTTCCACTCCTCTATCTCCCTTCCCACCACTCTCTGGGTCCCTCCTATTCTCCACCCTCCTGTTCCTCCCCACCCACCATGGCACTCGCTGAGCCCAACACCTCTCTCCCCTCCACCAACATAGGTGAGAAGCTGCTACTTCCAGCTGCAAAGGAATAGTGTGCAGTGATGTTAGGACGGAAAGAAGCATCACAGCTTGATGTGATCCCACTTTCTAATGACAGTTACACGCCATATTGTGGAGATGGTCACTGATATAAAAGAGCACTTCCTAGAAAGTTTTTCTCAGAACTCACACTATTCAATTCAAATTGATGAGTCTATGACACAGGAGAACCTCAGAAATATGAGCAGCAGAGTTATAAACTGACCAGTCAATCACACACCTCATTTAGAACCAGAAGTACATAATCAGGCAACAGCAGAGACAAAAAGCAAACAAACAATAAGTACAGTCCTGCATTAAAAAAGGTAAACTACAAAAAACAAAAGGGAAAGAGAGCATTTTTGTTCTGCATAGTCAAGTTTCAGAGCTGTATTCATTAAATGTTTAGTTCTGAACTTTTGAAAAAATAACCATAACGATTTGTTCAGAATTATGAACAAGCTCCATTCTCAGAGTATTCATAAATTGGAGGTTCTACTGTATCTCACATGTTGCACATGTGATGGTATATATTCATTTTGCCACAGCACTAGAACTAAAAGAGGAATTTCTTTTTATCCAACCACTATTAACACAAGCAAATGATGAAGAGCTTGGTAAACTATGAGATAATTTTGTTCAAGGCCAGGCCTAGACTGGGGACATTGTTTTGGAATTTGCAGCAACGGGGAGCACAGTCTGTGAGAGGATGGCATTGCAGCCTTGTGACAAGAGTACAATTTCAGGGGTGGCATTCCATTTTTTTTGTGTTTTTCCCCCCTTCCGCAGTTGTGCTCTTGGAGGTGTTTTTTTGTTGTTGTTGTTTTGGGTTTTTTTGCATGCTTGGGGCAACAAGAAACCTAGAGTCAGCCGTGTCTCATAGACTCATAGACTCATACGTCAGAAGGGAACAATATGATCATCTAGTCTGACCTCCTGCACAAAGCAGGCCACAGAACCCTACCCATCCACTTCTATAAAAACCCCTAACCTATGTCCGAGTTATTGAAGTCTTTGAATTGTGGTTTGAAGACCTCAAGCAGAGAATCCACCAGCAAGTGACCCATGCCCCACGCTGCAGGGGAAGGCGAAAAAACTCCATAGCCTCTGCCAACCTTCCCTGGTGGAAAATTCCTTCCCGACCCCAAATATGGCAATCAGCTAAACCCTGAGCATGTGGGCAAGACTCCCCAGCCAGCAGTCAGGAAAGAATTCTCTGCAGTAACTCTGATCCCATCCCATCCAACAGCCCATCGCAGACGATTGAGCAGACCTATCTGCTGATAATCCAAGAACAATTGCCAGAATTAAACTAGCCTATTATATCATCCCTTCCATAAAATTATCAAGCTTAGTCTTAAAGCCAGATATGTCTTTTGCCCTCACTACTCCCCTTGGAAGGCTGTTCCAGAACTTCACTCCTCTAATGGTTAGAAACCTTCGTCTCATTTCAAGTCTGAACTTCCTAGTCTCCAGTTTGTACCCATTTGACCTTGTGTCTACATTAGTACTAAGCTGAAATAATTCCTCTCCCTCCCTAATGTTAATCCCCCTGATATATTTATATAGAGCAAGCATATCCCCCCGGAGTCTTCTTTTGGCTAGGCTAAACAAGCCAAGCTCTTTGAGTCTCCTTTCATAAGGCAGGTTTTCCATTCCTCGGATCATCCTAGTAGCCCGTCTCTGAACCTCTTCCACTTTGAATTCATCCTTCTTAAACATGGGAGACCAGAACTGCACACAGTATTCCAGGTGAGGTCTCACCAGCGCCTTATACAGCGGTACTAACACCTCCTTATCTTTGCTGGAAACACCTCGTCTGATGCCTCCTAAAACCGCATTTGCTTTTTTAATGGCCATATCGCATTGGCGGCTCATAGTCATCCTGCGATCAACCAATACTCCAAGGTCCCTCTCCTCCTCTGTTGTTTCCAACTGATGGGTCCGAATGTATATCTACATTTCTTATTATTAATCCCTAAGTGCATGACCTTGCATTTTCACTATTAAATTTCATCCTATTAATATTACTCCAGTTTACAAGGTCATCCAGAACTTCCTGTATGGTATCCCGGTCCTTTTCTGTGTTAGCAATACCCGCCAGCTTTGTATCATCCGCAAACTTTATTAGCACATTCCCGCTCTTTGTGTCAAGGGCAGTAATAAAAGGGTTAAATAAGATTGGTCCCAAAACCGATCCTTGAGGAACGCCACTAGTAACCTCCTTCCAGCGTGACAGTTCACCCTTCAGTATGAACCCTTGGAGTCTCCCCTTTAACCAGTTCCTAATCCACCTTTCAATTTTCATATTCATCCCCATCTTTTCCAATTTAACTAACAATTCCCCATGTGGAACCGTGTCAAATGCCTTACTGAAATCGAGGTAAATTAGATCTACCGCATTTCCTTTGTCTAAATAATCTCTCACCTTCTCGAAGAAGGAGATCAGGTTGGTTTGGCACGATCTACCTCTTGTAAAACCATGTTGTAATTTGTCCCAATTACCATTGACCTCAATGTCCTTTACTACTTTCTCCTTCAATATTTTTTCCAAGACCTTACATACTACAGACGTCAAACTAACAGGTCTATAGTTACTCGGATCACCTTTTTTCCCTTTCTTGAAGATGGAAACTACTTTAGCAATTCTCCAGTCGTACGGTACAACCCCTGAATTTACCGATTCATTAAAAATTCTTGCTAACAGGCTCGCAATTTCATGCACCAGTTCCTTTAATATTCTTGGATGGAGATTGGCCAGGTCCTCCGATTTTGTCCCATTAAGCTGTTCTAGATTGACTTCTACCTCTGATGTGGTAATATCTACCTCCATATCCTCATTCCCGTTTAACATCCTTCCATCATCCCTAAGCTCCTCATTAGCCTTATTAAAGACTGAGGCAAAGTACTTATTTAGATATTGGGCCATGCCTAGGTTATCCTTAAGCTCCATTCCATCCTCAGTGTATAGCGGTCCCACTTCTTCTTTCTTTGTTTTCTTCTTATTTATGTGGCTTGTGACAAAGTTCCTCCTCTACCTTGGTGGGTCCTGTGCTTCTTGGCAGTTTTGCTCACCTTAGTGATCTTCCCCACAGTCTGGATCAACTCCTCCTGTGTCTGATCAGGAGTTGGGAGGTTTGGGGGAACCCGGGCCCGCCCTCTACTCTGGGTTCCAGACCAGGGCCCTGTGGATTGCAGCTGTCTATAGTACCTCCTGTAAGAGCTGCAGGACAGCTACAACTCCCTGGGCTTCTTCCCCATGGCCTCCTCCAAACACCTTCTTTACCCTCACCACAGGATCTTCCTCCTGATGTCTGATATGCTTGTCTCCTAAATCCTCCAGCAGTACACTTTCTCACTCTCAGCTCCTTGCCTTCTTGCTCCCAGCTCCTCACTCGCACTCCTTCTCCTCTGGCTCCTCCCTGCCTGACTGGAGTGAGTTCCTTTTTAAACCCAGGTGCCCTGATTAGCCTGCCCTGATTGCCTGCAGGTGTTCTAATTAAAGTAGCTATCTCCACTGCCTTCTAGAAAGGTCTTCATTGGCTCCAGGTGTCTTGATTAACCTGGAGCAACTGCCATTTGGTTACCATGATCCTAGGGATTTGTTTAGCCTGGAGCTATCATACATGTTTCTCAGTACTTTACTGTAGCCATCTGGCCTTGCCCCATCACAGGCTATAGAACCTTTTGCTATTGGTTTTAATTCCCTTTCCAAGGTTCGACTCTACATGGCTTTTAGCCTTCCTCACTTTATCCCTACATGTCCTGACCTCATTAAGGTAGCTTCCCTTGCTAATCCCACCTTTCTTCCACTCCTTGTAGGCTTTCTGCATTTTCTTAATCACCTCTCTGAGATGCTTGCTCATCCAGCTTGGTCTGCAACTCCTGCCTATGGTTTTTTTCCCCTTTCTTGGGATGCAGACTTCCAATACTTCTGCAGCTTAGACTTCAAGTAATCCCAGGCCTCCTCCGCATTTAGATCCACAAGTTCTGCAGTCCAATCCACTTCCCTGACTAATTTTCTTAACTCTTTAAGTTAGCCTGTTTGAAGTCAAAAACTCTAATCCCAGATCTATTTTTGTTTATCCTTCCATCTAGTATGAACTGAATTGGTTCATGATCATTTGAAGCAAGGTTGTCCCCTACAACCATTTCTCCTATGAGGTCTTCACTGCTCACCAAAACCAAATAGAAAATGGCATCCCCTCTTGTCGGTTCTTCAACTACTTGATGAAGAAATGCATCTGCTATCACATCCAGAAAAATCTGAGCCCTATTATACTTGCAAGCACTTGTCCTCCAGTCTATATCTGGGAAGTTGAAGTCTCCCATGATCACACAATTCCCCTTGGTGTTTACTTCATTAAAAACATTAAAGAGGTCTCTATCCATATCCAAATCAGATCCCGGCGGTCTGTTGCACACCCCAAGCACTGTCTCAAGGGAGGCTCTAGTAGCTTTCTTACCCAGTATGATCTTTGCCCAGACAGAATCTGTCTTGTCCATTCCTTCACTTCTTATTTCTTTACAGCTAACCTCACCATTGATATGCAATGCTACTCCACCATCTTTGACTTTATTTCTGTCTTTCCTAAACAGCACATAGCCTTCAATACTTGTACTCCAGTCATGACGACTATTCCACCATGTTTCTGTTATCCCTATAATATCCGGTTTCACTTCCTGCACCAATAGTAGCAGTTCCTCCATTTTGTTACCTAGGCTCCTCGCATTAGCGTACAGACATTTTCACTTTTGGCGCTTGGCTTCACTGACATTTTTTACCCCGTTATGCACAGACATTGTACCACCAGCATCACCTGTTACTCTGGTACGTACACTACCCTTTCTCCTTATGTCAATTCTTTGGTCCACGGCCATATCCCCTCTTACTTTGTTTAGCTCCCTCTCCAGGTTCAATTGTGGCGTGGAGATCTCCTGGACATCTCCCAACCATCTCCCCCAAATTCCTAGTTTAAAGCTCTCTTAATTAGATCGGCGAGCCTCCATCCTAGAAGTCTATTTCCCTCCTTACTCAGGTGAAGTCCATCCTGAGAGAACGGTTGTCTGTCTGTAAATGCTTGACAATGACCGTACATCCCAAAGCCCTCCTTATAGCACCACTGCCTGAGCCATCTGTTAATTGCCATAATCTTGTCACCCCTTCGTCGCCCTGCTCTAGGAACCGGCAGAATCCCACTGAAGATCACCTGAGCCTCGATTTCCTTGAGCATCTTCCCCAATCTGGCATAGTCCTCCTTCCTACAGTCCAGCGAGTAACTAGCCGTATCATTCGTTCCCACATGAAGGACAATCAACGGATTCTTTCCCGCTCCCGCTAGGATCCTTTTCAGCCTCAGGTCCACATCCTGTATCTTAGCACCCGGCAGACAGCACACCCTTCTGTTCTCTCAATCAGCTCTAGTTACAGGCCTATCTATTCTTCTCAGGAAGGAGTCTCCAATCACGTAGACCTGTCTTTTTCTGGTGACATTGTGATTCTCTGATCCATCCCATGCTCCCACTGGCTGCAAGTCCCCTCCATTCCTATTGACCCTTCCAATCCTCCTGGGGCTCATATTCGGTTTTGCCTCCATTGACTCCTCCCCTCCTTCCGCAGGACTAGCTGCTCTTCTCTTTTTCCTTGACCTCTCTCCTTCAGTGACCACCTGCTGTGCCCCTTCTTCATTTCCCAACTCTGCAAATCTGTTCCTGAGTTCTATTTCTCCTTCACTAGCTCTTCTTTTCCTCTGCCTGGTTCTCTTAGTCACATGCTTCCACCGTCCGCTTTCCTCACCCAGCAGCCCCTCCTCAGAATTGTTTGGTCCCGCTTCCATCTCCACATCGGAGCTGATCCCTTTGGCCCCCTCATGTCTGTGTTCCAACATTTCCTCCAACCCCCTTCTAAACTCCACCAAGGTTTCCACCTGCATCTCCAGGCCTCGGATCTTTTCTTCCATCAGGCGCCACTTCATGCAGATGTAACCCTTTTCAGGTAACCTTTCCAGGATCATGTACATGCCGCAGCTTCCACATCCAGTCATCCTCATTGTGTCTTTTTCTGCTACCTCTGTATCAGTCATGGCCTCCCTGCCTCGTGCCTGGTGGTCCAGGCCACACAACACAACATGGACCCCCTGCAGGCACTGCGCTCCTGGCACCCCACTGTCCACTCTCTTCTCTGGCTTGTCGGTTCCTCTGCCTTAGTCTCCCCTGCAACCTCCCCCTGGGAACTCCCTCTGAAATTCTCCTGTTAGCAGCTGTGTTCGCTGTCTATTATGTGTCTTTAAAAAGTTTCCACACAGGTTGCAGCGATTTTACTTTTGGGACTGTATCTTTTTCATTTCTGTTTCACTAACCATGAACAGTTTATCAGCCACCAGTATGAGTCACTCCTTCCTCTCAGATCTCAATATTCAGACACAGTGGAGATACTCACAGAAGTAATTTTCCTGAGAAAAAATGCTGTTAAAATTAACAAGCCTACAACATTAAATAAATTAATGGAAAAAAAAAGTTCTATTTCTCTCATTCTGCTCCGAAGGAAGATTCTGGAAATGGTAAAGGCTGTTTCAAAAGTGCGGCAATCCAGAGACACAGACCTATTCAAAGCAGCAGTATTACTTCCTAAAGCCACTGAACTTTTAGCTACTTTTCAAAATGAGTACTTAGTGTAATGTAACTTATGTAAAGTAACACACTCATCTTTGCATGTGTAGAAATGGCTGCCCGCCAAGTTTCCATTTCATGCATTTGACGAAGTGGGTTCCAGCCCCTGAAAGCTTATGCCCAAAGAAATTTGTTAGTCTTCAAGGTGCCATAGGATTCCTCATTGTTTTTGCCAAAACAAACTGGAAATTATTATAGGAGCGTGCTTACAATGAGAAACAGCCTACTGAGAAATGGCTCGTATTATGACAAAGGAGAAAAGCATATAACACAAATTGAACTGAGGGCAGCAGTGGAGGTTCCAGCAAAACACAGAAGCTGAAAATATGACAATTGTATGACTTGACATGGAGTGAGCCTCAACATGTTGTGGTGAAGTACTGGAAAACAACATCATGCCATCCTGCAACCTATACCAGCCTCTGAAAACAAGGCATCCTACATTAGTATCTAAGCCTGGAGAGATTTTTCAGAGGAAGCTCAATGACTTAACAGGACAAAAAATAGTCATTGAAGTGTAACATTCTTAACACTAAGGCTACTGAGACTTCTTACTGTGCGGCTTTGAGCAAGGCAAATGCTGGTGAACCACACAACATAGATTAGAAACGTCTACTTCTATCTGCAAAGGATACGTCCAGGTGACAATAGGATTCAGGAACAAAGATCAGACCAGTGGATCAGTCATTCCTAAAGTTAAGATTTTCAGTAAAAGTACAGACATAGTATGGGCAGTAAACCAAAATTTACAGAAGCCCGTGGCCTCTCTGTGACTTTTACGAAAATGGTGGGGGTGGGGTGAGGAGTGGGGACTAATGGGGGGAGAATTAAACCTGAATCAGGACGGTGCCTCAAGACCCCAAGTTTTCTCCCATGGAACTGATTTCTGCGACGCAGCATCAAGGTTTTCCAGACATGCTTAGAGAAACATGGAAGAGCAGAGTCCCCAGATAATGAAGATAATCCAATACATTCTTCAATTAAGAAATAGCCCCAGATCTTTGTTAGTGTTTGCTAGAAGAATTTTGCTAAATGCATAACCGGAACAAGAGAAGGCCTGTATTTAGTGGTTCTCAAACTTTTGTACTGGTGACCCCTTTCTTGTATCAAACCTCTGAGTGCAACCCCCTTATAAATTAAAAACACGTTTAAAATATATTTAACACTATTATAAATGCTGGAGGTAAAATGGGATTTGGGGTGGAGGCTGACTGCTCGCGACTCCACATGTAATAACTTTGTGACCCCTCAAGGCGTCCTGACTCCCAGTTGGAGAACGCCTGGCCTATAACAAAGGGGTCCATCTGGGAGTATTCAGACAGAGTGATTGAGTGTTATGGTTAATACCAAGATTGCAGTTCAAATTTCTGGTTCAATGGCAGGGACTCCTTTAGGTGGTAAGGCATGTGGGCCCTGTCAACTATGAGGAACAGCATCAAGAGAAGAAAAAGAAGACAAAATTAAAAACATAAAAACAGACGTACTGGGTCAGATCATTGCATTGCATCAATTCAAGATCACATCCTTTGGATTCCACAGGGTGGTAGTGACTTTCAAGGGCTAATGGACTGGATATTAAAACTACATGGGCGTATGCATCATTACACTGCTCCAACTAACTGAAATGGGTTTCGGCACGTAACTTGTGATGGTATTCACACACTTAGTGCATTACACACAGAAAAGAAAGTCACCCCAATTTCTAGGCTGCACAATCAGCAAGACTCCGTTTGCCCTGGCAATCTGAGCTCCTGGTATTTGTAAATCATTTCTTCGCTCCCACATGAGACTCTCAAGCTGCGGTTCTCTGGGGTCTATTTTCGGCTCTTCCTACTGCTCACAGAGCCGAAGGAATTGTCTGGGAGTCCTGCCAACCTGAGAGTCCACAGGGACTGCACAGGGAAATCATAAAGGTCACTGTCCAGCATGCTGAGTGTCAGACACGTGAGATGCATATGCTTATACGGCAACAGGAAAGTAGAGCCCTGAGTAAGGAGCTTTCCTCTCTGCTGAGTGGTATTTTGGTGAGTTGCTTGTTTCTGCACTAACGTTTGTACTACGGGCTCAGGAAAGGTTCCAAGGTTCAGATCAAGAACCATCTGGGCAGAAATTCACCAGCATGGTCATTTGAACTATTTTATTGTCAGACATACCCACGGATTTGCCTGGCATAATTGGAACGATAAATGTATTGGCAATAGATCAGACTTTTTTTTAAGATCAGTTCCTTGTGTCTTACTGTGTCCTTCTGTGTGTCTCAGTAACTCTCTTTCTTTGGATGGAATCGTTTTTCCTCTGGATCGCTGACGTTTTCCAATTCAGCAACTTCACTGCGTTGCTGGGTAATACAACCAAAGCCTCTGCAGTGTGTCTCTGTCCTACCAGAGAATTCACAACACGAATCACGGACACAGGAGTTCACACAATGGTCAGATTCTGCTGTCACTTTCTGACATCAGTGGATCTCTTCTTCAGACTCATTCAGAACCCTAACACAATGGTGCTCTCTGTAGCAGGATCTGAAGCCGTGATTATCGCAGCTCAGAGCCAAAAGTTAAATAGGTTAAAGGGAGAAATCTTGGCTCCTTTGAGATCACCCTCAATCCACATCTAGGAACTGAAATAAATGACCTGTTTACACCAATCATAAGCTTTCAGTGACTTCAGCTGGAGTCGTCCCATGGCTTGTAAGGATGAGTGAGTTCACTTGGACGAAAGAAGAACTGACAGGAGAGGAGAGTTGCTAAAATCTCAAACTCACAGGCTTAGAAGTTCAAACCAATTAGGATAAACAATATTTTCAGGGATCGAGAGTGATCTGCTCTCTCCGTGCGCCTGCATCTCTGGTTCTGGAGAGAACAAGAAGCACCAAAAGGGTGTAAAAATAGAAGCATGTTTCTGGCTTAGAGGAAAGAAGGCAGTGCTGGGAATCTCACCGAGGGATGTCCAGGAAGGCACAGTCTGTCTGTGTGTGTGAGTGCGCCTCAGGGAGTGGGGGGAGGAGGGTGTGGCAGTGAGATATGCTGTCTCTATATCACAGTGGTACAGAGTCCTGAAACCAGGCAAAATATAGAATTCACATCCTTCCTAATGCACAAACCAAAGAGGCGTTGAGCTCTGTTGAGCACAAAGTCATATGCCAGCATGATAATGTCTGTTTCCGTAGCAGACACTTGGCTTCTTTCCAACATAGGAATGGCCTTGGGGTCAGACCTAGGGTAGATCTAGCCCATTTTCCTCTATCCTACGGTGACACCCCCACCTGCTGCAGAAGGTGTAAGAAACTCAGGAGCAGTGGATGGGGACAGTGACTTGACCATCATGAGACATCACCCTAACACCTAACCGCTAGAGGTTGGCTTGTGCCCTGAAACACATGAGCGTAGAGGCTTTCCAAAATATTTATTTAGCTGTAAGTAATGTAACTGGATACTCACTATCCATGTAAATGTCCAAATCCTTCCTGATTCTTGCTTATCTCGTGACCTTAATGACCACATGCGGTAAGGAGTTCCTCAGTCTCTTGAGGCATTGAGTTAAGCAAGCATTCTTTATTTATCTGTTTTGATTTTGCCATGTTTCACTATAACTGAATGACGACTAGATCTTGTGATATGAGATACGGAGAACACAGTCTCAATCTGTCCTCTAACAGTCAGTATTTTACAGACTTTTCCTGTGTCCCTTCTTAGTCATCTCCTTTTTAAAGGTAACAACCCCACTCTTTTCAACCTCTCTCCATATCAGTTTCCAAAGGCCCTTGATCATTCTTACTGCTCTTCCATGAACCACTCTAGTTCTGCAATATCCTGGGTGAAAAGGGTGCCCAGTACTACACAGAGGAGACCACAAGAGGGTCAAACATTGACTGACTGATCTCGTGACACTGTATTTGCTGTATGATTTCCCATCCCCCTCCTCCTAGAGCTCAATTTTTTTTTAGTTTCTGGCCATGCTTGCACTGTGATCAGCGTTTCACTGAGCTGTGTACCATGATGCCCAGATCCCTGCCATGTGCTCATACAGTTACATGAGAATCTTGTAAGGTGTTAGGCAAATACACTGGCATAAGGACTGCAGTTATTAACATCAGCATTTATCTGCCATCATGTTGCCCATTGACCTGGCTTGATTGGCTCGCTCTGAGGACTCCTCTGGACTTGACTATAACTGAAATAATCTCTATAAATGTTCCCATCTACTTCTCGACCCCTTTCTAGACTCTTAATATAGTAAATATTTTATAGTTCAATTCATTATTTGCTATAAAGTGTATAACCCCCTTTGCTCTGCTTCACTCTCTTCACAGGCACATTGAACATTTCTGAACTCAATCAACACGTTGAGAACTTCATGGGAGCTTTCAACCTCACACCCTCTGATCCTTCAACATTCATCCTAATGGGCATCTCTGGCCTATAAGCTGCCCATATCTGGATATCCATCCCTTTTGCTGTGTGCTTCTTTGTCGGCCTGTTAGAAAATGTTACCCTTCTGTTTGTTGTAAGCAAAGAGCAGACCCTGCACAAGCCAATGTACCTGCTGCTCTGCATGCTGGCACTCACAGATATCGCCACACCTACTTCTGTCGTGCCAAAGGCACTCTGTACACTTTGGTTCAATTTGAAAACTATTACTGTGCATGGCTGCCTCACCCAGATGTTATGCTGTTATGCACTCAACCATCCTTGTGAAAATGGCCTTTGATCGCTACATTGCCATATGTAACCCTCTGAGATACGCCACCATCCTCACCAAAGGACGAATAGCTAAGCTATGGTTTCTAGGTTTGATCAAAGCTGTTCTCTTCATTCTGCCTATGCCCCTTCTCCTGAACACATTGCCATTCTGTTCCAACCGCGTTATCCCCCACACGCACTGTGAAACTATAGCTGTGGCGAAGATATCGTGTGGAGATATTACAGTCAACAGGATGTATGGGTTAGTGATAGCGTTTGTGATTGTTGGGTTAGACCTGATGTTCATTACCCTGTCCTATGGTCTAATCCTCAGGGCCCTCCTCAGAATATCCTCCAAGAAAGCCTACCAGAAAGCCTTCAATACCTGCACAGCCCACATCTGTGTAATGATTACGTGTTATACTTCTGGCTTCTTCTCCCCTCTCATATATCGGTTCGGTTAGGGCATTGCTCCCCATGTTCACATCCTCTTGGCTGACCTCTATTTCCTCATCCCCTCCATGCTCAACCCTATTATTTATGGGGTCAAAACCAAAGAGCTTCGTTACAAAGTAGGAAAATACACCTGCAGAATGTGATCACTGGGGACATTGAATTTAGCCTGTGTTATGAGAGGGGGAAAGGCTATCTCCTAGATCATCAAGGGTGCTCTGTTCCAGTTTGACTGAACTCAGCATCGTGCGGGGTTCACAGTCTGAGAAGTTCCTCACACCTAATCTCTCATCACTCCATCACCCAGCACTGCTCTCTTCATTTCTGAGTTCCCTCTCTCTGACCATCGCCTGGCTTCTTTCAGCATGACCCATCAGCCCCCACCTCTTATCCCCCTGTCACATGGCTTTTCTGTAACTCCTACATTACCAACTCTTAGCTGCTACTGCAGCTTTCTGATGCAAGATGGATTTCCATTAGTCCTTGAGTGAACAGGGCTCTTCATCAGTTTGACGAACAGAAGCTGCAGTTTGAGATAGGTGACGACAACATTAAGAACCTATAATTTGTACAGTGTTATGATGAGTGAAATTTACCTGATTTTTTTTTTGTTTGTTTTTACGTCCAATCCTTAAAGAAATGTGGAGGATAAACGAAATAAAGACCGACTGTAGCAAACTAATTCAACACAAAATGTGGACACTCACTACCATCAGTGAATGCAATTAGAAATAAATATTATAATAATGCTATAGTTGTTTTTTTATTACAAATGTTTTGGGCTACTTTGGGGCTTTTTTTAATGCCATTATTTTGATTGAAATGCCTGCCAACCCTCAGTCGGGATACAAGTACCAGTATTTTGAATTTGATTGTCATCTCACAAGTGTGTTGCTAATGTGCACAAAATCCTGCTGGGGCTTGTAGCTTTTTTTTTTTTTTTAAATCAAATCTCTAGTAGGTGTGTAACAAAAGCTTTCATCTGTTATTTTATGTATAGACAAATTTGTTAGTAAAAAAACCCTTTCTTTGAAGAAAGCAATGGGGCTACTTTCAGGTGAGTTGTTAAATGACTACGGGCTTCTAATGCAGTGGAAATGTGGGAAGCCCAGCCAGATCCTGCAGCACTGCAGAGCTGAGGCAGAGTGGGGAGCTGCAGCTGGAGCAGCACACAAGAACGGTTCCTGAGTTGTCAGAGACCATCAGCTCCAAAGGGAGCCAGGGGTGAGCTACAGAGGGGAGCTGCGGGACCAGAGCCAGGATAGAGGGTGCCGGCTGTGCAACCTGTAACACAGCAGCTGAGAGCAATGAGCAGCTGGTGAGAGCAAGGTAGGGCCATGGATGAGGGCCCAGCAAAGGGAAATGTTATCTGACAGGGGGGCCTGCAAGGTCTCACTCTGGGGTGGGGATGGGACTTGAACCCAATGTGAGGGCAGGTGCTGGGAAGAAGGGCTCTGCCACCTAAAATCTGTAGGCTCTGCTGGCTTTCTGTACCCGTGGGTGCCACTCGCAGTATCTTGTGGATATCTTCATTATACAAACTCCCTCCTACCCCCCAGCCATCTTTAGCAGTGGAATAGCTCACACGGTTACTCTTTCAATGATCTTTGCTGGGCTTCTATGGCCACACCCTGATAGGATGTACAGGGGCACAGTAATCCTCACATGCTGTCTGCAAACGACTGAAGGCCAAAGGCAGAAATGATACAAATAGTGGAAAGTGTATTTGGTATGTGTGATAGCTGCTGGTCAGTCAAGGTATAATGCTGCACCTGTTCTACTTAGCTCATGATGGGAGAAGTTCCTTTGCAAAGAGAATTTCTAACAACTTTACAGGTTTTTCTTTTTTTAAATGATAGCTGGCGTTGTGGTGCCTTGTAGCAGAGGCCAGGGCTAAAATAATCAAAACTTTGCAGCTATAAAGCAAAGTGAAGTGTGAGCAAGAGGCAGGCTCACAGAATCTGTCAAGAACAGGGCTGATATTGCAGAAACACACACTGCTAAGTAGTGTTAGGTGTAAGAATATAGACACAAACATGTTCCAGAAAGGTGGCACTAGAACACGTCTACACCAAACACACTCCTCAGTGAGAATAGCAACACGCTGATCCCTCTTAAAGATAAGGTCAAGGATAACAGCATAATGGGTGGAGATGTCCAAGGTATTGTGCAGTCCCTGCATACGTCAGTGGTTGACACCCTAATACTTCAAAGGCTGACATCGTGATACACCGGGAGCAATATGTAACTTGTTGAGATTGATGTATAAAATGTATCTCAGAGGACGTGTCTTTCTCTGGCGTAGGTGATAGTGGAAAGTCCTGCCACTAACTGAGCTAGTCCATTGCAACAGGCATACACGTATTAGTGTATCTGTAACAATTGAGCAGGGCATTAGGACCACGCTTCATTGTCAATAAACCTGACCAAATCCCTTCTCTAAGAACTGAGTCCGTGGATTTATTGGGAAGATCAGTCGGCGCTGGCTGTATGGGCTATGTGGCCAGAGTCAGTACAACACACAGCAAGAACATACACACACAGCCAAACATCTGTAAACAGTGCTCAATATGTAACTAGCAGAGAAATGGTCCAATTCATTGAGGCACATCAAATGAGCTCAATTGAAGTTTTGGTCTTCAGCCCTTCGAATCAGTGTCCAGCGTGAGCCTGCCTCAGAACCTCATCGAACCATCAGAACATTAACAAGGCATCAAATTCCTCCCCAACTGCCACCTGTGCACCCGGGCGTGTTGTCCCCAGCACTGGAAACCTAACAATAAACCCCAGCCAAACCCACAATTCCCCCACGCAGCAGCTGCACACATGCTGATAGGGCGGAGGAAACAGTTGCAACAGGGGCTGCTGCAGGCTGGAATTGGGGGAAGCATCACTTCCACATTATACCTAAAACCCTCCTAGCAACAACGGATTCATCTGTAGAATACATGGGTCTGGAGCGGGTGCATGAAAGAGGCAGTCAGGCATGTCACTGATGACAAGTATGGGCATTTCACCTTGTGTAGTTTAGGCAGAGCTGCTGTGGACTGTACCCAAACCTCTTGTCCATATTTTACTCCTCACAAGTAAAGAAACACCCATTAAAGCATCACAGAGACTTGGAAAAGTACCAAAGCTCTCAGATTCTAGCAGAGACTTTAAGCTTCTGAGGTGGATCCTGCATTGGAAGAACAAAGCTTCATGATTTTTCATAACACTTGGATGATCCACATCCCATCTCAGGAGGACACAGAGACTACTGGATGGGGGATTCTGAGGCAATATTCTATATAATTTTGTTACACTATCCCCATGTCCTGCACCTCAGCTTTCCTTTTTGCTGGAGCCTAGGCCAGTGCTCTGTCTTGTCAGGATTTTTCAGAAAGTGTTTCACAGAGTGAAAATTTGGGGCTATTGTATGTAAAACCCTGACAAAGAGATGTTAATTGTTCCTGGTCAGTTTCAAGGAGAGAGAACCATACATCTGTTAATGGAGATTCCCTACATCCTAGGAAGGCAGGAAGGATGGATGATGGTAAAGTACATGTAGGATCTGATGAGAAACAATCAAAGGGAAAAGATTTGAATAGCGAATGGCAAGGAATATAGAGTAGGTTCAGAAATTAAAATAGTGAAAGAACAAGTTAAAATTTACTTAGCAAGTTAGATATATTCAGCAAACCAGAGATTTTCAGACTATTGTACTGGTGACCCCTTGCACAAGCAAGCCTCTGATTGCGACCCCCCCTTAAAACCTAACACAAATATTTAACACAATTATAAATGCTAGAGGCAAAGTGGGGTTTGGGGTGGAGGCTGACAGGTTGTGATCCCCCCATGTAATAACCTCACCACCTCCTGCGGGGTCCTGACCCCCAGTTTGAGAACCCCTGCAGTAAACATATACAGTTCTTTCTCTGGCTTGCAGTTTAGTTCCTTAGCCTCCAAAGGGGGAACTGAGAGGCCATTTATCGATGCCAAATTTTCCAAACACTCATACTAACTTGCGCTAGCGAATCATACACGACACAGACCTGGAGGTCCCTTGCAATATAGCCAAATAGTACAAATAATTATTATTATTGAGAATAACATATACTGGAATTCAGCATAAACAAAACCCAAGACAACTATATAATCAACGAGACGAAATAAAAAAAAAAAAACAATAAAAAAACTGATAGCAAGCTACCAAGCTGGCCTTCTGGGCGAAGTTCCCCACTAATTTTTGGCATCTGGGACAAAACTTCATATAAATGTTAAAAGCTGAAATGTGTAGCTTTGGGGAATGCACCTTCTGTGTAAAGTGAATGTAACATTGCTGCACAAGATGGTTTTCCACAGCCTGGTATCCTAGATAACATTTTTTCCTGTACTATTTTATTATGGGATTATACACCTCTACCCCAATATAACTCCCCCCGATGTAACACAAATTCAGATCTAACGCAGTAAAGCAGTGCTCTGGGGAGGAAGGGGGGGAGCTGCGCACTCCGGCAGATCAAAGCAAAGTTCCATCCGTTCCAGTGGCCCCTACCAACTTCACTGGCCTCCTCGCCTCCTGTGTTCCAGCCCCCTTAGCTGGGTTTCCCCAGCGCCAGCAGGCACAGCAGCAGCAGGAGTCCCACAGCTGGTGTAGGAGCCATCAAATAAAGAGCAGAGGCATGTAAATGCCAGAGATGATTAATTGACGTAAAGTCCAAAGAAGAAAAGAAAGTGAAGTAGGGAGATCAGAATAAGCAAAGTTGTGTCTCAATCTTGCTCATTTACATTGGAATATGACAAGAGATTTTCATTCTCAGAGTACAGTGAGCAGGCAGATGCAGCTTTTTGCTTTCCTTGCAGTCAGTTTTCCAGCAGTTTGAGAGACCTTGCTGTGATGGTCAGACACCCTGGGATGTCACCTGGTGTTCTGGGACACCATTGAGTCAGAGTTTTCTACCAGCCTGGGACCCCCTTTAGCCTTATCTTACTGAGCCAGGCACTAAAGCTTCTTCTAGCAGAGTTTACAGGCAGGGCCACCCCTGGCTTCAGTTATAGACACTGAGGTCATCTCTTGAAAGATTCTGTTTAAGGGATTTGTCACAGCACCCAGAAGTCCACTCCCCTTTGGAGAACAAACCCAAAGTTTTATTAAATCCGCCTCTTCCCTTAGTGTGGAAGACAATATGCACACTTTCTCACCACCGCAGTTAGAAAGCTCATAATCTGGGTTATATTATAAACAGGGAGGCTCTGGATTATATTATAAAGCATGGGTTTTCAGCGGCGCGCCTGTGGGTGGTCCACTGGTCATGCAGATTCGGCAGCATGGATGCAGGAGTCCACCAATGCGCGTCTTCGGCATCTCCGCCGCCGAATTAGAGCCGAAGCTGCAGGACCAGCAGACCTCCCATAGGCATGCTGCCAAAGGCAGCCTGACTGCCCCCCTCACAACGATTAGCAGGCCGCCTCCCGTGGCTTGTCACCCCCGGCATGTGCTTGCTGTGCTGGCGTCTGGAGCCATCCCAGATTATAAGGCAGAAATAAATTTATTAACTCTAGAAAGACGTATTTTAGGTGGACAAAGAGATAACAACTAGAACAAAGCAGGTCACTAAGAAAATAATGCAAGCAAGCCATCTAAACTAGATTCCCTAAAGAAATGGCTCTAAATAATAATTTATCACCCTAGATTCTGTTTCAGGTAGAGTCCACTGCCAGATTTTCACTGCATTATTCGATCAAAGCCACTTAACAACTCACCTGAAAGTAGCCCAATCGATTTCTTTAAACAAAGTTATTTTTATTCACACATTTCTCTATATATAATATAACAAAGGAAAGCTTTTGTTACATACCTTCTACAGATTCGACTACAAGCTTAAGAGGGATTTTGTCCACATTAGCAACACCTCTATGAGATAACAATTAAGTAAGACTCAAAAAACCCAGTTCTGAAGGTTGCATCCCGATTGATCGATGGCAGGGGATTCCAAAAAAAAATGACAAATGGCAGCGTTAAAAATGACCCCAAAGTAGCCCAAATCGTTTGTAATGAAAAAACAATAGCATTATTATATTATTTAGTTCTAATCCCATTCTGTAATGGTAGTCAATGTCCACGTTTTGTGTTGAATTAGTTTGGGACAGTCAGCCTTTTTTGGTTTATCCTATGGGTTTCGTGCAGGATAAAGGAAAGAAAAGCAGGTACATTTCATTGAACGGACAACTGTAAAATTGATAAAGAAGCTGAGCATTTTAGTTTCTTACTTTTCTCTTCAAGTTGCAGCTTCTGTTCATCAAACTGATCAAGAACTTTGTTCACACAGAGACTAAGGGAAAACTACATGGCTGTGTCAGCGCCACGGAAAGTCCGAGTAACAGGTTGTGTGGGGGTTGGGTGCTGATGAGTGACAATGAAAGAAGTCAGGTGATGGTCAGAGAGAGGGAACTCAGCAAAGGAAAGAAAGCAGCGCTTGAGGATGGAGTGATAAGACATTAGGTGTGAGGAACTTCTCAGACTGAACTTGCACAATGGTGAGCTCAGCCAAACTGGGGCAGTGCACCCTTGAGTAATGAGGAGATAGCTTTTCCCCTCTTGTCACCATGCTTTAAAATCAGTGGCCCAGGTGATCACCATCTCCAGGTGTATTTGCACAATTTCTCACGAAGCTCTTTGGTTTTGACCCCATAAATGAGAGGGTTGAGCATGGGGGTGATGAGGAGATAGAGGTCAGCAAAGATGATGCGGACGTGCAGAGCAATGTCCTGAACAAAACGTTGTGTTAGGTGGTAGAAGAGGCTGGGAGTGTAATACATTAGCATCACACAGAAGTGGGCTGTGCACGTGTTGAGGGCTTTATGGTGGGCTTCACTGGAGGACATTCTGAGGATGGCCTTGATGATTAGACCATAAGACAGAGCAATGAGCATCAGGTCTAAACCAGTGACTAAAAACAGTATCACCAAGCCATATATGCTGTTCACTGTGATGTCCCCACATGAGATCTTTGCCACAGCTATAGGTTCACAATGAGTGTGGGGGATGATGCGCTTCACACAGAATGGCAGCCTGGTCAGGAGCAAGGGCAGAGGCAGAACGAGGAGAACGGATATGATCAAACCTAAAAGCCCTAACTTAGCTATTTGTGCATTGGTGAGGATGGTGGCGTATCTAAGAGGGTGACATATGGCAATGTAACGATCGAAGGCCATTGTCAGAAGGATGGTTGAGTGCATAACAGTAAACATGGGAAGGAAAAATGACTGGGTGAGGCAGCCATGCACAGTAATGGTTTTCAACTTGGACCAAAATATGCACAGTGCTTTTGGCACAACGGAAGTAGAGCTGGTGATCTCTGTGAGTGCCAGCATGCAGAGCAGCAGGTACATTGGCTTGTGCAGGGTCAGCTCTTTGCTTACAACAATCAGAAGCATTATATTTCCAACAGCCCAATAATGTAGAACATTGCGAAAGGGATGGAAATCCAGACATGAGCAGCTTCCAGGCCAGGGATGCCCATTAAGATGAATGATGAAGGGTCAGACAGGGTGAGGTTGAAAGCTGCCATGAAGTTCTCAACTTGTCAGTCGAGCTCAGAAATATTCAAACTTCCTGTGAAGAGAGAGAAGCACAGCGAGGGGGGCTACACACTTTAAAAGAAATAGTAAGGTCAATATTTTATAGTTATTAACAGTCAAGAAAGGGGGGCGAGTAGTGAGGTGCCAACATTTATATATGACATGAGATTATTTTGGCTATATTCAAGTCTAGAGAAGTCCTCCTATGGAGCAACCTATGCCTTGTGAAACCCTGCTCCCAGTGCAAGCATGGAGAGAAACTCAAGAAAATGTTGGATCCAGGAGGGGAATTGGGAAACCATGCAGAACATACAATGCCATGAGATCAGCCAGTCAAGCTTCACCCTCCTCTGGACTCCTCTGTCTCATACTCTTACCCGGGGTTCTTTCAACCCAAAGTTCTTGGTAACTTTTACTCTGTGCGAGGTGGTGTCAGGAAATAAATCAGGGGAGACACGGCTGTCCGACCGATAGATGTGGCACAAACAGGACAACACAAGCGTGCTTTCACTTAAAGCTAAACTTTACTTTAGCCTAGTCTACACTAGGGGGGCAGATCGATCTAAGTTATCCAACTTCAGCTACCTGAGTAACATAGCTGAAGTTGACATATTTAGGTCGATTTACCATGGTGTCTTCACTATGATGAGTCGACTGCTGCCATTCCCCCGTTTACTCTGCCTGCGCCTCTCGTGCAGCTGGAGTACAGAAGCTGATGGAAGGCCGCTCAAGAATCGATTTATTGAATCTAGACTAGACGTGATCTATCGATCCCCATTGGATCGATCGCTGCCTGTCGATCCGGCTAATAGTGAAGAGATACCCTTAGTTTCAAGCTCTTGCACACGTCTGCAACAGGTTAGCAAAGCACCCTCAACCCTTGATAATTACCAAAGATGAGTGTGGCTCCAGAGTGACACAGCGGCAGGTTTCTGGTGGCCAAATCTTCCGTCTGTTGATGGGGACCACAAGATGTATCCAGAAGGAGAGTCCAAACAAGTCGGAAGGAGTCTCACTGCCTCAAACTTTTCCCCCTTATTTATATATTAGTAACACAATGATATGTCTCTTAAAGAAAACTTGTTAAGCAAGTAGTTCCAATGAGCAAGCAAGTGGCTCCTTCTGATTATTGATTAACCAGGGGTGGGTTTTTCCAGAGTCTGCAGGCTTGAGGCCCCAATAGACATTCCTGTGGCATATTCTGCTCTTCTAAAATTCACATATCAGCAACTTCAACACAATTCTTATCAGGAAGGATGCGGAGTCAAGCTGCCCTTTCTGTGGCACACAAACCCCGCCCGCCTCCTGCCTTGGTCAAGCTGAGATTGCTGAATGGCCAATTTACAGCTTGTTGACTAGGCCGCCTTTAACAATAAGCCATAGTGGTTTCAAGCACTTTACTGGTTTGCCAAAATTTCTCCGTATAGCACTGTGCACCCTTCTCTCACAGGATATTGTTCTGGGAAGGGCAATGAGAATAATGAAGGGCCCAGGGAAATTCTCATACGGAGAGAGGTTGTAAAGATTGAGATTGTTGCCTTACAAAAGAGAACAATAATAATTATTATATATGGAGATATACTTATATCCTAGAACTGGAAGGGGCCCTGAAAGGTCACTGAGTCCAGCCCCTTGTCTTCACTAGCAAGACAAAGTACTGATTTTGCCCCAGGTCCCTAAGTGGCCTCTTAAAGGATTGAACTCACAACCCTGGATTTAGCAGGCCAATGCTCAAAACACTGATGTAGGCCTCCTCACAAGTGAGAAGGTATGAAAAAAGTCTATAAAATACTGACTAGTAGAGATCTGATTGAGAATGTGATCTCCCTGTCTCATAAAACAAGATCAAGTGGACATTCAATTCAACTGAAATGTGGCAAAAACAGAATTCTTTATTTAAAGATTTCTTCTTCACTCAGTGCCTAAACAGACCAAGGAACACCTTACCGCAAGAGGTGGTGCAGGCCATGAGATAAGCAAGAATCACAAAGAATTTGGACATTTCCATGAATAGTCAGACTTTCCAGTGACCTAAATATTTTTGAAAGCCTCTACACACATATGTTTCAGAGCACAAGCCGATCTTTAGTTGTTAGGCTTTAAGGTCACAGCTTCTTGATGGTCAAGTCATCCCACCACATCCACCTCTTACTGGGTCTTTTACACCTTCTTCTGCAGCACCTGGGACTGGCACTGTCGGAGAGAAGAAAGTGGACTTGATTGTCCATAGGTGTGATTCACACACCCATTTCTATGATGCAGAGGAGCCAAGTGTCCACCATGCAAACAGACATTATCATGCTTGGCTATGACCTCCTGCACAACAGAATGCGCATGAAAGGTACAAGGGTATTGGTATTTAGGGTTACAGATCTGCACGTGTGTTACTTTCCTTGAGTTTTTTGGTGAGACACTTTCTAGCAGACACCCAGCTTCACCTGAGACATAAGTTACAGGTGTTAACTGACAAGTGTAAGCAGAGACTTTTATCTGCTTACCCTTCTCATGCCTGAATATTGATGAGCTTTTACGATGACAAAAAAAATTGGAGGATGGTAAATAATGAAGAGCAGAGTTCAATGTTTCAGAGCAATCTGGATTTGTTTTTAAACTGGATCAAAGTAAACAGTAATATGTTCTAAAATAGCTATGTCGATATATAAATCTAGGAACAAAGAATTTAGGTGATGCTAACAAGATGGGGGACCATCTTGGGAAACACAATGATTCTGAAGACTTGGGGGTGAGAAGGGATAATTAGCTATGCATGACCTCCCAGTGCGACTCTATGGCCAAAACAGCCAATATGATCCTGGGATGATAACTCCTAGACTCATAGACTTTAAGGTCAGAAGGGACCATTCTGATCATCTAGTCTGACCTCCTGCACAATGCAGACCACAGAATCTCACTCACCAACTCCTGTAAAAAAAAACCTAACCTACGTCTGACTTACTGAATTCCTCAAATCATGTTTTAAAGACCTCAACGTGCAGAGAATCCTCCAGAAAGTGACCCTTGCCCCATGCTGCAGAGGAAGGCGAAAAACCTCCATGACCCCAAATATGGCAACCAGCTAAACCCTGATCATGTTGGGGATATCAAGGTGAGGGAGAAAATTTATTTTACCTCTGTGTTTGGTATTGGTGCAGCTGCTGCTGGAACCCTCTGTCCAGTTCTCGTGTGCGCTTTTAATGATGGAGATTGATACACTCTAGAGTATTGAGAGAAGAATCACAAGAACTAGGAAAAAATAAGAAAACTTGTCTAATAGTGATAGACTCAAAGATCTCAATCTATTTAGTGCAACAAAGATAATTTCCTGATAATTTCATAACAGTCTGTAGGTATCAGGACAGGGAACAAATATTTAATAATATGGAGGTGTAGCACGATCCAGTGGCTGGAACTTGAAGTTAAAGAAATTCTGACTGATAATAAATCACATATGTATTACACGGTGAGCGTAGGTAACCACCGGAACAATTTACCAAGGGTCTCAGACGATTCTTCATCACTGAGAAAGTTTAATTCTAATTTTGTTGTTTCTCTAAATGGCCTTCTCTAAGAATAATTTCTGGGAAATTCTGAGGCCTGTGTTATACAGGCAAGAGCACAATAGTCCTTTCTCACCTTGAAATCTACGAACATGTCCCTATGGGACATCTGATGGCATTTTGCCTGCAAGTTAGTTCCTGAATTACTGAAGGCATTTTTTCTATTCAAGACCATGTTGAATTTAGCCCCATGCGGAGAAATTCTCTTGGAAGTGTTATGCTGGTTGTGTATTTCATGAGCCTGAGGAATCCCATGAGGCACTGCATGGATGAATGTTTTAGGTAAGAAGAATAATGACATGGGCCATGAAATCTCTGCATTGTGGAGTAATTGTACTACCCTTGCTATTAATGACTAAGAGGAGTGTTTGGCAAATGGTCCCAGATCATCCTTTCTTTACCGTCTCTGTGCAAGTGGTGCACGTGTTCGGTCAGCTACCTGGGGGTTCCTGCACGTGATAGTTGCATTTATCTAGGCCCTCACATATCCCATAGTTCTGCTCTCATTATGTAACATGCCTACTTCCCAAATTGCAAGTTGTTCCTGTGTAGCAGTTCTTGAAGCACCCTGCAGTGAGTGTGGGTGTAACAAGAGAAGCTCCACAGCTGCCTACCTTGGAATTTACCACTCGTGAGATTTCTCAGCAGTGAGACCCAGTCACTGATGACCCCCAGTCAATGGACGGGGTCTGATTGGAGGCCCCTCACCCCCTGCAGGGGAAGAATTGTGGAGAGTGTGACATGGCTCAGAGGTTGGGGGAGCCAGGGATGACTGGGAATCATGGAGAAGACACTGGTTACCAGTGTGCTGTTGGAATTAGGGCAGTCTGGAATGGGGAAGCAGACTACAAACAGCGGGGTCAGAGTATGAGGGGAGACTGAGCCAACTGACGAGCAAAGATCAGGCATTTCACCAGTGGGAAGATGAATTGAAGTTACGTAAGTAACATTCAACAACAACCATTGGAAACAAAACTGAGTAAATTTTCTGACACCCATGCTGCAGTTCAGTGCTTTGGGAAGACAAAGAGACTCTGACGTTCATACCCCCCAAAACATACTCCAGGCCAAGAAATGTCTTGCCCTGCCCCCACAAAACCCAGTGCTGCCTGCCCATCCATATAAACCCTGCTCCTTGCCCCCATAACCGTCAGTGATCTCCGCCTGCCCATGTACCCCTCACTCCATGCCCCAGAATCTCCAGCGCTGGCTCCTTGTCCATGGAGGTTCCCCACCTTCACAACTTTCAGCCCTGTCACACAGTCATACCCCTCATCCAAGATCAAAAGCAGGTGCCAGACTGCACACCGATACCAGGGAAAAGGGGGAGATGGGCCGCAACAGCCTTTCTGGGGGAAAAAGAAACCTCAGCGGCAGCTCAGCCTGTGCAGTGGAGAGAGGTACAGACCTGGCAGAAGAGAGAGAGTGCAGGAAGATTAAAAGGAGCCAGTGTGAGCAATGCCTCTGCAAAAGGACACAAAGCATTAATGTATTGCAGCCCATTAGAAAGCCAGACACCCTTCCTGAGGCTGCTTTTCCATAAGAGCAATTGCTGATGTTACTATGAGGCATTAATGGGAAATGGATGGTCCAGATGTGAGGTGGTGTCAGAGATAATCTGCTACCGTGCCACTGTGATCTGGGTGCTGCACATCTCCATCCCCCCCATACACACACAAAGACCTGGATCTCCTCTGGTGAGATTTCCAACCCTCCCTGGTTTCCTCTGAGCCAGAAACATGGTTTTATTTTTACTGCTTTTCGATTTTTCTCATTCTCTCCAGAACCAGACATGTAGTGGTATGGAAAGAGCAGACCACTCTCTCCCCCACAAAAAGAAATGTTCTTCTAATTGTTCTGAACCTCTAAGCCTGTGGGTTTGAGATTTGAGCAACTTTCCTGTCAGTTCTTTGGTCCAAACGAGCTCACCCATCCTAGAGGCCACAGGATGCCTCCAGTTGAAGTCACAGGAGGATTCTGTTGGTTGTCAATCTGACCATTTATCTAAGCTCCTACATGTTAATTTAGGGTCCTCTCAATGGGACAAAATTTCACCCTTTAACGTGTTTATCTTTCTGCTCTGAGCTGTGGAAATTACAAAAAGTCCTGCTACAGATAGTCCTATTCTGTTATGGTGCTGAAAGAGTCTGAAGTAACCTGCCCCCCACCAGGTTATGTGAAATTCTGAGACCAGATATGAAAGATGTGGATTCCAAAAGACAAGGGACTTGATTTTGCTTTAAGGGAGGCCATTGTCAATTTGGAGTGACTGACTGAAGGCAGAATGTGAGAGCAGAATCTGGTCAGCGTGTTACCCATTCTTGCGGTGAACCCTCTGGTAAGACCGATACCCACTGCGAAGGCTTTGGCTGAACTTCGTAAGAGGACAGTGAAGTTGCTGAATTGCAATAGTTGACCGAATCAAAAAAAAGCTACAGAAAGCTACTCAAAGAGATAGAAGGACAAAGTAAGAGACAAGGAATTGATCTTAAAAAAAAATAATTGTCTAAACTATTTCAAACACATTTGTAGTTCCAATTTTACCAAGTAAATCCCTTGGTGTTTCTCATAATACTAAACAGTCCAAGTAGCTGTCCTGGGGAATCCCTGCCCAATGGTTCTCGAAGTGAACTCCTAAACAGTTCCTTAGCCCTTACCACTAACTTTAAAGCAGAAACAGGCAACTCACCAAAATCCTGCTCAGCAGAGAAAGGAAATAAACTTACAGTCTCAAGAATGTAGATCCCTGAGAATCAGGGTATGAATCTCACATGTCTGACAGTCAGCGTGCTGGGCAGCAACCTTTATCATTTCCCTCTACACTCCCTGCAGATGCTCAGATTGGCCAGGACTCCCAAAGAATTCCCTCAGCTCCATGAGCAGGGGGAGGGTTAAAAAAATAGACCCCGGAGAGCTTCAGCCTGACAGCTTCCCCTAGGAGCGATGAAAGAATTTGCTGATGACAGGGGCTCAGATTGTCAGGGCAGACTGAGTCTTGCAGACATTACAGCCTGGCAATTACTATGTTTCTTCAGTGTACTATCATTTGCACTATATGTGGGAATGCAGCCACAAGATACGAGACCAAAACCTCTTTTCAATTGATTATAGCAGCGGACCGCTGTATATATCCAGTCCATTAGCCTCTGAAATTCATTGACACCCTCTAGAGGCCAAAGAACAGGATCTTGAATTGGTGCAGGCCGGAGGGCATGGAAAAAGTTTCCTTTTCTCAGGATTCTGACATCAAAGGTGCTTCCCAGTATCCATTTGTGAGGTCTAATGAGGATACATATCTGTCAGCTCTATACTCTTCTAAACACTTATCTGCTCTCTGCACCAATAAGCATCACATTTCAATACTGTGTTGATCTTTCGAAAATAGATTCAGAAATGGTTTTATCTATCTTGCAGCAGAACTGGTAACAGCATATCCACGTGGCTAGGCAGAAACAACACACGCAGTCTCTTTGTCCTTTTGTCACATGCGTTGGCAAAAGTTGTAAGAGTGTATTGATAGAAGAGTATCAAAAATCAAATGGTCAAGCAAGACCCAGAATTCTATCTCAGATGAAAATACAGGCATGAAGCTTAGCTAGTCACTAGCACGTCTAACACTCCATCTGATTTTGGTTTCTCTTTTCTTCTGTGATCCTCCTGCCCAGGTGTCCCGGGAAGAGCATAGGGTAGCACATTTCCTGAAAGGGCCAGGTATCAAGGTGGAATGTGTTGGTGCTCCATTAACCCCACTACCCCCTGTGCAGTATGATGTCCTGAAACTTCCCTCATACGGGCAGACTGCAAGTTTTCAAATTAGAGTTCCAGACTTCCCACAGCAATGGGCTTGAGAAGGTTGGGTCTGGGCTATCTGTTACACTGCACTGGAGGGCCTACATCGCTTTATGTGTTACAATTAGCAGTTGTGCTTCATGGATCTGTGCCCTCCTTAAACACCACAGTACACATTGCAAAATTAGTATAAGTACTAATAGATCAATAGCTATAATAATGCACAGTAACTCTGAGAGCCCTGACTAATGTAAAATTGTCCATCACCTGGGCCACCACCAGAAGCTCTGCTTCTCCTCTTTGGACAAGGTTAAGATTCTTTTGACAGTATTCTGGAGAATAAATTATAAATGTGTCTAATTGTTGGCTGGTCCATCCAGCTGCTCCAGCAGGCTTTGAATGCTCTTCTTCATGTCATGGGGGCTAGCTCAGTGGTTTGAGCATTAGCTTACTAATTCCAGGGTTGTGAATTCAATCCTTGAGGGGGTCATTTGAGGCACTGGGGTAAAAATCTGGGGATTGGTCTTCCTTTGAGCAGGGGGTTGGACTACATGTCCTCCTGAGATCCCTTGCAACCCTAATATTCCATGATTCTATGAATATCCACATAATAATATAATCCTGGAGTCAGCAACCTTTCAGATGTGCTGTGTCAAGTCTTCATTGATTCACTCTAATTGAAGGTTTTGCATGCTGCCAATACATTTGAACATATTTAGAAGGTCTCTTTCTATAAGTCTATATTACATAACTAAACTATTGTACATGTAAGCAGAGTCAGGATGAGCTCCACCCTGACATCTGGTGGTGAATTATGGCGAGTGTGGAAAAGAATTTCAGAGGCTGAAGGTGTTCGCATAGGCACACCCACTCTGCCTAGCATAGCCCACGCCAGCCTAAAATGGTTACTTTCACAGCTGTGAGATCCCCAATTTATTTGTTATTGGGGCAGGAGGAATAAAGTGTTGTCACCCTGATTAAGTAAATGAGGAACTGCGAAACTGTTTTATGGTAAAGGGTTTCACTATCAACTAAATTGCACTGCCAGACAAGGGACGTGGATTCCAAAACCCAGTGAATTGAGAGAAGTTGGGAATAGATATTTGTACCTGGTGGTGCCTTGTATGAGCCAGAAGCACCAATTGTATCCACTCCTCTCTCCACTGTGGAATATCAGAGTTGATTTTTGATTCCCTTAAGAATGTAGATACAGGTTACTGTGCTGAACTCACTGTGGGGTAATGGTGCACTAGTACTGGGTCTCCCCTACTGTGAGCTGAAATCACTAAAGAGCTAGAATTGCTGAGCTGAGAGCACTGTGCTAACTAATGGGGGAGCCTGAAGCTATGCTGTGGAGCAGAGCAGCTGGCAGAGCGGAGCGGGGCGGTTTGTGGAGCCACGGAGTGAGTGGAGCACAGCAGTTTGCGGGAATGGCTTGAGTGAATCACGGCATGGCTGGGGAGCAGAGCAGTTGGCGGAGTGGAGCAGTTTGTGAGGAAGGCTGGAGGAGCAAAGTGGAGTGGCTGGTAGAGCAGAGCAGTTCGTGGAGAAGGTGGAAGCAGAACCCCACGGAGAGGCAGGACAGTTGGCCCCGGACCACGTAAGGTGTCCCTTCTACACAGGCTGTGGGCGGGGAAACCTCTACAGATGGATTCTCGAACTCTGGGCCTGCACTGACCTGGGACAGAGACTTTTGGATTGTGGAACTTTTGAGACTGTGGGTGATCTTTGGGTTGCTGGAGTCTAGGGACATTTGGGGTATTGGACTATGGAGTCTTGGGGTGATTTGGGGGTTGCTGGCCTCAAGAGCCCTGGGAAAAGGACATGGCCCAATTTCCTGGGGTGGGTCTTTGCTCACGGTTTGGTCTATGAGCTCTAGTTGAAGTGTTTTCCCAATTTAATGCTTCTTGTTTATCTCATGTAATTAAACTTTTTCTGTTACACCGAGACTCTGTGCTTGCGAGAGGGGAAGTATTGCCTCTTCGAGGCGCCCCGGAGTGTGTGTAAGATTTTCCCAGGTGACGGGGTGGGGGCACGAGCTGCTTTTGCATTACGTTGTAGGGAAGGGACCCCTATGTATTGACGCAAGCCCTGCTGCTGTCAATTCGGCCTGGCAGAAGGGTTACATATGTAAAGTAAAGAAGGTTTTCAAAATGTTTAAGAAGCATCATTTAAAATTAAATTAAAATGCTGAACTTAAGCCTCTAGCCTGCTCAGCTCGCTGCCAGACTGGGGTTCTGTTCACCTAGGCCGGCAGAGGTCTGAGCAGGGCGTGGGGCTGGGACCCTAGACCTGGAGGGGTGGTTCAGGGTTCAGGGCAGAGGGCAGGGGTGTGGGTGAGTGTAGGGCAGAAGGCTGGGGGGGTCAAAAGTCAGGAAAGAGCTCTGGGAGTGTGGGGGTGCAGGGAAGAAGGCTGGGTGTCTGTGGGGGGTTCATGACAGAGGGATGGGGCTGTCGGGGTGCAGGGAAGAAGGCTGGGTGTGTATTGGGGTGGGGCGGTTCAGGACAGAGGACTGGGGCTCGGAGGGGTGCAGGGCAGAATGCTGGGTGTATGTTGGGGTGGGGCATGCAGGGCAGAAGGCTGGGTGTGTGTTGGGGTGTGGGGTGCAGTGCAGAAGGCTGGGTGTGGAGGGGGTTCAGGGCAGAGGGTTGGGGTGCTCAGCTCATGGGGGTGCTCCCAGCCCCCTGCCATGAGCGGCTTATGGCAAGGGGCTGGCTGTGGGGGGCTCATGGAAGGGAGCTGGAAGGGATGTGCCCTGTCCCACCCCCGTCATTACCTCTCGCTGTCTCCTGTCTTCCCCCTCCCCCTCGCTGGGGCCATCAGCTGATTGGCACAGGGACGGAGAGGGGAGGGGCAGGAAAGCACCACACTGGGGTAAGAAGTGGGGGAGGGGGGAAGCTTGGCTGCAGCAGGACCAAGCTTCTGCCTCCTCCCCCACAGGGGAGAGCGGTGGGGGGGGGGCTGGGTTAGGCTGGGGCCCGGGACTGTGGCAGGCAGTTACATGCTGGAGGTTGCCGACCCCTGATATAATCACTTAAAATCTATCTTTTGCAGTCATTAAATTTAACTGTTTATCTTAACCAGTCACTTTCCCTGAAGTGTGTGGTAAACCTGCTCAGGTTTACAAAAGCTGGGATATGTCCACTTTCCACTGATGAAGTGGGGAACCAGTTAATAAATCTGCACTGCCCACCTTGAACTTTGCCAGACAGTATGTTCCTGAGGGACAGTGTTGGGAGGTGGGGGGATTTGGCTAGTGCCTTCTGTTGTGTGATACATGGGTGGCTCTGTGAACATTCATGCAATCTAGGTGGGTGTGGGGCTTCACATGCTGTTGTGCTGAGTGATAACAGGGCCTGGTGGGGGTTGCTGCTTGTCACTAGCAAAGTATTTTGTGATACAGCCCTGGCTGGAGAGAGTTAAGAGGGAACAGCGGTCCTTGCTCTCATATCTGGCTTCCATATTCATAGCATTGACAAGAAATATGAGCAATTCCACATGCAGTTCACATCTTGTCATCCTCTAAGCCCTTGACAACCAATGTTTTTCTGAGTGTAACAACCACTGCGTGCAGTTTGCCCCCATCTTTTCAGATAAAATGGTAAAAACCCTTGAATTAACCAGAGACAGATTTATAAGATTTACTGCACCTGAAAGAATTTTGCTGGGCTCCTCTGACACCTTCTTAGCAACCAGTGCCTGACTATGGATCATATGATGATTCCAGGCTACTGAGGGAGCGACTTCTTGGACCATTGTCACAAGCCTGCTATGCCATCCTATCAGAGACGTGCTCCATTGCTGCAAATTCCAAAACTATGTCCCCAACCAGGGCCTGTGTCTTGGGCAAAATTATTTCATAGTTTAGAAGTCTCTTCACCAGTTGTTAGTGTGGTAAAACAGAAATTCCTCTTGCAGCAGAAATTCTGTTACATTGGAAACGGAGAGTGTTCATAACTCTGAAATGTTCCTTCTTTCAACCTGGCACCATTTACTCACCTCTGGCATTTACATGTCTCTTTTCTTTGGTTGATGTCTGGCTCCTTTACCTGGCCCAGGTAGGGACTCCTTGTGCTGCAGAGCCTGCAGAAGCTGGAGCCATTCAGCTAAGGGGGATAGAACATAGGAGGAAGAGCAGGGAAAGAGGCCAGGGCCCACTTTGAAATGTGGTTCTGTTTTTCAGTGGTGAGCAGCAGATTGTAGCAGCCTCAGGCGGGAGGGTTGGGATGTAGGAGTGGAGGGGATCAGCGAGTTACTGGTATGGAGTGCCGTGGAGTAGGGGGTGTAGGAGAGGGAGTCAGGACTCAAGGAATGCCATGGTTACTGAGGGGCCACAAGCAGTCGAGGAGGGGATAGACTCGGCTGTGGGGGCCTCGTGGAGGAGGAAAAGAAGGATTCAGTGAGAAGCAGCAGGGAACTCAGTGGAGGGGAGTAGCAAGGACAGAAAGTGGGGTACCATGGGTGGGACCATAGGAGAAGCTTATCTCCCATCTGGTGAGTCTTCCAGAAAATACTACAGTCTTTGGATAATGCCTGTTATGACCCAGGAGCACATGCAAGGGCATGTGACCAGACCACATGACACGGAACTCCAGATGGGTGGTTAGAGGGGCGCATCAGTTCCCATGGCTCCCAGACTGAACCCCAGTCACACTCATACCCTCTGGAGCCCAAATTAGTTTCCCCAGCATGTGTAACACAAACATGGGCGAGGGACTGTAGCCTGAAGAAAAGATCCAGATGTAGCAGTTCTTTGATTCCTTTACCACTGTGTTCTCACTCCAGCAGGGCACAACTACCTAAAATACCACCCCACTGAAATAGCCCCAAGGCAACAGACTAGGGAAACTCCAAAGCTGTTCCCTCATAAAATGTGGGATACCATGTGAGATGAACTCCAGGTTGTTTTGGCCTGGGGACTGGTGAAGAAATCACTTAGTAAGTGTGGAATTCCCATGGAGATAGTTCTAACACAAGATAGCACAACCCATTTCTGCATCGATTTCTGAAAGATTAACACAGTATCAGTATTGACGTTTGATGCTTATCCGATGCAGAGAGGAGATGAACTATATAAAGAGTTGAGCCCTGCCAAATATATATCCACTTTAGATCTCACAAAGGGATCTTGGCAAGTACCTTTTATTCTAGATTCCTGGGTGAAGAAAGCCTTTTCCACACAGTGGGCTTGCATCAGTTCTGGATCAAGTCATTTGGATTTCACAGTGTGAAAATAAGCAGAGAATCCTGTGGCACCTTATAGACTAACAGACGTTTTGGAGAGTGAGCTTTAGTGGGTGAATACCCACTTCGTCAGACACATTTTCTAGACCTGTGTCTGACGAACTGGGTATTCACCCACGAAAGCTCACGCTGCAAAGCGTCTGTTTGTCTATAGGGTGCCACAAGATTCTCTGCTGCTTTTACAGATCCAGACTAACATGGCTACCCCACTGATACAGTGTGAAAATGAATTTCAGAAGCTTATGGCCTACATATTAAAATGTCATGGGAGATATGCAGTAGAACATTGCTCTGATTAATTGAAAATGAGGTTTGATCCCATATCTTGTGGCAGCATTCCCACACATGGTGAAGATAGCAGTACATTACACACAGAAAATATAGGCCATCGTCAATTGCTAGGCTGAAGAGTCTGCAAGACTGTGTTTGCCTGACAATCTGAGACCCTGGGATCGGCAAATCATTTCTTCACTTCCAGGGGCAGCTCTCAAATTGTAGTTCTCCAGGGTCTATTTTCTGCTTCTCTCATTGCTCACGGAGACGAGGGAATTGTCTGGGAGTCCTGCCAACCTGAGAATCTGCATGGACTGTAGAGGGAAATCATAACCCCAGGGGCTGCAGCGGAATAAGGAAGAGGGGCTAAACACCCGAGTGGCGCCGCTCTAAGTTCCCCACAGCCGTCCGGAGTCTGATGTCCGAGCTAGGAGAGTCCCATCTGGGGTTGCCAGAAACTGTTATCGAAATATTGGGTCTGCCTAGCTGAGAGCCAATAACAGCCTGACAGGGATAAGGAAAAGTTGCTTTATTCTGCAGAAAAAAAGGAGAACCTTGTACTTTAGTACAAAGACCCTATTCTATATAAATATTACAAGCCTTTTATACACTTTTAGACAAAGACCCTTGCGTGTTAACACTTGATTGGTAGGTGTCAATCCTCGCGGTTCTGTTATCTGTTCAGTAAAAACTGGTTAGAAGCAAGTTTTCTCTGCTTTGAGGCAGAAGAAAACAGAGAGTTCAAATGTTCAGCTTACTGTATTCGTGAGGCTTCTGCTTCCCCCTACTGGCTGCTTGGAAGCTATTAAGGGGGCTACCAGTAACTTGTACTTTTCCCTCAGAGGTAACATTCTCTAGACCTTTAATAATTTTAGTTGCTCTTCTCGGGACGCTTTCCCATTTGTCCACATTTTTCCTGAAATGTGGTGCCCAGAAACGGACGCAATACTCCAGGCAAGGCCTAATCAGCGTGGAGTAGAGTGGAAGAATGGTGTTTGCTTTTCTTGCAACAGCGTTTCACTGTTGACTCATATTTAGCTTCTGATCCACTATGACTCCCAGACCCCTTTCCGCAGTGCTCCTTCCTAGGCAGTCATTGCCCATTCTGTATGTGTATTCACACAGTTATTCACACTGGCTCCTAGTCTCAGCATCCTCTTTCCCTCCCACCAAGTTTTTCCCTTTCTCATACACTGCACAGACTGAGCTGCTGCTGGGGTTCCCTTCACCCCTGCAGATGTCGTTCGGGCTGATCTCCCACTTTTCCCTGGTGCCGGAAGACACTGAGTTTAACCAATGGCAAGACAGGTCATATAAAATGTCATTGGAAAAGTTACCCTTTTCTGAATATGATTGTCCTTTGTGTATGCATGTATCATTTTTGTATCTGAACTTATGAATCTTGATTATGTCTTCATATTTCAAATGTATTTACAATTGGGTAATGCCCATTAGACAAGAAAATTTACTCTCAATAGCTGATTTGGAAGGGCCTATTCAGCACAATGAGCAATTAGGGAAAACATAACTTGTTTTATATTTTAATCTAAACCCAGGGTGCCTTTAGGTGAAGCGTCTGGGGCCCAAATCTCAGCTTGGTTACCACAAGTGTGCATTGTCCTCCCCACACTGAAGGAACGGTGAACTGGGTAACAAATTCATATTGATCAGAGTCTGGCTCAGGGCAGGACAATACAGCTCCGGGGTTCTAGCCTGGGGAGCTGGAGGTTATTTTGGCTGTAGTCTCTCTATTGTTTGTTCGTGCAATGGCTGGTCAGGGAGCCTTCATACAATTGCAGCTGGGTGTGTCTCTGCCTGGGGGAATGTTGGTGGAGGTGCAGGACTGGGAGGGGGTCTGCAGCTTGTCCCAGTAACACACTGAGAGAGGGAGCCTCAGCTGGTGAGTCAGTGGGCTTAGAGGCACCCTGGTTCCAGGTGGCTCCTTGAGGGAAACACATCACACTTTGCCCCTCTGCTGCTTCATTCTACCATTGTATTGTGACCCCCTGTTCATACTCTCGTTCCCCAGCCTATGCTGCCCTCATTCCAGCTGAAGAACTGCCATCCTGCTGCCCATTCACCTGGCTTGGTTAGCTCCCTCTGAGGATTTCTCTGGACTTGACTAGGATCTAAATAATGTGGTGCCTTCGGTAACATTTGCCATCTCATTGTTCAACGCCCTTTCTAGATGGTAAAACTATAAAATATTTACCATGCTATTAATTATTAATTGTGTAACCCCATTCCTGTACTTCTTTCTCTTTAGCCTTTCTACACCTGATCGACACCTAAACCATCTCATGGAACGTTTCAACCGCACCTCCTCTGACCCTTCAACATTCATCCTAATGGGCACCCCTGGCCTAGAACCGCTCATGTCTGGATTTCCATCCCTTTTACTATGTTCTACATTATCAGTCTGTTGGTAAATGTCATGCTTCTGTTTGTTGTAGGCAAGGAGGAGACCCTGCACAAGCCGATGTACCTGCTTCTCTGCATGCTGGCGTTTGTAGAAATCAGAACGTCTACCTCCACTGTGCTAAAGGCACTGTGTATATTTGGGTTCAATTTTAAAGGCATTACAGTGAGTGACTGCCTCACCCAGATGTTTTTCCTTCATGCGGGTACTATGATGCACTCAGCCATCCTCGTGACAATGGCCTTTGATCGCTAAGTTGCCATATGTAACCCTCTGAGATACGCCACCATCCTCACCCATGCGCGATTAGTTAAGCTAGGGCTAATGGGTTTGTTAAGGTCTGTTCTCTTCATTCTGCCTATGTCTCTGCTCCTGAGCAGGCAGCCATTCGGTGCCAACCGTATTATCCCCCATATTTACTGTAACCATCTGCCTGTGGCAAAGACGTCATGTGGAGACATCACAGTCAACAGGATATACGGCTTGGTGACAGCATTTGTAGTTATGGGGTTAGACCTGTTGCTCATTGCCCTGTATTACCGTCTGATCCTCAGATCAGTCTTCAGAATCTCCTCCAAGAAAGCCTACGAGAAAGCCCTCCACACATGCACAGCTCATCTCATTGTCATGCTGATTTCTTATCCTACAGGCCTCTTGTCCACTCTGACATACGGGCTTCATGAAGGCATCGCTCCCCACGTTCACATCATCTTGGCCAACCTCCATCTCCTCATTCCCTCCATGCTCAACCCTATCATTTATGGGGTCAAAACCAAAAAGCTTTGTGACAAAGTGGTCAAATGCACCTTCAGAATGTGCTCACATTGATCCACAGATTTGAAATCTGTGCAAAAAGAAGGGGAAAGCTATCTCCTTGATAATCAAAGGTGCTCTGTCCCAGTTTGACTGAGCTCAGCTTTCTGGAAGTTCAAAGCCTAAGAAACTTCATCCCCAGGAGTTGCACTTTGAATTGATGAATTCCCTCCCTCACCATCACCCAACCTTTTTCAATGTCACCCATCAGCCCCCACATCCAAACACTGTCACTCAGCCTTTCTCTCACTTCCAGACCACCAGAGGATACTGCAGTTTACTTAAACAAGGTGGCTTTTCATAATCCTAGGCCCAGTTGCGGTGAGGTTACAAGGACTCTACTACATGGGAGAGTGGAGGGGTGTCCTTAAGCTCAGGTGAACCTCTGGGTAAAGGGACTGGGAGTGGGGACTCAGACCCTTTCACTAACCGATTCTCCTGGGGTAGTGTAGAAGCCAAGAAAGTTCCCCACAATAGTGCACCACTTTGATTAGGGAAGGGGGACAAACTGAAGGGCATAATTTCAGTGATATGTAAAGGGAGGTGTAACTTCTAACATCTTGATAGAAATGATAAAAGCTGATGTGTGTAACTTTGGGAAGTGCCCTTTCTGCTTAAGGTGAATGCAACATCGCTGCACAAGATGGCTTCCCAGAGACCGGTATTGTATACAATCTTTTCCCTGTACTATTTTATTCTGAGACTGGAGCAGTAAATCTGACACTGTTTATTTGGCCTTTTGAAAATATTGAACAACAAATGAAAGCTTGGTGAAGCAACTTAGGACACAATTGATTACCAACCAGTATGAAGCACTCCTTCCTCTCAGATTATGGTATTTAAACACCATTTTTAATTATTAGAATTATTTCTAGGGAGGAAGCCCTAGAAATAATTCTCCGGATCAGAAATGCCAATAAAATTTCAGACCCTTCAGTATTAAAGAAATTAATGGAATTTTTAGTTTTGCTTTTCTCATTGTGCTCCAAAGAAAGATTCTGGAAACAATTAATTCTGTTTCAAAATGCTGCAATCCAAAGATCCAGACCCATATAAAGCAGCAGGAATACTTGCCACAGCTGCTGAACTTGTAGCTACATTTCAGATTGAGATCACAGAAGTAAAATGCTCTGCAAGGAAATGATTGGGAAAACAGGGCAGACAAATCAAGTCGGAAGAGAAGTGCTTGAGAAAGGCCAAAAGGGAGGGGAGGAGCTCGTGTTGTGGCAGACCAGGGAGGAGAGCAGACCTGCTACTGGCAGCCCCAGGGGAGCTGAGCTGAGAGAAGGTAGAATCGGCCTCTGAACAACTTCCCAGAGATCCCTCTCTGAGTGAAGGGAGGGTCTGCTGCAGAGACAGAGTAAGAGGGAAGCTTTCATCTCTCATATGGACACTGGACTACTCTGGACCATTTTTTTTTTTGGCAGTTTGGACTATCCCAGGAGGGGAGAGCTCTTGGACTGAGCTTGCCCTAGGAGGTTGGGCTATAACCCAGAAGGAGGCAGTTGTTGCCCAAGAGGAAGGGAGAACGACCTCACTACATGCAGCCACTAGAATGTGCCATGGGGTGAGGAAACAGCCTTCGCGCTGCCTTTCCCCAGACAGAGACACTGGGACATGCCTTGGGAGGTGGCAGGAAGTGGTCCAGGGACGGCCACCTTACATAGGCAGTGGGTATAATAAGCCAAGGGAGGCTATAATTCCCTGCAGTGCAGCTGCCAACCCACTGCCACTGAGGGAGGGGAAGCCATGACCCAAACATGCTCCACCTATTCTTGTCCCTGATCGGCCCCTCCACCGAGGCCCCTGATGCTACTCAATGAAGCATTCCTTTACTCCCTCAGGAGGATCCCAGAGCGCAGTACTTGCCCAGTCTCTCTCTCCTTCACCCCCTCTTTACCCAGTTGCCATTGCGTTCAATGAATCCCAATTGCCTCCTGCTCTTCTCTACCCCCTCCTATGTGCCCCCCCACCCACAAATCACTGACTTTCTTCTCTCCTCTCCTCCACCCGCTTCTCCACGGTCTCTCAGTGAGTCCATCCACCCTTCCACCTCCCTGCCCAACACTCACTGAGTCCTTCCACTCCTCCACCTCCCTGCCTGCTGCTCGCTGTGTCCTTCCACTCCTCCACCTCCCTGCCCACTACTCGTTGAGTCCTTCAAATCCTCCATCTATCTTCCTACCACTCTCTGAGTCCTTCACCTCCTCCACCTCCCTGCCCACCACTCTCTGAGTCCTTCCACTCCTCACCTATCTTCCCACCCCTCTCTGATTTCTTTTCCTGCTCCACCTCCCTGCCCACCACTCTCCGAGTCCTTCCACTCCTGCACCTCTCTGCTCACCACTCACTGAGTCCTTCCACTCCTCCACCTCTCTGCCCACCAGTCTTTGAGTCTTTCTCCTCCTCCACCTCCCCGCCTGCCACTTGCTGTGTCCTTCCACTCCTCCAGCTCCCTGCCTGTCACTCTCTGGGTCCCTCCTATCCTCCACCCTCCTGTTCCTCCCCACCCACCATGGCACTCGCTAAGCCCAACACCTCTCTCCCCTCCACCAACATAGGTGAGAAGCTGCTACTTCCGGCTGCAAAGGAACAGTGTGCAGTGATGTTAGGACAGAAAGCAGCATCACAGCTAGATGTGATCCCACTTTCTAATGACACAGTTACACGCCATATTGTGGAGATGGTCACTGATATAAAAGAGCACTTCCTAGAAAGTTTTTGTCAGAACCCATATTATTCAATTCAAATTGATGAGTCTATGACACAGGAGAACCTCAGAAATATGAGCAGCAGAGTTATAAACTGACCAGTCAATCACACACCTCATTTAGAACCAGAAGTACATAATCAGGCAACAGCAGAGACAAAAACAAACAAATAATAAGTATATTCCTGCATTAAAAAAGGTAAACTACAAAAAATAAAAGGGAAAAAAAGCATTTTTCTTCTGCATAGTCAAGTTTCAGAGCTGTATTCATTAAATGTTTAGTTCTGAACTTTTGAAAAAATAACCGTAACGATTTGTTCAGAATTATGAACAAGCTCCATTCCCAGAGTATTCATAAATTGGAGGTTCTACTGTATCTCAAATGTTGCACATGTGATGGTATATATTCATTTTCCTACAGCACTAGAACTAAAAGAGGAATTTCTTTTTTCCAACCACTATTAACACAAGCAAATGATGTAGAGCTTGGTAAACTATGAGATAATTTTGTTCAAGCCCAGGCCTGGACTGGGGACATTGTTTTGGAATTTGCAGCAACGGGGAACACAGTCTGTGAGAGGATGGCATAGCAGCCTTGTGATAAGAGTACAATTTCAGGGGTGGCATTCCATTTTTTTTTGTTTTTTTTCCCCCCTTCGGCAGTTGTGCTCTTGGAGGTGTTTTGTTTTTTTGTTGTTTTGGGTTTTTTTGCATGCTTGGGGCAGCAAAAAACCTAGAGTCAGCCCTGTCTCATAGACTGATAGACTCATACATCAGAAGGGAACAATATGATCATCTAGTCTGACCTCCTGCACAAAGCAGGCCAAAGAACCCTACCCATCCACTTCTATAAAAACCCTAACCTATCTCCGAGTTATTGAAGTCTTCGAATTGTGAGATGAAGACCTCAAGCAGAGAATCCACCAGCAAGTGACCCACGCCCACATTGCAGGGGAAGGCGAAAAAACTTCAGAGCCTCTGCCAACCTGCCCTGGAGGAAAATTCCTTCCCGACCCCAAATATGGTAATCAGCTAAACCCTGAGCATGTGGGCAAGGCTCCCCAGCCAGCAGTCAGGAAAGAATTCTCTGCAGTAACTCTGATCCCATCCCATCCAACATCCCATCGCAGACCATTGAGCAGACCTATCTGCTGATAATCCAAGAACAATTCCCAGAATTAAACTAGCCTATCATATCGTCCCTTCCATAAACTTATCAAGCTTAGTCTTAAAGCCAGATATGTCTTTTGCCCCCACTACTCCCCTTGGAAGGCTGTTCCAGAACTTCACTCCTCTAATGGTTAGAAACCTTCGTCTCATTTCAAGTCTGAACTTCCTAGTCTCCAGTTTGTACCCATTTGACCTTGTGTCTACATTAGTACTAAGCTGAAATAATTCCTCTCCCTCCCTAATGTTAATCCCCCTGATATATTTATAGAGAGCAAGCATATTCCCCTGAAGTCTTCTTTTGGCTAGGCTAAACAAGCCAAGCTCTTTGAGTCTCCTTTCATAAGGCAGGTTTTCCATTCCTCGGATCATCCTACTAGCCCGTCTCTGAACCTCTTCCACTTTGAATTCATCCTTCTTAAACATGGGAGACCAGAACTGCACACAGTATTCCAGGTGAGGTCTCACCAGCGCCTTATACAACAGTACTAACACCTGCATATCTTTGCTGGAAATACCTCGCCTGATGCCTCCTAAAACCGCATTTGCTTTTTTAACAGCCATATCGCATTGGCGGCTCATAGTCATCCTGTAATCAACCAATACTCCAAGGTCCTTCTCCTCCTCTGTTGTTTCCAACAGATGGGCCCCCAATCTATATCTGCATTTCTTATTATTAATCCCTAAGTGGATGAACTTGCACTTTTCACTATTAAATTTTATCCTATTACTATTACTCCAGTTTACAAGGTCATCCAGATCTTCCTGAATAGTATCCCGGTCCTTCTCTGTGTTAGCAATACCCCCCAGCTTTGTATCATCCGCAAACTTTATTAGCACATTCCCGCTCTTTGTGCCAAGGGCAGTAATAAAAAGGTTAAATAAGATTGGTCCCAAAACCGATCCTTGAGGAATTCCACTAGTAACCTCCTTCCAGCCTGACAGTTCACCCTTCAGTACGAACCCTTGGAGTCTCCCCTTTAACCAGTTCCTAATCCACCTTTCAAGTTTCATATTCATCTCCATCTTTTCCAATTTAATTAACAATTCCCTATGTGGAACCGAACCGTGTCAAATGCCTTACTGAAATCGAGGTAAATTAGATCGACCGCATTTCCTTTTTCTAAATAATCTCTCATCTTCTCGAAGAAGGAGATCAGGTTGGTTTGGCACGATCTACCTCTAGTAAAACCATGTTGTAATTTGTCCCAATTACCATTGACCTCAATGTCCTTTACTACTTTCTCCTTCAATATTTTTTCCAAGACCTTACATACTACAGACTTCAAACTAACAGGCCTATAGTTACTCGGATCATTTTTTCCCCCTTTCTTGAAGATGGGAACTACGTTAGCAATTCTCCAGTCATACGGTACAACCCCTGAGTTTACCGATTGATTAAAAATTCTTGCTAACAGGCTCACAACTTCATGCGCCAGTTCCTTTAATATTTTTGGATGGAGATGGCCAGGCTCTCCGATTTTGTCCCATTAAGCTGTTCTAGTTTGACTTCTACCTCTGATGTGGTAATATCTACCTCCATATCCTCATTCCCGTTTAACATCCTTCCATCATCTCTAAGATCCTCATTAGCCTTATTAAAGACTGAGGCAAAGTACTTATTTAGATATTGGGCCATGCCTAGGTTATCCTTAAGCTCCATTCCATCCTCAGTGTATAGCGGTCCCACTTCTTCTTTCTTTGTTTTCTTCTTATTTATGTGGCTTGTGACAAAGTTCCTCCTCTACCTTGGTGGGTCCTGTGCTTCTTGGCAGTTTTGCTCACCTCAGTGATCTTCCCCACAGTCTGGATCAACTCCTCCTGTGTCTGATCAGGAGTTGGGAGGTTTGGGGGGAACCCTGGCCCGCCCTCTATTCCGGGTTCCAGCCCTGGGCCCTGTGGGTTGCAGCTGTCTATAGTACCTCTTGTAACAGCTGCATGACAGCTGCAACTCCCTGGGCTACTTCCCCATGGCCTCCTCCAAACACCTTTTTTATCCTCACCACAGGATCTTCCTCCTGATGTCTGATAATGCTTGTCTCCTAAATCCTCCAGCAGTACACTCTCTCACTCTCAGCTCCTTTCCGTCTTGTTTCCAGCTCCTCACTCGCACTCCTTCTCCTCTGGCTCCTCCCTGCCTGACTGGAGTGAGCTCCTTTTTAAACCCAGGTGCCTTGATTAGCCTGCCCTGATTGGCTGCACGTGTTCTAATTAAAGTAGCTATGTTCACTGCCTTCTAGAAAGGTCTTAATTGGCTCCAGGTGTCTTGATTAACCTGGAGCAACTGCCATTTGGTTACCATGGTCCTAGGGATTTGTTTAGCCTGGGGCTATCATACCTGTTTCTCAGTACTTTACTGTAGCCATCTGGCCTTGCCCCATCACAGGCTATAGAACCTTTTACTATTGGTTTTAATTCCCTTTGAAGGTTCGACTCTACATGGCTTTTAGCCTTCCTCACATTATCCCTACATGTCCTGACCTCACTAAGGTAGCTTCCCTTGCTTATCCCACCTTTCTTCCACTCCTTGTAGGCTTTCTGCTTTTTCTTAATCACCTCTCTGAGATGCTTGCTCATCCAGCTTGGTCTGCAACTCCTGCCTATGGTTTTTTTCCCCTTTCTTAGGATGCAGGCTTCCGATATTTTCTGCAGCTTAGACTTCAAGTAATCCCAGGCCTCCTCCGCATTTAGATCCACAAGTTCTGCAGTCCAATCCACTTCCCTGACTAATTTTCTTAACTCTTTAAAGTTAGCCCGTTTGAAGTCAAAAACCCTTATCCCAGATCTATTTTTGATTATCCTTCCATCTAGTTTGAACTGAATTAGTTCATCATCACTCGAAGCAAGGTTGTCCCCTACAACCATTTCTCCTACGAGGTCCTCACTGCTCACCAAAACAGAATCGAAAATGGCATCCCCTCTTGTCGGTTCTTCAACTACTTGATGAAGAAATGCATCTGCTATCACATCCAGAAAAATCTGAGCCCTATTATTCTTGCAAGCACTTGTCCTCCAGTCTATATCTGGGAAGTTGAAGTCTCCCATGATCACACAATTCCCTTTGGTGTTTACTTCATTAAAAACATTAAAGAGGTCTCTATCCATATCCAAATCAGATCCCTGCGGTCTGTAGCACACCCCAAGCACTGTCTCTGGGGAGGCTCTAGTAGCTTTCTTACCCAGTATGATCTTTGCCCAGACAGACTCTGTCTTGTCCATTCCTTCACTTCTTATTTCTTTACAGTTAACCTCATCCTTGATATACAATGCTACTCCACGATCTTTGCCTTTATTTCTGTCTTTCCTAAACAGCACAAAGCCTTCAATACTTGTACTCCAGTCATGACTACAATTCCACCATGTTTCTGTTATCCCTATAATATCCGGTTTCACTTCCTGCACCAATAACTCCAGTTCTTCCATTTTGTTACCTAGGCTCCTCGCATTAGCGTACAGACATTTTAACTTTTGGCGTTTGGCTTCACTGACATTCTTTACCTTGTTATGCACAGACATTGTACCACCAGCATCACCTGTTAGTCTGGTACGTACACTACCCTTCCTCCTTATGTCAATTCTTTGGTCCACGGCCGTATCCACTCTTACTTTGTTTAGCTCCCTCTCCAGGTTCAATTCTGGCAATCTGAGCTCCTGGTATTTGTAAATTATTTCTTCGCTCCCACATGAGACTCTCAAGCTGCGGTTCTCTGGGGTCTATATTCGGCTCTTCCTACTGCTCACAGAGCTGAGGGAATTGTCTGGGAGTCCTGCCAACCTGAGAGACCACAGGGACTGCACAGGGAAATCATAAAAGTCACTGTCCAGCTCGCTGAGTGTCAGACACGTGAGATTCATATGCTCATACTGCAACAGGAAAGTAGAGCCCTGAGTAAGGAGCTTTCCTCTCTGCTGAGTGGTATTTTGGTGAGTTGCTTGTTTCTGCACTAACGTTTGTACTACGGGCTCAGGAAAGGTTCCAAGGTTCAGATCAAGAACCATCTGGGCAGGAATTCACCAGCATGGTCATTTGAACTATTTTATTGTCAGACATACCCAGGGATTTGCCTGGCATAATTGGAACAATAAATGTATTGGAAATAGATCAGACTTTTTTTTAAGATCAGTTCCCTGTGTCTTACTGTCTCCTTCTATCTGTCTCAGTAACTCTCTTTCTTTGGATGGAATTATTTTTCCTCTGGATAGCTCAAGTTTTCCAATTCAGCAACTTTACTTTGTTGCTGGGTAATACATCCAAAGCCTCTGCAGTGGGTCTCTGTCCTACTAGAGAATTCACAACACAAATCGCGTATATGGTCAGATTCTGCTGTAAATTTCTGACATCTGTGGATCTCTTCTTCAGACTCATTCAGCACCCTAACACAACTGTGGTCTCTGTAGCAGGATCTGAAGGCGTGATTATCACAGCTCAGAGTCAAAAGTTAAATAGGTTAAAGGAAGAAATCTTGGCTCCATTGAGATCACCCTCAATCCACATCTAGGAACTTAAATAAATGACCTGTTTACACCAATCATAAGCTTTCAGTGACTTCAACTGGAGTCGTCCCATGGCTTGTAAGGATGAGTGAGTTCATTTGGACGAAAGAAGAACTGACAGGAGAGGAGAGTTGCTAAAATCTCAAACTCACAGGCTTAGAGGTTCAAACCAAATAGGATAAACAATATTTTCAGGGATCGAGAGGGATCTGCTCTCCCTGTGCCCCTGCATCTCTGGTTCTGGAGAGGACAAGAAGCACCAAAAGGGTGTAAAAATAGAAGCATGCTTCTGGCTTAGAGGAAAGAAGGCAGTGCTGGGATTCTCACCGAGGGAGGTCCAGGAAGGCACAGTCTGTCTGTGTGTGTGAGTGCGCCTGAGGGAGTGGGGGGAGGAGGGTGTGGGAGTGAGATATGCTGTCTCTATATCACAGTGGTACGGAGTCCTGAAACCAGGCAAAATATAGAATTCACGTCCTTCCTAATGCACAAACCAAAGAGGCGTTGAGCTCTGTTGAGCACAAAGTCCTAGCCCAGCATGATAATGTCTGTTTCCATAGCAGACACTTGGCTTCTTTCCAACAAAGGAATGGCCTTGGGGGTCAGACCTATGGTCGATCTAGTCCATTTTCCTCTCTTCGACGGTGACAGCCCCACCTGCTGCAGAAGGTGTAAGAAACTCAGGAGCAGTGGATGGGGACAGTGACTTGACCATCATGAGACATCACCCTAACACCTAACCGCTAGAGGTTGGCTTGTGCCCTGAAACACATGAGCGTAGAGGCTTTCCAAAATATTTATTTAGCTGTAAGTAATGTAACTGGATACTCACTATCCATGTAAATGTCCAAATCCTTCCTGATTCTTGCTTATTTCTTGACCTTAATGACTACTTGTGGTAAGGAGTTCCTCAGTCTCTTGAGGCATTGAGTGAAGCAAGCATTCTTTATTTATCTGTTTTAATTTTGCCATGTTTCACTATAACTGAATGACGACTAGATCTTGTGTTATAAGATACAGAGAGCATAGTCTCAATCTGCCATCTAACGGTCAGTATTTTACAGACTTTTCCTGTGTCCCTTCTTAGTAATCTCCTTTTTAAAGGTAACAACCCCACTCTTTCCACCTCTCTCCATATCAGTTACCAAAGGCCCTTGATCATTCTTACTGCTCTTCCATGAACCACTCTAGTTCTGCAATATCCGGGGTGAAAAGGGTGCCCAGTACTACACAGAGGAGACCACAAGAGGGTGAAACATTGACTGACTGATCTCGTGACACTGTATTTGCTGTATGATTTCCTATTCCCCTCCTCCTAGAGCTCAATGTTTTTCTTAGTTTCTGTCCATGCTTGCACTGTGATCAGGGTTTCACTGAGCTATGTACCATGATGCCCAGATCCCTGCCATGTGCTCATACAGTTACATTAGAATCTTGTAAGGTGTTAGGCAAATACATTGGCATAAGCACTGCAGTTATTAACATCAGCATTTATCTGCCATCATGTTGCCCATTGACCTGGCTTGATTGGCTCCCTCTGAGGACTCCTCTGGACTTGACTATAACTGAAATAATCTCTATAAATGTTCCCATCTACTTCTCGACCCCTTTCTAGACTCTTAATATAGTAAATATTTTATAGTTCAATTCATTATTTGCTATAAAGTGTGTAACCCCCCTTGCTCTGCTTCACTTTCTTCACAGGCACATTGAACATTTCTGAGCTCAATCAACACGTTGAGCACTTCATGGCAGCTTTCAACCTCACCCCCTCTGACCCTTCAACATTCATCCTAATGGGCATCTCTGGCCTGGAAGCTGCCCATATCTGGACTTCCATCCCTTTTGCTGTGTGCTACTTTGTCAGCCTGTTGGAAAATGTTACCCTTCTGTTTGTTGTAAGCAAAGAGCAGACCCTGCACAAGCCAATGTACCTGCTGCTCTGCATGCTGGCACTCACAGACATCGCCACACCTACTTCTGTTGTGCCAAAGGCACTCTGTATATTTTGGTTCAATTTGAAAACTATTACGGTGCCTGGCTGCCTCACCCAGATGTTCTTCCTTCACACAGTTGCTGTTATGCACTCAACCATCCTCGTGACAATGGCCTTTGATCGCTACATTGCTGTATGTAACCCTCTGAGATACTCCACTCTCCACTATATGTAACCCTCTGAGATACTCCACTATCCTCACCAAAGGATGAATAGCTAAGTTAGAGTTTCTAGGTTTGATCAAAGCTGTTCTCTTCATTCTGCCTATGCCCCTTCTCCTGAACACATTGCCATTCTGTTCCAACCGCTTTATACCACACACACACTGTGAACCTATAGCTGTGGTGAAGATATCGTGTGGAGATATTACAGTCAACAGGATGTATGGCTTAGTGATAGTGTTTGTGATTGTTGGGTTAGACCTGATGTTCATTGCCCTGTCCTATGATCTAATCATCAGGGCCCTCCTCAGAATATCCTCCAAGAAAGCCTACCAGAAAGCCCTCAATATCTGCACAGCCCTCATCTGTGTGATGATTACGTGTTATACTTCTGGCTTCTTCTCCCCTCTCATACATTGGTTTGGTCAGGGCATTGCTCCCCATGTTCACATCCTCTTGGCTGACCTCTATTTCCTCATCCCTCCCATGCTCAACCCTATTATTTATGGGGTCAAAACCAAAGAGCTTCGTTACAAAGTAGGAAAATACACCTGCAGAATGTGATCACTGGGGACACTGAATTTAGCCTGTGTTATGAGAGGGGGAAAGGCTATCTCCTAGATCATCAAGGGTGCTCTGTCCCAGTTTGACTGAACTCAGCATCGTGCGGGGTTCACAGTCTGAGAAGTTCCTCACACCTAATCTCTCATCACTCCATCACCCAGCGCTGCTCTCTTCATTTCTGAGTTCCCTCTCTCTGACCATCGCCTGGCCTCTTTCAGCATGACCCATCAGCCCCCACCTCTTATCCCCCTGTCACATGGCTTTTCTGTAACTCCTACATTACCAACTCTTAGCTGCTACTGCAGCTTTCTGATGCAAGGTGGATTTCCATTAGTCCTTGCGTGAACAGGGCTCTTCATCAGTTTGATGAACAGAAGCTGCAGTTTGAGATAGGTGACGACAACTTTAAGAACCTATAATTTGTACAGTGTTATGATGAGTGAAATTTGCCTGTTTTTTTTGTGTGTTTTTACGTCCAATCCTTAAGGAAATGTGGAGGATAAACCAATTAAAGACCGACTGTAGCAAACTAATTCAACACAATATGTGGACACTCACTACCATCAGTGAATCCAATTAGAAATAAATATTATAATAATTCTATAGTTGTTTTTTTATTACAAATGTTTTGGGCTACTTTGGGGCTTTTTTTAATGCCATTATTTTGATTGAAACACCTGCCAACCCTTAGTCGGGATACAAGTACCAGTATTTTTAATTTGATTGTCATCTCACAAGTGTGTTGCTAATGTGAACAAAATCCTGCTGGGGCTAATAGCTTGTTTGTTTGTTTTTTTACATCAAATTTGTAGTACGTGTGTAACAAAAGCTTTCATCTCCTATTTTATGTATAGACAAATTTGTTAGTAAAAAACCCTTTCTTTGAAGAAAGTGATGGGGCTACTTTCAGGTGAGTTGTTAAATGACTATGGGCTTTTAATGCAGTGGAAATGTGGGAAGCCCAGCCAGATGCTGCAGCACTGCAGAGCTGAGGCAGAATGGGGAGCTGCAGCTGGAGCAGCACATGAGAACTGGTCCTGGTTCAGCAGAGACCAGCAGCTCCAAAGGGAGCCAGGGGTGAGCTTCAGAGGGGAGCTGCGGGATCAGAGCCAGAATAGAAGATGCCGGCCGTGCCACAAGAAACACAGAAGCTGAGATCAATGAGCAGGTGGTGAGAGCAAGGTAGGGCCGTAGGATGAGGGAACAGCAAAGGGAGATGTTGTCTGACAGGGGGGCCTGCAAGGTCTGACTTTGGGGTGGGGATGGGACTTGAACCCAATGTGAGGGCAGGTGCTGGGAAGAAGGGCCCTGCCACCTAAAATCTGTAGGCTCTGCTGGCTTTCTGCACCCGTGGGTGCCACTTGCAGTATCTTGTGGATATCATCATTATACAAACTCCCTCCTACCCCCCAGCCATCTTTAGCAGTGGAATTGCTCACATGGTTACTCTTGCAATTGTCTTTGCTGAGCTTCTATGGCCACACTCTGATAAGATGTACCGGGGCACAGCCATCCTCACAGGCTGTCTGCAAATGACTGAAGGCCAAAGGCAGAAATGATACAAATAGTGGAAAGTGTATTTGGTATGTGTGATAGGTGCTGGTCAGTCAAGGTATAATGCTGCACCTGTTCTACTTAGCTCATGATGGGAGAAGTTCCTTTGCAAAGACAATTTCTAACAACTTTACAGGTTTTTCTTTTTTTAAATGATAGCTGGTGTTGTGGTGCCTTGTAGCAGAGGCCAGGGCTAAAATAATCAAAACTTTGCACCTATAAAGCAAAGTTAAGTGTGAGCAAGAGCCGGACTCATGGAATCTGTCAAGAACAGGGCTGATATTGCAGAAACACACACTGCTAATTAGTGTTAGGTGTAAGAATACAGACACAAACACATTCCAGAAAGGTGGCACTAGAACACCTCTACACCAAACACACTCCTCAGTGAGAAAAGCAACACGCTGATCCCTCTTAAAGATAAGATCAGGGATAACAGCATAATGGATGGAGATGTCCAAGGTAATGTGCAGTCCAGCACACGTCAATGGTTGACACCCTAATACTTCAAAGGGTGCCATGCTGATACACCAGGAGCAATATGTGACTTGTTGAGATTGGTGTATAAAATGTATCTCAGAGGACGTGTCTTTCTCTGGTGTAGGTGATAGTGGAAAGTCCTGCCACTAACAGAGCTAGTCCATTGCAACAGGCATACACGTATTAGTGTATCTGTACCAATTGGACAGTGCATTAGGACCACGCTTCATTGTCAATAAACCTGACCAAATCCCTTCGCTAAGAACTGAGTCCGTGGATTTATTGGGAAGATCAGTCGGCGCTGCCCGTACGGGCTATGTGGCCAGAGTCAGTACAGAGCAAGAACATACACATACAGCGAAACATCTGTAAACAGTGCACAATATGTAACTAGCAGAGAATTGGTCCAACTCATTGAGGCACATCAAATGGGCTCAATTGAAGTTTTGGTCTTCAGTCCTTGGAATCAGTGTCCAGGGTGAGCCTGGCTCAGAACTTCATCGGAGCATCAGAACCTCAAGAGGAAATCAAATCCCTCCCCAGCTGCCACCTGTGCACGCGGGCGTGTTGTCCCCAGCACTGGAAACCTAACAATAAACCTCAGCCAGACCCACAATTCCCCCATGCAGCAGCTGCACACATGCTGAGCGGGCAGAGGAAACTGTTCCAACAGGGGCTGCGGCAGGCTGGAATTGGGGGAAGCATCATTTCCATGTTAAACCTAAAACCCTGCTAGCAAGAAAGGATTCATCTGTAGAATACATGGGTCTGGAGCGGGTTCATGAAGGAGGCAGCCAGGGATATCACTGATGACCAGTATGGGCAATTCACTTTGTGTAGTTTAGACAGAGATGCTGTGGAGTGTGCCCAAACCTCTTGTCTATATTTTACTCCTCACAAGTAAAGAAACACCCGTTAAAGCATCAGTGAGACTTGGAAAAGTACCAAAGCTCTCAGATTCTAGCAGAAACTTTAAGCTTCTGAGGTGGATCCTGCATTGGAAGAACAGAGCTTGGTGATTTTTCATAACACTTGGATGATCCACATCCCATCTCAGGAGGACACAGAGACTACTGGATGGGGGATTCTGAGGCAATATTCTATATAACTCTCTTACATTACTCCTATGTCCTGCATCTCAGCTTCGCTTTTTTGATGGAGCCCAGGCCAGTGCACTGTCTTGTCAGGATTTTTCAGAAAGTGTTTCACAGAGTGAAATTTTGGGGCTATTATATGTAAAACACTGACAAAGAGATGTTAATTGTTCCTGGTCAGTTTCAAGGAGAGAGAACCATACATCTGTTAATGGAGATTCCCTACATCCTGGGGAGGAAGGAAGGATGGATGATGGTAAAGTACAAGTAGGATCTGATGAGAAAAGTCAAAGGGAAAAGATTTCCATAGTGAATGGCAATGAACATAGGGTAGGTTCAGAAATTAAAATAGTGAAAGAACAAGTTAAAATTTACTTAGCAAGTTGGATATATTCAGCAAACCAATGATTTTCAAATTATTGTACTGGTGACCCCTTGCCCAAGCAAGCCTCCGATTGCGACCCCCCCTTATAAACTAACACAAATATTTAACACAATTATAAACGCTAGAGGCAAAGTCAGGTTTATGGTGGAGGCTGACAGTTTGTGATCCCCCCATGTAATAACCTCACCACCTCCTGCGGGGTCCTGACCTCCAGTTTGAGAACCCCTGCAGTAAACATACACAGTTCTTTGTCTGGCTTGCTGTTTAGTTCCTTACCCTCCAAAGAGGGAACTGAGAGGCCATTTATCTATGCCAAATTTTCCAAACACTCATACTAACTTGTGCTAGCGAATCATAGACGACACAGGCCTGGAGGTCCCTTGCAATATAGCCAAATAGTACAAAAAATTATTATTATTGCAAATAACATATACTGGAATTCAGCATAAACAAAACCCAACACAACTATATAATCAACGAGACGAAATAAAAAAAAAAACAATAAAAAAACTGATAGCAAGCTACCAAACTGGCCTTCTGGGCAAAGTTCCCCACTAATTTTTGGCATCTGGGACAAAACTTCATATAAATGTTAAAAAGCTGAAATGTGTACCTTTGGGGAATGCACCTTCTGTGTGAAGAGAAAGTAACATCACTGCACAAGACAGTTTTCCATAGCCTGGTATCCTATATAACCTTTTTTCCTGTACTATTTTATTGTGGGATTATACACCTCTATTCCGATATAACTCCTCCTGATGTAACACAAATTGAGATCTAATGCAGTAAAGCAGTGCTCCGGGGTGGAAGGAGGGGAGCTGTGCACTCCGGCAGATCAAAGAAAAATTCCATCCGTTCCGGTGGCCCCTACCAACTTCACTGGCCTCCTCGCCTCCTTTGCTCCAACCCCCTTAGCTGGGTTTCTCCAGTGCCAGCAGGCACAGCAGCAGCAGGAGTCCCACAGCTGGTGTAGGAGCCATCAAACAAAGAGCAGAGGCATGTAAATGCCTGAGACGATTAATTGACGTAAAGTCCAAAGAAGGAGAGAAAGTGAAGTAGGGAGATTAGAATAAGTAAAGTTGTGTCTCAATCTTGCTCATTTACATTGGAATATGACAAGAGATTTTCATTCTCAGAGTACAGTGAGCGGGCAGATGCAGTTTTCTGCTTTCCTTGCAGACAGTTTTCCAGTGGTTTGAGAGACCTTGCCGTGATGGGTCGGACACCCTGGGATGTCACCTGGTGTTCTGGGACACCACTGAGTCAGAGTCTTCTACCAGCCTGGGACCCCCTTTAGCCTTATCTTGCTGAGACAGACATTAAAGCTTCTTCTAGCAGAGTTTACAGGCAGGGCCACCCCTGGCTTCAGTTACAGACATTGAGGTCAGCTCCTGAAAGATTCTGTTTAAGGGATTTGTCACAGCACCCAGAAGTCCATTCCCCTTTGGAGAACAAACCCAAAATTACATGAAATCCGCCTCTTCCCTTAGTGTGGAAGAGAATATGAACAGTTTCTCACCACCGCAGTTTGAAAGCTCATAATCTGAGTTATATAATAAACAGCGGCGGCTCGGGTTTATATTATAAATCATGGGCTTTCAGCGGCGCTCCTGTGGGTGGTCCACTGTTCATGCAGATTCGACGGCATGGCTGAGGGGAGTCCACCAATCCGAGTCTTCAGCGTCTCCGCCGCTGAATTAGAGCCAAAACTGCAGGAGCAGCAGATCTCCCACAAGCATGCTGACAAAGGCAGCCTGACTGCCCTCCTCACAACGATTGACAGGCTGCCCCCCGTGGCTTGCCACCCCAGGCACATGCTTGCTGTGCTGGTGTCTGGAGCCGCCCCAGATTATAAACCAGAAATAAATTTATTAACTCTGGAAAGGCGTATTTTAGGTGGACAAAGAGATAGCAAGTAGAACAAAGCACGTCACTAAGAAAATTATGCAGGCAAGCCATCTAAACTAGATTCCCTGAAAAAGTGGCTCCAAAAAATAATTTTTCACCCTAGATTCTGTTTCAGGTAGAGTCCACTGCCAGATTTCCACTGCATTATTCGGTTAAAGTCACTTAAAAACTCACCTGAAAGTAACCCAATCTATTTCTTGAAACAAAGTTATTTTTATATACATTTTTTTCTCTATATAAAATAACAAATGAAGGCTTTTCTTACATACCTTCTACAGATTTGACTACAAGCCTAAGCGGGATTTTGTCCACATTAGCAACACCTCTATGAGATAACAATTAAGTCAGACTCAAAACGCTAGTACTGATGCTTGCATCCCGATTGACAGATGGCAGCTGATTCCAACCAAAAATGGCAAGTGGCAGCATTAAAAATGACCCAAAGTAGCCCAAATCATTTGTAATGAAAAAAAAATAGCATTATTATATTATTCATTTCTAATTCCATTCAGTGATGGTAGTCAATATCCACGTTTTGTGTTGAATTAGTTTGGGACAGTCAGCCTTTTTTGGTAGGATAAAGTAAAGAAAAGCAGGTACATTTTGTTCACCAGATAACTGTAAAATTGATAAAGAAGCCGAGCATTTTAGTTTCTTACTTTTCTCTTCCAACTGCAGCTTCTGTTCATCAAACTGATAAAGAACTTTGTTCACACAGAGACTAAGGGAAAACTACATGGCTGTGTCAGCGCCACGGAAAGGCCGAGTAACAGGTTGTGTGGGGGTCGGGTGCTGATGAGTGACAAAGAAAGAAGTCAGGTGATGATCAGAGAGAGGGAACTCAGCAAAGGAAAGAAAGCAGCGCTTGAGGATGGAGTGATAAGACATTAGGTGTGAGGAATTTCTCAGACTGAACTTCCACAACGCTGAGCTCAGCCAAACTGGGGCATTGCACCATTGAGTAATGAGGAGATAGCTTTTCCCCTCTTGTCACCATGCTTTAAAATCAGTGGCCCAGATGATCACCATCTGCAGGTGTATTTGCACAATTTCTCACGAAGCTCTTTGGTTTTGACCCCATAAATGATAGGGTTGAGCATGGGGGGGATGAGGAGATCAAGGTCAGCAAAGATGATGTGGACGTGCAGAGCAATGTCCTGAACAAAACGTTGTGTTAGGTGGTAGAAGAGGCTGGGAGTATAATACACCAGCATCACACAGAAGTGGGCTGTGCACGTGTTGAGGGCTTTATGGTGGGCTTCATTGAAGGACATTCTGAGGATGGTTTTGATGATCAGACTATAAGACAGAGCAATGAGCATCAGGTCTAAACCAGCGACTAGAAACAGTATCACCAAGCCATATATGTTGTTCACTGTAATGTCCCCACATGAGATCTTTGCCACAGCTATAGGTTCGCAATGCGTGTGGGGGATGATGCGGTTCGCACAGAACGGCAGCCTGGTCAGGAGCAAGGGCAGAGGCAGAACGAAGAGAACGGATTTGATCAAACCTAGAAACCCTATCTTAGCTGTTCGTCCTTTGGTGAGGATGGTGGTGTATCTCAGAGGGTGACATATGGCAATGTAGCGATCGAAGGCCATTGTCACAAGGATGGTTGAGTGCATAACAGCAACTGTGTGAAAGAAGAACATCTGGGTAAGACAGCCCCTCAAAGTAATGCCTTTCAAATTGAACCAAAATATACACAGTGCCTTTGGCACGACAGAAGTAGGTGTGGTGATATCTGTGCGTGCCAGCATGCAGAGCAGCAGGTACATTGGCTTGTGCAGGGTCTGCTCTTTGCTTACAACAAACAGAAGGGTAACATTTTCCAACAGGCCGACAATGTAGAACATAGCAAAAGGGATGGAAATCCAGATATGGGTAGCTTCCAGGCCAGGAATGCCCATTAGAATGAATGTTGAAGGGTCAGAACGGGTGAAGTTGAAAACTACCATGAAGTTCTCACACTGTCAATTGAGCTCAGAAATGTTCAAACTTCCTGTGAAGAGAGAGAAGCACAGCGAGGCGGGTTACATACTTTAAAAGAAATAGTAGGGTCAATATTTTATAGTTATTAACAGTCAAGAAAGGGGGATGAATAGTGAGGTGCCAACATTTATATATGACATGAAATTATTTTGGCTATATTCAAGTCTAGAGAAGTCCTCAGATGGAGCAAACTATGCCTTGTGAAACCCTGCTCCCAGTGCAAGCATGGAGAGAAACTCAAGAAAATGTTGGATCCAGGAGTGGAATTGGGAAACCATGCAGAACATACAATGCCATGAGATCAGCCAGTCAAGCTTCACCCTCCTCTGGACTCCTCTGTCTCATACTCTTCCCCGGGGTTCTTTCAACCCAAAGCTCTTGGTAACTTTTACTCTGTGCGAGGTGGTGTCAGGAAATAAATCAGGGGAGACAAGGCTGTCCGACCGATAGATGTGGCACAAACAGGACAACACAAGCGTGCTTTCACTTAAAGCTAAACTTTACTTAAGCCTAGTCTACACTAGAGGGGCGGATCGATCTAAGTTATCCAACTTCAGCTACCTGAGTAACATAGCTGAAGTTGACATTTTTAGGTCGATTTACCATGGTGTCTTCACTATGATGAGTCGACTGCTGCCATTCCCCCGTTTACTCTGCCTGCGCCTCTCATGCACCTGGAGTACAGGAGCTGATGGAAGAGCACTCGGGAATCAATTGATTGCACCTAGACTAGATGTGATCTATAGATCCCCATTGGATCGATCGCTGCCTGTCGATGCGGCTGGTAGTGAAGAGATACCCTTAGTTTCAAGCTCTTGCACACGTCCGCAACAGGTTAGTAAAGCACCCTCAACCCTTGATAATTACCAAAGATGACACAGCGGCAGGTTTCTGGTGGCCAAATCTTCCGTCTGCTGATGGGAACTACAAGATGTATCCAGAAGGAAAGTCAACACAAGTCCGAAGGAGTCTCACTGCCTCAAACTTTTCCCCCTTATTTATATATTTGTAACACAATGACAAGTCCCTTAAAGAAAACTTGTTAAGCAAGTAGTTCCAATGGGCTAGCAAGAGGCTTCTTCTGATTATTGATTAACCAGGTGTGGGTTTTTCCAGAGTCTTCAGGCTTGAGGCCCCAATAGACATTCCTGGGGCACATCCTGCTCTTCTAAAATTCACATATCAGCAACTTCAACACAATTCTTATCAGGAAGGATGTGGAGTCAAGCTGCCTTTTCTGTGGCACCCAAACCCCTCCCCTCCTGCCTTGGTCAAGCTGAGATTGCTGAATGGCCAATTTACAGCTTGCTGACTAGGCCGCCTTTAACAATAAGCCATAGTGGTTTCAAGCACTTTACTGGTTTGCCAAAATCTCTCCGTATTGAACTGTGCACCCTTCTCACACAGGATATTGTTCTGGGAAGGGCAATGAGAATAATGAAGGGCCCAGGGAAATTCTCATATGGAGAGATGTTGTAAAGATAGGGATTGTTGCCTTACAAAGGAAATCAATCATCATAATAATAATATATGGAGATATACTTATCTCCTAGAACTGGAAGGGACCCTGAAAGGTCATTGAGTCCAGCCCCTTGTCTTCACTAGCAGGACAAAGTACTGATTTTGCCCCAGATCCCTAAGTGGCCCCTTCAAGGATTGAACTCACAACCCTGGATTTAGCAGGCCAATGCTCAAAACACTGAGCTCTTCCTCCTCACAAGGGAGAACACATGAGAAAAGTCTATAAAATACTGACTAGTAGGGATCTGATTGAGAATGTGATCTCCCTGTCTCATAAAACAAGATCAAGTGGACATTCAATTCAACTGAAATGTGGCAAAAACAGAATTCTTTATTTAAAGATTTCTTCTTCACTCAGTGCCTAAACAGACTGAGGAACACCTTACCACAAAAGGTGGTGCAGGCCATGAGATAAGCAAGAATCACAAAGAGTTTGGACATTTCCATGAATAGTCAGACTTTCCAGTGACCTAAATATTTTTGAAAGCCTCTACACACATATGTTTCAGAGCACAAGCCGATCTTTAGTTGTTAGGCATTAAGGACACAGCTTCTTGATGGTCAAGTCATCCCACCACATCCACCTCTTACGGGGTCTTTTACACCTTCTTCTGCAGCACCTGGGACTGGCACTGTCGGAGAGAAGAAAGTGGACTTGATTGTCCATAGGTGTGATTCACACAACCATTTCTATGATGCAGAGGAGCCAAGTGTCCACCATGCAAACAGACATTATCATGCTAGGCTATGACCTCATGCACAACAGAATGGACATTAAAGGTACAAGGGTATTGGTATTTAGGGCTACAGATCTGCACGTGTGTTATTTTCCTTGTGTCTTTTGATGAGACGCTTTCTGGAAGACACCCAGCTTCACCTGAGACATAAGTTACAGGAGTTAACAGACAAGTGTAAGCAGAGACTTTTATCTGCTTCTCTTCTCATATCTGAATATTGAAGGTATTTACCATGACAAAAAAAATTGGAGGATGGTAAATAACGAAAAGGAGAGTTCAGTGTTTCAGAGCAATCTGGATTGGTTCTTAAACTGGATCGAAGTAAACAATATATGTTGTAATATAGCTATGTCGATATATAAATCTAGGAACAAATAATTTAGTTCACACTAACAAGATGGGGGACCATCTTGGGAAACACAATGATTCTGAAGTTTTGGGGGTGAAAAGGGATAATTAGCTAAGCATGAACTCCCAGTTTGACCCTATGGCCAAAACAGCCAATATGATCCTGGGATGATAACTCCTAGACTCATAGACTTTAAGGTCAGAAGGGACCATTATGATCATCTAGTCTGACCACCTGTGCAATGCAGGCCACAGAATCTCACTCACCCACTCCTGTAAAAAAAAACCTAACCTACGTCTGACTTACTGAATTCCTCAAATCATGTTTTAAAGACCTCAGCGTGCAGAGAATCCTCCAGAAAGTGACCCGTGCCCCATGCTGCAGAGGAAGGCGAAAAACCTCCATGACCCCAAATATGGCAACCAGCTAAACCCTGATCATGTTGGGGATTTCAAGGTGAGGGAGCAAAGTCATATTACCTCTGTGTTTGGTATTGGTGCAGCTGCTGCTGGAACCTTCTGTCCAGTTCTGGTGTCCGCTTTTAATGATGGAGATTGATACACTCTAGAGTATTGAGAGAAGAATCACAAGAACTAGGAAAAGATAAGAAAACCTGTCTTATAATGATAGACTCAACGATCTCAATCTATTTCGTGCAACAAAGATGATTTCGGGATAATTTCATAACAATCTGTAAGTACCAGGACAGGGAACAAATATTTAATAATATGGAGGTGTAACACGATCCAGTGGCTGGAACTTGAAGTTAAAGAAATTCTGACTGGAAATAAGGCACATATGTATTACACGTTGAGAGTAATTAACCACTGGAACAATTTACCAAAGGTCTCAGAAGATTCTTCATCACTGAGAAAGTTTAATTCTAATGTTGTTGTTTTTATAAAAGGCCTTCTCTAAGAATAATTTCTGGGAATTTCTGAGGCCTGTGTTATATAGGCAAGAGCACAATAGTCCTTTCTCACCTTGAAATCTACGAACATGTCCCTATGGGACATCTGATGGCATTTTGCCTGCAAGTTAGTTCCTGAAATTACTGAAGGCATTTTTTCTATTCAAGACTATGTTGAATTTAGCCCCATGCGGAGAAATTCTCTTGGAAGTGTTATGCTGGTTGTGTATTTCATGAGCCTGAGGAATCCGATGAGGCACTGCATGGATGAATGTTTTAGGTGAGAAAAATAATGACATGGGCCATGAAATCTCTGCACTGTGGAGTAAATGTACAACCCTTGCTATGAATGACTAAGAGAGGTGGTTGGCAAATGGTCCCAGATCATCCTTTCTTTACCGTCTCTGTGCAAGTGGTGCACGTGTTCGGTCAGCTACCTGGGGGTTCCTGCACGTGGTAGTTGTATTTATCTAGACCCTCACATTTCCCATAGTTCTGCTCTCATTATGTAGTGTGCCTACTTCCCAAATTGCAAGTTGTTCCTGTGTAGCAGTTCTTAAAACACCCTGCAGTGAGTGTGGGTGTAACAAGAGAAGCACAACAGGTGCCTACCTTGGAATTTACCACTCGTGAGATTTCTCAGCAGTGAGACCCAGTCACTGATGACCCCCAGTCAATGGACAGGGTCTGATTGGAGGCCCCTCACCCCCTGCAGGGGAAGAATTGTGGGGAGTGTGACGTGGCTCAGAGGTTGGGGGAGCCAGGGATGACTGCGAATCATGGAGAAGGCAGTGGTGACCAGTGTGCTGTTGGAATTAGGGCAGTCTGGAATGGGGAAGCAGAGTACAAACAGGGGCATCAGAGTATGAGGGGAGACTGAGCCAACTGACAAGCAAAGATCAGGCATTTCACCAGTGGGAAGATGAATTGAAGTTACATAATTAACATTCAACAACCTCCATTGGAAACAAAACTGAGTAAACTTTCTGACACCCATGCTGCAGTTCGGTGGTTTCTCAAGACAAAGAGACTCTGACATTCACCCCCAAAATATTCTCCAGGCCAAGAAATGTCCTGCCCCGCCCCCACAAAACCCAGTGCTGCCTGCCCATCCATGTAAACCCTGCTCCTTGCCCTCATAACCGTCAGTGCTCTCCGCCTGCCCATGTACCCCTCACTCCATGCCCCAGAAACTCCAGCGCTGGCTCCTTGTCCATGGAGGTTCCCCACCCTCACAACTTTCAGCCCTGTCACACAGTCATACCCCTCATCCAAGATCAAAATCAGGTGCCAGACCACACAGCGATACCAGGGAAAAGGGGGAGATTGGCCGCAACAGCCTTTCTGGGGGCAAAAGAAACCGCAGCAGCAGCTCAGCCTGTGCAGTGGAGAAAGGTACAGACCTGGCAGAAGGGAGAGAGTGCAGGAAGATTAAAAGGAGCCAGTGTGAGCAATGCCTCTTCAAAAGGACACAAAGCATTAATGTATTGCAGCCCATTAGAAAGCCAGACACCCTTCCTGAGGCTGGTTTTCCATAAGAGCAATTGCTGATGTTACTATGAGGCATTAGTGGGAGATGGATGGTCCCGATCTGGGGTGGTGTCAGAGACAATCTGCCACCGTGCCACTGTGATCTGCGTGCTGCATATCTCCATCCCCCCCTTAGACCTGGATCTCCTCTGGTGAGATTTCCAACCCTGCCTGGTTTCCTCTGAGCCAGAAACATGGTTTTATTTTTACTGCTTTTCGGTTTTTCTCATTCTCTCTAGAACCAGACATGTAGTGGTATGGAAAGAGCAGACCACTCTCTCCCCCACCAAAAGAAATGTTCTTCTAATTGTTCTGAACCTCTAAGCCTGTGGGTTTGAGATTTGAGCAACTCTTCTGTCAGTTCTTTGGTCCAAACGAGCTCACCCATCCTTAGAGCTCACAGGACGCCTCCTGTTGAAGTCACTGGAGGATCCTGGTGGCTGTCAGTCTGACTATTTATCTAAGCCCCTACATGTCAATTTAGGGTCCCCTCAATGGGACAAAATTGCACCCTATAACCTGTTTATCTTTCAGCTCTGAGCTGTGGAAATTACAGGCGCTGGTCCTGCCAGAGAAAGCCCTATTTTGTTAGGGTGCTGAAAGTGTCTGAAGTAACCCCCCAACCCGGTTATGTGAAATTCTGAGACCAGATATGAAAGATGTGGATTCCAAAAGACAAGGGACCTGATTTTGCTTTACGGGGGGCCATTGTCAATTTGGAGTGACTGACTGAAGGCAGAATGTGAGAACAGAATCTGGCCAGCGTGTGACCCATTCTTGCGGTGAACCCTTTGGTAAGACCAATACCCACTGCAAAGGCTTTGGCTGAACTTCCTAAAAGGACAGTGAAGTTGCTGAATTGGAAAAGTTGAGCGAATCAGAAAAAAACTACAGAAAGCTACTCAAACAGATAGAAGGAGAAAGTAAGAGACAAGGAATTGATCTTAAAAAAAAATAATTTTCTAAACTATTTCTAACACATTTGTAGTTCCAATTTTACCAAGTAAATCCCTTGGTGTTTCTCATAATACTGAACAGTCCAAGTAGCTGTCCTGGTCAATCCCTGCCCAATGGTTCTTGATTTGAACTCCTAAACACTTCCATAGCCCTCACCACTAACTTTAAAGCAGAAACATGCAACTCATCAAAATCCTGCTCAGCAGAGAAAGGAAATAAACTTACAGTCACAAGAATGCAAAGCCCTGAGAATCAGTGTATGAATCTCACATGTCTGACAGTCAGCGTGCTGGGCAGCGACCTTTATCATTTCCCTGTACAGTCTCTGCGGATGCTCAGATTGGCCAGGACTCCCAAAGAATTCCCTCAGCTCCATGAGCAGGGGGAGGGTTAAAAAAATAGACCCCGGAGAGCTTCAGCCTGACAGCTTCCCCTAGGAGTGATGAAAGAATTTGCTGATGACAGGGGCTCAGATTGTCAGGGCAAACTGAGTCTTGCAGACATTTCAGCCTAGCAATTACTATGGTTCTTCAGCGTACTACCATTTGCACTATACGTGGGAATGCAGCCACAAGATACGGGACCAAAACCTCTTTTCAATTGATCATAGCAGCGGACCGCTGTATATCGCCCAGACAGTTGTAATATCCAGTCCATTAGCCTCTGAAATTCATTGCCACCCTCTAGAAACTAAAGAACAGGATCTTAAATTGATGCAGGCCGGAGGGCATGGAAAAGGTTTTCTTTTCTCAGGATTCTGACATCAAAGATGTTTCCCAGTATCCATTTATGAGGTCTAACGAGGATACATATCTGTCAGCTCTGTACTCTTCTAACCACTCATCTGCTCTCTGCACCAATAAGCATCACATTTCAATACTGTGTTGATCTTTCCAAAATGGATTTAGAAATGGGTTTTTCTATCTTGCAGCAGAACTGGTACCAAGGGATTTCTCCACTCACCGTGTGATTCCTTCACTACTCCCAAGGCCAAAATGAGCTGGAGTTCATCCCTCAAGGTATCCCACATTTTATGGGAGATACAGCCACGAAGTTTGCCTGATGTTCTGCCCTGGGCCATTTGAGTGTGGTGGTATTTGAAATAGGAATGCCCTTCTGGGGCGAGAACACAGTGTTAGGGGATCAGACAAGTCCTATTGAACTACCTGAGGGCTTACCTAAGCCACGCAAGTACAAACAGCAGACACCAGGCATTAGAGGACTTTCCCTTCACTCTCTCACCTGATTCTTGTCACACACACACACAAAGCAGAAGACCAGAAGTCCCAAGTGCAGGCAATGTGATTTTTCTTCACGTTAGTGTACAGCAAGCACATGTACCAGAAATCTGAGACCGCAGAACCTTGTTTCCCAGTGTCTCTTCTGAGTGCTGATGCCACAGAGCCTCTACCTGTATCCTCCCTTCCCAACCCTGATGCCATAAAGCCTTGTTTCCCAGTGTCCCGACCTCCCTCCTCCTTGGCACGCATAATTATCTTATCTGTTCCATTATATCAACACATCCATGTGGCCAGGCAGAAACAACACACGCAGTCTCTTTGTCCTTTTGTCACATGCATTGGCAAAAGTTATAAGAATATATAGATATAAGAGTTTCAAAAATCAAACAGTCAAACAAGACCCAGAATTCTATCTCAGGTGAAGATACAGGCCTGAATCTTACATAGTCACTAGCACGTCCAACACTCCACTTGATTTTTGTTTCTCTTTTCTTCTGGAATCCTGCTGCCCAGGTGTTCCGGCAAGAGCATAGGGTGGCACATTTCCTGAAAGGGCCAGGTATCAAGGTGGAATGTGTTGGTGCTCCATTTGCCCCACTACCCGCTGTGCAATATGATGTCCTGAATCTTCCCTCATATGGGCAGACTGCAAGTTTTCAAATTAGAGTTCCAGACTTCCCACAGCAATGGGCCTGAGAAGGTTGGGTCTGGGCTATCTGTTACACTGCACTGGAGGGCCTACATCGCTTTATGTGTTACAATTAGCAGTTGTGCTTCATGGATCTGTGCCCTCCTTAATCACCACAGTACACATTGCAGAATTAGTATACGTACTAATAGGTCAATAGCTATAATAATCCACAGTAACACTGAGATCCCTGACCATTGTAAAATTGTCCATCACCTGGGCCACCACCAGAAGCTCTGCTTCTCCTCATTGGACACAGTTAAGATTCTTTTAACACTATTCTGTGTCCAGTTGTTGGCTGGTCCATCTAGCTGCTCCTGCAGGCTTTGAGTGCTTTTGTTTATATCATGGGGGCTAGCTCAGTGGTTTGAGCATTGGCTTGCTAAACCCAGGGTTGTAAATTCAATCTCTGAGGAGTCATTTGGCTCACTGGGGTTAAAATCTGGGGACTTGTCTTGCTTTGAGCCTGGGGTTGGACTAGATGACCTCCTGAGGCCCGTGCCAACCCTTATATTCTATGAATATCCACATCATAATATAATCCAGGAGTCAGCAACCTTTCGGATGTGCTGTGTCAAGTCTTCATTGATTCACTCTAATTGAAGGTTTCGCGTGCTGGCAATACATTTGAACATATTTAGAAGGTCTCTTTCTATAAGTCTATATTATATAACTAAACTATTGTACGTGTAAGCAGAGTCAGGATGAGCTCCACCCTGACATCTGGTGGTGAATTATGGCGAGTGTGGAAAAGAATTTCAGAGGCTGATCGTGTTTGCATAGGCACACCCACTCTGCCTAGCATAGCCCACGTCAGCCTAAAATGGTTACTTTCATAGCTGTGGGATCCCCCATTATTTTGTTATTGGGGCAGGAGGAATAAAGTATTGTCACCCGGATTAAGTAAATGAGGAACTGTGAAACTGTTTTATGGTAAAGTGTTTCACTATCAACTAAATTGCACTTGCTAGACAAGTGACATGAGTTCCAAAACCCAGTGAATTGAGAGAGGTTGGGGATAAATATATTTGTACTTGGTGGTGCCTTGTGTTAGCCAGAAGCACCGATTCCACCTACTCCTCTCTCCACTGTGGAATATCAGAGTTGATATTTGATTCCCTTAAGAATGTAGATAGAGGTTACTGAGCTGAACTCACTATTGGCTAATGGTGCACTAGCAGTGGGTCTCCCCTCCTGTGAGCTGAAATCACTAAAGAGCTGGAATTGCTGAGCTGAGAGCAGTGTGCTAACTAATGGGGGAGCCTGAAGCTATACTGTGGAGCAGAGCAGCTGGCAGAGCGGAGTGGGGCGGTTTGTGGAGCCACGGAGTGAGTGGAGCCGAGCAGTTTGTGGGGACAGCTGGAGTGTATCACTGCATGGCTGGTGGAGCAGAGCAGCTGGCAGAGTGAAGCAGCTGTGGGACGGCTGGAGTGGCCGACGGAGTGAGCGAAGCTGAGCAATTTTCGAAGACGGCTGGAGAGGATCACGGGATGGCTGGTGGAGCAGAGCAGCTGGCAGAGCGAAGCAGCTGTGGGACGAGTGGAGCAGCCCATGCAGTGAGCAGAGCTGAGCAGTTTTCGAAGACGGCTGGAGTGGATCACGGGATGGCTGGTGGAGCAGAGCAGCTGGCGGAGTGGAGCTGAGCGGAGTGGAGCAGTTTGTGAGGAAGGCTCGAGGAGCAAAGTGGAGTGACTGGTGGAGCGGAGCAGTTTGTGGAGGAGGTGGAAGCAGAACCCCACGGAGAGGCAGGACAGTTGGCCCCGGACCATGTAAGGTGCCCTTTCTACAGAGGCTGGGGGCGGGAAGACCTCTGCAGATGGACTCTCGAACTCTGGGGCTGCACTGACCTGGGACAGAGACTTTTGGATTGTGGAACTTTTGGGACTGTGAGTGATCTTTGGGTTGCTGGACTCTAGGGACATTTGGGGCATTGGATTTTGGAGTCTTGCGGTGATTTGGGAGTTGCTGGCCTCAAGAGCCCTGGGAAAAGGACACGGCCCAATTTCCTGGGGTGGGTCTTTGCTCACGGTTTGGTCTATGAGCTCTAGTTGAGGTGTTTTCCCAATTTAATGCTTCTTGTTTATCTCATGTAATTAAACCTTTTCTGCTACATCGAGATTCTGTGCTTGCGAGAGGGGAAGTATTGCCTCATCGAGGCTCCCCGGGGTGTGTGTAAGATTTTCCCAGGTGGTGGGGTGGGGGCTCGAGCTCGTTTTGCATTACGTTGTAGGGAAGGGACCCCTATGTATTGAAGGAAGCCCTGCTGCTGTCAATTCGGCCTGGCAGAAGGGTTACATATGTAAAGTAAAGAAGGTTTTCAAAATGTTTAAGAAGCATCATTTAAAATTAAATGAAAATGCTGAACTTACACCTGCAGCCTGCTCAGCTCGCTGCCAGCCTGGGGTTCTGTTCACATAGGCCAGCAGTGGGCTGAGCGGGGCGTGCGGCTGGGACCCTAGACCTGGAGGGGGGGTTCAGAGGTCAGGGCAGAAGGCTGTGGGAGGGTGTTCAGGGATCAGGGCAGAGGGCTGGGGTGTGGGGGACTGTAGGGCAGAAGGCTGGGGGGGTAAAAGGTCAGGAAAGAGGGCTGGAGGTGTGGGGGGTGCAGGGCATAAGGCTGAGTTTGTGGGAGAGTCAGGGCAGAGGGATGGGGTTGTGGGGGTGCAGGGCGGACGACTGGATGTGTGTTGGGGTGGAGAGGTTCAGGGCAGAAGGCTGGAGGAGTAGGGAGTGCAGGGCATAAGGCTGGGTGTGGGGGGGGTCAGAGCAGAGGTATGGGACCGTGGGGATGAAGGGCACAAGGCAGGGTGTGTGTTGGGGTGGGGGGGTTCATGGCAGAGGGCCTGGGGGTGCAGAGCAGAAGGCTGAGTGTGTAGTGGGGGTCAGGGCAGAGGGATGGGACTGTGGGGGTGCAGGGCAGAAGGCTGGGTGTGCATGGGAGGTTGATGGCAGAGGGATGGGGTTGTGGGGGTGCAGAGCAGAAGGCTGGGTGTGTGTTGGGGTGAGGGGCTCAGGGAAGAGGGCTGGGGGTATGTGGGGTGCAGGGCAGAAGGCTGGGTGTGTGTTGGGGTATGGAGGGTGCAGGTCAGAAGACTGGGTGTGCATGAGGGGTTCATGGCAGAGGGATGGGGCTGTGGGGTTGCAGGGCAGAAGGCTGTGTGTGTGTTGGGGTGAGGGGTTCAGGGCAGAGGGCTGGGTCTGTATTGGGGTGGGGGGTTCGGGGCAGAGGGCTGGGGGTATGTGGGCTGCAGGGCAGAAAGCTGGGTGTACGTGGGGGTTTGATGGCAGAGGGATGGGGCTCTGGGGGTGCAGGGCAGAAGGCTGGGTGTGTGTTGGGGTGGGGGGGTTCAGGGCAGAGGGCTGGGGGTATGTGGGGTGCAGGGCAGAAGGCTGGGTGTGCGTGGGGGGTTCATTGCAGAGGGTTGGGGCTGTGGGTGGTGCAGGGCAGAAGGCTGGGTGTGTGTTGGGGTGGGGGGTGCAGTGCAGAAGGCTGGTTGTGAAGAGGGTTCAGGGCAGAGGGTTGGCGTGCTAAGCTCATGGGGATGCTCCCAGCCCCCTGCCATGAGCGGCTTATGGCAAGGGGCTGAGTGTGGGGGGCTCAAGGCAGGGGGCTGGAAGGGATGTGCCCTGTCCCACCCCTTTCCTTACCTCTCTCTGTCTCCTGTCTTCCCCCTCCCCCTCGCTGGGGCCATCAGCTGATTGGCGCAGGGACGGAGAGGGGAGGGGCAGGAAAGCATCACACTGGGGTAAGAAGTGGGGGAAGGAGGAAGCTTGGCTGCAGCAGGACCAAGCTTCTGCCTCCTGCCCTGCAGGGGAGAGCGGTAGGGGGGAGCTGAGTTAGGCTGGGGCCCGGGACCGCGGCAGGCAGTTACATGCTGGAGGTTGCCGACCCCTGATATAATCACTTAAAATCTATCTTTTGCAGTCATTAAAATTAACTGTTTATCTTAACCAGTCACTTTCCCTGAAGTGTGTGGTAAACCCGCTCAGGTTTTCAAAAGCTGGGATATGTCCACTTTCCACTGATGAAGTGGGGAACCAGTTAATAAATCTGCACTGCCCACCTTGAACTTTGCCAGACAGTATGTTCCTGAGGGACAGTGAGGGGAACTGGGGGAATTTGGCTAGTGCCTTCTGTTGTGTGATACATGGCTGGCTCTGTGAACATTCATGCAATCTAGGTGGGTGTGGGGCTTCACATGCTGTTGTGCTGAGTGACAACAGGGCCTGGTGGGGGTTGCTGCTTGTCACTAGCAAAGTATTTTGTGATACACCCCTGGCTGGAGAGAGTTAAGAGGGAACAGCAGTCCTTGCTCTCATATCTGGCTTCCATATTCATAGCATTGACAAGAAATATAAGCAATTCCATATGCAGTTCACATCTTGTCATCCTCTAAGCCCTTGACAACCAATGTTTTTCTGAGTGTAACAACCACTGCGTGCAGTCTGCCCCCATCTTTTCAGATAAAATGGTAAAAAGCCTTGAATTAACCAGAGACAGATTTTCTGGACCTGAAAGAATTTTGCTGGGCTCCTCTGACACCTTCTTAGCAACCAGTGCCTGACTATGGATCATATGATGATTCCAGGCTACTGAGGGAGCGACTTCTTGGACCATTGTCACAAGCCTGCTATGCCATCCTATCAGAGACGTGCTCCATTGCTGCAAATTCCAAAACTATGTCCCCAACCAGGGCCTGAGTCTTGGGCAAAATTATTTCATAGTTTAGAAGTCTCTTCACCAGTTGTTAGTGTGGTAAAACAGAAATTCCTCTTGCTGCAGACATTCTGTTACATTGGAAACGGAGAGTGTTCATAACTCTGAAATGTTCCTTCTTTCAACCTGGCACCATTTACTCACCTCTGGCATTTGCATGTCTCTTTTCTTTGGTTGATGTCTGGCTCCTTTACCTGGCCCAGGTAGGGACTCCTTGTGCTCCTGAGCCTGCTGATGCTGGGGCCATTCAGCTAAGGGGGATAGCACATAGGAAGAAGAGCAGGGAAAGAGGCCAGGGCCCACTTTGAAATGTGGTTCTGTTTTTCAGTGGTGAGCAGCAGGTGGTAGCAGCCTCAGGCAGGAGGGTTGGGATGTAGGAGTGGAGGGGATCAGCGAGTTACTGGTATGGAGTGCCGTGGAGGAGGTGGTGTAGGAGAGGGTGTCAGGACTCAAGGAATGCCATGGTTACTGAGGGGCCACAAGCAGTCGAGGAGGGGATAGACTCGGCTGTGGGGGCCTCGTGGAGGAGGAAAAGAAGGATTCAGTGAGCAGCAGTAGGGAACTCAGCGGAGGGGAGTAGCAAGGACAGAAAGTGGGGTACCATGGGTGGGACCATAGGAGAAGCTTATCTCCCACCTGGTGAGTCTTCCAGAAAATACTACAGTCTTTGCATAATGCCTGTTATGACCCAGGAGCACATGCAAGGGCATGTGACCAGACCACATGACACGGAACTCCAGCTGGGTGGTTAGAGGGGCGCATCAGTTCCCATGGCTCCCAGACTAAACCCCAGTCACACTATACCCTCTGGAGCCCAAATTAGTTTCCCCGGAATGTGTGACACAAACATGGGCGAGGGACTGTAGCCTGAAGAAAAGATCCAGATCTAGCAGTTCTTTGATTCCTTTACCACTGTGTTCTCACCCCAGCAGGGCACAACTACCTAAAATACCACCCCACTGAAATAGCCCCAAGGCAACAGACTAGGGAAACTCCAAAGCTGTTCCCTTATAAAATGTGGGATACCATGTGAGATGAACTCCAGGTTGTTTTGGCCTGGGGACTGGTGAAGAAATCACACACTAAGTGTGGAATTCCCATGGAGATAGTTCTAACACAAGATAGCACAACCAGTTTCTGCATCGATTTCTGAAAGATTAACACAGTATTGACGTTTGATGCTCATCCGATGCAGAGAGGAGATGAACTATTTGAAGAGTTGAGACCTGCCAAATATATATCCACTTTAGATCTCACAAAGGGATATTGGCAAGTACGTTTTATTCTAGATTCCCGGGTGAAGAAAGCCTTTTCCACACAGTGGGCTTGCATCAGTTCTGGATCAAGTCATTTGGCTTTCACAGGGTGAAAATGAATTTCAGAGTCTAATGGCCTGGTTATTACAATGTCATGGGTGATATGCAGTAGAACTTTGCTCTGATTAATTGAAAATGAGGTTTGATCCCATATCTTGTGGCAGCATTCCCACACATGGTGCAGATGGCAGTACATAATACACAGAAAATATAGGCCATCGTCAATTGCTAGGCTGAAGAGTCTGCAAGACTGTGTTTGCCTGACAATCTAAGCCCTTGGGATCGGAAAATTATTTCTTCACTCCCAGGGGAAGCTCTCAAATTGTAGTTCTCCAGGGTCTATTTTCTGCTTCTCCCATTGCTCACGGAGACGAGGGAATTGTCTGGGAGTCCTGCCAACCTGAGAATCTGCATGGACTGTAGAGGGAAATCATAACCCCAGGGGCTGCAGCGGAATAAGGAAGAGGGGCTAAACACCCCAGTGGTGCTGCTCCAAGTTCCCCAGAGCCATCCGGAGTCCGATGTCCGAGCTAGGAGTGTCCCATCTGGGGTTGCCAGAAACTGTTATCGAAATATCAGGTCTGCCTAGCTGAAAGCCAATAACAGCCTGACAGGGATAAGGAAAAGATGCTTTATTCTGCAGAAAAAAAGGAGAACCTTGTATTTTAGTACAAAGACCCTATTCTATACAAATATCTCAAGCCTTTTATACGCTTTTAGACAAAGACCCTTGCATGTTAACACTTGATTGGTAGGTGTCACACCTCGCGGTTCTATTACCAGTTCAGTAAAAACTGGTTAGAAGCAAGTTTTCTCTGCTTTGAGGCAGAAGAAAAGAGAGAGTTCAAATGTTCAGCTTACTGTATTCGTGAGGCTTCTGCTTCCCCCTACTGGCTGCTTGGAAGCTATTAAGGGGGCTACCAGTAACTTGTACTTTTCCCTCAGAGGTAACATTCTCTAGACCTTTAATAATTTTAGTTGCTCTTCTCGGGACGCTTTCCCATTTGTCCACATTTTTCCTGAAATGTGGTGCCCAGAACTGGACACAATACTCCAGGCAAGGCCTAATCAGCGTGGAGTAGAGTGGAAGAATGGTGTTTGCTTTTCTTGCAACAGAGTTTCACTGTTGACTCATATTTAGCTTCTGATCCACTATGACTCCCAGACCCCTTTCCGCAGTGCTCCTTCCTAGGCAGTCATTGCCCATTCTGTATGTGTATTCACACAGTTATTCACACTGGCTCCTAGTCTCAGCATCCTCTCTCCCTCCCACCAAGTTTTTCCCTTTCTCATACACTGCACAGACTGAGCTGCTGCTGGGGTTCCCTTCACCCCTGCAGATGTCGTTCGGGCTGATCTCCAACTTTTCCCTGGTGCCGGAAGACACTGAGTTTAACCAATGGCAAGACAGGTCATATAAAATGTCATTGGAAAAGTTACCCTTTTCTGAATATGATTGTCCTATGTGTATGCATGTATCATTTTTGTATCTGAACTTATGAATCTTGATTATGTCTTCATATTTCAAATGTATTTACACTTGGGTAACGCCCATTAGACAAGATCATTTACTCTCAATAGCTGGTTGGGAAGGGCCTATTCAGCACAATGAGCCATTAGGGAAAACATAACTTGTTTTATATTTTAATCTAAACCCAGGGTGCCTTTAGGTGAAGTGTCTGGGGCCCAAATCTCAGCTTGGTTACCACAAGTGTGCATTGTCCTCCCCACACTGAAGGAAGGGTGAACTGGGTAATAAATTCATATTGATCAGAGTCGGGCCCAAGGCAGGACAATACATCTCCGGGGTTCTAGCCTGGGGAGCTGGAGGCTATTTTGGCTGTAGCCTCTCTATTGTTTGTTCATGCAATGGCTGGTCACGGAGCCTTCATACAATTGCAGCTGGGTGTATCTCTGCCTGGGGGAATGTTGGTGGAGGTGCAGGACTGGGAGGGGGTCTGCAGCTTGTCCCAGTAACACACTGAGAGAGGGAGCCTCAGCTGGTGAGTCAGTGGGCTCAGAGGTACCCTGGTTCCAGGTGGCTCCTTGAGGGAAACACATCACACTTTGCCCCTCTGCTGCTTCATTCTACCATCGTATTGTGACCCCCTGTTCATACTCTCGTTCCCCAGCCTATGCTGCCCTCATTCCAGCTCAAGAACTGCCATCCTGCTGCCCATTCACCTGGCTTGGTTAGCTCCCTCTGAGGATTTCTCTGGACTTTACTAGAACCTAAATAATGTGGTGCCTTCAGTAACTTTTGCCGTCTCATTGTTCAACGCCCTTTCTAGATGGTAATAACTATAAAATATTTACCATGCTATTAATTATTAATTGTGTAACCCCATTCCTGTACTTCTTTCCCTTTAGCCTTTCTAAACCTGATCGACACCTCAACCATCTCATCGAATTTTTCAACCGCACCTCCTCTGACCCTTCAACATTCATCCTAATGGGCACCCCTGGCCGGGAACCTGCTCATGTCTGGATTTCCATCCCTTTTTCTATGTTCTACATTATCAGCCTGTTGGGAAATGTCATGCTTCTGTTTGTTGTAGGCAAGGAGCAGACCCTGCACAAGCCGATGTACCTGCTGCTCTGCATGCTGGCTTTGGAAAAAATAAGAACGTCTACCTCCATTGTGCTAAAGGCACTGTGTATATTTGGGTTCAATTTTAAAGTCATTGCAGTGAGTAGCTGCCTCACCCAGATATTCTTCCTTCATGCGGGTCCTATGATGCACTCAGCCATCCTCGTGACAATGGCCTTTGATCGCTACGTTGCCATATGTAACCCTCTGAGATACGCCACCATCCTCACCAATGCGCGAATAGTTAAGCTAGGGCTAGTGGGTTTGTTAAGATCTGTTCTCTTCATTCTGCCTATGTCTGTGCTCCTGAGCAGGCAGCCATTCGGTGCCAACCGTATTATCCCCCATACTTACTGTAACCATCTGCCTGTGGCAAAGATGCCATGTGGAGACATCACAGTCAACAGGATATATGGCTTGGTGACAGCATTTGTAGTTATGGGGTTAGACCTGTTGCTCATTGCCCTGTATTACCGTCTGATCCTCAGATCCATCTTCAGAATCTCCTCCAAGAAAGCCTACGAGAAAGCCCTCAACACATGCACAGCCCATCTCATTGTGATGCTGATTTCTTATCCTACAGGTCTCTTGTCCACTCTGACATACCGGCTTCATGAAGGCATCGCTCCCCACGTTCACATCATCTTGGCCAACCTCCATCTCCTCATTCCCTCCATGCTCAACCCTATCGTTTATGGGGTCGAAAATAAAGAGCTTTGTGACAAAGTGGTCAAATGCACCTTCAGAATGTGCTCACATTGATCCACAGATTTGAAATCTGTGCAAAAAGAAGGGGAAAGCTATCTCCTCGATAATCAAAGGTGCTCTGTCCCAGTTTGACTGAGCTCAGCTTTGTGGAAGTTCAAAGCCTAAGAAACTTCATCCCCAGGAATTGCGCTCTGAGTTGATGAATTCCCTCCCTCAGCATCACACAACCTTTTTCAATGTCACCCATCAGCCCCCACATCCAAACACTGTCACTCAGCCTTTCTGTCACTTCCAGACCACCAGAGGATACTGCAGTTTACTTAAACATGGTGGCTTTTCATAATCCTAGGCCCAGTTGCGGTGAGGTTACAAGGACTCTACTACATGGGAGAGTGGAGGGGTGTCCTTAAGCTCAGGTGAACCTCTGGGTAAAAGGACTGGGAGTGGGGACTCAGACCCTTTCACTAACCGATTCTCCTGGGGTAGTGTAGAAGCCAAGAATGTTCCCCACAGTAGTTCACCACTTTGATTAGGGAAGGGGGACAAACTGAAGGGCATAATTTCAGTGATATGTAAAGGGAGGTGTAACTTGTAACATCTTGATATAAATGATAAAAGCTGATGTATGTAACTTTGGGGAGTGCACTTTCTGCTTAAGGTGAATGTAACATCGCTGCACAAGACGGCTTCCCAGAGACCGGTATTGTATACAATCTTTTCCCTGTACCATTTTATTCTCAGACTGAAGAAGTAAATCTGACACTGTTTATTTGGCCTTTTGAAAATATTGAATAACAAATGAAAGCTTGGTGAAGCAATTGAGGACACAATTGATTACCAACCAGTATGAAGCACTCCTTCCTCTCAGATTATGGTATTTAAACACAAAGAAGAAAGCCCTAGAAATAATTCTCCGGAGCAAAAATGCCAATAAAATTTCAGACCCCTCAGTATTAAAGAAATTAATGGCATTTTTTAGTTTTGTTTTTTTCATTGTGCTCCAAAGAAAGATTCTGGAAATGATAAATGCTGTTTCAAAATGCTGCAATCCAAAAACCCAGAGCCATACAAAGCAGCAGGAATACTTCCCACAGCTCCTGAACTTGTAGCTACATTTCAGATTGAGGTCACAGAAGTAAAATGGTCTGCAAGGAAATGATTGGGAAAACTGCGCAGACAAATCAAGTCTGAAGAGAAGTGCTTGAGAAAGGCAAAAAGGCAGGGGAACAGCTCATGTTGTGGCAGAGCAGGGAGGAGAGCAGACCTGCTACTTGCAGCCCCAGGGGAGCTGAGGTGAGAGAAGGAAGAATCGGCCTCTGAACAACTTCCCAGAGATCCCTCTCTGAGGGAAGGGAGGGCCTGCTGCAGAGACAGAGTAAGAGGGAAGCCTTCATCTCTCATATGGATGCTGGACTTGACTGGACCTTTTTTTTTTTTTGGCTGTTTGGACTTTGCCAGGAGGGGAGAGCTCTTGGACTGAGCTTGCCCTAGGACGTTGGGCTATACCCCAGAAGGAGGCAGTTGTTGCCCAAGAGGAAGGGAGAACGACCTCACTACATGCAGCCGCCAGAAGGTGCCATGGGGTGAGGAAACAGCCTTCGCGCTGCCTTTCCCCAGACAGAGACACTGGGACATGCCTCGGGAAGTGGTAGGAAGTGGCCCAGGGATGGCCACCTTATATAGGCAGTGGGTATAATAAGCCAAGGGAGGCTAAATGTCCCTGCGGTGCAGCTGCCGACCCACTGCCATTGAGAGAGGGGAAGCCATGACCCAAACATGCTCCACCTATTCCTGTCCCTGATCAGCCCCTCCACTGAGGCCCCTGCTGCTACTCAATGAACCATTCCTTTCCTCCCCCAGGAGGATCCCAGAGCCCAGTACTTGCCCAGTCTCTCTCTCCTTCACCCCCTCTTTACCCAGTTGCCATTTGTTCGATGACTTCCAGTTACCTCCTGCTCTTCTCTACCCCCTCCTATGTGCCCCCCCACCCACAGATCACTGACTTTCTCCTCTCCTCTCCTGCACACGCTTCTCCACGGTCTCTCAGTGAGTCCATCCACCCTTCCACCTCCCTGCTCGTCACTCGTTGAGTCCTTCCACTCCTCCATCTCCCTGCCTGCCCCTCACTGTGTCCTTCCACTCCTCCACCTCCCTGCCCAACACTCACTGAGTTCTTCCACTCCTCCACCTCCCTGCCTGCCTCTCGCTGTGTCCTTCCACTTCTCCACCTCCCTGCCCGCTACTCGTTGAGTCCTTCCACTCCTCTATCTCTCTGCCCACCACTCATTGAGTCCTTCCACTCCCCCATCTATCTTCCCACCACTCTCTGAGTCCTTCCACTCCTCCACCTCCCTGCCCACCACTCTCTGAGTCCTTCCACTCCTGCATCTCTCTGCCTGCCACTTGCTGTGTCCTTCTGCTCCTCCATGTCCCTGCCCACCACTCTCTGAGTCCTTCCACTCCTCCACCTCTCTGCCCACCACTCGTTGAGTCCTTCCCCTCCTCCACCTCCCTGCCTGCTACTTGCTGTGTCCTTCCACTCCTCCAACTCCCTGCTCACCACTCTCTGAGTCCCTCCTATCCTCCACCCTCCTCTTCGTCCCCACCCACCATGGCACTCGCTGAGCCCAACACCTCTCTCCCCTCCACCAACATAGGTGAGAAGCTGCTACTTCCGGCTGCAAAGGAACAGTGTGCAGTGATGTTAGGACAGAAAGCAGCATCACAGCTAGATGTGATCCCACTTTCTAATGACACAGTTACACGCCATATTGTGGAGATGGTCACTGATATAAAAGAGCAGTTCCTAGAAAGTTTTTCTCAGAACTCACACTATTGAATTCAAATTGATGAGTCTACGACACAGGAGAACCTCAGAAATATGAGCAGCAGAGTTATAAACTGACCAGTCAATCACACACCTCATTTAGAACCAGAAGTACATAATCAGGCAACAACAGAGACAAAAAACAAACAAACAATAAGTACAGTCCTGCATTAAAAAAGGTAAACTACAAAAAACAAAAGGGAAAGAAAGCATTTTTCTTCTGCATAGTCAAGTTTCAGAGCTGTATTCATTAAATGTTTAATTCTGAACTTTTGAAAAAATAACCTTAACGATTTGTTCAGAATTATGAACAAGCTCCATCCCAGAGTATTCATAAATTCGAGGTTCTACTGTATCTCAAATGTTGCACATGTGATGGTATATATTCATTTTGCCACAGCACTAGAACTAAAAGAGGAATTTTTTTTTCCCAACCACTATTAACACAAGCAAATGATGAAGAGCTTGGTAAACTATGAGATAATTTTGTTCAAGCCCAGGCCTAGACTGGGGACACTGTTTCGGAATTTGCAGCAACAGGGAGCACAGTCTGTGAGAGGATGGCATAGCAGCCTTGTGATAAGAGTACAATTTCAGGGGTGGCATTAGATTTTTTTTGTGTTTTTCCCCCCTTCAGCAATTGTGCTCTTGGAGGTGTTTTTTTGTTGTTGTTGTTTCGGGTTTTTTTGCATGCTTGGGGCAGCAAGAAACCTAGAGTCAGCCCTGTCTCATAGACTCATAGACTCATACGCCAGAAGGGACCAATATGATCATCTAGTCTGACCTCCTGCACAAAGCAGGCCACAGAACCCTACCCATCCACTTCTATAAAAACCCCTAGCCTATGTCCGAGTTATTGAAGTCTTTGAATTGTGGTTTGAAGACCTCAAGCAGAGAATCCACCAGCAAGTGACCCATGCCCCACACTGCAGGGGAAGGCGAAAAAACTCCAGAGCCTCTGCCAACCTGTCCTGGAGGAAAATTCCTTCCCGACCCCAAATATGGCAATCAGCTAAACCCTGAGCATCTGGGCAAGGCTCCCCAGCCAGCAGTCAGGAAAGAATTCTCTGCAGTAACTCTGATCCCATCCCATCCAACATCCCATCGCAGACCATTGAGCAGACCTATCTGCTGATAATCCAAGAACAATTGCCAGAATTAAACTAGCCTATCATATCATCCCTTCCATAAACTTATCAAGCTTAGTCTTAAAGCCAAATATGTCTTTTGCCCTCACTACTCCCCTTGGAAGGCTGTTCCAGAACTTCACTCCTCTAATGGTTAGAAACCTTCGTCTCATTTCAAGTCTGAACTTCCTAGTCTCCAGTTTGTACCCATTTGACCTTGTGTCTACATTAGTACTGAGCTGAAATAATTCCTCTCCCTCCCTAATGTTAATCCCCCTGATATATTTATAGAGAGCAAGCATATCCCCCCGGAGTCTTCTTTTGGCTAGGCTAAACAAGCCAAGCTCTTTGAGTCTCCTTTCATAAGGCAGGTTTTCCATTCCTCGGATCATCCTACTAGCCCGTCTCTGAACCTCTTCCACTTTGAATTCATCCTTCTTAAACATGGGAGACCAGAACTGCACACAGTATTCCAGGTGAGGTCTCACCAGCGCCTTATACAACAGTACAAACACCTCCTTATCTTTGCTGGAAATACCTCGCCTGATGCCTCCTAAAATCGCATTTGCTTTTTTAACGCCCATATCGCATTGGCGGCTCATAGTCATCCTGCGATCAACCAATACTCCAAGGTCCCTCTCCTCCTCTGTTGTTTCCAAATGATGGGTCCCCAATGTATATCTACATTTCTTATTATTAATCCCTAAGTGCATGACCTTGCACTTTTCACTATTAAATTTCATCCTATTACTATTACTCCAGTTTACAAGGTCATCGAGAACTTCCTGTATGGTATCCCGGTCCTTCTCTGTGTTAGCAATACCCCCCAGCTCTGTATCATCCACAAACATTATTAGCACATTCCCGGTCTTTGTGCCAAGGGCAGTAATAAAAAGGTTAAATAAGATTGGTCCCAAAACCGATCCTTGAGGAACTCCACTAGTAACCTCCTTCCAGCCTGACAGTTCATCCTTCAGTACGACCCGTTGGAGTCTCCCCTTTAACCAGTTCCTAATCCACCTTTCAATTTTCATATTCATCCCCATCTTTTCCAATTTAACTAACAATTCCCCATGTGGAACCGTGTCAAATGACTTACTGAATTCGAGGTAAATTAGATCTACCGCATTTCCTTTGTCTAAATAATCTCTCACCTTCTCGAAGAAGGAGATCAGGTTGGTTTGGCACGATCTACCTCTTGCAAAACCGTGTTGTAATTTGTCCCAATTACCATTGACCTCAATGTCCTTTACTACTTTCTCCTTCAATATTTTTTCCAAGACCTTACATACTACAGACGTCTAACTAACAGGTCTATAGTTACTCGGATCACCTTTTTTCCCTTTCTTGAAGATGGGAACTACGTTAGCAATTCTCCAGTCGTACGGTACAACCCCTGAGTTTACCGATTGATTAAAAATTCTTGCTAACAGGCTCGCAATTTCATGCGCCAGTTCCTTTAATATTCTTGGATGGAGATTGGCCAGGCCCTTCGATTTTGTCCCATTAAGCTGTTCTAGATTGACTTCTACCTCTGATGTGGTAATATCTACCTCCATATCCTCGTTCCAGTTTAACATCCTTCCATCATCGCTAAGCTCCTCATTAGCCTTATTAAAGACTGAGGCAAAGTACTTATTTAGATATTGGGCCATGCCTAGGTTATCCTTAAGCTCCATTCCATCCTCAATGTATAGCGGTCCCACTTCTTCTTTCTTTGTTTTCTTCTTATTTATGTGGCTTGTGACAAAGTTCCTCCTCTACCTTGGTGGGTCCTGTGCTTCTTGGCAGTTTTGCTCACCTCAGTGATCTTCCCCACAGTCTGGATCAACTCCTCCTGTGTCTGATCAGGAGTTGAGAGGTTTGGGGGGAACCCTGGCCCGCCCTCTACTCCGGGTTCCAGCTCAGGGCCCTGTGGATTGCAGCTGTCTATAGTACCTCCTGTAACAGCTGCATGACAGCTACAACTCCCTGGGCTACTTCCCCATGGCCTCCTCCAAACACCTTTTTTATCCTCACAACAGGATCTTCCTCCTGATGTCTGATAATGCTTGTCTCCTAAATCCTCCAGCAGTACACTCTCTCTCTCTCAGCTCCTTGCCTTCTTGCTCCCAGCTCCTCACTCGCACTCCTTCTCCTCTGGCTCCTCCCTGCCTGACTGGAGTGAGCTCCTTTTTAAACCCAGGTGCCCTGATTTGCCTGCCCAGATTGGCTGCAGGTGTTCTAATTAAAGTAGCTATCTCCACTGCCTTCTAGAAAGGTCTTAATTGGCTCCAGGTGTCTTGATTAACCTGGAGCAACTGCCATTCGCTTACCATAGTCCTAGGGATTTGTTTAGCCTGGGGCTATCACACCTGTTTCTCAGTACTTTACTGTAGCCATCTGGCCTTGCCCCATCACAGGCTATAGAACCTTTTACTATTGGTTTTAATTCCCTTTCCAAGGTTCGACTCTACATGGCTTTTAGCCTTCCTCACTTTATCCCTACATGTCCTGACCTCATTAAGGTAGCTTCCCTTGCTAATCCCACCTTTCTTCCACTCCTTGTAGGCTTTCTGCTTTCATTAATCACCTCTCTGAGATGCTTGCTCATCCAGCTTGGTCTGCAACTCCTGCCTATGGTTTTTTTCCCCTTTCTTGGGATGCAGACTTCTGATACTTTCTGCAGCTTAGACTTAAAGTAATCCCAGGCCTCCTCCGCATTTAGATCCACAAGTTCTGCAGTCCAATCCACTTCCCTGACTAATTTTCTTAACTCTTTAAAGTTAGCCTGTTTGAAGTCAAAAACTCTAATCCCAGATCTGTTTTTGTTTATCCTTCCATCTAGCATGAACTGAATTGGTTCATGATCACTCGAAGCAAGGTTGTCTCCTACAACCATTTCTCCTACGAGGTCTTCACTGCTCACCAAAACAAAATCGAAAATGGCATCTGCTCTTGTCGGTTCTTCAACTGCTTGGTGAAGAAATCCACCTGCTATCACATCCAGAAAAATCTGAGCTCTATTATTCTTGCAAGCACTTGTCCTCCAGTCTATATCTGGGAAGTTGAAGTCTCCCATGATCACACAATTCCCCTTGATGTTTACTTCAGTAAAAACATTAAAGAGGTCTCTATCCATATCCAAATCAGATCCCGGCGGTCTGGAGCACACCCCAAGCACTGTCTCAAGGGAGGCTCTAGTAGCTTTCTTACCCAGTATGATCTTTGCCCAGACAGAATCTGTCTTGTCCATTCCTTCACTCCTTATTTCTTTACAGTTAACCTCATCATTGATATGCAATGCTACTCCACCATCTTTGCCTTTATTTCTGTCTTTCCTAAACAGCACTTAGCCTTCAATACTTGTACTCCAGTCATGACTACTATTCCACCATGTTTCTGTTATCCCTATAATATCCGGTTTCACTTCCTGCACCAATAGTTCCAGTTCCTCCATTTTGTTACCTAGGCTCCTCGCATTAGCGTACAGACATTTTCACTTTTGGCGTTTGGCTTCAGTGACATTCTTTACCCCGTTATGCACAGACATTGTACCACCAGCATCACCTGTTAGTCTGGTACGTACACTACCCTTCCTCCTTATGTCAATTCTTTGGTCCACGGCTGTATCCCCTCTTACTTTGTTTAGCTCCCTCTCCAGGTTCAATTGTGGCGTGGAGATCTCCGGGACATCTCCCAACCATCTCCCCCAAATTCCTAGTTTAAAGCTCTCTTAATTAGACCGGCGAGCCTCCATCCTAGAAGTCTATTTCCCTCCTTACTCAGGTGAAGTCCATCCTGAGAGAACAGTTGTCTGTCCGTAAATGCTTACCAATGACCGTACATCCCAAAGCCCTCCTTAGAGCACCACTGCCTGAGCCATCAGTTAATTGCCATAATCTTGTCACCCCTTAGTCGCCCTGCTCTAGGAACCGGCAGTATCCCACTGAAGATCACCTGAGCCTCAATTTCCTTGAGCGTCTTCCCCAATCTGGCATAGTCCTCCTTCCTACAGTCCAGAGAGTAACTAGCCATATCATTCGTTCCCACATGAAGGACAATCAATGGATTCTTTCCCGCTCCCGCTAGGATCCTTTTCAGCCTCATGTCCACATCCTGTATCTTAGCATCCGCCAGACAGCACACCCTTCTGTTCTCCCGATCAGCTCTAGTTACAGGCCTGTCTATTCTTCTCAGTAAGGAGTCTCCAATCACGTAGATCTGCCTTTTTCTGGTGACACTGTGATTCTCTGATCCATCCCCTGCTCCCACTGGCTGCAAGTCCCCTCCATTCCTATTGACCCTTGCAATCCTCCTGGGACTCGTATTTGGTGTTGCCTCCATTGACTCCTCCCCTCCTTCCGCAGGACTAGCTGCTCTTCTCTTTTTCCTTGACCTCTCTCCTTCAGTGACCACCTGCTGTGCCCCTTCTTCATTTCCCAACTCTGCAAATCTGTTCCTGAGTTCTATTTCTCCTTCACTAGCTCTTCTTTTCCTCTGCCTGGTTCTCTTTGTCACATGCTTCCACCATCCGCTTTCCTCACCCAGCAGTCTCCCCTCAGAATTCTTTGGTCCTGCTTCCATCTCCACATCGGAGCTGATCCCTTCGGCCCCCTCATGTCTGTGTTCCATCATTTCCTCCAACCCCCTTCTAAACTCCACCAAGGTTTCCACCTGCATCTCCAGGCCTCGGATCTTTTCTTCCATCAGCTCTATCATGTGCCACTTCATGCAGACGTAACCCTTTTCAGGTAACCCTTCCAGGATCATGTACATGCCGCAGCTTCCACATCCAGTCATCCTCATTGTGTCTTTTCCTGCTACTTCTGTATCAGTCATGGCCTCCCCGTCTCGTGCCTGGTGGTCCAGGCCACACAACACAACACGGACCCCCTGCAGGCACTGCGCTCCTGGCACCCCACTGTCCACTCTCTTCTCTGGCTTGTTGGTTCCTCTGCCTTAGTCTCCCCTGCAACCTCCCCCTGGGAACTCCCTCTGAAATTCCCCTGTTAGCAGCTCTGTTCGCTGTCTATTATGTGTCTTTAAAAAGTTTCCACACAGGTTGCAGCGATTTTACTTTTGGGACTGTATCGTTTTCATTTCTGTTTCACTAACCACGAACAGTTTATCAGCCACCAGTATGAGTCACTCCTTCCTCTCAGATTTCAATATTCAGACACAGTGGAGATACTCACAGAAGTAATTTGCCTGAGAAAAAATGCTGTTAAAATTAACAAGCCTACAGCCTTAAATAAATTAATGAAAAAAATTAGTGCTGTTTGTCTCATTCTGCTCCAAAGGAAGATTCTGGAAATGGTAAAGGCTGTTTCAAAAGTGCTGCAATCCAGAGACACAGACCTATTCAAAGCAGCAGTATTACTTCCTAAAACCACTGAACTTTTAGCTACTTTTCAAAATGAGTACTTAGTGTAATGTAACTTATGTAAAGTAACACACTCATCTTTGCATGTGTAGAAATGGCTGCCCACTAAGTTTCCATTTCATGCATTTGACGAAGTGGGTTCCAGCCCCTGAAAGCTTATGCCCAAAGAAATTTGTTAGTCTTCAAGGTGCCATAGGATTCCTCATTGTTTTTGCCAAAACAAACTGGAAACTATTATAGGAGCGTTCTTACAATGAGAAACAGCTTACTGAGAAATGGCTCGTATTGTGACAAAGGGGAAAAGCATATAACACAAATTGAACTGAGGGCAGCAGTGGAGGTTCCAGCAAAACACAGAAGCTGAAAATATGACAATTGGATGACTTGACATGGAGTGAGCCTCAACATGTTGTGGTGAAGTACTGGAAAACAACATTATGCCATCCTGCAACCTACACCAGCCTCTGAAAACAAGGCATCCTACATTAGTATCTAAGCCTGAAGAGATTTTTCAGAGGAAGCTCAATGAGTTAACAGGACAAAAAATAGTCATTGAAGTGTAATATTCTTAACACTAAGGCTACTGAGACTTCTTACTGTGTGGCTTTGAGCAAGGCAAATGCTGGTGAACCACACAACATAGGTGAGAAACTGCTACTTCTATCTGCAAAGGATACGTCCTGGTGACAATAGGATTCAGGAAGAAAGAGCAGACAAGTGGATCAGTCATTCCTAAAGTTAAGATTTTCAGTAAAAGTACGAACATATTATGGGCAGTAAACCAAAATTTACAGAAGCCTGTGGCCTGTCTGTGACTTTTACTGAAAATGGTGGGGGTGGGGTGTTGGGTGTGGGGACTAATGGGGGGAGAATTAAAGCTGAATCAGGAAGGTGCCTCAAGACCCCAAGGTTTCTCCCATGGAACTGATTTCTGCGACGCAGCCTCAAGGTTTTCCAGACATGCTTAGAGAAATGTGGAAGAGCAGAGTCCCCACATAATGAAGATAATCCAATACATTCTTCAATTAAGAAATAGCCCCAGATCTTTGTTAATGTTTGCTAGAAGAATTTTGCTAAATGCATAACCAGAACAAGAGAAGGCCTGTATTCAGTGGTTCTCAAACTTTTGTACTGGTGACCACTTTCTTTTATCAAACCTCTGAGTGCAACCCCCTTATAAATTAAAAACACGTTTAAAATATATTTAACACTATTATAAATGCTGGAGGTAAAATGGGATTTGGGGTGGAGGCTGACTGCTCGCGACTCCCCATGTAATAACTTTGTGACCCCTCAAGGGGTCCCGACTGCCAGTTGGAGAACATCTGGCCTATAACAAAGGGGTCCATCTGGGAGTATTCAGACAGAGTGATTGAGTGTTATGGTTAATACCAAGATTGCAGTTCAAATTTCAGGTTCAATGGCAGGGACTCCTTTAGGTGGTAAGGCATGTGGGCCCTGTCAACTATGAGGAACAGCATCAAGAGAAGAAAAAGAAGACAAAATTAAAAACATAAAAACAGATGCACTGGGTCAGATCATTGCATTGCATCAATTCAAGATCACATCATTTGGATTCCACAGGGTGGTAGTGACTTTCAAGGGCTAATGGACTGGATGTTACAACTGCATGGGCTTATGCATCTTTACACTGCTCCGATTAATTGAAATGGGTTTCGGCACGTAACTTGTGATGGTATTCCCACACTTAGTGCATTACACACAGAAAAGAAAGTCACCCCAATTGCTAGGCTGCACAATCAGCAAGACTCCGTTTGCCCTGGCAATCTGAGCTATTGGTATTTGTAAATCATTTCTTCGCTCGCACATGAGACTCTCAAGCTGCGGTTCTCTGGGGTCTATTTTTGGCTCTTCCTACTGCTCACAGAGCCGAGGGAATTGTCTGGGAGTCCTGCCAACCTGAGAGTCGACAGGGACTGCACAGGGAAATCATAAAGGTCACTGTCCAGCATGCTGAGTGTCAGACACGTGAGATGCATATGCTTATACGGCAACAGGAAAGTACAGACCTGAGTAAGGAGCTTTCCTCTCTGCTGAGTGGTATTTTGGTGAGTTGCTTGTTTCTGCACTAACGTTTGTACTACGGGCTCAGGAAAGGTTCCAAGGTTCAGATCAAGAACCATCTGGGCAGGAATTCACCAGCATGGTCATTTGAACTATTTTATTGTCAGACATACCCAGGGATTTGCCTGGCATAATTGGAACGATAAATGTATTGGCAATAGATCAGACTTTTTTTTAAGATCAGTTCCTTGTGTCTTACTGTCTCCTTCTGTGTGTCTCAGTAACTCTCTTTCTTTGGATGGAATGGTTTTCCTCTGGGTCGCTGACGTTTTCCAATTCAGCAACTTCACTGTGTTGCTGGGTAATACAACCAAAGCCTCTGCAGTGGGTCTCTGTCCTCCCAGAGAATTCACAACACGAATCATGTACATGGGAGTTCATACAATGGTCAGATTCTGCTGTCACTTTCTGACATCAGTGGTTCTCTTCTTCAGACTCATTCAGCCCCCTATCACAATGGTGCTGTCTGTAGCAGGATCTGAAGCCGTGATTATCGCAGCTCAGAGCCAAAAGTTAAATAGGTTAAAGGGAGAAATCTTGGCTCCATTGAGATCACCCTCAATCCACATCTGGGAACTGAAATAAATGACCTGTTTACACCAATCATAAGCTTTCAGTGACTTCAACTGGAATCGTCCCATGGCTTGTAAGGATGAGTGAGTACATTTGGACGAAAGAAGAACTGACAGGAGAGGAGAGTTGCTAAAATCTCAAACTCACAGTCTTAGAGGTTCAAACCAAATAGGATGAACAATATTTTCAGGGATCGAGAAGGATCTGCTCTCCCTGTGCCCCTGCATCTCTGGTTCTGGAGGGGACAAGAAGCACCAAAAGGGTGTAAAAATAGAAGCATGTTTCTGGCTTAGAGGAAAGAAGGCAGTGCTGGGAATCTCATCGAGGGAGGTCCAGGAAGGCACAGTCTGTCTGTGTGTGTGAGTGCGCCTGAGGGAGTGGGGGGAGGAGGGTGTGGCAGTGAGATATGCTGTCTCTATATCACAGTGGTACGGAGTCCTGAAACCAGGCAAAATATAGAATTCACATCCTTCCTAATGCACAAACCAAAGAGGCGTTGAGCTCTGTTGAGCACAAAGTCATATCCCAGCATGATAATGTCTGTTTCCATAGCAGACACTTGGCTTCTTTCCAACATAGGAATGGCCTTGGGGGTCAGACCTAGGGTAGATCTAGCCCATTTTCCTCTATCCTACGGTGACAGCCCCACCTGCTGCAGAAGGTGTAAGAAACTCAGGAGCAGTGGATGGGGACAGTGACTTGAGCATCATGAGGCATCACCCTAACACCTAACCGCTAGAGGTTGCCTTGTGCCCTGAAACACATGAGTGTAGAGGCTTTCCAAAATATTTATTTAGCTGTAAGTAGTGTAACTGGATACTCACTATCCATGTAAATGTCCAAATCCTTCCTGATTCTTGCTTATCTCATGACCTTAATGACCACTTGTGGTAAGGAGTTCCTCAGTCTCTTGAGGCATTGAGTGAAGCAAGTATTCTTTATTTATCTGTTTTGATTTTGCCATGTTTCACTATAACTGAATGACGACTAGATCTTGTGATATGAGATATGGAGAACACAGTTTCAATCTGCCCTCTAACAGTCAGTATTTTACAGACTTTTCCTGTGTCCCTTCTTAGTCATCTCCTTTTTAAAGGTAACAACCCCACTCTTTTCAACCTCTCTCCATATCAGTTTCCAAAGGCCCTTGATCATTCTTACTGCTCTTCCATGAACCACTCTAGTTCTGCAATATCCTAGGTGAAAAGGGTGCCCAGTACTACATAGAGGAGACCACAAGAGGGTGAAACATTGACTGACTGATCTCGTGACATTGTATTTGCTGTATGATTTCCTATTCCCCTCCTCCTAGAGCTCAATGTTTTTCTTAGTTTCTGTCCATGCTTGCACTGTGATCAGGGTTTCACTGAGCTGTGTACCATGATGCCCAGATCCCTGCCATGTGCTCATACAGTTACATTAGAATCTTGTAAAGTGTTAGGCAAATACATTGGCATAAGCACTGCAGTTATTAACATCAGCATTTATCTGCCATCATGTTACCCATTGACCTGGCTTGATTGGCTCCCCCGAGGACTCCTCTGGACTTGACTATAACTGAAATAATCTCTATAAATGTTCCCATCTACTTCTCGACTCCTTTCTAGACTCATAATATAGTAAATATTTTATAGTTCATTTCATTATTTGCTATAAAGTGTGTAACCCCCCTTGCTCTGCTTCACTCTCTTCACAGGCACATTGAACATTTCTGAGCTCAATCAACACGTTGAGAACTTCATGGCAGCTTTCAACCTCACCCCCTCTGACCCTTCAACATTCATACTAATGGGCATCTCTGGCCTGGAAGCTGCCCATATCTGGATATCCATCCCTTTTGCTGTGTGCTTCTTTGTCGGCCTGTTAGAAAATGTTACCCTTCTGTTTGTTGTAAGCAAAGAGCAGACCCTGCACAAGCCAATGTACCTGCTGCTCTGCATGCTGGCACTCACAGATATCACCACACCTACTTCTGTCGTGCCAAAGGCACTCTGTATATTTTGGTTCAATTTGAAAACTATTACTGTGCATGGCTGCCTCACCCAGATGTTCTTCCTTCACACAGTTGCTGTTATGCACTCAACCATCCTTGTGACAATGGCCTTTGATCGCTACATTGCCATATGTAACCCTCTGAGATACACCACCATCCTCACCAAAGGACGAATAGCTAAGCTAGGGTTTCTAGGTTTGATCAAAGCTGTTCTCTTCATTCTGCCTATGCCCCTTCTCCTGAACACATTGCCATTCTGTTCCAACCACGTTATCCCCCACACGCACTGCGAACCTATAGCTGTGGCGAAGATATCGTGTGGAGATATTACAGTCAACAGGATGTATGGCTTAGTGATAGCGTTTGTAATTGTTGGGTTAGACCTGATGTTCATTGCCCTGTCCTATGGTCTAATCATCAGTGCCCTCCTCAGAATATCCTCCAAGAAAGCCTGCCAGAAAGCCCTCAATACCTGCACAGCCCACATCTGTGTGATGATTACGTGTTATACTTCTGGCTTCTTCTCCCCTCTCATACATCGGTTCGATCAGGGCATTGCTCCCCATGTTCACATCCTCTTGGCTGACCTCTATTTCCTCATCCCCCCCATGCTCAACCCTATCATTTATGGAGTCAAAACCAAAGAGCTACGTGACAAAGTAGGGAAATACACCTGCAAAATGTGATCACTGGGGACATTGAATTTAGCCTGTGTTATGAGAGGGGAAAAGCTATCTCCTTGATAATCAAGGGTGCTCTGTCCCAGTTTGACTGAACTCAGCATCGTGTGGGGTTCACAGTCTGAGAAGTTCCTCACACCTAAACTCTCATCACTCCAACACCCAGCACTGCTCTCTTCATTTCTGAGTTCCCTCTCTCTTATCATCGCCTGGCTTCTTTCAGCATGACCCATCAGCCCCCACCTCTTATCCCCCTGTCACATGGCTTTTCTGTAACTCCTACATTACCAACTCTTAGCTGCTACTGTAGCTTTCTAATGCAAGGTGGATTTCCATTAGTCCTTGAGTGAACAGGGCTCTTCATCAGTTTGATGAACAGAAGCTGCAGTTTGAGATAGGTGACGACAACATTAAGAACCTATAATTTGTACAGTGTTATGATGAGTGAAATTTACCTGTGTTTTTTGTGTGTGTTTTACGTCCAATCCTTAAAGAAATGTGGAGGATAAACGAAATAAAGACCAACTGTAGCAAAGTAATTCAACACAAAATGTGGACACTCACTACCATCAGTGAATCCAATTAGAAATAAATATTATAATAATGCTATAGTTGTTTTTTTATTACAAATGTTTTGGGCTACTTTGGGGCTTTTTTTAATGCCATTATTTTGATTGAAATGCCTGCCAACCCTCAGTCGGGATACAAGTACCAGTATTTTTAATTTGATTGTCATCTCACAAGTGTGTTGCTAACGTGCACAAAATCCTGCTGGGGCTTGTAGCTTTTTTTTTTTTTTTAAATCAAATCTGTAGTAGGTGTGTAACAAAAGGTTTCATCTGTTATTTTATGTATAGACAAATTTGTTAGTAAAAAACCCTTACTTTGAAGAAAGCGATGGGGCAACTTTCAGGTGAGTTGTTAAATGACTACGGGTTTCTAATGCAGTGGAAATGTGGGAAGCCCAGCCAGATCCTGCAGCACTGCAGAGCTGAGGCAGAGTGGGGAGCTGCAGCTGGAGCAGCAGACGAGAACGGGCCCTGGGTGGAGATGTCCAAGGTAATGTGCAGTCCCTGCATACGTCAGTGGTTGACACCCTTATACTTCAAAGGCTGACATCCTGATACACCAGGAGCAATATGTGACTTGTTGAAATTGGTGTATAAAATTTATCTCAGCGGACGTGTCTTTCTCTGGCGTAGGTGATTGTGGAAAGTCCTGCCACTAACTGAGCTAGTCCATTGCAACAGGCATACACGTATTAGTGTATCTGTAACAATTGAGCAGGGAATTAGGACACCACTTCATTGTCAATAAACCTGACCAAATCCCTTCTCTAAGAACTGTGTCCGTGGATTTTTTGGGAAGATCAGTCGACGCTGGCTGTATGGGCTATGTGGCCAGAGTCAGTACAACACACAGCAAGAACATACACACACAGCCAAACATCTGTAAACAGTGCTCAATATGTAACTAGCAGAGATATGGTCTAATTCATTGAGGCACATCAAATGAGCTCAATTGAAGTTTTGGTCTTCAGCCCTTCGAATCAGTGTCCAGGGTGAGCCTGCCTCAGAATCTCATCGAACCATCAGAACCTTAACAAGACATCAAATTCCTCCCCAACTGCCACCTGTGCACCCGGACGTGTTGTCCCCAGCACTGGAAACCTAACAATAAACCCCAGCCAAACCCACAATTCCCCCGCGCACCAGCTGCACACATGCTGATAGGGCAGAGGAAACTGTTCCAACAGGGGCTGCTGCAGGCTGGAATTGGGGGAAGTATCACTTCTACATTATACCTAAAAGCCTGCTAGCAACAAAGGATTCATCTGTAGAATACATGGGTCTGGAGTGGGTGCATGAAAGAGGCAGCCAGGCATGTCACTGATGACAACTATGGGCATTTCACCTTGTGTAGTTTAGGCAGAGCTGCTGTGGACTGTACCCAAACATCTTGTCCATATTTTACTCCTCACAAGTAAAGAAACACCCGTTAAAGCATCAGAGAGACTTTGAAAAGTACCAAAGCTCTCAGATTCTAGCAGAGACTTTAAGCTTCTGAGGTGGATCCTGCATTGGAAGAACAGAGCTTGGTGATTTTTCATAACACTTGGATGATCCACATCCCATCTCAGGAGGACACAGAGACTACTGGATGGGGGATTATGAGGCAATATTCTATATAACTCTCTTACATTACCCCTATGTCCTGCACCTCAGCTTTGCTTTTTTGATGGAGCCCAGGCCAGTGCACTGTCTCGTCAGGATTTTTCAGAAAGTGTTTCACAGAGTGAAATTTTGGGGCTATTGTATGTAAAACCCTGACAAAGATATGTGAATTGTTCCTGGTCAGTTTCAAGGAGAGAGAACCATACATCTGTTAATGGAGATTCCCTACATCCTAGGAAGGAAGGAAGGATGGATGATGGTAAAGTACAAGTAGGATCTGATGAGAAACAATCAAAGGGAAAAGATTTGAATAGTGAATGGCAAGGAACATAGGGTAGGTTCAGAAATTAAAATAGTGAAAGAACAAGTTAAAATTTACTTAGCAAGTTAGATATATTCAGCAAACCAGCGATTTTCAGACTATTGTACTGGTGACCCCTTGCACAAGCAAGCCTCTGATTTCGACCCCCCCTTATAAACTAACACAAATATTTAACACAATTATAAATGCTAGAGGCAAAGTGGGGTTTGGGGTGGAGGCTGGCAGTTTGTGATCCCCCCATGTAATAACCTCACCACCTCCTGCGGGGTCCTAACCCCCAGTTTGAGAACCCCTGCAGTAAACATACACAGTTCTTTGTCTGGCTTGCTGTTTAGTTCCTTACCCTCAAAAGGGGGAACCAAGAGGCCATTTATCTATGCCAAATTTTCCAAACACTCATACTAACTTGCGCTAGCGAATCATACACGACACAGACCTGGAGGTCCCTTGCAATATAGCCAAATAGTACAAATTATTATTATTATTGCAAATAGTATATACTGGAATTCAGCATAAACAAAACCCAAGACAACTATATAATCGAGACCAATTAAAAAAAACCCAATAAAAAAACGGATAGCAAGCTAGCCTACTGGCCTTATGGGTGAAGTTCCCCACTAATTTTAGGCATCTGGGACAAAACTTCATATAAATGTTAAAAGCTGAAATGTGTAGCTTTGGGGAATGCACCTTCTGTGTAAAGTGAATGTCACATTGCTGCACAAGATGGTTTTCCACAGCCTGGTATCCTAGATAACATTTTTTCCTGTACTATTTTATTATGGGATTATACACCTCTACCCCAATATAACTCCCCCCGATGTAACACAAATTCAGATCTAACGCAGTAAAGCAGTGCTCCGGGGAGGAAGGGGGGGAGCTGTGCACTCCGGCAGATCAAAGCAAAGTTCCATCCATTCCAGTGGCCCCTACCAACTTCCCTGGCCTCCTCGACTCCTGTGTTCCAGCCCCCTTAGCTGGGTTTCTCCAGCGTCAGCAGGCACAGCAGCAGCAGGCGTCCCACAGCTGGTGTAGGAGCCATCAAACAAAGAGCAGAGGCATGTAAATGCCAGAGATGATTAATTGACGTAAAGTCCAAAGAAGAAAAGAAAGTGAAGTAGGGAGATTAGAATAAGCAAAGTTGTGTCTCAATCTTGCTCATTTACATTGGAATATGACAAGAGATTTTCATTCTCAGAGTACAGCGAGCAGGCAGATGCAGCTTTTTGCTTTCCTTGCAGACAGTTTTTGAGAGACCTTGCTGTGATGGGTTGGACACCCTGGGATGTCACCTGGTGTTCTGGGACACCACTGAGTCAGAGTTTTCTACCAGCCTGGGACCCCCTTTAGCCTTATCTTGCTGAGCCAGGCACTAAAGCTTCTTCTAGCAGAGTTTACAGGCAGGGCCACCCCTGGCTTCAGTTATAGACACTGAGGTCATCTCTTGAAAGATTCTGTTTAAGGGATTTGTCACAGCACCCAGAAGTCCACTCCCCTTTGGAGAACAAACCCAAAGTTTTATTAAATCCGCCTCTTCCCTTAGTGTGGAAGACAATATGCACAGTTTCTCACCACCGCAGTTTGAAAGCTCATAATTTGGGTTATATTATAAACAGGGGGGGCTCTGGATTATATTATAAAGCATGGGTTTTCAGCGGCGCGCCTGTGGGTGGTCCACTGGTCATGCAGATTCGGCGGCATGGGTGCGGGAGTCAACCAATCCGCGTCTTCGGCATCTTCGCCGCCGAATTAGAGCCGAAGCTGCAGGACCAGCAGACCTCCCATAAGCATGCTGCCAAAGGCAGCGTGACTGCCACCCTCGCAACGATTGGCAGGCCGCCCCCCGTGGCTTGCCACCCCCGGCATGTCCTTGCTGTGCTGGTATCTGGAGCCGTCCCAGATTATAAGCCAGAAATAAATTTATTAACTCTAGAAAGGTGTATTTTAGGTGGACAAAGAGATAACAACTAGAACAAAGCAGGTCACTAAGAAAATAATGCAAGCAAGCCATCTAAACTAGATTCCCTAAAGAACTGGCTCTAAATAATAATTTCTCACCCTAGATTCTGTTTCAGGTAGAGTCCACTGCCAGATTTCCACTGCATTATTCGATCAAAGTCACTTAAAAACTCACCTGAAAGTAGCCCAATCGATTTCTTGAAACAAAGTTATTTTTATTCACACATTTCTCTATATATAATATAACAAAGGAAACCTTTTGTTACATACCTTCTACAGATTTGACTACAAGCTTAAGAGGGATTTTATCCACATTAGCAACACCTCTATGAGATAACAATTAAGTAAGACTCAAAAAACCCAGTACTGAAGGTTGCATCCCGATTGACCAATGGCAGAGGATTCCAAACAAAAATGGCAAATGGCAGAGTTAAAAATGACCCCAAAGTAGCCCAAATCATTTGTAATGAAAAAATAATAGCATTATTATATTATTTATTTCTAATTCCATTCAGTGATGGTAGTCAATGTCCACGTTTTGTGTTGAATTAGTTTGGGACAGTCAGCCTTTTTTGGTTTATCCTATGGGTTTCGTTCAGGATAAAGGAAAGAAAAGCAGGTACATTTCATTGAACGGACAACTGTAAAATTGATAAAGAAGCTGAGCATTTTAGTTTCTTACTTTTCTCTTCAAGTTGCAGCTTCTGTTCATCAAACTGATCAAGAACTTTGTTCACACAGAGACTAAGGGAAAACTACCTGGCTGTGTCAGCGCCACGGAAAGGCCGAGTAACAGGTTGTGTGGGGGTTGGGTGCTGATGAGTGACAATGAAAGAAGTCAGGTGATGGTCAGAGAGAGGGAACTCAGTAAAGGAAAGAAAGCAGCGCTTGAGGATGGAGTGATAAGACATTAGGTGTGAGCAACTTCTCAGACTGAACTTCCACTATGCTGAGCTCAGCCAAAGTGGGGCAGTGCACCCTTGAGTAATGAGGAGATAGCTTTTCCCCTCTTGTCACCATGCTTTAAAATCAGTGGCCCAGGTGATCACCATCTCCAGGTGTATTTGCACAATTTCTCACGAAGCTCTTTGGTTTTGGCCCCATAAATGATAGGGTTGAGCATGGGGGGGATGAGGAGATAGAGGTCTGCAAAGATGATGTGGACGTGCAGAGCAATGTCCTGAACAAAACGTTGTGTTAGGTGGTAGAAGAGGCTGGGAGTGTAATACGTCAGCATCACACAGAAGTGGGCTGTGCAGGTGTTGAGGGCTTTATGGTGGGCTTCACTGGAGGACATTCTGAGGATGGCTTTGATGATCAGACCATAAGACAGAGCAATGAGCATCAGGTCTAAAGCAGCGACTAAAAACAGTATCACCAAGCCATAAATGCTGTTCGCGGTGATGTCCCCACATGAGATCTTTGCCACAGCTATAGGTTCACAATGAGTGTGGGGGATGATGCGCTTCGCACAGAATGGCAGCCTGGTCAGGAGCAAGGGCAGAGGCAGAACGAGGAGAATGGATTTGATCAAACCTAAAAGCCCTAACTTAGCTATTCGTGCATTGGTCAGGATGGTGGCGTATCTCAGAGGGTGACATATGGCAATGAAACGATCGAAGGCCATTGTCACAAGGATGGTTGAGTGCATAACAGCAACTGTGTGAAGGAAGAACATCTGGGTAAGGCAGCCCCTCATAGCAATGGCCTTCAAATTGAACCAAAATATACACAGTGCCTTTGGCACAACAAAAGTAGGTGTGGCGATATCTGTGAGTGCCAGCATGCAGAGCAGCAGGTACATTGGCTTGTGCAGGGTCTGCTCTTTGCTTACAACAAACAGAAGGGTAACATTTTCCAACAGGCCGACAATGTAGAACACAGCAAAAGGGATGGAAATCCAGATATGGGTAGCTTCCAGGCCAGGAATGCCCATTAGGATGAATGCTGAAGTGTCAGAACGGGTGAAGTTGAAATCTACCATGAAGTTCTCACCGTCTCAATCGAGCTCAGAAATATTCAAACTTCCTGTGAAGAGAGAGAAGCACAGCGAAGGGGGTTACACACTTTAAAAGAAATAGTAGGGTCAATATTTTATAGTTATTAACAGTCAAGAAAGGGGGGCGAGTAGTGAGGTGCCAACATTTATATATGACATGAGATTATTTTGGCTATATTCAAGTCTAGAGAAGTCCTCCTATGGAGCAACCTATGCCTTGTGAAACCCTGCTCCCAGTGCAAGCATGGAGAGAAGCTCAAGAAAATGTTGGATCCAGGAGTGGAATTGGGAAACCATGCAGAACATACAATGCCATGAGATCAGCCAGTCAGGCTTCACCCTCCTCTGGACTCCTCTGTCTCATACTCTTACCCGGGGTTCTTTCAACCCAAAGTTCTTGGTAACTTTTACTCTGTGAGAGGTGGTGTCAGGAAATAAATCAGGGGAGACACGGCTGTCCGACCGATAGATGTGGCACAAACAGGACAACACAAGCGTGCTTTCACTTAAAGCGAAACTTTACTTAAACCTAGTCTACACTAGGACGCAGATCAATCTAAGTTATCCAACTTCAGCTACCTGAGTAACAAGCTGAAGTTGACATATGTAGGTCGATTTACCATGGTGTCTTCACTATGATGAGTCGACTGCTGCCATTCCCCCGTTTACTCTGCCTGCGCCTCTCGTGCAGCTGGAGTACAGGAGTTGATGGAAGGGCGCTCGAGAATCGATTGATTGAATCTAGACTAGACGTGATCTATCGATCCCCATTGGATCGATCGCTGCCTGTCAATTCGGCTGGTAGTGAAGAGATCCCCTTAGTTTCAAGCTCTTGCACACGTCTGCAACAGGTTAGTAAAGCACCCTCAACCCTTGATAATTACCAAAGATGAGTGTGGCTTCAGAGTGACACAGCGGCAGGTTTCTGGTGGCCAAATCTTCCGTCTGCTGATGGGGACTACAAGATGTATCCAGAAGGAGAGTCCAGACAAGTCCGAAGGAGTCTCACTACCTCAAACTTTCCCCCTTATTTATATATTAGTAACACAATGATATGTCTCTTAAAGAAAACTTGTTAAGCAAGTAGTTCAAATGGGCAAGCAAGTGGCTCCTTCTGATTATTGATTAACCAGGTGTGGGTTTTTCCAGAGTCTGCAGGCTTGAGGCCCCAAGAGACATTCCTGGGGCATACTCTGCTATTCTAAAATTCACATATCAGCAACTTCAACATAATTCTTATCAGGAAGGATGCAGAGTCAAGCTGCCCTTTCTGTGGCACCCAAACCCCGCCCCCCTCCTGCCATGGTCAAGCTGAGATTGCTGAATGGCCAATTTACAGCTTGCTGACTAGGCCGCCTTTAAATAATAAGCCATAGTGGTTTCAAGCACTTTACTGGTTTGCCAAAATCTCTCCGTATTGTACTGTGCACCCTTCTCACACAGGATATTGTTCTGGGAAGGGCAATGAGAATAATGAAGGGCCCAGGGAAATTCTCATATGGAGAGAGGTTGTAAAGATTGAGATTGTTGCCTTACAAAAGAGAACAATAATAATTATTATATATGGAGATATACTTATATCCTAGAACTGGAAAGGGCCCTGAAAGGTCACTGAGTCCAGCCCCTTGTCTTCACTAGCAAGACAAAGTACTGATTTTGCCCCAGGTCCCTAAGTGGCCTCTTAAAGGATTGAACTCACAACCCTGGATTTAGCAGGCCAATGCTCAAAACATTGATGTATGCCTCCTCACAAGTGAGAAGGCTTGAAAAAACACTATAAAATACTGACTAGCAGAGATCTGATTGAGAATGTTGTCTCCCTATCTCATAAAACAAGATCAAGTGGACCTTCAATTCAACTGAAATGTGGCAAAAACAGAATTCTTTATTTAAAGATTTCTTCTTCACTCAGTGCCTAAACAGACTGAGGAACACCTTACCACAAGAAGTGGTTGAGGCCTTGAGATAAGCAAGAATCACAAAGAGTTTGGACATTTCCATGAATAGTCAGACTTTCCAGTGACCTGAATATTTTTGAAAGCCTCTACACACATATGTTTCAGAGCACAAGCCGATCTTTAGTTGTTAGGCATTAAGGTCACAGCTTCTTGATGGTCAAGTCATCCCACCACATCCACCTCTTACTGGGTCTTTTACACCTTCTTCTGCAGCACCTGGGACTGGCACTGTCGGAGAGAAGAAACCGGACTTGATTGTCCATAGGTGTGATTCACACAACCATTTCTATGATGCAGAGGAGCCAAGTGTCCACCATGCAAACAGACATTATCATGCTAGGCTATGACCTCCTGCACAACAGAATGCGCATGAAAGGTACAAGGGTATTGGTATGTAGGGCTACAGATCTGCACGTGTGTTACTTTCCTTGAGTTTTTTGGTGAGACACTTTCTAGAAGACATCCAGCTTCACCTGAGACATAAGTTACAGGTGTTAACTGACAAGCGTAAGCAGAGACTTTTATCTGCTTACCCTTCTCATACCTGAATACTGATGAGCTTTTACGATGACAAAAAAAATTGGAGGATGGTAAATAATGAAGAGCAGAGTTCAGTGTTTCAGAGCAATCTTGATTTGTTTTTATACTGGATCGAAGTAAACAGTAATATGTTCTAAAATAGTTACGTCGATATATAAATCTAGGAACAAAGAATTTAGGTGATGCTAACAAGATGGGGGACCATCTTGGGAAACACAATGATTCTGAAGACTTGGGGGTGAGAAGGGATAATTAGCTATGCATGACCTCCCAGTGTGACCCTATGGCCAAAACAGCCAATATGATCCTGGGATGATAAACTCCTAGACTCATAGACTTTAAGGTCAGAAGGGACCATTCTGATCATCTAGTCTGACCTCCTGCACAATGCAGGCCACAGAATCTCACTCACCCACTCCTGTAAAAAAAAACCTAACCTACGTCTGACTTACTGAATTCCTCAAATCATGTTTTAAAGACCTCAAGGTGCAGAGAATCCTCCAGAAAGTGACCCGTGCCCCATGCTGCAGAGGAAGGCGAAAAACCTCCATGACCCCAAATATGGCAACCAGCTAAACCCTGATCATGTTGGGGATATCAAGGTGAGGGAGCAAAGTCATTTTACCTCTGTGTTTGGCATTGGTGCAGCTGCTGCTGGAACCCTCTGTCCAGTTCTGGTGTGCGCTTTTAATGATGGAGATTGAAACACTCTAGAGTATTGAGAGAAGAATCACAAGAACTAGGAAAAGATAAGAAAACCTGTCTAATAGTGATAGACTCAAAGATCTCAATCTATTTAGTGCAACAAAGATAATTTCCGGATAATTTCATAACAGTCTGTAAGTATCAGAACAGGGAACTAATATTTCATAATACGGAGGTGTAACACGATCCAGTGGCTGGAACTTGAAGTTAAAGAAATTCTGACTGGAAATAAGGCACATATGTATTACACGGTGAGCGTAGGTAACCACTGGAACAATTTACCAAGGGTCTCAGATGATTCTTCATCATTGAGAAAGCTTAACTCTAATTTTGTTGTTTCTCTAAATGTTCTTCTCTAAGAATAATTTCAGGGAAATTCTGAGGCCTGTGTTATACAGGCAAGAGCACAATAGTCCTTTCTCACCTTGGAATCTATGAACATGTCCCCGTGGGTTAGCTGATGGCATTTTGCCTGCAAGTTAGTTCCTGAAATTACTGAAGGCATTTTTTCTGTTCAAGACTATGTTGAATTTAGCCCCATGCGGAGAAATTCTCTTGGAAGTGTTATGCTGGTTGTGTATTTCATGAGCCTGGGGAATCCCATAAGGCACTGCATGGATGAATGTTTTAGGTAAGAAAAATAATGACATGGGCCATGAAGTCTCTGCATTGTGGAGTTATTGTACAACCCTTGCTATTAATGACTAAGAGGAGTGTTTGGCAAATGGTCCCAGATCATCCTTTCTTTACCGTCTCTGTGCAAGTGGTGCACGTGTTCGGTCAGCTACCTGGGAGTTCCTGCACGTGGTAGTTGTATTTATCTAGGCCCTCACATATCCCATAGTTCTGCTTTCATTATGTTTCATGCCTACTTCCCAAATTGCAAGTTGTTCCTGTGTAGCAGTCCTTGAAGCACCCTGCAGTGAGTGTGGGTGTAACAAGAGAAGCTCCACAGGTGCCTACCTTGGAATTTACCACTCGTGAGATTTCTCAGCAGTGAGACCCAGTCACTGATGACCCCCAGTCAATGGACGGGGTCTGACTGGAGGCACCTCACCCCCTGCAGGGGAAGAATTGTGGAGTGTGTGACATGACTCAGAGGTTGGGGGAGCCGGGGATGACTGCGAATCATGGAGAAGACACTGGTTACCAGTGTGCTGTTGGAATTAGGGCAGTCTGGATTGGGGAAGCAGAATACAAACAGCGGGGTCAGAGTATGAGGGGAGACTGAGCCAACTGACTAGCAAAGATCAGGCATTTCACCAGTGGGAAAATGAATTGAAGTTGCGTAAATAACATTCAACAACAACCATTGGAAACAAAACTGAGTAAACTTTCTGACACCCATGCTGCAGTTCGGTGGTTTGGGAAGACAAAGAGACTCTGACATTCATACCCCCCAAAACATACTCCAGGCCAAGAAATGTCTTGCCCTGCCCCCACAAAACCCAGTGCTGCCTGCCCATCCATATAAACCCTGCTCCTTGCCCCCATAACCGTCAGTGATCTCCGCCTGCCTATGTACCCCTCACTCCATGCCCCAGAATCTCCAGCGCTGGCTCCTTGTCCATGGAGGTTCCCCACCCTCACAACTTTCAGCCCTGTCACACAGTTATACCCCTCATCCAAGATCAAAACAGGTGCCAGACTGCACACCGATACCAGGGAAAAGGGGGAGATGGGCCACAACAGCCTTTCTGGGGGAAAAAGAAACCGCAGCAGCAGCTCAGCCTGTGCAATGTAGAGAAGTACATACCTGGCAGAAGGGAGAGAGTGCAGGAAGATTAAAAGGAGCCAGTGTGAGCAATGCCTCTTCAAAAGGACACAAAGCATTAATGTATTGCAGCCCATTAGAAAGCCAGACACCCTTCCTGAGGCTGCTTTTCCATAAGAGCAATTGCTGATGTTACTATGAGGCATTAGTGGGAGATGGATGGTCCAGATGTGAGGTGGTGTCAGAGACAATCTGCTACCGTGCCACTGTGATCTGCGTGCTGCACGTCTCCATCCCCGCCTTAGACCTGGATCTCCTCTGGTGAGATTTCCAACCCTGCCTGGTTTCCTCTGAGCCAGAAACATGGGTTTATTTTTACTGCTTTTCGGTTTTTCTCATTCTCTCCAGAACCAGACATGTAGTGGTATGGAAAGAGAAGACCACTCTCTCCCCCACAAAAAGAAATGTTCTTCTAATTGTTCTGAACCTCTAAGCCTGAGGGTTTGAGATTTGAGCAACTCTCCTGTCAGTTCTTTGGTCCAAACGAGCTCACCCATCCTAGAGGTCACAGGATGCCTCCAGTTGAAGTCACTGGAGGATCCTGTTGGTTGTCAATCTGACCATTTATCTAAGCCCCTACATGTTAATTTAGTGTCCTTTCAATGGGACAAAATTTCACCCTTTAACCTGTTTATCTTTCTGCTCTGAGCTGTGGAAATTACAAAAAGTCCTGCTACAGATAGTCCTATTCTGTTAGGGTGCTGAAAGAGTCTGAAATAACACCCCCGTCACCAGATTATGTGAAATTCTGAGACCAGATATGAAAGATGTGGATTCCAAAAGACAAGGGACTTGATTTTGCTTTAAGGGAGGCCATTGTCAATTTGGAGTGACTGACTGAAGGCAGAATGTGAGAGCAGAATCTGGCCAGCGTGTGACCCATTCTTGCAGTGAACCCTCTGGTAAGACCGATCCCCACTGCAAAGGCTTTGGCTGAACTTCCTAAGAGGACAGTGGAGTTGCTGAATTGGAAAAGCTGAGCGAAACAGAAAAAAACTACAGAAAACTACTCAAAGAGATAGAAGGACAAAGTAAGAGACAAGGAATTGATCTTAAAAAAAATGATTGTCTAAACTATTTCTAACACATTTGTAGTTCCAATTTTACCAAGTAAATCCCTTGGTGTTTCTCATAATACTAAATAGTCCAAGTAGCTGTCCTGGGGAATCCCTGCCCAATGGTTCTCGATGTGAACTCCTAAACAGTTCCTTAGCCCTCACCACTAACTTTAAAGCAGAAACAGGCAACTCACCAAAATCCTGCTCAGCAGAGAAAGGAAATAAACTTACAGTCTCAAGAATGCAAAGTCCTGAGAATCAGTATATGAATCTCACATGTCTGACAGTCAGCGTGCTGGGCAGCAACCTTTATCATTTCCCTCTACACTCCCTGCAGATGTTCAGATTGGCCAGGACTCCCAAAGAATTCCCTCAGCTCCATGAGCAGCGGGAGGGTTAAAAAAATAGACCCCGGAGAGCTTCAGCCTGACAGCTTCCCCTAGGAGTGATGAAAGAATTTGCTGATGACAGGGGCTGAGATTGTCAGGGCAAACTGAGTCTTGCAGACATTTCAGCCTAGCAATTACTATGGTTCTTCAGCGTACTATCATTTGCACTATACGTGGGAATGCAGCCACAAGATACGGGACCAAAACCTCTTTTCAATTGATTATAGCAGCGGACCGCTGTATATATCCAGTCCATTAGCCTCTGAAATTCATTGACACCCTCTAGAGGCCAAAGAACAGGATCTTGAATTGGTGAAGGCCGGAGGGCATGGAAAAACTTTTCTTTTCTCAGGATTCTGACATCAAAGGTGCTTCCCAGTATCCATTTGTGAGGTCTAACGAGGATACATATCTGTCAGCTCTGTACTCTTCTAACCACTTATCTGCTCTCTGCACCAATAAGCATCACATTTCAATACTGTGTTGATCTTTCGAAAATAGATTTAGAAATGGTTTTATCTATCTTGCAGCAGAACTGGTACCAGCATATCCACTTGGCTAGGCAGAAACAACACACGCAGTCTCTTTGTCCTTTTGTCACATGCGTTGGCAAAAGCTGTAAGAGTATATTGATATAAGAGTGTCAAAAATCAAATGGTCAAGCAAGACCTAGAATTCTATCTCAGATGAAAATACAGGCATGAAGCTTAGCTAGTCACTAGCACGTCTAACATTCCACCTGATTTTGGTTTCTCTTTTCTTCTGTGATCCTCCTGCCCAGGTGTCCCGGGAAGAGCATAGGGCATAGGGTAGCACATTTCCTGAAAGGGCCAGGTAATAAGGTGGAATGTGTTGGTGCTCCATTAACCCCACTACCCCCTGTGCAGTATGATGCCCTGAAACTTCCCTCATATGGGCAGACTGCAAGTTTTCAAATTAGAATTCCAGACTTCCCACAGCAATGGGCTTGAGAAGGTTGGGTCTGGGCTATCTGTTACACTGCACTGGAGGGCCTACATCGCTTTATGTGTTACAATTAGCAGTTGTGCTTCATGGATCTGTGCCCTCCTTAAACACCACAGTACACATTGAAAAATTAGTATACGTACTAATAGGTCAATAGCTATAATAATCCACAGTAACTCTGAGAGCCCTAATGTAAAATTGTCCATCACCTGGGCCACCACAAGAAGCTCTGCTTCTCCTCTTTGGTCAAGGTTAAGATTCTTTTAACACTATTCTGGAGAATAAATTATAAATGTGTCCAATTGTTGGCTGGTCCATCCAGCTGCTCCGACAGGCTTTGCATGCTCTTCTTCATGTCATGGGGGCTAGCTCAGTGGTTTGAGCATTAGTTTACTAATTCCAGGGTTGTGAATTCAATCCTTGAGGGGGGCACTGGGGTAAAAATCTGGGGATTGGTCTTCCTTTGAGCAGGGGGTTAGACTACATGTTCTCCTGAGGTCCCTCGCAACCCTAATATTCCATGATTCTATGAATATCTACATAATAATATAATCCTGGAGTCAGCAACCTTTCAGATGTGCTGTGTCAAGTCCTCATTGATTCACTCTAATTGAAGGTTTTGCATGCTGCCAATACATTTGAACATATTTAGAAGGTCTCTTTCTATAAGTCTATATTATATAACTAAACTATTGTACGTGTAAGCAGAGTCAGGATGAGCTCCACCCTGACATCTGGTGGTGAATTATGGTGAGTGTGGAAAAGAATTTCAGAGGCTGAAGGTGTTCGCATAGGCACACCCACTCTGCCTAGCATAGCCCACGCCAGCCTAAAATGGTTACTTTCACAGCTGTGAGATCCCCAATTTCTTTGTTATTGGGGCAGGAGGAATAAAGTGTTGTCACCCTGATTAAGTAAATGAGGAACTGCAAAACTGTTTTATGGTAAAGGGTTTCACTATCAACTAAATTGCACTTGCCAGACAAGGGACGTGGATTCCAAAACCCAGTGAATTGAGAGAAGTTGAGGATAGATATTTGTACCTGGTGGTGCCTTGTATGAGCCAGAAGCACCAATTGTATCTACTCCTCTCTCCACTGTGGAATATCAGAGTTGATTTTTGATTCCCTTAAGAATGTAGATACAGGTTACTGTGCTGAACTCACTATGGGGTAATGGTGCACTATTACTGGGTCTCCCCTACTGTGAGCTGAAATCACTAAAGAGCTAGAATTGCTGAGCTGAGAGCACTGTGCTAACTAATGGGGGAGCCTGAAGCTATGCTGTGGAGCAGAGCAGCTGACAGAGCGGAGCGGGGCGGTTTGTGGAGCCACGGAGTGAGTGGAGCACAGCAGTTTGCGGGAATGGCTTGAGTGCATCACGGCATGGCTGGGGAGCAGAGCAGTTGGCGGAGTGGAGCAGTTTGTGAGGAAGGCTGGAGGAGCAAAGTGGAGTGGCTGGTAGAGCAGAGCAGTTCGTGGAGAAGGTGGAAGCAGAACCCCACGGAGAGGCAGGACAGTTGGCCCCGGACCACGTAAGGTGTCCCTTCTACACAGGCTGTGGACGGGGAAACCTCTACAGATGGATTCTCGAACTCTGGGGCTGCACTGACCTGGGACAGAGACTTTTGGATTGTGGAACTTTTGAGACTGTGGGTGATCTTTGGGTTGCTGGAGTCTAGGGACATTTGGGGTATTGGACTTTGGGGTCTTGGGGTGATTTGGGGGTTGCTGGCCTCAAGAGGCCTGGGAAAAGGACATGGCCCAATTTCCTGGGGTGGGTCTTTGCTAACGGTTTGGTCTATGAGCTCTAGTTGAGGTGTTTTCCCAATTTAATGCTTCTTGTTTATCTCATGTAATTAAACCTTTTCTGCTACACCGAGATTCTGTGCTTGCGAGAGGGGAAGTATTGCCTCTTCGAGGCTCCCCGGGGTGTGTGTAAAATTTTCCCAGGTGGTGGGGTGGGGGCTCGAGCTGGTTTTGCATTACGTTGTAGGGAAGGGACCCCTATGTATTGAACCAAGCCCTGCAGCTGTCAATTCGGCCTGGCAGAAGAGCTACATATGTAAAGTAAAGAAGGTTTTCAAAATGTTTAAGAAGCATCATTTAAAATTAAATGAAAATGCTGAACTTACGCCTGCAGCCTGCTCAGCTCGCTGCCAGCCTGGGGTTCTGTTCACATAGGTCAGTAGTGGGCTGAGCGGGGCGTGCGGCTGGGACCCTAGACCTGGAGGGGGGGTTCAGAGGTCAGGGCAGAAGGCTGGGAGAGAGTGTTCAGGGATCAGGGCAGAGGGCTGGGGTGTGGGGGACTGTAGGGCAGAGGGCTGGGGGGGTCAAAGATCAGGAAAGAGGGCTGGAGGTGTGGGGGGTGCAGGGCAGAAGGCTGTGTTTGTGGGAGAGTCAGGGCAGAGGGATGGGGTTGTGGGGGTGCAGGGCGGAGGACTGGATGTGTGTTGGGGTGGAGAGGTTCAGGGCAGAAGGCTGGAGGAGTAGGGAGTGCAGGGCATAAGGCTGAGTTTGTGGGAGAGTCAGGGCAGAGGGATGGGGTTGTGGGGGTGCAGGGCGGACGACTGGATGTGTGTTGGGGTGGAGAGGTTCAGGGCAGAAGGCTGGAGGAGTAGGGAGTGCAGGGAATAAGGCTGGGTGTGGGGGGGTCAGAGCAGAGGTATGGGACCGTGGGGATGAAGGGCACAAGGCAGGGTGTGTGTTGGGGTGGGGGGTTCATGGCAGAGGGCCTGGGGGTGCAGAGCAGAAGGCTGAGTGTGTAGTGGGGGTCAGGGCAGAGGGATGGGACTGTGGTGGTGCACGGCAGAAGGCTGGGTGTGCGCGTGGGGTTGATGGCAGAGGGATGGGGCTGTGGGGGTGCAGAGCAGAAGGCTGGCTGTGTGTTGGGGGGAGGGGTTCAGGGCAGAGGGCTGGGGGTATGTGGGGTGCAGGGCAGAAGGCTGGGTGTGTGTTGGGGTATGGAAGGTGCAGGGCAGAAGACTGGGTGTGCATGAGGGGTTCATGGCAGAGGGATGGGGCTGTGGGGTTGCAGGGCAGAAGGCTGGATGTGTGTTGGGATGGGGGAGTTCAGGGCAGAGGGCTGGGGGTATGTGGGGTGCAGGGCAGAAAGCTGGGTGTACGTGGGGGTTTGATGGCAGAGGGATGGGGCTCTGGGGGTGCAGGGCAGAAGGCTGGGTGTGTGTTGGGGTGGGGGGGGTTCAGGGCAGAGGGCTGGAGGTATGTGGGGTGCAGGGCAGAGGGCTGGGTGTGCGTGGGAGGTTCATGGCATAGGGATGGGGCTGTGGGGGTGCAGGGCAGAAGGCTGGGTGTGTGTTGGGGTGGGGGATGCAGGGCAGAAGGCTGGGTGTGCGTGGGGGGTTCTTGGCATAGGGATGGGGCTGTGTGGGGTGCAGGGCAGAAGGCTGGGGGTGTGTTGGGGTGGGGGGTGCAGGGCAGAAGGCTGGGTGTGGAGGCGGTTGATGGCAGAAAGCTGGGCTGCTCCGCTCTTGGGGGTGCTCCCAGCCCCCTGCCATGAGCTGCTCATGGCAGGGGGCTGGGTGTGGGTCGCTCATGGCAGTGGGCTAGAAGGGATGTGCCCTGTTCTCCCCCCCTTCCTTACCTCTCGCTGTCTCCTCTCTTCTCCCTCCCCCTCACTGGGGCCATCAGCTGATTGCCACAGGGACGGAGAGGGGAGGGGCAGGAAAGCATCACACTAGGGTAAGAAGCGGGGGAAGGGGGAAGCTTGGCTGCAGCAGGACCAAGCTTCTGCCTCCTGCCCCGCAGGGGAAAGCGGTGGTGGGGGCTGAGTTAGGCTGGGGCCCAGGACCGCGGCAGGCACTTACATGCTGGAAGTTGCCAACTCCTGATAAAATCACTTAAAATTTGTCCTTTGCAGTCATTAAATTTAACTGTTATCTTAACCATTCACTTTCCCTGAAGTGTGTGGTAAACCCGCTCAGGTTTACAAAAGCTGGGATATGTCCACTTTCCACTGATGAAGTGGGGAACCAGTTAATAAATCTGCACTGCCCACCTTGAACTTTGCCAGACAATATGTTCCTGAGGGACAGTGTTGGGAGCTGGGGGGATTTGGCTAGTGCCTTCTGTTGTGTGATACATGGGTGGCTCTGTGAACATTCATGCAATCTAGGTGGGTGTGGGGCTTCACATGCTGTTGTGCTGAGTGATAACAGGGCCTGGTGGGGGTTGCTGCTGGTCACCAGTAAAGTATTTTGTGATACACCCCTGGCTGGAGAGAGTTCAGGGGGAACAGCGGTCCTTGCTCTCATATCTGGCTTCCATATTCATAGCATTGACAAGAAATATAAGCAATTCCACATGCAGTTCACATCTTGTCATCCTCTAAGCCCTTGACAACCAATGTTTTTCTGAGTGTAACAACCACTGCGTGCAGTTTGCCCCCATCTTTTCAAATAAAATGGTAAAAACCCTTCAATTAACCAGAGACAGATTTATAATATTTTCTTGACCTGAAAGAATTTTGCTGGGCTCCTCTGACACCTTCTTAGCAACCAGTGCCTGACTATGGATCATATGATGATTCCAGGCTGCTGAGGGAGCGACTTCTTGGACCATTGTCACAAGCCTGCTATGCCATCCTATCAGAGATGTGCTCCATTGCTGCAAATTCCAAAACTATGTCCCCAACCAGGGCCTGTGTCTTGGGCAAAATTATTTCATAGTTTAGAAGTCTATTCACCAGATGTTAGTGTAGCAAAGCAGAAATTCCTCTTGCTACCGAAATTTTGTTACATCAGAAACGGAGAGTGTTCATAACTCTGAAATGTTCCTTCTTTCAACCTGGCACCATTTACTCACCTCTGGCATTTGCATGTCTCTTTTCTTTGTTTGACGTCTGGCTCCTTACCTGGCCCAGGTAGGGACTCCTTGTGCTGCTGAGCCTGCTGATGCTGGAGCCATTCAGCTAAGCGGGATGGAACATAGGAGGAAGAGCAGGGAAAGAGGCCAGGGCCCACTGTGAAATGTGGTTCTGTTTTTCAGTGGTGAGCAGCAGGTTGTAGCAGCCTCAGGCGGGAGGGTTGGGATGTAGGAGTGGAGGGGATCAGCGAGTTACTGGTATGGAGTGCCGTGGAGGAGGGGATGTAGGAGAGGGAGTCAGGACTCAAGGAATGCCATGGTTACTGAGGGGCCACAAGCAGTCGAGGAGGGGATAGACTCGGCTGTGGGGGCCTCGTGGAGGAGGAAAAGAAGGATTCAGTGAGAAGCAGCAGGGAACTCAGTGGAGGGGAGTAGCAAGGGCAGAAAGTGGGGTACCATGGGTGGGACCATAGGAGAAGCTTATCTCCCACCTGGTGAGTCTTCCAGAAAATACTACAGTCTTTGCATAATGCCTGTTATGATCCAGGAGCACATGCAAGGGCATGTGACCAGACCACATGACACGGAACTCCAGCTGGGTGGTTAGAGGGGCGCATCAGTTCCCATGGCTCCCAGACTAAACCCCAGTCACACTCATACCCTCTGGAGCCCAAATTAGTTTCCCCGGCACGTGTGACACAAACATGGACGAGGGACTGTAGCCTGAAGAAAAGATCCAGATGTAGCAGTTCTTTGATTCCTTTACCACTGTGTTCTCACCCCAGCAGGGCACAACTACCTAAAATACCACCCCACTGAAATAGCCCCAAGGCAACAGACTAGGGAAACTCCAAAGCTGTTCCCTCATAAAATGTGGGATACCATGTGAGATGAACTCCAGGTTGTTTTGGCCTGGGGACTGGTGAAGAAATCACACAGTAAGTGTGGAATTCCCATGGAGATAGTTCTAACACAAGATAGTACAACCTGTTTCTGCATCGATTTCTGAAAGATTAACACAGTATTGACGTTTGATGCTCATCCGATGCAGAGAGCAGATGAACTATTTGAAGAGTTGAGACCTGCCAAATATATATCCACTTTAGATCTCACAAAGGGATATTGGCAAGTACCTTTTATTCTAGATTCCTGGGTGAAGAAAGCCTTTTCCACACAGTTGGCTTGCATCAGTTCTGGATCAAGTCATTTGGCTTTCACAGGGTGAAAATGAATTTCAGAGTCTAATGGCCTGGATATTACAATGTCATGGGTGATATGCAGTAGAACTTTGCTCTGATTAATTGAAAATGAGGTTCGATCCCATATCTTGTGGCAGCATTCCCACACATGGTGCAGATGGCAGAATATTACACACAGAAAATATAGGCCATCGTCAATTGCTAGGCTGAAGAGTCTGCAAGACTGTGTTTGCCTGACAATCTGAGCCCCTGGGATCGGCAAATTATTTCTTCACTCCCAGGGGAAGCTCTCAAATTGTAGTTCTCCAGGGTCTATTTTCTGCTTCTCCCATTGCTCACAGAGACGAGGGAATTGTCTGGGAGTACTGCCAACTTGAGAATCTGCATGGACTGTTGAGGGAAATCATAACCCCAGGAGCTGCAGCGGAATAAGGAAGAGGGGCTAAACACCCCAGTGGCGCCACTCCAAGTTCCCCACAGCCATCCGGAGTCCGATGTCCGAACTAGGAGAGTCCCATCTGGGGTTGCCAGAAACTGTTATCGAAATATCAGGTCTGCCTAGCTGAAAGCCAATAACAGCCTGATAGGGATAAGGAAAAGATGCTTTATTCTGTAGAAAAAAAGGAGAACCTTGTACTTTAGTACAAAGACCCTATTCTATACAAATATCACAAGCCTTTTATACACTTTTAGACAAAGTCCCTTGCGTGTTAGCACTTGATTGGTAGGTATCAAACCTCGCGGTTCTGTTATCTATTCAGTAAAAACTGGTTAGAAGCAAGTTTTCTCTGCTTTGAGGCAGAAGAAAAGAGAGAGTTCAGAAGTTCAGCTTACTGTAGTCGTGAGGCTTCTTCTTCCCCCTACTGGCTGCTTGGAAGCTATTAAGGGGGCTACCGGTAACTTTTACTTTTCCCTCAGAGGTAACATTCTCTAGACCTTTAATAATTTTAGTTGCTCTTCTCGGGACGCTTTCCCATTTGTCCACATCTTTCCTGAAATGTGGTGCCCAGAACTGGACGCAGTACTCCAGGCAAGGCCTAATCAGCGTGGAGTAGAGTGGAAGAATGGTGTTTGCTTTTCTTGCAACAGAGTTTCACTGTTGACTCATATTTAGCTTCTGATCCACTATGACTCCCAGACCCCTTTCCGCAGTGCTCCTTCCTAGGCAGTCATTGCCCATTCTGTATGTGTATTCACACAGTTATTCACACTGGCTCCTAGTCTCAGCATCCTCTCTCCCTCCCACCAAGTTTTTCCCTTTCTCATACACTGCACAGACTGAGCTGCTGCTGGGGTTCCCTTCACCCCTGCAGATGTCGTTCGGGCTGATCTCCCACTTTTCCCTGGTGCCGGAAGACACTAAGTTTAACCAATGGCAAGACAGGTTATATAAAATGTCATTGGAAAAGTTATCCTTTTCTGAATATGATTGTCCTATGTGTATGCATGTATCATTTTTGTATCTGAACTTATGAATCTTGATTATGTCTTCATATTCCAAATGTATTTACACTTGGGTAACGCCCATTAGACAAGATCATTTACTCTCAATAGCTGGTTGGGAAGGGCCTATTCAGCACATTGAGCCATTAAGGAAAATAAAACTTGTTTTCTATTTTAATCTAAACCCAGGGTGCCTTTAGGTGAAGTGTCTGGGGCCCAAATCTCAGCTTGGTTACCACAAGTGTGCATTGTCCTCCCCACACTGAAGGAACGGTGAACTGGGTAACAAATTCATATTGATCAGAGTCTGGCCCAGGGTAGGACAATACAGCTCCGGGGTTCTAGCCTGGGGAGCTGGAGGTTATTTTGGCTGTAGCCTCTCTATTGTTTGTTCATGCAATGGCTAGTCAGGGAGCCTTCATACAATTGCAGCTGGGTGTATCTCTGCCTGGGGGAATGTTGGTGGAGGTGCAGGACTGGGAGGAGGTCTGCAGCTTGTCCCAGTAACACAGTGAGAGAGGGAGCCTCAGCTGGTGAGTCAGTGGGCTCAGAGGTGCCCTGGTTCCAGGTGGCTCCTTGAGGGAAACACATCACACTTTGTCCCTCAGCTGCTTCATTCTACCATCGTATCGTGACCCCCTGTTCATACTCTCGTTCCCCAGCCTATGCTGCCCTCATTCCAGCTCAAGAACTGCCATCCTGCTGCCCATTCACCTGGCTTGGTTAGCTCCCTCTGAGGATTTCTCTGGACTTGACTAGAACCTAAATAATGTGGTGCCTTCGGTAACTTTTGCTGTCTCCTTGTTCAACGCCCTTTCTAGATGGTAATAACTATAAAATATTTACCATGCTATTAATTATTAATTGTGTAACCCCATTCCTGTACTTCTTTCCTTCAGCCTTTCTAAATCTGATCGACACCTCAACCATCTCATGGAACTTTTCAACCGCACCTCCTCTGATCCTTCAACTTTCATCCTAGTGGGCACCCCTGGCCTGGAACCTGCTCATGTCTGGATTTCCATCCCTTTTACTATGTTCTACATTATCAGCCTGTTGGGAAATTCCATGCTTCTGTTTGTTGTAGGCAAGGAGCAGACCCTGCACAAGCCAATGTACCTGCTGCTCTGCATGCTGGCACTTGTAGAAATCAGAACATCTACCTCCACTGTGCTAAAGGCACTGTGTATATTTGGGTTCAATTTTAAAGGCATTACAGTGAGTGGCTGCCTCACCCAGATGTTCTTCCTTCATGCGGGTACTGTGATGCACTCAGTCATCCTCGTGACAATGGCCTTTGATCGCTACGTTGCCATATGTAACCCTCTGAGATACGCCACCATCCTCACCAATGTGTGAATAGTTAAGCTAGGGCTAATGGGTTTGTTAAGATCTGTTCTCTTCATTCTTCCTATGTCTCTGCTCCTGAGCAGGCAGCCATTCTGTGCCAACCGTATTATCCCCAATACTTACTGTAACTATCTGCCTGTGGCAAAGATGTCATGTGGAGACATCACAGTCAACAGGATATACGGCTTGGTGACAGCATTTGTAGTTATGGGGTTAGACCTGTTGCTCATTGCCCTGTATTACCGTCTGATCCTCAGATCAGTCTTCAGAATCTCCTCCAAGAAAGCCTACGAGAAAGCCCTCCACACATGCACAGCCCATCTCATTGTCATGCTGATTTCTTATCCTACAGGCCTCTTGTCCACTCTGACATACCGGCTTCATGAAGGCATCGCTCCCCACGTTCACATCATCTTGGCCAACCTCCATCTCCTCATTCCCTCCATGCTCAACCCTATCGTTTATGGGGTCAAAACCAAAAAGCTTTGGACAAAGTGGTCAAATACACCAGTAGAATGTGCTCACATTGATCCACAGATTTGAAATCTGTGCAAAAAGAAGGGAAAAGCTATCTCCTCGATAATCAAAGGTGCTCTGTCCCAGTTTGATTGAGCTCAGCTTTGTGGAAGTTCAAAGCCTAAGAAACTTCATCCCCAGGAATTGCGCTCTGAGTTGATGAATTCCCTCCCTCACCATCACCCAACCTTTTTCAATGTCACCCATCAGCCCCCACATCCAAACACTGTCACTCAGCCTTTCTGTCACTTCCAGACCACCAGAGGATACTGCAGTTTACTTAAACAAGGTGGCTTTTCATAATCCTAGGCCCAGTTGCGGTGAGGTTACAAGGACTCTACTACATGGGAGAGTGGAGGGGTGTCCTTAAACTCAGGTGAACCTCTGGGTAAAGGGACTGGGAGTGGGGACTCAGACCCTTTCACGAACCGATTCTCCTGGGGTAGTGTAGAAGCCAAGAATGTTCCTCACAATAGTTCACCACTTTGATTAGGGAAGGGGGACAAACTGAAGGGCATAATTTCAGTGATATGTAAAGGGAGGTATAACTTGTAACATCTTGATATAAATGATAAAAGCTGATGTATGTAACTTTGGGGAGTGCACTTTCTGCTTAAGGTGAATGTAACATCGCTGCACAAGACGGCTTCCCAGAGACCGGTATTGTATACAATCTTTTCCCTGTACCATTTTATTCTGAGACTGAAAAAGTAAATCTGACACTGTTTATTTGGCCTTTTGAAAATATTGAATAACAAATGAAAGCTTGGTGAAGCAACTGAGGACACAATTGATTACCAACCAGTATGAAGCACTCCTTCCTCTCAGATTATGGTATTTAAACACAAAGAAGGAAGCCCTAGAAATAATTCTCCGAAGCAAAAATGCCAATAAAATTTCAGACCCTTCAGTATTAAAGAAATTAATGGCATTTTTTAGTTTTGTTTTTCTCATAGTGCTGCAAAGAAAGATTCTGGAAACGATAAATGCTTTTTCAAAATGCTGCAATCCAAAAACCCAGAGCCATACAAAGCAGCAGGAATACTTCCCAAAGCTGCTGAACTTGTAGCTACATTTCAGATTGAGGTCACAGAAGTTAAATGGTCTGCAAGGAAATGATTGGGAAAACTGCGCAGACAAATCAAGTCTGAAGAGAAGTGCTTGAGAAAGGCAAAAAGGCAGGGGAACAGCTCATGTTGTGGCAGAACAGGGAGGAGAGCAGACCTGCTACTTGCAGCCCCAGGGGAGCTGAGCTGAGAGAAGGAAGAATCGGCCTCTGAACAACTTTCCAGAGATCCCTCTCTGAGGGAAGGGAGGGCCTGCTGCAGTGACAGAGTAAGAGGGAAGCCTTCATCTCTCATATGGATGCTCGACTTGACTGGACCTTTTTTTTTTTTTTGGCGGTTTGGACTTTGCCAGGAGGGGAGAGCTCTTGGACTGAGCTTGCCCTAGGACGTTGGGCTATATCCCAGAAGGAGGCAGTTGTTGCCCAAGAGGAAGGGAGAACGACCTCACTACATGCAGCCGCCAGAAGGTGCCATGGGGTGAGGAAACAGACTTCGCGCTGCCTTTCCCCAGGCAGAGAGACTGGGACATGCCTTGGGAAGTGGTAGGAAGTGGCCCAGGGATGGCCACCTTACATAGGCAGTGGGTATAATAAGCCAAGGGAGGCTAAATGTCCCTGCAGTGCAGCTGTCGACCCACTGCCATTGAGAGAGGGGAAGCCATGACCCAAATATGATCCACCTATTCCTGTCCCTGATCAGCCCCTCCACCGAGGCCCCTGTTGCTACTCAATGAATCATTTCTTTCCTCCCCCTGGAGGATCCCAGAGCCCAGTACTTGCCCAGTCTCTCTCTCCTGCACCCCCTCTTTACCCAGTTGCCATTGTGTTCGATGAATCCCAGTTCCCTCCTGCTCTTCTCTACCCCCTCCTATGTGCCCCCCCACCCACAGATCACTGACTTTCTCCTCTCCTCTCCTGCACACGCTTCTCCACGGTCTCTCAGTGAGTCCATTCACTCTTCCACCTCCCTGCCCGTCACTCGTTGATTCCTTCCACTCCTCCACCTCCCTGCCTGCCCCTCACTGTGTCCTTCCACTCCTCCACCTCCCTGCCTGCCCCTCACTGTGTCCTTCCACTCCTCCATCTCCCTGTCCAACACTCACTGAGTTCTTCCACTCCTCCACCTCCCTCCCTGCTGCTCGCTGTGTCCTTCCACTCCTCCACCTCCCTGCCCAACACTCACTGAGTTCTTCCACTCCTCCACCTCCCTCCCTGCTGCTCGCTGTGTCCTTCCACTTCTCCACCTCCCTGCCCGCTACTCGTTGAGTCCTTCCACTCCTCCATCTATCTTCCTACCACTCTCTGAGTCCTTCCACTCCTCTACCTCTCTGCCCGCCACTCATTGAGTCCTTCCACTCTCCCATCTATCTTCCCACCACTCTCTGAGTCCTTCCACTCCTCTACCTCTCTGCCTGCCACTCACTGAGTCCTTCCACTCCTCCATCTATCTTCCTACCACTCTCTGAGTCCTTCCACTCCTCTACCTCTCTGCCTGCCACTCATTGAGTTCTTCCACTCTCCCATCTATCTTCCCACTACTCTCTGAGTCCTTCCCCTCCTCCACCTCCCTGCCTGCCACTTGCTGTGTCCTTCCACTCCTCCAACCCCCTGCCCATCACTCTCTGGGTCCCTCCTATTCTCCACCCTCCTGTTCCTCCCCACCCACCACGGCACTCGCTGAGCCCAACACCTCTCTCCCCTCCACCAACATAGGTGAGAAGCTGCTACTTCCGGCTGCAAAGGAACAGTGTGCAGTGATGTTAGGACGGAAAGAAGCATCACAGCTTGATGTGATCCCACTTTCTAATGACACAGTTACACGCCATATTGTGGAGATGGTCACTGATATAAAGGAGCAGTTCCTAGAAAGTTTTTCTCAGAACTCACACTATTCATTTCAAATTGATGAGTCTATGACACAGGAGAACCTCAGAAATATGAGCAGCAGAGTTATAAACTGACCAGTCAATCACACACCTAATTTAGAACCAGAAGTACATAATCAGGCAACAGCAGAGACAAAAAACAAACAAACAATAAGTACAGTCCTGCATTAAAAAAAGTAAACTACAAAAAACAAAAGGGAAAGAGAGCATTTTTGTTCTGCGTAGTCAAGTTTCAGAGCTGTATTCATTAAATGTTTAGTTCTGAACTTTAGAAAAACTAACCATAACGATTTGTTCAGAATTATGAACAAGCTCCATTCCCAGAGTATTCATAAATTGGAGGTTCTACTGTATCTCAAATGTTGCACATGTGATGGTATATATTCATTTTGCCACAGCACTGGAACTAAAAGAGGAATTTCTTTTTATCCAACCACTATTAACACAAGCAAATGATGAAGAGCTTGGTAAACTATGAGATAATTTTGTTCAAGCCCAGGCCTAGACTGAGGACATTGTTTTGGAATTTGCAGCAACGGGGAGCACAGTCTGTGAGAGGATGGCATAGCAGCCTTGTGATAAGAGCACAATTTCAGGGGTGGCATTCCATTTTTTTTGTGTTTTTCCCCCCCTCAGCAGTTGTGCTCTTGGAGGTGTTTTTTTGTTGTTGTTGTTTTGGGTTTTTTTGCATGCTTGGGGCAACAAGAAACCTAGAGTCAGCCCTGTCTCATAGACTCATAGACTCATATGTCAGAAGGGAACAATATGATCATCTAGTCTGACCTCCTGCACAAAGCAGGCCACAGAACCCTACCCATCCACTTCTATAAAAACCCCTAACCTATGTTCCAGTTATTGAAGTCTTTGAATTGTGGTTTGAAGACCTCAAGCAGAGAATCCACCAGAAAGTGACCCATGCCCCACGCTGCAGGGGAAGGCGAAAAAACTCCAGAGCCTCTGCCAACCTGCCCTGGTGGAAAATTCCTTCCCGACCCCAAATATGGCAATCAGCTAAACCCTGAGCATGTGGGCAAGGCTCCCCAGCCAGCAGTCAGGAAAGAATTCTCTGCAGTAACTCTGATCCCATCCCACCCAACATCCCATCGCAGACCATTGAGCAGACCTATCTGCTGATAATCCAAGAACAATTGCCAGAATTAAACTAGCCTATCATATCATCCCTTCCATAAACTTATCAAGCTTAGTCTTAAAGCCAGATATGTCTTTTGCCCCCACTACTCCCCTTGGAAGGCTGTTGCAGAACTTCACTCCTCTAATGGTTAGAAACCTTCGTCTCATTTCAAGTCTGAACTTCCTAGTCTCCAGTTTGTACCCATTTGACCTTGTGTCTACATTAGTACTGAGCTGAAATAATTCCTCTCCCTCCCTAATGTTAATCCCCCTGATATATTTATAGAGAGCAAGCATATCCCCCCGGAGTCTTCTTTTGGCTAGGCTAAACAAGCCAAGCTCTTTGAGTCTCCTTTCATAAGGCAGGTTTTCCATTCCTCGGATCATCCTAGTAGCCCATCTCTGAACCTCTTCCACTTTGAATTCATCCTTCTTAAACATGGGAGACCAGAACTGCACACAGTATTCCAGGTGAGGTCTCACCAGCGCCTTATACAGCGGTACTAACACCTCCTTATCTTTGCTGGAAATACCTCGCCTGATGCCTCCTAAAACCGCATTTGCTTTTTTAACGGCCATATCGCATTGGCGGCTCATAGTCATCCTGCGATCAACCAATACTCCAAGGTCCCTATCCTCCTCTGTTGTTTCCAACTGATGGGTCCCCAATGTATATCTACATTTCTTATTATTAATCCCTAAGTTCATGACCTTGCATTTTCACTATTAAATTTCATCCTATTACTATTACTCCAGTTTACAAGGTCATCGAGAACTTCCTGTATGGTATCCCAGTCCTTTTCTGTGTTAGCAATACCCGCCAGCTTTGTATCATCCGCAAACTTTATTAGCACATTCCCGCTCTTTGTGTCAAGGGCAGTAATAAAAAGGTTAAATAAGATTGGGCCAAAACCGATCCTTGAGGAACTCCACTAGTAACCTCCTTCCAGCCTGACAGTTCACCCTTCAGTACGAACCCTTGGAGTCTCCCCTTTAACCAGTTCCTAATCCACCTTTCAATTTTCATATTCATCCCCATCTTTTCCAATTTAACTAACAATTCCCCATGTGGAACCGTGTCAAATGACTTACTGAAATCGAGGTAAATTAGATCTACCGCATTTCCTTTGTCTAAATAATCTCTCACCTTCTCGAAGAAGGAGATCAGGTTGGTTTGGCACGATCTACCTCTTGTAAAACCATGTTGTAATTTGTCCCAATTACCATTGACCTCAATGTCCTTTACTACTTTCTCCTTCAATATTTTTTCCAAGACCTTACATACTACAGACGTCAAACTAACAGGCCTATAGTTACTCGGATCACCTTTTTTCCCTTTCTTGAAGATGGAAACTACGTTAGCAATTCTCCAGTCGTACGGTACAACCCCTGAATTTACCGATTCATTAAAAATTCTTGCTAACAGGCTCGCAATTTCATGCACCAGTTCCTTTAATATTCTTGGATGGAGATTGGCCAGGACCTCCGATTTTGTCCCATTAAGCTGTTCTAGTTTGACTTCTACCTCTGATGTGGTAATATCTACCTCCATATCCTCATTCCCGTTTAACATCCTTCCATCATCCCTAAGCTCCTCATTAGCCTTATTAAAGACTGAGGCAAAGTACCTATTTAGATATTGGGCCATGCCTAGGTTATCCTTAAGCTCCATTCCATCCTCAGTGTATAGCGGTCCCACTTCTTCTTTCTTTGTTTTCTTCTTATTTATGTGGCTTGTGACAAAGTTCCTCCTCTACCTTGGTGGGTCCTGTGCTTCTTGGCAGTTTTGCTCACCTCAGTGATCTTCCCCACAGTCTGGATCAACTCCTCCTGTTTCTGATCAGGAGTTGGGAGGTTTGGGGGAACCCGGGCCCGCCCTCTACTCCGGGCTCCAGCCCAGGGCCCTGTGGATTGCAGCTGTCTATAGTGCCTCCTGTAACAGCTACATGACAGCTACAACTCCCTGGGCTACTTCCCCATGGCCTCCTCCAAACACCTTCTTTATCCTCACCACAGGATCTTCCTCCTGATGTCTGATATGCTTGTCTCCTAAATCCTCCAGCAGCACACTTTCTCACTCTCAGCTCCTTGCCTTCTTGCTCCCAGCTCCTCCCTCGCACTCCTTCTCCTCTTGCTCCTCCCTGCCTGACTGGAGTGAGCTCCTTTTTAAACCCAGGTGCCCTGATTAGCCTGCCCTGATTGCCTGCAGGTGTTCTAATTAAAGTAGCTATCTCCACTGCCTTCTAGAAAGGTCTTCATTGGCTCCAGGTGTCTTGATTAACCTGGAGCAACTGCCATTTGGTTACCATGGTCCTAGGGATTTGTTTAGCCTGGAGCTATCATACATGTTTCTCAGTACTTTACTGTAGCCATCTGGCCTTGCCCCATCACAGGCTATAGAACCTTTTGCTATTGGTTTTAATTCCCTTTCCAAGGTTCGACTCTACATGGCTTTTAGCCTTCCTCACTTTATCCCTACATCTCCTGACCTCACTAAGGTAGCTTCCCTTGCTAATCCCACCTTTCTTCCACTCCTTGTAGGCTTTCTGCTTTTTCTTAATCACCTCTCTGAGATGCTTGCTCATCCAGCTTGGTCTGCAACTCCTGCCTATGGTTTTTTTCCCCTTTCTTGGGATGCAGACTTCCAATACTTTCTGCAGCTTAGACTTCAAGTAATCCCAGGCCTCCTCCGCATTTAGATCCACAAGTTCTGCAGTCCAATCCACTTCCCTGACTAATTTTCTTAACTCTTTAAGTTAGCCTGTTTGAAGTCAAAAACTAATCCCAGATCTATTTTTGTTTATCCTTCCATCTAGTATGAACTGAATTAGTTCATGATCACTTGAAGCAAGGTTGTCCCCTACAACCATTTCTCCTACGAGGTCTTCACTGCTCACCAAAACCAAATAGAAAATGGCATCCCCTCTTGTCGGTTCTTCAACTACTTGATGAAGAAATGCATCTGCTATCACATCCAGAAAAATCTGAGCCCTATTATTCTTGCAAGCACTTGTCCTCCAGTCTATATCTGGGAAGTTGAAGTCTCCCATGATCACACAATTCCCCTTGGTGTTTACTTCATTAAAAACATTAAAGAGGTCTCTATCCATATCCAAATCAGATCCCGGCGGTCTATAGCACACCCCAAGCACTGTCTCAAGGGAGGCTCTAGTAGCTTTCTTACCCAGTATGATCTTTGCCCAGACAGAATCTGTCTTGTCCATTCCTTCACTTCTTATTTCTTTACAGCTAACCTCACCATTGATATGCAATGCTACTCCACCATCTTTGCCTTTATTTCTGTCTTTCCTAAACAGCACATAGCCTTCAATACTTGTACTCCAGTCATGACTACTATTCCACCATGTTTCTGTTATCCCTATAATATCCGGTTTCACTTCCTGCACCAATAGTACCAGTTCCTCCATTTTGTTCCCTAGGCTCCTCGCATTAGCGTACAGACATTTTAACTTTTGGCGTTTGGCTTCACTGACATTCTTTACCCCGTTATGCACAGACATTGTACCACCAGCATCACCTGTTACTCTGGTACGTACACTACCCTTTCTCCTTATGTCAATTCTTTGGTCCACGGCCATATCCCCTCTTACTTTGTTTAGCTCCCTCTCCAGCTTCAATTCTGGCGTGGAGATCTCCTGGACATCTCTCAACCATCTCCCCCAAATTCCTAGTTTAAAGCTCTCTTAATTAGATCGGCGAGCCTCCATCCTAGAAGTCTATTTCCCTCCTTACTCAGGTGAAGTCCATCCTGAGAGAACGGTTGTCTGTCTGTAAATGCGTGCCAGTGACCGTACATCCCAAAGCCCTCCTTAGAGCACCACTGCCTGAGCCATCTGTTAATTGCCATAATCTTGTCACCCCTTAGTCGCCCTGCTCTAGGAACCGGCAGAATCCCACTGAAGATCACCTGAGCCTCGATTTCCTTGAGCGTCTTCCCCAATCTGGCATAGTTCTCCTTCATACAGTCCAGCTAGTAACTAGCCGTATCATTCGTTCCCACATGAAGGACAATCAACGGATTCTTTCCCGCTCCCGCATGGATCCTTTTCAGCCTCAGGTCCACATCCTGAATCTTAACACCCGGCAGACAGCGCACCCTTCTGTTCTCTCGATCAGCTCTAGTTACAGGCCTGTCTATTCTTCTCAGGAAGGAGTCTCCAATCACGTAGATCTGCCTTTTTCTGGTGACATTGTGATTCTCTGATCCATCCCCTGCTCCCACTGGCTGCAAGTCCCCTCCATTCCTATTGACCCTTGCAATCCTCCTGGGGCTCATATTTGGTTTTGCCTCCATTGACTCCTCCCCTCCTTCTGCAGGACTAGCTGCTCTTCTCTTTTTCCTTGCCCTCTCTCCTTCAGTGACCACCTGCTGTGCCCCTTCTTCATTTCCCAACTCTGCAAATCTGTTCCTGAGTTCTATTTCTCCTTCACTGGCTCTTCTTTTCCTCTGCCTGGTTCTCTTTGTCACATGCTTCCACCATCCGCTTTCCTCACCCAGCAGCCCCTCCTCAGAATTCTTTGGTCCTGCTTCCATCTCCACATCTGAGCTGATCCCTTCGGCCCCCTCATGTCTGTGTTCCATCATTTCCTCCAACCCCCTTCTAAACTCCACCAAGGTTTCCACCTGCATCTCCAGGCCTCGGATCTTTTCTTCCATCAGCTCTATCAGGCGCCACTTCATGCAGATGTAACCCTTTTCAGGTAACCCTTCCAGGATCATGTACATGCCGCAGCTTCCACATCCAGTCATCCTCATTGTGTCTTTTGCTGCTACCTCTGTATCAGTCATGGCCTCCCTGCCTCGTGCCTGGTGGTCCAGGCCACACAACACAACATGGATCCCCTGCAGGCACTGCACTCCTGGCACCCCACTGTCCACTCTCTTCTCTGGCTTGTTGGTTCCTCTGCCTTAGTCTCCCCTGCAACCTCCCCCTGGGAACTCCCTCTGAAATTCCCCTGTTAGCAGCTCTGTTCGCTGTCTATTATGTGTCTTTAAAAAGTTTCCACACAGGTTGCAGCGATTTTACTTTTGGGACTGAACTGTTTTCATTTCAGTTTCACTAACCACTAACAGTTTATCAGCCACCAGTATGAGTCACTCCTTCCTCTCAGATTTCAATATTCAGACACAGTGGAGATACTCACAGAAGTAATTTGCCTGAGAAAAAATGCTGTTAAAATTAACAAGCCTACAGCCTTAAATTAATTAATGAAAAAAATTAGTGCTGTTTGTCTCATTCTGCTCCAAAAGAAGATTCTGGAAATGGTAAAGGCTGTTTCAAAAGTGCGGCAATCCAGAGACACAGACCTATTAAAAGCAGCAGTGTTACTTCCTAAAGCCGCTGAACTTTTAGCTACATTTCAAAATGAGTACTTAGTGTAATGTAACTTATGTAATGTAACACACTCATCTTTGCATGTGTAGAAATGTCTGCCCACTAAGTTTCCGTTTCATGCATTTGACGAAGTGGGTTCCAGCCCATGAAAGCTTATGCCCAAAGAAATTTGTTAGTCTTCAAGGTGCCATAGGATTCCTCATTGTTTTTGCCAAAACAAACTGGAAACTATTATAGGAGCGTGCTTGCAATGAGAAACAGCTTACTGAGAAATGGTTCGTATTATGACAAAGGAGAAAAGCATATAACACAAATTGAACTGAGGGCAGCAGTGGAGGTTCCAGCAAAACACAGAAGCTGAAAATATGACAATTGGATGACTTGACATGGAGTGAGCCTCAACATGTTGTGGTGAAGTACTGGAAAACAACTTTATGCCATCCTGCAACCTATACCAGCCTCTGAAAACAAGGCATCCTACATTAGTATCTAAGCCTGGAGAGATTTTTCAGAGGAAGCTCAATGAGTTAACAGGACAAAACATAGTCATTGAAGTGTAACATTCTTAACACTAAGGCTACAGAGACTTCTTACTGTGTGGCTTTGAGCAAAGCAAATGCTGGTGAACCACACAACATAGGTGAGAAACTTCTACTTCTATCTGCAAAGGATACATCCTGGTGACAATAGGATTCAGGAACAAAGATCAGACCAGTTGATCAGTCATTCCTAAAGTTAAGATTTTCAGTAAAAGTACGGACATATTATGGGCAGTAAACCAAAATTTACAGAATCCCGTGGCCTGTCTGTGACTTTTACGAAAATGGTGGGGGTGGGGTGGGGAGTGGGGACTAATGGGGGGAGAATTAAACCTGAATCAGGAAGGTGCCTCAAGACCCCAAGGTTTCCCCCATGGAACTGATTTCTGCGACGCAGCATCAAGGTTTTGCAGACATGCTTATAGAAATGTGGAAGAGCTGAGTCCCCAGATAATGAAGATAATCCAATACATTCTTCAGTTAAGAAATAGCCCCAGATCTTTGTTAGTGTTTGCTAGAAGAATTTTGCTAAATGCATAACCGGAACAAGAGAAGGCCTGTATTCAGTGGTTCTCAAACTTTTGTACTGGTGACCCCTTTCTTGTATCAAACCTCTGAGTGCAACCCCCTTATAAATTAAAAACACATTTAAAATATATTTAACACTATTATAAATGCTGGAGGTAAAATGGGATTTGGGGTGGAGGCTGACTGCTCGCGACTTCCCATGTAATAACTTTGTGACCCCTCAAGGCGTCCTGACTCCCAGTTGGAGAACGCCTGGCCTATAACAAAGGGGTCCATCTGGGAGTATTCAGACAGAGTGATTGAGTGTTATGGTTAATACCAAGATTGCAGTTCAAATTTCAGGTTCAATGGCAGGGACTCCTTTAGGTGGTAAGGCATGTGGGCCCTGTCAACTATGAGGAACAGCATCAAGAGAAGAAAAAGAAGACAAAATTAAAAACATAAAAACAGACGTACTGGGTCAGATCATTGCATTGCATCAATTCAAGATCACATCCTTTGGATTCCACAGGGTGGTAGTGACTTTCAAGGGCTAATGGACTGGATATTAAAACTGCATGAGCGTATGCATCATTACACTGCTCCGATTAATTGAAATGGGTTTCGGCACGTAACTTGTGATGGTATTCCCACACTTAGTGCATTACACACAGAAAAGAAAGTCACCCCAGTTGCTAGGCTGCACAATCAGCAAGACTCCGTTTGCCCTGGCAATCTGAGCTCCTGCTATTTGTAAATCATTTCTTCGCTCCCACATGAGATTCTCAAGCTGCGGTTCTCTGGGGTCTATTTTTGGCTCTTCCTACTGCTCACAGAGCTGAGGGAATTGTCTGGGAGTCCTGCCAACCTGAGAGTCCACAGGGACTGCGCAGGGAAATCGTAAAGGTCACTGTCCAGCATGCTGAGTGTCAGACACGTGAGATGCATATGCTTATACGGCAACAGGAAAGTAGAGCCCTGAGTAAGGAGCTTTCCTCTCTGCTGAGTGGTATTTTGGTGAGTTGCTTGTTTCTGCACTAACGTTTGTACTACGGGCTCAGGAAAGGTTCCAAGGTTCAGATCAAGAACCATCTGGGCAGAAATTCACCAGCATGGTCATTTGAACTATTTTATTGTCAGACATACCCACGGATTTGCCTGGCATAATTGGAACGATAAATGTATTGGCAATAGATCAGACTTTTTTTTAAGATCAGTTCCTTGTGTCTTACTGTGTCCTTCTGTGTGCCTCAGTAACTCTCTTTCTTTGGATGGAATCGTTTTTCCTCTGGATCGCTGACGTTTTCCAATTCAGCAACTTCACTGCGTTGCTGGGTAATACAACCAAAGCCTCTGCAGTGGGTCTCTGTCCTACCAGAGAATTCACAACACAAATCGCGTACATGGGAGTTCATACAATGGTCAGATTCTGCTGTCACTTTCTGACATCAGTGGATCTCTTCTTTAGACTCCTTCAGCCCCCTGTCACAGTGGTGCTCTCTGTAGCAGGATCTGAAGCTGTGATTATCGCAGCTCAGAGCCAAAAGTTAAATAGGTTAAAGGGAGAAATCTTGGCTCCATTGAGATCACCCTCAATCCATATCTAGGAACTGAAATAAATGACCTGTTTACACCAATCATAAGCTTTCAGTGACTTCAACTGGAATCGTCCCATGGCTTGTAAGGATGAGTGAGTTCACTTGGACAAAAGAAGAACTGACAGGAGAGGAGAGTTGCTAAAATCTCAAATTCACAGGCTTAGAGGTTCAAACCAATTAGGATAAACAATATTTTCAGGGATCGAGAGGGATGTGCTCTCTCCATGCCCCTGCATCTCTGGTTCTGGAGAGGACAAGAAGCACCAAAAGGGTGTAAAAATAGAAGCATGTTTCTGGCTTAGAGGAAAGAAGGCAGTGCTGGGATTCTCACCGAGGGATGTCCAGGAAGGCACAGTCTGTCTGTGTGTGTGAGTGCGCCTGAGGGAGTGGGGGGAGGAGGGTGTGGCAGTGAGATATGCTGTCTCTATATCACAGTGGTACAGAGTCCTGAAACCAGGCAAAATATAGAATTCACATCCTTCCTAATGCACAAACCAAAGAGGCGTTGAGCTCTGTTGAGCACAAAGTCATATCCCAGCATGATAATGTCTGTTTCCATAGCAGACACTTGGCTTCCTTCCAACATAGGAATGGCCTTGGGGGTCAGACCTATGGTAGATCTAGCCCATTTTCCTCTATCCTACGGTGACAGCCCCACCTGCTGCAGAAGGTGTAAGAAACTCAGGAGCAGTGGATGGGGACAGTGACTTGACCATCATGAGACATCACCCTAACACCTAACCGCTAGAGGTTGGCTTGTGCCCTGAAACACATGAGCGTAGAGGCTTTCCAAAATATTTATTTAGCTGTAAGTAATGTAACTGGATACTCACTATCCATGTAAATGTCCAAATCCTTCCTGATTCTTGCTTATCTCATGACCTTAATGACCACTTGTGGTAAGGAGTTCCTCAGTCTCTTGAGGCATTGAGTGAAGCAAGCATTCTTTATTTATCTGTTTTGATTTTGCCATGTTTCACTATAACTGAATGACGACTAGATCTTGTGATATGAGACACGGAGAACACAGTCTCAATCTGCCCTCTAACAGTCAGTATTTTACAGACTTTTCCTGTGTCCCTTCTTAGTCATCTCCTTTTTAATGGTAACAACCCCACTCTTTTCAACCTCTCTCCATATCAGTTTCCAAAGGCCCTTGATCATTCTTACTGCTCTTCCATGAACCACTCTAGTTCTGCAATATCCTGGGTAAAAAGGGTGCCCAGTACTACACAGAGGAGACCACAAGAGGGTGAAACATTGACTGACTGACCTCGTGACACTGTATTTGCTGTATGATTTTCCATTCCCCTCCTCCTAGAGCTCAATTTTTTTTTAGTTTCTGGCCATGGTGCACTGTGATCAGGGTTTCACTGAGCTGTGTACCATGATGCCCAGATCCCTGCCATGTGCTCATACAGTTACATTAGAATCTTGTAAGGTGTTAGGCAAATACACTGGCATAAGCACTGCAGTTATTAACATCAGCATTTATTTGCCATCATGTTGCCCATTGACTTGGCTTGATTGGCTCGCTCTGAGGACTCCTATGGACTTGACTATAACTGAAATAATCTCTATAAATGTTCCCATCTACTTCTCGACCCCTTTCTAGACTCTTAATATAGTAAATATTTTATAGTTCAATTCATTATTTGCTCTAAAGTGTGTAACCCCCTTTGCTCTGCTTCACTCTCTTCACAGGCACATTGAACATTTCTGAGCTCAATCAACACGTTGAGAACTTCATGGCAGCTTTCAACCTCACACCCTCTGACCCTTCAACATTCATACTAATGGGCATCTCTGGCCTGGAAGCTGCCCATATCTGGATATCCATCCCTTTTGCTGTGTGCTTCTTTGTCGGCCTGTTAGAAAATGTTACCCTTCTGTTTGTTGTAAGCAAAGAGCAGACCCTGCACAAGCCAATGTACCTGCTGCTCTGCATGCTGGCACTCACAGATATCGCCACACCTACTTCTGTCGTGCCAAAGGCACTCTGTACATTTTGGTTCAATTTGAAAACTATTACTGAGCATGGCTGACTCACCCAGATGTTCTTCCTTCACACGGTTGCTGTTATGCACTCAACCATCCTTGTGACAATGGCCTTTGATCGCTACATTGCCATATGTAACCCTCTGAGATACGCCACCATCCTCACCAAAGGACGAATAGCTAAGCTAGGGTTTCTAGGTTTGATCAAAGCTGCTCTCTTCATTCTGCCTATGCCCCTTCTCCTGAACACATTGCCATTCTGTTCCAACCACGTTATCCCCCACACGCACTGCGAACCTATAGCTGTGGCGAAGATATCTTGTGGAGATATTACAGTCAACAGGATGTATGGCTTAGTGATAGCGTTTGTAATTGTTGGGTTAGACCTGATGTTCATTGCCCTGTCCCATGGTCTAATCCTCAGGGCCCTCCTCAGAATATCCTCCAAGAAAGCCTACCAGAAAGCCTTCAATACCTGCACAGCCCACATCTGTGTAATGATTATGTGGCTTCTTCTCCCCTCTCATACATCGGTTTGGTCAGGGCATTGCTCCCCATGTTCACATCCTCTTGGCTGACCTCTATTTCCTCATCCCCCCCATGCTCAACCCTATTATTTATGGGGTCAAAACCAAAGAGCTTCATGAAAAAGTAGGAAAATACACCTGCAGAATGTGATCACTGGGGACATTGAATTTAGCCTGTGTTATGAGAGGGGGAAAGGCTATCTCCTAGATCATCAAGGGTGCTCTGTCCCAGTTTGACTGAACTCAGCATCGTGCGGGGTTCACAGTCTGAGAAGTTCCTCACACCTAATCTCTCATCACTCCATCACCCAGCGCTGCTCTCTTCATTTCTGAGTTCCCTCTCTCTGACCATCGCCTGGCCTCTTTCAGCATGACCCATCAGCCCCCACCTCTTATCCCCCTGTCACATGGCTTTTCTGTAACTCCTACATTACCAACTCTTAGCTGCTACTGCAGCTTTCTGATACAAGGTGGATTTCCTTTAGCCCTTGAGTGAACAGGGCTCTTCATCAGTTTGACGAACAGAAGCTGCAGTTTGAGATAGGTGACGACAACATTAAGAACCTATAATTTGTACAGTGTTATGATGAGTGAAATTTACCTGATTTTTTTTTTTTTTGTTTTTACGTCCAATCCTTAAAGAAATGTGGAGGATAAACGAAATAAAGACCGACTGTAGCAAAGTAATTCAACACAAAATGTGGACACTCACTACCATCAGTGAATCCAATTAGAAATAAATATTATAATAATGCTATAGTTGTTTTTTTATTACAAATGTTTTGGGCTACTTTGGGGCTTTTTTTAATGCCATTATTTTGATTGAAATGCCTGCCAACCCTCAGTCGGGATACAAGTACCAGTATTTTGAATTTGATTGTCATCTCACAAGTGTGTTGCTAACGTGCACAAAATCCTGCTGGGGCTTGTAGCTTTTTTTTTTTTTTAAATCAAATCTCTAGTAGGTGTGTAACAAAAGCTTTCATCTGTTATTTTATGTATAGACAAATTTGTTAGTAAAAAAAACCTTTCTTTGAAGAAAGCGATGGGGCTACTTTCAGGTGAGTTGTTAAATGACTATGGGCTTCTAATGCAGTGGAAATGTGGGAAGCCCAGCCAGATCCTGCAGCACTGCAGAGCTGAGGCAGAGTGGGGAGCTGCAGCTGGAGCAGCACACGAGAACGGGCTGTGGGTCGGCAGAGACCAGCAGCTCCAAAGGGAGGCAGGGCTGAGCTACAGAGGGGAACTGCGGGACCAGAGCCAGGATAGAGGATGCCGGCTGTGCAACCTGTAACACAGCAGCTGAGAGCAATGAGCAGCTGGTGAGAGCAAGGTAGGGCCATGGATGAGGGAACAGCAAAGGGAGAAGTTATCTGACAGGGGGGCCTGCAAGGTCTCACTCTGGGGTGGGGATGGGACTTGAACCCAATGTGAGGCCAGGTGCTGGGAAGAAGGGCTCTGCCACCTAAAATCTGTAGGCTCTGCTGGCTTTCTGTACCCGTGGGTGCCACTCGCAGTATCTTGTGGATATCTTCATTATATAAACTCCCTCCTACCCCCCAGCCATTTTTAGCAGTGGAATAGCTCACATGGTTACTCTTTCAATGATCTTTGCTGGGCTTCTATGGCCACACCCTGATAGGATGTACAGGGGCACAGTAATCCTCACATGCTGTCTGCAAACGACTGAAGGCCAAAGGCAGAAATGATACAAATACTGGAAAGTGTATTTGGTATGTGTGATAGGTGCTGGTCAGTCAAGGTATAATGCTGCACCTGTTCTACTTAGCTCATGATGGGAGACGTTCCTTTGCAAAGTGAATTTCTAACAGCTTTACAGGTTTTTCTTTTTTTAAATGATAACTGGCGTTGTGGAGCCTTGTAGCAGAGGCCAGGGCTAAAATAATCAAAACTTTGCAGCTATAAAGCAAAGTGAAGTGTGAGCAAGAGGCAGGCTCACAGAATCTGTCAAGAACAGGGCTGATATTGCAGAAACACACACTGCTAAGTAGTGTTAGGTGTAAGAATATAGACACAAACATGTTCCAGAAAGGTGGCACTAGAACACGTCTACACCAAACACACTCCTCAGTGAGTATAGCAACACGCTGATCCCTCTTAAAGATAAGGTCAAGGATAATAGCATAATGGGTGGAGATGTCCAAGGTATTGTGCAGTCCCTGAATACGTCAGTGTTTGACACCCTAATACTTCAAAGGCTGACATCCTGATACACCAGGAGCAATATGTAACTTGTTGAGATTGATGTATAAAATTTATCTCAGAGGACATGTCTTTCTCTGGCGTAGGTGATAGTGGAAAGTCCTGTCACTAACTGAGCTAGTCCATTGCAACAGGCATACACGTATTAGTGTATCTGTAACAATTGAGCAGGGCATTAGGAAACCACTTCATTGTCAATAAACCTGACCAAATCCCTTCTCTAAGAACTGAGTCCGTGGATTTATTGGGAAGATCAGTCGGCACTGGCTGTATGGGCTATGTGGCCAGAGTCAGTACAACACACAGCAAGAACATACACACACAGCCAAACATCTGTAAACAGTGCTCAATATGTAACTAGCAGTGAAATGGTCCAATTCATTGAGGCACATCAAATGAGCTCAATTGAAGTTTTGGTCTTCAGCCCTTCGAATCAGTGTCCAGGGTGAGCCTGCCTCAGAACCTCATCGAACCATCAGAACCTTAACAAGACATCAAATTCCTCCCCAACTGCCACCTGTGCACCCGGGCGTGTTGTCCCCAGCACTGGAAACCTAACAATAAACCCCAGCCAAACCCACAATTCCCCCACGCAGCAGCTGCACACATGCTGATAGGGCAGAGGAAACTGTTCCAACAGGGGCTGCTGCAGGCTGGAATTGGGGGAAGCATCACTTCCACATTATACCTAAAACCCTCCTAGCAACAAAGGATTCATCTGTAGAATACATGGGTCTGGAGTGGGTGCATGAAAGAGGCAGCCAGGCATGTCACTGATGGGCATTTCACCTTGTGTAGTTTAGGCAGAGCTGCTGTGGACTGTACCCAAACCTCTTGTCCATATTTTACTCCTCACAAGTAAAGAAACACCCGTTAAAGCATCAGAGAGACTTTGAAAAGTACCAAAGCTCTCAGATTCTAGCAGAGACTTTAAGCTTCTGAGGTGGATCCTGCATTGGAAGAACAAAGCTTGGTGATTTTTCATAACACTTGGATGATCCACATCCCATCTCAGGAGGACACAGAGACTACTGGATGGGGGATTCTGAGACAATATTCTATATAATTTTGTTACACTATCCCCATGTCCTCCACCTCAGCTTTCCTTTTTGCTGGAGCCTAGGCCAGTGCTCTGTCTTGTCAGGATTTTTCAGAAAGTGTTTCACAGAGTGAAATTTTGGGGCTATTGTAAGTAAAAGTCTGACAAAGAGATGTTAATTGTTCCTGGTCAGTTTCAAGGAGAGACAACCATACATCTGTTAATGGAGATTCCCTACATCCTAAGAAGGAAGGAAGGATGGATGATGGTAAAGTACAAGTAGGATCTGATGAGAAACAGTCAAAGGGAAAAGATTCCCATAGTGAATGGCAAGGAACATAGGGTAGGTTCAGAAATTAAAATAGTGAAAGAACAAGTTAAAATTTACTTAGCAAGTTAGATATATTCAGCAAACCAGCGGTTTTCAGACTATTGTACTGGTGACCCCTGGCACAAGCAAGCCTCTGATTGCGACCCCCCCCTTAAAAACTAACACAAATATTTAACACAATTATAAATGCTAGAGGCAAAGTGGGGTTTGGGGTGGAGGCTGACAGTTTGTGATCCCCCCATGTAATAACCTCACCACTTCCTGCGGGGTCCTGAACCCCAGTTTGAGAACTCCTGCAGTAAACATACACAGTTCTTTCTCTGGCTTGCAGTTTAGTTCCTTACCCTCCAAAGGAGGAACTGAGAGGCCATTTATCTATGCCAAATTTCCAAACACTCATACTAACTTGCGCTAGCGAATCATACACGACACAGACCTGGAGGTCCCTTGCAATATAGCCAAATAGTACAAATAATTATTATTATTGAGAATAACATATACTGGAATTCAGCATAAACAAAACCCAAGACAACATATAATCAATGAGACGAAATAAAAAAAAAAACAATAAAAAAACTGATAGCAAGCTACCAAGCTGGCCTTCTGGGCGAAGTTCCCCACTAATTTTTGGCATCTGGGACAAAACTTCATATAAATGTTAAAAGCTGAAATGTGTAGCTTTGGGGAATGCACCTTCTGTGTAAAGTGAATGTCACATTGCTGCACAAGATGGTTTTCCACAGCCTGGTATCCTAGACAACATTTTTTCCTGTACTATTTTATTATGGAATTATACACCTCTACCCCAATATAACTCCCCCCGATGTAACACAAATTCAGATCTAACGCAGTAAAGCAGTGCTCCGGGGAGGAAGGGGGGGACCTGCGCATTCCGGCAGATCAAAGCAAAGTTCCATCCGTTCCAGTGGCCCCTACCAACTTCCCTGGCCTCCTCGACTCCTGTGTTCCAGCCCCCTTAGCTGGGTTTCTCCAGCGCCAGCAGGCACAGCAGCAGCAGGAGTCCCACAGCTGGTGTAGGAGCCATCAAACAAAGAGCAGAGGCATGTAAATGCCAGAGATGATTAATTGACGTAAAGTCCAAAGAAGAAAAGAAAGTGAAGTAGGGAGATTAGAATAAGCAAAGTTGTGTCTCAATCTTGCTCATTTACATTGGAATATGACAAGAGATTTTCATTCTCAGAGTACAGTGAGCAGGCAGATGCAGCTTTTTGCTTTCCTTGCAGACAGTTTTCCAGCAGTTTGAGAGACCTTGCTGTGATGGTCAGACACCCTGGGATGTCACCTGGTGTTCTGGGACACCACTGAGTCAGAGTCTTCTACCAGCCTGGGACCCCCTTTAGCCTTATCTTGCTGAGCCAGGCACTAAAGCTTCTTCTAGCAGAGTTTACAGGCAGGGCCACCCCTGGCTTCAGTTATAGACACTGAGGTCATCTCTTGAAAGATTCTGTTTAAGGGATTTGTCACAGCACCCAGAAGTCCACTCCCCTTTGGAGAACAAACCCAAAGTTTTATTAAATCCGTCTCTTCCCTTATTGTGGAAGACAATATGCACACTTTCTCACCACCGCAGTTAGAAAGCTCATAATCTGGGTTATATTATAAACAGGGGGGGCTCTGGATTATATTATAAAGCATGGGTTTTCAGCGGCGCGCCTGTGGGTGGTCCACTGGTCATGCAGATTCGGCAGCATGGATGCAGGAGTCCACCAATCCACGTCTTCGGCATCTCCGCCGCTGAATTAGAGCCGAAGCTGCAGGACCAGCACACCTCCCATAGGCATGCTGCCAAAGGCAGCCTGACTGCCCCCCTCACAACGATAGGCAGGCCGCCCCCCGTGGCTTGTCACCCCCGGCATGTGCTTGCTGTGCTGGCGTCTGGAGCCGTCCCAGATTATAAGCCAGAAATAAATTTATTAACTCTAGAAAGGCGTATTTTAGGTGGACAAAGAAATAACAACTAGAACAAAGCAGGTCACTAAGAAAGTAATGCAAGCAAGCCATCTAAACTAGATTCCCGAAAGAACTGGCTCTAAATAATAATTTCTCACCCTAGATTCTGTTTCAGGTAGAGTCCACTGCCAGATTTCCACTGCATTATTCGATCAAAGTCACTTAAAAACTCACCTGAAAGTAGCCCAATCGATTTCTTTAAACAAAGTTATTTTTATTCACACATTTCTCTATATATAATATAACAAAGGAAAGCTTTTGTTACATACCTTCTACAGATTTGACTACAAGCTTAAGAGGGATTTTGTCCACATTAGCAACACCTCTATGAGATAACAATTAAGTAAGACTCAAAAAACCCAGTTCTGAAGGTTGCATCCCGATTGACCGATGGCAGGGGATTCCAAAAAAAAATGACAAATGGCAAAGTTAAAAATGACCCCAAAGTAGCCCAAATAATTTGTAATGAAAAAACAATAGCATTATTATATTATTTAGTTCTAATCCCATTCAGTGATGGTAGTCAATGTCCACGTTTTGTGTTGAATTAGTTTGGGACAGTCAGCCTTTTTTGATTTATCCTATGCCTTTCGTGCAGGATAAAGGAAAGAAAAGCAGGTACATTTCATTGAACGGACAACTGTAAAATTGATAAAGAAGCTGAGCATTTTAGTTTCTTACTTTTCTCTTCAAGCTGCAGCTTCTGTTCATCAAACTGATCAAGAACTTTGTTCACACAGAGACTAAGGGAAAACTACCTGGCTGTGTCAGCGCCACGGAAAGTCCGAGTAACAGGTTGTGTGGGGGTTGGGTGCTGATGAGTGACAATGAAAGAAGTCAGGTGATGGTCAGAGAGAGGGAACTCAGCAAAGGAAAGAAAGCAGCGCTTGAAGATGGAGTGATAAGACATTAGGTGTGAGGAAATTCTCAGACTGAACTTGCACAATGCTGAGCTCAGCCAAACTGGGGCAGTGCACCCTTGAGTAATGAGGAGATAGCTTTTCCCCTCTTGTCACCATGCTTTAAAATCAGTGGCCCAGGTGATCACCATCTCCAGGTGTATTTGCAAAATTTCTCGCGAAGCTCTTTGGTTTTGACCCCATAAATGAGAGGGTTGAGCATGGGGGGGATGAGGAGATAGAGGTCTGCAAAGATGATGTGGACGTGCAGAGCAATGTCCTGAACAAAACGTTGTGTTAGGTGGTAGAAGAGGCTGGGAGTGTAATACGTTAGCAACACACAGAAGTGGGCTGTGCAGGTGTTGAGGGCTTTATGGTGGGCTTCACTGGAGGACATTCTGAGGATGGCCTTGATGATCAGACCATAAGACAGAGCAATGAGCATCAGGTCTAAACCAGTGACTAAAAACAGTATCACCAAGCCATAAATGCTGTTCACTGTGATGTCCCCACATGAGATCTTTGCCACAGCTATAGGTTCACAATGAGTGTGGGGGATGATGCGCTTCACACAGAATGGCAGCCTGGTCAGGAGCAAGGGCAGAGGCAGAACGAGGAGAACGGATATGATCAAACCTAAAAGCCCTAACTTAGCTATTTGTGCATTGGTGAGGATGGTGGCGTATCTAAGAGGGTGACATATGGCAATGTAACGATCGAAGGCCATTGTCAGAAGGATGGTTGAGTGCATAACAGTAAACATGGGAAGGAAAAATGACTGGGTGAGGCAGCCATGCACAGTAATGGTTTTCAACTTGGACCAAAATATGCACAGTGCTTTTGGCACAACGGAAGTAGAGCTGGTGATCTCTGTGAGTGCCAGCATGCAGAGCAGCAGGTACATTGGCTTGTGCAGGGTCAGCTCTTTGCTTACAACAATCAGAAGCATTATATTTCCAACAGCCCAATAATGTAGAACATTGCGAAAGGGATGGAAATCCAGACATGAGCAGCTTCCAGGCCAGGGATGCCCATTAAGATGAATGATGAAGGGTCAGACAGGGTGAGGTTGAAAGCTGCCATGAAGTTCTCAACTTGTCAGTCGAGCTCAGAAATATTCAAACTTCCTGTGAAGAGAGAGAAGCACAGCGAGGGGGGCTACACACTTTAAAAGAAATAGTAAGGTCAATATTTTATAGTTATTAACAGTCAAGAAAGGGGGGCGAGTAGTGAGGTGCCAACATTTATATATGACATGAGATTATTTTGGCTATATTCAAGTCTAGAGAAGTCCTCCTATGGAGCAACCTATGCCTTGTGAAACCCTGCTCCCAGTGCAAGCATGGAGAGAAACTCAAGAAAATGTTGGATCCAGGAGGGGAATTGGGAAACCATGCAGAACATACAATGCCATGAGATCAGCCAGTCAAGCTTCACCCTCCTCTGGACTCCTCTGTCTCATACTCTTACCCGGGGTTCTTTCAACCCAAAGTTCTTGGTAACTTTTACTCTGTGCGAGGTGGTGTCAGGAAATAAATCAGGGGAGACACGGCTGTCCGACCGATAGATGTGGCACAAACAGGACAACACAAGCGTGCTTTCACTTAAAGCTAAACTTTACTTTAGCCTAGTCTACACTAGGGGGGCAGATCGATCTAAGTTATCCAACTTCAGCTACCTGAGTAACATAGCTGAAGTTGACATATTTAGGTCGATTTACCATGGTGTCTTCACTATGATGAGTCGACTGCTGCCATTCCCCCGTTTACTCTGCCTGCGCCTCTCGTGCAGCTGGAGTACAGAAGCTGATGGAAGGCCGCTCAAGAATCGATTTATTGAATCTAGACTAGACGTGATCTATCGATCCCCATTGGATCGATCGCTGCCTGTCGATCCGGCTAATAGTGAAGAGATACCCTTAGTTTCAAGCTCTTGCACACGTCTGCAACAGGTTAGCAAAGCACCCTCAACCCTTGATAATTACCAAAGATGAGTGTGGCTCCAGAGTGACACAGCGGCAGGTTTCTGGTGGCCAAATCTTCCGTCTGTTGATGGGGACCACAAGATGTATCCAGAAGGAGAGTCCAAACAAGTCGGAAGGAGTCTCACTGCCTCAAACTTTTCCCCCTTATTTATATATTAGTAACACAATGATATGTCTCTTAAAGAAAACTTGTTAAGCAAGTAGTTCCAATGAGCAAGCAAGTGGCTCCTTCTGATTATTGATTAACCAGGGGTGGGTTTTTCCAGAGTCTGCAGGCTTGAGGCCCCAATAGACATTCCTGTGGCATATTCTGCTCTTCTAAAATTCACATATCAGCAACTTCAACACAATTCTTATCAGGAAGGATGCGGAGTCAAGCTGCCCTTTCTGTGGCACACAAACCCCGCCCGCCTCCTGCCTTGGTCAAGCTGAGATTGCTGAATGGCCAATTTACAGCTTGTTGACTAGGCCGCCTTTAACAGTAAGCCATAGTGGTTTCAAGCACTTTACTGGTTTGCCAAAATTTCTCCGTATAGCACTGTGCACCCTTCTCTCACAGGATATTGTTCTGGGAAGGGCAATGAGAATAATGAAGGGCCCAGGGAAATTCTCATACGGAGAGAGGTTGTAAAGATTGAGATTGTTGCCTTACAAAAGAGAACAATAATAATTATTATATATGGAGATATACTTATATCCTAGAACTGGAAGGGGCCCTGAAAGGTCACTGAGTCCAGCCCCTTGTCTTCACTAGCAAGACAAAGTACTGATTTTGCCCCAGGTCCCTAAGTGGCCTCTTAAAGGATTGAACTCACAACCCTGGATTTAGCAGGCCAATGCTCAAAACACTGATGTAGGCCTCCTCACAAGTGAGAAGGTATGAAAAAAGTCTATAAAATACTGACTAGTAGAGATCTGATTGAGAATGTGATCTCCCTGTCTCATAAAACAAGATCAAGTGGACATTCAATTCAACTGAAATGTGGCAAAAACAGAATTCTTTATTTAAAGATTTCTTCTTCACTCAGTGCCTAAACAGACCAAGGAACACCTTACCGCAAGAGGTGGTGCAGGCCATGAGATAAGCAAGAATCACAAAGAATTTGGACATTTCCATGAATAGTCAGACTTTCCAGTGACCTAAATATTTTTGAAAGCCTCTACACACATATGTTTCAGAGCACAAGCCGATCTTTAGTTGTTAGGCTTTAAGGTCACAGCTTCTTGATGGTCAAGTCATCCCACCACATCCACCTCTTACTGGGTCTTTTACACCTTCTTCTGCAGCACCTGGGACTGGCACTGTCGGAGAGAAGAAAGTGGACTTGATTGTCCATAGGTGTGATTCACACACCCATTTCTATGATGCAGAGGAGCCAAGTGTCCACCATGCAAACAGACATTATCATGCTTGGCTATGACCTCCTGCACAACAGAATGCGCATGAAAGGTACAAGGGTATTGGTATTTAGGGTTACAGATCTGCACGTGTGTTACTTACCTTGAGTTTTTTGGTGAGACACTTTCTAGCAGACACCCAGCTTCACCTGAGACATAAGTTACAGGTGTTAACTGACAAGTGTAAGCAGAGACTTTTATCTGCTTACCCTTCTCATGCCTGAATATTGATGAGCTTTTACGATGACAAAAAAAATTGGAGGATGGTAAATAATGAAGAGCAGAGTTCAATGTTTCAGAGCAATCTGGATTTGTTTTTAAACTGGATCAAAGTAAACAGTAATATGTTCTAAAATAGCTATGTCGATATATAAATCTAGGAACAAAGAATTTAGGTGATGCTAACAAGATGGGGGACCATCTTGGGAAACACAATGATTCTGAAGACTTGGGGGTGAGAAGGGATAATTAGCTATGCATGACCTCCCAGTGCGACTCTATGGCCAAAACAGCCAATATGATCCTGGGATGATAACTCCTAGACTCATAGACTTTAAGGTCAGAAGGGACCATTCTGATCATCTAGTCTGACCTCCTGCACAATGCAGACCACAGAATCTCACTCACCAACTCCTGTAAAAAAAAACCTAACCTACGTCTGACTTACTGAATTCCTCAAATCATGTTTTAAAGACCTCAACGTGCAGAGAATCCTCCAGAAAGTGACCCTTGCCCCATGCTGCAGAGGAAGGCGAAAAACCTCCATGACCCCAAATATGGCAACCAGCTAAACCCTGATCATGTTGGGGATATCAAGGTGAGGGAGAAAATTTATTTTACCTCTGTGTTTGGTATTGGTGCAGCTGCTGCTGGAACCCTCTGTCCAGTTCTCGTGTGCGCTTTTAATGATGGAGATTGATACACTCTAGAGTATTGAGAGAAGAATCACAAGAACTAGGAAAAGATAAGAAAACTTGTCTAATAGTGATAGACTCAAAGATCTCAATCTATTTAGTGCAACAAAGATAATTTCCTGATAATTTCATAACAGTCTGTAGGTATCAGGACAGGGAACAAATATTTAATAATATGGAGGTGTAGCACGATCCAGTGGCTGGAACTTGAAGTTAAAGAAATTCTGACTGATAATAAATCACATATGTATTACACGGTGAGCGTAGGTAACCACCGGAACAATTTACCAAGGGTCTCAGACGATTCTTCATCACTGAGAAAGTTTAATTCTAATTTTGTTGTTTCTCTAAATGGCCTTCTCTAAGAATAATTTCTGGGAAATTCTGAGGCCTGTGTTATACAGGCAAGAGCACAATAGTCCTTTCTCACCTTGAAATCTACGAACATGTCCCTATGGGACATCTGATGGCATTTTGCCTGCAAGTTAGTTCCTGAATTACTGAAGGCATTTTTTCTATTCAAGACCATGTTGAATTTAGCCCCATGCGGAGAAATTCTCTTGGAAGTGTTATGCTGGTTGTGTATTTCATGAGCCTGAGGAATCCCATGAGGCACTGCATGGATGAATGTTTTAGGTAAGAAGAATAATGACATGGGCCATGAAATCTCTGCATTGTGGAGTAATTGTACTACCCTTGCTATTAATGACTAAGAGGAGTGTTTGGCAAATGGTCCCAGATCATCCTTTCTTTACCGTCTCTGTCAAAGTGGTGCACGTGTTCGGTCAGCTACCTGGGGGTTCCTGCACGTGATAGTTGCATTTATCTAGGCCCTCACATATCCCATAGTTCTGCTCTCATTATGTAACATGCCTACTTCCCAAATTGCAAGTTGTTCCTGTGTAGCAGTTCTTGAAGCACCCTGCAGTGAGTGTGGGTGTAACAAGAGAAGCTCCACAGCTGCCTACCTTGGAATTTACCACTCGTGAGATTTCTCAGCAGTGAGACCCAGTCACTGATGACCCCCAGTCAATGGACGGGGTCTGATTGGAGGCCCCTCACCCCCTGCAGGGGAAGAATTGTGGAGAGTGTGACATGGCTCAGAGGTTGGGGGAGCCAGGGATGACTGGGAATCATGGAGAAGACACTGGTTACCAGTGTGCTGTTGGAATTAGGGCAGTCTGGAATGGGGAAGCAGACTACAAACAGCGGGGTCAGAGTATGAGGGGAGACTGAGCCAACTGACGAGCAAAGATCAGGCATTTCACCAGTGGGAAGATGAATTGAAGTTACGTAAGTAACATTCAACAACAACCATTGGAAACAAAACTGAGTAAATTTTCTGACACCCATGCTGCAGTTCAGTGCTTTGGGAAGACAAAGAGACTCTGACGTTCATACCCCCCAAAACATACTCCAGGCCAAGAAATGTCTTGCCCTGCCCCCACAAAACCCAGTGCTGCCTGCCCATCCATATAAACCCTGCTCCTTGCCCCCATAACCGTCAGTGATCTCCGCCTGCCCATGTACCCCTCACTCCATGCCCCAGAATCTCCAGCGCTGGCTCCTTGTCCATGGAGGTTCCCCACCTTCACAACTTTCAGCCCTGTCACACAGTCATACCCCTCATCCAAGATCAAAAGCAGGTGCCAGACTGCACACCGATACCAGGGAAAAGGGGGAGATGGGCCGCAACAGCCTTTCTGGGGGAAAAAGAAACCTCAGCGGCAGCTCAGCCTGTGCAGTGGAGAGAGGTACAGACCTGGCAGAAGAGAGAGAGTGCAGGAAGATTAAAAGGAGCCAGTGTGAGCAATGCCTCTGCAAAAGGACACAAAGCATTAATGTATTGCAGCCCATTAGAAAGCCAGACACCCTTCCTGAGGCTGCTTTTCCATAAGAGCAATTGCTGATGTTACTATGAGGCATTAATGGGAAATGGATGGTCCAGATGTGAGGTGGTGTCAGAGATAATCTGCTACCGTGCCACTGTGATCTGGGTGCTGCACATCTCCATCCCCCCCATACACACACAAAGACCTGGATCTCCTCTGGTGAGATTTCCAACCCTCCCTGGTTTCCTCTGAGCCAGAAACATGGTTTTATTTTTACTGCTTTTCGATTTTTCTCATTCTCTCCAGAACCAGACATGTAGTGGTATGGAAAGAGCAGACCACTCTCTCCCCCACCAAAAGAAATGTTCTTCTAATTGTTCTGAACCTCTAAGCCTGTGGGTTTGAGATTTGAGCAACTTTCCTGTCAGTTCTTTGGTCCAAACGAGCTCACCCATCCTAGAGGCCACAGGATGCCTCCAGTTGAAGTCACAGGAGGATTCTGTTGGTTGTCAATCTGACCATTTATCTAAGCCCCTACATGTTATTTTAGGGTCCTCTCAATGGGACAAAATTTCACCCTTTAACGTGTTTATCTTTCTGCTCTGAGCTGTGGAAATTACAAAAAGTCCTGCTACAGATAGTCCTATTCTGTTATGGTGCTGAAAGAGTCTGAAGTAACCTGCCCCCCACCAGGTTATGTGAAATTCTGAGACCAGATATGAAAGATGTGGATTCCAAAAGACAAGGGACTTGATTTTGCTTTAAGGGAGGCCATTGTCAATTTGGAGTGACTGACTGAAGGCAGAATGTGAGAGCAGAATCTGGTCAGCGTGTTACCCATTCTTGCGGTGAACCCTCTGGTAAGACCGATACCCACTGCGAAGGCTTTGGCTGAACTTCGTAAGAGGACAGTGAAGTTGCTGAATTGCAATAGTTGACCGAATCAAAAAAAAGCTACAGAAAGCTACTCAAAGAGATAGAAGGACAAAGTAAGAGACAAGGAATTGATCTTAAAAAAAAATAATTGTCTAAACTATTTCAAACACATTTGTAGTTCCAATTTTACCAAGTAAATCCCTTGGTGTTTCTCATAATACTAAACAGTCCAAGTAGCTGTCCTGGGGAATCCCTGCCCAATGGTTCTCGAAGTGAACTCCTAAACAGTTCCTTAGCCCTTACCACTAACTTTAAAGCAGAAACAGGCAACTCACCAAAATCCTGCTCAGCAGAGAAAGGAAATAAACTTACAGTCTCAAGAATGTAGATCCCTGAGAATCAGGGTATGAATCTCACATGTCTGACAGTCAGCGTGCTGGGCAGCGACCTTTATCATTTCCCTCTACACTCCCTGCAGATGCTCAGATTGGCCAGGACTCCCAAAGAATTCCCTCAGCTCCATGAGCAGGGGGAGGGTTAAAAAAATAGACCCCGGAGAGCTTCAGCCTGACAGCTTCCCCTAGGAGCGATGAAAGAATTTGCTGATGACAGGGGCTCAGATTGTCAGGGCAGACTGAGTCTTGCAGACATTACAGCCTGGCAATTACTATGTTTCTTCAGTGTACTATCATTTGCACTATATGTGGGAATGCAGCCACAAGATACGAGACCAAAACCTCTTTTCAATTGATTATAGCAGCGGACCGCTGTATATATCCAGTCCATTAGCCTCTGAAATTCATTGACACCCTCTAGAGGCCAAAGAACAGGATCTTGAATTGGTGCAGGCCGGAGGGCATGGAAAAAGTTTCCTTTTCTCAGGATTCTGACATCAAAGGTGCTTCCCAGTATCCATTTGTGAGGTCTAATGAGGATACATATCTGTCAGCTCTATACTCTTCTAAACACTTATCTGCTCTCTGCACCAATAAGCATCACATTTCAATACTGTGTTGATCTTTCGAAAATAGATTCAGAAATGGTTTTATCTATCTTGCAGCAGAACTGGTAACAGCATATCCACGTGGCTAGGCAGAAACAACACACGCAGTCTCTTTGTCCTTTTGTCACATGCGTTGGCAAAAGTTGTAAGAGTGTATTGATAGAAGAGTATCAAAAATCAAATGGTCAAGCAAGACCCAGAATTCTATCTCAGATGAAAATACAGGCATGAAGCTTAGCTAGTCACTAGCACGTCTAACACTCCATCTGATTTTGGTTTCTCTTTTCTTCTGTGATCCTCCTGCCCAGGTGTCCCGGGAAGAGCATAGGGTAGCACATTTCCTGAAAGGGCCAGGTATCAAGGTGGAATGTGTTGGTGCTCCATTAACCCCACTACCCCCTGTGCAGTATGATGTCCTGAAACTTCCCTCATACGGGCAGACTGCAAGTTTTCAAATTAGAGTTCCAGACTTCCCACAGCAATGGGCTTGAGAAGGTTGGGTCTGGGCTATCTGTTACACTGCACTGGAGGGCCTACATCGCTTTATGTGTTACAATTAGCAGTTGTGCTTCATGGATCTGTGCCCTCCTTAAACACCACAGTACACATTGCAAAATTAGTATAAGTACTAATAGATCAATAGCTATAATAATGCACAGTAACTCTGAGAGCCCTGACTAATGTAAAATTGTCCATCACCTGGGCCACCACCAGAAGCTCTGCTTCTCCTCTTTGGACAAGGTTAAGATTCTTTTGACAGTATTCTGGAGAATAAATTATAAATGTGTCTAATTGTTGGCTGGTCCATCCAGCTGCTCCAGCAGGCTTTGAATGCTCTTCTTCATGTCATGGGGGCTAGCTCAGTGGTTTGAGCATTAGCTTACTAATTCCAGGGTTGTGAATTCAATCCTTGAGGGGGTCATTTGAGGCACTGGGGTAAAAATCTGGGGATTGGTCTTCCTTTGAGCAGGGGGTTGGACTACATGTCCTCCTGAGATCCCTTGCAACCCTAATATTCCATGATTCTATGAATATCCACATAATAATATAATCCTGGAGTCAGCAACCTTTCAGATGTGCTGTGTCAAGTCTTCATTGATTCACTCTAATTGAAGGTTTTGCATGCTGCCAATACATTTGAACATATTTAGAAGGTCTCTTTCTATAAGTCTATATTACATAACTAAACTATTGTACATGTAAGCAGAGTCAGGATGAGCTCCACCCTGACATCTGGTGGTGAATTATGGCGAGTGTGGAAAAGAATTTCAGAGGCTGAAGGTGTTCGCATAGGCACACCCACTCTGCCTAGCATAGCCCACGCCAGCCTAAAATGGTTACTTTCACAGCTGTGAGATCCCCAATTTCTTTGTTATTGGGGCAGGAGGAATAAAGTGTTGTCACCCTGATTAAGTAAATGAGGAACTGCAAAACTGTTTTATGGTAAAGGGTTTCACTATCAACTAAATTGCACTGCCAGACAAGGGACGTGGATTCCAAAACCCAGTGAATTGAGAGAAGTTGGGAATAGATATTTGTACCTGGTGGTGCCTTGTATGAGCCAGAAGCACCAATTGTATCCACTCCTCTCTCCACTGTGGAATATCAGAGTTGATTTTTGATTCCCTTAAGAATGTAGATACAGGTTACTGTGCTGAACTCACTGTGGGGTAATGGTGCACTAGTACTGGGTCTCCCCTACTGTGAGCTGAAATCACTAAAGAGCTAGAATTGCTGAGCTGAGAGCACTGTGCTAACTAATGGGGGAGCCTGAAGCTATGCTGTGGAGCAGAGCAGCTGGCAGAGCGGAGCGGGGCGGTTTGTGGAGCCACGGAGTGAGTGGAGCACAGCAGTTTGCGGGAATGGCTTGAGTGAATCACGGCATGGCTGGGGAGCAGAGCAGTTGGCGGAGTGGAGCAGTTTGTGAGGAAGGCTGGAGGAGCAAAGTGGAGTGGCTGGTAGAGCAGAGCAGTTCGTGGAGAAGGTGGAAGCAGAACCCCACGGAGAGGCAGGACAGTTGGCCCCGGACCACGTAAGGTGTCCCTTCTACACAGGCTGTGGGCGGGGAAACCTCTACAGATGGATTCTCGAACTCTGGGCCTGCACTGACCTGGGACAGAGACTTTTGGATTGTGGAACTTTTGAGACTGTGGGTGATCTTTGGGTTGCTGGAGTCTAGGGACATTTGGGGTATTGGACTATGGAGTCTTGGGGTGATTTGGGGGTTGCTGGCCTCAAGAGCCCTGGGAAAAGGACATGGCCCAATTTCCTGGGGTGGGTCTTTGCTCACGGTTTGGTCTATGAGCTCTAGTTGAAGTGTTTTCCCAATTTAATGCTTCTTGTTTATCTCATGTAATTAAACTTTTTCTGTTACACCGAGACTCTGTGCTTGCGAGAGGGGAAGTATTGCCTCTTCGAGGCGCCCCGGAGTGTGTGTAAGATTTTCCCAGGTGACGGGGTGGGGGCACGAGCTGCTTTTGCATTACGTTGTAGGGAAGGGACCCCTATGTATTGACGCAAGCCCTGCTGCTGTCAATTCGGCCTGGCAGAAGGGTTACATATGTAAAGTAAAGAAGGTTTTCAAAATGTTTAAGAAGCATCATTTAAAATTAAATTAAAATGCTGAACTTAAGCCTCTAGCCTGCTCAGCTCGCTGCCAGACTGGGGTTCTGTTCACCTAGGCCGGCAGAGGACTGAGCAGGGCGTGGGGCTGGGACCCTAGACCTGGAGGGGTGGTTCAGGGTTCAGGGCAGAGGGCAGGGGTGTGGGTGAGTGTAGGGCAGAAGGCTGGGGGGGTCAAAAGTCAGGAAAGAGCTCTGGGAGTGTGGGGGTGCAGGGAAGAAGGCTGGGTGTCTGTGGGGGGTTCATGACAGAGGGATGGGGCTGTCGGGGTGCAGGGAAGAAGGCTGGGTGTGTATTGGGGTGGGGCGGTTCAGGACAGAGGACTGGGGCTCGGAGGGGTGCAGGGCAGAATGCTGGGTGTATGTTGGGGTGGGGCATGCAGGGCAGAAGGCTGGGTGTGTGTTGGGGTGTGGGGTGCAGTGCAGAAGGCTGGGTGTGGAGGGGGTTCAGGGCAGAGGGTTGGGGTGCTCAGCTCATGGGGGTGCTCCCAGCCCCCTGCCATGAGCGGCTTATGGCAAGGGGCTGGCTGTGGGGGGCTCATGGAAGGGAGCTGGAAGGGATGTGCCCTGTCCCACCCCCGTCATTACCTCTCGCTGTCTCCTGTCTTCCCCCTCCCCCTCGCTGGGGCCATCAGCTGATTGGCACAGGGACGGAGAGGGGAGGGGCAGGAAAGCACCACACTGGGGTAAGAAGTGGGGGAGGGGGGAAGCTTGGCTGCAGCAGGACCAAGCTTCTGCCTCCTCCCCCACAGGGGAGAGCGGTGGGGGGGGGCTGGGTTAGGCTGGGGCCCGGGACTGTGGCAGGCAGTTACATGCTGGAGGTTGCCGACCCCTGATATAATCACTTAAAATCTATCTTTTGCAGTCATTAAATTTAACTGTTTATCTTAACCAGTCACTTTCCCTGAAGTGTGTGGTAAACCTGCTCAGGTTTACAAAAGCTGGGATATGTCCACTTTCCACTGATGAAGTGGGGAACCAGTTAATAAATCTGCACTGCCCACCTTGAACTTTGCCAGACAGTATGTTCCTGAGGGACAGTGTTGGGAGGTGGGGGGATTTGGCTAGTGCCTTCTGTTGTGTGATACATGGGTGGCTCTGTGAACATTCATGCAATCTAGGTGGGTGTGGGGCTTCACATGCTGTTGTGCTGAGTGATAACAGGGCCTGGTGGGGGTTGCTGCTTGTCACTAGCAAAGTATTTTGTGATACAGCCCTGGCTGGAGAGAGTTAAGAGGGAACAGCGGTCCTTGCTCTCATATCTGGCTTCCATATTCATAGCATTGACAAGAAATATGAGCAATTCCACATGCAGTTCACATCTTGTCATCCTCTAAGCCCTTGACAACCAATGTTTTTCTGAGTGTAACAACCACTGCGTGCAGTTTGCCCCCATCTTTTCAGATAAAATGGTAAAAACCCTTGAATTAACCAGAGACAGATTTATAAGATTTACTGCACCTGAAAGAATTTTGCTGGGCTCCTCTGACACCTTCTTAGCAACCAGTGCCTGACTATGGATCATATGATGATTCCAGGCTACTGAGGGAGCGACTTCTTGGACCATTGTCACAAGCCTGCTATGCCATCCTATCAGAGACGTGCTCCATTGCTGCAAATTCCAAAACTATGTCCCCAACCAGGGCCTGTGTCTTGGGCAAAATTATTTCATAGTTTAGAAGTCTCTTCACCAGTTGTTAGTGTGGTAAAACAGAAATTCCTCTTGCAGCAGAAATTCTGTTACATTGGAAACGGAGAGTGTTCATAACTCTGAAATGTTCCTTCTTTCAACCTGGCACCATTTACTCACCTCTGGCATTTACATGTCTCTTTTCTTTGGTTGATGTCTGGCTCCTTTACCTGGCCCAGGTAGGGACTCCTTGTGCTGCAGAGCCTGCAGAAGCTGGAGCCATTCAGCTAAGGGGGATAGAACATAGGAGGAAGAGCAGGGAAAGAGGCCAGGGCCCACTTTGAAATGTGGTTCTGTTTTTCAGTGGTGAGCAGCAGATTGTAGCAGCCTCAGGCGGGAGGGTTGGGATGTAGGAGTGGAGGGGATCAGCGAGTTACTGGTATGGAGTGCCGTGGAGTAGGGGGTGTAGGAGAGGGAGTCAGGACTCAAGGAATGCCATGGTTACTGAGGGGCCACAAGCAGTCGAGGAGGGGATAGACTCGGCTGTGGGGGCCTCGTGGAGGAGGAAAAGAAGGATTCAGTGAGAAGCAGCAGGGAACTCAGTGGAGGGGAGTAGCAAGGACAGAAAGTGGGGTACCATGGGTGGGACCATAGGAGAAGCTTATCTCCCATCTGGTGAGTCTTCCAGAAAATACTACAGTCTTTGGATAATGCCTGTTATGACCCAGGAGCACATGCAAGGGCATGTGACCAGACCACATGACACGGAACTCCAGATGGGTGGTTAGAGGGGCGCATCAGTTCCCATGGCTCCCAGACTGAACCCCAGTCACACTCATACCCTCTGGAGCCCAAATTAGTTTCCCCAGCATGTGTAACACAAACATGGGCGAGGGACTGTAGCCTGAAGAAAAGATCCAGATGTAGCAGTTCTTTGATTCCTTTACCACTGTGTTCTCACTCCAGCAGGGCACAACTACCTAAAATACCACCCCACTGAAATAGCCCCAAGGCAACAGACTAGGGAAACTCCAAAGCTGTTCCCTCATAAAATGTGGGATACCATGTGAGATGAACTCCAGGTTGTTTTGGCCTGGGGACTGGTGAAGAAATCACTTAGTAAGTGTGGAATTCCCATGGAGATAGTTCTAACACAAGATAGCACAACCCATTTCTGCATCGATTTCTGAAAGATTAACACAGTATCAGTATTGACGTTTGATGCTTATCCGATGCAGAGAGGAGATGAACTATATAAAGAGTTGAGCCCTGCCAAATATATATCCACTTTAGATCTCACAAAGGGATCTTGGCAAGTACCTTTTATTCTAGATTCCTGGGTGAAGAAAGCCTTTTCCACACAGTGGGCTTGCATCAGTTCTGGATCAAGTCATTTGGATTTCACAGTGTGAAAATAAGCAGAGAATCCTGTGGCACCTTATAGACTAACAGACGTTTTGGAGAGTGAGCTTTAGTGGGTGAATACCCACTTCGTCAGACACATTTTCTAGACCTGTGTCTGACGAACTGGGTATTCACCCACGAAAGCTCACGCTGCAAAGCGTCTGTTTGTCTATAGGGTGCCACAAGATTCTCTGCTGCTTTTACAGATCCAGACTAACATGGCTACCCCACTGATACAGTGTGAAAATGAATTTCAGAAGCTTATGGCCTACATATTAAAATGTCATGGGAGATATGCAGTAGAACATTGCTCTGATTAATTGAAAATGAGGTTTGATCCCATATCTTGTGGCAGCATTCCCACACATGGTGAAGATAGCAGTACATTACACACAGAAAATATAGGCCATCGTCAATTGCTAGGCTGAAGAGTCTGCAAGACTGTGTTTGCCTGACAATCTGAGACCCTGGGATCGGCAAATCATTTCTTCACTTCCAGGGGCAGCTCTCAAATTGTAGTTCTCCAGGGTCTATTTTCTGCTTCTCTCATTGCTCACGGAGACGAGGGAATTGTCTGGGAGTCCTGCCAACCTGAGAATCTGCATGGACTGTAGAGGGAAATCATAACCCCAGGGGCTGCAGCGGAATAAGGAAGAGGGGCTAAACACCCGAGTGGCGCCGCTCTAAGTTCCCCACAGCCGTCCGGAGTCTGATGTCCGAGCTAGGAGAGTCCCATCTGGGGTTGCCAGAAACTGTTATCGAAATATTGGGTCTGCCTAGCTGAGAGCCAATAACAGCCTGACAGGGATAAGGAAAAGTTGCTTTATTCTGCAGAAAAAAAGGAGAACCTTGTACTTTAGTACAAAGACCCTATTCTATATAAATATTACAAGCCTTTTATACACTTTTAGACAAAGACCCTTGCGTGTTAACACTTGATTGGTAGGTGTCAATCCTCGCGGTTCTGTTATCTGTTCAGTAAAAACTGGTTAGAAGCAAGTTTTCTCTGCTTTGAGGCAGAAGAAAACAGAGAGTTCAAATGTTCAGCTTACTGTATTCGTGAGGCTTCTGCTTCCCCCTACTGGCTGCTTGGAAGCTATTAAGGGGGCTACCAGTAACTTGTACTTTTCCCTCAGAGGTAACATTCTCTAGACCTTTAATCATTTTAGTTGCTCTTCTCGGGACGCTTTCCCATTTGTCCACATTTTTCCTGAAATGTGGTGCCCAGAAACGGACGCAATACTCCAGGCAAGGCCTAATCAGCGTGGAGTAGAGTGGAAGAATGGTGTTTGCTTTTCTTGCAACAGCGTTTCACTGTTGACTCATATTTAGCTTCTGATCCACTATGACTCCCAGACCCCTTTCCGCAGTGCTCCTTCCTAGGCAGTCATTGCCCATTCTGTATGTGTATTCACACAGTTATTCACACTGGCTCCTAGTCTCAGCATCCTCTTTCCCTCCCACCAAGTTTTTCCCTTTCTCATACACTGCACAGACTGAGCTGCTGCTGGGGTTCCCTTCACCCCTGCAGATGTCGTTCGGGCTGATCTCCCACTTTTCCCTGGTGCCGGAAGACACTGAGTTTAACCAATGGCAAGACAGGTCATATAAAATGTCATTGGAAAAGTTACCCTTTTCTGAATATGATTGTCCTTTGTGTATGCATGTATCATTTTTGTATCTGAACTTATGAATCTTGATTATGTCTTCATATTTCAAATGTATTTACAATTGGGTAATGCCCATTAGACAAGAAAATTTACTCTCAATAGCTGATTTGGAAGGGCCTATTCAGCACAATGAGCAATTAGGGAAAACATAACTTGTTTTATATTTTAATCTAAACCCAGGGTGCCTTTAGGTGAAGCGTCTGGGGCCCAAATCTCAGCTTGGTTACCACAAGTGTGCATTGTCCTCCCCACACTGAAGGAACGGTGAACTGGGTAACAAATTCATATTGATCAGAGTCTGGCTCAGGGCAGGACAATACAGCTCCGGGGTTCTAGCCTGGGGAGCTGGAGGTTATTTTGGCTGTAGTCTCTCTATTGTTTGTTCGTGCAATGGCTGGTCAGGGAGCCTTCATACAATTGCAGCTGGGTGTGTCTCTGCCTGGGGGAATGTTGGTGGAGGTGCAGGACTGGGAGGGGGTCTGCAGCTTGTCCCAGTAACACACTGAGAGAGGGAGCCTCAGCTGGTGAGTCAGTGGGCTTAGAGGCACCCTGGTTCCAGGTGGCTCCTTGAGGGAAACACATCACACTTTGCCCCTCTGCTGCTTCATTCTACCATTGTATTGTGACCCCCTGTTCATACTCTCGTTCCCCAGCCTATGCTGCCCTCATTCCAGCTGAAGAACTGCCATCCTGCTGCCCATTCACCTGGCTTGGTTAGCTCCCTCTGAGGATTTCTCTGGACTTGACTAGGATCTAAATAATGTGGTGCCTTCGGTAACATTTGCCATCTCATTGTTCAACGCCCTTTCTAGATGGTAAAACTATAAAATATTTACCATGCTATTAATTATTAATTGTGTAACCCCATTCCTGTACTTCTTTCTCTTTAGCCTTTCTACACCTGATCGACACCTAAACCATCTCATGGAACGTTTCAACCGCACCTCCTCTGACCCTTCAACATTCATCCTAATGGGCACCCCTGGCCTAGAACCGCTCATGTCTGGATTTCCATCCCTTTTACTATGTTCTACATTATCAGTCTGTTGGTAAATGTCATGCTTCTGTTTGTTGTAGGCAAGGAGGAGACCCTGCACAAGCCGATGTACCTGCTTCTCTGCATGCTGGCGTTTGTAGAAATCAGAACGTCTACCTCCACTGTGCTAAAGGCACTGTGTATATTTGGGTTCAATTTTAAAGGCATTACAGTGAGTGACTGCCTCACCCAGATGTTTTTCCTTCATGCGGGTACTATGATGCACTCAGCCATCCTCGTGACAATGGCCTTTGATCGCTAAGTTGCCATATGTAACCCTCTGAGATACGCCACCATCCTCACCCATGCGCGATTAGTTAAGCTAGGGCTAATGGGTTTGTTAAGGTCTGTTCTCTTCATTCTGCCTATGTCTCTGCTCCTGAGCAGGCAGCCATTCGGTGCCAACCGTATTATCCCCCATATTTACTGTAACCATCTGCCTGTGGCAAAGACGTCATGTGGAGACATCACAGTCAACAGGATATACGGCTTGGTGACAGCATTTGTAGTTATGGGGTTAGACCTGTTGCTCATTGCCCTGTATTACCGTCTGATCCTCAGATCAGTCTTCAGAATCTCCTCCAAGAAAGCCTACGAGAAAGCCCTCCACACATGCACAGCTCATCTCATTGTCATGCTGATTTCTTATCCTACAGGCCTCTTGTCCACTCTGACATACGGGCTTCATGAAGGCATCGCTCCCCACGTTCACATCATCTTGGCCAACCTCCATCTCCTCATTCCCTCCATGCTCAACCCTATCATTTATGGGGTCAAAACCAAAAAGCTTTGTGACAAAGTGGTCAAATGCACCTTCAGAATGTGCTCACATTGATCCACAGATTTGAAATCTGTGCAAAAAGAAGGGGAAAGCTATCTCCTTGATAATCAAAGGTGCTCTGTCCCAGTTTGACTGAGCTCAGCTTTCTGGAAGTTCAAAGCCTAAGAAACTTCATCCCCAGGAGTTGCACTTTGAATTGATGAATTCCCTCCCTCACCATCACCCAACCTTTTTCAATGTCACCCATCAGCCCCCACATCCAAACACTGTCACTCAGCCTTTCTGTCACTTCCAGACCACCAGAGGATACTGCAGTTTACTTAAACAAGGTGGCTTTTCATAATCCTAGGCCCAGTTGCGGTGAGGTTACAAGGACTCTACTACATGGGAGAGTGGAGGGGTGTCCTTAAGCTCAGGTGAACCTCTGGGTAAAGGGACTGGGAGTGGGGACTCAGACCCTTTCACTAACCGATTCTCCTGGGGTAGTGTAGAAGCCAAGAAAGTTCCCCACAATAGTGCACCACTTTGATTAGGGAAGGGGGACAAACTGAAGGGCATAATTTCAGTGATATGTAAAGGGAGGTGTAACTTCTAACATCTTGATAGAAATGATAAAAGCTGATGTGTGTAACTTTGGGAAGTGCCCTTTCTGCTTAAGGTGAATGCAACATCGCTGCACAAGATGGCTTCCCAGAGACCGGTATTGTATACAATCTTTTCCCTGTACTATTTTATTCTGAGACTGGAGCAGTAAATCTGACACTGTTTATTTGGCCTTTTGAAAATATTGAACAACAAATGAAAGCTTGGTGAAGCAACTTAGGACACAATTGATTACCAACCAGTATGAAGCACTCCTTCCTCTCAGATTATGGTATTTAAACACCATTTTTAATTATTAGAATTATTTCTAGGGAGGAAGCCCTAGAAATAATTCTCCGGATCAGAAATGCCAATAAAATTTCAGACCCTTCAGTATTAAAGAAATTAATGGAATTTTTAGTTTTGCTTTTCTCATTGTGCTCCAAAGAAAGATTCTGGAAACAATTAATTCTGTTTCAAAATGCTGCAATCCAAAGATCCAGACCCATATAAAGCAGCAGGAATACTTGCCACAGCTGCTGAACTTGTAGCTACATTTCAGATTGAGATCACAGAAGTAAAATGCTCTGCAAGGAAATGATTGGGAAAACAGGGCAGACAAATCAAGTCGGAAGAGAAGTGCTTGAGAAAGGCCAAAAGGGAGGGGAGGAGCTCGTGTTGTGGCAGACCAGGGAGGAGAGCAGACCTGCTACTGGCAGCCCCAGGGGAGCTGAGCTGAGAGAAGGTAGAATCGGCCTCTGAACAACTTCCCAGAGATCCCTCTCTGAGTGAAGGGAGGGTCTGCTGCAGAGACAGAGTAAGAGGGAAGCTTTCATCTCTCATATGGACACTGGACTACTCTGGACCATTTTTTTTTTTGGCAGTTTGGACTATCCCAGGAGGGGAGAGCTCTTGGACTGAGCTTGCCCTAGGAGGTTGGGCTATAACCCAGAAGGAGGCAGTTGTTGCCCAAGAGGAAGGGAGAACGACCTCACTACATGCAGCCACTAGAATGTGCCATGGGGTGAGGAAACAGCCTTCGCGCTGCCTTTCCCCAGACAGAGACACTGGGACATGCCTTGGGAGGTGGCAGGAAGTGGTCCAGGGACGGCCACCTTACATAGGCAGTGGGTATAATAAGCCAAGGGAGGCTATAATTCCCTGCGGTGCAGCTGCCAACCCACTGCCACTGAGGGAGGGGAAGCCATGACCCAAACATGCTCCACCTATTCTTGTCCCTGATCGGCCCCTCCACCGAGGCCCCTGATGCTACTCAATGAAGCATTCCTTTACTCCCTCAGGAGGATCCCAGAGCGCAGTACTTGCCCAGTCTCTCTCTCCTTCACCCCCTCTTTACCCAGTTGCCATTGCGTTCAATGAATCCCAATTGCCTCCTGCTCTTCTCTACCCCCTCCTATGTGCCCCCCCACCCACAAATCACTGACTTTCTTCTCTCCTCTCCTCCACCCGCTTCTCCACGGTCTCTCAGTGAGTCCATCCACCCTTCCACCTCCCTGCCCAACACTCACTGAGTCCTTCCACTCCTCCACCTCCCTGCCTGCTGCTCGCTGTGTCCTTCCACTCCTCCACCTCCCTGCCCACTACTCGTTGAGTCCTTCAAATCCTCCATCTATCTTCCTACCACTCTCTGAGTCCTTCACCTCCTCCACCTCCCTGCCCACCACTCTCTGAGTCCTTCCACTCCTCACCTATCTTCCCACCCCTCTCTGATTTCTTTTCCTGCTCCACCTCCCTGCCCACCACTCTCCGAGTCCTTCCACTCCTGCACCTCTCTGCTCACCACTCACTGAGTCCTTCCACTCCTCCACCTCTCTGCCCACCAGTCTTTGAGTCTTTCTCCTCCTCCACCTCCCCGCCTGCCACTTGCTGTGTCCTTCCACTCCTCCAGCTCCCTGCCTGTCACTCTCTGGGTCCCTCCTATCCTCCACCCTCCTGTTCCTCCCCACCCACCATGGCACTCGCTAAGCCCAACACCTCTCTCCCCTCCACCAACATAGGTGAGAAGCTGCTACTTCCGGCTGCAAAGGAACAGTGTGCAGTGATGTTAGGACAGAAAGCAGCATCACAGCTAGATGTGATCCCACTTTCTAATGACACAGTTACACGCCATATTGTGGAGATGGTCACTGATATAAAAGAGCACTTCCTAGAAAGTTTTTGTCAGAACCCATATTATTCAATTCAAATTGATGAGTCTATGACACAGGAGAACCTCAGAAATATGAGCAGCAGAGTTATAAACTGACCAGTCAATCACACACCTCATTTAGAACCAGAAGTACATAATCAGGCAACAGCAGAGACAAAAACAAACAAATAATAAGTATATTCCTGCATTAAAAAAGGTAAACTACAAAAAATAAAAGGGAAAAAAAGCATTTTTCTTCTGCATAGTCAAGTTTCAGAGCTGTATTCATTAAATGTTTAGTTCTGAACTTTTGAAAAAATAACCGTAACGATTTGTTCAGAATTATGAACAAGCTCCATTCCCAGAGTATTCATAAATTGGAGGTTCTACTGTATCTCAAATGTTGCACATGTGATGGTATATATTCATTTTCCTACAGCACTAGAACTAAAAGAGGAATTTCTTTTTTCCAACCACTATTAACACAAGCAAATGATGTAGAGCTTGGTAAACTATGAGATAATTTTGTTCAAGCCCAGGCCTGGACTGGGGACATTGTTTTGGAATTTGCAGCAACGGGGAACACAGTCTGTGAGAGGATGGCATAGCAGCCTTGTGATAAGAGTACAATTTCAGGGGTGGCATTCCATTTTTTTTTGTTTTTTTTCCCCCCTTCGGCAGTTGTGCTCTTGGAGGTGTTTTGTTTTTTTGTTGTTTTGGGTTTTTTTGCATGCTTGGGGCAGCAAAAAACCTAGAGTCAGCCCTGTCTCATAGACTGATAGACTCATACATCAGAAGGGAACAATATGATCATCTAGTCTGACCTCCTGCACAAAGCAGGCCAAAGAACCCTACCCATCCACTTCTATAAAAACCCTAACCTATCTCCGAGTTATTGAAGTCTTCGAATTGTGAGATGAAGACCTCAAGCAGAGAATCCACCAGCAAGTGACCCACGCCCACATTGCAGGGGAAGGCGAAAAAACTTCAGAGCCTCTGCCAACCTGCCCTGGAGGAAAATTCCTTCCCGACCCCAAATATGGTAATCAGCTAAACCCTGAGCATGTGGGCAAGGCTCCCCAGCCAGCAGTCAGGAAAGAATTCTCTGCAGTAACTCTGATCCCATCCCATCCAACATCCCATCGCAGACCATTGAGCAGACCTATCTGCTGATAATCCAAGAACAATTCCCAGAATTAAACTAGCCTATCATATCGTCCCTTCCATAAACTTATCAAGCTTAGTCTTAAAGCCAGATATGTCTTTTGCCCCCACTACTCCCCTTGGAAGGCTGTTCCAGAACTTCACTCCTCTAATGGTTAGAAACCTTCGTCTCATTTCAAGTCTGAACTTCCTAGTCTCCAGTTTGTACCCATTTGACCTTGTGTCTACATTAGTACTAAGCTGAAATAATTCCTCTCCCTCCCTAATGTTAATCCCCCTGATATATTTATAGAGAGCAAGCATATTCCCCTGAAGTCTTCTTTTGGCTAGGCTAAACAAGCCAAGCTCTTTGAGTCTCCTTTCATAAGGCAGGTTTTCCATTCCTCGGATCATCCTACTAGCCCGTCTCTGAACCTCTTCCACTTTGAATTCATCCTTCTTAAACATGGGAGACCAGAACTGCACACAGTATTCCAGGTGAGGTCTCACCAGCGCCTTATACAACAGTACTAACACCTGCATATCTTTGCTGGAAATACCTCGCCTGATGCCTCCTAAAACCGCATTTGCTTTTTTAACAGCCATATCGCATTGGCGGCTCATAGTCATCCTGTAATCAACCAATACTCCAAGGTCCTTCTCCTCCTCTGTTGTTTCCAACAGATGGGCCCCCAATCTATATCTGCATTTCTTATTATTAATCCCTAAGTGGATGAACTTGCACTTTTCACTATTAAATTTTATCCTATTACTATTACTCCAGTTTACAAGGTCATCCAGATCTTCCTGAATAGTATCCCGGTCCTTCTCTGTGTTAGCAATACCCCCCAGCTTTGTATCATCCGCAAACTTTATTAGCACATTCCCGCTCTTTGTGCCAAGGGCAGTAATAAAAAGGTTAAATAAGATTGGTCCCAAAACCGATCCTTGAGGAATTCCACTAGTAACCTCCTTCCAGCCTGACAGTTCACCCTTCAGTACGAACCCTTGGAGTCTCCCCTTTAACCAGTTCCTAATCCACCTTTCAAGTTTCATATTCATCTCCATCTTTTCCAATTTAATTAACAATTCCCTATGTGGAACCGAACCGTGTCAAATGCCTTACTGAAATCGAGGTAAATTAGATCGACCGCATTTCCTTTTTCTAAATAATCTCTCATCTTCTCGAAGAAGGAGATCAGGTTGGTTTGGCACGATCTACCTCTAGTAAAACCATGTTGTAATTTGTCCCAATTACCATTGACCTCAATGTCCTTTACTACTTTCTCCTTCAATATTTTTTCCAAGACCTTACATACTACAGACTTCAAACTAACAGGCCTATAGTTACTCGGATCATTTTTTCCCCCTTTCTTGAAGATGGGAACTACGTTAGCAATTCTCCAGTCATACGGTACAACCCCTGAGTTTACCGATTGATTAAAAATTCTTGCTAACAGGCTCACAACTTCATGCGCCAGTTCCTTTAATATTTTTGGATGGAGATGGCCAGGCCCTCCGATTTTGTCCCATTAAGCTGTTCTAGTTTGACTTCTACCTCTGATGTGGTAATATCTACCTCCATATCCTCATTCCCGTTTAACATCCTTCCATCATCTCTAAGATCCTCATTAGCCTTATTAAAGACTGAGGCAAAGTACTTATTTAGATATTGGGCCATGCCTAGGTTATCCTTAAGCTCCATTCCATCCTCAGTGTATAGCGGTCCCACTTCTTCTTTCTTTGTTTTCTTCTTATTTATGTGGCTTGTGACAAAGTTCCTCCTCTACCTTGGTGGGTCCTGTGCTTCTTGGCAGTTTTGCTCACCTCAGTGATCTTCCCCACAGTCTGGATCAACTCCTCCTGTGTCTGATCAGGAGTTGGGAGGTTTGGGGGGAACCCTGGCCCGCCCTCTATTCCGGGTTCCAGCCCTGGGCCCTGTGGGTTGCAGCTGTCTATAGTACCTCTTGTAACAGCTGCATGACAGCTGCAACTCCCTGGGCTACTTCCCCATGGCCTCCTCCAAACACCTTTTTTATCCTCACCACAGGATCTTCCTCCTGATGTCTGATAATGCTTGTCTCCTAAATCCTCCAGCAGTACACTCTCTCACTCTCAGCTCCTTTCCGTCTTGTTTCCAGCTCCTCACTCGCACTCCTTCTCCTCTGGCTCCTCCCTGCCTGACTGGAGTGAGCTCCTTTTTAAACCCAGGTGCCTTGATTAGCCTGCCCTGATTGGCTGCACGTGTTCTAATTAAAGTAGCTATGTTCACTGCCTTCTAGAAAGGTCTTAATTGGCTCCAGGTGTCTTGATTAACCTGGAGCAACTGCCATTTGGTTACCATGGTCCTAGGGATTTGTTTAGCCTGGGGCTATCATACCTGTTTCTCAGTACTTTACTGTAGCCATCTGGCCTTGCCCCATCACAGGCTATAGAACCTTTTACTATTGGTTTTAATTCCCTTTGAAGGTTCGACTCTACATGGCTTTTAGCCTTCCTCACATTATCCCTACATGTCCTGACCTCACTAAGGTAGCTTCCCTTGCTTATCCCACCTTTCTTCCACTCCTTGTAGGCTTTCTGCTTTTTCTTAATCACCTCTCTGAGATGCTTGCTCATCCAGCTTGGTCTGCAACTCCTGCCTATGGTTTTTTTCCCCTTTCTTAGGATGCAGGCTTCCGATATTTTCTGCAGCTTAGACTTCAAGTAATCCCAGGCCTCCTCCGCATTTAGATCCACAAGTTCTGCAGTCCAATCCACTTCCCTGACTAATTTTCTTAACTCTTTAAAGTTAGCCCGTTTGAAGTCAAAAACCCTTATCCCAGATCTATTTTTGATTATCCTTCCATCTAGTTTGAACTGAATTAGTTCATCATCACTCGAAGCAAGGTTGTCCCCTACAACCATTTCTCCTACGAGGTCCTCACTGCTCACCAAAACAGAATCGAAAATGGCATCCCCTCTTGTCGGTTCTTCAACTACTTGATGAAGAAATGCATCTGCTATCACATCCAGAAAAATCTGAGCCCTATTATTCTTGCAAGCACTTGTCCTCCAGTCTATATCTGGGAAGTTGAAGTCTCCCATGATCACACAATTCCCTTTGGTGTTTACTTCATTAAAAACATTAAAGAGGTCTCTATCCATATCCAAATCAGATCCCTGCGGTCTGTAGCACACCCCAAGCACTGTCTCTGGGGAGGCTCTAGTAGCTTTCTTACCCAGTATGATCTTTGCCCAGACAGACTCTGTCTTGTCCATTCCTTCACTTCTTATTTCTTTACAGTTAACCTCATCCTTGATATACAATGCTACTCCACGATCTTTGCCTTTATTTCTGTCTTTCCTAAACAGCACAAAGCCTTCAATACTTGTACTCCAGTCATGACTACAATTCCACCATGTTTCTGTTATCCCTATAATATCCGGTTTCACTTCCTGCACCAATAACTCCAGTTCTTCCATTTTGTTACCTAGGCTCCTCGCATTAGCGTACAGACATTTTAACTTTTGGCGTTTGGCTTCACTGACATTCTTTACCTTGTTATGCACAGACATTGTACCACCAGCATCACCTGTTAGTCTGGTACGTACACTACCCTTCCTCCTTATGTCAATTCTTTGGTCCACGGCCGTATCCACTCTTACTTTGTTTAGCTCCCTCTCCAGGTTCAATTCTGGCAATCTGAGCTCCTGGTATTTGTAAATTATTTCTTCGCTCCCACATGAGACTCTCAAGCTGCGGTTCTCTGGGGTCTATATTCGGCTCTTCCTACTGCTCACAGAGCTGAGGGAATTGTCTGGGAGTCCTGCCAACCTGAGAGACCACAGGGACTGCACAGGGAAATCATAAAAGTCACTGTCCAGCTCGCTGAGTGTCAGACACGTGAGATTCATATGCTCATACTGCAACAGGAAAGTAGAGCCCTGAGTAAGGAGCTTTCCTCTCTGCTGAGTGGTATTTTGGTGAGTTGCTTGTTTCTGCACTAACGTTTGTACTACGGGCTCAGGAAAGGTTCCAAGGTTCAGATCAAGAACCATCTGGGCAGGAATTCACCAGCATGGTCATTTGAACTATTTTATTGTCAGACATACCCAGGGATTTGCCTGGCATAATTGGAACAATAAATGTATTGGAAATAGATCAGACTTTTTTTTAAGATCAGTTCCCTGTGTCTTACTGTCTCCTTCTATCTGTCTCAGTAACTCTCTTTCTTTGGATGGAATTATTTTTCCTCTGGATAGCTCAAGTTTTCCAATTCAGCAACTTTACTTTGTTGCTGGGTAATACATCCAAAGCCTCTGCAGTGGGTCTCTGTCCTACTAGAGAATTCACAACACAAATCGCGTATATGGTCAGATTCTGCTGTAAATTTCTGACATCTGTGGATCTCTTCTTCAGACTCATTCAGCACCCTAACACAACTGTGGTCTCTGTAGCAGGATCTGAAGGCGTGATTATCACAGCTCAGAGTCAAAAGTTAAATAGGTTAAAGGAAGAAATCTTGGCTCCATTGAGATCACCCTCAATCCACATCTAGGAACTTAAATAAATGACCTGTTTACACCAATCATAAGCTTTCAGTGACTTCAACTGGAGTCGTCCCATGGCTTGTAAGGATGAGTGAGTTCATTTGGACGAAAGAAGAACTGACAGGAGAGGAGAGTTGCTAAAATCTCAAACTCACAGGCTTAGAGGTTCAAACCAAATAGGATAAACAATATTTTCAGGGATCGAGAGGGATCTGCTCTCCCTGTGCCCCTGCATCTCTGGTTCTGGAGAGGACAAGAAGCACCAAAAGGGTGTAAAAATAGAAGCATGCTTCTGGCTTAGAGGAAAGAAGGCAGTGCTGGGATTCTCACCGAGGGAGGTCCAGGAAGGCACAGTCTGTCTGTGTGTGTGAGTGCGCCTGAGGGAGTGGGGGGAGGAGGGTGTGGGAGTGAGATATGCTGTCTCTATATCACAGTGGTACGGAGTCCTGAAACCAGGCAAAATATAGAATTCACGTCCTTCCTAATGCACAAACCAAAGAGGCGTTGAGCTCTGTTGAGCACAAAGTCCTAGCCCAGCATGATAATGTCTGTTTCCATAGCAGACACTTGGCTTCTTTCCAACAAAGGAATGGCCTTGGGGGTCAGACCTATGGTCGATCTAGTCCATTTTCCTCTCTTCGACGGTGACAGCCCCACCTGCTGCAGAAGGTGTAAGAAACTCAGGAGCAGTGGATGGGGACAGTGACTTGACCATCATGAGACATCACCCTAACACCTAACCGCTAGAGGTTGGCTTGTGCCCTGAAACACATGAGCGTAGAGGCTTTCCAAAATATTTATTTAGCTGTAAGTAATGTAACTGGATACTCACTATCCATGTAAATGTCCAAATCCTTCCTGATTCTTGCTTATTTCTTGACCTTAATGACTACTTGTGGTAAGGAGTTCCTCAGTCTCTTGAGGCATTGAGTGAAGCAAGCATTCTTTATTTATCTGTTTTAATTTTGCCATGTTTCACTATAACTGAATGACGACTAGATCTTGTGTTATAAGATACAGAGAGCATAGTCTCAATCTGCCATCTAACGGTCAGTATTTTACAGACTTTTCCTGTGTCCCTTCTTAGTAATCTCCTTTTTAAAGGTAACAACCCCACTCTTTCCACCTCTCTCCATATCAGTTACCAAAGGCCCTTGATCATTCTTACTGCTCTTCCATGAACCACTCTAGTTCTGCAATATCCGGGGTGAAAAGGGTGCCCAGTACTACACAGAGGAGACCACAAGAGGGTGAAACATTGACTGACTGATCTCGTGACACTGTATTTGCTGTATGATTTCCTATTCCCCTCCTCCTAGAGCTCAATGTTTTTCTTAGTTTCTGTCCATGCTTGCACTGTGATCAGGGTTTCACTGAGCTATGTACCATGATGCCCAGATCCCTGCCATGTGCTCATACAGTTACATTAGAATCTTGTAAGGTGTTAGGCAAATACATTGGCATAAGCACTGCAGTTATTAACATCAGCATTTATCTGCCATCATGTTGCCCATTGACCTGGCTTGATTGGCTCCCTCTGAGGACTCCTCTGGACTTGACTATAACTGAAATAATCTCTATAAATGTTCCCATCTACTTCTCGACCCCTTTCTAGACTCTTAATATAGTAAATATTTTATAGTTCAATTCATTATTTGCTATAAAGTGTGTAACCCCCCTTGCTCTGCTTCACTTTCTTCACAGGCACATTGAACATTTCTGAGCTCAATCAACACGTTGAGCACTTCATGGCAGCTTTCAACCTCACCCCCTCTGACCCTTCAACATTCATCCTAATGGGCATCTCTGGCCTGGAAGCTGCCCATATCTGGACTTCCATCCCTTTTGCTGTGTGCTACTTTGTCAGCCTGTTGGAAAATGTTACCCTTCTGTTTGTTGTAAGCAAAGAGCAGACCCTGCACAAGCCAATGTACCTGCTGCTCTGCATGCTGGCACTCACAGACATCGCCACACCTACTTCTGTTGTGCCAAAGGCACTCTGTATATTTTGGTTCAATTTGAAAACTATTACGGTGCCTGGCTGCCTCACCCAGATGTTCTTCCTTCACACAGTTGCTGTTATGCACTCAACCATCCTCGTGACAATGGCCTTTGATCGCTACATTGCTGTATGTAACCCTCTGAGATACTCCACTCTCCACTATATGTAACCCTCTGAGATACTCCACTATCCTCACCAAAGGATGAATAGCTAAGTTAGAGTTTCTAGGTTTGATCAAAGCTGTTCTCTTCATTCTGCCTATGCCCCTTCTCCTGAACACATTGCCATTCTGTTCCAACCGCTTTATACCACACACACACTGTGAACCTATAGCTGTGGTGAAGATATCGTGTGGAGATATTACAGTCAACAGGATGTATGGCTTAGTGATAGTGTTTGTGATTGTTGGGTTAGACCTGATGTTCATTGCCCTGTCCTATGATCTAATCATCAGGGCCCTCCTCAGAATATCCTCCAAGAAAGCCTACCAGAAAGCCCTCAATATCTGCACAGCCCTCATCTGTGTGATGATTACGTGTTATACTTCTGGCTTCTTCTCCCCTCTCATACATTGGTTTGGTCAGGGCATTGCTCCCCATGTTCACATCCTCTTGGCTGACCTCTATTTCCTCATCCCTCCCATGCTCAACCCTATTATTTATGGGGTCAAAACCAAAGAGCTTCGTTACAAAGTAGGAAAATACACCTGCAGAATGTGATCACTGGGGACACTGAATTTAGCCTGTGTTATGAGAGGGGGAAAGGCTATCTCCTAGATCATCAAGGGTGCTCTGTCCCAGTTTGACTGAACTCAGCATCGTGCGGGGTTCACAGTCTGAGAAGTTCCTCACACCTAATCTCTCATCACTCCATCACCCAGCGCTGCTCTCTTCATTTCTGAGTTCCCTCTCTCTGACCATCGCCTGGCCTCTTTCAGCATGACCCATCAGCCCCCACCTCTTATCCCCCTGTCACATGGCTTTTCTGTAACTCCTACATTACCAACTCTTAGCTGCTACTGCAGCTTTCTGATGCAAGGTGGATTTCCATTAGTCCTTGCGTGAACAGGGCTCTTCATCAGTTTGATGAACAGAAGCTGCAGTTTGAGATAGGTGACGACAACTTTAAGAACCTATAATTTGTACAGTGTTATGATGAGTGAAATTTGCCTGTTTTTTTTGTGTGTTTTTACGTCCAATCCTTAAGGAAATGTGGAGGATAAACCAATTAAAGACCGACTGTAGCAAACTAATTCAACACAATATGTGGACACTCACTACCATCAGTGAATCCAATTAGAAATAAATATTATAATAATTCTATAGTTGTTTTTTTATTACAAATGTTTTGGGCTACTTTGGGGCTTTTTTTAATGCCATTATTTTGATTGAAACACCTGCCAACCCTTAGTCGGGATACAAGTACCAGTATTTTTAATTTGATTGTCATCTCACAAGTGTGTTGCTAATGTGAACAAAATCCTGCTGGGGCTAATAGCTTGTTTGTTTGTTTTTTTACATCAAATTTGTAGTACGTGTGTAACAAAAGCTTTCATCTCCTATTTTATGTATAGACAAATTTGTTAGTAAAAAACCCTTTCTTTGAAGAAAGTGATGGGGCTACTTTCAGGTGAGTTGTTAAATGACTATGGGCTTTTAATGCAGTGGAAATGTGGGAAGCCCAGCCAGATGCTGCAGCACTGCAGAGCTGAGGCAGAATGGGGAGCTGCAGCTGGAGCAGCACATGAGAACTGGTCCTGGTTCAGCAGAGACCAGCAGCTCCAAAGGGAGCCAGGGGTGAGCTTCAGAGGGGAGCTGCGGGATCAGAGCCAGAATAGAAGATGCCGGCCGTGCCACAAGAAACACAGAAGCTGAGATCAATGAGCAGGTGGTGAGAGCAAGGTAGGGCCGTAGGATGAGGGAACAGCAAAGGGAGATGTTGTCTGACAGGGGGGCCTGCAAGGTCTGACTTTGGGGTGGGGATGGGACTTGAACCCAATGTGAGGGCAGGTGCTGGGAAGAAGGGCCCTGCCACCTAAAATCTGTAGGCTCTGCTGGCTTTCTGCACCCGTGGGTGCCACTTGCAGTATCTTGTGGATATCATCATTATACAAACTCCCTCCTACCCCCCAGCCATCTTTAGCAGTGGAATTGCTCACATGGTTACTCTTGCAATTGTCTTTGCTGAGCTTCTATGGCCACACTCTGATAAGATGTACCGGGGCACAGCCATCCTCACAGGCTGTCTGCAAATGACTGAAGGCCAAAGGCAGAAATGATACAAATAGTGGAAAGTGTATTTGGTATGTGTGATAGGTGCTGGTCAGTCAAGGTATAATGCTGCACCTGTTCTACTTAGCTCATGATGGGAGAAGTTCCTTTGCAAAGACAATTTCTAACAACTTTACAGGTTTTTCTTTTTTTAAATGATAGCTGGTGTTGTGGTGCCTTGTAGCAGAGGCCAGGGCTAAAATAATCAAAACTTTGCACCTATAAAGCAAAGTTAAGTGTGAGCAAGAGCCGGACTCATGGAATCTGTCAAGAACAGGGCTGATATTGCAGAAACACACACTGCTAATTAGTGTTAGGTGTAAGAATACAGACACAAACACATTCCAGAAAGGTGGCACTAGAACACCTCTACACCAAACACACTCCTCAGTGAGAAAAGCAACACGCTGATCCCTCTTAAAGATAAGATCAGGGATAACAGCATAATGGATGGAGATGTCCAAGGTAATGTGCAGTCCAGCACACGTCAATGGTTGACACCCTAATACTTCAAAGGGTGCCATGCTGATACACCAGGAGCAATATGTGACTTGTTGAGATTGGTGTATAAAATGTATCTCAGAGGACGTGTCTTTCTCTGGTGTAGGTGATAGTGGAAAGTCCTGCCACTAACAGAGCTAGTCCATTGCAACAGGCATACACGTATTAGTGTATCTGTACCAATTGGACAGTGCATTAGGACCACGCTTCATTGTCAATAAACCTGACCAAATCCCTTCGCTAAGAACTGAGTCCGTGGATTTATTGGGAAGATCAGTCGGCGCTGCCCGTACGGGCTATGTGGCCAGAGTCAGTACAGAGCAAGAACATACACATACAGCGAAACATCTGTAAACAGTGCACAATATGTAACTAGCAGAGAATTGGTCCAACTCATTGAGGCACATCAAATGGGCTCAATTGAAGTTTTGGTCTTCAGTCCTTGGAATCAGTGTCCAGGGTGAGCCTGGCTCAGAACTTCATCGGAGCATCAGAACCTCAAGAGGAAATCAAATCCCTCCCCAGCTGCCACCTGTGCACGCGGGCGTGTTGTCCCCAGCACTGGAAACCTAACAATAAACCTCAGCCAGACCCACAATTCCCCCATGCAGCAGCTGCACACATGCTGAGCGGGCAGAGGAAACTGTTCCAACAGGGGCTGCGGCAGGCTGGAATTGGGGGAAGCATCATTTCCATGTTAAACCTAAAACCCTGCTAGCAAGAAAGGATTCATCTGTAGAATACATGGGTCTGGAGCGGGTTCATGAAGGAGGCAGCCAGGGATATCACTGATGACCAGTATGGGCAATTCACTTTGTGTAGTTTAGACAGAGATGCTGTGGAGTGTGCCCAAACCTCTTGTCTATATTTTACTCCTCACAAGTAAAGAAACACCCGTTAAAGCATCAGTGAGACTTGGAAAAGTACCAAAGCTCTCAGATTCTAGCAGAAACTTTAAGCTTCTGAGGTGGATCCTGCATTGGAAGAACAGAGCTTGGTGATTTTTCATAACACTTGGATGATCCACATCCCATCTCAGGAGGACACAGAGACTACTGGATGGGGGATTCTGAGGCAATATTCTATATAACTCTCTTACATTACTCCTATGTCCTGCATCTCAGCTTCGCTTTTTTGATGGAGCCCAGGCCAGTGCACTGTCTTGTCAGGATTTTTCAGAAAGTGTTTCACAGAGTGAAATTTTGGGGCTATTATATGTAAAACACTGACAAAGAGATGTTAATTGTTCCTGGTCAGTTTCAAGGAGAGAGAACCATACATCTGTTAATGGAGATTCCCTACATCCTGGGGAGGAAGGAAGGATGGATGATGGTAAAGTACAAGTAGGATCTGATGAGAAAAGTCAAAGGGAAAAGATTTCCATAGTGAATGGCAATGAACATAGGGTAGGTTCAGAAATTAAAATAGTGAAAGAACAAGTTAAAATTTACTTAGCAAGTTGGATATATTCAGCAAACCAATGATTTTCAAATTATTGTACTGGTGACCCCTTGCCCAAGCAAGCCTCCGATTGCGACCCCCCCTTATAAACTAACACAAATATTTAACACAATTATAAACGCTAGAGGCAAAGTCAGGTTTATGGTGGAGGCTGACAGTTTGTGATCCCCCCATGTAATAACCTCACCACCTCCTGCGGGGTCCTGACCTCCAGTTTGAGAACCCCTGCAGTAAACATACACAGTTCTTTGTCTGGCTTGCTGTTTAGTTCCTTACCCTCCAAAGAGGGAACTGAGAGGCCATTTATCTATGCCAAATTTTCCAAACACTCATACTAACTTGTGCTAGCGAATCATAGACGACACAGGCCTGGAGGTCCCTTGCAATATAGCCAAATAGTACAAAAAATTATTATTATTGCAAATAACATATACTGGAATTCAGCATAAACAAAACCCAACACAACTATATAATCAACGAGACGAAATAAAAAAAAAAACAATAAAAAAACTGATAGCAAGCTACCAAACTGGCCTTCTGGGCAAAGTTCCCCACTAATTTTTGGCATCTGGGACAAAACTTCATATAAATGTTAAAAAGCTGAAATGTGTACCTTTGGGGAATGCACCTTCTGTGTGAAGAGAAAGTAACATCACTGCACAAGACAGTTTTCCATAGCCTGGTATCCTATATAACCTTTTTTCCTGTACTATTTTATTGTGGGATTATACACCTCTATTCCGATATAACTCCTCCTGATGTAACACAAATTGAGATCTAATGCAGTAAAGCAGTGCTCCGGGGTGGAAGGAGGGGAGCTGTGCACTCCGGCAGATCAAAGAAAAATTCCATCCGTTCCGGTGGCCCCTACCAACTTCACTGGCCTCCTCGCCTCCTTTGCTCCAACCCCCTTAGCTGGGTTTCTCCAGTGCCAGCAGGCACAGCAGCAGCAGGAGTCCCACAGCTGGTGTAGGAGCCATCAAACAAAGAGCAGAGGCATGTAAATGCCTGAGACGATTAATTGACGTAAAGTCCAAAGAAGGAGAGAAAGTGAAGTAGGGAGATTAGAATAAGTAAAGTTGTGTCTCAATCTTGCTCATTTACATTGGAATATGACAAGAGATTTTCATTCTCAGAGTACAGTGAGCGGGCAGATGCAGTTTTCTGCTTTCCTTGCAGACAGTTTTCCAGTGGTTTGAGAGACCTTGCCGTGATGGGTCGGACACCCTGGGATGTCACCTGGTGTTCTGGGACACCACTGAGTCAGAGTCTTCTACCAGCCTGGGACCCCCTTTAGCCTTATCTTGCTGAGACAGACATTAAAGCTTCTTCTAGCAGAGTTTACAGGCAGGGCCACCCCTGGCTTCAGTTACAGACATTGAGGTCAGCTCCTGAAAGATTCTGTTTAAGGGATTTGTCACAGCACCCAGAAGTCCATTCCCCTTTGGAGAACAAACCCAAAATTACATGAAATCCGCCTCTTCCCTTAGTGTGGAAGAGAATATGAACAGTTTCTCACCACCGCAGTTTGAAAGCTCATAATCTGAGTTATATAATAAACAGCGGCGGCTCGGGTTTATATTATAAATCATGGGCTTTCAGCGGCGCTCCTGTGGGTGGTCCACTGTTCATGCAGATTCGACGGCATGGCTGAGGGGAGTCCACCAATCCGAGTCTTCAGCGTCTCCGCCGCTGAATTAGAGCCAAAACTGCAGGAGCAGCAGATCTCCCACAAGCATGCTGACAAAGGCAGCCTGACTGCCCTCCTCACAACGATTGACAGGCTGCCCCCCGTGGCTTGCCACCCCAGGCACATGCTTGCTGTGCTGGTGTCTGGAGCCGCCCCAGATTATAAACCAGAAATAAATTTATTAACTCTGGAAAGGCGTATTTTAGGTGGACAAAGAGATAGCAAGTAGAACAAAGCACGTCACTAAGAAAATTATGCAGGCAAGCCATCTAAACTAGATTCCCTGAAAAAGTGGCTCCAAAAAATAATTTTTCACCCTAGATTCTGTTTCAGGTAGAGTCCACTGCCAGATTTCCACTGCATTATTCGGTTAAAGTCACTTAAAAACTCACCTGAAAGTAACCCAATCTATTTCTTGAAACAAAGTTATTTTTATATACATTTTTTTCTCTATATAAAATAACAAATGAAGGCTTTTCTTACATACCTTCTACAGATTTGACTACAAGCCTAAGCGGGATTTTGTCCACATTAGCAACACCTCTATGAGATAACAATTAAGTCAGACTCAAAACGCTAGTACTGATGCTTGCATCCCGATTGACAAATGGCAGCTGATTCCAACCAAAAATGGCAAGTGGCAGCATTAAAAATGACCCAAAGTAGCCCAAATCATTTGTAATGAAAAAAAAATAGCATTATTATATTATTCATTTCTAATTCCATTCAGTGATGGTAGTCAATATCCACGTTTTGTGTTGAATTAGTTTGGGACAGTCAGCCTTTTTTGGTAGGATAAAGTAAAGAAAAGCAGGTACATTTTGTTCACCAGATAACTGTAAAATTGATAAAGAAGCCGAGCATTTTAGTTTCTTACTTTTCTCTTCCAACTGCAGCTTCTGTTCATCAAACTGATAAAGAACTTTGTTCACACAGAGACTAAGGGAAAACTACATGGCTGTGTCAGCGCCACGGAAAGGCCGAGTAACAGGTTGTGTGGGGGTCGGGTGCTGATGAGTGACAAAGAAAGAAGTCAGGTGATGATCAGAGAGAGGGAACTCAGCAAAGGAAAGAAAGCAGCGCTTGAGGATGGAGTGATAAGACATTAGGTGTGAGGAATTTCTCAGACTGAACTTCCACAACGCTGAGCTCAGCCAAACTGGGGCATTGCACCATTGAGTAATGAGGAGATAGCTTTTCCCCTCTTGTCACCATGCTTTAAAATCAGTGGCCCAGATGATCACCATCTGCAGGTGTATTTGCACAATTTCTCACGAAGCTCTTTGGTTTTGACCCCATAAATGATAGGGTTGAGCATGGGGGGGATGAGGAGATCAAGGTCAGCAAAGATGATGTGGACGTGCAGAGCAATGTCCTGAACAAAACGTTGTGTTAGGTGGTAGAAGAGGCTGGGAGTATAATACACCAGCATCACACAGAAGTGGGCTGTGCACGTGTTGAGGGCTTTATGGTGGGCTTCATTGAAGGACATTCTGAGGATGGTTTTGATGATCAGACTATAAGACAGAGCAATGAGCATCAGGTCTAAACCAGCGACTAGAAACAGTATCACCAAGCCATATATGTTGTTCACTGTAATGTCCCCACATGAGATCTTTGCCACAGCTATAGGTTCGCAATGCGTGTGGGGGATGATGCGGTTCGCACAGAACGGCAGCCTGGTCAGGAGCAAGGGCAGAGGCAGAACGAAGAGAACGGATTTGATCAAACCTAGAAACCCTATCTTAGCTGTTCGTCCTTTGGTGAGGATGGTGGTGTATCTCAGAGGGTGACATATGGCAATGTAGCGATCGAAGGCCATTGTCACAAGGATGGTTGAGTGCATAACAGCAACTGTGTGAAAGAAGAACATCTGGGTAAGACAGCCCCTCAAAGTAATGCCTTTCAAATTGAACCAAAATATACACAGTGCCTTTGGCACGACAGAAGTAGGTGTGGTGATATCTGTGAGTGCCAGCATGCAGAGCAGCAGGTACATTGGCTTGTGCAGGGTCTGCTCTTTGCTTACAACAAACAGAAGGGTAACATTTTCCAACAGGCCGACAATGTAGAACATAGCAAAAGGGATGGAAATCCAGATATGGGTAGCTTCCAGGCCAGGAATGCCCATTAGAATGAATGTTGAAGGGTCAGAACGGGTGAAGTTGAAAACTACCATGAAGTTCTCACACTGTCAATTGAGCTCAGAAATGTTCAAACTTCCTGTGAAGAGAGAGAAGCACAGCGAGGCGGGTTACATACTTTAAAAGAAATAGTAGGGTCAATATTTTATAGTTATTAACAGTCAAGAAAGGGGGATGAATAGTGAGGTGCCAACATTTATATATGACATGAAATTATTTTGGCTATATTCAAGTCTAGAGAAGTCCTCAGATGGAGCAAACTATGCCTTGTGAAACCCTGCTCCCAGTGCAAGCATGGAGAGAAACTCAAGAAAATGTTGGATCCAGGAGTGGAATTGGGAAACCATGCAGAACATACAATGCCATGAGATCAGCCAGTCAAGCTTCACCCTCCTCTGGACTCCTCTGTCTCATACTCTTCCCCGGGGTTCTTTCAACCCAAAGCTCTTGGTAACTTTTACTCTGTGCGAGGTGGTGTCAGGAAATAAATCAGGGGAGACAAGGCTGTCCGACCGATAGATGTGGCACAAACAGGACAACACAAGCGTGCTTTCACTTAAAGCTAAACTTTACTTAAGCCTAGTCTACACTAGAGGGGCGGATCGATCTAAGTTATCCAACTTCAGCTACCTGAGTAACATAGCTGAAGTTGACATTTTTAGGTCGATTTACCATGGTGTCTTCACTATGATGAGTCGACTGCTGCCATTCCCCCGTTTACTCTGCCTGCGCCTCTCATGCACCTGGAGTACAGGAGCTGATGGAAGAGCACTCGGGAATCAATTGATTGCACCTAGACTAGATGTGATCTATAGATCCCCATTGGATCGATCGCTGCCTGTCGATGCGGCTGGTAGTGAAGAGATACCCTTAGTTTCAAGCTCTTGCACACGTCCGCAACAGGTTAGTAAAGCACCCTCAACCCTTGATAATTACCAAAGATGACACAGCGGCAGGTTTCTGGTGGCCAAATCTTCCGTCTGCTGATGGGAACTACAAGATGTATCCAGAAGGAAAGTCAACACAAGTCCGAAGGAGTCTCACTGCCTCAAACTTTTCCCCCTTATTTATATATTTGTAACACAATGACAAGTCCCTTAAAGAAAACTTGTTAAGCAAGTAGTTCCAATGGGCTAGCAAGAGGCTTCTTCTGATTATTGATTAACCAGGTGTGGGTTTTTCCAGAGTCTTCAGGCTTGAGGCCCCAATAGACATTCCTGGGGCACATCCTGCTCTTCTAAAATTCACATATCAGCAACTTCAACACAATTCTTATCAGGAAGGATGTGGAGTCAAGCTGCCTTTTCTGTGGCACCCAAACCCCTCCCCTCCTGCCTTGGTCAAGCTGAGATTGCTGAATGGCCAATTTACAGCTTGCTGACTAGGCCGCCTTTAACAATAAGCCATAGTGGTTTCAAGCACTTTACTGGTTTGCCAAAATCTCTCCGTATTGAACTGTGCACCCTTCTCACACAGGATATTGTTCTGGGAAGGGCAATGAGAATAATGAAGGGCCCAGGGAAATTCTCATATGGAGAGATGTTGTAAAGATAGGGATTGTTGCCTTACAAAGGAAATCAATCATCATAATAATAATATATGGAGATATACTTATCTCCTAGAACTGGAAGGGACCCTGAAAGGTCATTGAGTCCAGCCCCTTGTCTTCACTAGCAGGACAAAGTACTGATTTTGCCCCAGATCCCTAAGTGGCCCCTTCAAGGATTGAACTCACAACCCTGGATTTAGCAGGCCAATGCTCAAAACACTGAGCTCTTCCTCCTCACAAGGGAGAACACATGAGAAAAGTCTATAAAATACTGACTAGTAGGGATCTGATTGAGAATGTGATCTCCCTGTCTCATAAAACAAGATCAAGTGGACATTCAATTCAACTGAAATGTGGCAAAAACAGAATTCTTTATTTAAAGATTTCTTCTTCACTCAGTGCCTAAACAGACTGAGGAACACCTTACCACAAAAGGTGGTGCAGGCCATGAGATAAGCAAGAATCACAAAGAGTTTGGACATTTCCATGAATAGTCAGACTTTCCAGTGACCTAAATATTTTTGAAAGCCTCTACACACATATGTTTCAGAGCACAAGCCGATCTTTAGTTGTTAGGCATTAAGGACACAGCTTCTTGATGGTCAAGTCATCCCACCACATCCACCTCTTACGGGGTCTTTTACACCTTCTTCTGCAGCACCTGGGACTGGCACTGTCGGAGAGAAGAAAGTGGACTTGATTGTCCATAGGTGTGATTCACACAACCATTTCTATGATGCAGAGGAGCCAAGTGTCCACCATGCAAACAGACATTATCATGCTAGGCTATGACCTCATGCACAACAGAATGGACATTAAAGGTACAAGGGTATTGGTATTTAGGGCTACAGATCTGCACGTGTGTTATTTTCCTTGTGTCTTTTGATGAGACGCTTTCTGGAAGACACCCAGCTTCACCTGAGACATAAGTTACAGGAGTTAACAGACAAGTGTAAGCAGAGACTTTTATCTGCTTCTCTTCTCATATCTGAATATTGAAGGTATTTACCATGACAAAAAAAATTGGAGGATGGTAAATAACGAAAAGGAGAGTTCAGTGTTTCAGAGCAATCTGGATTGGTTCTTAAACTGGATCGAAGTAAACAATATATGTTGTAATATAGCTATGTCGATATATAAATCTAGGAACAAATAATTTAGTTCACACTAACAAGATGGGGGACCATCTTGGGAAACACAATGATTCTGAAGTTTTGGGGGTGAAAAGGGATAATTAGCTAAGCATGAACTCCCAGTTTGACCCTATGGCCAAAACAGCCAATATGATCCTGGGATGATAACTCCTAGACTCATAGACTTTAAGGTCAGAAGGGACCATTATGATCATCTAGTCTGACCACCTGTGCAATGCAGGCCACAGAATCTCACTCACCCACTCCTGTAAAAAAAAACCTAACCTACGTCTGACTTACTGAATTCCTCAAATCATGTTTTAAAGACCTCAGCGTGCAGAGAATCCTCCAGAAAGTGACCCGTGCCCCATGCTGCAGAGGAAGGCGAAAAACCTCCATGACCCCAAATATGGCAACCAGCTAAACCCTGATCATGTTGGGGATTTCAAGGTGAGGGAGCAAAGTCATATTACCTCTGTGTTTGGTATTGGTGCAGCTGCTGCTGGAACCTTCTGTCCAGTTCTGGTGTCCGCTTTTAATGATGGAGATTGATACACTCTAGAGTATTGAGAGAAGAATCACAAGAACTAGGAAAAGATAAGAAAACCTGTCTTATAATGATAGACTCAACGATCTCAATCTATTTCGTGCAACAAAGATGATTTCGGGATAATTTCATAACAATCTGTAAGTACCAGGACAGGGAACAAATATTTAATAATATGGAGGTGTAACACGATCCAGTGGCTGGAACTTGAAGTTAAAGAAATTCTGACTGGAAATAAGGCACATATGTATTACACGTTGAGAGTAATTAACCACTGGAACAATTTACCAAAGGTCTCAGAAGATTCTTCATCACTGAGAAAGTTTAATTCTAATGTTGTTGTTTTTATAAAAGGCCTTCTCTAAGAATAATTTCTGGGAATTTCTGAGGCCTGTGTTATATAGGCAAGAGCACAATAGTCCTTTCTCACCTTGAAATCTACGAACATGTCCCTATGGGACATCTGATGGCATTTTGCCTGCAAGTTAGTTCCTGAAATTACTGAAGGCATTTTTTCTATTCAAGACTATGTTGAATTTAGCCCCATGCGGAGAAATTCTCTTGGAAGTGTTATGCTGGTTGTGTATTTCATGAGCCTGAGGAATCCGATGAGGCACTGCATGGATGAATGTTTTAGGTGAGAAAAATAATGACATGGGCCATGAAATCTCTGCACTGTGGAGTAAATGTACAACCCTTGCTATGAATGACTAAGAGAGGTGGTTGGCAAATGGTCCCAGATCATCCTTTCTTTACCGTCTCTGTGCAAGTGGTGCACGTGTTCGGTCAGCTACCTGGGGGTTCCTGCACGTGGTAGTTGTATTTATCTAGACCCTCACATTTCCCATAGTTCTGCTCTCATTATGTAGTGTGCCTACTTCCCAAATTGCAAGTTGTTCCTGTGTAGCAGTTCTTAAAACACCCTGCAGTGAGTGTGGGTGTAACAAGAGAAGCACAACAGGTGCCTACCTTGGAATTTACCACTCGTGAGATTTCTCAGCAGTGAGACCCAGTCACTGATGACCCCCAGTCAATGGACAGGGTCTGATTGGAGGCCCCTCACCCCCTGCAGGGGAAGAATTGTGGGGAGTGTGACGTGGCTCAGAGGTTGGGGGAGCCAGGGATGACTGCGAATCATGGAGAAGGCAGTGGTGACCAGTGTGCTGTTGGAATTAGGGCAGTCTGGAATGGGGAAGCAGAGTACAAACAGGGGCATCAGAGTATGAGGGGAGACTGAGCCAACTGACAAGCAAAGATCAGGCATTTCACCAGTGGGAAGATGAATTGAAGTTACATAATTAACATTCAACAACCTCCATTGGAAACAAAACTGAGTAAACTTTCTGACACCCATGCTGCAGTTCGGTGGTTTCTCAAGACAAAGAGACTCTGACATTCACCCCCAAAATATTCTCCAGGCCAAGAAATGTCCTGCCCCGCCCCCACAAAACCCAGTGCTGCCTGCCCATCCATGTAAACCCTGCTCCTTGCCCTCATAACCGTCAGTGCTCTCCGCCTGCCCATGTACCCCTCACTCCATGCCCCAGAAACTCCAGCGCTGGCTCCTTGTCCATGGAGGTTCCCCACCCTCACAACTTTCAGCCCTGTCACACAGTCATACCCCTCATCCAAGATCAAAATCAGGTGCCAGACCACACAGCGATACCAGGGAAAAGGGGGAGATTGGCCGCAACAGCCTTTCTGGGGGCAAAAGAAACCGCAGCAGCAGCTCAGCCTGTGCAGTGGAGAAAGGTACAGACCTGGCAGAAGGGAGAGAGTGCAGGAAGATTAAAAGGAGCCAGTGTGAGCAATGCCTCTTCAAAAGGACACAAAGCATTAATGTATTGCAGCCCATTAGAAAGCCAGACACCCTTCCTGAGGCTGCTTTTCCATAAGAGCAATTGCTGATGTTACTATGAGGCATTAGTGGGAGATGGATGGTCCCGATCTGGGGTGGTGTCAGAGACAATCTGCCACCGTGCCACTGTGATCTGCGTGCTGCATATCTCCATCCCCCCCTTAGACCTGGATCTCCTCTGGTGAGATTTCCAACCCTGCCTGGTTTCCTCTGAGCCAGAAACATGGTTTTATTTTTACTGCTTTTCGGTTTTTCTCATTCTCTCTAGAACCAGACATGTAGTGGTATGGAAAGAGCAGACCACTCTCTCCCCCACCAAAAGAAATGTTCTTCTAATTGTTCTGAACCTCTAAGCCTGTGGGTTTGAGATTTGAGCAACTCTTCTGTCAGTTCTTTGGTCCAAACGAGCTCACCCATCCTTAGAGCTCACAGGACGCCTCCTGTTGAAGTCACTGGAGGATCCTGGTGGCTGTCAGTCTGACTATTTATCTAAGCCCCTACATGTCAATTTAGGGTCCCCTCAATGGGACAAAATTGCACCCTATAACCTGTTTATCTTTCAGCTCTGAGCTGTGGAAATTACAGGCGCTGGTCCTGCCAGAGAAAGCCCTATTTTGTTAGGGTGCTGAAAGTGTCTGAAGTAACCCCCCAACCCGGTTATGTGAAATTCTGAGACCAGATATGAAAGATGTGGATTCCAAAAGACAAGGGACCTGATTTTGCTTTACGGGGGGCCATTGTCAATTTGGAGTGACTGACTGAAGGCAGAATGTGAGAACAGAATCTGGCCAGCGTGTGACCCATTCTTGCGGTGAACCCTTTGGTAAGACCAATACCCACTGCAAAGGCTTTGGCTGAACTTCCTAAAAGGACAGTGAAGTTGCTGAATTGGAAAAGTTGAGCGAATCAGAAAAAAACTACAGAAAGCTACTCAAACAGATAGAAGGAGAAAGTAAGAGACAAGGAATTGATCTTAAAAAAAAATAATTTTCTAAACTATTTCTAACACATTTGTAGTTCCAATTTTACCAAGTAAATCCCTTGGTGTTTCTCATAATACTGAACAGTCCAAGTAGCTGTCCTGGTCAATCCCTGCCCAATGGTTCTTGATTTGAACTCCTAAACACTTCCATAGCCCTCACCACTAACTTTAAAGCAGAAACATGCAACTCATCAAAATCCTGCTCAGCAGAGAAAGGAAATAAACTTACAGTCACAAGAATGCAAAGCCCTGAGAATCAGTGTATGAATCTCACATGTCTGACAGTCAGCGTGCTGGGCAGCGACCTTTATCATTTCCCTGTACAGTCTCTGCGGATGCTCAGATTGGCCAGGACTCCCAAAGAATTCCCTCAGCTCCATGAGCAGGGGGAGGGTTAAAAAAATAGACCCCGGAGAGCTTCAGCCTGACAGCTTCCCCTAGGAGTGATGAAAGAATTTGCTGATGACAGGGGCTCAGATTGTCAGGGCAAACTGAGTCTTGCAGACATTTCAGCCTAGCAATTACTATGGTTCTTCAGCGTACTACCATTTGCACTATACGTGGGAATGCAGCCACAAGATACGGGACCAAAACCTCTTTTCAATTGATCATAGCAGCGGACCGCTGTATATCGCCCAGACAGTTGTAATATCCAGTCCATTAGCCTCTGAAATTCATTGCCACCCTCTAGAAACTAAAGAACAGGATCTTAAATTGATGCAGGCCGGAGGGCATGGAAAAGGTTTTCTTTTCTCAGGATTCTGACATCAAAGATGTTTCCCAGTATCCATTTATGAGGTCTAACGAGGATACATATCTGTCAGCTCTGTACTCTTCTAACCACTCATCTGCTCTCTGCACCAATAAGCATCACATTTCAATACTGTGTTGATCTTTCCAAAATGGATTTAGAAATGGGTTTTTCTATCTTGCAGCAGAACTGGTACCAAGGGATTTCTCCACTCACCGTGTGATTCCTTCACTACTCCCAAGGCCAAAATGAGCTGGAGTTCATCCCTCAAGGTATCCCACATTTTATGGGAGATACAGCCACGAAGTTTGCCTGATGTTCTGCCCTGGGCCATTTGAGTGTGGTGGTATTTGAAATAGGAATGCCCTTCTGGGGCGAGAACACAGTGTTAGGGGATCAGACAAGTCCTATTGAACTACCTGAGGGCTTACCTAAGCCACGCAAGTACAAACAGCAGACACCAGGCATTAGAGGACTTTCCCTTCACTCTCTCACCTGATTCTTGTCACACACACACACAAAGCAGAAGACCAGAAGTCCCAAGTGCAGGCAATGTGATTTTTCTTCACGTTAGTGTACAGCAAGCACATGTACCAGAAATCTGAGACCGCAGAACCTTGTTTCCCAGTGTCTCTTCTGAGTGCTGATGCCACAGAGCCTCTACCTGTATCCTCCCTTCCCAACCCTGATGCCATAAAGCCTTGTTTCCCAGTGTCCCGACCTCCCTCCTCCTTGGCACGCATAATTATCTTATCTGTTCCATTATATCAACACATCCATGTGGCCAGGCAGAAACAACACACGCAGTCTCTTTGTCCTTTTGTCACATGCATTGGCAAAAGTTATAAGAATATATAGATATAAGAGTTTCAAAAATCAAACAGTCAAACAAGACCCAGAATTCTATCTCAGGTGAAGATACAGGCCTGAATCTTACATAGTCACTAGCACGTCCAACACTCCACTTGATTTTTGTTTCTCTTTTCTTCTGGAATCCTGCTGCCCAGGTGTTCCGGCAAGAGTATAGGGTGGCACATTTCCTGAAAGGGCCAGGTATCAAGGTGGAATGTGTTGGTGCTCCATTTGCCCCACTACCCGCTGTGCAATATGATGTCCTGAATCTTCCCTCATATGGGCAGACTGCAAGTTTTCAAATTAGAGTTCCAGACTTCCCACAGCAATGGGCCTGAGAAGGTTGGGTCTGGGCTATCTGTTACACTGCACTGGAGGGCCTACATCGCTTTATGTGTTACAATTAGCAGTTGTGCTTCATGGATCTGTGCCCTCCTTAATCACCACAGTACACATTGCAGAATTAGTATACGTACTAATAGGTCAATAGCTATAATAATCCACAGTAACACTGAGATCCCTGACCATTGTAAAATTGTCCATCACCTGGGCCACCACCAGAAGCTCTGCTTCTCCTCATTGGACACAGTTAAGATTCTTTTAACACTATTCTGTGTCCAGTTGTTGGCTGGTCCATCTAGCTGCTCCTGCAGGCTTTGAGTGCTTTTGTTTATATCATGGGGGCTAGCTCAGTGGTTTGAGCATTGGCTTGCTAAACCCAGGGTTGTAAATTCAATCTCTGAGGAGTCATTTGGCTCACTGGGGTTAAAATCTGGGGACTTGTCTTGCTTTGAGCCTGGGGTTGGACTAGATGACCTCCTGAGGCCCGTGCCAACCCTTATATTCTATGAATATCCACATCATAATATAATCCAGGAGTCAGCAACCTTTCGGATGTGCTGTGTCAAGTCTTCATTGATTCACTCTAATTGAAGGTTTCGCGTGCTGGCAATACATTTGAACATATTTAGAAGGTCTCTTTCTATAAGTCTATATTATATAACTAAACTATTGTACGTGTAAGCAGAGTCAGGATGAGCTCCACCCTGACATCTGGTGGTGAATTATGGCGAGTGTGGAAAAGAATTTCAGAGGCTGATCGTGTTTGCATAGGCACACCCACTCTGCCTAGCATAGCCCACGTCAGCCTAAAATGGTTACTTTCATAGCTGTGGGATCCCCCATTATTTTGTTATTGGGGCAGGAGGAATAAAGTATTGTCACCCGGATTAAGTAAATGAGGAACTGTGAAACTGTTTTATGGTAAAGTGTTTCACTATCAACTAAATTGCACTTGCTAGACAAGTGACATGAGTTCCAAAACCCAGTGAATTGAGAGAGGTTGGGGATAAATATATTTGTACTTGGTGGTGCCTTGTGTTAGCCAGAAGCACCGATTCCACCTACTCCTCTCTCCACTGTGGAATATCAGAGTTGATATTTGATTCCCTTAAGAATGTAGATAGAGGTTACTGAGCTGAACTCACTATTGGCTAATGGTGCACTAGCAGTGGGTCTCCCCTCCTGTGAGCTGAAATCACTAAAGAGCTGGAATTGCTGAGCTGAGAGCAGTGTGCTAACTAATGGGGGAGCCTGAAGCTATACTGTGGAGCAGAGCAGCTGGCAGAGCGGAGTGGGGCGGTTTGTGGAGCCACGGAGTGAGTGGAGCCGAGCAGTTTGTGGGGACAGCTGGAGTGTATCACTGCATGGCTGGTGGAGCAGAGCAGCTGGCAGAGTGAAGCAGCTGTGGGACGGCTGGAGTGGCCGACGGAGTGAGCGAAGCTGAGCAATTTTCGAAGACGGCTGGAGAGGATCACGGGATGGCTGGTGGAGCAGAGCAGCTGGCAGAGCGAAGCAGCTGTGGGACGAGTGGAGCAGCCCATGCAGTGAGCAGAGCTGAGCAGTTTTCGAAGACGGCTGGAGTGGATCACGGGATGGCTGGTGGAGCAGAGCAGCTGGCGGAGTGGAGCTGAGCGGAGTGGAGCAGTTTGTGAGGAAGGCTCGAGGAGCAAAGTGGAGTGACTGGTGGAGCGGAGCAGTTTGTGGAGGAGGTGGAAGCAGAACCCCACGGAGAGGCAGGACAGTTGGCCCCGGACCATGTAAGGTGCCCTTTCTACAGAGGCTGGGGGCGGGAAGACCTCTGCAGATGGACTCTCGAACTCTGGGGCTGCACTGACCTGGGACAGAGACTTTTGGATTGTGGAACTTTTGGGACTGTGAGTGATCTTTGGGTTGCTGGACTCTAGGGACATTTGGGGCATTGGATTTTGGAGTCTTGCGGTGATTTGGGAGTTGCTGGCCTCAAGAGCCCTGGGAAAAGGACACGGCCCAATTTCCTGGGGTGGGTCTTTGCTCACGGTTTGGTCTATGAGCTCTAGTTGAGGTGTTTTCCCAATTTAATGCTTCTTGTTTATCTCATGTAATTAAACCTTTTCTGCTACATCGAGATTCTGTGCTTGCGAGAGGGGAAGTATTGCCTCATCGAGGCTCCCCGGGGTGTGTGTAAGATTTTCCCAGGTGGTGGGGTGGGGGCTCGAGCTCGTTTTGCATTACGTTGTAGGGAAGGGACCCCTATGTATTGAAGGAAGCCCTGCTGCTGTCAATTCGGCCTGGCAGAAGGGTTACATATGTAAAGTAAAGAAGGTTTTCAAAATGTTTAAGAAGCATCATTTAAAATTAAATGAAAATGCTGAACTTACACCTGCAGCCTGCTCAGCTCGCTGCCAGCCTGGGGTTCTGTTCACATAGGCCAGCAGTGGGCTGAGCAGTGCGTGCGGCTGGGACCCTAGACCTGGAGGGGGGGTTCAGAGGTCAGGGCAGAAGGCTGTGGGAGGGTGTTCAGGGATCAGGGCAGAGGGCTGGGGTGTGGGGGACTGTAGGGCAGAAGGCTGGGGGGGTAAAAGGTCAGGAAAGAGGGCTGGAGGTGTGGGGGGTGCAGGGCATAAGGCTGAGTTTGTGGGAGAGTCAGGGCAGAGGGATGGGGTTGTGGGGGTGCAGGGCGGACGACTGGATGTGTGTTGGGGTGGAGAGGTTCAGGGCAGAAGGCTGGAGGAGTAGGGAGTGCAGGGCATAAGGCTGGGTGTGGGGGGGGGTCAGAGCAGAGGTATGGGACCGTGGGGATGAAGGGCACAAGGCAGGGTGTGTGTTGGGGTGGGGGGGTTCATGGCAGAGGGCCTGGGGGTGCAGAGCAGAAGGCTGAGTGTGTAGTGGGGGTCAGGGCAGAGGGATGGGACTGTGGGGGTGCAGGGCAGAAGGCTGGGTGTGCATGGGAGGTTGATGGCAGAGGGATGGGGTTGTGGGGGTGCAGAGCAGAAGGCTGGGTGTGTGTTGGGGTGAGGGGCTCAGGGAAGAGGGCTGGGGGTATGTGGGGTGCAGGGCAGAAGGCTGGGTGTGTGTTGGGGTATGGAGGGTGCAGGTCAGAAGACTGGGTGTGCATGAGGGGTTCATGGCAGAGGGATGGGGCTGTGGGGTTGCAGGGCAGAAGGCTGTGTGTGTGTTGGGGTGAGGGGTTCAGGGCAGAGGGCTGGGTCTGTATTGGGGTGGGGGGTTCGGGGCAGAGGGCTGGGGGTATGTGGGCTGCAGGGCAGAAAGCTGGGTGTACGTGGGGGTTTGATGGCAGAGGGATGGGGCTCTGGGGGTGCAGGGCAGAAGGCTGGGTGTGTGTTGGGGTGGGGGGGTTCAGGGCAGAGGGCTGGGGGTATGTGGGGTGCAGGGCAGAAGGCTGGGTGTGCGTGGGGGGTTCATTGCAGAGGGTTGGGGCTGTGGGTGGTGCAGGGCAGAAGGCTGGGTGTGTGTTGGGGTGGGGGGTGCAGTGCAGAAGGCTGGTTGTGAAGAGGGTTCAGGGCAGAGGGTTGGCGTGCTAAGCTCATGGGGATGCTCCCAGCCCCCTGCCATGAGCGGCTTATGGCAAGGGGCTGAGTGTGGGGGGCTCAAGGCAGGGGGCTGGAAGGGATGTGCCCTGTCCCACCCCTTTCCTTACCTCTCTCTGTCTCCTGTCTTCCCCCTCCCCCTCGCTGGGGCCATCAGCTGATTGGCGCAGGGACGGAGAGGGGAGGGGCAGGAAAGCATCACACTGGGGTAAGAAGTGGGGGAAGGAGGAAGCTTGGCTGCAGCAGGACCAAGCTTCTGCCTCCTGCCCTGCAGGGGAGAGCGGTAGGGGGGAGCTGAGTTAGGCTGGGGCCCGGGACCGCGGCAGGCAGTTACATGCTGGAGGTTGCCGACCCCTGATATAATCACTTAAAATCTATCTTTTGCAGTCATTAAAATTAACTGTTTATCTTAACCAGTCACTTTCCCTGAAGTGTGTGGTAAACCCGCTCAGGTTTTCAAAAGCTGGGATATGTCCACTTTCCACTGATGAAGTGGGGAACCAGTTAATAAATCTGCACTGCCCACCTTGAACTTTGCCAGACAGTATGTTCCTGAGGGACAGTGAGGGGAACTGGGGGAATTTGGCTAGTGCCTTCTGTTGTGTGATACATGGCTGGCTCTGTGAACATTCATGCAATCTAGGTGGGTGTGGGGCTTCACATGCTGTTGTGCTGAGTGACAACAGGGCCTGGTGGGGGTTGCTGCTTGTCACTAGCAAAGTATTTTGTGATACACCCCTGGCTGGAGAGAGTTAAGAGGGAACAGCAGTCCTTGCTCTCATATCTGGCTTCCATATTCATAGCATTGACAAGAAATATAAGCAATTCCATATGCAGTTCACATCTTGTCATCCTCTAAGCCCTTGACAACCAATGTTTTTCTGAGTGTAACAACCACTGCGTGCAGTCTGCCCCCATCTTTTCAGATAAAATGGTAAAAAGCCTTGAATTAACCAGAGACAGATTTTCTGGACCTGAAAGAATTTTGCTGGGCTCCTCTGACACCTTCTTAGCAACCAGTGCCTGACTATGGATCATATGATGATTCCAGGCTACTGAGGGAGCGACTTCTTGGACCATTGTCACAAGCCTGCTATGCCATCCTATCAGAGACGTGCTCCATTGCTGCAAATTCCAAAACTATGTCCCCAACCAGGGCCTGAGTCTTGGGCAAAATTATTTCATAGTTTAGAAGTCTCTTCACCAGTTGTTAGTGTGGTAAAACAGAAATTCCTCTTGCTGCAGACATTCTGTTACATTGGAAACGGAGAGTGTTCATAACTCTGAAATGTTCCTTCTTTCAACCTGGCACCATTTACTCACCTCTGGCATTTGCATGTCTCTTTTCTTTGGTTGATGTCTGGCTCCTTTACCTGGCCCAGGTAGGGACTCCTTGTGCTCCTGAGCCTGCTGATGCTGGGGCCATTCAGCTAAGGGGGATAGCACATAGGAAGAAGAGCAGGGAAAGAGGCCAGGGCCCACTTTGAAATGTGGTTCTGTTTTTCAGTGGTGAGCAGCAGGTGGTAGCAGCCTCAGGCAGGAGGGTTGGGATGTAGGAGTGGAGGGGATCAGCGAGTTACTGGTATGGAGTGCCGTGGAGGAGGTGGTGTAGGAGAGGGTGTCAGGACTCAAGGAATGCCATGGTTACTGAGGGGCCACAAGCAGTCGAGGAGGGGATAGACTCGGCTGTGGGGGCCTCGTGGAGGAGGAAAAGAAGGATTCAGTGAGCAGCAGTAGGGAACTCAGCGGAGGGGAGTAGCAAGGACAGAAAGTGGGGTACCATGGGTGGGACCATAGGAGAAGCTTATCTCCCACCTGGTGAGTCTTCCAGAAAATACTACAGTCTTTGCATAATGCCTGTTATGACCCAGGAGCACATGCAAGGGCATGTGACCAGACCACATGACACGGAACTCCAGCTGGGTGGTTAGAGGGGCGCATCAGTTCCCATGGCTCCCAGACTAAACCCCAGTCACACTATACCCTCTGGAGCCCAAATTAGTTTCCCCGGAATGTGTGACACAAACATGGGCGAGGGACTGTAGCCTGAAGAAAAGATCCAGATCTAGCAGTTCTTTGATTCCTTTACCACTGTGTTCTCACCCCAGCAGGGCACAACTACCTAAAATACCACCCCACTGAAATAGCCCCAAGGCAACAGACTAGGGAAACTCCAAAGCTGTTCCCTTATAAAATGTGGGATACCATGTGAGATGAACTCCAGGTTGTTTTGGCCTGGGGACTGGTGAAGAAATCACACACTAAGTGTGGAATTCCCATGGAGATAGTTCTAACACAAGATAGCACAACCAGTTTCTGCATCGATTTCTGAAAGATTAACACAGTATTGACGTTTGATGCTCATCCGATGCAGAGAGGAGATGAACTATTTGAAGAGTTGAGACCTGCCAAATATATATCCACTTTAGATCTCACAAAGGGATATTGGCAAGTACGTTTTATTCTAGATTCCCGGGTGAAGAAAGCCTTTTCCACACAGTGGGCTTGCATCAGTTCTGGATCAAGTCATTTGGCTTTCACAGGGTGAAAATGAATTTCAGAGTCTAATGGCCTGGTTATTACAATGTCATGGGTGATATGCAGTAGAACTTTGCTCTGATTAATTGAAAATGAGGTTTGATCCCATATCTTGTGGCAGCATTCCCACACATGGTGCAGATGGCAGTACATAATACACAGAAAATATAGGCCATCGTCAATTGCTAGGCTGAAGAGTCTGCAAGACTGTGTTTGCCTGACAATCTAAGCCCTTGGGATCGGAAAATTATTTCTTCACTCCCAGGGGAAGCTCTCAAATTGTAGTTCTCCAGGGTCTATTTTCTGCTTCTCCCATTGCTCACGGAGACGAGGGAATTGTCTGGGAGTCCTGCCAACCTGAGAATCTGCATGGACTGTAGAGGGAAATCATAACCCCAGGGGCTGCAGCGGAATAAGGAAGAGGGGCTAAACACCCCAGTGGTGCTGCTCCAAGTTCCCCAGAGCCATCCGGAGTCCGATGTCCGAGCTAGGAGTGTCCCATCTGGGGTTGCCAGAAACTGTTATCGAAATATCAGGTCTGCCTAGCTGAAAGCCAATAACAGCCTGACAGGGATAAGGAAAAGATGCTTTATTCTGCAGAAAAAAAGGAGAACCTTGTATTTTAGTACAAAGACCCTATTCTATACAAATATCTCAAGCCTTTTATACGCTTTTAGACAAAGACCCTTGCATGTTAACACTTGATTGGTAGGTGTCACACCTCGCGGTTCTATTACCAGTTCAGTAAAAACTGGTTAGAAGCAAGTTTTCTCTGCTTTGAGGCAGAAGAAAAGAGAGAGTTCAAATGTTCAGCTTACTGTATTCGTGAGGCTTCTGCTTCCCCCTACTGGCTGCTTGGAAGCTATTAAGGGGGCTACCAGTAACTTGTACTTTTCCCTCAGAGGTAACATTCTCTAGACCTTTAATAATTTTAGTTGCTCTTCTCGGGACGCTTTCCCATTTGTCCACATTTTTCCTGAAATGTGGTGCCCAGAACTGGACACAATACTCCAGGCAAGGCCTAATCAGCGTGGAGTAGAGTGGAAGAATGGTGTTTGCTTTTCTTGCAACAGAGTTTCACTGTTGACTCATATTTAGCTTCTGATCCACTATGACTCCCAGACCCCTTTCCGCAGTGCTCCTTCCTAGGCAGTCATTGCCCATTCTGTATGTGTATTCACACAGTTATTCACACTGGCTCCTAGTCTCAGCATCCTCTCTCCCTCCCACCAAGTTTTTCCCTTTCTCATACACTGCACAGACTGAGCTGCTGCTGGGGTTCCCTTCACCCCTGCAGATGTCGTTCGGGCTGATCTCCCACTTTTCCCTGGTGCCGGAAGACACTGAGTTTAACCAATGGCAAGACAGGTCATATAAAATGTCATTGGAAAAGTTACCCTTTTCTGAATATGATTGTCCTATGTGTATGCATGTATCATTTTTGTATCTGAACTTATGAATCTTGATTATGTCTTCATATTTCAAATGTATTTACACTTGGGTAACGCCCATTAGACAAGATCATTTACTCTCAATAGCTGGTTGGGAAGGGCCTATTCAGCACAATGAGCCATTAGGGAAAACATAACTTGTTTTATATTTTAATCTAAACCCAGGGTGCCTTTAGGTGAAGTGTCTGGGGCCCAAATCTCAGCTTGGTTACCACAAGTGTGCATTGTCCTCCCCACACTGAAGGAAGGGTGAACTGGGTAATAAATTCATATTGATCAGAGTCGGGCCCAGGGCAGGACAATACATCTCCGGGGTTCTAGCCTGGGGAGCTGGAGGCTATTTTGGCTGTAGCCTCTCTATTGTTTGTTCATGCAATGGCTGGTCACGGAGCCTTCATACAATTGCAGCTGGGTGTATCTCTGCCTGGGGGAATGTTGGTGGAGGTGCAGGACTGGGAGGGGGTCTGCAGCTTGTCCCAGTAACACACTGAGAGAGGGAGCCTCAGCTGGTGAGTCAGTGGGCTCAGAGGTACCCTGGTTCCAGGTGGCTCCTTGAGGGAAACACATCACACTTTGCCCCTCTGCTGCTTCATTCTACCATCGTATTGTGACCCCCTGTTCATACTCTCGTTCCCCAGCCTATGCTGCCCTCATTCCAGCTCAAGAACTGCCATCCTGCTGCCCATTCACCTGGCTTGGTTAGCTCCCTCTGAGGATTTCTCTGGACTTTACTAGAACCTAAATAATGTGGTGCCTTCAGTAACTTTTGCCGTCTCATTGTTCAACGCCCTTTCTAGATGGTAATAACTATAAAATATTTACCATGCTATTAATTATTAATTGTGTAACCCCATTCCTGTACTTCTTTCCCTTTAGCCTTTCTAAACCTGATCGACACCTCAACCATCTCATCGAATTTTTCAACCGCACCTCCTCTGACCCTTCAACATTCATCCTAATGGGCACCCCTGGCCGGGAACCTGCTCATGTCTGGATTTCCATCCCTTTTTCTATGTTCTACATTATCAGCCTGTTGGGAAATGTCATGCTTCTGTTTGTTGTAGGCAAGGAGCAGACCCTGCACAAGCCGATGTACCTGCTGCTCTGCATGCTGGCTTTGGAAAAAATAAGAACGTCTACCTCCATTGTGCTAAAGGCACTGTGTATATTTGGGTTCAATTTTAAAGTCATTGCAGTGAGTAGCTGCCTCACCCAGATATTCTTCCTTCATGCGGGTCCTATGATGCACTCAGCCATCCTCGTGACAATGGCCTTTGATCGCTACGTTGCCATATGTAACCCTCTGAGATACGCCACCATCCTCACCAATGCGCGAATAGTTAAGCTAGGGCTAGTGGGTTTGTTAAGATCTGTTCTCTTCATTCTGCCTATGTCTGTGCTCCTGAGCAGGCAGCCATTCGGTGCCAACCGTATTATCCCCCATACTTACTGTAACCATCTGCCTGTGGCAAAGATGCCATGTGGAGACATCACAGTCAACAGGATATATGGCTTGGTGACAGCATTTGTAGTTATGGGGTTAGACCTGTTGCTCATTGCCCTGTATTACCGTCTGATCCTCAGATCCATCTTCAGAATCTCCTCCAAGAAAGCCTACGAGAAAGCCCTCAACACATGCACAGCCCATCTCATTGTGATGCTGATTTCTTATCCTACAGGTCTCTTGTCCACTCTGACATACCGGCTTCATGAAGGCATCGCTCCCCACGTTCACATCATCTTGGCCAACCTCCATCTCCTCATTCCCTCCATGCTCAACCCTATCGTTTATGGGGTCGAAAATAAAGAGCTTTGTGACAAAGTGGTCAAATGCACCTTCAGAATGTGCTCACATTGATCCACAGATTTGAAATCTGTGCAAAAAGAAGGGGAAAGCTATCTCCTCGATAATCAAAGGTGCTCTGTCCCAGTTTGACTGAGCTCAGCTTTGTGGAAGTTCAAAGCCTAAGAAACTTCATCCCCAGGAATTGCGCTCTGAGTTGATGAATTCCCTCCCTCAGCATCACACAACCTTTTTCAATGTCACCCATCAGCCCCCACATCCAAACACTGTCACTCAGCCTTTCTGTCACTTCCAGACCACCAGAGGATACTGCAGTTTACTTAAACATGGTGGCTTTTCATAATCCTAGGCCCAGTTGCGGTGAGGTTACAAGGACTCTACTACATGGGAGAGTGGAGGGGTGTCCTTAAGCTCAGGTGAACCTCTGGGTAAAAGGACTGGGAGTGGGGACTCAGACCCTTTCACTAACCGATTCTCCTGGGGTAGTGTAGAAGCCAAGAATGTTCCCCACAGTAGTTCACCACTTTGATTAGGGAAGGGGGACAAACTGAAGGGCATAATTTCAGTGATATGTAAAGGGAGGTGTAACTTGTAACATCTTGATATAAATGATAAAAGCTGATGTATGTAACTTTGGGGAGTGCACTTTCTGCTTAAGGTGAATGTAACATCGCTGCACAAGACGGCTTCCCAGAGACCGGTATTGTATACAATCTTTTCCCTGTACCATTTTATTCTCAGACTGAAGAAGTAAATCTGACACTGTTTATTTGGCCTTTTGAAAATATTGAATAACAAATGAAAGCTTGGTGAAGCAATTGAGGACACAATTGATTACCAACCAGTATGAAGCACTCCTTCCTCTCAGATTATGGTATTTAAACACAAAGAAGAAAGCCCTAGAAATAATTCTCCGGAGCAAAAATGCCAATAAAATTTCAGACCCCTCAGTATTAAAGAAATTAATGGCATTTTTTAGTTTTGTTTTTTTCATTGTGCTCCAAAGAAAGATTCTGGAAATGATAAATGCTGTTTCAAAATGCTGCAATCCAAAAACCCAGAGCCATACAAAGCAGCAGGAATACTTCCCACAGCTCCTGAACTTGTAGCTACATTTCAGATTGAGGTCACAGAAGTAAAATGGTCTGCAAGGAAATGATTGGGAAAACTGCGCAGACAAATCAAGTCTGAAGAGAAGTGCTTGAGAAAGGCAAAAAGGCAGGGGAACAGCTCATGTTGTGGCAGAGCAGGGAGGAGAGCAGACCTGCTACTTGCAGCCCCAGGGGAGCTGAGGTGAGAGAAGGAAGAATCGGCCTCTGAACAACTTCCCAGAGATCCCTCTCTGAGGGAAGGGAGGGCCTGCTGCAGAGACAGAGTAAGAGGGAAGCCTTCATCTCTCATATGGATGCTGGACTTGACTGGACCTTTTTTTTTTTTTGGCTGTTTGGACTTTGCCAGGAGGGGAGAGCTCTTGGACTGAGCTTGCCCTAGGACGTTGGGCTATACCCCAGAAGGAGGCAGTTGTTGCCCAAGAGGAAGGGAGAACGACCTCACTACATGCAGCCGCCAGAAGGTGCCATGGGGTGAGGAAACAGCCTTCGCGCTGCCTTTCCCCAGACAGAGACACTGGGACATGCCTCGGGAAGTGGTAGGAAGTGGCCCAGGGATGGCCACCTTATATAGGCAGTGGGTATAATAAGCCAAGGGAGGCTAAATGTCCCTGCGGTGCAGCTGCCGACCCACTGCCATTGAGAGAGGGGAAGCCATGACCCAAACATGCTCCACCTATTCCTGTCCCTGATCAGCCCCTCCACTGAGGCCCCTGCTGCTACTCAATGAACCATTCCTTTCCTCCCCCAGGAGGATCCCAGAGCCCAGTACTTGCCCAGTCTCTCTCTCCTTCACCCCCTCTTTACCCAGTTGCCATTTGTTCGATGACTTCCAGTTACCTCCTGCTCTTCTCTACCCCCTCCTATGTGCCCCCCCACCCACAGATCACTGACTTTCTCCTCTCCTCTCCTGCACACGCTTCTCCACGGTCTCTCAGTGAGTCCATCCACCCTTCCACCTCCCTGCTCGTCACTCGTTGAGTCCTTCCACTCCTCCATCTCCCTGCCTGCCCCTCACTGTGTCCTTCCACTCCTCCACCTCCCTGCCCAACACTCACTGAGTTCTTCCACTCCTCCACCTCCCTGCCTGCCTCTCGCTGTGTCCTTCCACTTCTCCACCTCCCTGCCCGCTACTCGTTGAGTCCTTCCACTCCTCTATCTCTCTGCCCACCACTCATTGAGTCCTTCCACTCCCCCATCTATCTTCCCACCACTCTCTGAGTCCTTCCACTCCTCCACCTCCCTGCCCACCACTCTCTGAGTCCTTCCACTCCTGCATCTCTCTGCCTGCCACTTGCTGTGTCCTTCTGCTCCTCCATGTCCCTGCCCACCACTCTCTGAGTCCTTCCACTCCTCCACCTCTCTGCCCACCACTCGTTGAGTCCTTCCCCTCCTCCACCTCCCTGCCTGCTACTTGCTGTGTCCTTCCACTCCTCCAACTCCCTGCTCACCACTCTCTGAGTCCCTCCTATCCTCCACCCTCCTCTTCGTCCCCACCCACCATGGCACTCGCTGAGCCCAACACCTCTCTCCCCTCCACCAACATAGGTGAGAAGCTGCTACTTCCGGCTGCAAAGGAACAGTGTGCAGTGATGTTAGGACAGAAAGCAGCATCACAGCTAGATGTGATCCCACTTTCTAATGACACAGTTACACGCCATATTGTGGAGATGGTCACTGATATAAAAGAGCAGTTCCTAGAAAGTTTTTCTCAGAACTCACACTATTGAATTCAAATTGATGAGTCTACGACACAGGAGAACCTCAGAAATATGAGCAGCAGAGTTATAAACTGACCAGTCAATCACACACCTCATTTAGAACCAGAAGTACATAATCAGGCAACAACAGAGACAAAAAACAAACAAACAATAAGTACAGTCCTGCATTAAAAAAGGTAAACTACAAAAAACAAAAGGGAAAGAAAGCATTTTTCTTCTGCATAGTCAAGTTTCAGAGCTGTATTCATTAAATGTTTAATTCTGAACTTTTGAAAAAATAACCTTAACGATTTGTTCAGAATTATGAACAAGCTCCATCCCAGAGTATTCATAAATTCGAGGTTCTACTGTATCTCAAATGTTGCACATGTGATGGTATATATTCATTTTGCCACAGCACTAGAACTAAAAGAGGAATTTTTTTTTCCCAACCACTATTAACACAAGCAAATGATGAAGAGCTTGGTAAACTATGAGATAATTTTGTTCAAGCCCAGGCCTAGACTGGGGACACTGTTTCGGAATTTGCAGCAACAGGGAGCACAGTCTGTGAGAGGATGGCATAGCAGCCTTGTGATAAGAGTACAATTTCAGGGGTGGCATTAGATTTTTTTTGTGTTTTTCCCCCCTTCAGCAATTGTGCTCTTGGAGGTGTTTTTTTGTTGTTGTTGTTTCGGGTTTTTTTGCATGCTTGGGGCAGCAAGAAACCTAGAGTCAGCCCTGTCTCATAGACTCATAGACTCATACGCCAGAAGGGACCAATATGATCATCTAGTCTGACCTCCTGCACAAAGCAGGCCACAGAACCCTACCCATCCACTTCTATAAAAACCCCTAGCCTATGTCCGAGTTATTGAAGTCTTTGAATTGTGGTTTGAAGACCTCAAGCAGAGAATCCACCAGCAAGTGACCCATGCCCCACACTGCAGGGGAAGGCGAAAAAACTCCAGAGCCTCTGCCAACCTGTCCTGGAGGAAAATTCCTTCCCGACCCCAAATATGGCAATCAGCTAAACCCTGAGCATCTGGGCAAGGCTCCCCAGCCAGCAGTCAGGAAAGAATTCTCTGCAGTAACTCTGATCCCATCCCATCCAACATCCCATCGCAGACCATTGAGCAGACCTATCTGCTGATAATCCAAGAACAATTGCCAGAATTAAACTAGCCTATCATATCATCCCTTCCATAAACTTATCAAGCTTAGTCTTAAAGCCAAATATGTCTTTTGCCCTCACTACTCCCCTTGGAAGGCTGTTCCAGAACTTCACTCCTCTAATGGTTAGAAACCTTCGTCTCATTTCAAGTCTGAACTTCCTAGTCTCCAGTTTGTACCCATTTGACCTTGTGTCTACATTAGTACTGAGCTGAAATAATTCCTCTCCCTCCCTAATGTTAATCCCCCTGATATATTTATAGAGAGCAAGCATATCCCCCCGGAGTCTTCTTTTGGCTAGGCTAAACAAGCCAAGCTCTTTGAGTCTCCTTTCATAAGGCAGGTTTTCCATTCCTCGGATCATCCTACTAGCCCGTCTCTGAACCTCTTCCACTTTGAATTCATCCTTCTTAAACATGGGAGACCAGAACTGCACACAGTATTCCAGGTGAGGTCTCACCAGCGCCTTATACAACAGTACAAACACCTCCTTATCTTTGCTGGAAATACCTCGCCTGATGCCTCCTAAAATCGCATTTGCTTTTTTAACGCCCATATCGCATTGGCGGCTCATAGTCATCCTGCGATCAACCAATACTCCAAGGTCCCTCTCCTCCTCTGTTGTTTCCAAATGATGGGTCCCCAATGTATATCTACATTTCTTATTATTAATCCCTAAGTGCATGACCTTGCACTTTTCACTATTAAATTTCATCCTATTACTATTACTCCAGTTTACAAGGTCATCGAGAACTTCCTGTATGGTATCCCGGTCCTTCTCTGTGTTAGCAATACCCCCCAGCTCTGTATCATCCACAAACATTATTAGCACATTCCCGGTCTTTGTGCCAAGGGCAGTAATAAAAAGGTTAAATAAGATTGGTCCCAAAACCGATCCTTGAGGAACTCCACTAGTAACCTCCTTCCAGCCTGACAGTTCATCCTTCAGTACGACCCGTTGGAGTCTCCCCTTTAACCAGTTCCTAATCCACCTTTCAATTTTCATATTCATCCCCATCTTTTCCAATTTAACTAACAATTCCCCATGTGGAACCGTGTCAAATGACTTACTGAATTCGAGGTAAATTAGATCTACCGCATTTCCTTTGTCTAAATAATCTCTCACCTTCTCGAAGAAGGAGATCAGGTTGGTTTGGCACGATCTACCTCTTGCAAAACCGTGTTGTAATTTGTCCCAATTACCATTGACCTCAATGTCCTTTACTACTTTCTCCTTCAATATTTTTTCCAAGACCTTACATACTACAGACGTCTAACTAACAGGTCTATAGTTACTCGGATCACCTTTTTTCCCTTTCTTGAAGATGGGAACTACGTTAGCAATTCTCCAGTCGTACGGTACAACCCCTGAGTTTACCGATTGATTAAAAATTCTTGCTAACAGGCTCGCAATTTCATGCGCCAGTTCCTTTAATATTCTTGGATGGAGATTGGCCAGGCCCTTCGATTTTGTCCCATTAAGCTGTTCTAGATTGACTTCTACCTCTGATGTGGTAATATCTACCTCCATATCCTCGTTCCAGTTTAACATCCTTCCATCATCGCTAAGCTCCTCATTAGCCTTATTAAAGACTGAGGCAAAGTACTTATTTAGATATTGGGCCATGCCTAGGTTATCCTTAAGCTCCATTCCATCCTCAATGTATAGCGGTCCCACTTCTTCTTTCTTTGTTTTCTTCTTATTTATGTGGCTTGTGACAAAGTTCCTCCTCTACCTTGGTGGGTCCTGTGCTTCTTGGCAGTTTTGCTCACCTCAGTGATCTTCCCCACAGTCTGGATCAACTCCTCCTGTGTCTGATCAGGAGTTGAGAGGTTTGGGGGGAACCCTGGCCCGCCCTCTACTCCGGGTTCCAGCTCAGGGCCCTGTGGATTGCAGCTGTCTATAGTACCTCCTGTAACAGCTGCATGACAGCTACAACTCCCTGGGCTACTTCCCCATGGCCTCCTCCAAACACCTTTTTTATCCTCACAACAGGATCTTCCTCCTGATGTCTGATAATGCTTGTCTCCTAAATCCTCCAGCAGTACACTCTCTCTCTCTCAGCTCCTTGCCTTCTTGCTCCCAGCTCCTCACTCGCACTCCTTCTCCTCTGGCTCCTCCCTGCCTGACTGGAGTGAGCTCCTTTTTAAACCCAGGTGCCCTGATTTGCCTGCCCAGATTGGCTGCAGGTGTTCTAATTAAAGTAGCTATCTCCACTGCCTTCTAGAAAGGTCTTAATTGGCTCCAGGTGTCTTGATTAACCTGGAGCAACTGCCATTCGCTTACCATAGTCCTAGGGATTTGTTTAGCCTGGGGCTATCACACCTGTTTCTCAGTACTTTACTGTAGCCATCTGGCCTTGCCCCATCACAGGCTATAGAACCTTTTACTATTGGTTTTAATTCCCTTTCCAAGGTTCGACTCTACATGGCTTTTAGCCTTCCTCACTTTATCCCTACATGTCCTGACCTCATTAAGGTAGCTTCCCTTGCTAATCCCACCTTTCTTCCACTCCTTGTAGGCTTTCTGCTTTCATTAATCACCTCTCTGAGATGCTTGCTCATCCAGCTTGGTCTGCAACTCCTGCCTATGGTTTTTTTCCCCTTTCTTGGGATGCAGACTTCTGATACTTTCTGCAGCTTAGACTTAAAGTAATCCCAGGCCTCCTCCGCATTTAGATCCACAAGTTCTGCAGTCCAATCCACTTCCCTGACTAATTTTCTTAACTCTTTAAAGTTAGCCTGTTTGAAGTCAAAAACTCTAATCCCAGATCTGTTTTTGTTTATCCTTCCATCTAGTATGAACTGAATTGGTTCATGATCACTCGAAGCAAGGTTGTCTCCTACAACCATTTCTCCTACGAGGTCTTCACTGCTCACCAAAACAAAATCGAAAATGGCATCTGCTCTTGTCGGTTCTTCAACTGCTTGGTGAAGAAATCCACCTGCTATCACATCCAGAAAAATCTGAGCTCTATTATTCTTGCAAGCACTTGTCCTCCAGTCTATATCTGGGAAGTTGAAGTCTCCCATGATCACACAATTCCCCTTGATGTTTACTTCAGTAAAAACATTAAAGAGGTCTCTATCCATATCCAAATCAGATCCCGGCGGTCTGGAGCACACCCCAAGCACTGTCTCAAGGGAGGCTCTAGTAGCTTTCTTACCCAGTATGATCTTTGCCCAGACAGAATCTGTCTTGTCCATTCCTTCACTCCTTATTTCTTTACAGTTAACCTCATCATTGATATGCAATGCTACTCCACCATCTTTGCCTTTATTTCTGTCTTTCCTAAACAGCACTTAGCCTTCAATACTTGTACTCCAGTCATGACTACTATTCCACCATGTTTCTGTTATCCCTATAATATCCGGTTTCACTTCCTGCACCAATAGTTCCAGTTCCTCCATTTTGTTACCTAGGCTCCTCGCATTAGCGTACAGACATTTTCACTTTTGGCGTTTGGCTTCAGTGACATTCTTTACCCCGTTATGCACAGACATTGTACCACCAGCATCACCTGTTAGTCTGGTACGTACACTACCCTTCCTCCTTATGTCAATTCTTTGGTCCACGGCTGTATCCCCTCTTACTTTGTTTAGCTCCCTCTCCAGGTTCAATTGTGGCGTGGAGATCTCCGGGACATCTCCCAACCATCTCCCCCAAATTCCTAGTTTAAAGCTCTCTTAATTAGACCGGCGAGCCTCCATCCTAGAAGTCTATTTCCCTCCTTACTCAGGTGAAGTCCATCCTGAGAGAACAGTTGTCTGTCCGTAAATGCTTACCAATGACCGTACATCCCAAAGCCCTCCTTAGAGCACCACTGCCTGAGCCATCAGTTAATTGCCATAATCTTGTCACCCCTTAGTCGCCCTGCTCTAGGAACCGGCAGTATCCCACTGAAGATCACCTGAGCCTCAATTTCCTTGAGCGTCTTCCCCAATCTGGCATAGTCCTCCTTCCTACAGTCCAGAGAGTAACTAGCCATATCATTCGTTCCCACATGAAGGACAATCAATGGATTCTTTCCCGCTCCCGCTAGGATCCTTTTCAGCCTCATGTCCACATCCTGTATCTTAGCATCCGCCAGACAGCACACCCTTCTGTTCTCCCGATCAGCTCTAGTTACAGGCCTGTCTATTCTTCTCAGTAAGGAGTCTCCAATCACGTAGATCTGCCTTTTTCTGGTGACACTGTGATTCTCTGATCCATCCCCTGCTCCCACTGGCTGCAAGTCCCCTCCATTCCTATTGACCCTTGCAATCCTCCTGGGACTCGTATTTGGTGTTGCCTCCATTGACTCCTCCCCTCCTTCCGCAGGACTAGCTGCTCTTCTCTTTTTCCTTGACCTCTCTCCTTCAGTGACCACCTGCTGTGCCCCTTCTTCATTTCCCAACTCTGCAAATCTGTTCCTGAGTTCTATTTCTCCTTCACTAGCTCTTCTTTTCCTCTGCCTGGTTCTCTTTGTCACATGCTTCCACCATCCGCTTTCCTCACCCAGCAGTCTCCCCTCAGAATTCTTTGGTCCTGCTTCCATCTCCACATCGGAGCTGATCCCTTCGGCCCCCTCATGTCTGTGTTCCATCATTTCCTCCAACCCCCTTCTAAACTCCACCAAGGTTTCCACCTGCATCTCCAGGCCTCGGATCTTTTCTTCCATCAGCTCTATCATGTGCCACTTCATGCAGACGTAACCCTTTTCAGGTAACCCTTCCAGGATCATGTACATGCCGCAGCTTCCACATCCAGTCATCCTCATTGTGTCTTTTCCTGCTACTTCTGTATCAGTCATGGCCTCCCCGTCTCGTGCCTGGTGGTCCAGGCCACACAACACAACACGGACCCCCTGCAGGCACTGCGCTCCTGGCACCCCACTGTCCACTCTCTTCTCTGGCTTGTTGGTTCCTCTGCCTTAGTCTCCCCTGCAACCTCCCCCTGGGAACTCCCTCTGAAATTCCCCTGTTAGCAGCTCTGTTCGCTGTCTATTATGTGTCTTTAAAAAGTTTCCACACAGGTTGCAGCGATTTTACTTTTGGGACTGTATCGTTTTCATTTCTGTTTCACTAACCACGAACAGTTTATCAGCCACCAGTATGAGTCACTCCTTCCTCTCAGATTTCAATATTCAGACACAGTGGAGATACTCACAGAAGTAATTTGCCTGAGAAAAAATGCTGTTAAAATTAACAAGCCTACAGCCTTAAATAAATTAATGAAAAAAATTAGTGCTGTTTGTCTCATTCTGCTCCAAAGGAAGATTCTGGAAATGGTAAAGGCTGTTTCAAAAGTGCTGCAATCCAGAGACACAGACCTATTCAAAGCAGCAGTATTACTTCCTAAAACCACTGAACTTTTAGCTACTTTTCAAAATGAGTACTTAGTGTAATGTAACTTATGTAAAGTAACACACTCATCTTTGCATGTGTAGAAATGGCTGCCCACTAAGTTTCCATTTCATGCATTTGACGAAGTGGGTTCCAGCCCCTGAAAGCTTATGCCCAAAGAAATTTGTTAGTCTTCAAGGTGCCATAGGATTCCTCATTGTTTTTGCCAAAACAAACTGGAAACTATTATAGGAGCGTTCTTACAATGAGAAACAGCTTACTGAGAAATGGCTCGTATTGTGACAAAGGGGAAAAGCATATAACACAAATTGAACTGAGGGCAGCAGTGGAGGTTCCAGCAAAACACAGAAGCTGAAAATATGACAATTGTATGACTTGACATGGAGTGAGCCTCAACATGTTGTGGTGAAGTACTGGAAAACAACATTATGCCATCCTGCAACCTACACCAGCCTCTGAAAACAAGGCATCCTACATTAGTATCTAAGCCTGAAGAGATTTTTCAGAGGAAGCTCAATGAGTTAACAGGACAAAAAATAGTCATTGAAGTGTAATATTCTTAACACTAAGGCTACTGAGACTTCTTACTGTGTGGCTTTGAGCAAGGCAAATGCTGGTGAACCACACAACATAGGTGAGAAACTGCTACTTCTATCTGCAAAGGATACGTCCTGGTGACAATAGGATTCAGGAAGAAAGAGCAGACAAGTGGATCAGTCATTCCTAAAGTTAAGATTTTCAGTAAAAGTACGAACATATTATGGGCAGTAAACCAAAATTTACAGAAGCCTGTGGCCTGTCTGTGACTTTTACTGAAAATGGTGGGGGTGGGGTGTTGGGTGTGGGGACTAATGGGGGGAGAATTAAAGCTGAATCAGGAAGGTGCCTCAAGACCCCAAGGTTTCTCCCATGGAACTGATTTCTGCGACGCAGCCTCAAGGTTTTCCAGACATGCTTAGAGAAATGTGGAAGAGCAGAGTCCCCAGATAATGAAGATAATCCAATACATTCTTCAATTAAGAAATAGCCCCAGATCTTTGTTAATGTTTGCTAGAAGAATTTTGCTAAATGCATAACCAGAACAAGAGAAGGCCTGTATTCAGTGGTTCTCAAACTTTTGTACTGGTGACCACTTTCTTTTATCAAACCTCTGAGTGCAACCCCCTTATAAATTAAAAACACGTTTAAAATATATTTAACACTATTATAAATGCTGGAGGTAAAATGGGATTTGGGGTGGAGGCTGACTGCTCGCGACTCCCCATGTAATAACTTTGTGACCCCTCAAGGGGTCCCGACTGCCAGTTGGAGAACATCTGGCCTATAACAAAGGGGTCCATCTGGGAGTATTCAGACAGAGTGATTGAGTGTTATGGTTAATACCAAGATTGCAGTTCAAATTTCAGGTTCAATGGCAGGGACTCCTTTAGGTGGTAAGGCATGTGGGCCCTGTCAACTATGAGGAACAGCATCAAGAGAAGAAAAAGAAGACAAAATTAAAAACATAAAAACAGATGCACTGGGTCAGATCATTGCATTGCATCAATTCAAGATCACATCATTTGGATTCCACAGGGTGGTAGTGACTTTCAAGGGCTAATGGACTGGATGTTACAACTGCATGGGCTTATGCATCTTTACACTGCTCCGATTAATTGAAATGGGTTTCGGCACGTAACTTGTGATGGTATTCCCACACTTAGTGCATTACACACAGAAAAGAAAGTCACCCCAATTGCTAGGCTGCACAATCAGCAAGACTCCGTTTGCCCTGGCAATCTGAGCTATTGGTATTTGTAAATCATTTCTTCGCTCGCACATGAGACTCTCAAGCTGCGGTTCTCTGGGGTCTATTTTTGGCTCTTCCTACTGCTCACAGAGCCGAGGGAATTGTCTGGGAGTCCTGCCAACCTGAGAGTCGACAGGGACTGCACAGGGAAATCATAAAGGTCACTGTCCAGCATGCTGAGTGTCAGACACGTGAGATGCATATGCTTATACGGCAACAGGAAAGTAGAGCCCTGAGTAAGGAGCTTTCCTCTCTGCTGAGTGGTATTTTGGTGAGTTGCTTGTTTCTGCACTAACGTTTGTACTACGGGCTCAGGAAAGGTTCCAAGGTTCAGATCAAGAACCATCTGGGCAGGAATTCACCAGCATGGTCATTTGAACTATTTTATTGTCAGACATACCCAGGGATTTGCCTGGCATAATTGGAACGATAAATGTATTGGCAATAGATCAGACTTTTTTTTAAGATCAGTTCCTTGTGTCTTACTGTCTCCTTCTGTGTGTCTCAGTAACTCTCTTTCTTTGGATGGAATGGTTTTCCTCTGGGTCGCTGACGTTTTCCAATTCAGCAACTTCACTGTGTTGCTGGGTAATACAACCAAAGCCTCTGCAGTGGGTCTCTGTCCTCCCAGAGAATTCACAACACGAATCATGTACATGGGAGTTCATACAATGGTCAGATTCTGCTGTCACTTTCTGACATCAGTGGTTCTCTTCTTCAGACTCATTCAGCCCCCTATCACAATGGTGCTGTCTGTAGCAGGATCTGAAGCCGTGATTATCGCAGCTCAGAGCCAAAAGTTAAATAGGTTAAAGGGAGAAATCTTGGCTCCATTGAGATCACCCTCAATCCACATCTGGGAACTGAAATAAATGACCTGTTTACACCAATCATAAGCTTTCAGTGACTTCAACTGGAATCGTCCCATGGCTTGTAAGGATGAGTGAGTACATTTGGACGAAAGAAGAACTGACAGGAGAGGAGAGTTGCTAAAATCTCAAACTCACAGTCTTAGAGGTTCAAACCAAATAGGATGAACAATATTTTCAGGGATCGAGAAGGATCTGCTCTCCCTGTGCCCCTGCATCTCTGGTTCTGGAGGGGACAAGAAGCACCAAAAGGGTGTAAAAATAGAAGCATGTTTCTGGCTTAGAGGAAAGAAGGCAGTGCTGGGAATCTCATCGAGGGAGGTCCAGGAAGGCACAGTCTGTCTGTGTGTGTGAGTGCGCCTGAGGGAGTGGGGGGAGGAGGGTGTGGCAGTGAGATATGCTGTCTCTATATCACAGTGGTACGGAGTCCTGAAACCAGGCAAAATATAGAATTCACATCCTTCCTAATGCACAAACCAAAGAGGCGTTGAGCTCTGTTGAGCACAAAGTCATATCCCAGCATGATAATGTCTGTTTCCATAGCAGACACTTGGCTTCTTTCCAACATAGGAATGGCCTTGGGGGTCAGACCTAGGGTAGATCTAGCCCATTTTCCTCTATCCTACGGTGACAGCCCCACCTGCTGCAGAAGGTGTAAGAAACTCAGGAGCAGTGGATGGGGACAGTGACTTGAGCATCATGAGGCATCACCCTAACACCTAACCGCTAGAGGTTGCCTTGTGCCCTGAAACACATGAGTGTAGAGGCTTTCCAAAATATTTATTTAGCTGTAAGTAGTGTAACTGGATACTCACTATCCATGTAAATGTCCAAATCCTTCCTGATTCTTGCTTATCTCATGACCTTAATGACCACTTGTGGTAAGGAGTTCCTCAGTCTCTTGAGGCATTGAGTGAAGCAAGTATTCTTTATTTATCTGTTTTGATTTTGCCATGTTTCACTATAACTGAATGACGACTAGATCTTGTGATATGAGATATGGAGAACACAGTTTCAATCTGCCCTCTAACAGTCAGTATTTTACAGACTTTTCCTGTGTCCCTTCTTAGTCATCTCCTTTTTAAAGGTAACAACCCCACTCTTTTCAACCTCTCTCCATATCAGTTTCCAAAGGCCCTTGATCATTCTTACTGCTCTTCCATGAACCACTCTAGTTCTGCAATATCCTAGGTGAAAAGGGTGCCCAGTACTACATAGAGGAGACCACAAGAGGGTGAAACATTGACTGACTGATCTCGTGACACTGTATTTGCTGTATGATTTCCTATTCCCCTCCTCCTAGAGCTCAATGTTTTTCTTAGTTTCTGTCCATGCTTGCACTGTGATCAGGGTTTCACTGAGCTGTGTACCATGATGCCCAGATCCCTGCCATGTGCTCATACAGTTACATTAGAATCTTGTAAAGTGTTAGGCAAATACATTGGCATAAGCACTGCAGTTATTAACATCAGCATTTATCTGCCATCATGTTGCCCATTGACCTGGCTTGATTGGCTCCCCCGAGGACTCCTCTGGACTTGACTATAACTGAAATAATCTCTATAAATGTTCCCATCTACTTCTCGACTCCTTTCTAGACTCATAATATAGTAAATATTTTATAGTTCATTTCATTATTTGCTATAAAGTGTGTAACCCCCCTTGCTCTGCTTCACTCTCTTCACAGGCACATTGAACATTTCTGAGCTCAATCAACACGTTGAGAACTTCATGGCAGCTTTCAACCTCACCCCCTCTGACCCTTCAACATTCATACTAATGGGCATCTCTGGCCTGGAAGCTGCCCATATCTGGATATCCATCCCTTTTGCTGTGTGCTTCTTTGTCGGCCTGTTAGAAAATGTTACCCTTCTGTTTGTTGTAAGCAAAGAGCAGACCCTGCACAAGCCAATGTACCTGCTGCTCTGCATGCTGGCACTCACAGATATCACCACACCTACTTCTGTCGTGCCAAAGGCACTCTGTATATTTTGGTTCAATTTGAAAACTATTACTGTGCATGGCTGCCTCACCCAGATGTTCTTCCTTCACACAGTTGCTGTTATGCACTCAACCATCCTTGTGACAATGGCCTTTGATCGCTACATTGCCATATGTAACCCTCTGAGATACACCACCATCCTCACCAAAGGACGAATAGCTAAGCTAGGGTTTCTAGGTTTGATCAAAGCTGTTCTCTTCATTCTGCCTATGCCCCTTCTCCTGAACACATTGCCATTCTGTTCCAACCACGTTATCCCCCACACGCACTGCGAACCTATAGCTGTGGCGAAGATATCGTGTGGAGATATTACAGTCAACAGGATGTATGGCTTAGTGATAGCGTTTGTAATTGTTGGGTTAGACCTGATGTTCATTGCCCTGTCCTATGGTCTAATCATCAGTGCCCTCCTCAGAATATCCTCCAAGAAAGCCTGCCAGAAAGCCCTCAATACCTGCACAGCCCACATCTGTGTGATGATTACGTGTTATACTTCTGGCTTCTTCTCCCCTCTCATACATCGGTTCGATCAGGGCATTGCTCCCCATGTTCACATCCTCTTGGCTGACCTCTATTTCCTCATCCCCCCCATGCTCAACCCTATCATTTATGGAGTCAAAACCAAAGAGCTACGTGACAAAGTAGGGAAATACACCTGCAAAATGTGATCACTGGGGACATTGAATTTAGCCTGTGTTATGAGAGGGGAAAAGCTATCTCCTTGATAATCAAGGGTGCTCTGTCCCAGTTTGACTGAACTCAGCATCGTGTGGGGTTCACAGTCTGAGAAGTTCCTCACACCTAAACTCTCATCACTCCAACACCCAGCACTGCTCTCTTCATTTCTGAGTTCCCTCTCTCTTATCATCGCCTGGCTTCTTTCAGCGTGACCCATCAGCCCCCACCTCTTATCCCCCTGTCACATGGCTTTTCTGTAACTCCTACATTACCAACTCTTAGCTGCTACTGTAGCTTTCTGATGCAAGGTGGATTTCCATTAGTCCTTGAGTGAACAGGGCTCTTCATCAGTTTGATGAACAGAAGCTGCAGTTTGAGATAGGTGACGACAACATTAAGAACCTATAATTTGTACAGTGTTATGATGAGTGAAATTTACCTGTGTTTTTTGTGTGTGTTTTACGTCCAATCCTTAAAGAAATGTGGAGGATAAACGAAATAAAGACCAACTGTAGCAAAGTAATTCAACACAAAATGTGGACACTCACTACCATCAGTGAATCCAATTAGAAATAAATATTATAATAATGCTATAGTTGTTTTTTTATTACAAATGTTTTGGGCTACTTTGGGGCTTTTTTTAATGCCATTATTTTGATTGAAATGCCTGCCAACCCTCAGTCGGGATACAAGTACCAGTATTTTTAATTTGATTGTCATCTCACAAGTGTGTTGCTAACGTGCACAAAATCCTGCTGGGGCTTGTAGCTTTTTTTTTTTTTTTAAATCAAATCTGTAGTAGGTGTGTAACAAAAGGTTTCATCTGTTATTTTATGTATAGACAAATTTGTTAGTAAAAAACCCTTACTTTGAAGAAAGCGATGGGGCAACTTTCAGGTGAGTTGTTAAATGACTACGGGTTTCTAATGCAGTGGAAATGTGGGAAGCCCAGCCAGATCCTGCAGCACTGCAGAGCTGAGGCAGAGTGGGGAGCTGCAGCTGGAGCAGCAGACGAGAACGGGCCCTGGGTGGAGATGTCCAAGGTAATGTGCAGTCCCTGCATACGTCAGTGGTTGACACCCTTATACTTCAAAGGCTGACATCCTGATACACCAGGAGCAATATGTGACTTGTTGAAATTGGTGTATAAAATTTATCTCAGCGGACGTGTCTTTCTCTGGCGTAGGTGATTGTGGAAAGTCCTGCCACTAACTGAGCTAGTCCATTGCAACAGGCATACACGTATTAGTGTATCTGTAACAATTGAGCAGGGAATTAGGACACCACTTCATTGTCAATAAACCTGACCAAATCCCTTCTCTAAGAACTGTGTCCGTGGATTTTTTGGGAAGATCAGTCGACGCTGGCTGTATGGGCTATGTGGCCAGAGTCAGTACAACACACAGCAAGAACATACACACACAGCCAAACATCTGTAAACAGTGCTCAATATGTAACTAGCAGAGATATGGTCTAATTCATTGAGGCACATCAAATGAGCTCAATTGAAGTTTTGGTCTTCAGCCCTTCGAATCAGTGTCCAGGGTGAGCCTGCCTCAGAATCTCATCGAACCATCAGAACCTTAACAAGACATCAAATTCCTCCCCAACTGCCACCTGTGCACCCGGACGTGTTGTCCCCAGCACTGGAAACCTAACAATAAACCCCAGCCAAACCCACAATTCCCCCGCGCACCAGCTGCACACATGCTGATAGGGCAGAGGAAACTGTTCCAACAGGGGCTGCTGCAGGCTGGAATTGGGGGAAGTATCACTTCTACATTATACCTAAAAGCCTGCTAGCAACAAAGGATTCATCTGTAGAATACATGGGTCTGGAGTGGGTGCATGAAAGAGGCAGCCAGGCATGTCACTGATGACAACTATGGGCATTTCACCTTGTGTAGTTTAGGCAGAGCTGCTGTGGACTGTACCCAAACATCTTGTCCATATTTTACTCCTCACAAGTAAAGAAACACCCGTTAAAGCATCAGAGAGACTTTGAAAAGTACCAAAGCTCTCAGATTCTAGCAGAGACTTTAAGCTTCTGAGGTGGATCCTGCATTGGAAGAACAGAGCTTGGTGATTTTTCATAACACTTGGATGATCCACATCCCATCTCAGGAGGACACAGAGACTACTGGATGGGGGATTATGAGGCAATATTCTATATAACTCTCTTACATTACCCCTATGTCCTGCACCTCAGCTTTGCTTTTTTGATGGAGCCCAGGCCAGTGCACTGTCTCGTCAGGATTTTTCAGAAAGTGTTTCACAGAGTGAAATTTTGGGGCTATTGTATGTAAAACCCTGACAAAGATATGTGAATTGTTCCTGGTCAGTTTCAAGGAGAGAGAACCATACATCTGTTAATGGAGATTCCCTACATCCTAGGAAGGAAGGAAGGATGGATGATGGTAAAGTACAAGTAGGATCTGATGAGAAACAATCAAAGGGAAAAGATTTGAATAGTGAATGGCAAGGAACATAGGGTAGGTTCAGAAATTAAAATAGTGAAAGAACAAGTTAAAATTTACTTAGCAAGTTAGATATATTCAGCAAACCAGCGATTTTCAGACTATTGTACTGGTGACCCCTTGCACAAGCAAGCCTCTGATTTCGACCCCCCCTTATAAACTAACACAAATATTTAACACAATTATAAATGCTAGAGGCAAAGTGGGGTTTGGGGTGGAGGCTGGCAGTTTGTGATCCCCCCATGTAATAACCTCACCACCTCCTGCGGGGTCCTAACCCCCAGTTTGAGAACCCCTGCAGTAAACATACACAGTTCTTTGTCTGGCTTGCTGTTTAGTTCCTTACCCTCAAAAGGGGGAACCAAGAGGCCATTTATCTATGCCAAATTTTCCAAACACTCATACTAACTTGCGCTAGCGAATCATACACGACACAGACCTGGAGGTCCCTTGCAATATAGCCAAATAGTACAAATTATTATTATTATTGCAAATAGTATATACTGGAATTCAGCATAAACAAAACCCAAGACAACTATATAATCGAGACCAATTAAAAAAAACCCAATAAAAAAACGGATAGCAAGCTAGCCTACTGGCCTTATGGGTGAAGTTCCCCACTAATTTTAGGCATCTGGGACAAAACTTCATATAAATGTTAAAAGCTGAAATGTGTAGCTTTGGGGAATGCACCTTCTGTGTAAAGTGAATGTCACATTGCTGCACAAGATGGTTTTCCACAGCCTGGTATCCTAGATAACATTTTTTCCTGTACTATTTTATTATGGGATTATACACCTCTACCCCAATATAACTCCCCCCGATGTAACACAAATTCAGATCTAACGCAGTAAAGCAGTGCTCCGGGGAGGAAGGGGGGGAGCTGTGCACTCCGGCAGATCAAAGCAAAGTTCCATCCATTCCAGTGGCCCCTACCAACTTCCCTGGCCTCCTCGACTCCTGTGTTCCAGCCCCCTTAGCTGGGTTTCTCCAGCGTCAGCAGGCACAGCAGCAGCAGGCGTCCCACAGCTGGTGTAGGAGCCATCAAACAAAGAGCAGAGGCATGTAAATGCCAGAGATGATTAATTGACGTAAAGTCCAAAGAAGAAAAGAAAGTGAAGTAGGGAGATTAGAATAAGCAAAGTTGTGTCTCAATCTTGCTCATTTACATTGGAATATGACAAGAGATTTTCATTCTCAGAGTACAGCGAGCAGGCAGATGCAGCTTTTTGCTTTCCTTGCAGACAGTTTTTGAGAGACCTTGCTGTGATGGGTTGGACACCCTGGGATGTCACCTGGTGTTCTGGGACACCACTGAGTCAGAGTTTTCTACCAGCCTGGGACCCCCTTTAGCCTTATCTTGCTGAGCCAGGCACTAAAGCTTCTTCTAGCAGAGTTTACAGGCAGGGCCACCCCTGGCTTCAGTTATAGACACTGAGGTCATCTCTTGAAAGATTCTGTTTAAGGGATTTGTCACAGCACCCAGAAGTCCACTCCCCTTTGGAGAACAAACCCAAAGTTTTATTAAATCCGCCTCTTCCCTTAGTGTGGAAGACAATATGCACAGTTTCTCACCACCGCAGTTTGAAAGCTCATAATTTGGGTTATATTATAAACAGGGGGGGCTCTGGATTATATTATAAAGCATGGGTTTTCAGCGGCGCGCCTGTGGGTGGTCCACTGGTCATGCAGATTCGGCGGCATGGGTGCGGGAGTCAACCAATCCGCGTCTTCGGCATCTTCGCCGCCGAATTAGAGCCGAAGCTGCAGGACCAGCAGACCTCCCATAAGCATGCTGCCAAAGGCAGCGTGACTGCCACCCTCGCAACGATTGGCAGGCCGCCCCCCGTGGCTTGCCACCCCCGGCATGTCCTTGCTGTGCTGGTATCTGGAGCCGTCCCAGATTATAAGCCAGAAATAAATTTATTAACTCTAGAAAGGTGTATTTTAGGTGGACAAAGAGATAACAACTAGAACAAAGCAGGTCACTAAGAAAATAATGCAAGCAAGCCATCTAAACTAGATTCCCGAAAGAACTGGCTCTAAATAATAATTTCTCACCCTAGATTCTGTTTCAGGTAGAGTCCACTGCCAGATTTCCACTGCATTATTCGATCAAAGTCACTTAAAAACTCACCTGAAAGTAGCCCAATCGATTTCTTGAAACAAAGTTATTTTTATTCACACATTTCTCTATATATAATATAACAAAGGAAACCTTTTGTTACATACCTTCTACAGATTTGACTACAAGCTTAAGAGGGATTTTATCCACATTAGCAACACCTCTATGAGATAACAATTAAGTAAGACTCAAAAAACCCAGTACTGAAGGTTGCATCCCGATTGACCAATGGCAGAGGATTCCAAACAAAAATGGCAAATGGCAGAGTTAAAAATGACCCCAAAGTAGCCCAAATCATTTGTAATGAAAAAATAATAGCATTATTATATTATTTATTTCTAATTCCATTCAGTGATGGTAGTCAATGTCCACGTTTTGTGTTGAATTAGTTTGGGACAGTCAGCCTTTTTTGGTTTATCCTATGGGTTTCGTTCAGGATAAAGGAAAGAAAAGCAGGTACATTTCATTGAACGGACAACTGTAAAATTGATAAAGAAGCTGAGCATTTTAGTTTCTTACTTTTCTCTTCAAGTTGCAGCTTCTGTTCATCAAACTGATCAAGAACTTTGTTCACACAGAGACTAAGGGAAAACTACCTGGCTGTGTCAGCGCCACGGAAAGGCCGAGTAACAGGTTGTGTGGGGGTTGGGTGCTGATGAGTGACAATGAAAGAAGTCAGGTGATGGTCAGAGAGAGGGAACTCAGTAAAGGAAAGAAAGCAGCGCTTGAGGATGGAGTGATAAGACATTAGGTGTGAGCAACTTCTCAGACTGAACTTCCACTATGCTGAGCTCAGCCAAAGTGGGGCAGTGCACCCTTGAGTAATGAGGAGATAGCTTTTCCCCTCTTGTCACCATGCTTTAAAATCAGTGGCCCAGGTGATCACCATCTCCAGGTGTATTTGCACAATTTCTCACGAAGCTCTTTGGTTTTGGCCCCATAAATGATAGGGTTGAGCATGGGGGGGATGAGGAGATAGAGGTCTGCAAAGATGATGTGGACGTGCAGAGCAATGTCCTGAACAAAACGTTGTGTTAGGTGGTAGAAGAGGCTGGGAGTGTAATACGTCAGCATCACACAGAAGTGGGCTGTGCAGGTGTTGAGGGCTTTATGGTGGGCTTCACTGGAGGACATTCTGAGGATGGCTTTGATGATCAGACCATAAGACAGAGCAATGAGCATCAGGTCTAAAGCAGCGACTAAAAACAGTATCACCAAGCCATAAATGCTGTTCGCGGTGATGTCCCCACATGAGATCTTTGCCACAGCTATAGGTTCACAATGAGTGTGGGGGATGATGCGCTTCGCACAGAATGGCAGCCTGGTCAGGAGCAAGGGCAGAGGCAGAACGAGGAGAATGGATTTGATCAAACCTAAAAGCCCTAACTTAGCTATTCGTGCATTGGTCAGGATGGTGGCGTATCTCAGAGGGTGACATATGGCAATGAAACGATCGAAGGCCATTGTCACAAGGATGGTTGAGTGCATAACAGCAACTGTGTGAAGGAAGAACATCTGGGTAAGGCAGCCCCTCATAGCAATGGCCTTCAAATTGAACCAAAATATACACAGTGCCTTTGGCACAACAAAAGTAGGTGTGGCGATATCTGTGAGTGCCAGCATGCAGAGCAGCAGGTACATTGGCTTGTGCAGGGTCTGCTCTTTGCTTACAACAAACAGAAGGGTAACATTTTCCAACAGGCCGACAATGTAGAACACAGCAAAAGGGATGGAAATCCAGATATGGGTAGCTTCCAGGCCAGGAATGCCCATTAGGATGAATGCTGAAGTGTCAGAACGGGTGAAGTTGAAATCTACCATGAAGTTCTCACCGTCTCAATCGAGCTCAGAAATATTCAAACTTCCTGTGAAGAGAGAGAAGCACAGCGAAGGGGGTTACACACTTTAAAAGAAATAGTAGGGTCAATATTTTATAGTTATTAACAGTCAAGAAAGGGGGGCGAGTAGTGAGGTGCCAACATTTATATATGACATGAGATTATTTTGGCTATATTCAAGTCTAGAGAAGTCCTCCTATGGAGCAACCTATGCCTTGTGAAACCCTGCTCCCAGTGCAAGCATGGAGAGAAGCTCAAGAAAATGTTGGATCCAGGAGTGGAATTGGGAAACCATGCAGAACATACAATGCCATGAGATCAGCCAGTCAGGCTTCACCCTCCTCTGGACTCCTCTGTCTCATACTCTTACCCGGGGTTCTTTCAACCCAAAGTTCTTGGTAACTTTTACTCTGTGAGAGGTGGTGTCAGGAAATAAATCAGGGGAGACACGGCTGTCCGACCGATAGATGTGGCACAAACAGGACAACACAAGCGTGCTTTCACTTAAAGCGAAACTTTACTTAAACCTAGTCTACACTAGGACGCAGATCAATCTAAGTTATCCAACTTCAGCTACCTGAGTAACAAGCTGAAGTTGACATATGTAGGTCGATTTACCATGGTGTCTTCACTATGATGAGTCGACTGCTGCCATTCCCCCGTTTACTCTGCCTGCGCCTCTCGTGCAGCTGGAGTACAGGAGTTGATGGAAGGGCGCTCGAGAATCGATTGATTGAATCTAGACTAGACGTGATCTATCGATCCCCATTGGATCGATCGCTGCCTGTCAATTCGGCTGGTAGTGAAGAGATCCCCTTAGTTTCAAGCTCTTGCACACGTCCGCAACAGGTTAGTAAAGCACCCTCAACCCTTGATAATTACCAAAGATGAGTGTGGCTTCAGAGTGACACAGCGGCAGGTTTCTGGTGGCCAAATCTTCCGTCTGGTGATGGGGACTACAAGATGTATCCAGAAGGAGAGTCCAGACAAGTCCGAAGGAGTCTCACTACCTCAAACTTTCCCCCTTATTTATATATTAGTAACACAATGATATGTCTCTTAAAGAAAACTTGTTAAGCAAGTAGTTCAAATGGGCAAGCAAGTGGCTCCTTCTGATTATTGATTAACCAGGTGTGGGTTTTTCCAGAGTCTGCAGGCTTGAGGCCCCAAGAGACATTCCTGGGGCATACTCTGCTATTCTAAAATTCACATATCAGCAACTTCAACATAATTCTTATCAGGAAGGATGCAGAGTCAAGCTGCCCTTTCTGTGGCACCCAAACCCCGCCCCCCTCCTGCCATGGTCAAGCTGAGATTGCTGAATGGCCAATTTACAGCTTGCTGACTAGGCCGCCTTTAAATAATAAGCCATAGTGGTTTCAAGCACTTTACTGGTTTGCCAAAATCTCTCCGTATTGTACTGTGCACCCTTCTCACACAGGATATTGTTCTGGGAAGGGCAATGAGAATAATGAAGGGCCCAGGGAAATTCTCATATGGAGAGAGGTTGTAAAGATTGAGATTGTTGCCTTACAAAAGAGAACAATAATAATTATTATATATGGAGATATACTTATATCCTAGAACTGGAAAGGGCCCTGAAAGGTCACTGAGTCCAGCCCCTTGTCTTCACTAGCAAGACAAAGTACTGATTTTGCCCCAGGTCCCTAAGTGGCCTCTTAAAGGATTGAACTCACAACCCTGGATTTAGCAGGCCAATGCTCAAAACATTGATGTATGCCTCCTCACAAGTGAGAAGGCTTGAAAAAACACTATAAAATACTGACTAGCAGAGATCTGATTGAGAATGTTGTCTCCCTATCTCATAAAACAAGATCAAGTGGACCTTCAATTCAACTGAAATGTGGCAAAAACAGAATTCTTTATTTAAAGATTTCTTCTTCACTCAGTGCCTAAACAGACTGAGGAACACCTTACCACAAGAAGTGGTTGAGGCCTTGAGATAAGCAAGAATCACAAAGAGTTTGGACATTTCCATGAATAGTCAGACTTTCCAGTGACCTGAATATTTTTGAAAGCCTCTACACACATATGTTTCAGAGCACAAGCCGATCTTTAGTTGTTAGGCATTAAGGTCACAGCTTCTTGATGGTCAAGTCATCCCACCACATCCACCTCTTACTGGGTCTTTTACACCTTCTTCTGCAGCACCTGGGACTGGCACTGTCGGAGAGAAGAAACCGGACTTGATTGTCCATAGGTGTGATTCACACAACCATTTCTATGATGCAGAGGAGCCAAGTGTCCACCATGCAAACAGACATTATCATGCTAGGCTATGACCTCCTGCACAACAGAATGCGCATGAAAGGTACAAGGGTATTGGTATGTAGGGCTACAGATCTGCACGTGTGTTACTTTCCTTGAGTTTTTTGGTGAGACACTTTCTAGAAGACATCCAGCTTCACCTGAGACATAAGTTACAGGTGTTAACTGACAAGCGTAAGCAGAGACTTTTATCTGCTTACCCTTCTCATACCTGAATACTGATGAGCTTTTACGATGACAAAAAAAATTGGAGGATGGTAAATAATGAAGAGCAGAGTTCAGTGTTTCAGAGCAATCTTGATTTGTTTTTATACTGGATCGAAGTAAACAGTAATATGTTCTAAAATAGTTACGTCGATATATAAATCTAGGAACAAAGAATTTAGGTGATGCTAACAAGATGGGGGACCATCTTGGGAAACACAATGATTCTGAAGACTTGGGGGTGAGAAGGGATAATTAGCTATGCATGACCTCCCAGTGTGACCCTATGGCCAAAACAGCCAATATGATCCTGGGATGATAAACTCCTAGACTCATAGACTTTAAGGTCAGAAGGGACCATTCTGATCATCTAGTCTGACCTCCTGCACAATGCAGGCCACAGAATCTCACTCACCCACTCCTGTAAAAAAAAACCTAACCTACGTCTGACTTACTGAATTCCTCAAATCATGTTTTAAAGACCTCAAGGTGCAGAGAATCCTCCAGAAAGTGACCCGTGCCCCATGCTGCAGAGGAAGGCGAAAAACCTCCATGACCCCAAATATGGCAACCAGCTAAACCCTGATCATGTTGGGGATATCAAGGTGAGGGAGCAAAGTCATTTTACCTCTGTGTTTGGCATTGGTGCAGCTGCTGCTGGAACCCTCTGTCCAGTTCTGGTGTGCGCTTTTAATGATGGAGATTGAAACACTCTAGAGTATTGAGAGAAGAATCACAAGAACTAGGAAAAGATAAGAAAACCTGTCTAATAGTGATAGACTCAAAGATCTCAATCTATTTAGTGCAACAAAGATAATTTCCGGATAATTTCATAACAGTCTGTAAGTATCAGAACAGGGAACTAATATTTCATAATACGGAGGTGTAACACGATCCAGTGGCTGGAACTTGAAGTTAAAGAAATTCTGACTGGAAATAAGGCACATATGTATTACACGGTGAGCGTAGGTAACCACTGGAACAATTTACCAAGGGTCTCAGATGATTCTTCATCATTGAGAAAGCTTAACTCTAATTTTGTTGTTTCTCTAAATGTTCTTCTCTAAGAATAATTTCAGGGAAATTCTGAGGCCTGTGTTATACAGGCAAGAGCACAATAGTCCTTTCTCACCTTGGAATCTATGAACATGTCCCCGTGGGTTAGCTGATGGCATTTTGCCTGCAAGTTAGTTCCTGAAATTACTGAAGGCATTTTTTCTGTTCAAGACTATGTTGAATTTAGCCCCATGCGGAGAAATTCTCTTGGAAGTGTTATGCTGGTTGTGTATTTCATGAGCCTGGGGAATCCCATAAGGCACTGCATGGATGAATGTTTTAGGTAAGAAAAATAATGACATGGGCCATGAAGTCTCTGCATTGTGGAGTTATTGTACAACCCTTGCTATTAATGACTAAGAGGAGTGTTTGGCAAATGGTCCCAGATCATCCTTTCTTTACCGTCTCTGTGCAAGTGGTGCACGTGTTCGGTCAGCTACCTGGGAGTTCCTGCACGTGGTAGTTGTATTTATCTAGGCCCTCACATATCCCATAGTTCTGCTTTCATTATGTTTCATGCCTACTTCCCAAATTGCAAGTTGTTCCTGTGTAGCAGTCCTTGAAGCACCCTGCAGTGAGTGTGGGTGTAACAAGAGAAGCTCCACAGGTGCCTACCTTGGAATTTACCACTCGTGAGATTTCTCAGCAGTGAGACCCAGTCACTGATGACCCCCAGTCAATGGACGGGGTCTGATTGGAGGCACCTCACCCCCTGCAGGGGAAGAATTGTGGAGTGTGTGACATGACTCAGAGGTTGGGGGAGCCGGGGATGACTGCGAATCATGGAGAAGACACTGGTTACCAGTGTGCTGTTGGAATTAGGGCAGTCTGGATTGGGGAAGCAGAATACAAACAGCGGGGTCAGAGTATGAGGGGAGACTGAGCCAACTGACTAGCAAAGATCAGGCATTTCACCAGTGGGAAAATGAATTGAAGTTGCGTAAATAACATTCAACAACAACCATTGGAAACAAAACTGAGTAAACTTTCTGACACCCATGCTGCAGTTCGGTGGTTTGGGAAGACAAAGAGACTCTGACATTCATACCCCCCAAAACATACTCCAGGCCAAGAAATGTCTTGCCCTGCCCCCACAAAACCCAGTGCTGCCTGCCCATCCATATAAACCCTGCTCCTTGCCCCCATAACCGTCAGTGATCTCCGCCTGCCTATGTACCCCTCACTCCATGCCCCAGAATCTCCAGCGCTGGCTCCTTGTCCATGGAGGTTCCCCACCCTCACAACTTTCAGCCCTGTCACACAGTTATACCCCTCATCCAAGATCAAAACAGGTGCCAGACTGCACACCGATACCAGGGAAAAGGGGGAGATGGGCCACAACAGCCTTTCTGGGGGAAAAAGAAACCGCAGCAGCAGCTCAGCCTGTGCAATGTAGAGAAGTACATACCTGGCAGAAGGGAGAGAGTGCAGGAAGATTAAAAGGAGCCAGTGTGAGCAATGCCTCTTCAAAAGGACACAAAGCATTAATGTATTGCAGCCCATTAGAAAGCCAGACACCCTTCCTGAGGCTGCTTTTCCATAAGAGCAATTGCTGATGTTACTATGAGGCATTAGTGGGAGATGGATGGTCCAGATGTGAGGTGGTGTCAGAGACAATCTGCTACCGTGCCACTGTGATCTGCGTGCTGCACGTCTCCATCCCCGCCTTAGACCTGGATCTCCTCTGGTGAGATTTCCAACCCTGCCTGGTTTCCTCTGAGCCAGAAACATGGGTTTATTTTTACTGCTTTTCGGTTTTTCTCATTCTCTCCAGAACCAGACATGTAGTGGTATGGAAAGAGAAGACCACTCTCTCCCCCACAAAAAGAAATGTTCTTCTAATTGTTCTGAACCTCTAAGCCTGAGGGTTTGAGATTTGAGCAACTCTCCTGTCAGTTCTTTGGTCCAAACGAGCTCACCCATCCTAGAGGTCACAGGATGCCTCCAGTTGAAGTCACTGGAGGATCCTGTTGGTTGTCAATCTGACCATTTATCTAAGCCCCTACATGTTAATTTAGTGTCCTTTCAATGGGACAAAATTTCACCCTTTAACCTGTTTATCTTTCTGCTCTGAGCTGTGGAAATTACAAAAAGTCCTGCTACAGATAGTCCTATTCTGTTAGGGTGCTGAAAGAGTCTGAAATAACACCCCCGTCACCAGATTATGTGAAATTCTGAGACCAGATATGAAAGATGTGGATTCCAAAAGACAAGGGACTTGATTTTGCTTTAAGGGAGGCCATTGTCAATTTGGAGTGACTGACTGAAGGCAGAATGTGAGAGCAGAATCTGGCCAGCGTGTGACCCATTCTTGCAGTGAACCCTCTGGTAAGACCGATCCCCACTGCAAAGGCTTTGGCTGAACTTCCTAAGAGGACAGTGGAGTTGCTGAATTGGAAAAGCTGAGCGAAACAGAAAAAAACTACAGAAAACTACTCAAAGAGATAGAAGGACAAAGTAAGAGACAAGGAATTGATCTTAAAAAAAATGATTGTCTAAACTATTTCTAACACATTTGTAGTTCCAATTTTACCAAGTAAATCCCTTGGTGTTTCTCATAATACTAAATAGTCCAAGTAGCTGTCCTGGGGAATCCCTGCCCAATGGTTCTCGATGTGAACTCCTAAACAGTTCCTTAGCCCTCACCACTAACTTTAAAGCAGAAACAGGCAACTCACCAAAATCCTGCTCAGCAGAGAAAGGAAATAAACTTACAGTCTCAAGAATGCAAAGTCCTGAGAATCAGTATATGAATCTCACATGTCTGACAGTCAGCGTGCTGGGCAGCAACCTTTATCATTTCCCTCTACACTCCCTGCAGATGTTCAGATTGGCCAGGACTCCCAAAGAATTCCCTCAGCTCCATGAGCAGCGGGAGGGTTAAAAAAATAGACCCCGGAGAGCTTCAGCCTGACAGCTTCCCCTAGGAGTGATGAAAGAATTTGCTGATGACAGGGGCTGAGATTGTCAGGGCAAACTGAGTCTTGCAGACATTTCAGCCTAGCAATTACTATGGTTCTTCAGCGTACTATCATTTGCACTATACGTGGGAATGCAGCCACAAGATACGGGACCAAAACCTCTTTTCAATTGATTATAGCAGCGGACCGCTGTATATATCCAGTCCATTAGCCTCTGAAATTCATTGACACCCTCTAGAGGCCAAAGAACAGGATCTTGAATTGGTGAAGGCCGGAGGGCATGGAAAAACTTTTCTTTTCTCAGGATTCTGACATCAAAGGTGCTTCCCAGTATCCATTTGTGAGGTCTAACGAGGATACATATCTGTCAGCTCTGTACTCTTCTAACCACTTATCTGCTCTCTGCACCAATAAGCATCACATTTCAATACTGTGTTGATCTTTCGAAAATAGATTTAGAAATGGTTTTATCTATCTTGCAGCAGAACTGGTACCAGCATATCCACTTGGCTAGGCAGAAACAACACACGCAGTCTCTTTGTCCTTTTGTCACATGCGTTGGCAAAAGCTGTAAGAGTATATTGATATAAGAGTGTCAAAAATCAAATGGTCAAGCAAGACCTAGAATTCTATCTCAGATGAAAATACAGGCATGAAGCTTAGCTAGTCACTAGCACGTCTAACACTCCACCTGATTTTGGTTTCTCTTTTCTTCTGTGATCCTCCTGCCCAGGTGTCCCGGGAAGAGCATAGGGCATAGGGTAGCACATTTCCTGAAAGGGCCAGGTATTAAGGTGGAATGTGTTGGTGCTCCATTAACCCCACTACCCCCTGTGCAGTATGATGCCCTGAAACTTCCCTCATATGGGCAGACTGCAAGTTTTCAAATTAGAATTCCAGACTTCCCACAGCAATGGGCTTGAGAAGGTTGGGTCTGGGCTATCTGTTACACTGCACTGGAGGGCCTACATCGCTTTATGTGTTACAATTAGCAGTTGTGCTTCATGGATCTGTGCCCTCCTTAAACACCACAGTACACATTGAAAAATTAGTATACGTACTAATAGGTCAATAGCTATAATAATCCACAGTAACTCTGAGAGCCCTGACTAATGTAAAATTGTCCATCACCTGGGCCACCACAAGAAGCTCTGCTTCTCCTCTTTGGTCAAGGTTAAGATTCTTTTAACACTATTCTGGAGAATAAATTATAAATGTGTCCAATTGTTGGCTGGTCCATCCAGCTGCTCCGACAGGCTTTGCATGCTCTTCTTCATGTCATGGGGGCTAGCTCAGTGGTTTGAGCATTAGTTTACTAATTCCAGGGTTGTGAATTCAATCCTTGAGGGGGGCACTGGGGTAAAAATCTGGGGATTGGTCTTCCTTTGAGCAGGGGGTTAGACTACATGTTCTCCTGAGGTCCCTCGCAACCCTAATATTCCATGATTCTATGAATATCTACATAATAATATAATCCTGGAGTCAGCAACCTTTCAGATGTGCTGTGTCAAGTCCTCATTGATTCACTCTAATTGAAGGTTTTGCATGCTGCCAATACATTTTAACATATTTAGAAGGTCTCTTTCTATAAGTCTATATTATATAACTAAACTATTGTACGTGTAAGCAGAGTCAGGATGAGCTCCACCCTGACATCTGGTGGTGAATTATGGTGAGTGTGGAAAAGAATTTCAGAGGCTGAAGGTGTTCGCATAGGCACACCCACTCTGCCTAGCATAGCCCACGCCAGCCTAAAATGGTTACTTTCACAGCTGTGAGATCCCCAATTTCTTTGTTATTGGGGCAGGAGGAATAAAGTGTTGTCACCCTGATTAAGTAAATGAGGAACTGCAAAACTGTTTTATGGTAAAGGGTTTCACTATCAACTAAATTGCACTTGCCAGACAAGGGACGTGGATTCCAAAACCCAGTGAATTGAGAGAAGTTGAGGATAGATATTTGTACCTGGTGGTGCCTTGTATGAGCCAGAAGCACCAATTGTATCTACTCCTCTCTCCACTGTGGAATATCAGAGTTGATTTTTGATTCCCTTAAGAATGTAGATACAGGTTACTGTGCTGAACTCACTATGGGGTAATGGTGCACTATTACTGGGTCTCCCCTACTGTGAGCTGAAATCACTAAAGAGCTAGAATTGCTGAGCTGAGAGCACTGTGCTAACTAATGGGGGAGCCTGAAGCTATGCTGTGGAGCAGAGCAGCTGACAGAGCGGAGCGGGGCGGTTTGTGGAGCCACGGAGTGAGTGGAGCACAGCAGTTTGCGGGAATGGCTTGAGTGCATCACGGCATGGCTGGGGAGCAGAGCAGTTGGCGGAGTGGAGCAGTTTGTGAGGAAGGCTGGAGGAGCAAAGTGGAGTGGCTGGTAGAGCAGAGCAGTTCGTGGAGAAGGTGGAAGCAGAACCCCACGGAGAGGCAGGACAGTTGGCCCCGGACCACGTAAGGTGTCCCTTCTACACAGGCTGTGGACGGGGAAACCTCTACAGATGGATTCTCGAACTCTGGGGCTGCACTGACCTGGGACAGAGACTTTTGGATTGTGGAACTTTTGAGACTGTGGGTGATCTTTGGGTTGCTGGAGTCTAGGGACATTTGGGGTATTGGACTTTGGGGTCTTGGGGTGATTTGGGGGTTGCTGGCCTCAAGAGGCCTGGGAAAAGGACATGGCCCAATTTCCTGGGGTGGGTCTTTGCTAACGGTTTGGTCTATGAGCTCTAGTTGAGGTGTTTTCCCAATTTAATGCTTCTTGTTTATCTCATGTAATTAAACCTTTTCTGCTACACCGAGATTCTGTGCTTGCGAGAGGGGAAGTATTGCCTCTTCGAGGCTCCCCGGGGTGTGTGTAAAATTTTCCCAGGTGGTGGGGTGGGGGCTCGAGCTGGTTTTGCATTACGTTGTAGGGAAGGGACCCCTATGTATTGAACCAAGCCCTGCAGCTGTCAATTCGGCCTGGCAGAAGAGCTACATATGTAAAGTAAAGAAGGTTTTCAAAATGTTTAAGAAGCATCATTTAAAATTAAATGAAAATGCTGAACTTACGCCTGCAGCCTGCTCAGCTCGCTGCCAGCCTGGGGTTCTGTTCACATAGGTCAGTAGTGGGCTGAGCGGGGCGTGCGGCTGGGACCCTAGACCTGGAGGGGGGGTTCAGAGGTCAGGGCAGAAGGCTGGGAGAGAGTGTTCAGGGATCAGGGCAGAGGGCTGGGGTGTGGGGGACTGTAGGGCAGAGGGCTGGGGGGGTCAAAGATCAGGAAAGAGGGCTGGAGGTGTGGGGGGTGCAGGGCAGAAGGCTGTGTTTGTGGGAGAGTCAGGGCAGAGGGATGGGGTTGTGGGGGTGCAGGGCGGAGGACTGGATGTGTGTTGGGGTGGAGAGGTTCAGGGCAGAAGGCTGGAGGAGTAGGGAGTGCAGGGCATAAGGCTGAGTTTGTGGGAGAGTCAGGGCAGAGGGATGGGGTTGTGGGGGTGCAGGGCGGACGACTGGATGTGTGTTGGGGTGGAGAGGTTCAGGGCAGAAGGCTGGAGGAGTAGGGAGTGCAGGGAATAAGGCTGGGTGTGGGGGGGTCAGAGCAGAGGTATGGGACCGTGGGGATGAAGGGCACAAGGCAGGGTGTGTGTTGGGGTGGGGGGTTCATGGCAGAGGGCCTGGGGGTGCAGAGCAGAAGGCTGAGTGTGTAGTGGGGGTCAGGGCAGAGGGATGGGACTGTGGTGGTGCACGGCAGAAGGCTGGGTGTGCGCGTGGGGTTGATGGCAGAGGGATGGGGCTGTGGGGGTGCAGAGCAGAAGGCTGGCTGTGTGTTGGGGGGAGGGGTTCAGGGCAGAGGGCTGGGGGTATGTGGGGTGCAGGGCAGAAGGCTGGGTGTGTGTTGGGGTATGGAAGGTGCAGGGCAGAAGACTGGGTGTGCATGAGGGGTTCATGGCAGAGGGATGGGGCTGTGGGGTTGCAGGGCAGAAGGCTGGATGTGTGTTGGGATGGGGGAGTTCAGGGCAGAGGGCTGGGGGTATGTGGGGTGCAGGGCAGAAAGCTGGGTGTACGTGGGGGTTTGATGGCAGAGGGATGGGGCTCTGGGGGTGCAGGGCAGAAGGCTGGGTGTGTGTTGGGGTGGGGGGGGTTCAGGGCAGAGGGCTGGAGGTATGTGGGGTGCAGGGCAGAGGGCTGGGTGTGCGTGGGAGGTTCATGGCATAGGGATGGGGCTGTGGGGGTGCAGGGCAGAAGGCTGGGTGTGTGTTGGGGTGGGGGATGCAGGGCAGAAGGCTGGGTGTGCGTGGGGGGTTCTTGGCATAGGGATGGGGCTGTGTGGGGTGCAGGGCAGAAGGCTGGGGGTGTGTTGGGGTGGGGGGTGCAGGGCAGAAGGCTGGGTGTGGAGGCGGTTGATGGCAGAAAGCTGGGCTGCTCCGCTCTTGGGGGTGCTCCCAGCCCCCTGCCATGAGCTGCTCATGGCAGGGGGCTGGGTGTGGGTCGCTCATGGCAGTGGGCTAGAAGGGATGTGCCCTGTTCTCCCCCCCTTCCTTACCTCTCGCTGTCTCCTCTCTTCTCCCTCCCCCTCACTGGGGCCATCAGCTGATTGCCACAGGGACGGAGAGGGGAGGGGCAGGAAAGCATCACACTAGGGTAAGAAGCGGGGGAAGGGGGAAGCTTGGCTGCAGCAGGACCAAGCTTCTGCCTCCTGCCCCGCAGGGGAAAGCGGTGGTGGGGGCTGAGTTAGGCTGGGGCCCAGGACCGCGGCAGGCACTTACATGCTGGAAGTTGCCAACTCCTGATAAAATCACTTAAAATTTGTCCTTTGCAGTCATTAAATTTAACTGTTATCTTAACCATTCACTTTCCCTGAAGTGTGTGGTAAACCCGCTCAGGTTTACAAAAGCTGGGATATGTCCACTTTCCACTGATGAAGTGGGGAACCAGTTAATAAATCTGCACTGCCCACCTTGAACTTTGCCAGACAATATGTTCCTGAGGGACAGTGTTGGGAGCTGGGGGGATTTGGCTAGTGCCTTCTGTTGTGTGATACATGGGTGGCTCTGTGAACATTCATGCAATCTAGGTGGGTGTGGGGCTTCACATGCTGTTGTGCTGAGTGATAACAGGGCCTGGTGGGGGTTGCTGCTGGTCACCAGTAAAGTATTTTGTGATACACCCCTGGCTGGAGAGAGTTCAGGGGGAACAGCGGTCCTTGCTCTCATATCTGGCTTCCATATTCATAGCATTGACAAGAAATATAAGCAATTCCACATGCAGTTCACATCTTGTCATCCTCTAAGCCCTTGACAACCAATGTTTTTCTGAGTGTAACAACCACTGCGTGCAGTTTGCCCCCATCTTTTCAAATAAAATGGTAAAAACCCTTCAATTAACCAGAGACAGATTTATAATATTTTCTTGACCTGAAAGAATTTTGCTGGGCTCCTCTGACACCTTCTTAGCAACCAGTGCCTGACTATGGATCATATGATGATTCCAGGCTGCTGAGGGAGCGACTTCTTGGACCATTGTCACAAGCCTGCTATGCCATCCTATCAGAGATGTGCTCCATTGCTGCAAATTCCAAAACTATGTCCCCAACCAGGGCCTGTGTCTTGGGCAAAATTATTTCATAGTTTAGAAGTCTATTCACCAGATGTTAGTGTAGCAAAGCAGAAATTCCTCTTGCTACCGAAATTTTGTTACATCAGAAACGGAGAGTGTTCATAACTCTGAAATGTTCCTTCTTTCAACCTGGCACCATTTACTCACCTCTGGCATTTGCATGTCTCTTTTCTTTGTTTGACGTCTGGCTCCTTACCTGGCCCAGGTAGGGACTCCTTGTGCTGCTGAGCCTGCTGATGCTGGAGCCATTCAGCTAAGCGGGATGGAACATAGGAGGAAGAGCAGGGAAAGAGGCCAGGGCCCACTGTGAAATGTGGTTCTGTTTTTCAGTGGTGAGCAGCAGGTTGTAGCAGCCTCAGGCGGGAGGGTTGGGATGTAGGAGTGGAGGGGATCAGCGAGTTACTGGTATGGAGTGCCGTGGAGGAGGGGATGTAGGAGAGGGAGTCAGGACTCAAGGAATGCCATGGTTACTGAGGGGCCACAAGCAGTCGAGGAGGGGATAGACTCGGCTGTGGGGGCCTCGTGGAGGAGGAAAAGAAGGATTCAGTGAGAAGCAGCAGGGAACTCAGTGGAGGGGAGTAGCAAGGGCAGAAAGTGGGGTACCATGGGTGGGACCATAGGAGAAGCTTATCTCCCACCTGGTGAGTCTTCCAGAAAATACTACAGTCTTTGCATAATGCCTGTTATGATCCAGGAGCACATGCAAGGGCATGTGACCAGACCACATGACACGGAACTCCAGCTGGGTGGTTAGAGGGGCGCATCAGTTCCCATGGCTCCCAGACTTAACCCCAGTCACACTCATACCCTCTGGAGCCCAAATTAGTTTCCCCGGCACGTGTGACACAAACATGGACGAGGGACTGTAGCCTGAAGAAAAGATCCAGATCTAGCAGTTCTTTGATTCCTTTACCACTGTGTTCTCACCCCAGCAGGGCACAACTACCTAAAATACCACCCCACTGAAATAGCCCCAAGGCAACAGACTAGGGAAACTCCAAAGCTGTTCCCTCATAAAATGTGGGATACCATGTGAGATGAACTCCAGGTTGTTTTGGCCTGGGGACTGGTGAAGAAATCACACAGTAAGTGTGGAATTCCCATGGAGATAGTTCTAACACAAGATAGTACAACCTGTTTCTGCATCGATTTCTGAAAGATTAACACAGTATTGACGTTTGATGCTCATCCGATGCAGAGAGCAGATGAACTATTTGAAGAGTTGAGACCTGCCAAATATATATCCACTTTAGATCTCACAAAGGGATATTGGCAAGTACCTTTTATTCTAGATTCCTGGGTGAAGAAAGCCTTTTCCACACAGTTGGCTTGCATCAGTTCTGGATCAAGTCATTTGGCTTTCACAGGGTGAAAATGAATTTCAGAGTCTAATGGCCTGGATATTACAATGTCATGGGTGATATGCAGTAGAACTTTGCTCTGATTAATTGAAAATGAGGTTCGATCCCATATCTTGTGGCAGCATTCCCACACATGGTGCAGATGGCAGAATATTACACACAGAAAATATAGGCCATCGTCAATTGCTAGGCTGAAGAGTCTGCAAGACTGTGTTTGCCTGACAATCTGAGCCCCTGGGATCGGCAAATTATTTCTTCACTCCCAGGGGAAGCTCTCAAATTGTAGTTCTCCAGGGTCTATTTTCTGCTTCTCCCATTGCTCACAGAGACGAGGGAATTGTCTGGGAGTACTGCCAACTTGAGAATCTGCATGGACTGTTGAGGGAAATCATAACCCCAGGAGCTGCAGCGGAATAAGGAAGAGGGGCTAAACACCCCAGTGGCGCCACTCCAAGTTCCCCACAGCCATCCGGAGTCCGATGTCCGAACTAGGAGAGTCCCATCTGGGGTTGCCAGAAACTGTTATCGAAATATCAGGTCTGCCTAGCTGAAAGCCAATAACAGCCTGATAGGGATAAGGAAAAGATGCTTTATTCTGTAGAAAAAAAGGAGAACCTTGTACTTTAGTACAAAGACCCTATTCTATACAAATATCACAAGCCTTTTATACACTTTTAGACAAAGTCCCTTGCGTGTTAGCACTTGATTGGTAGGTATCAAACCTCGCGGTTCTGTTATCTATTCAGTAAAAACTGGTTAGAAGCAAGTTTTCTCTGCTTTGAGGCAGAAGAAAAGAGAGAGTTCAGAAGTTCAGCTTACTGTAGTCGTGAGGCTTCTTCTTCCCCCTACTGGCTGCTTGGAAGCTGTTAAGGGGGCTACCAGTAACTTGTACTTTTCCCTCAGAGGTAACATTCTCTAGACCTTTAATAATTTTAGTTGCTCTTCTCGGGACGCTTTCCCATTTGTCCACATCTTTCCTGAAATGTGGTGCCCAGAACTGGACGCAGTACTCCAGGCAAGGCCTAATCAGCGTGGAGTAGAGTGGAAGAATGGTGTTTGCTTTTCTTGCAACAGAGTTTCACTGTTGACTCATATTTAGCTTCTGATCCACTATGACTCCCAGACCCCTTTCCGCAGTGCTCCTTCCTAGGCAGTCATTGCCCATTCTGTATGTGTATTCACACAGTTATTCACACTGGCTCCTAGTCTCAGCATCCTCTCTCCCTCCCACCAAGTTTTTCCCTTTCTCATACACTGCACAGACTGAGCTGCTGCTGGGGTTCCCTTCACCCCTGCAGATGTCGTTCGGGCTGATCTCCCACTTTTCCCTGGTGCCGGAAGACACTAAGTTTAACCAATGGCAAGACAGGTTATATAAAATGTCATTGGAAAAGTTATCCTTTTCTGAATATGATTGTCCTATGTGTATGCATGTATCATTTTTGTATCTGAACTTATGAATCTTCATTATGTCTTCATATTCCAAATGTATTTACACTTGGGTAACGCCCATTAGACAAGATCATTTACTCTCAATAGCTGGTTGGGAAGGGCCTATTCAGCACATTGAGCCATTAAGGAAAATAAAACTTGTTTTCTATTTTAATCTAAACCCAGGGTGCCTTTAGGTGAAGTGTCTGGGGCCCAAATCTCAGCTTGGTTACCACAAGTGTGCATTGTCCTCCCCACACTGAAGGAACGGTGAACTGGGTAACAAATTCATATTGATCAGAGTCTGGCCCAGGGTAGGACAATACAGCTCCGGGGTTCTAGCCTGGGGAGCTGGAGGTTATTTTGGCTGTAGCCTCTCTATTGTTTGTTCATGCAATGGCTAGTCAGGGAGCCTTCATACAATTGCAGCTGGGTGTATCTCTGCCTGGGGGAATGTTGGTGGAGGTGCAGGACTGGGAGGAGGTCTGCAGCTTGTCCCAGTAACACAGTGAGAGAGGGAGCCTCAGCTGGTGAGTCAGTGGGCTCAGAGGTGCCCTGGTTCCAGGTGGCTCCTTGAGGGAAACACATCACACTTTGTCCCTCAGCTGCTTCATTCTACCATCGTATCGTGACCCCCTGTTCATACTCTCGTTCCCCAGCCTATGCTGCCCTCATTCCAGCTGAAGAACTGCCATCCTGCTGCCCATTCACCTGGCTTGGTTAGCTCCCCCTGAGGATTTCTCTGGACTTGACTAGAACCTAAATAATGTGGTGCCTTCGGTAACTTTTGCTGTCTCCTTGTTCAACGCCCTTTCTAGATGGTAATAACTATAAAATATTTACCATGCTATTAATTATTAATTGTGTAACCCCATTCCTGTACTTCTTTCCTTCAGCCTTTCTAAATCTGATCGACACCTCAACCATCTCATGGAACTTTTCAACCGCACCTCCTCTGATCCTTCAACTTTCATCCTAGTGGGCACCCCTGGCCTGGAACCTGCTCATGTCTGGATTTCCATCCCTTTTACTATGTTCTACATTATCAGCCTGTTGGGAAATTCCATGCTTCTGTTTGTTGTAGGCAAGGAGCAGACCCTGCACAAGCCAATGTACCTGCTGCTCTGCATGCTGGCACTTGTAGAAATCAGAACATCTACCTCCACTGTGCTAAAGGCACTGTGTATATTTGGGTTCAATTTTAAAGGCATTACAGTGAGTGGCTGCCTCACCCAGATGTTCTTCCTTCATGCGGGTACTGTGATGCACTCAGTCATCCTCGTGACAATGGCCTTTGATCGCTACGTTGCCATATGTAACCCTCTGAGATACGCCACCATCCTCACCAATGTGTGAATAGTTAAGCTAGGGCTAATGGGTTTGTTAAGATCTGTTCTCTTCATTCTTCCTATGTCTCTGCTCCTGAGCAGGCAGCCATTCTGTGCCAACCGTATTATCCCCAATACTTACTGTAACTATCTGCCTGTGGCAAAGATGTCATGTGGAGACATCACAGTCAACAGGATATACGGCTTGGTGACAGCATTTGTAGTTATGGGGTTAGACCTGTTGCTCATTGCCCTGTATTACCGTCTGATCCTCAGATCAGTCTTCAGAATCTCCTCCAAGAAAGCCTACGAGAAAGCCCTCCACACATGCACAGCCCATCTCATTGTCATGCTGATTTCTTATCCTACAGGCCTCTTGTCCACTCTGACATACCGGCTTCATGAAGGCATCGCTCCCCACGTTCACATCATCTTGGCCAACCTCCATCTCCTCATTCCCTCCATGCTCAACCCTATCGTTTATGGGGTCAAAACCAAAAAGCTTTGGACAAAGTGGTCAAATACACCAGTAGAATGTGCTCACATTGATCCACAGATTTGAAATCTGTGCAAAAAGAAGGGAAAAGCTATCTCCTCGATAATCAAAGGTGCTCTGTCCCAGTTTGATTGAGCTCAGCTTTGTGGAAGTTCAAAGCCTAAGAAACTTCATCCCCAGGAATTGCGCTCTGAGTTGATGAATTCCCTCCCTCACCATCACCCAACCTTTTTCAATGTCACCCATCAGCCCCCACATCCAAACACTGTCACTCAGCCTTTCTGTCACTTCCAGACCACCAGAGGATACTGCAGTTTACTTAAACAAGGTGGCTTTTCATAATCCTAGGCCCAGTTGCGGTGAGGTTACAAGGACTCTACTACATGGGAGAGTGGAGGGGTGTCCTTAAACTCAGGTGAACCTCTGGGTAAAGGGACTGGGAGTGGGGACTCAGACCCTTTCACGAACCGATTCTCCTGGGGTAGTGTAGAAGCCAAGAATGTTCCTCACAATAGTTCACCACTTTGATTAGGGAAGGGGGACAAACTGAAGGGCATAATTTCAGTGATATGTAAAGGGAGGTATAACTTGTAACATCTTGATATAAATGATAAAAGCTGATGTATGTAACTTTGGGGAGTGCACTTTCTGCTTAAGGTGAATGTAACATCGCTGCACAAGACGGCTTCCCAGAGACCGGTATTGTATACAATCTTTTCCCTGTACCATTTTATTCTGAGACTGAAAAAGTAAATCTGACACTGTTTATTTGGCCTTTTGAAAATATTGAATAACAAATGAAAGCTTGGTGAAGCAACTGAGGACACAATTGATTACCAACCAGTATGAAGCACTCCTTCCTCTCAGATTATGGTATTTAAACACAAAGAAGGAAGCCCTAGAAATAATTCTCCGAAGCAAAAATGCCAATAAAATTTCAGACCCTTCAGTATTAAAGAAATTAATGGCATTTTTTAGTTTTGTTTTTCTCATAGTGCTGCAAAGAAAGATTCTGGAAACGATAAATGCTTTTTCAAAATGCTGCAATCCAAAAACCCAGAGCCATACAAAGCAGCAGGAATACTTCCCAAAGCTGCTGAACTTGTAGCTACATTTCAGATTGAGGTCACAGAAGTTAAATGGTCTGCAAGGAAATGATTGGGAAAACTGCGCAGACAAATCAAGTCTGAAGAGAAGTGCTTGAGAAAGGCAAAAAGGCAGGGGAACAGCTCATGTTGTGGCAGAACAGGGAGGAGAGCAGACCTGCTACTTGCAGCCCCAGGGGAGCTGAGGTGAGAGAAGGAAGAATCGGCCTCTGAACAACTTTCCAGAGATCCCTCTCTGAGGGAAGGGAGGGCCTGCTGCAGTGACAGAGTAAGAGGGAAGCCTTCATCTCTCATATGGATGCTCGACTTGACTGGACCTTTTTTTTTTTTTTGGCGGTTTGGACTTTGCCAGGAGGGGAGAGCTCTTGGACTGAGCTTGCCCTAGGACGTTGGGCTATATCCCAGAAGGAGGCAGTTGTTGCCCAAGAGGAAGGGAGAACGACCTCACTACATGCAGCCGCCAGAAGGTGCCATGGGGTGAGGAAACAGACTTCGCGCTGCCTTTCCCCAGGCAGAGAGACTGGGACATGCCTTGGGAAGTGGTAGGAAGTGGCCCAGGGATGGCCACCTTACATAGGCAGTGGGTATAATAAGCCAAGGGAGGCTAAATGTCCCTGCAGTGCAGCTGTCGACCCACTGCCATTGAGAGAGGGGAAGCCATGACCCAAATATGATCCACCTATTCCTGTCCCTGATCAGCCCCTCCACCGAGGCCCCTGTTGCTACTCAATGAATCATTTCTTTCCTCCCCCTGGAGGATCCCAGAGCCCAGTACTTGCCCAGTCTCTCTCTCCTGCACCCCCTCTTTACCCAGTTGCCATTGTGTTCGATGAATCCCAGTTCCCTCCTGCTCTTCTCTACCCCCTCCTATGTGCCCCCCCACCCACAGATCACTGACTTTCTCCTCTCCTCTCCTGCACACGCTTCTCCACGGTCTCTCAGTGAGTCCATTCACTCTTCCACCTCCCTGCCCGTCACTCGTTGATTCCTTCCACTCCTCCACCTCCCTGCCTGCCCCTCACTGTGTCCTTCCACTCCTCCACCTCCCTGCCTGCCCCTCACTGTGTCCTTCCACTCCTCCATCTCCCTGTCCAACACTCACTGAGTTCTTCCACTCCTCCACCTCCCTCCCTGCTGCTCGCTGTGTCCTTCCACTCCTCCACCTCCCTGCCCGCTACTCGTTGAGTCCTTCCACTCCTCCATCTATCTTCCTACCACTCTCTGAGTCCTTCCACTCCTCTACCTCTCTGCCCGCCACTCATTGAGTCCTTCCACTCTCCCATCTATCTTCCCACCACTCTCTGAGTCCTTCCACTCCTCTACCTCTCTGCCTGCCACTCACTGAGTCCTTCCACTCCTCCATCTATCTTCCTACCACTCTCTGAGTCCTTCCACTCCTCTACCTCTCTGCCTGCCACTCATTGAGTTCTTCCACTCTCCCATCTATCTTCCCACTACTCTCTGAGTCCTTCCCCTCCTCCACCTCCCTGCCTGCCACTTGCTGTGTCCTTCCACTCCTCCAACCCCCTGCCCATCACTCTCTGGGTCCCTCCTATTCTCCACCCTCCTGTTCCTCCCCACCCACCACGGCACTCGCTGAGCCCAACACCTCTCTCCCCTCCACCAACATAGGTGAGAAGCTGCTACTTCCGGCTGCAAAGGAACAGTGTGCAGTGATGTTAGGACGGAAAGAAGCATCACAGCTTGATGTGATCCCACTTTCTAATGACACAGTTACACGCCATATTGTGGAGATGGTCACTGATATAAAGGAGCAGTTCCTAGAAAGTTTTTCTCAGAACTCACACTATTCATTTCAAATTGATGAGTCTATGACACAGGAGAACCTCAGAAATATGAGCAGCAGAGTTATAAACTGACCAGTCAATCACACACCTAATTTAGAACCAGAAGTACATAATCAGGCAACAGCAGAGACAAAAAACAAACAAACAATAAGTACAGTCCTGCATTAAAAAAAGTAAACTACAAAAAACAAAAGGGAAAGAGAGCATTTTTGTTCTGCGTAGTCAAGTTTCAGAGCTGTATTCATTAAATGTTTAGTTCTGAACTTTAGAAAAACTAACCATAACGATTTGTTCAGAATTATGAACAAGCTCCATTCCCAGAGTATTCATAAATTGGAGGTTCTACTGTATCTCAAATGTTGCACATGTGATGGTATATATTCATTTTGCCACAGCACTGGAACTAAAAGAGGAATTTCTTTTTATCCAACCACTATTAACACAAGCAAATGATGAAGAGCTTGGTAAACTATGAGATAATTTTGTTCAAGCCCAGGCCTAGACTGAGGACATTGTTTTGGAATTTGCAGCAACGGGGAGCACAGTCTGTGAGAGGATGGCATAGCAGCCTTGTGATAAGAGCACAATTTCAGGGGTGGCATTCCATTTTTTTTGTGTTTTTCCCCCCCTCAGCAGTTGTGCTCTTGGAGGTGTTTTTTTGTTGTTGTTGTTTTGGGTTTTTTTGCATGCTTGGGGCAACAAGAAACCTAGAGTCAGCCCTGTCTCATAGACTCATAGACTCATATGTCAGAAGGGAACAATATGATCATCTAGTCTGACCTCCTGCACAAAGCAGGCCACAGAACCCTACCCATCCACTTCTATAAAAACCCCTAACCTATGTTCCAGTTATTGAAGTCTTTGAATTGTGGTTTGAAGACCTCAAGCAGAGAATCCACCAGAAAGTGACCCATGCCCCACGCTGCAGGGGAAGGCGAAAAAACTCCAGAGCCTCTGCCAACCTGCCCTGGTGGAAAATTCCTTCCCGACCCCAAATATGGCAATCAGCTAAACCCTGAGCATGTGGGCAAGGCTCCCCAGCCAGCAGTCAGGAAAGAATTCTCTGCAGTAACTCTGATCCCATCCCACCCAACATCCCATCGCAGACCATTGAGCAGACCTATCTGCTGATAATCCAAGAACAATTGCCAGAATTAAACTAGCCTATCATATCATCCCTTCCATAAACTTATCAAGCTTAGTCTTAAAGCCAGATATGTCTTTTGCCCCCACTACTCCCCTTGGAAGGCTGTTGCAGAACTTCACTCCTCTAATGGTTAGAAACCTTCGTCTCATTTCAAGTCTGAACTTCCTAGTCTCCAGTTTGTACCCATTTGACCTTGTGTCTACATTAGTACTGAGCTGAAATAATTCCTCTCCCTCCCTAATGTTAATCCCCCTGATATATTTATAGAGAGCAAGCATATCCCCCCGGAGTCTTCTTTTGGCTAGGCTAAACAAGCCAAGCTCTTTGAGTCTCCTTTCATAAGGCAGGTTTTCCATTCCTCGGATCATCCTAGTAGCCCATCTCTGAACCTCTTCCACTTTGAATTCATCCTTCTTAAACATGGGAGACCAGAACTGCACACAGTATTCCAGGTGAGGTCTCACCAGCGCCTTATACAGCGGTACTAACACCTCCTTATCTTTGCTGGAAATACCTCGCCTGATGCCTCCTAAAACCGCATTTGCTTTTTTAACGGCCATATCGCATTGGCGGCTCATAGTCATCCTGCGATCAACCAATACTCCAAGGTCCCTATCCTCCTCTGTTGTTTCCAACTGATGGGTCCCCAATGTATATCTACATTTCTTATTATTAATCCCTAAGTTCATGACCTTGCATTTTCACTATTAAATTTCATCCTATTACTATTACTCCAGTTTACAAGGTCATCGAGAACTTCCTGTATGGTATCCCAGTCCTTTTCTGTGTTAGCAATACCCGCCAGCTTTGTATCATCCGCAAACTTTATTAGCACATTCCCGCTCTTTGTGTCAAGGGCAGTAATAAAAAGGTTAAATAAGATTGGGCCAAAACCGATCCTTGAGGAACTCCACTAGTAACCTCCTTCCAGCCTGACAGTTCACCCTTCAGTACGAACCCTTGGAGTCTCCCCTTTAACCAGTTCCTAATCCACCTTTCAATTTTCATATTCATCCCCATCTTTTCCAATTTAACTAACAATTCCCCATGTGGAACCGTGTCAAATGACTTACTGAAATCGAGGTAAATTAGATCTACCGCATTTCCTTTGTCTAAATAATCTCTCACCTTCTCGAAGAAGGAGATCAGGTTGGTTTGGCACGATCTACCTCTTGTAAAACCATGTTGTAATTTGTCCCAATTACCATTGACCTCAATGTCCTTTACTACTTTCTCCTTCAATATTTTTTCCAAGACCTTACATACTACAGACGTCAAACTAACAGGCCTATAGTTACTCGGATCACCTTTTTTCCCTTTCTTGAAGATGGAAACTACGTTAGCAATTCTCCAGTCGTACGGTACAACCCCTGAATTTACCGATTCATTAAAAATTCTTGCTAACAGGCTCGCAATTTCATGCACCAGTTCCTTTAATATTCTTGGATGGAGATTGGCCAGGCCCTCCGATTTTGTCCCATTAAGCTGTTCTAGTTTGACTTCTACCTCTGATGTGGTAATATCTACCTCCATATCCTCATTCCCGTTTAACATCCTTCCATCATCCCTAAGCTCCTCATTAGCCTTATTAAAGACTGAGGCAAAGTACCTATTTAGATATTGGGCCATGCCTAGGTTATCCTTAAGCTCCATTCCATCCTCAGTGTATAGCGGTCCCACTTCTTCTTTCTTTGTTTTCTTCTTATTTATGTGGCTTGTGACAAAGTTCCTCCTCTACCTTGGTGGGTCCTGTGCTTCTTGGCAGTTTTGCTCACCTCAGTGATCTTCCCCACAGTCTGGATCAACTCCTCCTGTTTCTGATCAGGAGTTGGGAGGTTTGGGGGAACCCGGGCCCGCCCTCTACTCCGGGCTCCAGCCCAGGGCCCTGTGGATTGCAGCTGTCTATAGTGCCTCCTGTAACAGCTACATGACAGCTACAACTCCCTGGGCTACTTCCCCATGGCCTCCTCCAAACACCTTCTTTATCCTCACCACAGGATCTTCCTCCTGATGTCTGATATGCTTGTCTCCTAAATCCTCCAGCAGCACACTTTCTCACTCTCAGCTCCTTGCCTTCTTGCTCCCAGCTCCTCCCTCGCACTCCTTCTCCTCTTGCTCCTCCCTGCCTGACTGGAGTGAGCTCCTTTTTAAACCCAGGTGCCCTGATTAGCCTGCCCTGATTGGCTGCAGGTGTTCTAATTAAAGTAGCTATCTCCACTGCCTTCTAGAAAGGTCTTCATTGGCTCCAGGTGTCTTGATTAACCTGGAGCAACTGCCATTTGGTTACCATGGTCCTAGGGATTTGTTTAGCCTGGAGCTATCATACATGTTTCTCAGTACTTTACTGTAGCCATCTGGCCTTGCCCCATCACAGGCTATAGAACCTTTTGCTATTGGTTTTAATTCCCTTTCCAAGGTTCGACTCTACATGGCTTTTAGCCTTCCTCACTTTATCCCTACATCTCCTGACCTCACTAAGGTAGCTTCCCTTGCTAATCCCACCTTTCTTCCACTCCTTGTAGGCTTTCTGCTTTTTCTTAATCACCTCTCTGAGATGCTTGCTCATCCAGCTTGGTCTGCAACTCCTGCCTATGGTTTTTTTCCCCTTTCTTGGGATGCAGACTTCCAATACTTTCTGCAGCTTAGACTTCAAGTAATCCCAGGCCTCCTCCGCATTTAGATCCACAAGTTCTGCAGTCCAATCCACTTCCCTGACTAATTTTCTTAACTCTTTAAGTTAGCCTGTTTGAAGTCAAAAACTAATCCCAGATCTATTTTTGTTTATCCTTCCATCTAGTATGAACTGAATTAGTTCATGATCACTTGAAGCAAGGTTGTCCCCTACAACCATTTCTCCTACGAGGTCTTCACTGCTCACCAAAACCAAATAGAAAATGGCATCCCCTCTTGTCGGTTCTTCAACTACTTGATGAAGAAATGCATCTGCTATCACATCCAGAAAAATCTGAGCCCTATTATTCTTGCAAGCACTTGTCCTCCAGTCTATATCTGGGAAGTTGAAGTCTCCCATGATCACACAATTCCCCTTGGTGTTTACTTCATTAAAAACATTAAAGAGGTCTCTATCCATATCCAAATCAGATCCCGGCGGTCTATAGCACACCCCAAGCACTGTCTCAAGGGAGGCTCTAGTAGCTTTCTTACCCAGTATGATCTTTGCCCAGACAGAATCTGTCTTGTCCATTCCTTCACTTCTTATTTCTTTACAGCTAACCTCACCATTGATATGCAATGCTACTCCACCATCTTTGCCTTTATTTCTGTCTTTCCTAAACAGCACATAGCCTTCAATACTTGTACTCCAGTCATGACTACTATTCCACCATGTTTCTGTTATCCCTATAATATCCGGTTTCACTTCCTGCACCAATAGTACCAGTTCCTCCATTTTGTTCCCTAGGCTCCTCGCATTAGCGTACAGACATTTTAACTTTTGGCGTTTGGCTTCACTGACATTCTTTACCCCGTTATGCACAGACATTGTACCACCAGCATCACCTGTTACTCTGGTACGTACACTACCCTTTCTCCTTATGTCAATTCTTTGGTCCACGGCCATATCCCCTCTTACTTTGTTTAGCTCCCTCTCCAGCTTCAATTCTGGCGTGGAGATCTCCTGGACATCTCTCAACCATCTCCCCCAAATTCCTAGTTTAAAGCTCTCTTAATTAGATCGGCGAGCCTCCATCCTAGAAGTCTATTTCCCTCCTTACTCAGGTGAAGTCCATCCTGAGAGAACGGTTGTCTGTCTGTAAATGCGTGCCAGTGACCGTACATCCCAAAGCCCTCCTTAGAGCACCACTGCCTGAGCCATCTGTTAATTGCCATAATCTTGTCACCCCTTAGTCGCCCTGCTCTAGGAACCGGCAGAATCCCACTGAAGATCACCTGAGCCTCGATTTCCTTGAGCGTCTTCCCCAATCTGGCATAGTTCTCCTTCATACAGTCCAGCTAGTAACTAGCCGTATCATTCGTTCCCACATGAAGGACAATCAACGGATTCTTTCCCGCTCCCGCATGGATCCTTTTCAGCCTCAGGTCCACATCCTGAATCTTAACACCCGGCAGACAGCGCACCCTTCTGTTCTCTCGATCAGCTCTAGTTACAGGCCTGTCTATTCTTCTCAGGAAGGAGTCTCCAATCACGTAGATCTGCCTTTTTCTGGTGACATTGTGATTCTCTGATCCATCCCCTGCTCCCACTGGCTGCAAGTCCCCTCCATTCCTATTGACCCTTGCAATCCTCCTGGGGCTCATATTTGGTTTTGCCTCCATTGACTCCTCCCCTCCTTCTGCAGGACTAGCTGCTCTTCTCTTTTTCCTTGCCCTCTCTCCTTCAGTGACCACCTGCTGTGCCCCTTCTTCATTTCCCAACTCTGCAAATCTGTTCCTGAGTTCTATTTCTCCTTCACTGGCTCTTCTTTTCCTCTGCCTGGTTCTCTTTGTCACATGCTTCCACCATCCGCTTTCCTCACCCAGCAGCCCCTCCTCAGAATTCTTTGGTCCTGCTTCCATCTCCACATCTGAGCTGATCCCTTCGGCCCCCTCATGTCTGTGTTCCATCATTTCCTCCAACCCCCTTCTAAACTCCACCAAGGTTTCCACCTGCATCTCCAGGCCTCGGATCTTTTCTTCCATCAGCTCTATCAGGCGCCACTTCATGCAGATGTAACCCTTTTCAGGTAACCCTTCCAGGATCATGTACATGCCGCAGCTTCCACATCCAGTCATCCTCATTGTGTCTTTTGCTGCTACCTCTGTATCAGTCATGGCCTCCCTGCCTCGTGCCTGGTGGTCCAGGCCACACAACACAACATGGATCCCCTGCAGGCACTGCACTCCTGGCACCCCACTGTCCACTCTCTTCTCTGGCTTGTTGGTTCCTCTGCCTTAGTCTCCCCTGCAACCTCCCCCTGGGAACTCCCTCTGAAATTCCCCTGTTAGCAGCTCTGTTCGCTGTCTATTATGTGTCTTTAAAAAGTTTCCACACAGGTTGCAGCGATTTTACTTTTGGGACTGAACTGTTTTCATTTCAGTTTCACTAACCACTAACAGTTTATCAGCCACCAGTATGAGTCACTCCTTCCTCTCAGATTTCAATATTCAGACACAGTGGAGATACTCACAGAAGTAATTTGCCTGAGAAAAAATGCTGTTAAAATTAACAAGCCTACAGCCTTAAATTAATTAATGAAAAAAATTAGTGCTGTTTGTCTCATTCTGCTCCAAAAGAAGATTCTGGAAATGGTAAAGGCTGTTTCAAAAGTGCGGCAATCCAGAGACACAGACCTATTAAAAGCAGCAGTGTTACTTCCTAAAGCCGCTGAACTTTTAGCTACATTTCAAAATGAGTACTTAGTGTAATGTAACTTATGTAATGTAACACACTCATCTTTGCATGTGTAGAAATGTCTGCCCACTAAGTTTCCGTTTCATGCATTTGACGAAGTGGGTTCCAGCCCATGAAAGCTTATGCCCAAAGAAATTTGTTAGTCTTCAAGGTGCCATAGGATTCCTCATTGTTTTTGCCAAAACAAACTGGAAACTATTATAGGAGCGTGCTTGCAATGAGAAACAGCTTACTGAGAAATGGTTCGTATTATGACAAAGGAGAAAAGCATATAACACAAATTGAACTGAGGGCAGCAGTGGAGGTTCCAGCAAAACACAGAAGCTGAAAATATGACAATTGGATGACTTGACATGGAGTGAGCCTCAACATGTTGTGGTGAAGTACTGGAAAACAACTTTATGCCATCCTGCAACCTATACCAGCCTCTGAAAACAAGGCATCCTACATTAGTATCTAAGCCTGGAGAGATTTTTCAGAGGAAGCTCAATGAGTTAACAGGACAAAACATAGTCATTGAAGTGTAACATTCTTAACACTAAGGCTACAGAGACTTCTTACTGTGTGGCTTTGAGCAAAGCAAATGCTGGTGAACCACACAACATAGGTGAGAAACTTCTACTTCTATCTGCAAAGGATACATCCTGGTGACAATAGGATTCAGGAACAAAGATCAGACCAGTTGATCAGTCATTCCTAAAGTTAAGATTTTCAGTAAAAGTACGGACATATTATGGGCAGTAAACCAAAATTTACAGAATCCCGTGGCCTGTCTGTGACTTTTACGAAAATGGTGGGGGTGGGGTGGGGAGTGGGGACTAATGGGGGGAGAATTAAACCTGAATCAGGAAGGTGCCTCAAGACCCCAAGGTTTCCCCCATGGAACTGATTTCTGCGACGCAGCATCAAGGTTTTGCAGACATGCTTATAGAAATGTGGAAGAGCTGAGTCCCCAGATAATGAAGATAATCCAATACATTCTTCAGTTAAGAAATAGCCCCAGATCTTTGTTAGTGTTTGCTAGAAGAATTTTGCTAAATGCATAACCGGAACAAGAGAAGGCCTGTATTCAGTGGTTCTCAAACTTTTGTACTGGTGACCCCTTTCTTGTATCAAACCTCTGAGTGCAACCCCCTTATAAATTAAAAACACATTTAAAATATATTTAACACTATTATAAATGCTGGAGGTAAAATGGGATTTGGGGTGGAGGCTGACTGCTCGCGACTTCCCATGTAATAACTTTGTGACCCCTCAAGGCGTCCTGACTCCCAGTTGGAGAACGCCTGGCCTATAACAAAGGGGTCCATCTGGGAGTATTCAGACAGAGTGATTGAGTGTTATGGTTAATACCAAGATTGCAGTTCAAATTTCAGGTTCAATGGCAGGGACTCCTTTAGGTGGTAAGGCATGTGGGCCCTGTCAACTATGAGGAACAGCATCAAGAGAAGAAAAAGAAGACAAAATTAAAAACATAAAAACAGACGTACTGGGTCAGATCATTGCATTGCATCAATTCAAGATCACATCCTTTGGATTCCACAGGGTGGTAGTGACTTTCAAGGGCTAATGGACTGGATATTAAAACTGCATGAGCGTATGCATCATTACACTGCTCCGATTAATTGAAATGGGTTTCGGCACGTAACTTGTGATGGTATTCCCACACTTAGTGCATTACACACAGAAAAGAAAGTCACCCCAGTTGCTAGGCTGCACAATCAGCAAGACTCCGTTTGCCCTGGCAATCTGAGCTCCTGCTATTTGTAAATCATTTCTTCGCTCCCACATGAGATTCTCAAGCTGCGGTTCTCTGGGGTCTATTTTTGGCTCTTCCTACTGCTCACAGAGCTGAGGGAATTGTCTGGGAGTCCTGCCAACCTGAGAGTCCACAGGGACTGCGCAGGGAAATCGTAAAGGTCACTGTCCAGCATGCTGAGTGTCAGACACGTGAGATGCATATGCTTATACGGCAACAGGAAAGTAGAGCCCTGAGTAAGGAGCTTTCCTCTCTGCTGAGTGGTATTTTGGTGAGTTGCTTGTTTCTGCACTAACGTTTGTACTACGGGCTCAGGAAAGGTTCCAAGGTTCAGATCAAGAACCATCTGGGCAGAAATTCACCAGCATGGTCATTTGAACTATTTTATTGTCAGACATACCCACGGATTTGCCTGGCATAATTGGAACGATAAATGTATTGGCAATAGATCAGACTTTTTTTTAAGATCAGTTCCTTGTGTCTTACTGTGTCCTTCTGTGTGCCTCAGTAACTCTCTTTCTTTGAATGGAATCGTTTTTCCTCTGGATCGCTGACGTTTTCCAATTCAGCAACTTCACTGCGTTGCTGGGTAATACAACCAAAGCCTCTGCAGTGGGTCTCTGTCCTACCAGAGAATTCACAACACAAATCGCGTACATGGGAGTTCATACAATGGTCAGATTCTGCTGTCACTTTCTGACATCAGTGGATCTCTTCTTTAGACTCCTTCAGCCCCCTGTCACAGTGGTGCTCTCTGTAGCAGGATCTGAAGCTGTGATTATCGCAGCTCAGAGCCAAAAGTTAAATAGGTTAAAGGGAGAAATCTTGGCTCCATTGAGATCACCCTCAATCCATATCTAGGAACTGAAATAAATGACCTGTTTACACCAATCATAAGCTTTCAGTGACTTCAACTGGAATCGTCCCATGGCTTGTAAGGATGAGTGAGTTCACTTGGACAAAAGAAGAACTGACAGGAGAGGAGAGTTGCTAAAATCTCAAATTCACAGGCTTAGAGGTTCAAACCAATTAGGATAAACAATATTTTCAGGGATCGAGAGGGATGTGCTCTCTCCATGCCCCTGCATCTCTGGTTCTGGAGAGGACAAGAAGCACCAAAAGGGTGTAAAAATAGAAGCATGTTTCTGGCTTAGAGGAAAGAAGGCAGTGCTGGGATTCTCACCGAGGGATGTCCAGGAAGGCACAGTCTGTCTGTGTGTGTGAGTGCGCCTGAGGGAGTGGGGGGAGGAGGGTGTGGCAGTGAGATATGCTGTCTCTATATCACAGTGGTACAGAGTCCTGAAACCAGGCAAAATATAGAATTCACATCCTTCCTAATGCACAAACCAAAGAGGCGTTGAGCTCTGTTGAGCACAAAGTCATATCCCAGCATGATAATGTCTGTTTCCATAGCAGACACTTGGCTTCCTTCCAACATAGGAATGGCCTTGGGGGTCAGACCTATGGTAGATCTAGCCCATTTTCCTCTATCCTACGGTGACAGCCCCACCTGCTGCAGAAGGTGTAAGAAACTCAGGAGCAGTGGATGGGGACAGTGACTTGACCATCATGAGACATCACCCTAACACCTAACCGCTAGAGGTTGGCTTGTGCCCTGAAACACATGAGCGTAGAGGCTTTCCAAAATATTTATTTAGCTGTAAGTAATGTAACTGGATACTCACTATCCATGTAAATGTCCAAATCCTTCCTGATTCTTGCTTATCTCATGACCTTAATGACCACTTGTGGTAAGGAGTTCCTCAGTCTCTTGAGGCATTGAGTGAAGCAAGCATTCTTTATTTATCTGTTTTGATTTTGCCATGTTTCACTATAACTGAATGACGACTAGATCTTGTGATATGAGACACGGAGAACACAGTCTCAATCTGCCCTCTAACAGTCAGTATTTTACAGACTTTTCCTGTGTCCCTTCTTAGTCATCTCCTTTTTAATGGTAACAACCCCACTCTTTTCAACCTCTCTCCATATCAGTTTCCAAAGGCCCTTGATCATTCTTACTGCTCTTCCATGAACCACTCTAGTTCTGCAATATCCTGGGTAAAAAGGGTGCCCAGTACTACACAGAGGAGACCACAAGAGGGTGAAACATTGACTGACTGACCTCGTGACACTGTATTTGCTGTATGATTTTCCATTCCCCTCCTCCTAGAGCTCAATTTTTTTTTAGTTTCTGGCCATGGTGCACTGTGATCAGGGTTTCACTGAGCTGTGTACCATGATGCCCAGATCCCTGCCATGTGCTCATACAGTTACATTAGAATCTTGTAAGGTGTTAGGCAAATACACTGGCATAAGCACTGCAGTTATTAACATCAGCATTTATTTGCCATCATGTTGCCCATTGACTTGGCTTGATTGGCTCGCTCTGAGGACTCCTATGGACTTGACTATAACTGAAATAATCTCTATAAATGTTCCCATCTACTTCTCGACCCCTTTCTAGACTCTTAATATAGTAAATATTTTATAGTTCAATTCATTATTTGCTCTAAAGTGTGTAATCCCCTTTGCTCTGCTTCACTCTCTTCACAGGCACATTGAACATTTCTGAGCTCAATCAACACGTTGAGAACTTCATGGCAGCTTTCAACCTCACACCCTCTGACCCTTCAACATTCATACTAATGGGCATCTCTGGCCTGGAAGCTGCCCATATCTGGATATCCATCCCTTTTGCTGTGTGCTTCTTTGTCGGCCTGTTAGAAAATGTTACCCTTCTGTTTGTTGTAAGCAAAGAGCAGACCCTGCACAAGCCAATGTACCTGCTGCTCTGCATGCTGGCACTCACAGATATCGCCACACCTACTTCTGTCGTGCCAAAGGCACTCTGTACATTTTGGTTCAATTTGAAAACTATTACTGAGCATGGCTGACTCACCCAGATGTTCTTCCTTCACACGGTTGCTGTTATGCACTCAACCATCCTTGTGACAATGGCCTTTGATCGCTACATTGCCATATGTAACCCTCTGAGATACGCCACCATCCTCACCAAAGGACGAATAGCTAAGCTAGGGTTTCTAGGTTTGATCAAAGCTGCTCTCTTCATTCTGCCTATGCCCCTTCTCCTGAACACATTGCCATTCTGTTCCAACCACGTTATCCCCCACACGCACTGCGAACCTATAGCTGTGGCGAAGATATCTTGTGGAGATATTACAGTCAACAGGATGTATGGCTTAGTGATAGCGTTTGTAATTGTTGGGTTAGACCTAATGTTCATTGCCCTGTCCCATGGTCTAATCCTCAGGGCCCTCCTCAGAATATCCTCCAAGAAAGCCTACCAGAAAGCCTTCAATACCTGCACAGCCCACATCTGTGTAATGATTATGTGGCTTCTTCTCCCCTCTCATACATCGGTTTGGTCAGGGCATTGCTCCCCATGTTCACATCCTCTTGGCTGACCTCTATTTCCTCATCCCCCCCATGCTCAACCCTATTATTTATGGGGTCAAAACCAAAGAGCTTCATGAAAAAGTAGGAAAATACACCTGCAGAATGTGATCACTGGGGACATTGAATTTAGCCTGTGTTATGAGAGGGGGAAAGGCTATCTCCTAGATCATCAAGGGTGCTCTGTCCCAGTTTGACTGAACTCAGCATCGTGCGGGGTTCACAGTCTGAGAAGTTCCTCACACCTAATCTCTCATCACTCCATCACCCAGCGCTGCTCTCTTCATTTCTGAGTTCCCTCTCTCTGACCATCGCCTGGCCTCTTTCAGCATGACCCATCAGCCCCCACCTCTTATCCCCCTGTCACATGGCTTTTCTGTAACTCCTACATTACCAACTCTTAGCTGCTACTGCAGCTTTCTGATACAAGGTGGATTTCCTTTAGCCCTTGAGTGAACAGGGCTCTTCATCAGTTTGACGAACAGAAGCTGCAGTTTGAGATAGGTGACGACAACATTAAGAACCTATAATTTGTACAGTGTTATGATGAGTGAAATTTACCTGATTTTTTTTTTTTTTGTTTTTACGTCCAATCCTTAAAGAAATGTGGAGGATAAACGAAATAAAGACCGACTGTAGCAAAGTAATTCAACACAAAATGTGGACACTCACTACCATCAGTGAATCCAATTAGAAATAAATATTATAATAATGCTATAGTTGTTTTTTTATTACAAATGTTTTGGGCTACTTTGGGGCTTTTTTTAATGCCATTATTTTGATTGAAATGCCTGCCAACCCTCAGTCGGGATACAAGTACCAGTATTTTGAATTTGATTGTCATCTCACAAGTGTGTTGCTAACGTGCACAAAATCCTGCTGGGGCTTGTAGCTTTTTTTTTTTTTTTAAATCAAATCTCTAGTAGGTGTGTAACAAAAGCTTTCATCTGTTATTTTATGTATAGACAAATTTGTTAGTAAAAAAAACCTTTCTTTGAAGAAAGCGATGGGGCTACTTTCAGGTGAGTTGTTAAATGACTATGGGCTTCTAATGCAGTGGAAATGTGGGAAGCCCAGCCAGATCCTGCAGCACTGCAGAGCTGAGGCAGAGTGGGGAGCTGCAGCTGGAGCAGCACACGAGAACGGGCTGTGGGTCGGCAGAGACCAGCAGCTCCAAAGGGAGGCAGGGCTGAGCTACAGAGGGGAACTGCGGGACCAGAGCCAGGATAGAGGATGCCGGCTGTGCAACCTGTAACACAGCAGCTGAGAGCAATGAGCAGCTGGTGAGAGCAAGGTAGGGCCATGGATGAGGGAACAGCAAAGGGAGAAGTTATCTGACAGGGGGGCCTGCAAGGTCTCACTCTGGGGTGGGGATGGGACTTGAACCCAATGTGAGGCCAGGTGCTGGGAAGAAGGGCTCTGCCACCTAAAATCTGTAGGCTCTGCTGGCTTTCTGTACCCGTGGGTGCCACTCGCAGTATCTTGTGGATATCTTCATTATATAAACTCCCTCCTACCCCCCAGCCATTTTTAGCAGTGGAATAGCTCACATGGTTACTCTTTCAATGATCTTTGCTGGGCTTCTATGGCCACACCCTGATAGGATGTACAGGGGCACAGTAATCCTCACATGCTGTCTGCAAACGACTGAAGGCCAAAGGCAGAAATGATACAAATACTGGAAAGTGTATTTGGTATGTGTGATAGGTGCTGGTCAGTCAAGGTATAATGCTGCACCTGTTCTACTTAGCTCATGATGGGAGACGTTCCTTTGCAAAGTGAATTTCTAACAGCTTTACAGGTTTTTCTTTTTTTAAATGATAACTGGCGTTGTGGAGCCTTGTAGCAGAGGCCAGGGCTAAAATAATCAAAACTTTGCAGCTATAAAGCAAAGTGAAGTGTGAGCAAGAGGCAGGCTCACAGAATCTGTCAAGAACAGGGCTGATATTGCAGAAACACACACTGCTAAGTAGTGTTAGGTGTAAGAATATAGACACAAACATGTTCCAGAAAGGTGGCACTAGAACACGTCTACACCAAACACACTCCTCAGTGAGTATAGCAACACGCTGATCCCTCTTAAAGATAAGGTCAAGGATAATAGCATAATGGGTGGAGATGTCCAAGGTATTGTGCAGTCCCTGAATACGTCAGTGTTTGACACCCTAATACTTCAAAGGCTGACATCCTGATACACCAGGAGCAATATGTAACTTGTTGAGATTGATGTATAAAATTTATCTCAGAGGACATGTCTTTCTCTGGCGTAGGTGATAGTGGAAAGTCCTGTCACTAACTGAGCTAGTCCATTGCAACAGGCATACACGTATTAGTGTATCTGTAACAATTGAGCAGGGCATTAGGAAACCACTTCATTGTCAATAAACCTGACCAAATCCCTTCTCTAAGAACTGAGTCCGTGGATTTATTGGGAAGATCAGTCGGCACTGGCTGTATGGGCTATGTGGCCAGAGTCAGTACAACACACAGCAAGAACATACACACACAGCCAAACATCTGTAAACAGTGCTCAATATGTAACTAGCAGTGAAATGGTCCAATTCATTGAGGCACATCAAATGAGCTCAATTGAAGTTTTGGTCTTCAGCCCTTCGAATCAGTGTCCAGGGTGAGCCTGCCTCAGAACCTCATCGAACCATCAGAACCTTAACAAGACATCAAATTCCTCCCCAACTGCCACCTGTGCACCCGGGCGTGTTGTCCCCAGCACTGGAAACCTAACAATAAACCCCAGCCAAACCCACAATTCCCCCACGCAGCAGCTGCACACATGCTGATAGGGCAGAGGAAACTGTTCCAACAGGGGCTGCTGCAGGCTGGAATTGGGGGAAGCATCACTTCCACATTATACCTAAAACCCTCCTAGCAACAAAGGATTCATCTGTAGAATACATGGGTCTGGAGTGGGTGCATGAAAGAGGCAGCCAGGCATGTCACTGATGGGCATTTCACCTTGTGTAGTTTAGGCAGAGCTGCTGTGGACTGTACCCAAACCTCTTGTCCATATTTTACTCCTCACAAGTAAAGAAACACCCGTTAAAGCATCAGAGAGACTTTGAAAAGTACCAAAGCTCTCAGATTCTAGCAGAGACTTTAAGCTTCTGAGGTGGATCCTGCATTGGAAGAACAAAGCTTGGTGATTTTTCATAACACTTGGATGATCCACATCCCATCTCAGGAGGACACAGAGACTACTGGATGGGGGATTCTGAGACAATATTCTATATAATTTTGTTACACTATCCCCATGTCCTCCACCTCAGCTTTCCTTTTTGCTGGAGCCTAGGCCAGTGCTCTGTCTTGTCAGGATTTTTCAGAAAGTGTTTCACAGAGTGAAATTTTGGGGCTATTGTAAGTAAAAGTCTGACAAAGAGATGTTAATTGTTCCTGGTCAGTTTCAAGGAGAGACAACCATACATCTGTTAATGGAGATTCCCTACATCCTAAGAAGGAAGGAAGGATGGATGATGGTAAAGTACAAGTAGGATCTGATGAGAAACAGTCAAAGGGAAAAGATTCCCATAGTGAATGGCAAGGAACATAGGGTAGGTTCAGAAATTAAAATAGTGAAAGAACAAGTTAAAATTTACTTAGCAAGTTAGATATATTCAGCAAACCAGCGGTTTTCAGACTATTGTACTGGTGACCCCTGGCACAAGCAAGCCTCTGATTGCGACCCCCCCTTAAAAACTAACACAAATATTTAACACAATTATAAATGCTAGAGGCAAAGTGGGGTTTGGGGTGGAGGCTGACAGTTTGTGATCCCCCCATGTAATAACCTCACCACTTCCTGCGGGGTCCTGAACCCCAGTTTGAGAACTCCTGCAGTAAACATACACAGTTCTTTCTCTGGCTTGCAGTTTAGTTCCTTACCCTCCAAAGGAGGAACTGAGAGGCCATTTATCTATGCCAAATTTCCAAACACTCATACTAACTTGCGCTAGCGAATCATACACGACACAGACCTGGAGGTCCCTTGCAATATAGCCAAATAGTACAAATAATTATTATTATTGAGAATAACATATACTGGAATTCAGCATAAACAAAACCCAAGACAACATATAATCAATGAGACGAAATAAAAAAAAAAACAATAAAAAAACTGATAGCAAGCTACCAAGCTGGCCTTCTGGGCGAAGTTCCCCACTAATTTTTGGCATCTGGGACAAAACTTCATATAAATGTTAAAAGCTGAAATGTGTAGCTTTGGGGAATGCACCTTCTGTGTAAAGTGAATGTCACATTGCTGCACAAGATGGTTTTCCACAGCCTGGTATCCTAGACAACATTTTTTCCTGTACTATTTTATTATGGAATTATACACCTCTACCCCAATATAACTCCCCCCGATGTAACACAAATTCAGATCTAACGCAGTAAAGCAGTGCTCCGGGGAGGAAGGGGGGGACCTGCGCACTCCGGCAGATCAAAGCAAAGTTCCATCCGTTCCAGTGGCCCCTACCAACTTCCCTGGCCTCCTCGACTCCTGTGTTCCAGCCCCCTTAGCTGGGTTTCTCCAGCGCCAGCAGGCACAGCAGCAGCAGGAGTCCCACAGCTGGTGTAGGAGCCATCAAACAAAGAGCAGAGGCATGTAAATGCCAGAGATGATTAATTGACGTAAAGTCCAAAGAAGAAAAGAAAGTGAAGTAGGGAGATTAGAATAAGCAAAGTTGTGTCTCAATCTTGCTCATTTACATTGGAATATGACAAGAGATTTTCATTCTCAGAGTACAGTGAGCAGGCAGATGCAGCTTTTTGCTTTCCTTGCAGACAGTTTTCCAGCAGTTTGAGAGACCTTGCTGTGATGGTCAGACACCCTGGGATGTCACCTGGTGTTCTGGGACACCACTGAGTCAGAGTCTTCTACCAGCCTGGGACCCCCTTTAGCCTTATCTTGCTGAGCCAGGCACTAAAGCTTCTTCTAGCAGAGTTTACAGGCAGGGCCACCCCTGGCTTCAGTTATAGACACTGAGGTCATCTCTTGAAAGATTCTGTTTAAGGGATTTGTCACAGCACCCAGAAGTCCACTCCCCTTTGGAGAACAAACCCAAAGTTTTATTAAATCCGTCTCTTCCCTTATTGTGGAAGACAATATGCACACTTTCTCACCACCGCAGTTAGAAAGCTCATAATCTGGGTTATATTATAAACAGGGGGGGCTCTGGATTATATTATAAAGCATGGGTTTTCAGCGGCGCGCCTGTGGGTGGTCCACTGGTCATGCAGATTCGGCAGCATGGATGCAGGAGTCCACCAATCCACGTCTTCGGCATCTCCGCCGCTGAATTAGAGCCGAAGCTGCAGGACCAGCACACCTCCCATAGGCATGCTGCCAAAGGCAGCCTGACTGCCCCCCTCACAACGATAGGCAGGCCGCCCCCCGTGGCTTGTCACCCCCGGCATGTGCTTGCTGTGCTGGCGTCTGGAGCCGTCCCAGATTATAAGCCAGAAATAAATTTATTAACTCTAGAAAGGCGTATTTTAGGTGGACAAAGAAATAACAACTAGAACAAAGCAGGTCACTAAGAAAGTAATGCAAGCAAGCCATCTAAACTAGATTCCCGAAAGAACTGGCTCTAAATAATAATTTCTCACCCTAGATTCTGTTTCAGGTAGAGTCCACTGCCAGATTTCCACTGCATTATTCGATCAAAGTCACTTAAAAACTCACCTGAAAGTAGCCCAATCGATTTCTTTAAACAAAGTTATTTTTATTCACACATTTCTCTATATATAATATAACAAAGGAAAGCTTTTGTTACATACCTTCTACAGATTTGACTACAAGCTTAAGAGGGATTTTGTCCACATTAGCAACACCTCTATGAGATAACAATTAAGTAAGACTCAAAAAACCCAGTTCTGAAGGTTGCATCCCGATTGACCGATGGCAGGGGATTCCAAAAAAAAATGACAAATGGCAAAGTTAAAAATGACCCCAAAGTAGCCCAAATAATTTGTAATGAAAAAACAATAGCATTATTATATTATTTAGTTCTAATCCCATTCAGTGATGGTAGTCAATGTCCACGTTTTGTGTTGAATTAGTTTGGGACAGTCAGCCTTTTTTGATTTATCCTATGCCTTTCGTGCAGGATAAAGGAAAGAAAAGCAGGTACATTTCATTGAACGGACAACTGTAAAATTGATAAAGAAGCTGAGCATTTTAGTTTCTTACTTTTCTCTTCAAGCTGCAGCTTCTGTTCATCAAACTGATCAAGAACTTTGTTCACACAGAGACTAAGGGAAAACTACCTGGCTGTGTCAGCGCCACGGAAAGTCCGAGTAACAGGTTGTGTGGGGGTTGGGTGCTGATGAGTGACAATGAAAGAAGTCAGGTGATGGTCAGAGAGAGGGAACTCAGCAAAGGAAAGAAAGCAGCGCTTGAAGATGGAGTGATAAGACATTAGGTGTGAGGAAATTCTCAGACTGAACTTGCACAATGCTGAGCTCAGCCAAACTGGGGCAGTGCACCCTTGAGTAATGAGGAGATAGCTTTTCCCCTCTTGTCACCATGCTTTAAAATCAGTGGCCCAGGTGATCACCATCTCCAGGTGTATTTGCAAAATTTCTCGCGAAGCTCTTTGGTTTTGACCCCATAAATGAGAGGGTTGAGCATGGGGGGGATGAGGAGATAGAGGTCTGCAAAGATGATGTGGACGTGCAGAGCAATGTCCTGAATAAAACGTTGTGTTAGGTGGTAGAAGAGGCTGGGAGTGTAATACGTTAGCAACACACAGAAGTGGGCTGTGCAGGTGTTGAGGGCTTTATGGTGGGCTTCACTGGAGGACATTCTGAGGATGGCCTTGATGATCAGACCATAAGACAGAGCAATGAGCATCAGGTCTAAACCAGTGACTAAAAACAGTATCACCAAGCCATAAATGCTGTTCACTGTGATGTCCCCACATGAGATCTTTGCCACAGCTATAGGTTCACAATGAGTGTGGGGGATGATGCGCTTCGCACAGAATGGCAGCCTGGTCAGGAGCAAGGGCAGAGGCAGAACGAGGAGAATGGATTTGATCAAACCTAAAAGCCCTAACTTAGCTATTCGTGCATTGGTGAGGATGGTGGCGTATCTAAGAGGGTGACATATGGCAATGTAACGATCGAAGGCCATTGTCAGAAGGATGGTTGAGTGCATAACAGTAAACATGGGAAGGAAAAATGACTGGGTGAGGCAGCCATGCACAGTAATGGTTTTCAACTTGGACCAAAATATGCACAGTGCTTTTGGCACAACGGAAGTAGAGCTGGTGATCTCTGTGAGTGCCAGCATGCAGAGCAGCAGGTACATTGGCTTGTGCAGGGTCTGCTCTTTGCTTACAACAATCAGAAGGGTAACATTTTCCAACAGGCCAATAATGTAGAACATTGCGAAAGGGATGGAAATCCAGACATGAGCAGCTTCCAGGCCTGGGATGCCCATTAAGATGAATGATGAAGGGTCAGACAGGGTGAGGTTGAAAGCTGCCATGAAGTTCTCAACTTGTCAGTCGAGCTCAGAAATATTCAAACTTCCTGTGAAGAGAGAGAAGCACAGCGAGGGGGGTTACACACTTTAAAAGAAATAGTAAGGTCAATATTTTATAGTTATTAACAGTCAAGAAAGGGGGGCGAGTAGTAAGGTGCCAGCATTTATATATGACATGAGATTATTTTGGCTATATTCAAGTCTAGAGAAGTCCTCCTATGGAGCAAACTATGCCTTGTGAAACCCTGCTCCCAGTGCAAGCATGGAAAGAAACTCAACACAATGTTGGATCCAAGAGTGGAATTGGGAAACCATACAGAACATACAATGCCATGAGATCAGCCAGTCAAGCTTCACCCTCCTCTGGACTCCTCTGTCTCATACTCTTACCCGGGGTTCTTTCAACCCAAAGTTCTTGGTAACTTTTACTCTGTGCGAGGTGGTGTCAGGAAATAAATCAGGGGAGACACGGCTGTCCGACCGATAGATGTGGCACAAACAGGACAACACAAGCATCCTTTCACTTAATGCTAAACTTTACTTAAGCCTAGTCTACTCTAGGGGGGCAGATCGATCTAAGTTATCCAACTTCAGCTACCTGAGTAACATAGCTGAAGTTGACATTTTTAGGTCGATTTACCATGGTGTCTTCACTATGATGAGTCGACTGCTGCCATTCCCCCGTTTACTCTGCCTGCGCCTCTCGTGCAGCTGGAGTACAGGAGCTGATGGAAGGCCGCTCGAGAATCGATTGATTGAATCTAGACTAGACGTGATCTATCGATCCCCATTGGATCGATCGCTGCCTGTCGATCCGGCTAGTAGTGAAGAGATACCCTTAGTTTCAAGCTCTTGCACACGTCTGCAACAGGTTAGTAAAGCACCCTCAACCCTTGATAATTACCAAAGATGAGTGTGGCTCCAGAGTGACACAGCGGCAGGTTTCTGGTGGCCAAATCTTCCGTCTGCTGATGGGGACCACAAGATGTATCCAGAAGGAGAGTCCAAACAAGTCGGAAGGAGTCTCACTGCCTCAAACTTTTCCCCCTTATTTATATATTAGTAACACAATGATATGTCTCTTAAAGAAAATTTGTTAAGCAAGTAGTTCCAATGAGCAAGCAAGTGGCTCCTTCTGATTATTGATTAACCAGGTGTGAGTTTTTCCAGAGTCTGCAGGCTTGAGGCCCCAATAGACATTCCTGTGGCATATTCTGCTCTTCTAAAATTCACATATCAGCAACTTCAACACAATTCTTATCAGGAAGGATGCGGAGTCAAGCTGCCCTTTCTGTGGCACCCAAACCCCGCCCGCCTCCTGCCTTGGTCAAACTGAGATTGCTGAATGGCCAATTTACAGCTTGTTGACTAGGCCGCCTTTAACAATAAGCCATAGTGGTTTCATGCACTTTACTGGTTTGCCAAAATTTCTCCGTATAGCACTGTGCACCCTTCTCTCACAGGATATTGTTCTGGGAAGGGCAATGAGAAAAATGAAGGACCCAGGGAAATTCTCATATGGAGAGAGGTTGTAAAGATTGAGATTGTTGCCTTACAAAAGAGAACAATAATAATTATTATATATGGAGATATACTTATATCCTAGAACTGGAAGGGGCCCTGAAAGGTCACTGAGTCCAACCCCTTGTCTTCACTAGCAAGACAAAGTACTGATTTTGCCCCAGGTCCCTAAGTGGCCTCTTAAAGGATTGAACTCACAACCCTGGATTTAGCAGGCCAATGCTCAAAACACTGACGTATGCCTCCTCACAAGGGAGGAGACATGAAAAAAGTCTATAAAATACTGACTAGTAGAGATCTGATTGAGAATGTGGTCTACCTATCTCATAAAACAAGATCAAGTGGACATTCAATTCAACTGAAATGTGGCAAAAACAGAATTCTTTATTTAAAGATTTCTTCTTCACTCAGTGCCTAACCAGACTGAGGAACACCTTACCACAAGAGGTGGTTGAGGCCATGAGATTAGCAAGAATCACAAAGAATTTGGACATTTCCATGAATAGTCAGACTTTCCAGTGACCTAAATATTTTTGAAAGCCTCTACACACATATGTTTCAGAGCACAAGCCGATCTTTAGTTGTTAGGCATTAAGGTCACAGCTTCTTGATGGTCAAGTCATCCCACCACATCCACCTCTTACTGGGTCTTTTACACCTTCTTCTGCAGCACCTGGGACTGGCACTTTCGGAGAGAAGAAACGGGACTTGATTGTCCATAGGTGTGATTCACACAACCATTTCTATGATGCAGAGGAGCCAAGTGTCCACCATGCAAACAGACATTATCATGCTAGGCTATGACCTCCTGCACAACAGAATGCGCATGAAAGGTACAAGGGTATTGGTATTTAGGGCTACAGATCTGCACGTGTGTTACTTTCCTTGAGTTTTTTGGTGAGACACTTTCTAGCAGACACCCAGCTTCACCTGAGACATAAGTTACAGGTGTTAACTGACTAGTGTAAGCAGAGACTTTTATCTGCTTACCCTTCTCACACCTGAATATTGATGAGCTTTTACGATGACAAAAAAAATTGGAGGATGGTAAATAATGAAGAGCAGAGTTCAGTGTTTCAGAGCAATCTTGATTTGTTTTTAAACTGGATCAAAGTAAACAGTAATATGTTCTAAAATAGCTATGTCGATATATAAATCTAGGAACAAAGAATTTAGGTCATGCTAACAAGATGGGGGACCATCTTGGGAAACACAATGATTCTGAAGACTTGGGGGTGAGAAGGGATAATTAGCTATGCATGACCTCGCAGTGCGACTCTATGGCCAAAACAGCCAATATGATCCTGGGATGATAAACTCCTAGACTCATAGACTTTAAGGTCAGAAGGGACCATTCTGATCATCTAGTCTGACCTCCTGCACAATGCAGGCCACAGAATCTCACTCACCCACTCCTGTAAAAAAAAACCTAACCTACATCTGACTTACTGAATTCCTCAAATCATGTTTTAAAGACCTCAAGGTGCAGAGAATCCTCCAGAAAGTGACCCGTGCCCCATGCTGCAGAGGAAGGCGAAAAACCTCCATGACCCCAAATATGGCAACCAGCTAAACCCTGATCATGTTGGGGATATCAAGGTGAGGGAGCAAATTTATTTTACCTCTGTGTTTGGCATTGGTGCAGCTGCTGCTGGAACCCTCTGTCCAGTTCTGGTGTGCGCTTTTAATGATGGAGATTGATACACTCTAGAGTATTGAGAGAAGAATCACAAGAACTAGGAAAAGATAAGAAAACTTGTCTAATAGTGATAGACTCAAAGATCTCAATCTATTTAGTGCAACAAAGATAATTTCCGGAAAATTTCATAACAGTCTGTAGGTATCAGGACACAGAACAAATATTTAATAATACGGAGGTGTAGCACGATCCAGTGGCTGGAACTTGAAGTTAAAGAAATTCTGACTGGAAATAAATCACATATGTATTACACGGTGAGCGTAGGTAACCACTGGAACAATTTACCAAGGGTCTCAGACGATTCTTCATCACTGAGAAAGTTTAATTCTAATTTTGTTGTTTCTCTAAATGTTCTTCTCTAAGAATAATTTCAGGGAAATTCTGAGGCCTGTGTTATACAGGCAAGAGCACAATAGTCCTTTCTCACCTTGAAATCTACGAACATGTCCCTATGGGACATCTGATGGCATTTTGCCTTCAAGTTAATTCCTGAAATTACTGAAGGCATTTTTTCTATTCAAGACTATGTTGAATTTAGCCCCATGCGGAGAAATTCTCTTGGAAGTGTTATGCTGGTTGTGTATTTCATGAGCCTGAGGAATCCCATGAGGCACTGCATGGATGAATGTTTTAGGTAAGAAGAATAATGACATGGGCCATGAAATCTCTGCATTGTGGAGTAATTGTACTACCCTTGCTATTAATGACTAAGAGGAGTGTTTGGCAAATGGTCCCAGATCATCCTTTCTTTACCGTCTCTGTCAAAGTGGTGCACGTGTTCGGTCAGCAACCTGGGGGTTCCTGCACGTGATAGTTGTATTTATCTAGGCCCTCACATATCCCATAGTTCTGCTCTCATTATGTAACATGCCTACTTCCCAAATTGCAAGTTGTTCCTGTGTAGCAGTTCTTGAAGCACCCTGCAGTGAGTGTGGGTGTAACAAGAGAAGCTCCACAGGTGCCTACCTTGGAATTTACCACTCGTGAGATTTCTCAGCAGTGAGACCCAGTCACTGATGACCCCCAGTCAATGGACGGGGTCTGATTGGAGGCCCCTCACCCCCTGCAGGGGAAGAATTGTGGAGAGTGTGACATGGCTCAGAGGTTGGGGGAGCCAGGGATGACTGGGAATCATGGAGAAGACACTGGTTACCAGTGTGCTGTTGGAATTAGGGCAGTCTGGAATGGGGACGCAGACTACAAACAGCGGGGTCAGAGTATGAGGGGAGACTGAGCCAACTGACGAGCAAAGATCAAGCATTTCACCAGTGGGAAGATGAATTGAAGTTACGTAAGTAACATTCAACAACAACCATTGGAAACAAAACTCAGTAAACTTTCTGACACCCATGCTGCAGTTCGGTGGTTTGTTAAGACAAAGAGACTCTGATGTTCATACCCCCCAAAACATACTCCAGGCCAAGACATGTCTTGCCCTGCCCCCACAAAACCCAGTGCTGCCTGCCCATCCATATAAACCCTGCTCCTTGCCCCCATAACCGTCAGTGATCTCCGCCTGCCTATGTACCCCTCACTCCATGCCCCAGAATCTCCAGCGCTGGCTCCTTGTCCATGGAGGTTCCCCACCTTCACAACTTTCAGCCCTGTCACACAGTCATACCCCTCATCCAAGATCAAAAGCAGGTGCCAGACTGCACACCGATACCAGGGAAAAGGGGGAGATGGGCTGCAACAGCCTTTCTGGGGGAAAAAGAAACCTCAGCGGCAGCTCAGCCTGTGCAGTGGAGAGAGGTACAGACCTGGCAGAAGGGAGAGAGTGCAGGAAGATTAAAAGGAGCCAGTGTGAGCAATGCCTCTGCAAAAGGACACAAAACATTAATGTATTGCAGCCCATTAGAAAGCCAGACACCCTTCCTGAGGCTGCTTTTCCATAAGAGCAATTGCTGATGTTACTATGAGGCATTAGTGGGAGATGGATGGTCCAGATGTGAGGTGGTGTCATAGACAATCTGCCACCGTGCCACTGTGATCTGCGTGCTGCACATCTCCATCCCCCCCTTAGACCTGGATCTCCTCTGGTGAGATTTCCAACCCTGCCTGGTTTCCTCTGAGCCAGAAACATGGGTTTATTTTTACTGCTTTTCGATTTTTCTCATTCTCTCTAGAACCAGACATGTAGTGGTATGGAAAGAGCAGACCACTCTCTCCCCCACCAAAAGAAATGTTCTTCTAATTGTTCTGAACCTCTAAGCCTGTGGGTTTGAGATCTGAGCAACTCTCCTGTCAGTTCTTTGGTCCAAACGAGCTCACCCATCCTAGAGGCCACAGGATGCCTCCAGTTGAAGTCACTGGAGGATCCTGTTGGTTGTCAATCTGACCATTTATCTAAGCCCCTACATGTTATTTTAGGGTCCTCTCAATGGGACAAAATTTCACCCTTTAACCTGTTTATCTTTCTGCTCTGAGCTGTGGAAATTACAGAAAGTCCTGCTACAGATAGTCCTATTCTGTTATGGTGCTGAAAGAGTCTGAAGTAACCCGCCCCCCACCAGGTTATGTGAAATTCTGAGACCAGATATGAAAGATGTGGATTCCAAAAGACAAGGGACTTGATTTTGCTTTAAGGGGGGCCATTGTCAATTTGGACTGACTGACTGAAGGGAGAATGTGAGAGCAGAATCTGGCCAGCGTGTTACCCATTCTTGCGGTGGACCCTCTGGTAAGACCGATACCCACTGCGAAGGCTTTGGCTGAACTTCCTAAAAGGACAGTGAAGTTGCTGAATTGCAATAGTTGACCGAATCAGAAAAAAGCTACAGAAAGCTACTCAAAGAGATAGAAGGAGAAAGTAAGAGACAAGGAATTGATCTTAAAATAAAATAAATGTCTAAACTATTTCTAACACATTTGTACTTCCAATTTTACCAAGTAAATCCGTTGGTGTTTCTCATAATAATAAACAGTCCAGGTAGCTGTCCTGGGGAATCCCTGCCCAATGGTTCTCGATGTGAACTCCTAAACAGTTCCTTAGCCCTCACCACTAACTTTAAAGCAGAAACAGGCAACTCACCAAAATCCTGCTCAGCAGAGAAAGGAAATAAACTTACAGTCTCAAGAATGCAGAGCCCTGAGAATCAGGGTATGAATCTCACATGTCTGACAGTCAGAGTGCTGGGCAGCAACCTTTATCATTTCCCTCTACACTCCCTGCAGATGCTCAGATTGGCCAGGACTCCCAAAGAATTCCCTGAGCTCCATGAGCAGGGGGAGGGTTAAAAAAATAGACCCCGGAGAGCTTCAGCCTGACAGCTTCCCCTAGGAGTGATGAAAGAATTTGCTGATGACAGGGGCTCAGATTGTCAGGGCAGACTGAGTCTTGCAGACATTACAGCCTGGCAATTACTATGGTTCCTCAGTGTACTATCATTTGCACTATATGTGGGAATGCAGCCACAAGATATGGGACCAAAACCTCTTTTCAATTGATTATAGCAGCGGACCGCTGTATATATCCAGTCCATTAGCCTCTGAAATTCATTGACACCCTCTAGAGGCCAAAGAACAGGATCTTGAATTGGTGCAGGCCGGAGGGCATGGAAAAAGTTTCCTTTTTTCAGGATTCTGACATCAAAGGTGCTTCCCAGTATCCATTTGTGAGGTCTAACGAGGATACATATCTGTCAGCTCTGTACTCTTCTAACCACTTATCTGCTCTCTGCACCAATAAGCACCATATTTCAATACTGTGTTGATCTTTCGAAAATAGATTCAGAAATGGTTTTATCTATCTTGCAGCAGAAATGGTACCAACATATCCACTTGGCTAGGGAGAAACAACACACGCAGTCTCTTTGTCCTTTTGTCACATGCGTTGGCAAAAGTTGTAAGAGTATATTGATAGAAGAGTATCAAAAATCAAATGGTCAAGCAAGACCCAGAATTCTATCTCAGATGAAAATACAGGCATGAAGCTTAGCTAGTCACTAGCACGTCTAACACTCCACCTGATTTTGGTTTCTCGTTTCTTCTGGGATCCTCCTGCCCAGGTGTCCCGGGAAGAGCATAGGGCATAGGGTAGCACATTTCCTGAAAGGGCCAGGTATCAAGGTGGCATGTGTTGGTGCTCCATTAACCCCACTACCCCCTGTGCAGTATGATGTCCTGAAACTTCCCTCATACGGGCAGACTGCAAGTTTTCAAATTAGAGTTCCAGACTTCCCACAGCAATGGGCTTGAGAAGGTTGGGTCTGGGCTATCTGTTACACTGCACTGGAGGGCCTACATCACTTTATGTGTTACAATTAGCAGTTGTGCTTCATGGATCTGTGCCCTCCTTAAACACCACAGTACACATTGAAAAATTAGTATACGTACTAATAGATCAATAGCTATAATAATCCACAGTAACTCTGAGAGCCCTGACTAATGTAAAATTGTCCATCACCTGGGCCACCACCAGAAGCTCTGCTTCTCCTCTTTGGACAAGGTTAAGATTCTTTTGACAGTATTCTGGAGAATAAATTATAAATGTGTCCAATTGTTGGCGGGTCCATCCAGCTGCTCAGCAGGCTTTGCATGCTCTTCTTCACGTCATGGGGGCTAGCTCAGTGGTTTGAGCATTAGCTTACTAATTCCAGGGTTGTGAATTCAATCCTTGAGGGGGTCATTTGGGGCACTGGGGTAAAAATCTGGGGATTGGTCTTCCTTTGAGCAGGGGGTTGGACTAGATGACCTCCTGAGTCCCTCGCAACCCTAATATTCCATGATTCTATGAATATCCACATAATAATATAATCCTGGAGTCAGCAACCTTTCAGATGTGCTGTGTCAAGTCTTCATTGATTCACTCTAATTGAAGGTTTTGCATGCTGCCAATACATTTGAACATATTTAGAAGGTCTCTTTCTATAAGTCTATATTATATAACTAAACTATTGTACGTGTAAGCAGAGTCAGGATGAGCTCCACCCTGACATCTGGTGGTGAATTATGGTGAGTGTGGAAAAGAATTTCAGAGGCTGAAGGTGTTCGCATAGGCACACCCACTCTGCCTAGCATAGCCCACGCCAGCCTAAAATGGTTACTTTCACAGCTGTGAGATCCCCAATTTCTTTGTTATTGGGGCAGGAGGAATAAAGTGTTGTCACCCTGATTAAGTAAATGAGGAACTGTGAAACTGTTTTATGGTAAAGGGTTTCACTATCAACTAAATTGCACTTGCCAGACAAGGGACGTGGATTCCAAAACCCAGTGAATTGAGAGAAGTTGAGGATAGATATTTGTACCTGGTGGTGCCTTGTATGAGCCAGAAGCATCAATTCTATCTATTCCTCTCTCCACTGTGGAATATCAGAGTTGATTTTTGATTCCCTTAAGAATGTAGATACAGGTTACTGTGCTGAACTCACTATGGGGTAATGGTGCACTAGTACTGGGTCTCCCCTACTGTGAGCTGAAATCACTAAAGAGCTAGAATTGCTGAGCTGAGAGCAGTGTGCTAACTAATGGGGGAGCCTGAAGCTATACTGTGGAGCAGAGCAGCTGGCAGAGTGGAGCGGGGCGTTTTGTGGAGCCACGGAGTGAGTGGAGCACAGCAGTTTGCGGGAATGGCTTGAGTGAATCACGGCATGGCTGGTGGAGCAGAGCAGTTGACGGAGTGGAGCTGAGCAGAGTGGAGCAGTTTGTGAGGAAGGCTGGAGGAGCAAAGTGGAGTGGCTGGTAGAGCAGAGCAGTTCGTGGAGAAGGTGGAAGCAGAACCCCACGGAGAGGCAGGACAGTTGGCCCCGGACCACGTAAGGTGTCCCTTCTACACAGGCTGTGGACGGGGAAACCTCTACAGATGGATTCTTGAACTCTGGGGCTGCAGTGACCTGGGACAGAGACTTTTGGATTGTGGAACTTTTGAGACTGTGGGTGATCTTTGGGTTGCTGGAGTCTAGGGACATTTGGGGTATTGGACTATGCAGTCTTGGGGTGATTTGGGGGTTGCTGGACTCAAGAGCCCTGGGAAAAGGACACGGCCCAATTTCCTGGGGTGGGTCTTTGCTCACGGTTTGGTCTATGAGCTCTAGTTGAAGTGTTTTCCCAATTTAATGCTTCTTGTTTATCTCATATAATTAAACTTTTTCTGTTACACCGAGACTCTGTGCTTGCGAGAGGGGAAGTATTGCCTCTTCGAGGCGCCCCGGGGTCTGTGTAAGATTTTCCCAGGTGACGGGGTGGGGGCTCGAGCTGGTTTTGCATTACGTTGTAGGGAAGGGACCCCTATGTATTGAAGCAAGCCCTGCTGCTGTCAATTCGGCCTGGCAGAAGGGTTACATATGTAAAGTAAAGAAGGTTTTCAAAATGTTTAAGAAGCATCATTTAAAATTAAATTAAAATGCTGAACTTACGCCTGCAGCCTGCTCAGCTCGCTGCCAGACTGGGGTTCTGTTCACCTAGGCCGGCAGAGGTCTGAGCAGGGCGTGGGGCTGGGACCCTAGACCTGGAGGGGTCATTCAGGGTTCAGGGCAGAGGGCAGGGGTGTGGGGGAGTGTAGGGCAGAAGGCTGGGGGGGTCAAAAGTCAGGAAAGAGCTCTGGGAGTGTGGGGGTGCAGGGAAGAAGGCTGGGTGTCTGTGGGGGGTTCATGGCAGAGGGATGGGGCTGTCGGGGTGCAGGGAAGAAGGCTGGGTGTATGTTGGGGTGGGGCATGCTGGGCAGAAGACTGGGTGTGTATTGGGGTTGGGGGGTTCAGGACAGAGGGCTGGGGCTCTGGGGGGTGCAGGGCAGAATGCTGGGTGTATGTTGGGGTCGGGCATGCAGGGCAGAAGACTGGGTGTGTTTTGGGGTGGGGGGTGCAGGGCAGAAGGCTGGGTGTATGTTGGGGTGGGGGGTGCAGGGCAGAAGGCTGGGTGTGTGTTGGGGTGGGGGGTGCAGTGCAGAAGGCTGGGTGTGCATGAGGGGTTCAGGGCAGAGGGATGGGGCTGTGGGGTGCAGGTCAGAAGCCTGGGTGTATGTTGGGCTGTGGGGGTGCAGTGCAGAAGGCTGGGTGTGGAGGGGGTTCAGGGCAGAGGGTTGGGGTGCTCAGCTCATGGGGGTGCTCCCAGGCCCCTGCCATGAGCGGCTTATGGCAAGGGGCTGAGTGTGGGGGGCTCATGGCAGGGGGCTGGAAGGGATGTGCCCTGTCCCACCCCCATCATTACCTCTCGCTGTCTCCTGTCTTCCCCCTCCCCCTCGCTGGGGCCATCAGCTGATTGGCGCAGGGACGGAGAGGGGAGGGGCAGGAAAGCACCACACTGTGGTAAGAAGTGTGGGAAGGGGGAAGCTTCGCTGCAGCAGGACCAAGCTTCTGCCTCCTCCCTCACAGGGGAGAGCGGTGGGGGGGTCTGACTTAGGCTGGGGCCCGGGACCGCGGCAGGCAGTTACATGCTGGAGGTTGCCAACCCCTGATATAATCACTTAAAATCTGTCTTTTGCAGTCATTAAATTTAACTGTTTATCTTAACCAGTCAGTTTCCCTGAAGTGTGTGGTAAACCCGCTCAGGTTTACGAAAGCTGGGATATGTCCACTTTCCACTGATGAAGTGGGGAACCAGTTAATAAATCTGCACTGCCCACCTTGAACTTTGCCAGACAGTATGTTCCTGAGGGACAGTGCAGGGAACTGGGGGAATTTGGCTAGTGCCTTCTGTTGTGTGATACATGGGTGGCTCTGTGAACATTCATGCAATCTAGGTGGGTGTGGGGCTTCACATGCTGTTGTGCTGAGTGATAACAGGGCCTGGTGGGGGTTGCTGCTTGTCACTAGCAAAGTATTTTGTGATACACCCCTGGCTGGAGAGAGTTAAGAGGGAACAGCGGTCCTTGCTCTCATATCTGGCTTCCATATTCATAGCATTGACAAGAAATATGAGCAATTCCACATGCAGTTCACATCTTGTCATCCTCTAAGCCCTTGACAACCAATGTTTTTCTCAGTGTAACAACCACTGCATGCAGTTTGCCCCCATCTTTTCAGATAAAATGGTAAAAAGCCTTGAATTAACCAGAGACAGATTTATAATATTTTCTTGACCTGAAAGAATTTTGCTGGGCTCCTCTGACACCTTCTTAGCAACCAGTGCCTGACTATGGATCATATGATGATTCCAGGCTGCTGAGGGAGCGACTTCTTGTACCATTGTCACAAGCCTGCTATGCCATCCTATCAGAGACGTGCTCCATTGCTGCAAATTCCAAAACTATGTCCCCAACCAGGGCCTGTGTCTTGGGCAAAATTATTGAATAGTTTAGAAGTCTCTTCACCAGTTGTTAGTGTGGCAAAACAGAAATTCCTCTTGCAGCAGAAATTCTGTTACATTGGAAGCGGAGAGTATTCATAACTCTGAAATGTTCCTTCTTTCAACCTGGCACCATTTACTCACCTCTGGCATTTGCATGTCTCTTTTCTTTGGTTGATGTCTGGCTCCTTTACCTGGCCCAGGTAGGGACTCCTTGTGCTGCTGAGCCTGCAGAAGCTGGAGCCATTCAGCTAAGGGGGATAGAACATAGGAGGAAGAGCAGGGAAAGAGGCCAGGGCCCACTTTGAAATGTGGTTCTGTTTTTCAGTGGTGAGCGGCAGGTGGTAGCAGCCTCAGGCAGGAGGGTTGGGATGTAGGAGTGGAGGGGATCAGCGAGTTACTGGTATGGAGTGCCGTGGAGGAGGGGGTGTAGGAGAGGGAGTCAAGACTCAAGGAATGCCATGGTTACTGCGGGGCCACAAGCAGTCGAGGAGGGGATAGACTCGGCTGTGGGGGCCTCGTGGAGGAGGAAAAGAAGGATTCAGTGAGAAGCAGCAGGGAACTCAGCGGAGGGGAGTAGCAAGGGCAGAAAGTGGGGTACCATGGGTGGGACCATAGGAGAAGCTTATCTCCCACCTGGTGAGTCTTCCAGAAAATACTACAGTCTTTGAATAATGCCTGTTATGACCCAAGAGCACATGCAAGGGCATGTGACCAGACCACATGACACGGAACTCCAGCTGGGTGGTTAGAGGGGCGCATCAGTTCCCATGGCTCCCAGACTCAACCCCAGTCACACTCATACCCTCTGGAGCCCAAATTAGTTTCCCCGGCATGGGTGACACAAACATGGGCGAGGGTCTGTAGCCTGAAGAAAAGATCCAGATGTAGCAGTTCTTTGATTCCTTTACCACTGTGTTCTCACCCCAGCAGGCCACAACTACCTAAAATACCACCCCACTGAAAAAGCCCCAAGGCAACAGACTAGGGAAACTCCAAAGCTGTTCCCTCATAAAATGTGGGATACCATGTGAGATGAACTCCAGGTTGTTTTGGCCTGGGGACTGGTGAAGAAATCACTCAGTAAGTGTGGAATTCCCATTGAGTTAGTTCTAACACAAGATAGCACAACCCATTTCTGCATCGATTTCTGAAAGATTAACACAGTATCAGTATTGACGTTTGATGCTTATCCGATGCAGAGAGGAGATGAACTATATGAAGAGTTGAGCCCTGCCAATATATATCCACTTTAGATCTCACAAAGGGATATTGGCAAGTACCTTTTATTCTAGATTCCTGGGTGAAGAAAGCCTTTTCCACACAGTGGGCTTGCATCAGTTCTGGATCAAGTCATTTGGATTTCACAGTGTGAAAATAAGCAGAGAATCCTGTGGCACCTTATAGACTAACAGACGTTTTGGACGTGAGCTTTCGTGGGTGAATATCCACTTCGTCAGACACATTTTCTAGACCTGCGTCTGACGAAGTGGGTATTCACCCACGAAAGCTCACGCTGCAAAGCATCTGTTTGTCTATAGGGTGCCACAGGATTCTCTGCTGCTTTTACAGATCCAGACTAACATGGCTACCCCACTGATACAGTGTGAAAATGAATTTCAGAAGCTTATGGCCTACATATTACAATGTCATGGGTGATATGCAGTAGAACTTTGCTCTGATTAATTGAAAATGAGGTTTGATCCCATATCTTGTGGCAGCATTCCCACACATGGTGCAGATGGCAGTACATAATACACAGAAAATATAGGCCATCGTCAATTGCTAGGCTGAAGAGTCTGCAAGACTGTGTTTGCCTGACAATCTGAGCCCCTGGGATAGGCAAATTATTTCTTCACTCCCAGGGGAAGCTCTCAAATTGTAGTTCTCCAGGGTCTATTTTCTGCTTCTGTCATTGCTCACAGAGACGAGGGAATTGTCTGGGAGTACTGCCAACCTGAGAATCTGCATGGACTGTACAGGGAAATCATAACCCCAGGAGCTGCAGCGGAATGAGGAAGAGGGGCTAAACACCCCAGTGGCGCCGCTCCAAGTTCCCCACAGCCATCCGGAGTCCGATGTCCGAGCTAGGAGAGTCCCATGTGGGGTTGCCAGAAACTGTTATCGAAATATCGGGTCTGCCTAGCTGAAAGCCAATAACAGCCTGATAGGGATAAGGAAAAGATGCTTTATTCTGCAGAAAAAAAGGAGAACCTTGTACTTTAGTACAAAGACCCTATTCTATACAAATATCTCAAGCCTTTTATACACTTTTAGACAAAGACCCTTGCATGTTAACACTTGATTGGTAGGTGTCACACCTCGCGGTTCTGTTATCTGTTCAGTAAAAACTGGTTAGAAGCAAGTTTTCTCTGCTTTGAGGCAGAAGAAAACAGAGAGTTCAAATGTTCAGCTTACTGTATTCGTGAGGCTTCTGCTTTCCCCTACTGGCTGCTTGGAAACTATTAAGGGGGGCTACCAGTAACTTGTACTTTTCCCTCAGAGGTAACATTCTCTAGACCTTTAATAATTTTAGTTGCTCTTCTCGGGACGCTTTCCCATTTGTCCACATTTTTCCTGACATGTGGTGCCCAGAACTGGACACAATACTACAGGCAAGGCCTAATCAGCGTCGAGTAGAGTGGAAGAATGGTATTTGCTTTTCTTGCAACAGCGTTTCACTGTTGACTCATATTTAGCTTTTAATCCACTATAACTCCCAGACCCCTTTCCGCAGTGCTCCTTCCTAGGCAGTCATTGCCCATTCTGTATGTGTATTCACACAGTTATTCACACTGGCTCCTAGTCTCAGCATCCTCTCTCCCTCCCACCAAGTTTTTCCCTTTCTCATACACTGCACAGACTGAGCTGCTGCTGGGGTTCCCTTCACCCCTGCAGCTGTAGTTCAGGCTGATCTCCCACTTTTCTCTGGTGCAGGCAGACACTGAGTTTAACCAATGGCAAGACAGGTCATATAAAATGTCATTGGAAAAGTTACCCTTTTCTGAATATGATTGTCCTTTGTGTATGCATGTATCATTTTTGTATCTGAACTTATGAATCTTGATTATGTCTTCATATTTCAAATGTATTTACACTTGGGTAACGCCCATTAGACAAGATCATTTACTCTCAATAGCTGGTTGGGAAGGGCCTATTCAGCACAATGAGCCATTAGGGAAAATAAAACTTGTTTTATATTTTAATCTAAACCCAGGGTGCCTTTAGGTGAAGTGTCTGGGGCCCAAATCTCAGCTTGGTTACCACAAGTGTGCATTGTCCTCCCCACACTGAAGGAAGGGTGAACTGGGTAACAAATTCATATTGATCAGAGTCTGGCCCAGGGCAGGACAATACAGCTCCGGGGTTCTAGCCTGGGGAGCTGGAGGTTATTTTGGCTGTAGCCTCTCTATTGTTTGTTCATGCAATGGCTGGTCAGGGAGCCTTCATACAATTGCAGCTGGGTGTGTCTCTGCCTGGGGGAATGTTGGTGGAGGTGCAGGACTGGGAGGAGGTCTGCAGCTTGTCCCAGTAACACAGTGAGAGAGGGAGCCTCAGCTGGTGAGTCAGTGGGCTCAGAGATACCCTGGTTCCAGGTGGCTCCTTGAGGGAAACACATCACACTTTGCCCCTCTGCTGCTTCATTCTACCATCGTATTGTGACCCCCTGTTCATACTCTCGTTCTCCAGCCTATGCTGCCCTCATTCCAGCTCAAGAACTGCCATCCTGCTGCCCATTCACCTGGCTTGGTTAGCTCCCTCTGAGGATTTCTCTGGACTTTACTAGAACCTAAATAATGTGGTGCCTTCAGTAACTTTTGCCGTCTCATTGTTCAACGCCCTTTCTAGATGGTAATAACTATAAAATATTTACCATGCTATTAATTATTAATTGTGTAACCCCATTCCTGTACTTCTTTCCCTTTAGCCTTTCTAAACCTGATCGACACCTCAACCATCTCATGGAATTTTTCAACCGCACCTCCTCTGACCCTTCAACATTCATCCTAATGGGCACCCCTGGCCGGGAACCTGCTCATGTCTGGATTTCCATCCTTTTTACTATGTTCTACATTATCAGCCTGTTGGGAAATGTCATGCTTTTGTTTGTTGTAGGCAAGGAGCAGACCCTGCACAAGCCGATGTACCTGCTGCTCTGCATGCTGGCACTTGTAGAAATCAGAACGTCTACCTCCATTGTGCTAAAAGCACTGTGTATATTTGGGTTCAATTTTAAAGTCATTACAGTGAGTAGCTGCCTCACCCAGATATTCTTTCTTCATGCGGGTACTATGATGCACTCAGCCATCCTTGTGACAATGGCCTTTGATCGCTACGTTGCCATATGTAACCCTCTGAGATACACCACCATCCTCACCAATGCGCGAATAGTTAAGCTAGGGCTAGTGGGTTTGTTAAGATCTGTTCTCTTCATTCTGCCTATGTCTGTGCTCCTGAGCAGGCAGCCATTCGATGCCAACCGTATTATCCCCCATACTTACTGTAACCATCTGCCTGTGGCAAAGATGTCATGTGGAGACATCACAGTCAACAGGATATATGGCTTGGTGACAGCATTTGTAGTTATGGGGTTAGACCTGTTGCTCATTGCCCTGTATTACCGTCTGATCCTCAGATCCATCTTCAGAATCTCCTCCAAGAAAGCCTACGAGAAAGCCCTCCACACATGCACAGCCCATCTCATTGTAATGCTGATTTCTTATCCTACAAGCCTCTTGTCCACTCTGACATACCGGCTTCATGAAGGCATCGCTCCCCACGTTCACATCATCTTGGCCAACCTCCATCTCCTCATTCCCTCCATGCTCAACCCTATCGTTTATGGGGTCGAAAATAAAGAGCTTTGTGACAAAGTGGTCAAATGCACCTTCAGAATGTGCTTACATTGATCCACAGATTTGAAATCTGTGCAAAAAGAAGGGGAAAGCTATCTCCTCGATAATCAAAGGTGCTCTGTCCCAGTTTGATTGAGCTCAGCTTTGTGGAAGTTCAAAGCCTAAGAAACTTCATCCCCTGGAATTGCGCTTTGAGTTGATGAATTCCCTCCCTCACCATCACCCAACCTTTTTCAATGTCACCCATCAGCCCCACATCCAAACACTGTCACTCAGCCTTTCTGTCACTTCCAGACCACCAGAGGATACTGCAGTTTACTTAAACAAGGTGGCTTTTCATAATCCTAGGCCCAGTTGCGGTGAGGTTACAAGGACTCTACTACATGGGAGAGTGGAGGGGTGTCCTTAAACTCAGGTGAACCTCTGGGTAAAAGGACTGGGAGTGGGGACTCAGACCCTTTCACGAACCGATTCTCCTGGGGTAGTGTAGAAGCCAAGAATGTTCCCCACAATAGTTCACACCTTTCATTAGGGAAGGGGGACAAACTGAAGGTCATAATTTCAGTGATATGTAAAGGGAGGTGTAACTTGTAACATCTTGATATAAATGATAAAAGCTGATGTATGTAACTTTGGGGAGTGCACTTTCTGCTTAAGGTGAATATAACATCGCTGCACAAGACGGCTTCCCAGAGACCGGTATTGTATACAATCTTTTCCCTGTACCATTTTATTCTCAGACTGAAGAAGTAAATCTGACACTGTTTATTTGGCCTTTTGAAAATATTGAATAATAAATGAAAGCTTGGTGAAGCAATTGAGGACACAATTGATTACCAACCAGTGTGAAGCACTCCTTCCTCTCAGATTATGGTATTTAAACACAAAGAAGGAAGCCCTAGAAATAATTCTCCGAAGCAAAAATGCCAATAAAATTTCAGATCCCTCAGTATTAAAGAAATTAATGGCATTTTTTAGTTTTGTTTTTCTCATTGTGCTGCAAAGAAAGATTCTGGAAACGATAAATGCTTTTTCAAAATGCTGCAATCCAAAAACCCAGAGCCATACAAAGCAGCAGGAATACTTCCCAAAGCTGCTGAACTTGTAGCTACATTTCAGATTGAGGTCACAGAAGTTAAATGGTCTGCAAGGAAATGATTGGGAAAACTGCACAGACAAATCAAGTCTGAAGAGAAGTGCTTGAGAAAGGCAAAAAGGCAGGGGAACAGCTCATGTTGTGGCAGAGCAGGGAGGAGAGCAGACCTGCTACTTGCAGCCCCAGGGGAGCTGAGCTGAGAGAAGGAAGAATTGGCCTCTGAACAACTTCCCAGAGATCCCTCTCTGAGGGAAGGGAGGGCCTGCTCCAGAGACAGAGTAAGAGGGAAGCCTTCATCTCTCATATGGATGCTGGACTTGACTGGACCTTTTTTTTTTTTTTGGTGGTTTGGACTTTGCCAGGAGGGGAGAGCTCTTGGACTGAGCTTGCCCTAGGACGTTGGGCTATACCCCAGAAGGAGGCAGTTGTTGCCCAAGAGGAAGGGAGAACGACCTCACTACATGCAGCCGCCAGAAGGTGCCATGGGGTGAGGAAACAGCCTTCGCGCTGCCTTTCCCCAGACAGAGACACTGGGACATGCCTCGGGAAGTGGTAGGAAGTGGCCCAGGGATGGCCACCTTATATAGCCAGTGAGTATAATAAGCCAAGGGAGGCTAAACGTCCCTGCGGTGCAGCTGCCGACCCACTGCCATTGAGAGAGGGGAAGCCATGACCCAAACATGCTCCACCTATTCCTGTCCCTGATCAGCCCCTGCACTGAGGCCCCTGCTGCTACTCAATGAACTATTCCTTTCCTCCCCCAGGAGGATTCCAGAGCCGAGTACTTGCCCTGTCTCTCTCTCCTTCACCCCCTCTTTACCCAGTTGCCATTTGTTCGATGAATCCCAGTTACCTCCTGCTCTTCTCTACCCCCTCCTATGTGCCCCCCCACTCACAGATCACTGACTTTCTCCTCTCCTCTCTCGCACACACTTCTCCACGGTCTCTCAGTGAGTCCCTGCCCGTCACTCGTTGAATCCTTCCACTCCTCCACCTCCCTGCCTGCCCCTCACTGTGTCCTTCCACTCCTCCACCTCCCTGCCTGCCACTCACTGTGTCCTTCCACTCCTCCATCTCCCTGTCCAACACTCACTGAGTTCTTCCACTCCTCCACCTCCCTGCCTGCTGCTTGCTGTGTCCTTCCACTCCTCCACCTCCCTGCCCGCTACTCGTTGAGTCCTTCCACTCCTCCATCTATCTTCCTACCACTCTCTGAGTCCTTCCACTCCTCTACCTCTCTGCCCGCCACTCATTGAGTCCTTCCACTCTCCCATCTATCTTCCCACCACTCTCTGAGTCCTTCCACTCCTCTACCTCTCTGCCCGCCACTCATTGAGTCCTTCCACTCCCCCATCTATCTTCCCACCACTCTCTGAGTCCTTCCACTCCTCCACCTCCCTGCCCACCACTCTCTGAGTCCTTCCACTCCTGCACCTCTCTGCCTGCCACTTGCTGTGTCCTTCAGCTCCTCCATGTCCCTGCCCACCACTCTCTGAGTCCTTCCACTCCTCCACCTCTCTGCCCACCACTCGTTGAGTCCTTCCCCTCCTCCACCTCCCTGCCTGCCACTTGCTGTGTCCTTCCACTCCTCCAACTCCCTGCCCACCACTCTCTGAGTCCCTCCTATCCTCCACCCTCCTCTTCGTCCCCACCCACCATGGCACTCGCTGAGCCCAACACCTCTCTCCCCTCCACCAACATAGGTGAGAAGCTGCTACTTCCGGCTGCAAAGGAACAGTGTGCAGTGATGTTAGGACAGAAAGCAGCATCACAGCTAGATGTGATCCCACTTTCTAATGACACAGTTACACGCCATATTGTGGAGATGGTCACTGATATAAAAGAGCAGTTCCTAGAAAGTTTTTCTCAGAACTCACACTACTGAATTCAAATTGATGAGTCTATGACACAGGAGAACCTCAGAAATATGAGCAGCAGAGTTATAAACTGACCAGTCAATCACACACCTAATTTAGAACCAGAAGTACATAATCAGGCAACAGCAGAGACAAAAAACACACAAACAATAAGTAGAGCCCTGCATTAAAAAAGGTAAACTACAAAAAACAAAAGGGAAAGAAAGCATTTTTCTTCTGCATAGTCAAGTTTCAGAGCTGTATTCATTAAATGTTTAATTCTGAACTTTTGAAAAAATAACCTTAACGATTTGTTCAGAATTATGAACAAGCTCCATTCCCAGAGTATTCATAAATTGGATGTTCTACTGTATCTCAAATGTTGCACATGTGATGGTATATACTCATTTTGCTACAGCACTAGAACTAAAAGAGAATTTCTTTTTTTCCAGCCACTATTAACACAAGCAAATGATGAAGAGCTTGGTAAACTATGAGATAATTTTGTTCAAGCCCAGGCCTAGACTGGGGACATTGTTTCGGAATTTGCAGCAACGGGGAGCACAGTCTGTGAGAGGATGGCATAGCAGCCTTTTGACAAGAGTACAATTTCAGGGGTGGCATTCCATTTTTTTTGTGTTTTTCCCCCTTTCAGCAGTTGTGCTCTTGGAGGTGTTTTTTTGTTGTTGTTGTTTTGGATTTTTTTGCATGCTTGGGGCAGCAAGAAACCTAGAGTCAGCCGTGTCTCATAGACTCATAGACTCATACGTCAGAAGGGACCAATATGATCATCTAGTCTGACCTCCTGCACAAAGCAGACCACAGAACCCTACCCATCCACTTCTATAAAAACCCCTAACCTATGTCCGAGTTATTGAAGTCTTTGAATTGTGGTTTGAAGACCTCAAGCAGAGAATCCACCAGCAAGTGACCCATGCCCCACGCTGCAGGGGAAGGCGAAAAAACTCCAGAGCCTCTGCCAACCTGTCCTGGAGGAAAATTCCTTCCCGACCCCAAATATGGCAATCAGCTAAACCCTGAGCATGTGGGCAAGGCTCCCCAGCCAGCAGTCAGGAAAGAATTCTCTGCAGTAACTCTGATCCCATCACATCCAACATCCCATCGCATACCATTGAGCAGACCTATCTGCTGATAACCCAAGAACAATTGCCAGAATTAAACTAGCCTATCATATCATCCCTTCCATAAACTTATCAAGCTTAGTCTTAAAGCCAGATATGTCTTTTGCCCTCACTACTCCCCTTGAAAGGCTGTTCCAGAACTTCACTCCTCTAATGGTTAGAAACCTTCGTCTAATTTCAAGTCTGAACTTCCTAGTGTCCAGTTTGTACCTCACCACAGGATCTTCCTCCTGATGTCTGATAATGCTTGTCTCCTAAATCCTCCAGCAGTACACTCTCTCTCTCTCAGCTCCTTGCCTTCTTGCTCCCAGCTCCTCACTCGCACTCCTTCTCCTCTGGCTCCTCCCTGCCTGACTGGAGTGAGATCCTTTTTAAACCCAGGTGCCCTGATTTGCCTGCCCTGATTGGCTGCAGGTGTTCTAATTAAAGTAGCTATCTCCACTGCCTTCTAGAAAGGTCTTCATTGGCTCCAGGTGTCTTGATTAACCTGGAGCAACTGCCATTTGGTTACCATGGTCCTAGGGATTTGTTTAGCCTGGAGCTATCATACATGTTTCTCAGTACTTTACTGTAGCCATCTGGCCTTGCCCCATCACAGGCTATAGAACCTTTTACTATTGGTTTTAATTCCCTTTCCAAGGTTCGACTCTACATGGCTTTTAGCCTTCCTCACTTTATCCCTACATGTCCTGACCTCATTAAGGTAGCTTCCCTTGCTAATCCCACCTTTCTTCCACTCCTTGTAGGCTTTCTGCTTTTCTTAATCACCTCTCTGAGATGCTTGCTCATCCAGCTTGGTCTGCAACTCCTGCCTATGGTTTTTTTCCCCTTTCTTGGGATGCAGACTTCCGATACTTTCTGCAGCTTAGACTTAAAGTAATCCCAGGCCTCCTCCGCATTTAGATCCACAAGTTCTGCAGTCCAATCCACTTCCCTGACTAATTTTCTTAACTCTTTAAAGTTAGCCTGTTTGAAGTCAAAAACTCTAATCCCAGATCTATTTTTGTTTATCCTTCCATCTAGTATGAACTGACTTGGTTCATGATCATTGGAAGCAAGGTTGTCCCCTACAACGATTTCTGCTACAAGGTCTTCACTGCTCACCAAAACAAAATCGAAAATGGCATCCCCTCTTGTCGGTTCTTCAACTACTTGGGAAGAAATCCATCTGCTATCACATCCAGAAAAATCTGAGCCCTATTATTCTTGCAAGCACTTGTCCTCCAGTCTATATCTGGGAAGTTGAAGTCTCCCATGATCACACAATTCCCCTTGGTGTTTACTTCAGTAAAAACATTAAAGAGGTCTCTATCCATATCCAAATCAGATCCCGGCGGTCTGTAGCACACCCCAAGCACTGTCTCAAGGGAGGCTCTAGTAGCTTTCTTACCCAGTATGATCTTTGCCCAGACAGAATCTGTCTTGTCCATTCCTTCACTCCTTATTTCTTTACAGTTAACCTCACCATTGATATGCAGTGCTACTCCACCATCTTTGCCTTTATTTCTGTCTTTCCTAAACAGCACATAGCCTTCAATACTTGTACTCCAGTCATGACTACTATTCCACCATGTTTCTGTTATCCCTATAATATCTGGTTTCACTTCCTGCACCAGTAGCTCCAGTTACTCCATTTTGTTCCCTAGGCTCCTCACATTAGCGTACAGACATTTTTACTTTTGGCGTTTGGCTTCACTGACATTCTTTACCCCGTTATGCACAGACATTGTACCACCAGCTTCACCTGTTAGCCTGGTACGTACACTACCCTTCCTCCTTATGTCAATTCTTTGGTCCACGGCCGTATCCCCTCTTACTTTGTTTAGCTCCCTCTCCAGGTTCAATTCTGGCGTGGAGATCTCCTGGACATCTCCCAACCATCTCCCCCAAATTCCTAGTTTAAAGCTCTCTTAATTAGATCGGCGAGCTTCCATCCTAGAAGTGTATTTCCCTCCTTACTGAGGTGAAGTCCATCCTGAGAGAACAGTTGTCTGTCCGTAAATGTTTCCCAATGACCGTACATCCCAAAGCCCTCCTTAGAGCACCACTGCCTGAGCCATCAGTTAATTGCCATAATCTTGTCACCCCTTCGTCGCCCTGCTCTAGGAACCGGCAGAATCTCACTGAAGATCACCTGAGCCTCGATTTCCTTGAGCGTCTTCCCCAATCTGGCATAGTCCTCCTTCCTACAGTCCAGAGAGTAACTAGCCGTATCATTCGTTCCCACATGAAGGACAATCAACGGATTCTTTCCCGCTCCCGCTAGGATCCTTTTCAGCCTCAGGTCCACATCCTGTATCTTAGCACCCGCCAGACAGCACACCCTTCTGTTCTCCCGATCAGCTCTAGTTACAGGCCTGTCTTTTCTTCTCAGTAAGGAGTCTCCAATCACGTAGACCTGCCTTTTTCTGGTGACACTGTGATTCTCTGATCCATCCCCTGCTCCCTCTGGCTGCAAGTCTCCTCCATTCCTATTGACCCTTGCAATCCTCCTGGGGCTCGTATTTGGTGTTGCCTCCATTGACTCCTCCCCTCCTTCTGCAGGACTAGCTGCTCTTCTCTTTTTCCTTGCGCTCTCTCCTTCAGTGACCACCTGCTGTGCCCCTTCTTCATTTTCCAACTCTGCAAATCTGTTCCTGAGTTCTATTTCTCCTTCACTGGCTCTTCTTTTCCTCTGCCTGGTTCTCTTAGTCACATGCTTCCACCATCCGCTTTCCTCACCCAGGAGCCCCTCCTTAGAATTCTTTGGTCCTGCTTCCATCTCCACACCTGAGCTTATGCCTTCGGCCCCCTCATGTCTGTGTTCCATCATTTCCTCCAACCCCCTTCTAAACTCCACCAAGGTTTCCACCTGCATCTCCAGGCCTTGGATCTTTTCTTCCATCAGCTCTATCAGGCGCCACTTCATGCAGATGTAACCCTTCTCAGGTAACCCTTCCAGGATCATGTACATGCCGCAGCTTCCACATCCAGTCATCCTCATTGTGTCTTTTGCTGCTACCTCTGTATCAGTCATGGCCTCCCCGCCTCGTGCCTGGTGGTCCAGGCCACACAAAACAACACGGACCCCCTGCAGGCACTGCGCTCCTGGCACTCCACTGTCCACTCTCTTCTCTGGCTTGTCGGTTCCTCTGCCTTAGTCTCCCCTGCAACCTCCCCCTGGGAACTCCCTCTGAAATTCCCCTGTTAGCTGCTCTGTTCGCTGTCTTTTATGAGTCTTTAAAAAGTTTCCACACAGGTTGCAGCGATTTTACTTTTGGGACTGTACTGTTTTCATTTCTGTTTCACTAACCACTAACAGTTTATCAGCCACCAGTATGAGTCACTCCTTCCTCTCAGATTTCAATATTCAGACACAGTGGAGATACTCACAGAAGTAATTTGCCTGAGAAAAAATGCTGTTAAAATTAACAAGCCTACAGCCTTAAATAAATTAATGAAAAAAATTAGTGCTGTTTGTCTCATTCTGCTGCAAAGGAAGATTCTGGAAATAGTAAAGGCTGTTTCAAAAGTGCTGCAATCCAGAGACACAGACCTATTCAAAACAGCAGTATTACTTCCTAAAGCCGCTGAACTTTTAGCTACATTTCAAAATGAGTTCTTAGTGTAATGCAACTTATGTAAAGTAACACACTCATCTTTGCATGTGTAGAAATGGCTGCCCACTAAGTTTCCATTTCATGCATTTGACGAAGTGGGTTCCAGCCCCTGAAAGCTTATGCCCAAAGAAATTTGTTAGTCTTCAAGGTGCCATAGGATTCCTCATTGTTTTTGCCAAAACAAACTGGAAACTATTATAGGAGTGTGCTTGCAATGAGAAACAGCTTACTGAGAAATGGCTCGTATTGTGACAAAGGAGAGAAGCATATAACACAAATTGAACTGAAGGCAGCAGTGGAGGTTCCAGCAAAACACAGAAGCTGAAAATATGACAATTGGATGACTTGACATGGAGTGAGCCTCAACATGTTGTGGTGAAGTACTGGAAAACAACATTATGCCATCCTGCAACCTACACCAGCCTCTGAAAACAAGGCATCCTACATTAGTATCTAAGCCTGGAGAGATTTTTCAGAGGAAGCTCAATGAGTTAACAGGACAAAACATAGTCATTGAAGTGTAACATTCTTAACACTAAGGCTACTGAGACTTCTTACTGTGCGGCTTTGAGTAAGGCAAAAGCTGGTGAACCACACAACATAGATTAGAAACTGCTACTTCTAGCTGCAAAGGATACGTCCTGGTGACAATAGGATTCAGGAACAAAGATCAGACCAGTTGATCAGTCATTCCTAAAGTTAAGATTTTCAGTAAAAGTACACACATATCATGGGCTGTAAAACAAAATTTACAGAAGCCCGTGGCCTGTCTGTGACTTTTACTGAAAATGGTGGGGGTGGGGTTGGGTGTGGTGAGGGGGGACTAATGGGGGAAGAATTAAAGCTGAATCAGGAAGGTGCCTCAAGACCCCAAGGTTTCTCCCATTGAACTGATGTCTAGGAATCAGCCTCAAGGTTTTCCAGACATGCTTAGAGAAATGTGGAAGAGCAGAGTCCCCAGATAATGAAGATAATCCAATACATTCTTCAATTAAGAAATAGCCCCAGATCTTTGTTAGTGTTTGCTAGAAGAATTTTGCTAAATGCATAACCGGAACAAGAGAAGGCCTGTATTCAGTGGTTCTCAAATTTTTGTACTTGTGACCCTTTTCTTTTATCAAACCTCTGAGTGCAACCCCCTTATAAATTAAAAACACGTTTAAAATGTATTTAACACTATTATAAATGCTGGAAGTAAAATGGGATTTGGGGTGGAGGCTGACTGCTCGCGACTCCACATGTAATAACTTTGTGACCCCTAGAGGGGTCCGGACTCCCAGTTGGAGAACGCCTGGCTTATAACAAAGGGGTCCATCTGGGAGTATTCAGACTGAGTGATTGAGCGTTATGGTTAATACCAAAATTGCAGTTCAAATTTCTGGTTCAATGGCAGGGACTCCTTTAGGTGGTAAGGCATGTGGGCCCTGTCAACTATGAGGAACAGCATCAAGAGAAGAAAAAGAAGACAAAATTAAAAACATAAAAACAGACGCACTGGGTCAGATCATTGCATTGCATCAATTCAAGATCACATCATTTGGATTCCACAGGGTGGTAGTGACTTTCAAGGGCTAATGGACTGGATATTACAACTGCATGGGCGTATGCATCCTTACACTGCTCCGATTAATTGAAATGGGTTTCGGCACGTAACTTGTGATGGTCACCGCAATTGCTAGGCTGCACAATCAGCAAGACTCCGTTTGCCCTGGCAATCTGAGCTCCTGCTATTTGTAAATCATTTCTTCGCTCCCACATGAGACTCTCAAGCTGCGGTTCTCTGGGGTCTATTTTTGGCTCTTCCTACTGCTCACAGAGCTGAGGGAATTGTCTGGGAGTCCTGCCAACCTGAGAGTCCACAGGGACTGCACAGGGAAATCATAAAGGTCACTGTCCAGCGTGCTGAGTGTCAGACACGTGAGATGCATATGCTTATACGGCAACAGGAAAGTACAGACCTGAGTAAGGAGCTTTCCTCTCTGCTGAGTGGTATTTTAGTGAGTTGCTTGTTTCTGCACTAACGTTTGTACTACGGGCTCAGGAAGGGTTCCAAGGTTCAGATCAAGAACCATCTGGGCAGGAATTCACCAGCATGGTCATTTGAACTATTTTATTGTCAGACATACCCAGAGATTTGCCTGGCATAATTGGAACGATAAATGTATTGGCAATAGATCAGACTTTTTTTTAAGATCAGTTCCTTGTGTCTTACTGTGTCCTTCTGTGTGTCTCAGTAACTCTCTTTCTTTGGATGGAATCGTTTTTCCTCTGGATCGCTGACGTTTTCCAATTCAGCAACTTCACTGTGTTGCTGGGTAATACAACCAAAGCCTCTGTAGTGGGTCTCTGTCCTACCAGAGAATTCACAACACGAATCACGTACATGGGAGTTCATACAATGGTCAGATTCTGCTGTCACTTTCTGACATCAGTGGTTCTCTTCTTCAGACTCATTCAGAACCCTAACACAGTGGTGCTCTCTGTAGCAGGATCTGAAGCCGTGATTATCGCAGCTCAGAGCCAAAAGTTAAATAGGTTAAAGGGAGAAATCTTGGCTCCATTGAGATAACCGTGAATCCACATCTAGGAACTGACATAAATGACCTGTTTACACCAATCATAAGCTTTCAGTCACTTCAACTGGAGTCGTCCCATGGCTTCTAAGGATGAGTGAGTTCATTTGGACAAAAGAAGAACTGACAGGAGAGGAGAGTTGCTAAAATCTCAAATTCACAGGCTTAGAGGTTCAAACCAATTAGGATAAACAATATTTTCAGGGATCGAGAGGGATGTGCTCTCTCCGTGCCCCTGCATCTCTGGTTCTGGAGAGGACAAGAAGCACCAAAAGGGTGTAAAAATAGAAGCATGTTTCTGGCTTAGGGGAAAGAAGGCAGTGCTGGGAATCTCATCGAGGGAGGTCCAGGAAGGCACAGTCTGTCTGTGTGTGTGAGTGCGCCTGAGGGAGTGGGGGGAGGAGGGTGTGGCAGTGAGATATGCTGTCTCTATATCACAGTGGTATGGAGTCCTGAAACCAGGCAAAATATAGAATTCACATCCTTCCTAATGCACAAACCAAAGAGGTGTTGAGCTCTGTTGAGCACAAAGTCATATACCAGCATGATAATGTCTGTTTCCATAGCAGAAACTTGGCTTCTTTCGAACATAGGAATGGCCTTGGGGGTCAGACCTAGGGTAGATCTAGTCCATTTTCCTCTCTCCGACGGTGACAGCCCCACCTGCTGCAGAAGGTGTAAGAAACTCAGGAGCAGTGGATGGGGACAGTGACTTGACCATCATGACGCATCACCCTAACACCTAACTGCTAGAGGTTGGCTTGTGCCCTGAAACACATGAGCGTAGAGGCTTTCCAAAATATTTATTTAGCTGTAAGGAATGTAACTGGATACTCACTTTCCATGTAAATGTCCAAATCCTTCCTGATTCTTGCTTATCTCATGACCTTAATGACCACTTGTGGTAAGGAGTTCCTCAGTCTCTTGAGGCATTGAGTGAAGCAAGCATTCTTTATTTATCTGTTTTGATTTTGCCATGTTTCACTATAACTGAATGACGACTAGATCTTGTGATATGAGATACAGAGGACACAGCCTCAATCTTCCCTCTAACAGTCAGTATTTTACAGACTTTTCCTGTGTCCCTTCTTAGTCATCTCCTTTTTAAAGGTAACAACCCCACTCTTTTCAACCTCTCTCCATATCAGTTTCCAAAGGCCCTTGATCATTCTTACTGCTCTTCCATGAACCACTCTAGTTCTGCAATATCCTGAGTGAAAAGGGTGCCCAGTACTATACAGAGGAGACCGCAAGAGGGTGAAACATTGACTGACTGATCTCGTGACACTGTATTTGCTGTATGATTTCCCATTCCCCTCCTCCTAGAGCTCAATGTTTTTCTTAGTTTCTGTCCATGCTTGCACTGTGATCAGGGTTTCACTGAGCTGTGTACCATGATGCCCAGATCCCTGCCATGTGCTCATACAGTTACATGAGAATCTTGTAAGGTGTTAGGCAAATACACTGGCATAAGTACTGCAAGTTATTAACATCAGCATTTATCTGCCATCATGTTGCCCATTGACCTGGCTTGATTGGCTCCCTCTGAGGACTCCTCTGGACTTGACTATAACTGAAATAATTTCTATAAATGTTCCCATCTACTTCTCGACCCATTTCTAGTCTTTTAATATAGTAAATATTTTATAGTTCATTTCATTATTTGCTATAAAGTGTGTAACCCCCCTTGCTCTGCTTCACTCTCTTCACAGGCACATTGAACATTTCTGAGCTCAATCAACACGTTGAGAACTTCATGGCAGCTTTCAACCTCACCCCCTCTGACCCTTCAACATTCATTCTAATGGGCATCTCTGGCCTGGAAGCTGCCCATATCTGGATATCCATCCCTTTTGCTGTGTTCTACATTGTCGGCCTGTTGGAAAATGTTACCCTTCTGTTTGTTGTAAGCAAAGAGCAGACCCTGCATAAGCCAATGTACCTGCTGCCCTGCATGCTGGCACTCACAGATATCGCCATACCTACTCTTGTTGTGCCAAAGGCACTGTGTATATTTCGGTTCAATTTGAAAACTATTACTGTGCATGGCTGCCTCACCCAGATGTTCTTCCTTCACACAGTTGCTGTTATGCACTCAACCATCCTTGTGAAAATGGCCTTTGATCGCTACGTTGCCATATGTAACCCTCTGAGATACGCCACCATCCTCACCAAAGGATGAATAGCTAAGCTAGGGTTTCTAGGTTTGATCAAAGCTGTTCTCTTCATTCTGCCTATGCCCCTTCTCCTGAACACATTGCCATTCTGTTCCAACCGCTTTATCCCCCACACGTACTGTGAACCTATGGCTGTGGCGAAGATATCGTGTGGAGATATTACAGTCAACAGGATGTATGGCTTAGTGATAGCGTTTGTGATTGTTGGGTTAGACCTGATGTTCATTGCCCTGTCCTATGGTCTAATCCTCAGGGCCCTCCTCAGAATATCCTCCAAGAAAGCCTACCAGAAAACCTTCAATACCTGCACAGCCCACATCTGTGTGATGATTACGTATTATACTTCTGGCTTCTTCTCCCCTCTCATACATCGGTTTGGTCAGGGCATTGCTCCCCATGTTCACATCCTTTTGGCTGACCTCTATTTCCTCATCCCCCCCATGCTCAACCCTATTATTTATGGGGTCAAAACCAAAGAGCTTCGTGAAAAAGTAGGAAAATACACCTGCACAATGTGATCACTGGGACATTGAATTTAGCCTCTGTTATGAGAGGGGAAAGGCTATCTCCTAGATCATCAAGGGTGCTCTGTCCCAGTTTGACTGAACTCAGCATCGTGCGGGGTTCACAGTCTGAGAAGTTCCTCACACCTAAACTCTCATCACTCCATTACCCAGCACTGCTCTCTTCATTTCTGAGTTCCCTCTCTCTGACCATCGCCTGGCCTCTTTCAGCATGAGACATCAGCCCCCACCTCTTATCCCCCTGTCACATGGCTTTTCTGTAACTCCTACATTACCAACTCTTAGCTGCTACTGCAGCTTTCTGATGCAAGGTGGATTTCCATTAGTCCTTGAGTTAACAGGGCTCTTCATCAGTTTGACGAACAGAAGCTGCAGTTTGAGATAGGTGACGACAACATTAAGAACCTACCATTTGTACACTGTTATGATGAGTGAAATTTACCTGTTTTTTTTTGTGTGTTTTACGTGCAATCCTTAAAGAAATGTGGAGGATAAACGAAATAAAGACCGACTGTAGCAAACTAATTCAACACAAAATGTGGACACTCACTACCATCAGTGAATGCAATTAGAAATAAATATTATAATAATGCTATAGTTGTTTTTTCATTACAAATGTTTTGGGCTACTTTGGGGCTTTTTTTAATGCCATTATTTTGATTGAAATGCCTGCCAACCCTCAGTCGGGATACAAGTACCAGTATTTTGAATTTGATTGTCATCTCACAAGTGTGTTGCTAATGTGCACAAAATCCTGCTGGGGCTTGTAGCTTGGTTTTTTTTTTTTTTTAAATCAAATCTCTAGTAGGTGTGTAACAAAAGCTTTCATCTGTTATTTTATGTATAGACAAATTTGTTAGTAAAAAACCTTTTCTTTGAAGAAAGCGATGGGGCAACTTTCAGGTGAGTTGTTAAATGACTATGGGCTTCTAATGCAGTGGAAATGTGGGAAGCCCAGCCAGATCCTGCAGCACTGCAGAGCTGAGGCAGAGTGGGGAGCTGCAGCTGGAGCAGCACACGAGAACGGGCCCTTTGTCGGCAGAGACCAGCAGCTCCAAAGGGAGCCAGGGGTGAGCTACAGAGGGGAGCTGTGAGACCAGAGCCAGGATAGAGGGTGCCGGCTGTGCAACCTGTAACACAGCAGCTGAGAGCAATGAGCAGCTGCGGAGAGCAAGGTAGGGCCATGGATGAGGGAACAGCAAAGGGAGATGTTGTCTGACAGGGGGGCCTGCAAGGTCTGACTCTGGGGTGGGGACCAGACTTAAATCCAATGTGAGGGCAGGTGCTGGGAAGAAGGGCCCTGCCACCTAAAATCTGTAGGCTCTGCTGGCTTTCTGTACCCGTGGGTGCCACTCGCAGTATCTTGTGTATATTTTCATTATACAAACTCCCTCCTACCTCCCAGCCATCTTTAGCAGTGGAATAGCTCACATGGTTACTCTTTCAATGATCTTTGCTGGGCTTCTATGGCCACACCCTGATAGGATGTACAGGGGCACAGCAATCCTCACAGGCTGTCTGCAAACGACTGAAGGCCAAAGGCAGAAATGATACAAATAGTGGAAAGTGTATTTGGTATGTGTGATAGGTGCTGGTCAGTCAAGGTATAATGCTGCACCTGTTCTACTTAGCTCATGATGGGAGACGTTCCTTTGCAAAAAGAATTTCAAACAACTTTACAGGTTTTTCTTTTTTTAAATGATAGCTGGCGTTGTGGTGCCTTGTAGCAGAGGCCAGGGCTAAAATAATCAAAACTTTGCAGCTATAAAGCAAAGTGAAGTGTGAGCAAGAGGCAGGCTCACAGAATCTGTCAAGAACAGGGCTGATATTGCAGAAACACACATTGCTAAGTAGTGTTAGGTGTAAGAATATAGACACAAACACGTTCCAGAAAGGTGACACTAGAACACCTCTACACCAAACACACTCCTCAGTGAGAAAAGCAACACGCTGATCCCTCTTAAAGATAAGGTCAGGGATAACAGCATAATGGGTGGAGATGTCCAAGGTAATGTGCAGTCCCTGCATACGTCAGTGGTTGACACCCTAATACTTCAAAGGCTGCCATCCTGATACACCATGGGGCAATATGTGACTTGTTGAGATTGGTGTTTAAAATTTATCTGAGAGGACGTGTCTTTCTCTGGCGTAGGTGATAGTGGAAAGTCCTGCCACTAACTGAGCTAGTCCATTGCAACAGGCATACACGTATTAGTGTATCTGTAAATATTGAGCAGGGCATTAGCACACCACTTCATTGTCAATAAACCTAACCAAATCCCTTCTCTAAGAACTGAGTCCGTGGATTTATTGGGAAGATCAGTCGATGCTGGCTGTATGGGCTATGTGGCCAGAGTCAGTACAGCACACAGCAAGAACATACACACACAGCCAAACATCTGTAAACAGTACTCAATATGTAACTAACAGAGAAATGGTCCAATTCATTGAGGCACATCAAATGGGCTCAATTGAAGTTTTGGTCTTCAGCCCTTGGAATCAGTGTCCAGGGTGAGCCTGGCTCAGAACCTCATCGGACCATCAGAACCTCAACAAGAAATCAAATCCCTCCCCAACTGCCACCTGTGCACCCGGGCGTGTTGTCCCCAGCACTGGAAACCTAACAATAAACTCCAGCCAAACCCACAATTCCCCCACGCAGCTGCTGCACACATGCTGAGCGGGCAGAGGAAACTGTTCCAACAGGGGCTGCGGCAGGCTGGAATTGGGGGAAGCATCATTTCCATGTTAAACCTAAAACCCTGCTAGCAACAAAGGATTCATCTGTAGAATACATGGGTCTGGAGCGGGTGCATGAAGGAGGCAGCCAGGGATATCACTGATGACCAGCATTGGCAATTCACCTTGTGTAGTTTAGACAGAGCTGGTGTGGAGTGTGCCCAAACCCCTTGTCCATATTTTACTCCTCACAAGTAAAGAAACACCTGTTAAAGCATCAGAGAGACTGCGAAAAGTACCAAAGCTCTCAGATTCTAACAGAGACTTTAAGCTTCTGAGGTGGATCCTGCATTGGAAGAACAGAGCTTGGTGATTTTTCATAACACTTGAATGATCCACATCCCATCTCAGGAGGACACAGAGACTACTGGATGGGGGATTATGAGGCAATATTCTATATAACTCTCTTACTTTACCCCTATGTCCTGCACCTCAGCTTCGCTTTTTTGATGGAGCCCAGGCCAGTGCACTGTCTTGTCAGGATTTTTCAGAAAGTATTTCACAGAGTGAAATTTTGGGGCTATTATATGTAAAACCCTGACAAAGAGATGTTAATTGTTCCTGGTCAGTTTCAAAGAGAGAGAACCATACATCTGTTAATGGAGATTCCCTACATCCTAAGAAGGAAGGAAGGATGGATGATGGTAAAGTACAAGTAGGATCTGATGAGAAACAGTCAAAGGGAAAAGATTCCCATAGTGAATGGCAAGGAACATAGGGTAGGTTCAGAAATTAAAATAGTGAAAGAACAAGTTAAAATTTACTTAGCAAGTTAGATATATTCAGCAAACCAGCTGTTTTCAGACTATTGTACTGGTGACCCCTGGCACAAGCAAGCCTCTGATTGCGACCCCCCCTTATAAACTACCACAAATATTTAACACAATTACAAATGCTAGAGGCAAAGTGGGGTTTGGGGTGGAGGCTGACAGTTTGTGATCCCCCCATGTAATAACCTCACCACCTCCTGCTGGGTCCTGACCCCCAGTTTGAGAACCCCTGCAGTAAACATATACAGTTCTTTGTCTGGCTTGCTGTTTAGTTCCTTACCCTCCAAACGGGGAACTGAGAGGCATTTATCTATGCCAAATTTTTGCAAACACTCACACTAACTTGCTCTAGCGAATCATACAGGACAGAGACGTGTAGGTCCCTTGTAATATAGCCAAATATTACAAATAATTATTATTATGAACCTCATAACTGGAATTCAGCATAAACAAAAACCAAGAAAATAATATAGTCAATGAAACCAATTTAAAAAAAAACAATAAAAAAACTGATAGGAAGCTAGCAAACTGGTCTTCTGGGCGAAGTTCTCCAGTTATTTTTGTCATCTGGGACAAAACTTCATATAAATGATAAAAGCTGAAATGTGTAGCTTTGGGAAATGCACTTTCTGTGTAAAGTGAATGTAACATCGCTGCACAAGACAGTTTTCCATAGCCTGGTATCCTATATAACCTTTTTTTCCTTTACTATTTTATTATGGGATTATACACCTCTACCCAGATATAACTCCACCCGATGTAACACAAATTCAGATCTAACGCAGTAAAGCAGTGCTCCGGGGTGGAAGGGATGGAGCTGCGCACTCCGGCAGATCAAAGCAAAGTTCCATCCGTTCCAGTGGCCCCTACCAACTTCCCTGGCCTCCTCGCCTCCTGTGTTCCAACCCCCTTAGCTGGGTTTCTCCAGCACCAGCAGGCACAGCAGCAGCAGGAGTCCCACAGCAGGTGTACAAGCCATCAAACAAAGAGCAGAGGCGTGCAAATGCCTGAGATGATTATCTGACGTAAAGTCCAAAGAAGGAGAGAAAGTGAATTAGGGACATTAGAATAAGTTGTGTCTCAATCTTGTTCATTTACATTGGAATATGGCAAGAGATTTTCATTCTCAGAGTACAGTGAGCAGGCAGATGCAGTTTTTCGCTTTCCTTGTAGACAGTTTTCCAGCGGTTTGAGAGACCTTGCTGTGATGGTCAGACACTCTGGGATGTCACCTGGTGTTCTGGGACACCACTGAGTCAGAGTCTTCTACCAGCCTGGGACCCCCTTTAGCCTTATCTTGCTGAGCCAGGCACTAAAGCTTCTCCTAGCAGATCTTACAGGCAGGGCCACCCCTGGCTTCAGTTACAGACACTGAGGTCAGCTCTTGAAAAATTCTGGTCAAGTGATTTGTCACAGCACCCAGAAGTCAACTTCCCTTTGGAGAACAACCCCAAAAATCTATGAAATCCGCCTCTTCCCTTAGTGTGGAAGAGAATATGCATGGATTCTCACCACCGCAGTTTGAAAGCTCATAATCTGCGTTATATTATAAACAGGGGCGGCTCTGGGTTATATTATAAAACATGGGCTTTCAGCGGAGCACCTGTTGGTGGTCCACGGGCCATGCAGATTCGGCAGCATGGATCCGGGAGTCCACCAATCCGCGTCTTAGGCGTCTCTGCAGCCGAATTAGAACCGAAGCTGCAGGACCAGGAGACCTCCCACAAGCATGCTGACAAAGGCTGCCTGACTGCCGCCCTGACAACGATTGGCAGGCCGCCCCCCATGGCTTGCCACCTCAGGCAACTGCTTGCTGTGCTGGTGTATAGAGCCGTCCCAGATTATAAACCAGAAATAAATTTATTAAATATGGAAAGGTGTATTTTAGGTGGACAAAGAGATAACAACTAGAACAAAGCAGGTCACTAAGAAAATAATGCAAGCAAGCCATCTAAACTAGATTCCCTAAAGAACTTGCTCCAAATAATAATTTCTCACCCTAGATTCTATTTCAGGTAGAGTCCACTGCCAGATTTCCACTGCATTATTTGATCAAAGTCACTTAAAAACTCACCTGAAAGTAGCCCAATCTATTTCTTGAAACAAAGTTATTTTTATACACACATTTCTCTCTATAAAAACAACAAATGAAGGCTTTTCTTACATACCTTCTACAGATTTGACTACAAGCCTAAGCGGGATTTTGTCCACGTTAGCAACACCTCTGTGAGATAACAATTAAGTCAGACTCAAAAACCCCAGTCCTGATGCTTGCATCCCGATTGACGGACGGCAGGTGATTCCAACGAAAAATAGCAAAAGGCAGCGTTAAAAATGACCCCAAAGTAGCCCAAATCATTTGTAATGAAAAAACAATAGCATTATTATATTATTTATTTCTAATTCCATTCAGTGATGGTAGTCAATGTCCACGTTTTGTGTTGAATTAGTTTGGGACAGTCAGCCTTTTTTGGTTTATCCTACAGGTTTAGTGTAGGATAAAGTAAAGAAAAGCAGGTACATTTCATTCACCGGGCAAATGTAAAATTGATAAAGAAGCTGGGCATTTTAGTTTCTTACTTTTCTCTTCAAATTGCAGCTTCTGTTCATCAAACTGATCAAGAACTTTGTTCACACAGAGACTAAGGGAAAACTACCTGGCTGTGTCAGCGCCACGGAAAGTCCGAGTAACAGGTTGTATGGGGGTTGGGTGCTGATGAGTGACAATGAAAGAAGTCAGGTGATGGTCAGAGAGAGGGAACTCAGCAAAGGAAAGAAAGCAGCGCTTGATGATGGAGTGATAAGATATTAGGTGTGAGCAACTTCTCAGACTGAACTTGCACAATGCTGAGCTCAGCCAAAGTGGGGCACTGCACCCTTGATTAATGAGAAGATAGCTTTTCCCCTCTTGTCACCATGCTTTAAAATCAGTGGCCCAAGTGATCACCGTCTGCAGATGTATTTGCACAATTTCTCACGAAGCTCTTTGGTTTTGACCCCATAAATGATAGGATTGAGCATCGGGGGGATGAGGAGTTCGAGGTCAGCAAAGATGATGTGGACGTGCAGAGCAATGTCCTGAACAAAACGTTGTGTTAGGTGGTAGAAGAGGCTGGGAGTATAATACATCAGCATCACACAGAAGTGGGCTGTGCAGGTATTGAGGGCTTTATGGTGGGCTTCATTGGAGGACATTCTGAGGATGGCCTTGATGATCAGACCATAAGACAGAGCAATGAGCATCAGGTCTAAACCAGCGACTAGAAACAGTATCACGAAGCCATATATTCTGTTCACTGTGATGTCCCCACATGAGATCTTTGACACAGCTATAGGTTCGCAACGCGTGTGGGGGATGATGCGCTTCGCACAGAACGGCAGCCTGGTCAGGAGCAAGGGCAGAGGCAGAACGAAGAGAACGGATTTGATCAAACCCAGAAACCCTAGTTTAGCTGTTCGTCCTTTGGTGAGGATGGTGGCGTATCTCAGAGGTTTACATATGGCAACATAGCGATCGAAGGCCATTGCTACAAGGATAGCTGAGTGCATAACAGCAACTGTGTGAAAGAAGAAGATCTGGGTAAGGCAGCCCCTCATAGCAATGGCCTTCAAATTGAACCAAAATATACACAGTGCCTTTGGCATAACAAAAGTAGGTGTGGCGATATCTGTGAGTGCCAGCATGCAGAGCAGCAGGTACATTGGCTTGTGCAGGGTCTGCTCTTTGCTTACAACAAACAGAAGGGTAACATTTTCCAACAGGCCAACAATGTAGAACACTGCAAAAGGGATGGAAATCCAGATATGGGTAGCTTCCAGGCCAGGAATGCCCATTAGGATGAATGTTGGAGGGTCAGAACGGGTGAAGTTGAAATCTACCATGAAGTTCTCACCGTCTCAATCGAGCTCAGAAATATTCAAACTTCCTGTGAAGAGAGAGAAGCACAGCGAAGGGGGTTACACACTTTAAAAGAAATAGTAGGGTCAATATTTTATAATTATTAACAGTCAAGAAGGGGGGCGAGTAGTGAGGTGCCAACATTTATATATGACATGAGATTATTTTGGCTATATTCAAGTCCAGAGAAGTCCTCAGATGGAGCAAACTATGCCTTGTGAAACCCTGCTCCCAGTGCAAGCATGGAGAGAAACTCAAGAAAATGTTGGATCCAGGAGTGGAATTGGGAAACCATGAAGAACATACAATGCCATGAGATCAGCCAGTCAAGCTTCACCCTCCTCTGGACTCCTCTGTCTCATACTCTTACCCGGGGTTCTTTCAACCCAAAGTTCTTGGTAACTTTTACTCTGTGCAAGGTGGTGTCAGGAAATAAATCAGGGGAGACATGGATGTCCGACTGATAGATGTGGCACAAACAGGACAACACAAACATGCTTTCACTTACAGCTAAACTTTACTTAAGCCTAGTCTAGACTGGGGGGAAGATCAATCTAAGTTATCCAACTTCAGGTACCTGAGTAACATAGCTGAAGTTGACATATGTAGGTCGATTTACCATGGTGTCTTCACTATGATGAGTCGACTGCTGCCATTCTCCCGTTTACTCTGCCTGCGCCTCTCGTGCAGCTGGAGTACAGGAGCCGATGGAAGGGCGCTCGTGCAATCAATTGATTGCACCTAGACTAGACGTGATCTATCGATCCCCATTGGATCGATCGCTGCCTGTCGATGGGGGTGGTAGTGAAGAGATCCCCTTAGTTGCAAGCTCTTGCACACGTCCGCAACAGGTTAGTAAAGCACCCTCAACCCTAGATAATTACCAAAGATGAATGTGACTCTGGAGTGACACAGCGGCAGGTTTCCCGTGGCCAAATCTTCCATCTGCTGATGGGGACTACAAGATGTATCCAGAAGGAGAGTCCAGACAAGTCCGAAGGAGTCTCAGTGCCTCAAACTTTTCCCCCTTATTTATATATTAGTAACACAATGACATGTCTCTTAAAGAAAACTTGTTAAGCAAGTAGTTCCAATGGGCAAGCAAGAGGGTTCTTCTGATTATTGATTAACCAGGTGTGGGTTTTTCCAGAGTCTGCAGGCTTGAGGCCCCAATAGACATTCCTGGGGCACATCCTGCTCTTCTAAAATTCACATATCAGCAACCTCAACACAATTCTTATCAGGAAGGATGTGGAGCCAAGCTGCCCTTTCTGTGGCACCCAAATCCCCTCCCCTCCTGCCTTGGTCAAGCTGAGGTTGCTGAATGGCCAATTTACAGCTTGTTGACTAAGCCGCCTTTAACAATAAGCCATAGTGGTCTCAAGCACTTTACTGGTTTCCCAAAATCTTTCCGTATTGTACTGTGCACCCTTCTCACACAGGATACTGTTCTGGGAAGGGCAATGAGAAAAATGAAGGACCCAGGGAAATTGTCATATGGAGAGAGGTTGTAAAGATTGGGATTGTTGCCTTACAAAGGAAATCAATCATCATCATAATAATAATAATATATGCAGATATACTTATCTGCTGGAACTCGAAGGGGCCCTGAAAGGTCATTGAGTCCAGACCCTTGTATTCACTAGCAGGACAAAGTACTGATTTTGCCCCAGATCAAAAAGTGGCCTCTTCAAGGTTGAACTCACATCCCCGGGTTTAGCAGACCAATGTTCAAAACACTGACGTATGCCTCCTCACAAGTGAGAAGGCATGAAAAAAGTCTATAAAATACTGACTAGTAGAGATCTGATTGAGAATGCGGTCTCCCTGTCTCATAAAACAAGATCAAGTGGACATTCAATTCAACTGAAATGTGGCAAAAACAGAATTCTTTATTTAAAGATTTCTTCTTCACTCAGTACCTAAACAGACTGAGAAACACCTTACCACAATAGGTGGTTGAGGCCATAAGATAAGCAAGAATCACAAAGAGTTTGGACATTTCCATGAATAGTCAGACTTTCCAGTGACCTAAATATTTTTGAAAGCCTCTACACATATATGTTTCAGAGCACAAGCCGATCTTTAGTTGTTAGGCATTAAGGTCACAGCTTCTTGATGGTCAAGTCATCCCACCACATCCACCTCTTACTGGGTCTTTTACACCTTCTTCTGCAGCACCTGGGACTGGCACTGTCGGAGAGAAGAAACCGGACTTGATTGTCCCTAGGTGTCATTCACACAACCATTTCTATGATGCAGAGGAGCCAAGTGTCCACCATGCAAACAGACATTATCATGCTAGGCTATGACCTCCTGCACAACAGAATGAACATGAAAGGTACAAGGGTATTGGTATTTAGGGCTACAGATCTGCACGTGTGTTACTTTCCTTGTGTCTTTTGGTGAGACACTTTCTAGCAGACACCCAGCTTCACCTGAGACATAAGTTACAGGTGTTAACTGACAAGTGTAAGCAGAGACTTTTATGTGCTTCCCTTCTCATATCTGAATTTTGAAGTGATTTTACCATGACAAAAAAAATTGGATTATGGTAAATAACGAAAAGGAGAGTTCAGTGTTTCAGAGCAATCTGGATTGGTTTTTAAACTGGGTCGAAGTAAACAATATATGTTGTAATATAGCTATGTCGATATATAAATCTAGGAACAAAGAATTTAGGTGACGCTAACAAGATGGGGCTCCATCTTGGGAAACACAATGATTCTGAAGATTTGGGGGTTAGAAGGGATAATTAGCTATGCATGACCTCCCAGTGTGTCCCTATGGCCAAAACTGCCAATATGATCCTGGGATGATAAACTCATAGACTCATAGACTTTAAGGTTAGAAGGGACCATTATGATCATCTAGTCTGACCTCTTGCACAATGCAGGCCACAGAATCTCACTCACTCACTCCTGTAAATAAAAACTTCACCTACATCTGAGTTACTGAATTCCTCAAATCATGTTTTAAAGACCTCAAGGTGCGGAGGATCCTCCAGAAAGTGACCCGTGCCCCATGCTGCAGAGGAAGGCGGAAAACCTCCATGACCCCAAATATGACAATGAACTAAACCCTGATCATGTTGTGGATATCAAGGTGATGGAGCAAAGTTATTTTACCTCTGTGTTTGGTATTGGTGCAGCTGCTGCTGGAACCCTCTGTCCAGTTCTGGTGTCCGCTTTTAATGACGGAGATTGATACAGTCTAGAGTATTGAGAGAAGAATCACAAGAACTAGGAAAAGATAAGAAAACCTGTCTTATAGTGATAGACTCAAAGATCTCTATCTATTTAGTGCAACAATGATGATTTCTGGATAATTTCATAACAGACTGTAAGTACCAGGACAGAGAACAAATATTTCATAATACGGAGGTGTAACATGATCCAGTGGCTGAAACTTGAAGATAAAGAAATTCTGACTGGAAATAAGGCACATATGTATTACACGGTGAGAGTAATTAACCATTGGAACAATTTACCAAAGGTCTCAGACGATTCTTCATCACTGAGAAAGTTTAATTCTAATTTTGTTGTTTCTCTAAAATGTTTTCTCTAAGAATATTTTCTGGGAAATTCTGAGGCCTGTGTTATACAGGCAAGAGCACAATAGTCCCTTCTCACCTTGGAATCTACGAACATATCCCTATGGGTCAGCTGATGGCATTTTGCCTGCAAGTTCGTTCCTAAAATTATTGAAGGCATTTTTTCTATTCAAGACTATGTTGAATTTAGCCCCATGTGGAGAAATTCTCTTGGAAGTGTTTGCTGGTTGCGTATTTCATGAGCCTCAGGGATCCTATGAGGCACTGCATGGATGAAAGTTTTAGGTGAGAAAAATAATGACATGGGCCATGAAATCTCTGCACTGTGGAGTAATTGTACAACCCTTGCTATTAATGACTAAGAGAGGTGGTTGGCAAATATTCCCAAATCATCCTTTCTTTACCGTCTCTGTGAAAGTGGTGCATGTGTTCGGTCAGCTACCTGGGGGTTCCTGCACGTGGTAGTTGTATTTATCTAGACCCTCACATTTCCCATAGTTCTGCTCTCATTATGTAGTGTGCCTAATTCCCAAATTGCAAGTTGTTCCTGTGTAGCAGTTCTTGAAGTACTCTGCAGTGAGTGTGAGTGTAACAAGAGAAGCTCCACAGGTGCCTACCTTGGAATTTACCACTTGTGAGATTTCTCAGCAGTGAGACCCAGTCACTGATGACCCCCAGTCAATGGACGGGATCTGATTGGAGGCCCCTCACCCCCTGCAGGGGAAGAATTGTGGGGAGTGTGACGTGGCTCAGAGGTTGGGGGAGCCAGGGATGACTGGGAATCATGGAGAAGACACTGGTTACCAGTGTGCTGTTGGAATCAGGGCAGTCTGGAATGGGGAAGCAGACTACAAACAGGGGGGTCAGAGTATGAGGGGAGACTGAGCCAACTGACAAGCAAAGATCAGGCATTTCACCAGTGGGAAGAAGAATTGAAGTTACATAATTAACATTCAACAACATCCATTGGAAACAAAACTGAGTAAACTTTCTGACACCTATGCTGCAGTTCGGTGGTTTGTCAAGACAAAGAGACTCTGACATTCACCCCCAAAATATTCTCCAGGCCAAGAAATGTCCTGCCCTGCCCCCACAAAACCCAGTGCTGCCTGTCCATCCATGTAAATCCTGCTCCTTGCCCCCATAACCGTCAGTGATCTTCAACTGCCTATGTACCCCTCACTCCATGCCCCAGAAACTCCAGCGCTGGCTCCTTGTCCATGGAGGTTCCCCACCCTCACAACTTTCAGTCCTGTCACACAGTCATACCCCTCGTCCAAGATCAAAATCAGGTGCCAGACCACACAGCGATACCAGGGAAAAGGGGGAGATTGTCCGCAACAGCCTTTCTGGGGGCAAAAGAAACCGCAGCAGCAGCTCAGCCTGTGCAATGGAGAAAGGTACAGACCTGGTAGAAGGGAGAGAGTGCAGGAAGATTAAAAGGAGCCAGTGTGAGCAATGCCTCTTCAAAAGGACACAAAGTATTAATGTACTGAAGCCCATTAAAAAGCCAGACACCCTTCCTGAGGCTGCTTTTCCATGAGAGCAATTGCTGATGTTTCTATGAGGCATTAGTGGGAGATGGATGGTCCAGATGTGGGGTGGTGTCATAGACAATCTGCCACCGTGCCACTGTGATCTGCATGCTGCACATCTCCATCCCCCCCTTAGACCTGGATCTCCTCTGGTGAGATTTCCAACCCTGCCTGGTTTCCTCTGAGCCAGAAACATGGGTTTATTTTTACTGCTTTTCGGTTTTTCTCATTCTCTCTAGAACCAGAGATGTAGTGTTATGGAAAGAGCAGACCACTCTCTCCCCCACCAAAAGAATTGTTCTTCTAATTGTTCTGAACCTCTAAGCCTGTGAGTTTGAGATTTGAGCAACTCTTCTGTCATTTCTTTGGTCCAAACGAGCTCACCCATCCTTAGAGGTCACAGGACGCCTCCAGTTGAAGTCACTGGAGGATCCTGTTGGTTGTCAATCTGACCATTTATCTAAGCCCCTACATGTCAATTTAGGGTCCTCTCAATGGGACAAAATTGCACCCTATAACCTGTTTATCTTTCAGCTCTGAGCTGTGGAAATTACAGGCCCTGGTCCTGCCAGAGAAAGCCCTATTCTGTTAGGGTGCTGAAAGTGTCTGAAGTAACCCCCCCACCAGGTTATGTGAAATTCTGAGACCAGATATGAAAGATGTGGATTCCAAAAGACAAGGGACCTGATTTTGCTTTACGAGGGGCCATTGTCAATTTGCAGTGACTGACTGAAGGCAGAATGTGAGAGCAGAATCTGGCCAGCGTGTGACCCATTCTTGCGGTGAACCCTCTGGTAAGACCGAAACCCACTGCAAAGGCTTTGGCTGAACTTCCTAAAAGGACAGTGAAGTTGCTGAATTGGAAAAGTTGAGCGAAACAGAAAAAAACTACAGAAAGCTACTCAAACAGATAGAAGGACAAAGTAAGAGACAAGGAATTGATCTTAAAAAAAAATAATTTTCTAAACTATTTCTAACACATTTGTAGTTCCAATTTCACCAAGTAAATCCGTTGGTGTTTCTCATAATACTGAACAGTCCAAGTAGCTGTCCTGGGGAATCCCTGCCCAATGGTTCTTGATTTGAACTCCTAAACACTTCCTTAGCCCTCACCACTAACTTTAAAGCAGAAACATGCAACTCACCAAAATCCTGCTCAGCAGAGAAAGGAAATAAACTTACAGTCACAAGAATGCAAAGCCCTGAGAATCAGTGTATGAATCTCACATGTCTGACAGTCAGCGTGCTGGGCAGCGACCTTTATCATTTCCCTGTACAGTCCCTGCGGATGCTCAGATTGGCCAGGACTCCCAAAGAATTCCCTCAGCTCCATGAGCAGCGGGAGGGTTAAAAAAATAGACCCCGGAGAGCTTCAGCCTGACAGCTTCCCCTAGGAGTGATGAAAGAATTTGCTGATGACAGGGGCTCAGATTGTCAGGGCAAACTGAGTCTTGCAGACATTTCAGCCTAGCAATTACTATGGTTCTTCAGCGTACTATCATTTGCACTATACGTGGGAATGCAGCCACAAGATACGGGACCAAAACCTCTTTTCTATTGATCATAGCAGCGGACCGCTGTATATCGCCCACAGAGTTGTAATATCCAGTCCATTAACCTCTGAAATTCATTGCCACCCTCTAGAGACTAAAGAACAGGATCTTAAATTGATGCAGGCCGGAGGGCATGGAAAAGGTTTTCTTTTCTCAGGATTCTGACATCAAAGGTGCTTCCCAGTATCCATTTGTGAGGTCTAACGAGGATACATATCTGTCAGCTCTGTACTCTTGTAACCACTCATCTGCTTTCTGCACCAATAAGCATCACATTTCAATACTGTGTTGATCTTTCCAAAATGGATTTAGAAACGGGTTTTTCTATCTTGCAGCAGAACTGGTACCAAGGGATTTCTCCACTCACTGTGTGATTCCTTCACTACTCCCAAGGCCAAAATGAGCTGGAGTTCATCTCACAAGGTATCCCACATTTTATGGGAGATACCGCCACGAAGTTTGCCTGGTGTTTTGCCCTGGGCCATTTGAGTGTGGTGGTATTTGAAATAGGAATGCCCTTCTGGGGTGAGAACACAGTGGTAAGGGATCAAACAAGTCCTATTGAACTACCTGAGGGCTTACCTAAGCCACGCAAGTACAAACAGCAGACACCAGGCATTAGAGGACTTTCCCTTCATTCTCTCACCTGATTCTTGTCTCAAACACACAGAAAGCATAAGACTAGAAGTCCCAAGTGCAGGCAATGTTATGTTTATTTGAATTAGTGTCCGGAAAGCACATATACCAGAAATCTGAGACTGCAGAATCTTGTTTCCCAGTTTCCCTTCTGAGCTCTGATGCCACAGAGCCTCTACCTGTATCCTATCTTCCCAACCCTGATGCCATAAAGCCTTTTTTCCCAGTGTCCCGACCTCCCTCCTCTTTTGCACGCATAATTAACTTATCTGTTCCATTATACCAACACATCCATGTGCCCAGGCAGAAACAACACACATAGTGTCTCTGTCCTTTTGTCACATGCATTGGCAAAAGTTATAAGAATATATTGATAGAAGAGTATCAAAAATCAAACAGTCAAGCAAGACACAGAATTCTATCTCACATGAAGATATAGACCTGAAGCTTACCTAGTCACTAGCACGTCTAACACTCCACCTGATATTTGTTTCCCCTTTTTTTCTGGAACCCTCCTGCCCAGGTGTCCCGGGAAGAGCATAGGGCATAGGGTGGCACATTTCCTGAAAGGGCCAGGTATCAAGGTGGAATGTGTTGGTGCTCCATTTGCCCACTACCCCCTGTGCAGTATGATGTCCTGAATCTTCCCTCATATGAACAGACTGCAAGTTTCAAATTAGAGTTCCAGACTTCCCACAGCAATGGGCCTGAGAAGGTTGGGTCTGGGCTATCTGTTACACTGTACTGGAGGACCTATATCACTGTGTTACAATTAGCAGTTGTGCTTCATGGATCTGTGCCCTCCTTAAACAAAACAGCACAATACACATTGCAGAATTAGTATACGTACTAATATCACAATAGCTATAACAATCCACAGTAACACTGAGAGCCCTGACTATTGTAAAATTGTCCATCACCTGGGCCACCACCAGAAGCTCTAGTTCTCCTCTTTGGACAAGGTTAAGATTCTTTTAACACTATTCTGGAGAATAAATTATAAATGTGTCCAGTTGTTTGCTGATACATCCAGCTGCTCCTGCAGGCTTTGCGTGCTTTTGTTGATATCATGGGGGCTAGCTCAGTGGTTTGAGCATTGGCTTCCTAAACCCAGGGTTGTGAATTCAATCCTTGAGGAGGTCATTTGGGGCACTGGGGTAAAAATCTGGGGATTGATCTTGCTTTGAGCAGCAGGTTGGACTAGATGACCTCCTGAGGTCCCTTCCAACCCTAATATTCTATAAATAGCCACATAATAATATAATCCAGGAGTCAGCAACCTTTCAGAAGTGCTGTGTCAAGTCTTCATTGATTCACTGTAATTGAAGGTTTTGCGTGCTGGCAATACATTTTAACATATTTAGAAGGTCTCTTTCTATAAGTCTATATTATATAACTAAACTATTGTATGTGTAAGCAGAGTCAGGATGAGCTCCACCCTGATATCTGGTGGTGAATTATGGCAAGTGTGGAAAAGAATTTCAGAGGCTGATCGTGTTTGCATAGGCACACCCACTCTGCCTAGCATAGCCCACGACAGCCTAAAATGGTTACTTTCACAGCTGTGAGATCCCGCATTTCTTTGTTATTGCAGCAGGAGGAATAAAGTGTTGTCACCCTGATTAAGTAAGTGAGGAACTGCGAAACTGTTTTATGGTAAAGGGTTTCACTATCAACTAAATTGCACTTGCTAGACAAGGGCCATGGGTTCCAAAACCCAGTGAAGTGAGAGAGGTTGGGGATAGATATTTGTACCTGGTGGTGCCTTGTGTGAGCCAGAAGCACCAATTCCACCTACTTCTCTCTCCACTGTGGAGTATCAGACTTGATTTTTGATTTCCTTAAGAATATAGACACAGGTTACTGAGCTGAACTCACTATGGGCTAATGGGGCACTATTACTGGGTCTCCCCTACTGTGAGCTGAAATTACTAAAGAGCTGGTATTGCTGAGCTGAGGGCACTGAGTAATATGCTAACTACTGGGGGAGCCTGAAGTTATACTGTGGAGTAGAGCAGCTGGCAGAGTGGAGTGGAGCGGTCTGTGGAGCCACAGAGTGAGTGGAGCCAAACATTTTGTGGGGACGGCTGGAGTGGATCACGGGATAGGTGGTGGAGCAGAGCAGCTGGCAGAGCGAAGCACCTGTGGAATGGGTGGAGTGGCCCACGGAGTGAGCGAACCTGAGCAGTTTGCGGGGATGGCTGGAGTGGATCACGGCATGGCTGGTGGAGCAGAGCAGCTGGCGGAGTGGAGCTGAGCGGAATGGAACAGTTTATCAGGAAGGCTGGAGGAGCAAAGTGGAGTGGCTGGTACAGCAGAGAAGTCCATGGAGAAGGCGGAAGCAGAACACCACGAAGAGGTAGGACAGTTGGCCCCGGACCAAGTAAGGTGTCCCTTCTACACAGGCTGGGGGCGGGGAGACGTCTGCAGATGGACTCTCGAACTCTGGGGCTGCAGTGACCTGGGACAGAGACTTTTGGATTGTGAAACTTTTGGGACTGTGGGTGATCTTTGGGTTTCTGGACTTTAGGGACATTTGGGCTATTGGACTTTGGAGTCTTGGGGTGATTTGGGGGTTGCTGGACTCAAGAACCTAGGGAAAAGGACACGCCCCAATTTCCTGGGCTGGGTCATTGCTCACGGTTTGGTCTATGAACTCTAGCTGAGGTGTTTTCCCAATTTAATGCTTCTTGTTTATCTCATGTAATTAAACCTTTTCTGCTACACCGAGATTCTGTGCTTGCGATAGGAGAAGTATTGCCTCTTCGAGGTGCCCCGGGGTGTGTGTAAGATTTTCCCAGGTCACAGGGTGGGGGCTCGAACTGATTTTGCCTTACGTTGTAGGGAAGGGACCCCAGTGTATTGAACCTGGCCCTGCTGCTGTCAATTCGACCTTGCAGAAGAGTTACATATGTAAAGTAAACAAGGTGTGGAGGGGGTTCAGGGCACAGGGTTGGGGTGCTCAGCTCATGGAGGGCTCATGGCAGGGAGCTGGAAGGGATGAGCCCTGTCCCACCCCCGTCCTTACCTCTCGCTGTCTCCTCTCTTCCCCCTCCCCCTTGCTAGGGCCATCAGCTGATTGGCGCAGGGACTTAGAGGGGGAGGGGCAGGAAAGCACCACACTGGGGTAAGAAGTGGGGAAGGGGGGAAGCTTGGCTGCAGCAGGACCAAGCTTCTGCCTCCTGCCCCCGCAGGGGAGAGCGGTGGGCGGTGGGACTGAGTTAGTCTGGGGCCCGGGACTGTGCCAGGCAGTAGCATGCTGGAGGTTGCTGACCCCTGATATAATGACTTAAAATCTATCTTTTGAAGTCATTAAATTTAACTGTTTTTCCCTGAAGTGTGTGGTAAACCCGCTCAGGTTTACAAAAGCTGGGATATGTTCACTTTCCACTGATGAAGTGGGGAACCAGTTAATAAATCTGCACTGCCCACCTTGAACTTTGCCAGACAGTATGTTCCTGAGGGACAGTGCGGGGAGCTGGGGGGATTTGGCTAGTGCCTTCTGTTGTGTGATACATGGGTGGCTCTGTGAACATTCATGCAATCTAGGTGGGTGTGGGGCTTCACATGCTGTTGTGCTGAGTGATAACAGGGCCTGGTGGGGTTTGCTGCTTGTCACTAGCAAAGTATTTTGTGATACACCCCAGGCTGGAGAGAGTTAAGGGGGAACAGCGGTCCTTGCAACTCCACCAGAGAGGTCCTTTGGGGCCATCTGCCTGTCCCAAGTCAGGATAAAGGAGGAGGGTTGGGCGTGGGGCTAGCAACTCCACCCCGTAAAAATCAACCTGCTACAGAAACGCCAACAACAGAGACAGCAGAGACTTTTACCCTGGAAAAAGAAGGGTCTTCAACTCGAAGATGCATGACGCTGGGTGGTGAAAGCCGTGAAGAAGCCACTAAGGTGATTACCCTTCTTGCAACCAGGAGGATTACCATAGGCACATGGAACGTGAGGATCATGTACGAGTCAGGAAAGACGTCTCAGGTTGCAGACGCAAGCAGCCAACTAACATCACCAGACAGGCACTGCGGTGGAACCCCCAAGGCAAGCGGAAAAGAGGCCATCCAAGAAACACCTGGCGACGCGACCTTCAGGCTGATAGCAAAAAAATGGGCTATACCTGGAACCAGCTAGAGCGAATGGCCCAGGATAGAAGACTCTGCAGATCTGTGGTTGGCGGCCCATACCCCGATTGGGGGGACGGGCATGAGTGAGTGAGTGAGCGGTCCTTGCTCTCATATCTGGCTTCCATATTCATAGCATTGACAAGAAATATAAGCAATTCCACATGCAGTTCACATCTTGTCATCCTCTGAGCCCTTGACAACCAATGTTTTTCTGAGTATAACAACCACTGCATGCAGTTTGCCCCCATCTTTTCAAATAAAATGGTAAAAACCCTTGAATTAACCAGAGACAGATTTATAACATTTTCTGGACCTGAAAGAATTTTGCTGGGCTCCTCTGACACCTTCTTAGCAACCAGTGCCTGACTATGGATCATATGATGATTCCAGACTGCTGAGGGAGAGACTTCTTGTACCATTGTCACAAGCCTGCTATGCTGTCCTATCAGAGACGTGCTCCATTGCTGCAAATTCCAAAACTATGTCCCCAACCAGGGACTGAGTCTTGGGCAAAATTATTTCATAGTTTAGAAGTCTCTTCACCAGTTGTTAGTGTGGTAAAACAGAAATTCCTCTTGCTGCAGATATTCTGTTACATTGGAAACGGAGAGTGTTCATAACTCTGAAATGTTCCTTCTTTCAACCTGGCACCATTTACTCACCTCTGGCATTTGCATGTCTCTTTTCTTTGGTTGATGTCTGGCTCCTTTACCTGGCCCAGGTAGGGGCTCCTTGTGCTGCTGAGCCTGCAGAAGCTGGAGCCATTCAGCTAAGGGGGATGGAACATAGGAGGCAGAGCAGGGAAAGAGGCCAGGGCCCAGTATTAAATGTGGTTCTGTTTTTCAGTGGTGAGCAGCAGGTGGTAGCAGCCTCAGGCGTGAGGGTTGGGATGTAGGAGTGGAGGGGATCAGTGAGCTAGTGGTATGGAGTGCCGTGGAGGAGGGAGTGTAGCAGAGGGAGTCAAGACTCAAGGAATGCCATGGTTACTGAGGGGCCACAAGCAGTGAAGGAGGGAATGGACTAGGTGAGTGGAGGGCTGTGGGGGCTTCGTGGAGGAGGAAAAGAAGGATTCAGTGAGAAGTAAGGGCATGTGACCAGACCACATGACACTGAACTCCATTTTGAGTATCTGTATTTTTCCACAAAGTGACCTTGGAACTGTTTTTGGAATAAAGGATTCCTGCCACATGTTAAATCTATATGAGGTGGGAGGTGATTACATCTAATGGTCTCTCTCCTCACTCTCCTCAGGAGACTGGAAATATCTGAGGGAAAAAGACTGAACTGGTGGAACTCCTGGTCTCAGGCGAAAAGGATTTCTAACCTGTGTATGGAAACCTCATGGAGTGCTTCTTGTATCACCAGTCAGGGTGAGAAATTGCTGAATCTAATACATCAGGCTTACCTTGCAGTTTTGTTTATTTGCTGTGTAACCAGAATTGATCTCTTTGCTATCACATATAATCATTTCAAATGTATATTTCTGTAGTTAAATTTATTTTCTGATTTATCTAAACCACTGTGGTTTTGAGTGAAGTTTCTGGGGAGAATCTCAGCTTCTTTAACACAGGCTTGTTGAATTTCCTTCCCACATCTTGCGGAGGGCAAAATGTACCAATGAGCTTACAATGTACAGACCTCTCCAGAGTGAAACACACTATTATGGGTTCATACTCCAGTAGGTGGTGTGAACTTGAGGAGGTGAGAAATTGACTGATGTCCTCCATTTGTACATGAGTTGCTTGGGTAAGCTCTCCGGTAGTGCCATTTGGGTGTGTGGTGCCATCTACTGTCATGGAGAGACACAATCTCCATCAAAGCCGTGTGTGAAAAAGGGCCAGCCCAGCTGGGTGGTTAGAGGGGTGCATCAGTTTCCATGGCTCCCAGACTGAACCCCAGTCACACTCATACCATCAGGAGCCCAAATTAGTTTCCCCGGCATGTGCGACACAAACATGGACGAGGGCCTGAAGAAAAGATCCAGATGTAGCAGTTCTTTGATTCCTTTACCACTGTGTTCTCACCACAGCAGGGCACAACTACCTAAAATACCACCCCACTGAAAAAGTCCCAAGGCAACAGATTAGGGAAACTCCAAAGCTGTTCCCTCATAAAATGTGGGATACCATGTGAGATGAACTCCAGGCTGTTTTGGCCTGGAGACTGGTGAAGAAATCACTCAGTAAGTGTGGAATTCCCATTGTGTTAGTTCTGACACAAGATAGCACAACTCATTTCTGCATCGATTTCTGAAAGATTAACACAGTATCAGTATTGACATTTGATGCTTATCCGATGCAGAGAGGAGATGAACTATTTGAAGAGTTGAGACCTGCCAAATATATATCCACTTTAGATCTCACAAAGGGATATTGGCAAGTACCTTTTATTCTAGATTCCTGGGTGAAGAAAGCCTTTTCCACACAGTGGGCTTGCATCAGTTCTGGATCAAGTCATTTGGCTTTCACAGGGTGAAAATGAATTTCAGAGGCTGATGGCCTGGATATTACAATGTCATGGGTGATATGCAGTAGAACATTGCTCTGATTAATTGAAAATGAGGTTTGATCCCATATCTTGTGGCAGCATTCCCACACATGGTGCAGATGGCAGAACATTACACACAGAAAATATAGGCCATCGTCAATTGCTAGGCTGAAGAGTCTGCAAGACTGTGTTTGCCTGACAATCTGAGCCCCTGGGATCGGCAAATTATTTCTTCACTCCCAGGGGAAGCTCTCAAGTTGTAGTTCTCCAGGGTCTATTTTCTGCTTCTCTCATTGCTCACGGAGACGAGGGAATTGTCTGGGAATCCTCCCAACCTGAGAATCTGCATGGACTGTAGAGGGAAATCATAACCCCAGGGGCTGCAGCAGAATGAGGAAGAGGGGCTAAACATCCCAGTGGCGCTGCTCCAAGTTTGCCACAGCCGTCTGGAGTCCAATGTCCGAGCTAGGAGAGTCCCATCTGGGGTTGCTAGAAACTTTTATCAAAATATTGGGTCTGCCCAGCTGAGTGCCAATAACAGTCTGACAGGGATAAGGAAAAGATGCTTTATTCTGCTGAAAAAAAGGAGAACCTTGTATTTTAGTACAAAGACCCTACTCTATACAAATATCACAAGCCTTTTATACACTTTTAGACAAGGTCCCTGCTTGTTAACACTTGATTGGTAGGTGTCAAACCTCGCGGTTCTGTTATCTGTTTAGTAAAAACTGGTTAGAAGCAAGTTTTCTCTGCTTTGAGGCAGAAGAAAAGAGATAGTTCAAAAGTTCAGGTTACTGTATACGTGAGGCTTCTACTTGCCCCTACTGGCTGCTTGGAAGCTATTAAAGGAGGCTACCAGTAACTTTTACTTTTCCCTCAGAGATAAAATTTTCTAGACCTTTTATAATTTTAGTTTCTCTTCTCCGGACGCTTTCCAATTTGTCCACATCTTTCCTGAAATATGGTGCCCAGAACTGGACACAATACTACAGGCAAGACCTAATCAGCGTGGAGTAGAGTGGAAGAATGGTGTTTGCTTTTCTTGCAACAGCATTACACTGTTGACTCATATTTAGCTTGTAATCCACTATGACCCCTAGACCCCTTTCCGCAGTGCTCTTCCTAGGCAGTCATTGCCCATTCTGTATGTGTATTCACACAATTATTCACACTGGCTTCTAGTCTCAGAATCCTCTGTCCCTCCCACCAAGTTTTTCCCTATCTCATACACTGCACAGACTGAGCTGCTGCTGGGGTTCCCTTCACCCCTACAGATGCAGTTCAGGCTGATCTCCCACTTTTCCCTGGTGCAGGAAGACACTGAGTTTAACCAGTGGAAGGACAGGTCATATAAAATGTCATTGGAAAGTTACCATTTTCTGAATATGATTATCCTATGTGTATGCATGTATCATTTTTGTATCTGAAGTTATGAATCTTGATTATGTCTTCATATTTCAAATGTATTTACACTTGGGTAACGCCCATTAGACAAGATAATTTACTCTCGATAGCTGGTTTGGAAGGGCCTATTCAGCACAATGAGCCATTAGGGAATATAAAACTTGTTTTATATTTTAATCTAACCCCAGGGTGCCTTTAGGTGAAGTGTCTGGGGCCCAAATCTTAACTTGGTTACCACAAGTGTGCATTGTCCTCCCTACATTGAGGGAGGGGTGAACTGGGTAACAAATTCATATTGATCAGAGTCTGGCCCAGGGCAGGACAATACAGCTCTTGGATTCTAGCCTGGGGAGCTGGTGGTTATTTTGGCTTTTCATAAACAGATACTAGAAGTTAATAAAACAGAAGTACTTTACATCTCTTGACTGTAAAGGGTTAACAAGTTCAGTAAGCCTGGCTGTCACCTGACCAGAGGACAAATCAGGGGACAGGATACTTTCAAATCTTGAGGGAGGGAAGTTTCTGTGTGTGCTGTTAGTTTTCGTTGTTGTTCTCTCTGGGTTCTGAGAGTGACCAGACGTGCAACCAGGTTTCTCTCCAATCTCTCCAATACAGGCTCTTATCAGTTCAAAATAGTGAGTACTAGGTAGATAAGGCGAGTTAGGCTTATGTTTGTTTTCTTTATTTGCAAATGTGCATTTTGGCTGGAAGGAGTTCAAATTTGTATTTTGCTGAAAGGATTTTAATTTGTACTTACATACTTAGGCTGGGAGGGTATTCCCAGTGTTTATAGCTAAAAAGCCCTGTACCTATTCCATCTTAAATTTACAAAGATTATTTTTAAAGTTTTTCTCTCTTTAATTAAAAGTTTCTTGTTTAAGAACCTGATTGTTTTTTTTTCTGGTGAGACCCCAGGGGACTGGGTCTGGATCCACCAGGGAGTTGGTGGGGAGAAAGGAGGGAAGGGGGAGAGAAAGGCTAATTTCTCTCTGTGTTAGGATTACTGTCTCTCTCTGGGAGAGTTTGGGAGAGGGAAAGAGGAGGAGGCAGGAAGGTGAAATGTCCTCTCTGTTTTGTGATTCAAGGAGTTTGAATCACAGTAATCTTCCTGTGTAGCCAAGGGAGGGGAAGCCTGGGAGAGGCAACGGTGGGGGAAAGGGTTTACTTTCCTTGGGTTAAGATCCAGAGGGTCTGGGTCTTGGGGTTCCCAGGGCAAGGTCTTGGGGGCACCAGAGTGTACCAGGCACTTGAATTCCTGGTTGGTGGCAGCGCTACAGGTTCTAGGCTGGTAATTAATTTTAGAAGAATTCATGCTGGTACCCCATCTTTTGGACACTAAGGTTCAGAGTGGGGAATTATACCATGACATGGCTGGAGCCTGTCTATTGTTGATTCTTGCAATGGCTGGTCAGGGAGCCTTCATACAATTGCAGCTGGGTGTGTCCCTGCCTGGGGGAATGTTGGTGGAGGTGCAGGACTGGGGAGGGGGTCTGCAGCTTGTCCCAGTAACACACTGAGAGAGGGAGCCTCAGCTAGTGAGTCAGTGGGCTCAGAGGTACTCTGGTTCCAGGTGGCTCCTTGAGGGAAACACATCACACTTTGTTCCTCAGCTGCTTCATTCTACCATCATCTTCTGACCCCCTGTTCATACTCTCATTCCCCAGCCTATGCTGCCCCCATGCCAGCTCAAGAACTGCCATCCTGCTGCCCATTCACCTGGCTTGGTTAGCTCCATCTGAGGATTTCTCTAGACTTGACTATGACCTAAATAATGTGGTGCCTTCTGTAACTTTTGCCGTCTCATTGTTCAACTCCCTTTCTAGATGGTAATAACTATAAAATATTTACCATGCTATTAATTATTAATTGTGTACCCCCCTTCCTCTACTTCTTTCCATTTAGCATTTCTAAATCTGGTCGACACCTCAACCACCTAATGGAACTTTTCAACTGCACCTTCTCTGACCCTTCAACATTCATCCTAATGGGCATCCCTGGCCTGGAACCTGCCCATGTCTGGATTTCCATCCCTTTCACTATGTTCTACATTATCATCCTGTTGGGAAATTTCATGCTTCTGTTTGTTGTAGGCAAGGAGCAGACCCTGCACAAGCCGAGGTACCTGCTGCTCTGCATGCTGGCACTCAAAGAAATCAGAACGTCTGCCTCCATTGTACCAAAGGCATTATGTATATTTGGGTACAGTTTTAAAGGCATTACAGTGAGTGGCTGCCTTACCCAGATGTTTTTCCTTAATGCGGGTACTGTGATGCACTCAGCCGTCCTTGTGACAATGGCCTTTGATCGCTACATTACCATATGTAACCCTCTGAGATACACCACCATCCTCACCAATGCACAAATAGTGAAGCTAGGGCTAGTGGGTTTGATAAGGGCTGTTCTCTTCATTCTGCCCCTGCCTCTGCTCCTGAGCAGGCATTCTTTCTGTGCCTACCGTATTATCCCCCATACTTACTGTGATCATATGGCTGTGGCAAAGATGTCATGTGGAGACATCACAGTCAACAGGATATACGGCTTGGTGACAGCATTTGTAGTTATGGGGTTAGACCTGATGCTCATTGGCCTATCTTACAGTCTGATCCTCAGATCCGTCCTCAGAATCTCCTTCAAGAAAGCCTACGAGAAAGCCCTCAACACATGCACAGCCCATCTCATTGTCATGCTGATTTCTTATCCTACAGGCCTCTTGTCCACTCTGACATACCGGCTTCATGAAGGCATCACTCCACATGTTCACATCATCATGGCCAACCTCTATCTCCTCATCCCCCCATGCTCAACCCTATCATTTATGGGGTCAAAAACAAAGAGCTTTGTAACAAAGTGGGCAAATACACCCGCAGAATGTGCTCACATTGATCCACAGATTTGAAATCTGTGTGAAAAGAAGGGGAAAGCTATCTCCTCGATAATCAAGGGTGCTCTGTCCCAGTTTGATTGAGCTCAGCATTGTGAAAGTTCAAAGCCTAAGAAACTTCATCCCCAGGAATTGCGCTTTAAGTTGATGAATTCCCTCCCTCACCATCACCTAACCTTTTTCAATGTCACCCATCAGCCCCCATATCCAAACATTGTCACTCAGCCATTCTGTCACTTCCAGACCACCAGAATATACTGCAGTTCACTTAAACGAGACGGCTTTCCATAAGAACCTGCATAATCCTAGGCCCAGTTGCAGTGAGGTTACAAGGACTCTACTACATGGGAGAGTGGAGGGGTGTCCTTAAGCTCAAGTGAACCTCTGAGTAAAGGGACTGGGAGTGGGGACTCAGACCCTTTCACTAACCGATTCTCCTGGGGTAGTGCAGAAGCCAAGAAAGTCCCCCACAATAGTTCACCACTCTGATTAGGGAAGCGGGACAAACTGAAGGGCTTAATTTCAATGGTATGTAAAGAGAGGTGTAACTTGTTACATCTTGATATAAATGATAAAAGCTGATGTGTGTAACTTTGGGGAGTGCACTTTCTGCGTAAGGTGAATGTAACATCGCTGCACAAGATGGCTTCCCAGAGACTGGTATTGCATACAATCTTTTCCCTGTACTATTTTATTATGAAGCTGGAGGAGTAAATCTGACGCTGTTTATTTGGCCTTTTGAAAATATTGAATAATGTATTATACTTTCAGCTTCTTCTCCCCGCTCACACATTGGTTCAGTCACGGCATTTCTGCCCATGTTCACTCCTCTTGGCTGACCTCTATTTCTTCATCCCCCCCATGCTCAACCCTATTATTTATGGGGTCAAAACCAAAGAGCTTCGTGACAAAGTGAGAAAATACATCTGCAGAATGTGATCACCGGGAACATTGCATTTAGCCTGTGTTACGAGAGGGGGAAAGGTAATAGAACTAAAGGAGGACTTTATTTTTTTCCGACCACTATTAACACAAGCAAATGATGAAAAGCTTGGTAAAATATGAGATAATTTTGTTCAAGCACAGGCCTGGACTGGGGACATTGTTTTGGAATTTGCAGCAATGGGGAGAACAGTCTGTGATAAGGATCCTAGCGGGAGCGGGAAAGAATCCGTTGATTGTCCTTCATGTGGGAATGAATGATACGGCTAGTTCCTCACTGGACTGTATCAAGGAGGACTATGCCAGACTGGTGAAGACGCTCAAGGAAATCGAGGCTCAGGTGATCTTCAGTGGGACTCTGCCGGTTCCTAGAGCGGGGTGATGAAGGAGCGACAAGATTATGACGATTAACAGATGGCTCAGGCAGTGGTGCTATAAGGAGGGCTTTGGGATGTACGGTCATTGGGAAGCATTTACAAACAGACGGCTGTTCTCTTGGGATGGACTTCATCAAAGTAAGGAGGGAAATAGACTTCTAGGATGGAGGCTCGCCGACCTCATTAAGAGAGCTTTAAACTAAGAAGTTGGGGGAGATGGTTGGGAGATGTTCAGGAGATCTCCATGCCTTAATTTAACCTGGAGAGGGAAGTAAACAAAGTGAGAGGGGATACGCTTGTGGACCGAAGAATTGACCCAAGGAGGAAAAGCGGAGTAGAAACTAGACTAACGGGTGACGCTGGTGGTAGAAGGTCTGTGCACAATGGGGTAAAGAATGTCAGTGACGCCAAACGCCAAAAATTAAAATGTCTGTACACTAATGCGAGGAGCCTAGGTAACAAGATGGAGGAACTAGAGCAGGAAGTGAAACCGGATATTATAGGGATAACGGAAACCTGGTGGAATAGTACTCATGACTGGAGTACGGGTTTTGAAGGATATGTGCTCTTTAGAAAAGACAGGAAGAAAGGCAAAGGTGGTGGAGTAGCATTGTACATCAATGGTGAGGTCAACTGTAATGAAATAAGAAGTGATGGAATGGATAAGACAGAGTCTGTCTGGGCAAAAATCACACTGGGTAAAAAAGCTACTAGAGCTTCCCCTGAGATAGTGCTTGGAGTGTGCTACAGACCACCGGGATCTGATTTGGATATGGATAGAGACCTCTTTAATGTTTTTAATGAAGTAAACACTAAGGGGAAATGTGTGATCATGGGAGACTTCAACTTCCCAGATATAGACTGGAGGACAAGTGCTTGCAAGAATAATAGGGCTCAGATTTTTCTGGATGTGATAGTGGATGGATTTCTTCGTCAAGCAGTTGAAGTACCGACGAGAGGGGTTACCATTTTAGATTTGGTTTTGGTGAGCAGTGAGGACCTCGTAGAAGAAATGGTGGTAGGGGACAACCTTGGTTCGAGTGATCATGAGCTGATTCAGTTCAAACTAGATAGAAGGATAAACAAAAGTAGATCTGGGATTAGGGTTTTTGACTTCTCAAGGGCTAATTTTAAAGAGTTAAGGAAATTAGTTAGGGAAGTGGATTGGACGGAGGAACTTGTGGATTTAAATGCGGAGGAGGCCTGGAATTACTTTAAGTCGCAGCTGCGGAAACTGTTGGAAGCCTGCATCTCAAGAAAGGGGAAAAAAAACATGGGCAGGAGTTGTAGGCCAAGCTGGATGAGCAAGCATCTCAGAGACGGGATTAGGAAAAAGCAGAAAGTTTACAGGGAGTGGAAGAAAGGCGGGATTAGCAAGGGAAGCTACCTTAGTGAGGTCAGAACATGTAGGGATAAAGTGAGGAAGGCTAAAAGCCACGTATAACTGGACCTTGCAAAGGGAATCAAAACCAATAGTAAAAGGTTCTACAGCCATATAAATAAGAAGAAAACAAAGAAAGAAGAAGTGGGGCCAATATACACTGAGGATGGAATGGAGGTTAAGGATAACCTAGGCATGGTCCAATATCTAAATAAGTACTTTGCCTCAGTCTTTAATAAGACTAGTGAAGAGTTTAGGGATGATGGAGGGATGATAAATGGGAATGAGGATATGGAGGTGGATATTACCGCATCGGAGGTAGAGGCCAAACTTGAACAGCTTAATGGGACAAAATCGGAGGGCCCGGACAATCTCCATCCGAGGATATTAAAGGAACTGGCGAATGAAATTGCGAGCCCGTTAGCGAGAATTTTTAAGCAATCGGTAAACTCGGGGGTTGTACCGTACGACTGGAGAATTGCTAACGTAGTTCCTATTTTTAAGAAAGGGAAAAAAAGTGACCCGGGTAACTATAGGCCTGTTAGCTTGACGTCTGTAGTATGTAAGATCTTGGAAAAAATTTTAAGGGAGAAAGTAGTTAAGGACATTGAGGTCAATGGTAATTGGGACGAATTGCAACATGGATTTACTAAAGGTAGATCATGCCAAACCAACCTGATCTCCTTCTTTGAGAAGGTGACGGATTACTTAGACAAAGGAAATGCGATAGATCTAATTTACCTCGATTTCAGTAAGGCGTTTGACACGGTTCCACATGGGGAACTGTTAGTGAAATTGGAAAAGATGGGGATGAATATGAAAGTTGTAAGGTGGTTAAGGAACTGGTTAAAGGGGAGACTCCTGCGGGTCGTACTGAAGGGTGAACTGTCAGGCTGGAAGGAGGTTACTAGTGGAGTTCCTCAAGGATCGGTTTGGGGACCGATCTTATTTAACCTTTTTATTACTGCCCTTGGCACAAAGAGTGGGAATGTGCTAATAAAGTTTGCAGATGACACAAAGCTGGGGGGTATTGCTAACACAGAGAAGGACCGGGATACTATTCAGGAAGATCTGGATGACCTTGTAAACTGGAGTAATAGTAATAGGATGAAATATAATAGTGAAAAGTGCAAGGTCATGCACTTAGGGATTAATAATAAGAATTTTAGATATACATTGGGGATGCATCAGTTGGAAGCGACAGAGGAGGAGAAGGACCTTGGGGTATTGGTAGATACCAGGATGAATATGAGCCGCCAATGTGATATGGCCGTTAAAAAAGCAAGTGTGGTTTTAGGATGCGTCAGGCGAGGTATTTCCAGCAAAGATAAAGAGGTGTTAGTACCGTTATATAAGGCGCTGGTGAGACCCCACCTGGAATATTGTGTGCAGTTCTGGTCTCCCATGTTTAAGAAGGATGAATTCAAACTGGAACAGGTTCAGTGAAGGGCTACTAGGATGATCCGAGGAATGGAAAACCTGCCTTATGAAAGGAGACTCAAAGAGCTTGGCTTGTTTAGCCTGGCCAAAAGAAGGCTGCGGGGGGATATGCTTGCTCTATATAAATATATCAGGGGGATTAACGTTAGGGAGGGAGAGGAATTATTTAAGCTTAGTACTAACGTAGGCACAAGGACAAATGGGTACAAACTGGATATTAGGAAGTTTAGACTTGAAATTAGACGAAGGTTTCTAACCTTTAGGGGAGTGAAGTTCTGCAACAGCCTTCCAAGGGGAGTAGTGGGGGCAAAAGACTTATCTGGCTTTAAGACTAAGCTTGATAAGTATATGGAGGGGATGATATGATGAGATAGTTTAATTTGGGCAATTGATCTTGGATTATCAGCAGATAAGTCTGCTCAGTGGTCTGTGAGGGGATGTTGGATGGGATGGGAACTGAGTTACTGCAGAGAATTCTTTCCTGGGTGCTGGCTGGTGAGTCTTGCCCACATGCTCAGGGTTTAGCTGATCGCCATATTTGGGGTCGGGAAGGAATTTTCCTCCAGGCCGGATTGGCAGAGGCCCTGGAGGTTTTTCGCCTTCCTCTGCAGCATGGGGCATGGATCGCTTGCTGGTGGATTCTCTGCAGCTTGAGGTCTTCAAAGCACAATTTTGAGGACTTCAATAACTCAGTCATGGGTTAGGGGTTGTTATGAAAGTGGATGGGTAGGGTTCTGTGGCCTGCCTTGTGCAGGAAGTCAGACTAGATGATCATATTGGTCCCTTCTGACCTATGAGTCTATGAGTCTATGAGGATGGCATAGCAGCCTTGTGACGAGAGTACAAGAAATGGCTCCCTCAGCAACCTGGAATCATCAGAGTATGCTCCACAGACAGACATTGGCTACTAAGAAGATGCCGGGACTTGTGCTCTACAAGCACATGGACTTAGGGTATAAAACAGAACACAGCAGGCCCATTCTTTACCTTTCTCCTGTCCCCATCTGTGCTGCAAGCAGCAAGGACACTGAGAAGAAGACTGAAGACTCCAACAGAGGAGACTGGCCCAGATTTAAGGGGAAAATCTGTGCAATATCAAGTGGGATGAGAAAAACTGCTTAGTCTAGGTGTTGCCCTTGAGAGTTTAGACTGTGTGCTCATATATTTAGTTCTTTTGGTACTTAACTCTTACTTTTTGCCTATCACTTATAGTCACTTAAATCTATCTTCTGTAGTCAATAAATTTGTTTAACTGCTTATCCTTACCAGTGTGTTTGTATGAAGTGTGTGGCAAAACTGCATAGGCTTGCAAGGCTGGTGTATATTCAATTTGCATTGATGATGTGGGGAAACAGTTAATACATGTGCATTGCTTATCTTAAGAGGTGCAAGACAATATATCCCTGAGGAGCAGTGCTGAGAACTGGGGGGATTTGACCCTGATTCATTTCTCTTTGTGATTCATGAGCGGCTCTGTGAACATTCATGCAATCTAGCTGGGTATGGGGCTCCACATTCTGTTGTGCTGAGTGATCACAGCTCCTGGAGGAGTTTGCTGCTGCTCACTGTCAAGGCATTGTGAGAAACAGCCCCAAGAAGGAAGAGGGTTCAAGGGGCACAGCAGTCGCTCGGTTCCAGGCTTCACCTCCTGGAATCCATGACAATAAGGTCAGAATGACAGTATGTAACTTCTTTGTATCGCTGTATAAAGATGTATCTCAAAAGGAGTACCTTGGGCCAGCCTAGGGGGATGTGGAAAGTCCTATCACTGACCAAGTTGCATTCATTGTCGTAGGCATACATTGGTATTCTCGTAGTCTACCAGGTGCTACTGTGCTTTGTGAACAATAAACCTGGCTGGGTGGCTTCATATCTTAACAGATATTGTGGTCATTGGGCGGATCGCTCAAGGTCTGTTCTGCCAACTGTTTGCACTGAGCTATTACAGCACACAGAGAGAACATTTTGTGACAAAGTTCTTTGTCTGCCTTGGTGGGTCCTGCACTTTTTGGCAGATTTGCTCGACTCAGAGGTTCACGGCAGCCCTCCGTTTGGCCACTTTTGCTACTGGCTCAAACCTGCCATTCGCTCAGCTAACGTCATCACTGGCCAGCATGGGGGAAAGGAAGGAGAACAATCCTTGTAGTCTCTGTTGTAGCATGTGGTGGGTTGGGGACAGGCCAGAAACCTTCCTCTCTGATGTTACTCACAGTCTAGGTCAACCCCTCTTGTGTCATATAGGAAGTTGGGGGGATGGGCAGAACCAGGCCCGCCCTCTACTCCAGGTTCCAGCCCAGGGCCCTGTGGATTGCAGCTGTCTATAGTGCCTCCTAGAACAGCTTTGTGACAACTACAACTCCCTGAACCACTTCCTCAGGGCCGGTGCAAGGAAGTTTCATGCCCTAGGTGAAACTTCCACCCTGCGCCATCTCCAGCCCTGCGGCAGCTCCCCACTCCCCGCCCTGAGGCACCGTTTCTGCGGCAGCTCCCCCACGCCGGGGAGCCGTGTGGCACCTCCCCACCCCAGCTCACCTCTGTTCCACCTCCTCCCCGAGCACGCCACCCCCACTCTAACTCTCCTCCCAGGCTTGCGGCGCCAAACAGCTGATTGGTGCTACAAATCTGGGAGGTGGGAGAAGTGGAGCAGTGACCACACGCTCAGGGAGGAACACTGTAAGAAAAATTGGGGGCACTGCTTTTTGGTGCCCTCAAATCTTGGCGCCTTAGGCAACCACTTATTTTGCCTGAATGGTAGCACTGGCCCTGCATGACCTTCCCCCAGCATCTTCTTTATCGTCAGCGCAGGACCTTCTTCCTGATGCCCCAGTCCTCTAGCAGCACATCCTCTCACTCCCAGCTCCTTACAAGCCTCCTCACTAAGTGAATTGAGGTCCTTTTAAGACCAGGTGCCCTGGTTAGCCTGCCTGTCTTAATTGATTCTAGTAGCTTCTTAATTTCACAAAAATTTCCTCTGCAGGCAGAGGCAAAAATATTAAATAAATGAATAAATCACTACAACAATAGGAAATAATTAAAAGCGGAAATTCTCCATATAAGAGCCCAGTTTGGCCAGTACTAAAAGCTTCAGAAAATTAAAAATTGACAATGAATTTTAAACAAATTAATAAAGCTACCCCTGCCTTGATACCAATACTAGCAAATTTGCCTCAAGTAATATGCAGTAAATAAAATAACAAACCAAAAATAAAGTGGGAACCTAAAAAACTCCAAAAAGAAAAGATCATTAGCCTGTGTCACTCTATGGCCCAAAAAAGAAAAATGCTCTTTTAAAGGCAAAACAAATTAACATAGGGCCTAAGGTGAGCAAAACAAAATATTTTAAAAAGCTGCATAAGGTGCGCAGCAAATAAAAACAAACCACCAAATTCAAAACCCTTGTTGCACCAAAAAATTGTAGGGCCAGATAGTAAATTACAAGTTAATTATATTCATAAATTGCCTCTCCTCTGCACTCCCAAATCAGTATTTATTAGTAATAATAAATTATTTTTCTAAATGGGTAATGGCAATTCCATCCAGAAATCCTACTGCCGAAACTACCCCTAGGAAGTTTTGGGAATTAGTGTTCAGTAAATATAAATCTCCAAAAGTAATTGATTCAGATAATGGACCACATTTTATATATATAAAGTTAAAAATGTATTAAACGCATAAAAAGTAAGGCAACAACTACATATCCCCTATCATCCTCAGTCATCAAAACCAGTAAATAAATAAACCAAACTATTAAAAAAGCCCTTGGCAAAGTTGCTCAAAAATCTGGCAAAAATGAAAACGCTAAGTATATGGAATCAAGTCATAAATTTGTTTCACCCATTTACACTTTAGGACATGATTTTTTGGTGATAATTTTAAATACGTTATTTTCAATGTTTTATAATTTACTGTTTTGAGCTACATGAGAATGTATATAGGTTATTTTTTTTTTGCCTTTTTAATGGCATTAGTTAGTTTAAACTTTATTTTTTTAAGTTTTATTGATATTTTTTTACCCCTTGGGTAAGTGGCACCTTTTGGGGGGGGTAGGTATAACAACGGGTTTTACAGTTTTATAGGCCTTTTAAAGAGAATTTGATAAGGTTGGTAGCCAGTACCCAATTGATTGCTATTTTGGATGGCTGCCAAAACCTTGCGGAGTTTTAATACTAGCCTTTACAGGTAAGTGGTAAGGTCTTTTGCGGCCGCTCTCCTTCTGTACTCGGTCTGGCTGGGATAATGTTAACACCTGTAGCCTTTCCATTCTTGAGTGATTTCACAGCTCTCTCCACTTCTTCACACGGTATTGGAAAGTCATCCTGTTTGGTGACTCAGGATACCAAGGACACTAGGATCTCTATTTGTCCAGTGGTTGAATATATTGGAGCAGTAGTTTGTCCACCTATTGATGGTGTCCTTTGTAATTTTTCACAAACTGGGCTAGGCACTGCTTTTGGAATGAAGGATTCCCGCCATACGTTAAAGCTGTATAAGTTGGGGTGTCCTCACTCCTCACAAAAAAGAGCTCCTGGATACAGCTGAAGAACAACAACTGAGCTGGGGGAATTGATGGTCCCAAGTTAAAAGGATTTCTAGTTGGTGTTTGGAAACCTTGTGGAGTGCTTCTGTCACCAGCTATAGTGAAAAATTGCTTATTCATATCCAATGTATCTTGTAGATTAGGCTCAGTTTCCAGTTTTGTTATTTGCTAGGTTATCGGCTTTGATTTGTTTGCTATCATTTTTAATTAAACTTATTTTTACTTTATCTAAATCAATGTGCCTTTGAGTGAAGTGTCTGGGGGACATCTCAGCTTCATTAACACAAGCTAGAGGCAAATCCCTCCAATATCAAGGGGCAGGCAAACTCTGTGTACAGATATCTGTGCAGTGCAAGACAGTATAATGTTAGGTTTATACTCCACCGGAGGGTGTGAGCCTGGGGAGGTAGGAAATTGGCTGATGTCTGGTGTTTGTACTTTGATGGCACATGTAAGCCCTCAGATAGCTCTGGTTGGATGTTACAGGGCCTGAAGAGGCTGAATTAGCAGTGAAGGTTGCACACCCTTCAGCTTGCATAAATGCAGGATCATATCATTTTTCCTCCACATGTTGGCAGTGACTTTTCCAAGGCTAATGCAATGTGCATTACAACCGCATGGGCGGATGAACTGCGATGTTGCTACAATCAAATGAATATGTTATTTTTTACCTGTATCTTTTGGCTGCATTCCCACGCATAGTGCCCATGGCAGCACATTACACACAAAAGAGAAAGCCATTTTCAATTGCTAGGCTGAACAGTCTGCAGTACTCAGTTTGCCGTGACAATCTGAGCCCTGGTTATTGGCAAATCATTTATTCACTCCCAGGGGAGGCTCTCATGCTAACGTTCTCCAGGTCTATTTTCTCCTCGACCCACTGCTGACGGAGCTGAGGGAATTGCCTGGATCCTGGCCAATCTGAGAACCCACAGGGACTGTACAGGGGAATCATAAATGTGGCTGTTCAGTAAGGTGAGTATCAGATGTGAGATTCAAATGCTGATTCTCAGGACTCTGCTTTTCTGTCGCCAGAAGGTGATTTCCTCTCTCTGATGAGCGGGACTGCGGTGAGTTGTCTGGTTGTTCATTAAAGTTAGTGCTATGGGCTCCAGGGTTCAAATCAAGAACGATCTGGGAAGGAATTCACTAGCACAGTGACTTGAACTGTTTAGTATTGTCAGAAACACCAGTGGATTTACTTGGTAAAATTGGAACTACACATGTATTGGAAATAGTTTACACAAGTATTTGTTTTTAAGAGGAGTTCCTTCTCTCATCCTGTGTCCTTCTAACTGTCTCAATAGCTTCCTTTTGGGGGCTGTGTGGTTTTTCCAATTCAGCAGCTTCACTGAACTATTAGGTAATATGGCCAAAGCCTCTGCCATAGGTATTTGTGTTACCAGAGAGTTCACACCAAGAAAGGGCCACACACTGGCAAATTTCTGCTCTGAAATTCTGCCTGCACAGGGTCACTGCAAATTGGAACTGGCTTCCCTGAGAGGAAAATCAGGCCCCATGTGTTTTGCAATCCCCATCTTTCATGCCTGGTCTCAGAACGCCACGTTAACTGGGGATTTCCTTCAGACACTTTCAGCACCATTACAGAATAGCAGAATCTGAAACCATGATTTTCACAGCTCGGCACCAAACATTAAACACCAAGACTGAATCTGGTTCCATTGAAATCAATGGAAAAAGGGTTCAAAGCAATCATGATAGCATTTTTTTGAGGGAAGAGAGGGGTCTTCTCTCTCTGTCCCCTGGCATCTCTGGGTCTGGACAGGACAAGAAGCACCAAAAGGCAGTAGAAATAAAAACATGTTTCTGGCATAGAGGAAACCAGGCAGTGTTGGAAATCTCACCAGGAGAAGTCCAGGAATGCACCGTGTATGTGTGTGGAGGGGAGGGTCACATCTCCTCCACTGGCTTTGGGGTAATTAATGACTGTCTCTCACCGGTGAGAAATCTCACAGAGTTGCAAATACCAGCACACCTGTGCTACTGATCTTGGTGCACCCATACACAATGTGAGTGTCTTCGGGAATGACAGAACAGGAACAACTTATAATGTGAGAAGTTTGCACATTATATAATGAGAGCAGGAAACTCTGGGACATATGAGGTGTCATAAACAGATAGCTAAGTGTTAATGATTCTTTTACCTGTAAAGGGTTAACAAAGGGAACCAAACACCTGCCAAGAGGACCAATTAGGAAACCGGATTTTTCAAAGCTTAAGGGAGGGAATTTGTGGGGGTTTCTTGGTCTTGGGTCTTTGTCTGTTCTGTGCTCTCTCAGCTATGAGAGGGTCTATTTCCAGTCCTTCTAATCTTCTGTTTCCCAGTTGTAAGTACAAAGTTAGCAAAAGTGTAGTCTTTTAAATTGTTTTGCTGCATTTGCATCTGTGTATCTGGCTGGTGGAGTCTTTATGTGTATTTGGCTATAAGTACTTTAAATTGTATTGTTTTTGGATAAGGCTGTTTATCCCTTTTCTATTGTTTATTCATTTTCTATAAGTTGAAAGCCCTGTATCTTACCATCTAGGTTACAGAGAACTGTTATTCTATTCTTTCTTTCTTTTTTTTATTAAAAGTTTTCTTTTTAAGACTTGTTTGAGTTTTTTCTCTCTGAGTAGGCTAAGGAACGAAGGGGAGGGAAATTCTCTTTGTGTTTGATCTATGGAGGGTGAATCTCTGCAGCACCAGGGAATTGGTGGGAGAAAGGAAAGACAGGGGGGAGGGGAAAAGCTAAGGGGGAAGAGAGATAGAATCTTTTTTGTTTCCTTGTCTTTGGATTTGTCTCTTTGTGGAAGAGAGGAGACATGATTCTTGGTATTGTGATGTAAAGAGGTTGCATCAGTAACTCTCAGGTTAGCCCAGAGAGAAAATTCTAGGTGGGAGAGAGGTGGGGGGGAATGGTTTATTTTCCTTTGTTGTGAGACTCAGAGCCTCTGAGTCTTGGGGTCCCCCAGGGAAGGTTTTGGGGAGACCAGAGTGACCCAAGACACTGGAAATTCTTGGCTGGTGGCAGAGAGATCAGATCTAAGCTGGTAATTAAGCTTAGAGGGGTTCATGCTAACTTCTCAGGTTATGAACGCTAAGGTTCAAATCTGAGTGGGAAAGCTATGATATGAGGGGTAGATAAATATAGCTGCCACTTGCAGGAGCCACTGGCCGCTGCCCAAAACTGGGGGTCACTGGGACACAGATGTTAAACCCAGGATATTCTGCGACCATTTGCTAGCCAGCCATTCATGGCCAGGTTATACATACATTCCACTGTGCAGAGATTTAATTTGGTCAAATCATTAGTTTTCTTGCCTAAAATGTTCATCCATGCAGTGCCTCATGGGATCCCTCAGACTCCTGAAACAGACACCTGGTGTAACATTTTCAAGGCACCACAGTCACATGAGAATTCTTCTCCTTAGGGTAAGTTCAACAGAGTCATGAATAGTAAAAATGCTTTCTGTATGCTCAGGCACAAGCTTGCAGGCAAAATGTCTCGACTCCTAGGCAGAGGTCCGTACATTCCCAATGTCCTCTTGATCTTGTGTTAGGAGACACCAATCAGTATTTTATAGACTTTTCTCATGTCCCTTTTTATTCATATCCTTTGTAATGTAACAATTCCAGTCTCTCAATCTCTCTCCCTATAAGAGTTTCCCCAGGCCCTTGATCATTCTTGTTGCACATGCCTGAACCCCTCTATTTCTGCAATATCCTGTGTGAAAAGGATCTCCTATACTACACAGAGGAGTTCAGAGGAGGGCGAAGCACTGACTGACTGATCAATCTCATAGCACTGTATTTTCTCTATGATTCTCCTTCCCGCTCCTACTGGAGTCCAATTTCTCTGCTTAGGTTCTGTTCGTGTGTGGATTTTGAGAATGGTTTTACAGAGCTGTGTACCATGAAGCCCAGGACCCTGTCAAACAGTAAAATTGGAACTTTGTGAAGTATTTGAGGAATTCGAGCTTTTCCCTCAAATGGGCATACATGTTGCAGTTTTTGACATCACAATCCATCTGCTATCCTGCTGCCCATTCACCTGGCTTGGTTAGCTCCCTCTGGGGACTTCTCTGGATTTTACTATGACATATATAATCTGGTGCCACCTGCAAATGTTGCCACTTCACTGCTTATCTCCTTTCTAGATAGTTAATAACTGTAAAACATTTACCATACCAATTGTTGTATAAAGTGTGTAACCCGGCCTCACTGGGCTTCTCTCCCTTCACAGGCACCTTGAGCATTTCTGAGTTAGATCAACACATTGACGACTTCATGGCAACTTTCAACTTAACCCCATCTGACCCTTCAACATTCATTTTAATGGGCATCCCCGGCCTGGAAGCTGGACACATATGGATTTCCATCCCTTTTTCTGTTTCTTGCCTTATCAGCCTTTTGGGAAATATTACACTTCTTTTTGTTGTAGGCAAAGAGCAGACCCTGCACAAACCAATGTACCTGCTGCTCTGCATGCTGGCACTCACAGACATTGCCACATCTATCTTCGTCGTGCCGAAGGCACTGTGTATATTTTGGCTAAATTTGAAAGTCATTACAGTGGGTGGCTGCCTCTCCCAGATGTTCTTCCTTCACATGGTTTCTTTCATGCAGTCAGCCATTCTCGTGATAATGGCCTTTGATCGCTACGTTGCCATATGTAACCCTCTGAGATATGCCACCATCATCACCAATGCACGAATAGCTAAGTTAGGGCTCATGGGTTTGATCAGATCTGTTATCTTCATGTTTCCTCTGCCCCTGCTGCTGAGCAGGCAGCCATTCTGTGCCAAGCATGTTATATCCCAGACACACTGTGAGCACATGGCTGTGGTGAAGATATCATGTGGGGACATCACAGTGAATAGGATGTACAGTTTGCTTATAGTGTTTGTGGTCATCGGATTCGACCTGATACTCATTGCCCTGTCCTATGGTCTGATCATGAGGGCTGTCGTCAGAATCTCCTCTGAGAAATCCTACCAGAAAGCCCTCAACACCTGCACAGCCCACATCTGTGTGATGCTGACATCTTATGGTCCTGGCTTCCTCACCAGCCTGACACACCGGTTCGGTCAGGGCATCGCTCCCCACATTCACATCATCTTGGCCAACCTCTATATCCTCATCCCTCCCATACTCCACCCTATAATTTATGGGGTCAAATACAAAGAGCTTCGTGACAAAGTGGGCAAATACACCTGCAGAAGGTCATCAGTTGGGACCACTGACTTTAAACCCTATGTGACAAGAGGGGTATAAGATATTTTCTCATTAATGAAGGGTGTTCTTTCCCAGTTTGGCAGAGCTCAGCATTGTGGAAGTTCTGTAGCCCATTGGGCTAGTTTGCATTTGTCATATTCGCTGCTACTGTAGCCCAACTCTATTCTATTCACTGCTTTGCATTATATTTTGCTTTTCATTAGATTTAGTAGTAATGCAAGAAACCTACAGACCTCTATTCTGCAAGATATTAGATTTAGGAAGTTAACATAAGTCTTGAGGCCTATAACCTTTAAACGATAAACTAAGTACAGACTAACAGGCCAATGGAAAACACCAAATATTTGGGGAGCTGAAAATAGAAGTTAAGGGCCTCAGCACATCTGTAGGTGTAATGTGTTTGAGACAGACACCTTTTTGTGTGCCCTATAGGGAGAAGACTTACAGAATTCATCATTATAATTCCCAGTGAGGCAGACCAAGTGGAAGTCTCTGATGAAGAGAGTGGCCTATGCTGGAAGCAGCCAATTTTGCATGGCAACCAAGCAAAAAGGTAGCAGTATGGTCCATTGGAGTGTCCTTTCACACTCTCAAATTTGTTTTACTCCAAGGCAATCTACTTTGTTAGGGAATCATGTAATTTCCCTTATTCCCACCTTTAAAAACATCATCATCATCCAGTTTAACCCAGCCCGTCAGGATTTAACTATCCAAAGTACACCCACTTTTCTTGTCTATATTCCCCTGCTAGGGTTACAGTTAAAGTTATTGTTGGCTCTTAAGGAGAAGCACCTCATAGAAATGACTAACAAGAAGGATAAAGCCAAACAAGCTGTTACCCAATTCATGAATAAAGGTAATAAGTGCTCAACAATTCCTAATGTAGAGGTTGAAGTAAAAGGATGGGTTATTGTCCCAGAAATTACAATAGGAATTATTTTTAATGGAACTAGTGTAAAGTCAAAGAATATAAGCAAAAACCTCAAAGACCTAGATAGGTACCAAACACTAATGATGGTGCCTATATATATGGTACACATCCCAAAAACACACCAGGGTCCATTCTTCCTCCACCCTCAGAGTCGAAAATAGCGATGAAACTATCCCCACAAATGCCTGACCCTCCTGTGCGACGAGGTTCATTCTACAAATCACACCGACAAAACAGGACATGTAGCCTATAGGGCTAACCTGTTTGCTTGACTATCAAGATATCTTTTCTTTCAAATCTCGTATTTCTTTATGGTTTTGATTATATCTTTTATTATAGTAGGTTATAATGCATTTGTCTTAAAGTGGTTTGGCTGTAACAGAAGGAACTTACAGGCTATATCCTGTATGCTGAGCTAAGCCAAAACTAGCACACACATGTCTGGTTCCTTTCACCCAGATAGCAAAGGTGGCTCACAAACATTCAGGACCTTTCACCTAGATAGAAGGTGATGGGCTAAAGCATGAGGTCCACATATGATGTGCTAAAGCACGTTGGGAGAGGGGCTTTCCTAAGTTCATTCCTAACAGGTACATCACACTTGGAAAAACCCAGAATATCTGGTTAAGACCTGACTGAAATGAGTGGTTAGGACAGAAATAACAAATGTGATACCTAACCAGAAAAGGACCATGGTAATGAATTGACATAATTGATAGTAAATAGAGATCAATGATATACTGACCTATACGGGGAAAAAAAAGCACTTCAACATTAGTAAAGTGAGGAAATACAAATAAGGAAAAGGAGGGAAATCCCCTCCTGAATATGCATCAAACATAATGGTGTCCGCGTAACATATTATCAAAGTGGCATCCCGGCCTAGGGGCAGTAGGAGGAGAGGTGCTAGAATGATGGACACTGGGGATGATGGGGAAGGTGATGAAGAAGATGATGGCTAACACCTCAGGTTGTTCTACAAGTGATGGTGTGAGTCTATGGAAGTGCAGATGTATGTTATCTATCTATCTTGTTAAATCAGGGTGTTTGTGACTGTGCTAAACGTATTAATGAACTATATTAAATATAAAGAGTTCGTATAGTGTGAGTGTTGTAACTGTTCACATCACGGTTCTCAACTATATAACAATTTAAATAAAAGTGGAGCTGATTTGGGGACAAGAAACCATCAATCTTTAAATTAATAAATCCTAAAAGTGATAACTGGGGATTCTTAAGTAATATTAATACATAAGCTAAAGATCAGGCAACAGTGAGAAGTGCCTCACACCAAATGTCTTATCGCTCCATCACCAGGCACTTCTCTCTCCATCGGTAAGTTCCCTCTCTCTCACCATCATCTGACCTATTTAATTGTCAACTAAGCACTTGTCTTCACCATAATTCCTACACTACCAGAAGAAACTGCAGATTTCTGATGCAAGGTGGCTTTCCATTAGTCCCTGTGTTCTTGAAGAGTTCTTGATCAGTTTGACGAACCGCTTTTTTAATTAAAGCTAATGTTAAAAAATGTACATAGTACATAGGTTAAGAAAAATAGTTTGTGTACATCTGGGTGTCATGCTTGGATTATCTACAAATAAATGTTTTGTTTAAAAGTCGTATGAAACATATATATGTCTTACCTCCCTTGTCCAACACCCTCAGGACCTGACCGGTGCTGAACCGGGGAATTTGCCAGACCAGGGAAGATCAACCCCAGCTGGCCCCTCTGAAGTGCCCGTGGTCCCAGCCATCCTCCCCAGGTCCCATCTGCTGGCCCCTCTGGAATGCCAGTTTCCTTGCCGCTGGCTCCCTCCTGGCCCTGACTTTACCCCCATCCACGCCCCTCACTGGCCCAGGCTGGAACCAGAGCTAGGGGAGGCTGTGGAGCCTCGGGTCAGGGCTGGGACCGGAGTCCAGTGACTGGGACCCTGGCAGCTACAGCGGGGGCCAATACAGACCTGAGGTCAATGGCTAGGACCCTGAGTGTCTGCAGCGGGGCCGGCGGTGGGGACCAGGGGCTGGCCTCTGATCCCCTGGGCAGAAGCTGCCGGCGCACTCCACATAGTCCTTTGCTCTTTCAATGGTGTCAGTTTAAATTCTGGTTTCTTACATTCTATTGGTAACTCCCTTACCGGCTGAATAACTTAAACGTCTTCTTCTGCTTCTGGATATAATAAAGACTTCCACAATCTCATAGGCATTCCAAAGATAATGGGATAAGGGTGGTAACCAGTACCCAAACAATCACAACTTCTGATGGCTGCCAACACCACTGGCAATTTATCATCCCAATCTTTGCCAGTTTCTTACACTACTTTGCATAGAGCTTGTTTAATAGTTCGATTTGCCCTTTCCACTGTCCCTGATGATTGAGGATGATAGGGGACATGTAGTTGTTGTTTTATTCCTAAAGCTTGTCGTAAATGTTTAATAACGTCTCCTATAAAATGTGGCTCATTATCTGATGCAATTATTTTTGGAGTTGTTGGTGTCACTACATAAATCTAGGTAGCTCGGGAGGGTGGAAGATCACGAGTGCCGATGAAGCCCTCCTGCTCAGGCCTCAATGAACCATTGTTCCTCCATGTTAAACACTTTGTGTAACCTAGTGTAACTGAATGTACTAAAAGCTGCAGAAATGTAGTGTTAGCAGTTAGTTTTTGGTTGTAATAGTCAGTTCTCTGCTGTAATACATTGAAGCTAGGCTAAAGCACGCTCAAGGCCGTTTTAAGATACTGTATACATGTCTCAGCAGCGGAGAGGGGGGCGGAAGGGGAAAGACAAAAAGATTGAGTGAGAAAAGATACTGCAGCTGGATGGGAAAGGAGGGGAGAGTAAAAGATCAGTTAGTCAGCAAGAAAAAGTTTTGTAGTAAACAACTGGGATATAAAAGGAAGAAACTGCTTGTTTTAGGTGTGCAGTATTTGCGATTACATTCTCCCTTGCACCTTATTTGAGCTCAAATAAACTTGTGTTTTGCTTCTCCACCCTGGTGTGTTCATTGGCGCTACGCACTCCGGGCCACGAACCGCTGTTGCTTGGCCTCTGGCACTTTGTGTCTGCAACAGAGTCTATATCTACTAAACACTTCTTCCGACACCTTCTCGGCAATAGTGTCTGCTGTATGATTTCTGGTGGGAATCACCTTCCCCAAGACGGAAGAGTCTGTACTATCACTAATAAATACTAATCCCCCTTTTGCATCTTAGGCAATTCATCAATATAATCAACCTGTATTGTACTTAATGGCCCCACAATTCTTTAGTGCAACGAGGGTGCTCAATTTCGTGGTCTTTTCCATTTGCTGCACATCTTATGCAGTTTTTAACAAAGTTTTCTATGTCCTCTTACACCTTAGGCCATATTCCAAATTGATTTGCATTAAAGAGAATATTCTCTATTCCTTGAGGGGATGTGAAGTTTGTAAGGTCTCCCCCTTATCTCTCCGAGGTTTAATCTGTTTTGTGGCTTGAACTCTAGTAACTACCATAACTCCCAAAGGTTCTTTTGCTGCTAATTTAGCTAAAGTGTCAGCTTTATCATTCCAATATTTTTCATTTCATTCTGAAATCCTGTTCTATGTTCTTTACAGGTAGGACCAACATGCACCACACCCTGAGAGGAGTTCAAATGACACAGAAGGAGAATGTCGGCTTGTTTTTCGGAGGGGGGGTTAGTTACTGTGGGAGTAAGAAGAGGTTTGTAAGGGGGTGGCTGTGTTGTACAATGTATTGTACAATGTACCCTGTGCTCTCCCAGCAGTGGGGTCTCAGCACTGACTGTAGCAGACAAGCAGCGAGGAGGCTGCTGGGTTGTTATCCTGTTCTATGTTGTTTACAGAATAAAGCCTGCACCTGATGCTATGTCTGAGTGGGTCTGGCCTGAGGTGAACACACACTGACACACAAAGTAGAATACACAAAACAGCCTCAGGCCCAGTTCCCTAAAATCATGTAAAAAGTCACAAGCAGGCTTCCTCTATCTCGTACAACTTCATACAGGACCAGTGAACCGCAGGGGTGGCGGGGGAGGGGCACTCAATGATTATTGACTATTGAATAGCGGCTCACCTATGCATTTCTGCTCTGATGTCTCTACAGTGACCATCTCGTTACCACTGCATGGGTTGCCATTCACAGTCTACAAATAGTTTTTTTCATTGTATCTGCACCTTTCTTGATTGTAATCATTACCTCAGCTTTTCGTTTCCTGTTTAGCACATCTGACATTTAGGTACTGGTGACATTTTCTTTCCTTCCAAGTTTCCTGAAATATCAAAAGCACCTTAAAAACCACTAAGTTGCAAGACATGTGTCACACTATGTCACATGTTTGTGTTTTAACAGCTTGAAAGCTTGAACTCTTTGAATCTCAAATTCTACTGTCATTAAAGAAAATAATCTGCCCTCCCCCCAATACTTCCCACAACTGTGAACATTAAAAATTATACAAATGCTAAAAAGCTAAAAGATAAACCCTCGATATTACCCATCAGTTATAAAAACTGAATTCTCCAAGCCTATTTATAGGCCACTAGAGCATAGGGAGTGGGGGAGGATGGAAGGGGCAGACCCTATCGTCACTACAGTTATCTCCCAGTTTAAGGGCCTGAAACCTGTAAGTCACACTCACACATTGTCCTCACACTAACAGCAGAAACCCCAGTGACTTACAGAAGAAAATGGAGGTTTGTAGGGTATGGGATTAAATCAGAAATGGGAGTAAAAGAAAAGTTTCTTCCTTTTTGATGCAATACAGACTTGCACACTTTATCCAACAGGGTTGCCAAGGCCTTGCCCCAGGATTGTCAGTTAAGTCAAGTACAAGTGGAGGAAAGAGAAACTGTTACAAACAGGAAGCCTGAGAGTGGGGATAGACCTCCTCAAATGGGCACAGGGATCGAAAGAAATGGAGATGGGTTTTCCACAGGTAAACTGTGAATTGTGGGAGGAAATACTTCCTTTTGTTTGTTTTAAACTGCTGCTTATTCATCTCATTTGGTGACTCTCTCCCCCCAGTTCTTGTGCTATGAGAGGGCATAAATAACACTTCCTTATTTACTTTCTCCACACCAGTCAGGATTTTATAGACTTCTGTCATATCTCCCTTTAGTCGTCTCTTTGCCAAGGTGAAAAGTCCCAGTCTTATCAACCACTCCTAATACGGAAGCCGTTCCATATCCCTAATCATTTATGTTGCCCTTTTCTGAACCTTTTCCAATTCCAATATATTTTTTGGAGATGAGCGACTGGATCTGATTGTAGTATTCAAGATGTGAGCATATGATGGGTTTACATAGAGGCAATATGATATTTTCTGTTTCATTATCTATCCCTTTCTTAATGATTCACAAAATTCTTTTCACTTTTATGACTGCTGCTGCATATTGAGTGGATATTTTCACAGAACTGTCTACAGTGACTCCAAAATCTCTTTCTTGAGTGTTAACACCATACTTGGACCCCATCATGTTATATGTAGAGTTGAGGTTATATTTTCAAATGTGCATTACTTTGTGTTTCTCAACACTGAATTTCATCTGCCACTTTATTGCCCTGTCACCCGGTTTTATGGGATCCAATTGTAAATCTTTGCAGTTTGCTTTGGACTTAACTATCTTGAGTAGTTTTGTATCATCTCCAAACTTTGCCATCTCACAGTTTTCCCTTTGTCCGGATCATTTATTAATATGTTGAACAATGTCCTTCCTAGCACACTAACTGATCTTGGCAATGTATTACTTTTTAATTTATGCATTTGCTCCAAAACCTCTTCTAATGACCCTTAATCTGGGACAGTTCCTGAGCTTTTCACCTAAAAAGAATGGCTCAGATTTGGGAACCTCCCTCTTATCCTCAGCCATCAAGACTGATGCACAGAATTCCTTTAGCTTCTCTGCTCATGAAGTCATTGTCTTTAAGTGACCTTCAGCATCTCAGTCATGCAGTGGCTTCACTTGCTGTTTAGCAGGTTTCCTGCTTCGGATGTACTTGAAACAATACTTGCTGTTACTTTTGGACTCTTTGGCCAGCTGTTCTTCAAATTATTTTTCGGCCTTCCTAATTCTATTTTTACACTTGGTTTGCCAGAGTTTATGCTCTTTTCTATTTTTCTCAATTGAATTTAACTTCCACTTTTTAAAAGATGCCTTTTTCCTTCTTCTTTTCCTTTGTTGTTTAGTCACAGTGGAAGAATATCCACAAGATACTGGGAGTGGCAACCAACTGCTACAGAAGGACAAGAGAACCCACACACTCTATTGGCAAAGCCCTTCTTCCCAGCATCTACCCTCCCATTGGGTTCATGTCCCCTCACCGAGTCTGATCTTCAAGTGTCTCCGATCAGGTGATGTTTCCTGCATGGAGACTGCACCTTACTCTCCACGGTTGTGCATCACACTTAGATGCTATGTTACTCGTGCCGTGGCTAGCATCCACTATTCTGGCTAAGTCCCTGTAACACCCCACTATATCTCAGCTTGGCTCCCCATTGTCACAGATGGTTTGTGCTCCCCCATCTCCTGGCTCTGGTCAGATCCAGCTCCAGATCCACGACTCTGCCTCAGCACTGTTGCTCTGCATCCATCCCAGCTTGAGGTGCTGAGAACTGCTTTAATAGCCCCAAGTCACTTAAAAACTAATATAAAGGTAGCCCAATCTACTTCCTGACATTTTTTTTATTCACACATTGGCCTATACATCAAATAACAAAGCTTTCATTAGATACCTAGTACAAAATTTATATTTTTTTTTAAAAAAAGAAAACCTACAAGTCCTATCAGGAGTTTTTCCACATTAGCAACACACCTCTAAAGTGACAATCAAATTCCAAATCAAAACATCAGTACAGATACTTGAATCCTGATTGAGTGCTGCAGGTGTTTCACACAAAGAAAATGACAAATGGAGTCATTAAATATAGCCCCAAATTATCCCCAAACTTACATGCTGAAAAACCAGTAATAACATTATCATATTAATTATTTCTAATTGCATTCTATGATGCTAGGGAATGTCCACATTTTGTATGGAATTAGTTTGTTAATGTTAGTCTTTGGTTTATCCTCCAGGCTTCCTGAAGTATTGGACATAGCAAATCAGGTAAATTTTCCTATAATGCTGAGCTCAGCCAAACTCGGACAGAGCACCCTTGATTAATGAGGGGATATAATTTCTCCTTCTTGTTACACAGGTTTCAAGACAGTGACCCCATGTGATCACTTTCTGCAGATGTATTTGCCCACTTTGTCATGAAGCTCTTTGGTTCTGACCCCATAAATGATAGGGTTTAGCAGGGGAGGGATGAGGAGATAGAGGTCAGCCAAGATGATGTGAATGTGGGGAGCGAAGCCCTGCCCAAACTGGTTTGTCAGGGTGGAAAAGAGGCCGGGAGTATAATACGTTAGCATCACAAAGATGTGGGCTGTGCAGGTGTTGAGGGCTTTTTGGTGGGCTTTCTTGGAGGAGAGTCTGAGAACAACCTTGATGATCAAACCATAGGACAGGGCAATGAGCGTCAGGTCTGACATGTTGACTATGCAGAATAGCACCAAGCCATATATCCTGTTCACTATAATATCTCCACATGACAACTTTGCCACAGCCATGTGCTCACATTGAGTGTGGGGGATAATGCGATTGGCACAGAATGGCTGCCAGCTCAGGAGCAGGGGCAGGGGCAGAATGAAGAGAACAGCCCTTATCAAACCCACTAGCCCTAGCTTAGCTATTCGTGCGTTGGTGAGGATGGTGGCATATCTCAGAGGCTTGCAAATGGCAACATAACGATCGAAGGCCATTGTCACTAGGATGGCAGAGTGCATAAGAGAAACTGTGTGAAGGAAAAACATCTGGGTGAAGCAGCCACCCTCAGTAATGCCTTTCAAATTGAACCAAAATATACACAATATCTTTGGCACAATGAAGGTAGGTGTGGCAATGTCTGTGACTGCCAGCAAGCAGAGCAGCAGGTACATTGGATTGCGGAGAGTCGGCTCTTTGTACACAACAAACAGAACTGTGAAATTTCCCAACAGACTGATAATGTAGAACACAGAGAAAGGGATGGAAATCCAGACATGGGCAACTTCCAGGCCTGGGATGCCCATTAGGATGAACGTTGAAGGGTAGGAGGAGGTGATGTTGAAAGCTGCCATGAGGTGGTCAATGCATCTTTTGGGCTCAGAAATGCTCCAGGTGCCTGTGAAGGGAGAGAAGCACAGCGAAGAGCAGTTGGACTCTTTATAGAAAATAGTATGATAAATAGTGTATAGTTAACAATCTAGAACTTTCATGAGTGAATATCCACTTCGTCGGATGCATGTCGGAGTGTGAGTAACTCTTTCTGAAAACGACACAAAGCTTTAATGTATTGCAGCCCCTTAGAAAACTGCACACCCCTTCCTGAGGCAGCTTTTCCATGTTGGTAATTGCTGACGTTCCCACAAGGCTGTAGTGGGGCTGCTCACAGGAGGAGGGATGGTCCAGCTGGGGTACTGGTCAGAAACAATCTGCTGTAGTGTGGTCCACATTCCGTTACAGTCTGAGACACCCTCTATCCCAGGAGGCCTCATTACGCCTCTTTGCTCTGTGCATTAGACAGGATGTCCAGTCTCTATTTTGTCCAGTTTCAGGACCCTGTGTCACTGTGATGTGGATACTGCACGCCCCCTCCCCCCCCCACCCCATCACACATAAACATTGTGCATCCCTGAGCTTCCCACAGTGAGATTTCCAACACCGCTGGTTTCCTGTAAGCCAGAAACATGCTTTTATTTTTTTACTGCCTTTTAATGCTTCTCATCCTGTCTAGACCCAGAGACCCAGGGCCACAGAGAAAGCAGACCCTCCCTTCCTCCCTGGAAAAAAAATGTTATCCTAATTGTTCAGTTACAAAAATGATTAGGGGACCAGGGCACCTAACACTATTTCACTAGGAGGGTGTTGAGGCACTGGAATGGGTTACCTAGGGAGGTGGTGGGATCTCCATCCTTAGAGTTTTAAGGCCCGGCTTGACAGAGCCCTTGTTGGGTTGTTCTAGTGAGGTTGGTCCTGCTTGAGCGGGGGGTCGGACTAGATACCTCCTGAGGTCTCTTCCAACCCTAATCTTCTATGATTCTATGAATCTCTAAGGATTTCAGCAACTCTTCTGTCAGCTCCTCTTTGGTTCAAATGAGCTCATCCAATCTCTAGCAGTGAAAGGAAAACTCCAGTTGAACTCACTGGAGGTTCGTGGCCGGTGTGAATCAGGACATTCATTTAAGTCCTTGCTTGGGGATTTAGGGTGAACTTGGGCCATGCTGAGAGTTCTGCCATTGAACTCAATGGTCCAATATTTCATCCTTAATGTTTAATTTCAGCCCCCAGTTGTGAAAATCACTCCCAGCTTCACATCCTGCCACAGAGAGCACTATTCTCTACGGTTCTGAAAAAGTCTGAAGGAAACCCCCAATTTATGTGGTGCTCTGAAGCAAGGCATTAAAGATGGGGATTCCAAAGCACACAGGGGCCCAGATTTTGCTCTCAGGGAGATCAGTGTTAATCTGGAGTGACCCAACGAGGGCAGAATGTGAGAGCAGAATCTTTCCACTGTGTGAAATGCTCTGTAATATCACATTCTTCTTGTGCAAAATCTGATAACAGAGTGTGAAAGTAAAATAAATTATATTGTAAAAATAAAAATGAATTAAAAAAATGTTGTATGAACCTTTAAGCAAAAATATAAAATGTTAAAATACAGGTGCCAGAAAAAAAAATTAGGCATAAACAAGGGCGCTAATGGCAAAATATTAACAAAAAAATCAGTAATTAGTAAAAAAATAAGATATGCATGCCTTGCCCAGGTAAACTTATCAGATTCTACTTCCTTTGTTATCTTGTTAAGTGCTCGCCCTTTTATCTGTATAAATAAAATAGTTTGTGTCTTGCATGGTGCTCACATGATCTGGGTGTTATTAGCAAAGCGCTGTGCTAATAAAACAGAGTGGTCTGACAAACTGTAAGTCCTATGTCTAACTTTCACAACAGATACCCACTGCAGAGGTCTTGGCTGCAGTTCCTAAGAGGCCAGTGAAGTTGCTCAGTTGGAACACTTGACTGAACCAGAGGAAAAAACACATAGACCAAAAAAAAGGAAAAACAACTGGAGTACCTGTGGCTCCTTGGAAACTAACACATTTATTTCAGCATAAGCTTTCGTGGGCTACAGCCCACTAGCCCACGAAAGCTTATGCTGAAATAAATGTGTTAGTCTCTAAGGTGCTACTCTTGTTCTTTTTGCGGATACAGATTAACAGGGCTGCTATTCTGAAACCAATCAAAAAAAGGAAGTTACTGAGACAGAGAGAAGAACACAGTAAGAGACAAGGGATTGATCTGAAAAACAAATATTTGTCTAAACTGTTTCTAACACACTTTTAGTTTCAATTATTCCAGGTAAATCCCTCGGTGTTTCTGACGATATTAAGCAATTCAAGATGTTTGTGCTAATGAATTCCTGGCTCTTGACATGAACTCTGGAGCCCTCCCTGAGCCCTCAGCACTAACTTTAATGCAGAAACAGGCAACTCACCAAAATGCCACTCTGCAGAAAGGAAATCTCCTTACTGCGACAGGAAGGCAGAACCCTGAGAATCAGGGTATGAATCTCACATCTGACACTTGTTGTGCTGTACAATGACCTTTATGATTCCCCTGTACCGTCCCTGAGGACTCTCATGTTAGCCAGGACTCTCAGGCAATTCCCTCTGCTCTGTGAGCAGCGGGAAGGGCAGAAAATAGACTCTGGAGAGCTTCAGCCTGTGAGCCTCAGGAACAAGAAGTGACTTGCTGTTAACAGAGGCTCAAATTGTCAGGGCAAAAGGGAATATTAACATTTAGATGAATCTTGAGTGAAATAAGATCATTGTCTATATGTCTCTTTGCAGTTTGTGATGATAGTTTGCCTAATGGATAAATTGCCCTTTGTTGATCTGTGTAACTGATTACCGATGGTGTTTAGAAAACAGAAGGTTACATCAAAAGCCTATTATTTACCCAGGACTGTATGGTCAAGTTGATGCTAGAAAAATGTATAAAAGCCCCTGGGGTGCTGATGCTGTTTAACTCAGATCTAACTGAGATTTTATGCAGGGGAAGCCTAAGACACAAGGACTAAGATCCCAGTTCTGACTAGTGCCCTGAAATATAAACTTTGGACTATAACCTACGGACTATTTCTCAAGGAACTCTTTGCAACTACAAAGCTCACCATCTCTCCTATGTATCTGAACTTCAAGAATTGAATTCATGTCTGTACATATACAGATCTTTTAACCATACTCTCTCTTCATTCTTTTAATAAATTTTAGTCTAATTACTAACAATTGGCTGTAAGCCTATATTTGGATAAGATTTGGAATACTCAATAACTTGGGAGGTAATGTGTCCAATTCTTTGGGATTGATAGAACCTTTTCTTTTATGTGATGAAATGAGATTTTCAGTAATCCTCATCATATTTGACTTGTGCACCTAGGTGAAGGCCTGAGGTGTAGTTATTTTAATAGAACTCTGTTGTGGGCTTCTGAGTAACCAGTGAGGTTTAACAGAAGCTTGTTTCTGCTGGCTTTGTAAATCTAAGTATTGGAATATCCACCAGCTTGCTGGAGGGTTGCCTGCTCTATTCTTTGTAGTTCACCCTAACTGAGTGACCCCCGATGGACTCTGGTCACACTATGCCTGTCTTTTCAACTAGGTTATAAACATTGGGGGTGGGAAGAGAGGGGCTTTAGGTATTCTTCTAGGACTGGGCAGTGTGGTAGAGAACGAGAGCCTGGAGCAGTGCAAGATCCGAGGCCTGGTGCAAGATCTGAGGACTGAACCAGAGGTGTGAACCAAAGTCAGGCCAGGTGTTAAAGCAGATATTCACAAATTCACTGTTCATCACATGACACTGGCAAAGTTGTTGCTAGCGTGCTAGGCACTAGGTATTTATGCTAAAATATTCCAGCTAGTGCAGATATATCCTGTGACATACTATACTTTGGGGAAATGCCCTGTAACCCCCATATTCCTCCTCTGTATATAAATGTGATATTACATATAAAGCATGCCATGTGAGGTATCTGGGGAAAGGTTATGATCTGCTGAACATCATTGTTCTATCCAAATGTGTACCATCAATACGTATGAAATTATAAAATTGGAATCGTGTGGTTTTCTCTAAAATATTCTGTGGGTTTGGGATACTGGCTCTACAGAGACAATGACAAGGGAGGTAACCAATACCAGGGTGGCTGTTTTTGAACAGAAATCGCCATCCATTGTCCAGCGAGGAAGTTACAACTGAATGACTCACCTGCATGCAGCTACACCAGGGGAAATATTCAGCCTGGCCTGGAGACTCAGCAAGGCCCCCAGACATACCTGGACTTGTGCTCTGTATAAAACAGAACTAAGTGGCTACTTGTGGGGCACTTTTCCTACCCCCACCTTTACTGCAAGCAACAAGGACACTGAGGAGAAGACTGAAAACACCAGCTAAGGAGACTGATCCAAATTTCAAGGTTGAAACCAGTTTACTATGGATTGCAATAGCCAAAGGGCTGGAAAAAATGCTTAATCTAGATCAGGGGTCGGCAACCTTTCAGAAGTGGTGTGCTGAGTCTTCATTTATTCACTCTAATTTATGGATTCGCGTGCAGGTAATACATTTTAACTTTTTTAAAAGGTCTCTTTCTGTAAGTCTATATCATATAACTAAACTATTGCATGTAAAGTAAACAAGGGTTTCAAAATGTTTAAGCAGCATCATTTAAAATGAAATTAAAATGCTGATCTTACACAACCAGCCTGGGGTTCTGTTCACCTACGCCAGCAGCGGGCTGAGCAGGGCCTGCGGCCGTGGACCCCAGACCTGGGTGGGGAGGTTTCCAGGGTCAGGGCAGAGGGCTGGGGTGGAGGGGGGTTCAGGGCTGAGGGCTGGGGTGTGTGGAGGATGTAGAGCAGAAGGCTCGGTGTGAGGGGGCTCAAGGGTCAGGGCAGAGGGCTGAGGGGCATGGGGGCTGCAGGGCAGAAGGCTGGGGGCGTGTGGGGGGTTCAAGGGTCAGGGCAGAGGGCTGAGGGGTATGGAGGCTGCAGGGCAGAAGGCTGGGAGTGTGTGGGGTGTTCAAGGGTCAGAGCAGAGGGCTGAGGGGCATGGGGGCTGCAGGGGAGAAGGCTCGGTGTGAGGGTGCTCAAGGGTCAGGGCAGAGGGCTGAGGGGCATGGGGGCTGCAGGGCAGAAGGCTGGGGGCATGTGGGGGTTCAAGGGTCAGGGCAGAGGGCTGAGGGGTATGGGGGCTGCAGGGCAGAAGGCTGGGGGTGTGTGGGGTGTTCAAGGGTCAGAGCAGAGGGCTGAGGGATGTGGGGGTGCAGGGCAGAAGGCTGGGTGTGGGGGTTCAGGGCAGAGGGATGGGGCTTTGAGGATGCAGGGCAGAAGGCTGAGTATGTGAGGGGGTTCAAGAGTCAGGGCAGAGGGCTGAGGGGCATGGGGGCTGCAGGGCAGAATACTGAGTGTGTGAGGGGGTTCAAGGATCAGGGCTGAGGGGTATGGGGGCTACAGGGCAGAAGGCAGAGTGTGTGAGGGGGTTCAAGGGTCAGGGAAGAGGGCTGAGGGGTATGGGGGCTGCAGGGCAGAATACTGAGTGTGTGAGGGGGTTCAAGGGTCAGGGCTGAGGGGTATGGGGGCTGCAGGGCAGAAGGCAGAGTGTGTGAGGGGGTTCAAGGGTCAGGGAAGAGGGCTGAGGGGTATGGGGGCTGCAGGGCAGAAGGCAGAGTGTGTGAGGGGGTTCAAGGGTCAGGGAAGAGGGCTGAGGGGTATGGGGGCTGCAGGGCAGAATACTGAGTGTGTGAAGGGGTTCAAGAGTCAGGGCAGAGGACTGAGGGGTATGGGGGCTGCAGGGCAGAAGGCTCGCTGTGAGGCGGCTCAAGGGTCAGGGCAGAGGGCTGAGGGGTATGGGGGCTGCAGGGCAGAAGGCTCGGTGTGGATGGGGCTCAAGGGTCAGGGCAGAGGGCTGAGGGGTATGGGGGCTGCAGGGCAGAAGGCTGAGTGTGCGGGAGGGTTCACGAGTCAGGGCAGAGGGTTGAGGGGTATGGGGGCTGCAGGGTAGAAGGCTGGGGGTGTGTGGGGCTCAAGGGTAAGGGAAGGGGGCATAGGGGCTGCAGGGCAGAAAGCTGAGTGTGTGCGGGGGGTTAGGGCAGAAGGTGGGGGGTGGTTGGGGGTTCAAGGGTCAGGGCTTGGGGGTATGGGGGCTGCAGGGCAGAATACTGAGTGTGTGAGGGGTCAGGGCAGAGGGCTGGGGGCATGGGGTTGTAGGACAGAAGACAGTGTGGGGGGGATTAGAGCAGATGGCTGGGGTGCTCAGCCCCTAGGGGTGCTCCCAGCCCCCTGCCCTGAGCTGCTCAGGGCAGGGGCCTGGAAGGGCTATGCCCTATTCCACCCCCTTCCCCAAGGCTCCGTCCCCACCTCTCTGTGCCCTCTAGGGAGCTGCCTGCAGGCTGCTGCTCTTCCCGTCTCCCCCTCGCTAGGGCCATCAGCTGCTTGGCGCAGGGACGGAGAGGGGAGGGGCAGGAAAGCACCATACTGGGGTAAGAAGTGGGGAAGGGGAGAAGCTTGGTTGCCACAGAACCAAGCTTCTGTGTCCTGCCCCCACAGGGGAGAGCAGTGGGCGGGGGGGCTGAGGGTCAGGACTGCGGCAGGGGGCTGCGTGCCACTGAAAATCGGCTCACATGCCATGTTTGCCACACGTGCTGCAGGTTGCCGACCCCTGATCTAGATGTTGCCCAGTTTGAGAGTTTACACTTCATGCTTCTATTTTATTTCTTTTGTAACTAACTGACTTTTTGGCTATCACTTAATATCACTTTAAAATTATCATTTATAGTCGACACATTTGTTTTACTGTTCATCTTTACTAGTGAGTTTGTGTGAAGTATGTGGCAACTCTACTCAGTTTTCATAAGGGCTGGTGTAGACCCACTTTCAATTGATGAGGTGGTGAACCAATTAATAAATCTGCATGGATATCTTGGACTATGCAAGACAGTATATTCCAGGGATCTAGTGCTGGGAGCTGGGTGGGGTGGGGGGAGGCGATTTGGCTCTGGTGCCTTTCTCTGTGTAATTCATGAGTTGCTATGGGACCACTCATGCAATCTAGCTGGGTATGGGGGTCTCCACATGAGGCTGTGCTGAGTGACAAGAGCACCGTTAGGGGTTGCTGCTGGTCAGAAGCAAGGCTTTGTGAGAGACAGCCCAGGGTGGAGAGAGTTAAGGGTGCACAGTCCCAGGTTGCACCCCAGAGGTCCTGTAACAAATCCTACTTTTGTACAAGATAAGATGGCTTGACAACAGAATGCATAGACATGGTTTGTCTAGGAGGGCAAAGCAGAGACTCCTGCTGCTGACTGAGCCAGCTGGCACTCAGATATTAGCGTACCTGAAACCATGGAGCGGGAGAGTAATGGGTTTGCTTTGAGGGCAAGAAACTTGGTGGAGTGCCTTTGTCACCAAACCATGCCAGTGGTCTTTCTTAATGAGTAACATCGAGGTCTGCTGAATGAGCAGGCTGCCTTATCTACTAATACTGATAACGCTGGAACTCCAAGGACACAGGCACTGAGCAGCCTGAATAATGTTACATTTCAGCCTTCGGCACTTAACAGCGGCCAGCTGACACTCTGGGGAACAGGTACAACAGTCACTGACTTGCTCCAAACAGTAGAGTCATTCTCACCTGGGCTCATAATGTGGCCATTGCCTCAGTTGCTGGGGTTCATTTACTACCCCATTTACCCAAGTAATTTCCTCTTAGACATGGCTAAGGATAAGATTACGTCATTTTGATCCCAGAATCCTGGACTTTCAGAGACTTCCATGACATTGTCCACTTTAGCGCTGGGGTGTCAGAGCCAGAACTGTGAGCCACTGCTGGCAGCGGGGGGCCCAATGAGCTGTCAGCCCCAATGGCAGCAGGTACTGAACTCAGGTTTTAGCCACCGCCAGCTGTGTTCCCTCAGTCTCTGGGGCACGACCTGGTACCAGACTCCTGTCGATATTTCTCTTCATGAAACCAACATCAGTGTGTCTTTTCATGATATCCAAGGAGAGTTGCCTTTACTCTACGGTGATCAAGGTTGGTATTAGACTCTCTGGGGGCCAGGATAAAAATTAAGGAGTGACTCCATTGCCTGGGGCCAAAAGCTGAGTTTGTTGCGTAGGGCTGAAACATGAGCCACTTGGCATTGCCAGTCACCGCCCCCGAACATCCCCCCATGTCCCCTAGCAGGGTACACTCCACAGTGTGAAAACCTCTGCTTTAGTGTGATTTATTTCCACTTTTGCAGATTAAATTACTTTAATACTCACATAACATTTACCCACAGTGGCTATGGATAAATGATATAACTTCGCTTTGTGGCACTTCCTGTTCTATTTAGCTCCAGGCAATTTCCCTGCTTGTTAGCCCCTAATGCTGGCCCTGGGGGTAATCCTCAGCAGCCATCAGGTTAAGCCCCCAGTTGGTGTCCTAGGCTGGTCTAGTCGGGGGGGAGGGGGCTAACAAAATAGCCCAATATTCAGGGGGCTACTGCACTGCTACCACCACCTCCTCGAAGGTGGTAAGTAATGCCTTACGGTCATCACCAGGGTCCATCTTAATGATCGTACCAGGATCAAACTGGGATTTGAAGTCTCACTGTCAGATTTCCACTGCCCCTGGGGACTGGAGAAAGGACAGTGTTTGTTGCACCAGGCATTGCTGCTGATCCGTGTCCTATTTCCTCAAGGGAGGAGGCTTTGCTGGCCCCCTGGAAAGCTCAAGAGCCACCTCTTTCCCAGAGCTGGCCCCATCTAACTGCAGTTCCCCCTTTTTAACTCTTCCTCCAGTTTTGGTATTATTTGTGAGAGTGGTGGAGCAGGGCTTTTCTGGCTCAAAGCAGCTCCTGAACCCCTGCCACTCTAGTCTGGGGTTATATGCTCGCTCTGTCACATACATGCTTTCAAAATCTGTTGCTATTTTGTCATCCCCAAATGCCTGAGCCATCTGGACTGGACACCTTTTGACCACATCCCCATCCCCAAAAGGCTTTTGGCATTTCTCTAGCTCAAGGGAGGCCTTGTACAATGCAGCCAGTCTTGTACTTTGTATAGTTGCAGGTTTTGTCGCGTATTTCTCTGCTTTTGATGTTTGTTTTTCCAGTCCTTTACTAGAGCGCCCTTTATATATCCACGTATAGAAATAAATAGTTAATGCCATTTGTATTAATCCTCACTCAGTGCTGGTCTTTGATTCGTTTTTTCTTATTCTGTCTGTGTTGCCTTTATAGTTGTAAGTCATTAAAAACCTTTCTTGAGGAATAATTAGTTGGTTAGTTTCCCTTTTGCGGACACTACTCAACCTCATTACATCTGTGTTGGGTGGTGGGAAGCAGCGATCACCCAGAGCCCCTCTTGGGCCCTGACGTGTGCCTCCTTCTTCCATTAATCTCCACAGCTTCAACCCAGTTTGCCAAACATTCCAGATTGCTCTGAATTCGTGCCCTGTCCTCTTCGTTATTTATAATCTCCCAATTTATGTATCATCTGTAAACTACATTGATATTTAGGCATGAGATGGGATAGCAGCTCGATTGGTGGCATGTGTCTCTGCTTACATTTATCAGTTAACACCTTTAACATATATTACCGACAAAGCTGGGTGCTGCAAGAAAGTATCTCACCAAAAGAAACTGGGGAAGTAACAGAGATACAGGCCCGTAGCCCTAAATAGCAAGACCTTTGTGCCCTTAATGCCCATTCTATTGAGCACAGTCATAACACAGTATGATTATGTCAGTTTCCATGGGGGAAACTTGCCTCTGTTCCAACATAGGCATTAGGGTGACACCCTCTTGATGGTCAATTCACACATAGCTGTTCCACCTGCTGCTGGGTTTCTTACACTTTCTTCTGCAACACCTCAGGTTGTCACTGTCAAAGAAGGAAACGGGACTTCATGGACCATAGGTCTGATCCATGACACACTTCCTAACAGCTAGACGTTGGCTTGTGTCCTGAAACACATGGGCATAGGGGCTTTCCAAAATATTTATTTTGCTGTCACTATTGTAACTGGATAGCCTCACTATCCATGTAAATATCCAAACCCTTCCTGAATCTTAGTTATCTCATGGACTCAAATTCCTCTTGTGGCGGTGAGTTCCTCAGTCTAATAAGGCATTGAATGAAGAAAGCATCTTTTTTTCCTCTTTTGAATTTGCCAAGTTTCAGTTTAACTGAATATACTCTTCATCCTTAGTAGAGAAGAACACATTCTGGATCTGCACTGTACCCGTCTGTGTGTTATTTTACAGTATTTCATATCCCCTCTTATTAATCACCGTACTAAGGTAATTATCCCAGTCTTTAAACCTTTCTCTGTATGAGACTTGGAATCATACAATCAGAGCAGGACCAACCCCACTCCGCTTCCTACCGGCTGTTTTCCTTGGCTCTGATCATTCTCATTGCCCTTTCCTGAACCCCTCTTGCTCTACAATACTCAAGTGAGAAAGGTGCACAGAGGAGGGTGAAACATTGACTAACTGATCTCATGGCATTGCATTTTCTGTATTTTTTAAATGATTTTCCATCCCACTCCTCTTACATCCAAGTGTTTTGCTTAGTATCTGCCCATGCTTGCACTGTGAGCGGGGTTTCACAGAGCTGTGTACCATGATACCCACATCCCTGTCCTGAGTTCATACAAGTAAAATTAGAACCTAGTAAGGTGTTTGAAAAGTTCAAGCTTTCCACTCCAATGGCATAAATGTTGCCATTTTTACATCAAAGTTAATCTGCTATCATGCTGCCTATTCACCTGGCTTGGTTGTCTCCCTCTAAGGATTTCTCTAGACTTGACAATGCCCTAAATAATCTGGCGATATCTGTAAATGTTGCCACATCACCGTTCACCCTCCTTTCTCGTATTTACTGTACTGTTATCAAGTGTGTAACTCCCCTCCATTCCTGTTTCTCTCCCTTCGCAGATGCTTTCAGCCATTCTGAGCCTGACGGGTGCTTCAGCTACCTCATGGCATCATTTAACCTCACCCCTCCTGACCCATCAGCATTCATCCTAACAGGCATCTCTGGCCTGGAACCTGCCTATGTCTGGATTTCCATCCCTTTCTCTATGTTCTACATTATTGGCCTGTTGGGAAATTTCATGATTCTGTTTGTTGTAGGCAAAGAGCAGACCCTGCACAAACCGATGTACCTGCTGCTCTTCATGCTGGCTCTTACAGACATCAGCATATCTACCTCTGTCGTGCCAAAGGCACTGTGTATATTTTGGTTCAATCTGAAAAGCATTACTGTGAAGGGTTGCATCACCCAGATGTCCTTCCTTCATGCTGCTTCTGTTATGCACTCAGCCGTCCTCGTCACAATGGCCTTTGATCACTATTTTGCCATATGTAACCCTCTGAGATACTCTACCATCCTCACAAACACAAAAATAGCTAAGCTAGGTCTGTTGGGTTTGATAAGAGCTATTCTTTTCATTCTGCCCATGTCGTAGCTTCCTACTCAGATTTGAACCTTAGCATTCATAAACTGAGAAGCTAACATGAACCCTCTAAGCTTAATTACCAGCTTAGATCTGATATCGCTGCCACCAGCCAGGAATTTCCAGGGCCTGACTCCCTCGGATCTCCCCAAAACGTTCCCTGGGGGACCCCCAAGACTCAGATGCCCTGAGTCTTACAACAAAGGGAAATAACCTCCTCCCTTTGTCTCCTCTTTACCCCCTCCCAAGCTTCCCCGGGAAGATACAGTTTCAAGTCCTTGAAACACAAGCACCGAGAGATTAAGTATCTCTCTCCTCCCCACTCCTTCTTCCCCTGAGGCTGTTCAGATCCACCCACCGTAGATCTAACACAAAGAGAATTTCCCTTCCCTTCATACCTTAGCCTACCCAGAGAAAACTCAAACAGGTCTTAAAAAGAAAGCTTTATATAAAAAGAAAGGAAAACACATAAACATAGTCTCTGTATCAAGTTGACAATACAGGGTCAATTGCTTAAAAGAAAAAATGAATAAACAACCTTATTCAAAAAGAAATACAACTTAAACATTCCAGCAACTACACACATGTAAATACAAAAACAAAAACCAATAAAAGCCTATTGTTTTTCTACCTTTGTACTCACAACTTGGAAACAGAAGATTAGAAGCTTGAAGATAGAAAGATCCCTCTCATAGCCGAGAGACAGACAAAAGACACAGACCCAAACATTCCCTCCCTGAGCTTTTAAAAAATCCGGTTTCCTGATTGGTCCTCTGGTCAGGTGTTTGGTTCCCTTTGTTAACACTTTACAGGTGAAAGAAACATTAACCCTTAGCTATCTGTTTATGACAGCCCATGCCCCTGCTCCTGAGCAGGCAGCCATTCTTTGCCAACCACATTATCCTCCATACGTACTACGAGTACATGGCTGTGGTGAAGATGTCATGTGGGGACATCATAGTCAGCAGATTGTACGACTTGGTGATAGCATTTGTAGTCAGTGGGTTAGACCTTATGCTCATTGCCTTGTCATATGGCCTAATCAACAGGGCTGTCCTCAGAATCTCCTTGAAGAGAGCCCATCAGAAAGCCCTCAACACCTGCACAGCCCACATCTGTGTGATACTGACATCTTATACTCCCTTCCTCTTCTCCTCTCTGACACATCGGTTTCATCAGGACATCGCTCCCCATGTTCACGTCATCCTAGCCAACCTCTATTTCCTCCTTCCTCCCATGCTCAACCCTATCATTTATGGGGTCAAAACCAAAGAGCTTTGTGACAAAGTGGGCAAATACATCTACAGAAAGTGATCACATCGGGCCACTGACTTGAAACCTGTGTGACAAGAGGGGCAAGGATATCTCCTTGTTAATCAAGGGTGCTCTGTCCCCATTTGACTCATCTCAGCATTGTGGAATTTCACAGTCTGAGAATTTCCTCACATCTAACGACTTATCACACCATCACCAAGCACTGCTTTCTCCATTGCTGAGTTCCCTGTCTCTGAACATCACCTGATACATTTTAGTGTCACCCACAAGTTCCCACTCCTATATTCCTTGTCACTCGGCCTGTCCATGCTTTCCAGACCACCAGGATATAGTGCAGCTTTCTGATGCTAGGTGGCTTTCCATTAGTTCCTGTGTGAATAGGATTCATTCAGATAGCCAAAGCCAAAGAAAGTAACTACAGTGCTGAACTTCTTTATCATATGCACAATGATCCAGTGAGCAAAATTTACCTGATTTTAGTACATCCAATCCTTCAGGAAGCCTGGAGGATAAATCAAAGTTTTCCATTGGAAAGTGCTAATACAGGAAACCTGCTGCAGGAATTGATGACTTGGTGAGAGTTGTGAAACTGTGTGTTTTTGAGAACCAGAATGCTGTGTTAAACTATGATATTACCTTGGTGTCAAATTACTTGCTGCTTTTTGGTCGATTTTTCTATTGCTTTTAAGTTGAACCTTACAAAATATACACCAGCCTTTCCCATGTTGGAAGATGTCAAAAGTCAGTATTGAGATTTCATGTTGGAATTTGTGAAAAAGAGATGGCCACCAAACGTCCAGGTGAATGAATCACTTGCAGCATTAAATCCTTCTCCTGTACATTACCCTGCATGACCTCTATTGGCTGAGATCTCATTTTTGCCATTGTTCTCTGGAGACTTTGGACAGTTGGAGCATCAGTGTAGAGTTTCGTCTTTGGTGCCTCATACTCCTGATAACCAAGTTGAGAAATTGAAGGTTTTAAATACACAGATGCCACTGGAGACAAAGATTATAGGGAACATGGCATATTTGCTCTCTTGTTGCTGTCACTATCTTTTAGCAATGCACAGCTGAAAGATTGTTTTCCCAGATGCATTTGATTTAAAAAAGTGTAACAAGATGCAAGGTGGTGTTATGGCGTACAGACAACAACACAAAATTGGTTGTGAACATTTTGCACTGGTGAAAGAAATGATTACACTAGTCGCTGCTGATATGTATGACCAGCAAGAGAAGCATTCTACTTCGGATGAAGACAGCAAGGATGAAACGTTGCCTTCGGAGACTAACAATAAAAAAACTAATTCAACTGAAAATATAGACATTAACTTGTTGCTTTTACATTATCATTAATTCATACAAGATTAGTGTCATTCAGTCCAACCCCCTGCTCAAAGCAAGATCAGCACCAACTAAATCATCCCATCCAGGGCTTTGTCAAGCTGGGCCTTAAAAACCTCTAAGGATGAAGATTCCACCACCTTCCTAGTTATCCCATTCCAATGATTCATCACTCTCCCACTGAAATATGTTTTCCTAATATTCAACATAGACCTCCCCCACTGCAACTTGAGACTGTTGCTCCTTGTTCTGTCATCTGCCACCACTGAGATCAGCCTAGTTCAAGCCTCTTTGGAACCTCCTTTCAGGTAGTTGAAGGCTGCTATCAAATCCTCCCTCCCTCTGCAGACTAAATAAGCCCAATTTCCTCAGGCTCTCCTCATAAATCATGTGTCCCAGGCTCCTAATAATTTTGTTGCCTTCCACTGGACTCTTTCCAATACACCCATGTCCTTTCTGTAGTGGGGTACCCAAAACTGGACACAGTACTCCAGGTATAGCCTCAACAGCGCCAAACAGAGGGGCATAATTGCTTTCCTCAAGCTATTGGCAAGCTTCTAGTAATGCAGCCCAATATGCCAGGGTGCACTGTTGACTCATATCCAGCATCTCATCCACTATAATCCCGAGACCGTTTTTTGCATAATTTAGCCAGTTGGTCCTCTGCCTGTAGCAGTGCCGGAATTCTTCTGTCTTAAGTGCAAGACTCTGCACTTGTCCTTGTTGAATCTCAGATTTCATTTGGTCCAATCCTCCAATTTGTCTAGGTTACTCTGAACCCTATCCCTACCCTCCACCATGTCTACCTCAGACCCCCAGTTTAGCATAATCCAAGAACTTGCTTAGGGTGTGTCATAAACAGATAGCTAAGGATTAATGTCTCTTTCATCTGTAAAGGGTTAACAAATAACACCTGACCAGAGGACCAATCAGGAAACAAGAGCCTTTCAAATCTCGGTGGAGGGAAGCCTTTGTTTGTGTTTTTTTGGGTTTTGCTTTGTTCTCTCTGAGTCCTGAAAGAGACTAGACGCGAAACCAGGTTTCTTGCCAATCTCCCTGCTACAGTCTCTTATATATTCAGAATAGTGAGTATTGAGTAGAAAGGCGGTTATAGTCTTTTAATTGCTTTCTGTATTTGCAACTTTGTATCTGGCTGGTAGAGTTTTAATGTGTATTTGGCTGAAAGTATTTTAAATTGTATTTCTGCTGAAGGAGGCTTATTCTCCATTTTCTATAAGCTGAAAGAGCCTGTAATATTACATCTTGTATTTACAGAAATTTCTTATTTTTTCTTTCTTTTATTAAAAACTTTCTTTTTAAATACCTAATTGATTTTTTTTTCCTCTGGTTAAGGCTGAGGTATTGAGTCTGTACTCACCAGGGAAGTGGTGGGAGACAGGGAGAAAGAAGGGAGGGGGAAAAGGGGGAATCCCTTTGTTTAGATTAACGGAGCTTGAATCTGTATTGCCTCTGGGTGAGGGAAAGAGGGGAGGGGTGGAGGTGGAAAGCCTCTGTTTTAAGGTTCAAGGAATTGAATCCCAGTGATCTTCCAGGGTAACCCAGGGAGGGAAAGCCTAGGAGAGGCACTAGTGAGAGAAAGAGTTTACTTTCCGTGTATTAAGATCCAGGGGGTCTGGGTCTTGGGGGTCCCCAGGGAAAGTTTTGGGGAGACCAGAGTTTATCAGGCACTCAAAGTCCTGATTGGTGGCAGCATATCAGATCTAAGCTGGTAATTAAGCTTAGAGGAATTCATGCTGGTACTCCATCTTTGGACAATAAGGTTCAGGTTGGGGAAAGATATCATGACAGGGTGCGATTCATCCCACGATCCAGATCATTAATGAAGATGTTGAACAAAACCAGCCCCAGCACCAACCCCTGAGGCACTCTGCTAGATATCGACTGCCACCTATACATCAAGCCATTGAACACTATTAGTTGAGCCTGACAATCTAGCCAGTTTCCTATCCACCTTATAGTCCATTCATCCAATCCGTACTTTTTTATCTTGCTTTCAAGCATACTGTGTTAGACCGTATCAAAAGCTTTGCTAAAGTCAACATATATCACATCCACCACTTTCCCCATATCCACAGAGCCAATTCTCTCATCATAGAAGACAATCAGGTTGATGAATATATGTTGACTGTTCCTTATCAACTTCCTCTGCTACAAGTGCTTTAAAATGGATTACGTGAGGACCTGCTCCATGATTTTTCCAGGGACTGATGTGAGGCTGACTGGTCTGTAGTTCTCTGGGTCTCCTTCTTCCCTCTTTTAAAGATGGGCACAACATTTGCCTATATCCATTCCTCTGGGACCTTTCCCAGTCACCACAAGTTATCAAAGATAATGGCCTTCTTGTTACCCTTCACATCCCTTGCTAGCTGCAACTTCACTTGTGCTTTGCCTCCCGTGATTACATCCTAGCATGCTACAGCAATTTTTAATAATCTCTCTAGTCATCTGTCCAAGTTTCTACTTCTTGTAAGCTTCCTTTTTGTGTTTAAGCTCACGCAAGATTTCACTGTTAAGCCAAGCTGGTGGCCTGCTATATTTGCTATTCTTTCTGTACATCAGAAATGTTTGTTCCTGTGCCCTCAATAAGGCTTCTTTAAAATACAGCCAGTTCTCCTGGACTCCTTTTTCTCTTATATTAGCTTCTCAGGGGATCCTATCCATCAGTTCCCTGAGGGCGCCAAAGTCTGCTTTTCTGAAGTCAAGGGTCCATAGGTTGCTATTCTCCTTTCTTCCTTTTGTCAGAATCCTAAACTCAACCATCACATGTTCACTGATGCCCAGATTGCCATCCACTTCTACTTCCAATTCTTCCCTGTTTGTGAGCAACAGGTCAAGAGAAGCATGGCCCCTAGTTGTTTCTTTCAGCAATTGCACCAGAAAGTTGACCTCAGTACTCTACAAAAATTTACTGAGTTGACTGTGGATTGCTGTATTGCTCTCCCAGCAGATGTCAAAGTGCTTGAAGTCTCCCATTAGAACCAGGGCCTGTGATCTGGAAACTTAAGTTAGTTGTCCGAAGAAAGCCTCATCTACCTCATCCTCCTGGTCCGGTGGTCTATAGCAGACACCCATCATGACATCAGCCTTGTGCTCTTGCCTCTAAACTTACCCCAGAGACTCTCAACATGTTTTTCTCCAGTTTTATACTAGAGCTCTGAGCAATCAAACTGTTCACATACATGCAGTGCAACTCCTCCAACTTTTCTCCCACACTGGTCCTTCCTGAACAGTTTTTACCCATCTATTACAGAGCTCCAGTCATGTGAGTTAGCCCACCAAGTCTATGTTATTCCAATCACATTATAGATCCATGCCTGTGCCAGGACTTCTAATTCTTCCTGCTTGTTTCCCAGGATTCTTGCATGCATGTAAAGGCACCTAAAATAACTATCCAATTGCCCTGCTTTCTCAACATGAATCAGGAGGCCTCCCCTGTTGCACCCTCCTCTTTGTGTATTCCCACTACCTCACTTACTGCAGGACTTGATGTGTTAAATATTTTCCCAATGCTTATGAATGTATTCTTGTAGGCTATGACACATAAGTGTATGTCTGCTTGTAATTGTATTTGGATGTGATCAACACCAAGTTCCCTTTGGACTAATAAAGCAATTCTTGTGTGGAAACTTAGTTGTGCTAAAACTTAATAAACATCTTAGGGAAATTATTCCAATATCTGACCTTTCTGGTCATATTGGGGAGGAACTGAAGCCATTTTGGTGAAGTCCTGAAGGAATGGTGGGAACAGGTGACTTACAAGATGCAGGCTGACACCGTAGTGAGATTATGTGTAAACTAGCAGATTTGGTAGGAACAGGGGAGGAAAAGATGATGCCGTGGAAGACACTTCCAGCCAGGTCAGTGGGTGTGCAATAACCCCAGCCCCCAACAACATCCAGAATGTGTTCACCCAGGGAGTGGCTATCCAGGGCCATGATACAATTTTGTACAGAAACAAAGGGCAGAAGAAATGATCAGCCATGCATAAAGCTAAGATTTTGTCACAGTTATTTTTAGTACAAGTCATGGACAGATCACGAGCAATAGTCAAATAATCACTGAAGATCCTACTCACCCACCCACTACGCACAGTGGCTGACTGCTGCTGGGTCCTTGGCCACTCATGGCACCTGAGAACGCGGGGTCCCTCACAGACTGACATCTCTGGCTCTGACACCTCAGGCTGAAGGGGAAAAGTCAGAGGTCTTTCCATGATAGAATCTTGTCCTTAGCCAAGCCTCTGAGCAACTAGCTGTGGTGAATGAGGAAGTGGTGGAACCTCAGTGACTGAGACAATGACCACACTTCGGCCAGGAGGTCCAACAGCCAGTAAAGTGCTCCAAACAGTAGAGTTGTTCACCCCTGGGCGCAGAGTATCAGCTGGCCCTTGTTAAGTGCTGAAGGCTGGAATGTTCTTCCCTCAGTAACGCTATTCAGGCTGTTCAATGCTTCTGTCCTTGGAGCTCCAGTGTTATCTCTAGTAACAGATAATGCAACTTGCTAATTCATCAGACCTAAATGTTACTTATAAAGAAAGACCACGGGCATGAGTTGGTGACACAGTCACCCTGCCAAATAAGTTTCCCCGAAGCCATAGTTCTAGCATCCTGGCTATGAGACAAACAATCAAATAAGCTTATGAAATTCCTTTTGTGGATGGTAATAGCCCAAGAAAGCCTTCCTAACTGAGGACCTAACTTCACTTTATGCTCAGAAGATAACACAGTTCTTTGATTTCTTGTAAAGAGATCAAGAAGATAGATCCACAAACTGATGGGATGGCAGATGGATGTCATATGTTAATGTTATATAAGTTTGGGTGGGACATCATCTATTTGTCTCACTCACACCCCACATAAGACAGCTCCTGGAAACGCCTGAGGAACAAAGACTGAACTGGGGGAAGAGCTAATCCCAGGTAAAAGGATTTCTAGCCTGTGTAAAGAAACATGGTGGAAAGCTTGTTTCACAAGCTAGGGTGAGAAACTGTTCATTCTTATCTAGTCTATCTAGTATCTTATGCTTAGTTTATGATTATGTTTATTTACTAGGTAATCTGGTTTGATCTGTTTGCTAATACTTATAATCACATAAAATATATCTTCGTGTAGTTAAATATTTTTTGGGGGGGTTGGCTTTACCTTAACCAGTGTGTGTTTGAGTGAAGTGTGCCTCTGAGCTAGAAAAAATCTCAGCTTGGTTCGGACTGGTTTGTTGCACATCCTACATCGAAAGAAGGGCAAACTCTATTAATGAGCTTACACTGGACAGATCCCTGTGCAGTGCCAGACAGTATAATTTGGGGATTACATTCCTGTGTGTGCGCGCAATCCTGAAGAGCTGGGAATTGGCTGGTGTCTGCTGTTTGGTTTTGGGAATCTTGGGTAGGCCCTCAAGTAGCTCCGTTTGGGTTTGTAGCACCATCTGCTGTCGTGTTGGGTGATAACAGGGCCTGATAAGGCTGTCTGTATCTCCAGCAAAGCAGCATGAGCACAGCCAGTCCAGTTGGGTAGTTAGAGGGATGCAGCAGTTCCCACGGCTCCCAGACTGTACCCAGGGGTGACAACCGATCACACTCATACTCTCCAGAGCCCAGATTAGGCCCCCAAGCTCCTGTGCTGGAAGAATGGTGGAGGGAATGTAATCCAAACAAAAGATCCAGATGTAGCAGTTGTTTGATTCCTTTACCACTGTGTTCTCAGGGCACACCTACCTAAAATACCACCGTACTCAAAAAAACCCAGGCAACAAATCCGGGAAATTCCATGGCTGTTCCCTCATAAAACGTGGGATGACAGGTGAGATGACTTCTACATCATCTGGTCCTGGGAGGTAGTGAAAGAATCGCACACTGAGTGGAGAAGTCCCATGGTACTAGTGCTGACGCAGGATAACAGAACCTGTTTCTGCATCCATTTCTGAAAGATCAACTCCTGATGCAGAGAGCAGATGAATTCTTAGAACAGTTGGGAGCTAAGAGATATACATTCAACTTTAGATCTCACAAAAGGGTAATGGCAAATACCTTTGATGCCAGAATGCTGGGAGAAGAAAGCCTTTCCCACATGCTTTGGCTTGCATCAATTCAGTATCTTATCAATGGCATAGTGGCAGTGACATTTCAGAGGTCCCATATCTTGTGGAAACATTCCCACACATAGTGCAGATGGCAGTACATTACACACAGAAAAAATAGCATTGCCAATTACTATACCGAAGAGTCTCCTACACTCAGTTTGCCCTAAAAATATGAGCCCCTGTTATATGTAAATCATTTCTTCAATTCTGGGAAAGGCTCTCAGGCTGAGGTTCTCCAGGGTCTATTTTCTTCTCTTCTCACTGCTCACAGAGCAGAGGAAATTATCCAGGAGCCCTGGCCAACCTGAAAGTCCGCAAGGAATATACAGGAGAATGATAAAGGTTGCTGGCCAGCACGGCGACTGTCAGACAAATGAGATTCATACAGTCATTCTCAGGGCTCTGCCTTCCTGTCGCCGATGATTTCTTCTCCATGCTGAGTGGATTTTGGTGAGTTGCCCATTTCTTAATGAAAGATATTTCTGAGTGATAAGAAAGGGTTTCAGGGCCCAAACCAAAAACCATCTGGGCAGGAATTCACCAGCACGGAACTTGAACTGTTTAATATTATCAGAAATGCCAAGAGATTTACATGATAAAACTGGAACTACTAATGTACTGGAAATAGCTTAGACAAATATTTGTTTTTCAGATCAGTTCTTTGTCTCTTACTGTGTCCTTCTATCTATCTCAGTAGGTTCCTTTTTTTGGCCTGTCTGGTTTTCTGGTTATCTCCAGATTTCCAGTTCAGCAAGTTCACTGCCCTGTTCAGAAGTGCAGCCAAAGCTTCTGCAGTGGATTTCTCTGTTACCAGAGGGTTCACAACAAGAAAGGGTCACACACTGGCCAGATCCTGCTCTCACATTCTGCCTTCATTTGGTCATTGCAGATTGACACTGACCTCCCTGAGAGAAAAAAACGGGGCCAACATGTTTTGAAATCCTCACCTTCCATACCCAGTCTCGTTGGGGACGCACTTGGCATAAACCCAGGTAATTCGGGAGAATGGAAGGCCATGAGAGCCGGTGAAGTCCTCTTGTTTTGAGCCATAGTGCACCAGCTCCTCCATCTTGAGTTTTACTCCTCTATGTTTGATCTCAGGTTGCCCTTGTTGGGAGGGGCTGCTCCTACTCCCTCAGTTGTTGGGCAGATTTAGCCTTTGAGCGGGAATCTAAACTATTACTAGGCAGACTTGGCCTTGGGTGGGGACTGGGTGAGTGACAGATCATGTTATAATATGTATCAGTTTTAATTCCAGTATAAATAGTTAGGTAAGTTGTTTGTTTGGCGTGCTTGATCTGAGTCCTGTGTGGCTCCAGGCGTCTTATTTGAGCTCAAATAAAGTTTGTTTACTTCTCCACCCTGGTGTGTTTAATTGGTTGCAAAGCACACCGGGCAAGGGACCCAACCGTTGCCACCCTCAGGCACTCTGTGCCGGCAACAGTCTCAGTCTGAAGGAAACCCCCAGTTTATGTGGTGTTCTGTTTCAGCACCCTAATAGAATAGCACTCTATGAGGCAGGACCTTAACTTTTGCATCTCTTAGCCAAAAGTTAAACTCTAAGGGTGAATCTGGTCCCATTGAGTTCAGTGACAAAACTCCCAACAGGTCCAAGGGGAGAGTTAAATAAATGGCCTGATTTACACCAACAATGAACCTCCAGTGACTTAAACTAGAGTCATCCCATGGCTTCTAATTATGGGTAAGCTCATTATTCTTCTGGTGGGAGAGGGTTCTGTTCTCTCTGTTCCCCAGTATCTCTGGTTCTGGAGTGGATGTGAAGCACTAAAATGCAGTGAAAATAAAAGGATATTTGTGGTTTACAGAAAACCAGGTTTGTTGGAAATTTCACTGGTGGAGGTCCAGGAATGCCGTGTCTGGGGGAGGTGGGGAACATACAGTACCAAGATCAAAGTGGTGCTGAGTCCTGAAACTGAGTGAAATAGGGAATGAACATCCAGCCTACTGAACAGACCAAAGAGGTATAATGAGGCTTCCTGGGATGGGGGGTGTCTCAGACTGTAACGGACCACATTCTAGCAGACTGTCTCTGACACCATCCCCCATCCGAATCATCCCTCCTCACATGGGCCACCCCCTTACAAAGTCGTGGCAATGTCAGCAACTGTCAACATGGAAAGCAGCCTCAGAAAAGTGTGTCTGGGTTCCTAGTGGGCTGCAATACAAACTTGAATGCAGGATTTGAAGAAAATTTAATCACATTGGCTCCTTGTAGTCTCCACGTCCTCTCTCCCTCCTGACGAGTCTGTCCCTCTCCTTCCCTGCACAGGCTGAGCTGCTGCAGGTGTTCCCTTCACCCTCAGAAAGGCAATTCAGGCTCTTCTCCCCCTTTTCCCCAGTGCAGGGAGACACTGAGTTTAACTTAGACCACATCTACACTACCCGCCGGATCGGCAGGTATCGATCGATCTATCGGGGATTGATTTATCACATTAAGTGTAGACAAGATAAAATCGATCCCCGATTGCTCTGCCATCAACTCCAGAACTCCACCGTGGCGAGAGGTGGAAGCGAAGTCGAGGGGGAACGGCAGCGGTCGACTTGCTGCAGTTCTCACGGCCAAGTATATCGACCTAAGATACGCCAACTTCAGCAACGCTATTCATGTAGCTGAAGATGCTTATCTTAGGTCGACCCCCCCACCCAGTGTAGACCCAGCCATAGTCTGAGGAGATATTGCTGTGGCTGTCGCTGTGGAGTCTCACAGCTGGTGTTGTTCTTGGGTGAGGGGTATCACTGTGTGGCAGGACTGGAAATTGTTGAGGGTGGGTGACATACTGGACAGGCAGGCAGCACTTTAGGTTGTGGAGGCAGAGAGGAGGGTGTACACAGAGAAGTAGGACGTGCTGGAGGTTGTGGAGGAAGGAAGCAGGGAGTTCATGGACAGGTGAGTAGAGCTGCTGTAATTCATTTTTTCGTCATGATGGTTGGCATTTCACCAGTGAAAAGAACCATTGATCTTTGCTCTTCAGTGCATCAACATCCATGTTTAATTTTAGGCACCAGAACTGGACACAGGATTCCAGGAGCAGTCGCACCAGTGAAAATACAGAGGTAAAATAACTTCTCTATCTCTCCTTGAGATTCCCATGGTTACCAGGATCACATTGGCTCTTTGGGCACAGGGTCACACTGTGGACTCATGTTTAGCGAATTATCCCTTCAAGCCTCCAAATCCTGTTCAGAGTCACTGCACTTCCCACGAGAGTCCCCCATCGTGTAAGCATCATCTACATGTTCCTAGATGTAGGTATCTATCTATATGTCTATATTAGAAACCATACTGTTTGCTTCAACCCAGTTTACCAACCAATCTAGATAGTTTTGAATCACGGAACTGTCCTCTTCATTATTTACCATCCCCAAATTGTTGAGTCATCTACAAACTTCATGTCTCTGTTTGCAATTGTCTGTTTACACCTGAAACTTATGTCTCAGACGAAGCTGGGTGCCAGCAAGACACCGTCTCACCAAAAGACACAAGGGAAGTAATTAACAGAGGTGCAGGCCTGTAGCCCTAAATACCAAGACCCTTGTGCCATTCATGTCCATTCTGTTGAGCACAAAGTCATACCCCAGCATGATAATGCCTGTTTCTATGGTGGAAACTTGTCTCCTTTCCAACATAGGTATTGCGTCGTGGATCACACTTATGGTCCATCTTGTCCAGTGTCCTCTCCCTGACAGTAGCAGCTGCAGGTGCTGAAGAAAAAGGTGTAAGAAACCTAGCAGTGGGTGGATGGGGATGGATGGGTGGGAATGGGTGATCTGTCCATCGTGAGGCTGTCACCCTAATAACTCACAGCTAAAGGCTGGCTCAGGTCCTGAAACACATGTGCAGAGATGCTTTCCAAAATATTTATTTACCTGTAACTATTCTAACTGGATAATGTGACTATCCATGTAAATGTCCAAACCCTTCCTGATTCTTGCTTAGCTTATGGCCTCTTCTGCCTCTTGTGGAAATGAGTTCTTCAGTCTAATTAGGCATTCAGTGAAGAAAGCATTCCTTTTTTATCTGTTTTGAATTTGCCCCTTTTCAGTTTATCTGACTGTCCTCTTGATCTTCTGTCAGGAGACAAGAAGAACACATTTACAATCTACTCTCTACCAGTCTGTATTTTGTATTATAGTATTTCATAACCCCTCCTATTCATCTCCTTTGTAAGGTAACAATCTCAGTCTTTTAAATCTCTATCTGTGTAACAGTTAGAATCATAGAATCACAGAAGATTAGGGTTGGAAGAGACCTCAAGAGGTCATCTAGTCCCACTCCCTGTTCAAAGCAGGACCAACCCCAACAAAATCATCCCAGCCAGTTTTGTCAAGCTGGGCCTTAAAACCTCTAACGATGGAGATTCCACCACCTCCCTAGGTAACCTATTCCAATGCTTCACCACCCTCCTAGCGAAATAGTGATTCCTAATATCCAACCTAGACCTCCCCCACTGCAACTTGAGACCATTTCTTGTTGTTCTGTCGTCTGCCACCACTGAGAATAGCCAAACTCCATCCTCTTTGGAACCCCCCTTCAAGTAGTTGAAAGCTGCTATCAAATCCTCCCTCACGCTTCTCTTCTGCTGATAAAATAAGCCCAGTTCCCTCAGCTTTGCCTTAGAAGTCATGTGCCCCAACCCTCTTATCATTTTCATTGCCCTCAGCTGGACTCTCTGCAATTTGTCCACATCCCTTCTGTAGTGAGGGCCCCAAAACTGGACACAGTACTCCAGATGTGGCCTCACCAGTGTCAAATAGAGAGGAATAATCACATCCCTCGATCTGCTGGCAATGCTCCTACTAATGCAGCCCAATATGTCATTAGCCTTCTTAGCAACAAGGGCACACTGCTGACTCATATCCAGCTCCTCATCCACTGTAATCCCCAGATCCGTTTCTGCAGAACTGCTGCTTAGCCAGTCAGTCCCCAGCCTGTAGTGGTGCATGGGATTCTTCCGTCCTAAGTGCAGAACTCTGCACTTGTCCTTGTTGAATCTCATCAGATTTATTGTCACTCTGGACCCTATCCCTATCCTCCAGCAGATCTATCTCTCCTGCCCCACCTTTTTGTCATCCGTGAACTTGCTGAGGGTGCAATTCATTCCATCATATAGATCATTAATGAAGTTGTTGAACAAAACTGGCCCCAGGACCAACCTCTGGGGCACTCTGCTTGATCCTGGCTATTTTCATAGGCCCTTGATCATTCTCATTGCCTGTGCCTCAACCCCTCTATTTCTGCAATAACCTGCGTGAGAAGGGTGCCCAATACTACACAAAAGAGACAAGAGGAGGGTGAAATATTAACTGGCTGATCTCATGGCATTGTATTTTCTGTATGATTCCACTTCCCCCTCCTCCTGGATACCAATGTTTGCCTTAGTTTCTGTCCATGCTTGCACTGGGAGCAGGTGTGTACTATGCCCTATCCTGAGTTCATACTGTTAAAGTATAACCTAGTGAGGCGCTTGAGAAGTTGAAGCTTTTCCCTCCAATGGCATAAACGTTGCAATTTTTGACATTGAAGTTCATCTGCCATCACGCTGCCCATTCTCCTGCCTTGGTTAGCTCCCTCTGAGGAGTCTCCGGACTTGACTATAACCATATTAATCTGCTGTCATCAATCAATGTTGTCACCTCACTGTTCACCCCCCCTTTCTAGTATTTACCATACTATTTGTTATCAAGTGTGTATAACACCTCAGTGTGTTTCTCTACCATAACAGGCACCTTGAGCATTTCTGAGTCCGATCGATGCTTCGACAACCTCATGGCACCATTCAACATCACCCCTACTGATCCATCCACATTCATCCTAACAGACATGCCTGGCCTGCAAGATGCTCACCTCTGGATTTCCATCCCTTTCTCTATGTTCTACATGATCGTCCTGTTGGGAAATTTCACACTTTTGTTTGTTGTAGGGAAAGAGCAGACCCTGCACAAGCTGATGTACCTGCTGCTCTGCATGCTGGCGCTTACAGACATCGTCATGCCTACCTCCGTCATTCCGAAGGCAGTGGATATATTTTGGTTCAATTTGAAAGGCATTACAGTGGGTGGCTGCCTTACCCAGATGTTCTTTCTTCACGCAGCTTCTGTGATGCTTTCAGCGTCCTTGTGACAATGGTCTTCAATCGCTACGTTGCTATATGTAACCCTCTGAGATACACCAGCATCCTCATCAATTCATAAATAGCTAAGCTAGGGCTCGTGGGTTTGATAAGAGCTGTTCTATTTATTCTACCCCTGCCCCTGCTCCTGAGCAGGCAGCCATTCTGTGCCAACCGCATTATCCCCCATATGTACTGTGACCATATGGCTGTGGTTAAGATGTCATGTGGGGACATTACAGTCAACAGGACATACGGCTTGGTGATAGCAGTTGTAGTCAATGGATTAGACCTCATGCGCATTGCCATATTCTACAGTCTGATCATCAGGGCCGTCCTCAGAATGTCCTCCAAGAAAGACCACCAGAAAGCCCTCAACACCTGCACAGCTCACATCTGTGTGATACTGATTTCTTTTTCTCCCTCACTCTTCTCCTCTCTGACACACCAGTTTGGTAAGGGCATCACTCCACATGTTCACATCATCTTGGCCAACCTCTATTTTCTCTTTTCCTCCATGCTCAACCCTATCATTTATGGGGTCAAAACCAAACAGCTTCATGACAAAGTGGGCAAATACTCCTGCAGAAGGCAATCACCCCGGGCCATTGACTTTAAGCCTGTGTGACAAGAGGGGAAAGGATATCTTCTCATTAATCAAGGATGCCTGTCCCAGTTTGGCTGAGCTCAGAATTGTGGAAGTTCAGAGTCTGAAAAGTTCCTCACACCTAACATCTTATCACTCCGTCACCAAACACTGCTGTCTCCGTTGCTGAGGTCCCTCGCTCTGACCATCATCTGATCTCTTTCAGTGTCACCTGTCAGGCCCCACACTCTGTCACTCGGACTTTCAGTGACTTCCAGACCACCAGAAAATGCTGCAGATTTCTGGTACATTGGACCCTGTGTGAACAGGATTCTTGATCAGTTTGACAAAAGGAAATTATGCTTTCAGATAACCAAAGACAAAGAAAACAACTACAATGCTGAACTTCTTTAGCACATGTGAAGTGATCTGGTAAATAATATGCATCTGGTTTCCCTACATCCAGTCCTTCAGGAGGCCTGGAGGATAAACCAAAACTTTCAGTTGGAAACTGCAAATACAGGAAAGCTCCTGCAGGATTTGATGACATTCTACTAGAGCTTGTTGGTTAGACTTGTGAAACTATGTGTTTTCGAGAACTGGACTTCTGTGTTAAACTATGACATTTTAAGTCAAATTTCTTACTGCTTGGACCTTTCAAAATACACAGCAACTATTCCTGATGTCAAAGATGTCAAAAGTTGGTGTTGAGATTTCATGTTGGCGTTTGTGAAGCAGAGATTGCCACCAAACGTCCAGGTGATTGAGTTGCTTGCAGTCCTTCTACTGCACTCAATCCTGCATGACCTATATAGTACCAGTATTGGGGTTTTGAATGTGAATATGATTTTCATCTCACTTTGTTGTTAATGTGTATGAACTCCTGCTGGGACTTATACATTTAAAAAAAAATCCAATTTGTACTTAGTTATTTAAAAAAAGCTTTTATTTGGTACTTACGTGATGTAGAGACCAATGCATTAATAATAATAATAAAAAAACCCTCTCCTTTGTCTCAGTAGATAGATTGGGCAACTTTGCGGTTAGTTTTTCAGTGACTTGGGGCTATTAATGCTGTAGAAATCTGGAAGCCGCTGTAAGGAGTCAGAGTTGGTCTACAGGCAGAGCAGCAGCACTGAGACAGAGCTGTGGGGGGCTTAGCAGACTGGAGCCGAAAGCTGGAACAGTGAAGGGGCAGGTGGTGATAGTGGGGCTGGTTACTGCTCCCCCCTGCCAGTGGGAATGCCCAGAAACTCCCCACTACTCTGGTAGGGGAGGGGTTAGAGAGCACATTGGAGGGAAGGGGCAGTTGTGGGGCACGTCCAGGTGCAGTGGGGGAGCTATCAGTGATTTTATGGGGGTCAGGGATTAGGAGAAGCTGGGTATGATGGTGGGGGTTGGGTGTGGAGGCAGAAGGAGGGAGGGGAGTGGGGTTTGAAGATGAGGTTGGCTTTGTGTATGGGGTCAGAGGGAAGGAAGGAGGGGAGAGTCTGGGTTAAAGGTGGAGTTGGCTCTGTGGGGGGGACAAAGGGAGAACAGAAAGCAGAGACTGGGTTGAAGGTGGGGTTGGCTCTGCATGGAACATGTAGTAGAAGGGAGGAAGGTGACAGCTCTTGGCTTGAAAGTGGGGGCTGGGCAATAGAACGGTAATTGAGGAGGACTCTTGTGTGACACTAGGAGTTAATTGTGGGGCTGTGGGACAGAAGGAGGGACAAGGGAAGGGAAAAGCCTGGGTGTGAAGTTTGGGGTAGGGGCTGGAGGCCAGATTATGGTAGTACAGTGTGTGTGCATGTGTGTGCAAGTGCCAATTAAGCACTTGTTTTCAGGGCGCCAAGCAGGTCATGAATTTTTAAAGAAAAAAGAAAAAAGTAACAACCACCTCCCACTCACACAAATACACTAAATTAGAGAGTATTTGGGGTATATTGATGCTAGCCCAGTCTGTTATCTATGGGCTGAGTGGAAGTCTCAATCAAGTGTGACGTGAAATATTGTACTTTTTCTTTTGTTTTTGAGTAAAGGTTTTCATCCCCATCCCAGCAGTACCGGGTTTAGTATGGCACCAATGATGCCATCGCACTGAGCCAACACAGGAAGGGGCCCACAATGACTACATGGTGGCCCATAAATGTATTTGGCACCAGGCCCACAAAAGGTTAATCCAGCCCTGATGGGGAACCAGGACTGAGCTACAGCAGGGTGCAGAAAGGCCATAGCCAGGGGAGTGGACGCCAATCATGCCGCAAGTAACACGGCAGCTGAGCATCATGAGTGGCTGTGGAGAGCAAGGTGGGCCCATGGGCAGAGGGCCCAGCACAGGGAGACATTGTGAGACAGGAGGGCTTTGAAGGCTGGACTCAGAAGGGGGAACATGAACCTGATGGGAGGGAAGATGCTGGGGAAAAGGGTCCTGCCTTTGCACACCAAGGCAAACCAAACCAGCCAAGCAGTGAAGGCTTTGTTTTACCCCATTGGCTAACCATAAGTCACACAAACAATTCCCTTAGACATTCCAGTTTCCCAGTATTACTACCAGTGCTGCTTGTTATGGGGAGGAATGGTTATGAAAACCAATATCCCAGTAAAAGAAAAAGGTTCTCTTGATCCCAAAGGACCAAACCCCAGAGCCAGGTCAATATACAAATCATATTTTACCCACAGATCACACTGTTACCAATCCTTTAGAATCTAATATTACAGGGATTATTCCTTCACCCTCCTACTTCCCTGGTCCTTCTTGCATGGACAGAGAGCAGCAATACGCGAAGTTGTCACAGAGTGTTTGGGAGTTAGGGCCCTGCACCCCCTACTTCTTGCGATTCACCGTGACTTTCTGCCAACCAGTAAAACAGAAGGTTTATTAGATGACAGGAACACAGTCCCAAGCAGAGCTTGTAGGTACAACCAAGACCCCTCAGTCAGGTCCCTTTAGGCGGCAAGAATCTTAGACCCCAGACTTGGGGTTCCCTGCCTTTTCTCGGCCAGCATAAAACTGAAACCAAAATCCCCTCCAGCAGGCTCTCTCCCCCTCCTTCTCTCCCCCTCTCCCTTTGTCCAGTTTTCTAGGCAAAGGTGTCGACTCGCCCAACTCCCCTTCCAGGCTCAGGTTGCAGACTCAGGTACTGTCCCTCACCTAAAGTCATCCCCTGCTTTCCCATCCCCCATGCAGACAATTCCTGTAAAACTAAATGACATTCCCATGTCAATCCACCCCACTCCCTACTGCCTCACAACTAGGAAAAATCTTTTTCACTAAGTGGGTGGAGAAGCACTGGAATGGGTTGCCTAGGGAAGTGGTGAAATCTCCTTCCTTAGAGGTTTTTAAGGCCCAGCTTGACAAAGCCCTGGCTGGGATGATTTAGCTGGTGTTGGTCCTGCTTTGAGCAGGGGCTTGGGCTAGATGACCTGCTGAGGTGTCTTCCAACCATAATATTCTACGATTATATGATTCTATATTGAAGCATCAAATGTCAATACTGTGTTGATCTTTCAGAACTTTTTGCAGAAATGGGTCGTGCTATCCTGGGTCAGAAGTAGCACACTGGGACTTCTCCGCTCGTTGTGAGATTCCATCACCACTCCCAGGGCCAAAATGACCTGCAGTTCACCTCACATGGTATCCCACATTCTATGAGGGAACAGACATGGAGTTTGTCTGTTGTGCTGCCCTGAGTATTTTAGGAATCTCTGCCCTGCTGGGGTGAGAACACAGTGATAAAGGAATCAAACAACTGCTACATCTGGATCTTATTTTCAGGGTACATTCCCCACCCCATGTTTCTGCCACAAGTGCCGGGGGCCCAATTTGGGCTCTGGAGGCTATGAATCTGATGGGTTCACACTGGGAGCCCTGGGAACTGCTGCAGCCCTCTAATCACCCAACTGGGCTGGCCTTTTTCCACACTGCATTGCTGGGAATTCATCATCTAAAGACCCCGTTATCACCCAACACAACCCCAGATGGTGCCACACACCCAAGCTGAGCTATCTGAGAGCCACCCAAGTACAAACAAAAAAGATCAGCCAATTTTCCAGCTTCCCAGACTCAGCCCCACACTGAAATATAAAACTCAAATTATACTGTCTTGCTCTGCACGGGGATCAGTAAAATGTAAGTCCATGAACAGACTTCTCCCTCCCCTCGGTCATACAAAAATCTATTTTCTTCTCATTCTTCAAAAAACTGAACGCTTTAATAAATCTTCATTACGGAGGGTCTGACAGCCCCAACAAACTCCTGAGAAGGGCTCTCATGGAGTTTTTACAGCAGATACATTTTCCCATCTGCATGCCCGTCTCATGTAATTTAAACTAGAGAATCCCAGTTTCACTGAAAGGGTCTCCTGACCCTTTGTGCAAGCATGGTGTGTGCTAGGCTGTGAAAAGAAGGTAAACAAGCTCTGGTGTGTGAAAAAATACTGTTATTGTCCAGTTCATTTGGGAGGCCTCAACTACAACCAAATATAATGTATCAGCTTTAATATTAATTTTAATTATTATTATTATTATTATTATTATTTGTGAAGGCTTCATCATATTGTGGAACAAATTCCGTAATTCCAGCAAGTTTCCACAGTTTGCAGTCTTCTCTCTCCTCCTGCCCTTGCATGGCTAATCCACACTTAGCCAGGGAAAGACGTACATTGGTGATTCTTGCACCCTAGACCCTGTTTTCATCTTTCACCCTCTTGTGCAAATTTGACAACTTTGCTACTATACAGACCTCTTCTTTGGCTGTTTGAAAAAATGCCACTTTTCAGAGCAGTATTTTTCAATGGCAGATGGTATGTGTTTCTGAAGCTTTTTTCCTGTGTTTTTCTAGTCTCTTTCTTACTTTTCAGCGAATGAAGAGTCTAAATCAGGCCTGCACAACATACAGCCTGCAGGTCGCATGCAGCCCGTGGAGGCTCACTGTGCGGCCCACGGGGGAATTCTAAACCCCGCACACACGGGAAACACTGTGCTCGCTCACCATCTCAGCCAAAGTCCCAGGACTGGCATGGGCGGCGCGTCCTGGGGCAGCACCCGGTGGTGCGCCTGCCTGCAGGCAGGAGCCAGCAGTGTGGGTGGTTGAGTTCTGCCCAATCAGAGTTGCGGGGGCAGGACTTTCAGGCACACTGCCAGCCCCCTCCACAGTGGGACACCGTCTTCCGTGGCTTGAAAGGGCTCGGGCTGCCCACGACTGCGGGCAGCCCAGAGCCCTTTGAATCCGAACTGTGACTGAGATTTAATGGGCTTAGGGCTCCTCACCGCTGCAGGGTGCCCAGAGCCCTTTGAATACCTTCTGCTGCTGAGATTTAAAGGGCTTAGGGCTCCCCATCGCTATGGGGAGCCCGGAGCCCTTTGAGTCCCTGCCGTGGCTCCGGCGGCCGAGCTGGGGCTGGGATTTAAAGGGTTCAGGGCTCCTCACCAGTGCAGGGTGCCCAGATCCCTTTGAATCCCGACCATGGCTCCGGTGGCCAGGCTGGGGCTGGGATTTAAAGGGCTCAGGGCTCCCAGTGGCTGTGACAAGCCCAGAACCCTTTGAATCCCAGCCATAGATGAGATTTAAAAGGCTCAGTGCTTCCCGCGGGTGTGGCCAGCCCAGAGCCCTTTGAATCCCGGCCATGGCTCCCAGGGCCAGGCTGGAGCTGGGATTTAAAGGGCTCAGGGCTCCCCAAGGCAGCAAGGTAATTATGAAAAGTACAAATGTTTTCTTTCAACGGAACAGGTGTTTTTCATTTTTTCCATGATTCATAAAAAAAATTTAAAATATTGTTTGATTTAATTGAAAAATTCTTAATAAAGTATCACCCTCCCCCAATCCCAAATCTTCCTTTTTGGCCCACAGCTGTTTTGGTGGGGCAGCGCTGGAGAAGGAGGTCTTGTTTCCGCAGTGCCGGGAGGCGCTGGGGTGGGGTGTTTCCGCGGGGCCGGGGGATTTCACCCCTCAGCTGTTTTCTTTGGAGTAATGTGGCCTGCACCACTTTACGAGTCGTGCAGGCCTGGTCTAAATAGTCCTGAACTACTTATTTCTCCACAAAGGGCTGGTCAACTCCTCCCCATGCTGTGCTGCCCAGTGCAGCAGTCTGGGAGCTGACCTTGTTCGTGAAAACAGAGGCAAAAAAAAGTATTGAGTATATTAGATTTTTCCATATCCTCTGGCACTAGGTTGCCTCCCCCATCCTGCTTCCTTGATGCGAAGTATTGATGAACACCTAGAAGAGATTCAGCTGCCAAATATATATCCACTTTAGATCTCACAAAGGGATACTGGCAAATACCTTTGATGCCAGAATCCTGGGAGAAGAAAGCTTTTCACATCGTTTGGCTTTCATCAGTTCAGGATCACATCATTTGGCCTATATGGAGTGGCATTGACTTTTCGGAGACTAACGGATGGGATATTACAATTGCATGGAGGGTATGCAGCCTGTACGCTGATACAATCTAGTAAAAATGGGATTTGGTCCTGTATCTTCTGTCCCAATTGCCACACACAGAGCAGTTGGCAGTACATTGCGCAGTTTCAATACTCAGGTTCCCTTAACAATCTGAGTCCTTATTATCGGCCAATCATTCTCCACTCCCAGGGGAGGCTCTCAAGCTGAAGTTCTCCAGGGTCTATTTTCTGTTCTTCCCTCTGCGCACAGAGCCGAGGGAATTGTCTGGGAGTCCTGGGCAATGGGAGAGTCCGCAGGGACTGTTCAGTTGAATGATAAAGGTCACTGTCTGGCACGCCGAGTGTCAGGCATGTGAGAATCACATACTGATTAGCACCTTCCGTTGAACAGGAGTTTGGTAAGTTGCTTGTTTCTTCATTAAAATTAGCATTGAGGCTTAGGAAAAGTTCCAGGTTCCAATCAGGGACCATCTTGGCAGGAATTCACTTGTACAGTGACTTTTAATGTTTAGTAGTGTCAGAAACATCAGTGAATTTATCTGGTAAAATTGGAACTGCAGACGTGTGGGAAATAGTTTAGACAAAGATTTGTTTTTAATGACAGTTCCTTGTGTCTTAGTGTCCTTCTATCTGTTGCAGTAGCTTCCTTTTTTTTATTATTTTTATTTTTTCAAGATTATGTGGATTCTCCTCTGATTCATTCAAGATTTCCAATTCATTAACCCACTGCCCCTGTTGGAAACTACAGGAAAAGTCTTTGCAGTGGGTATCTGTGTTACCACAGAGTTCACAACAAGAATGAGCCATGCACTGGCCAAATTCTGCTCTAACATTTTGTCTTCACTGGCCTTCCTGAGAACAAAATAATAATGTAATATCAGCATAGGGGGCTCTTTGATCACGCTTTGTAGCGGGACCCAAAGCTTTGATTTTCACAGCTGGGAGCCTATTGTTAAACACTAACTGTGGAAATCTTGATCTCACTGAGATCAATGGCAAAACTCCCAACATGGCCAGGAGTTCATCCTAAATCCACAGGTAGGGACTTACATAAATGGCCTGACTTACACCGGCCATGAGCCTCCAATGACTCCAATGACTGTGGAGAGATGAGTGGAGATGTGCTGTATCCAGATCACAGTCGCTTGGAGTCCTGAACTGTGTGAAATTGGGAATGAAAGTCCTGCCTAATGCACAGACCAAAGAGGCATCACAAGTCCTCCTGTGTCTCAGACTGTAACATAACATAGACCACATTGTGCCAGGTTGTATCTGCAACCATCCCCCATCTCGGCCGTCCCTCCTCCTCTGAGCAACCCTGCTGCAGCCTTGTGATAACGCCGGCAATTGCCAACATGGAAAAGCAGCCTCAGGAAGGGGTGTCTGGGTTACTAATGGGCTGCAATACATTAAAGATTTATGTTGTTTTGAGGAAGAGTTACTCACACTGGCTATTTTTAGCCTGCATGTCCTCTGTCCTTCCCGCCGGGTCTGTCCCTCTCTCCTTCCCTGCACAGGCTGAGCACCTGCGGGGGTTCCCATCACCACCCGAAAGGCAAAGTTCAGGCTGATCTCCCCCTTTTCCCAGGTGTAGGCAGATGCTCAGTTTAACCTAGACTGAAGAGATATTTCTGTGAGCTGCCTCTGTGGGGTCTGGCTCCTGGTTCTGGTTTTGGGTGATGGGCAGCTCTGTGCGGCAGGGCTGGAAGTTGTGGGGGATTGGAGACCTACATGGACAAGTAGCCAGCACTGGGAGTTACGGAGGAAGGAAGCGGAGTGCACATGGGCAGGTGGGCAGTGCTGAGGGTGGTGGAGGAAAGCAGGGTGTGTGCAGAGAGAATCAGGAAGCACTGAGGGTTGTGGGGACGGGCAGTGGGAATACAGGATAGACAGGCAGAGCTGGGTGTGTTGGGGACAGGGATCGGGATGTACATGTCAGGTGGGCAGCGCTGCTGAAATTCAATTTCTCTTTGTAATTGTTGATCCAGGCCAGCGCTGGGAATGTTCCTGGCCCTGAGTGCATTTGTGCTGGTCTCAGGGTCTCCTTTTCCTGGCAAGCCACAGAGCTGCAGCCTGGGTGTCACAACGTTCACTCAGCTTTATTTCCAGCTCTTGTTGTTGTTATGTAACTTCAGGCATTTCATGGTAGAAAGAACAATTGATCTTTGTGTGACACTGCACCCCCCATGTCTCATAGTGATATTACTATGATGTGATTATAGCATCTTTATGACACGTTTCATGGAAGATGTATGGTGTAAGATTCATTGGAAAAGTTATGATGTTCTGAATATGATTATCCTATTTGTATGTATGAATCGTTTGTGTACCTGAAGTCATGAATGTTGACTATGTATCTCTTTTCAAATGTAGTCACACCTGGGTAATGCTCACTAGGCAGATGCCTTCACTCTAGGCAGCTGGTTGGGAAGGGGCTATTCAGGGAAATGTGCCAGTAGGGAAGACAATAACCCTTAGGAAGGTTTCTGGGAACGCTCCGGATGGCCCATAAGTAATAGATGCTGTGACTCCACAAGGGCATGTGACCAGGCCACGTAGATCTGCATGGCATTTTGGGGAGTTGGCTCCCAGAGCAGTTTGTGGGAAGTGTATAGAGCGTTGAAGGAAAGGGTTCTCGCTCTGTGCTAAAACTAAAATCAGGGAGTGACATCGTCACTGGTTCTTCACTCCCCGCACAAGAGGACGGGAAACACCTGATGAAATAAGCCGAACTGAGGGGAAGCGCTGCACCCCGGCCAAAGGGATTTCTAACCTGTGTGTGGACACCTGAGAAACCCCAGTGTAATTCATAAACTCGTTTGGAGTTTTAATCTAAACCCAGGATGCCATTAAGTGAAGTGTCTGGGGAGAGGGAGAACATCAGTTTGATTACAAAAGTGAGCACTGTGCTCCCCACATTGAAGGAGAGGCAAAGCAGGAAAGAAATTCATTTTGGTTGGAAAAGCAGCAGAGAATCCTTTGGCACCTTATAGACTAACAGACGTTTTGGAGCGTGAGCTTTCGTGGGTGAATACCCACTTCGTCAGACGCAGGTCTGCGTCTGACGAAGTGGGTATTCACCCACGAAAGCTCACGCTCCAAAACGTCTGTTAGTCTATAAGGTGCCACAGGATTCTCTGCTGCTTTTACAGATCCAGACTAACACGGCTACCCCTCTGATTTTGGTTGGAGTGTAATGATTCTGGCTGTGGCAGGACCCAACTGAGAGTGCCAGTTCAGGACAAAGTGCCTATAGCAGGGCAGTTCCAGCCCTAGGTTGGTTTTTTTCCACCTCTAAGGGAAACCAAACCAGCCAGACAGAGAGGACTTTGGTTTTGCCCTGTTGTCAATAGCTACCGAAGAGGTGCTCTGCTCTTATTCAGTCATGATAACAGTGTTCCCTCTGTGTGCTGCCCCGGCTCTGTGCAGAGAGCTGACACAGCAAACTCCAAGAGAACCCCCAAAGACCACAGACTGTAGTAAGGTACAACGGATCCCGAGCCAGGTTTATTGTTAAACAAAGCACAGTGATAGTTTCCCATAGACTCTACAAGACACACTAAGAATTTGTGCCCCCTGGCGATGGACCGGCTCAGTCAGTGGTGGGACTTTCCACTGACCCCCAGCACTCTGGGACTTACTTTTAAACAGTTACAGAACAGATTACTCATCCCTCCTGACGTATTGAGGTCCAGCCTCTTGGCTCATTAGAGTGCTGGCTCTCCGTTTGATCATGTTGCTTCAAACAGATAGAGCTATCCATCATGCTATCCTTTTGACCCTGTCTTTAAGATGCACCTGCCTGTTCCTTGTTATCTCTGTGGAGTATCCTGATGTCGTCTTGGCACAGGTTCCTCTTATTAGCACTTATATTTGGATGCACCTGCTTCTAACAACCCTCTTCTCACCAATTTCTGTGAACGGAGCCTCCCTCTGGCTCACAGGCCAGCTTTTGCTTAGCAATGCCTGGAAGTACTTTGGTTCAGGCTTCAGGCCTCAGGCTGGGCCTCTGATACAAACGTTTATTTCAGGGCCTCCTCTTACTACACACCCCACTGGCTAACCATAAGTCACACAAGCAATTTCCTAAGACACTCCAGTTTCCTAGTATCACCACCAGTGCCACTCATTATGGGGACAAATGGTTATGAAAATCAGTACCCCAGTAAAAGAAAAAAAAGTTGTCTTGATCCCAAAGAACCAAGCCCCAGACCCATGTCAATACACAAATCAGATTTTACCCACAAATCACACTGTTGCCAAACCTTTAGAATCTAAAATCTAAAGGTTTATTCATAAAAGGAAAAAAATAGAGCTGAGAGGTCAAATTGGTTAAATGGAATCAGTTACATACAGTAATGGCAAAGTTCTTAGTTCAGGCTTGCAGCAGTGATGGAATAAACTGCAGGTTTAAATCAAGTCTCTGGAGTACCTTCGCAGCTGGGATGGGTCTTCCAGTCCTTGGTTCAAAGCTTCAGTGTAGCAAAGTTCCTCCAGAGGTAAGAAGCAGGACTGAAGACAAGATGGAGATGAGGCATCAGCCTTTTATAGGCTTTTCCAGGTGTAAGAACACCTCTTTGTCCTTACTGTGGGAAATTTCAGCAAAATGGAGTTTGGAGTCACATGGGCAAGTCCGTGCATACTTTGCTGAGTCACAAGGCGTATCTGCCTTCTCTCAATGGGTCAGTTGTGTAGCTGATGGTCCTTAACGGGCCATCAAGCAGGCTAGGCAGAGCTGACACCAAGTTGTCTGGGATGTCTCGCAGAAGCACAGCATAAGTTTGAAATACAGACAGTATAGAGCCAGTATAACTTCATAACTTCAACTATACAAATGATACACACCTATAGACAGGATAATCATAACCAGCAAACCCTAACCTCTCCATAGACCCCTTACACGACAACCTTTATACAATATTTCCTGAAAATATAGAACAGATGTCACAAGAGTTACAGATTATGTCAACAACGTCACACCGGGAAACTAGACAAAGGAGGAGGAGTTGGGGGTGTGTCTGGGGTAAACTGCTGGAGGGAGTTTCAGTTTGGAGCTGGCTGGAGAAATGGAGAGAGGCCCAAGATGGACCTGACTGAGGGGGTCCTGTTGTCTGTACCTAAAAGCTCTGTATTGGACTGTGTTCCTGTCATCTAATAAACCTTCTGTTTTACTGGCTGCCTGAGAGTCACAGTGAATCACAGGAAGTGTAACTGGACAGCCTCACTACCCATGTAAATGTCCAAACCCTTCCTGATTCTTAGTTATCTCATGGACTCAACTTCCTCTTGTGGCAATGAGTTCCTCAGTCTAATAAGGCATTGATGAGTTCCTCAGCCTAATAAGGCATTGAGTAGAGAAAGTATTTTTTTTCTTCTTTTGAATTTGCCAAGTTTCAGTTTAACTGAATGTCCTCTTGATCCTTAGTAGAGAAGAAGACCACATTCTGGATCTGCACTGTACCCGTCTGCGTATTATTTGACAGTATTTCATATCCCCTCTTGTTAATCAGTGTACTGAGGTAACTATCCCAGTCTTTAAACCTTTCTCTGTATGAGACTAGGAATCATACAATCAGAGCAGGACCAACCCCACTCCACTTCATACTGGCTGTTTTCCTTGGCCCCTCATCATTCTCATTGCCCTTCCCTGAACCCTTCTTGCTCTGCAATGCCCGAGTGAGAAGGGTGCACAGAGGAAGGTGACAAGTATCAGAGGGATAACCGTGTTAGTCTGGATCTGTAAAAGCAGCAGAGAATCCTGTGGCACCTTATGAACTAACAGACGTTTTGGAGCATGAGCTTTTGTGGGTGAATACCCACTTCATCAGATGCAGGTAGTGGAAATTTCCAGGGGCAGGTATATATATGCTAGCAAGCAAGCTATATATAACCAGGTTAGCTCAACTGGGGAAGATGAGGCCCTGTTCTAGCAGCTGAGGTATGAAAACCAAGAGAGGAGAAACTGGTTCTGTAGTTGGCAAGCCATTCACAGTCTTTGTTCAATCCTAAGCTGATGGTGTCAAATTTGCAGATGAACTGAAGCTCAGCAGTTTCCCTTTGAAGTCTGGTCCTGAAGTTTTTTTGCTGCAGGATGGCCACCTTAATGTCTGCTATAGTGTGGCCAGGGAGGTTGAAGTGTTCTCCTACAGGTTTTTGTTTATTGCCATTCCTAATATCTGATTTGTGTCCATTTATCCTTTTCCGTAGCGACTGTCCAGTTTGTCCAATGTACACAGCAGAGGGGCATTGCTGGCATATGATGGCGTATATTACATTGCTGGACGTGCAGGTGAATGAACTGGTGATTGTGTGGCTGATCTGGTTAGGTCCTGTGATGGTGTTGCTGGTGTAGATATGTGGGCAGAGTTGGCATCGAGGTTTGTTGCATGGATTGGTTCCTGAGCTACAGTTACTATGGTGCGGTGTGCAGTTGCTGGTGAGAGTACGTTTCAGGTTGGCAGGCTGTCTGTGGGTGAGGATTGGCCTGCCACCCAGAGCCTGTGAAAGTGTGGGATCATTGTCCAGGATGGGTTGTAGTTCCCTGATGATGCGTTGGAGGGGTTTTAGCTGGGGACTGTATGTGATGGCCAGTGGAGTCCTGTTGGTTTCTTTCTTGGGTTTGTCTTGCAGTAGGAGGCTTCTGGGTACACGTCTGGCTCTGTTAATCTATTTCCTTATTTCCTAGTGCGGGTATTGTAGTTTTGAGAATGCTTGGTGGAGATTTTGTAGGTGTTGGTCTCTGTCTGAGGGGTTAGAGCAGATGCGGTTGTAAAGGTGTAGAGGAAGGTGAAACATTGACTGACTGATCTCATGGCATTGCATTTTCTGTATTTTTTAAATGATTTTCCATCCCACTCTTCCTGCATCCAATTGTTTTGCTTAGTATCTGCCCAAACTTGCACTGTGAGCAAGGTTTCACCGAGCTGTGTACCATGATACCCATGTCCCTCTCCTGAGTTCATACAAGTAAAATTAGAAGCTAATAAGGTGTTTGAAAAGTTCAAGCTTTTCACGCCAATGGCATAAATGTTGCCATTTTTTACATCAAAGTTAATATGCTATCATGCCGCCTATTCACCTGGCTTGGTTATCTCCCTCTTAGGATTTCTCTAGACTTGACAATGCCCTAAATAATCTGGCAACATCTTTAAACGTTGCCACATCACCATTCACCATGCTCTCTCATATTTACTGTACTGTTATCATGTGTGTAACTCCCCTCCATCCCTGTTTCTCTCCCTTCACAGACTCCTTCAACCATTCTGAGCCTGATGGATGCTTCAGCTACTTCATGGCATCATTCAACTTCTCCACTTCTGACCCATCAGCATTCATCCTAACAGGCATCCCTGGCCTGGAATCAGCCCACATCTGGATTTCCATCCCTTTCACTATGTTCTACATTATTGGCCTGTTGGGAAATTACACGATTCTGTTTGTTGTAGGCAAAGAGCAGACCCTGCACAAGCCGATGTACCTGCTGATCTGCATGCTGGCGCTCACAGACATCAGCACATCGAGCTCTGTCATACCAAAAGCACTGTGTATATTTTGGTTCAATTTGAAAAGCATTACTGTAGGTGGCTGCCTCACCCAGACATTCTTTCTACACATGGTTTATACGATGCACTCAGCCGTCCTCGTGACAATGGCCTTTGATCGCTATGTTGCCATATGTAATCCTCTGAGATACTCTACCATCCTCACAAACGCAAAAATAGCTAAGCTAGGGCTCCTGGGTTTGATAAGAGCTGTTCTCTTTGTTCTGCCTTTACCCCTGTTCCTGAGCAGGCAGCCATTCTGTTCCAACCACATTATCCCCCACATGTACTGCGAGTACATGGCTGTGGTGAAGATGTTATGTGGGGACATCACAGTCAGCAGATTGTATGGCTTGGTGGCAGCATTTGTAATCAGTGGATTAGACCTTATGCTCATTGCCTTGTCATATGGTCTAATCATCAGGGCCGTCCTCAGAATCTCCTTGAACAGAGCCCATCAGAAAGCCCTCAACACCTGCACAGCCCACATCTGTGTGATACTGACATCTTATACTCCCTCTGTCTTTTCCTGTCTGGCACACCAGTTTGGTCAGGGCATTGCTCCCCATGTTCACATCATCCTGACCAACCTCTATTTCCTCCTTCCTCCCATGCTCAACCCTATCATTTATGGGGTCAAAACCAAAGAGCTTCGTGACAAAGTGGGCAAATACATCTGCAGATAGTGATCACATGGGGCCACTGACTTGAAGCCTGTGTGACAAGAGGGGCAAGGATATCTCCTTGTTAATCAAGGGTGCTCTGTCCCCATTTGGCTCATCTCAGCATTGTGGAATTTCACAGTCTGAGAAGTTCCTCACATCTAACGTCTTATCACACCATCACCAAGCACTGCTTTCTCCGTTGCTGAGTTCCCTGTCTCTGAACATCACCTGATACATTTTAGTGTCACCCACCAGTTCCCACTCCTATATCCCTTGTCACTCGGCCTGTCCATGCTTTCCAGACCACCAGGATATAGTGCAGCTTTCTGATGCTAGGTGGCTTTCCATTAGTTCCTGTGTGAATAGGCTTCATTTAGATAGCCAAAGCCAAAGAAAGTAACTACAGTGCTGAACTTCTTTATCATATGCACAGTGATCCAGTGAGCAAAATTTACCTGATTTTAGTACATCCAATCCTTCAGGAAGCCTGGAGGATAAATTAAAGTTTTCCACTGGAAAGTGCTAATACCAGAAACCTGCTGCAGGAATTGATGACTTGATGAGAGTTGTGAAACTGTGTGTTTTTGAGAACCGGACTTTGCTGTGTTAAACTGTGATGTTACGTTGGTGTCAAATTACTTGCTGCTTTATGAAATCGATTTTTGTATTGCTTTTAAGCTGAACCTTACAAAATGTACACCAGCCTTCCCCATGCTGGAAGATGTCAAAAGTCGGTATTGAAATTTCATTTGGAATTTGTGAAAAAGAGATTGAATCACTCGCAGTGCTAAATCCTTTTCCTTTGCATTACCCTGCATGACCTTTATTGGCTGAGATCTCATTTTTGCCATTGTTTTCTGGAAACTTTGGACATTTGGAGCATCAGTGGAGAGTTTTGTCTTTGGTGCCTCATACTCCTGATAACCAAGTTGAGAAACTGAAGGTTTTAAATACACAGATGCCACTGGAGACAAAGATTATAGCTAACATGGCATATTTTCTCTCTTGTTGCTGTCACTATCTTTTAGCAATGCACTGTTGAAAGATTGTTTTCCCAGATGCATTTGATTTAAAAAAGTGTAACAAGATGCAAGGTGGTGTTACGGCGTACAGACAATGACACAAAATCGGTTGTGAACATTTTGCATCTGTGAAAGAAATGATTACCCTAGTCACTGCTGATATGTATGACCAGCAAGAGAAGCATTCTACTTTGGATGAAGACAACAAGGATGAAACGTTGCATTTAGAGACTAACAATAAAAAAACTAATTCAACTCAAAATATAGACATTAACTTGTTGCTTTTACACTATCATAAATTCATACAAGATCAGTGTCATTCAGTCCAACCCCCTGCTCAAAGCAAGATCAGCATCAATTAATCATCCCAGCCAGGGCTTTGTCAAGCTGGGCCTTAAAAACCTCTGTGAATGGCTTGCAAACTACAGAACCAGTTTCTCCTCTCTTGGTTTTCACACCTCAACTGCTAGAACAGGGCCTCATCCTCCCTGATTGAACTAACCTCGTTATCTCTAGCTTGCTTGCTAGCATATATATACCTGCCCCTGGAAATTTCCACTACATACATCTGACGAAGTGGGTATTCATCCACGAAAGCTCATGCTCCAAAACGTCTGTTACGCTATAAGGTGCCACAGGATTCTCTGCTGCTTTTAAGGATGGAGTGTCCACCACCTCCCTAGTTATCCCATTCCAATGCTTCATCACTCTCCCACTGAAATATTTTTTCCTAATATTCAACATAGACCTCCCCCACTGCAACTTAAGACTGCTGCTCCTTGTTCTGTCATCTGCCACCACTGAGAACAGCCTAGTTCAATCCTCTTTGGAACTCCGTTTCAGGTAGTTGAAGGCTGCTATCAAATCCTCCCTCCCTCTGCAAACTAAATAAGCCCAGTTCCCTCAGGCTCTCCTCATAAAACATGTGTCCCAGGCCCCTAATTATTTTGTTGCCTTCCACTGGACTCTTTCCAATATGCCCATGTCCTTTCTGTAGTGGGGTACCCAAAACTGGACACAGTACTCCAGGTATAGCCTCAACAGCGCCAAACAGAGGGGCATAATTGCTTTCCTCAAGCTATTGGCAAGCTTCTAGTAATGCAGCCCAATATTCCCAGGGTGCACTGTTGACTCATATCCAGCATCTCATCCACGATAATCCCGAAATTATTTTTTGAATAATTTAGCCAGTTGGTCCCCTGCCTGTAGCAGTGCCTGGAATTCTTCTGTCTTAAGTGCAAGACCCTGCATTTGTCCTTGTTGAATCTCAGATTTCATTTGGTCCAATCCTCCAATTTGTCTAGGTTACTCTGTACCCTATCCCTACCCTCCAGCATGTCTACCTCAGCCCCCCAGTTTAGCATAATCCAAGAACTTGCTGAGGGTGCAATTCATCCCATGATCTAGATCATTAATGAAGATGTCGAACAAAATCAGCCCCAGCACCCATCCCTAAGGCATTCTGCTAGATATCGACTGCCACCTAGATATCAAGCCATTGAACACTACTAGTTGAGCCCGACAATCTAGCCAGTTTTCTATCCACCTTATAGTCCATTCATCCAACCCATACTTTTTTATCTTGCTTTCAAGCATACTGTATTAGACCGTATCAAAAGCTTTGCTAAAGTCAACATATATCACATCCACCACTTTCCCCATATCCACAGAGCGAATTCTTTCATCATAGAAGAAAATCAGGTTGATGAATATATGTTGACTGTTCCTTATCAACTTCCTCTGCTACAAGTGCTTTAAAATGGATTATGTGAGGACCTGCTCCATGATTTTTCCAGGCACTGACGTGAGGCTGACTGGTCTGTAGTTCTCTGGGTTCTCCTTCTTCCCTCTTTTAAAGATGGGCACAACATTTGCCTATATCCATTCCTCTGGGACATTTCCCAGTCACCACAAGTTTTCAAAGATAATGGCCTTTTTGTTACCCTTCACATCCCTTGCTAGCTGCAACTTCACTTGTGCTTTGACCCCCATGATTATATCCTAGCATGCTACAGCAATTTTTAATAATCTCTCTAGTCATCTGTCCAACTTTCCACTTCTTGTAAGCTTCCTTTTTGTGTTTAAGCTCACGCAAGATTTCACTGTTAAGCCAAGCTGGTGGCCTGCTATATTTGCTATTCTTTCTGTATATCAGAAAGGTTTGTTCCTGTGCCCTCAATAAGGCTTCTTTAAAATACAGCCTGTTCTCCTGGACTCCTTTCCCCCTTATATTAGCTTCTCAGGGGATCCTACCCATCAGTTCCCTGAGGGCGCCAAAGTCTGCTTTTCTGAAGTCCAGGGTCCATAGGTTGCTATTCTCCTTTCTTCCTTTTGTCAGAATCCTAAACTCAACCATCACATGCTCACTGCTGCCCAGGTTGCCATCCACTTCTACTTCCAATTCTTCCCTGTTTGTGAGCAGCAGGTCAAGAGAAACATGGCCCCTAATTGTTTCTTTCAGCACTTGCACCAGAAAGTTGACCTCAATACTCTACAAAAATTTACTGAGTTGACTGTGCATTCCTGTATTGCTCTCCCAGCAGATGTCAGAGTGGTTGAAGTCTCCCATTAGAACCAGAGCCTGTGATCTGGAAACTTAAGTTAGTTGTCCAAAGAAAGCCTCGTCTACCTCATCCTCCTAGTCCGGTGGTCTATAGCAGACACCCATCATGACATCAGCCTTGTGCTCTCGCCTCTAAACTTACCCCAAAGACTCTCAACATGTTTTTCTCCAGTTTTATACTAGAGCTCTGAGCAATCAAGCCATTCACATACATGCAGTGCAACTCTTCCACCTTTTCTCCCACACTGGTCCTTCCTGAACAGTTTTTACCCATCTATTACAGAGCTCCAGTCATGTGAGTTAGCCCACCAAGTCTATGTTATTCCAATCACATTATAGATCCTTGCCTGTGCCAGGACTTCTAATTCTTCCTGCTTGTTTCCCAGGATTCTTGCATTCATATAAAGGCACCTAAAATAACTATCCTATTGCCCTGCTTTCTCAGTATGAATCAGGAGGCCTCCCCTGTTGCACCCTCCTCTTTGTGTATTCCCACTTCCTCACTTACTGCAGGACTTGATGTGTTAAATATTTTCCCAATGCTTATGAATGTACTCTTGTAGGCTATAACACAGAAGTGTATGTCTGCTTGTAATTGTATTTGGATGTGATCAACACTAAGTTCCCTTTGGACTAATAAAGCAATTCTTGTGTGGAAACTTAGTTGTGCTAAAACTTAATAAACATCTTAGGGAAATTATTCCAATATCTGACCTTTCTGGTCATATTGGGGAGGAACTGAAGCCATTTTGGTGAAGTCCTGAAGGAATGGTGGGAACAGGTGACTTACAAGATGCAGGCTGACACCGTAGTGAGATTATGTGTAGAACTAGCAGATTTGGTAGGAATAGGGGAGGAAAAGATGATGCCGTGGAAGACACTTCCAGCCAGGTCAGTGGGTGTGCAATAACCCCAGCCCCCAACAACATCCAGAATGTGTTCACCCAGGGATTGGCTATCCAGGGCCATGATACAATTTTGTACAGAAACAAAGGGCAGAAGAAATGATCAGCCATGCATAAAGCTAAGATTTTGTCACAGTTATTTTTAGTACAAGTCATGGACAGATCACGAGCAATAGTCAAATAATCACTGAAGATCCTACTCACCCACCCACTACGCACAGTGGCTGACTGCTGCTGGGTCCTTGGCCACTCATGGCACCTGAGAACGCGGGGTCCCTCACAGACTGACATCTCTGGCTCTGACACCTCAGGCTGAAGGGGAAAAGTCAGAGGTCTTTCCATGATAGAATCTTGTCCTTAGCCAAGCCTCTGAGCAACTAGCTGTGGTGAATGAGGAAGTGGTGGAACCTCAGTGACTGAGACAATGACCACACTTCGGCCAGGAGGTCCAACAGCCAGTAAAGTGCTCCAAACAGTAGAGTTGCTCACCCCTGGGCGCAGAGTATCAGCTGGCCCTTGTTAAGTGCTGAAGGCTGGAATGTTCTTCCCTCAGTAACGCTATTCAGGCTGTTCAATGCTTCTGTCCTTGGAGCTCCAGTGTTATCTCTAGTAACAGATAATGCAACTTGCTAGTTCATCACACCTAAATGTTACTTATAAAAAAAGACCACGGGCATGGGTTGGTGACAAAGTCACCCTGCCAAATAAGTTTCCCTGAAGCCACAGTTCTAGCATCTTGGCTATGAGACAAACAGTCAAATAAGCTTATGAAATTCCTTTCAGGGGTGGTAATAGCCCAAGAAATCCTTCCTAATTGAGGACCTAACCTCACTTTACTCTCAGAAGATAACAAAGTTCTTTCATTTCTTGTAAAGAGTTCAAGAACATAGATCGACAAACTGATGGGTTGGCAGATGGATTTCATATGTTAATGTTATATCAGTTTGGGTTGGACATCATCTATTTGTCTCACTCACACCCCACATAAGACAGCTCCTGGAAACACCTGAGGAACAAAGACTGAACTGGGGGAAGAGCCGGTCCCAGCTAAAAGGATTTCTAGCCTGTGTAAAGAAACATGGTGGAGAGCTTGTATCACAAGCTAGGGTGAGAAATTGTTCATTCTTTTCCAGTCTATCTAGTATCTTATGCTTAGTTTATGATTTTGTTTATTTGCTAGGTAATCTGCTTTGATCTGTTTGCTAATACTTATAACCACTTAAAATATATCATTTTGTAATTAAATAGTTTTTTTTGGGGGGGTGGCTTTACCTAAACCAGTGTGTCTCTGAGTGAAGTGTGCCTTTGAGCTAGAGAAACTCTCAGCTTGGTTAGCACTGGTTCGTTGCATATCCTACCCACATCGAGAGAAGAGCTTACACTGGACAGATCCCTGTGCAGTGCCAGACAATATAATTTGGGGATTACATTCTTGTGTGTGAGAGGAATCCTGGGAAGCTGGGAATTGTCTGGTGTCTGCTGTTTGGTTTTGGGAGTCTTGGGTAGGCCCTCAGGTAGCTCCGTTTGGGTTTGTAGCACCATCTGCTGTTGTGTTGGGTGATAACAGGGCCTGATAAGGCTCGCTGTATCTCCAGCAAAGCAGCAGAAGCAGAGCCAGTCCAGTTGGGTAGTTAGAGGGATGCAGCAGTTCCCACGGCTCCCAGACTGTACCCCAGGGGTGACAACCCATCACACTCATACTCTCCAGAGCCCAAATTAGGTCCCAAAGCACCTGTGCTGCAAGAATGGAGGGAATGTAATCCAAACAAAAGATCCAGATGTAGCAGTTGTTTGATTCCTTTACTACTGTGTTCTCAGGGCACACCTACCTAAAATACCACCATACTCAAATAAGCCCCAGGCAACAAATCTGGGAAACTCCATGGCTGTTCCCTCATAAAATGTGGGATGACAGGTGAGATGACTTCCACGTCATTTGGTCCTGGGGGTGGTGAAAGAATCGCACACAGAGTGGAGAAGTCCCATGGTACTAGTGCTGACGCAGGATAACAGAACCTGTTTCTGCATCCATTTCTGAAAGATCAACACCTGATGCAGAGAGCAGATGAATTCTTAGAACAGTTGGGAGCTAAGAGATATACATTCAACTTTAGATCTCACAAAAGGGTAATGACAAATACCTTTGATGCCAGAATACTGAGAGAAGAAAGCCTTTCCCACATGCTTTGGCTTGCATCAATTCAGTATCTCATCAGTGGCATGGTGGCAGTGACTTTTCAGAGGTCCCATATCTTGTGGAAATATTCCCATACATAGTGCAGATGGCAGCACATTACACACAGAAAAATTAGCCATTGCCAATTGCTATACTGAAGAGTCTGCAACACTCAGTTTGCCCTAAAAATATGAACCCCTGTTAGATATTTCTGAGCGATAAGAAAGGGTTTCAGGGCCCAAACCAAAAACCATCTGGGCAGGAATTCACCAGCACGGAACTTGAACTGTTTAATATTATCAGAAACACCAAGGGATTTACATGATAAAATTGGAACTACTAATGTACTGGAAATAGCTTAGACAAATATTTGTTTTTCAGATCAGTTCTTTGTCTCTTACTGTGTCCTTCTATCTATCTCAGTAGGTTCCTTTTTTTGGCCTGTCTGGTTTTCTGGTTATCTCCAGATTTCCAGTTCAGCAAGTTCACTGCCCTGTTCAGAAGTGCAGCCAAAGCTTCTGCAGTGGATATCTCTGTTACCAGAGGGTTCACAACAAGAAAGGGTCACACACTGGCCAGATTCTGCTCTCACATTCTGCCTTCATTTGGTCATTGCAGATTGACACTGACCTCCCTGAGAGAAAAAAACGGGGCCAACATGTTTTGAAATCCTCACCTTCCATACCCAGTCTCGTTGGGGACGCACTTGGCATAAACCCAGGTAATTCGGGAGAATGGAAGGCCATGAGAGCCGATAAAGCCCTCTTGTTCTGAGCCATAGTGCACCAGCTCCTCCATCTTGAGTTTTACTCCTCTATGTTTGACCTCAGGTTGCCCTTGTTGGGAGGCGCTGCTCCTACTCCCTCAGTTGCTGGGAAGATTTAGCCTTTGAGCGGGAAACTTAAATTAACTATTACTAGGCAGACTTGGCCTTGGGTGGGGACTGGGTGAGTGACAGATCATGATATAATATGTATCAGTTTTAATTCCAGTATAAATAGTTAGATAAGTTGTTTGTTTGACGCGCTTGATCTGAGTCCTGTGTGGCTCCAGGTGTCTTATTTGAGCTCAAATAAAGTTTTACTTCTCCACCCTGGTGTGTTTAATTGGTTGCGAAGCACACGGGGCAACGGACCCAACTGTTGCCACCCTCGGGCACTCTGTGCCGGCAACAGTCTCAGTCTGAAGGAAACCCCCAGCTTATGTGGTGTTCTGTTTCAGCACCCTAATAGAATAGCACTCTCTGAGGCAGGACCTTAACTTTTGCATCTCTTAGCCAAAAGTTAAACTCTAAGGGTGAATCTGGTCCCATTTAGTTCAGTGACAAAACTCCCAACAGGTCCAGGGACAGAGTTAAATAAATGGCCCGATTTACACCAACAATGAACCTCCAGTGACTTAAACTAGAGTCATCCTATGGCTTCTAATTATGGGTAAGCTCATTATTCTTCTGGTGGGAGAGGATTCTGTTCTCTCTGTTCCCCAGTATCTCTGGTTCTGGAGTGGATGTGAAGCACTAAAATGCAGTGAAAATAAAAGGATATTTATGATTTACAGAAAACCAGGTTTCTTGGAAATTTCACTGGTGGAGGTCAAGGAATGCTGTGTCTGGGGGAGATGGGGAACATGCAGTACCAAGATCAAAGTGGTGCTGAGTCCTGAAACTGAGTGAAATAGGGAATGAACATCCAGCCTACTGCACAGACCAAAGAGGTGTAATGAGGCTTCCTGGGATGGGAGGGTGTCTCAGACTGTAACGGAACGTGGACCACATTCTAGCAGACTGTCTCTGACACCATCCCCGGTCCGAATCATCCCTCCTCACATGGGCCACCCCCTTACAGAGTCGTGGCAACGTCAGCAACTGCCAACATGGAAAAGCAGCCTCAGGAAAGTGTGTCTGGGTTCCTAATGGGCTGCAATACAAACTTGAATGCAGGATTTGAAGAAAATTTACTCACACTGGCTCCTTTTAGTCTCCATGTCCTCTCTCCCTCCTGACGAGTCTGTCCCTCTCCTTACCTGCACAGGCTGAGCTGCTGAAGGGGTTCCCTTCACCCCCAGAAAGGCAGTTCAGGCTGTTCTCCCCCCTTTTCCCTAGTGCAGGGAGACACTGAGTTTAACTTAGACCACATCTACACTACCCACCGGATCAGCAGGTATTGATCGATCTATCGGGGATTGATTTATCACATTAAGTGTAGACACGATAAAATCGATCCCCGATTGCTCTGCCATTGACTCCAGAACTCCACCGTAGCGAGAGGTGGAAGCGAAGTCGACGGGGGAGCGGCAGTGGTTGACTTGCTGCAATTCTCATGGCCAGGTAAATCGACCTAAGATACTCTGACTTCAGCAACGCAATTCATGTAGCTGAAGTCGCGTATCTTAGGTCGACCCCCACACCCAGTGTAGACCTAGCCATAGTCTGAGAAGATATTGCTGTGGCTGTCGCTGTGGAGTCTGACACCTGGTGTTGGTCTTGGGTGAGGGGTATAACTGTGTGGCAGGGCTGGAAATTGTTGGGGGTGGGCAACATACTGGACAGGCAGGCAGCACTTTAGGTTGTGAAGGCAGACAGGAGGGTGTACACAGAGAAATGGGAAGGGCTGGAGGTTGTGGAGGAAGGAAGCAGGGAGTTCATGGACTGGTGACTAGAGCTGCTGTAATTCATTTTTTCTTCATGATGATTGGCATTTCACCAGTGAAAAGAACCACTGATATTTGTTCTTCAGTGTATCAACATCCATGTTTAATTTTAGGCACCAGAACTGGACATAGGATTCCAGAAGCAGTCGCACCAGTGAAAATACAGAGTTAAAATAACTTCTCTACCTCTCCTTGAGATTCCCATGGTTACCAGGATCACATTGGCTCTTTGGCCACAGGGTCACACTGTGGACTCATGTATAACGAATTATCCCTTCATGCCCCCAAATCCTGTTCAGAGTCACTGCACTTCCCACGAGAGTCCCCCATCGTGTAAGCATCATCTACATGTTCCTAGATGTAGGTATCTATCTATATGTCTATATTAGAAACCATACTGTTTGCTTCAGCCCAGTTTACCAACCAGTCTAGATAGTTTTGAATCATGGAACTGTCCTCTTCATTATTTACCATCCCCAAATTGTTGAGTCATCTACAAACTTCATGTCTCTGTTTGCAATTGTCTGTTTACACCTGAAACTTATGTCTCAGATGAAGCTGGGTGCCAGCAAGACACCGTCTCACCAAAACACACAAGGGGAGTAATTAACAATGGTGCAGGCCTGTAGCCCTAAATACCAAGACCCTTGTGCCATTCATGTCCATTCTGTTGAGCACAAAGTCATACCCCAGCATGATAATGCCTGTTTCTATGGTGGAAACTTGTCTCCTTTCCAACATAGGTATTGCGTCGTGGATCACACTTATGGTCCATCTTGTCCAGTGTCCTCTCCCTGACAGTAGCAGCTTCAGATGCTGAAGAAAAAGGTGGAAGAAACCTATCAGTGTGTGGATGGGGATGGATGGATGGGAATGGGTGATCTGTCCATCGTGAGGCTGTCACCCTAATAACTCACAGCTAAAGACTGGCTCAGGCCCTGAAACACATGTGCAGAGATGCTTTCCAAAATATTTATTAACCTGTAACTATTCTAACTGGATAATGTGAGTATCCATGTAAATGTCCAAACCCTTCCTGATTCTTGCTTAGCTTATGGCCTCTTCTGCCTCTTGTGGAAATGAGTTCTTCAGTCTATTTAGGCATTCAGTGAAGAAAGCATTCCTTTTTTATCTGTTTTGAATTTGCCCCTTTTCAGTTTAACTGACTGTCCTCTTGACCTTCTGTCAGGAGGCAAGAAGAACACATTTACAATCTACTCTCTATCAGTCTGTATTTTGTATTATAGTATGTCATATCCCCTCCTATTCATCTCCTTTGTAAGGTAACAATCTCAGTCTTTTAAATCTCTATCTGTGTAACAGTTAGAATCATAGAATCACAGAAGATTAGGGTTGGAAGAGACCTCAGGAGGTCATCTAGTCCCACTCCCTGTTCAAAGCAGGACCAACCCCAACAAAATCATCCCAGCCAGTTTTGTCAAGCTGGGCCTTAAAACCTCTAATGATGGAGATTCCACCACCTCCCTAGGTAACCTATTCCTGTGCTTCACCACCCTCCTAGTGAAACAGTGTTTCCTAATATCCAACCTAGACCTCCCCCACTGCAACTTGAGACCATTCCTCCTTGTTCTGTCGTCTGCCGCCACTGAGAACAACCTAGATCCATCCTCTTTGGAACCCCCTTTCAGGTAGTTGAAGGCTGCTATCAAAACCTCCCTCACGCTTCTCTTCTGCTGATAAAATAAGCCCAGTTCCCTCAGCTTTGCCTTAGAAGTCATGTGCCCCAACCCTCTTATCATTTTCATTGCCCTCAGCTGGACTCTCTGCAATTTGTCCACATTCTTTCTGTAGTGGGGGCCCCAAAACTGGACATAGTACTTCAGGTGTGGCCTCACCAGTGTCAAATAGAGAGGAATAATCACATCCCTCGATCTGCTGGCAATGTTCCTACTAATGCAGCACAATATGTCATTAGCCTTCTTAGCAACAAGAACACACTGCTGACTCATATAGAGCTTCTCATCCACTGTAATCCCCAGGTCCTTTTCTGAAGAACTGCTGCTTAGCCAGTTGGACACCAGCCTGTAGAAGTGCATTGGATTCTTCCGTCCTAAGTGCAGAACTCTGCACTTGTCCTTGTTGAATCTCATCAGATTTATTGTCACTCTGGACCCTATCCCTATCCTCCAGCAGATCTGTCTCTCCTGCCCCACCTTATTGTCATCCGTGAACTTGCTGAGGGTGCAATTCATTCCATCATACAGATCATTAATGAAGTTGTTGAACAAAACTGGCCCCAGGATCAACCTCTGGGGCACTCTGCTTGATCCCGGCTATTTTCATAGGCCCTTGAATTTTCTCATTGCCTGTGCCTCAACCTCTCTATTTCTGTAATAACCTGTGTGAGAAGGGTGCAAAATACTACACAAAAGAGACCAGAGGAGGGTGAAATATTAACTGGCTGATCTCATGGCATTGTATTTTCTGTATGATTCCCCTTCCCCCTCCTCCTGGATACCAATGTTTGCCTTAGTTTCTGTCCATGCTTGCACTGGGAGCAGGTGTGTACTATGTCCTATCCTGAATTCATACTGGTAAATTATAACCTAGTAAGGCATTTGAGGAGTTCAACCTTTTCCCTCCAATGGCATAAACGTTGCAATTTTTGACATTGAAGTTCATCTGCCATGACGCTGCCCATTCTCCTGCCTTGGTTAGCTCCCTCTGAGGAGTCTCCGGACTTGACTATAACCATAATAATCTGCTGCCATCTATCAATGTTGTCACTTCACTGTTCACCCCCCCTTTCTAGTATTTTCCATACTATTTGTTATCAAGTGTGTAACACCCCTCACTGTACTTCTTTACCATAACAGGCACCTTGAGCATTTCTGAGTCCGATCGATGCTTCGACAACCTCATGGCACCATTCAACGTCATCCCTACTGATCGATCCACGTTCATCCTAACAGGCATCCCTGGCCTGCAAGATGCTCACATCTGGATTTCCATCCCTTTCTCTATGTTCTACGTCATCAGCCTGTTGGGAAGTTTCACGCTTTTGTTTGTTGTAGGGAAAGAGCAGACCCTGCACAAACTGATGTACCTGCTGCTCTGCATGCTGGCGCTTACAGACATCGTCATGCCTACCTCCATCATTCCGAAGGCAGTGGATATATTTTGGTTCAATTTGAAAGGCATTACAGTGGGTGGCTGCCTTACCCAGATGTTCTTTCTTCACGCAGCTTCTGTGATGCATTCAGCCGTTCTTGTGACGATGGTCTTCAATCGCTACGTTGCTATATGTAACCCTCTGAGATACACCACCATCCTCACCAATGCACGAATAGCTAAGCTAGGGCTCGTGGGTTTGATAAGAGCTGTTCTATTTATTCTGCCCCTGCCCCTGCTCCTGAGCAGTCAGACATTCTGTGCCAACCGCATTATCCTCCATATGTACTGTGACCATGTGGCTGTGGTTCAGATGTCATGTGGGGACATTACAGTCAACAGGACATACGGCTTGGTGATAGCAGTTGTAGTCAATGGATTAGACCTCATGCGCATTGCCATATCCTACAGGCTGATCATCAGGGCCGTCCTCAGAATGTCCTCCAAGAAAGACCACCAGAAAGCCCTCAACACCTGCACAGCTCACATTTGTGTGATACTGATTTCTTATACTCCCTCACTCTTCTCCTCTCTGACACACCGGTTTGGTCAGGGAATCGCTCCACATGTTCACATAATCTTGGCCAACCTCTATTTTCTCTTTTCCTCCATGCTCAACCCTATCATTTATGGGGTCAAAACCAAAGAGCTTCATGACAAAGTGGGCAAATACTCCTGCAGAAGACAATCACCCCGGGCCATTGACTTTAAGCCTGTGTGACAAGAGGGGAAAGGATATCTTCTCATTAATCAAGGATGCCTGTCCCAGTTTGGCTGAGCTCAGAATTGTGGAAGTTCAGAGTCTGAAAAGTTCCTCACACCTAACATCTTATCACTCCGTCACCAAACACTGCTGTCTCCGTTGCTGAGTTCCTTCGCTCTGACCATCACCAGATCTCTTTCAGCGTCACCTGTCAGGCCCCACACTCTGTCACTCGGACTTTCAGTGACTTCCAGACCACCAGAAAATGCTGCAGGTTTCTGATACATTGAACCCTGTGTGAACAGGATTCTTGATCAGTTTGACAAACAGAAATTATGCTTTCAGATAACCAAAGACAAAGAAAACAACTACAATGCTGAACTTCTTTAGCACATGTGAAGTGATCTGGTAAACAATATGTATCTGATTTCCCTACATCCAGTCCTTCAGGAGGCCTGGAGGATAAACCAAAACTTTCAGTTGGAAACTGCAAATACAGGAAAGCTCCTGCAGGATTTGATGACATTCTACTAGATCTTGTTGGTTAGAGTTGTGAAACTATGTGTTTTCGAGAACTGGACTTCTGTGTTAAACTATGACATTTTAAGTCAAATTTCTTACTGCTTGGACCTTTCAAAATACACAGCAACTATTCCTGATGTCAAAGATGTCAAAAGTTGGTGTTGAGATTTCATGTTGGCGTTTGTGAAGCAGAGATTGCCACCAAACGTCCAGGTGATTGAGTTGCTTGCAGTCCTTCTACTGCACTCAATCCTGCATGACCTATATAGTACCAGTATTGGGGTTTTGAAAGTGAATATGATTTTCATCTCACTTTGTTGTTAATGTGTATGAACTCCTGCTGGGACTTATACATTTAAAAAAAAATCCAATTCGTACTTAGGTATTTAAAAAATGCTTTCATTTGTTACATGAGGTAGAGACCAATGCATTAATAATAATAATAAAAACCTCTCCTTTGTCTCAATAGATAGATTGGGCAACTTTGGGGTTAGTTTTAAGTGATTTCGGGCTATTAATGCTGTAGAAATCTGGAAGCCGCAGTAAGGAGTCAGAGTTGGTCTACAGGCAGAGCAGCAGCGCTGAGACAGAGCTGTGGGGGGCTGAGCAGACTGGAGCCAAAAGTTGGAACAGTGAAGGGTGAGGTGGTGATAGTGGGGCTGGTTACTGCTCCCCCCTGCCAGTGGAATGCCCAGAAACTCCCCACTACTCTGGGAGGGGAGGGGTTAGAGAGCACATTAGAGGGAAGGGGCTGTTGTGGGGCAAGTCCAGGTGCAGTGGGGGAGCTATCAGTGATTTTATGGGGGTCAGAGCTTAGGGAAAGCTGGGTATGATGGTAAGGGTTGGGTGTTGAGGCAGAAGGAGGGAGGGGAGTGTGGGTTGAAGATGTGGTTGGCTTTGTGTATGGGGTCAGAGGGAAGGAAGGATGGGAGAGTCTGGGTTAAAGGTGGAGTTGGCTCTGTGGGGGGGAAAAAGGGAGAACAGAAAGCAGAGACTGGGTTGAGGGTGGGGTTGGCTCTGCATGGAACATGTAGTAGAAGGGAGAGAGGTGACAGCTCCGGGCTTGAAAGTGGGGGCTGGGCAATAGAACGGTAATTGAGGAGGACCCTTGTGTGACACTGGGAGTTAATTGGGGGGCTGGGGGACAGAGGGAGGGACAAGGGAACGGAAAAGCCTGGGTGTGAAGTTTGGGGTAGGGGCTGGAGGCTAGATTATGGTGGTACAGTGTGTGTGCATGTGTGCCTCAGTGGCCTTTTCTCCCTGCAAAAGACAGGCAGCAGTAATTTTCCTCCCCACACTCTAGCCCAGTAACATTACTGGTTCACTTGAATTTATGAGGGATGGTGAGGCAAAGGGAGAAATAGGCTAAAGAAACTATCTTTTTTAAACATTATTGTACCAATATAGAAAATCCAGCTTTTAAAAAATATATTTATGAAACATAAATTTGGGTGGAAGAGGGGTGTATGTGTGTGTGTGTAGGGGGGAGACGCAGGTGAAATTCCACTGACAGCTACATCCAGGCTTGATATGGCTCATAAATGTGACAATTAAGCACTTGTTTTCAGGGCGCCAAGCAGGTCATGAGTTTTTAAAGAAAAAAGAAAAAACTAACAACCAACCCCCACTCATACAAATACACTAAATTGGAGAGTATTAGGGGTATATTGATGCTAGCCCAGTCTGTTATCTATGGGCTGAGTGGAAGTCTCAATCAAGTGTGGCGTGAAATATTGTACTTTTTCTTTTGTTTTTGAAGAAAGGTTTTCATCCCCATCCCAGCAGTACCGGGTTTAGTACGGCACCAATGATGCCATCGCACTGAGCCAACACCGGAAGGGGCCCACAATGACTACATGGTGGCCCATAAATGTATTTGGCACCAGGCCCACAAAAGGTTAATCCAGCCCTGATGGGGAACCAGGACTGAACTACAGCAGGGTGCAGAAAGGCCATAGCCAGGGGAGTGGACGCCAATCATGCCGCAAGTAACATGGCAGCTGAGCATCATGAGTGGCTGTGGAGAGCAAGGTGGGCCCATAGGAGAGGGCCCAGCACAGGGAGACATTGTGAGACAGGAGGGCTTTGAAGGCTGAACTCAGAAGGGGGAACATGAACCTAATGGGAGGGAAGATGCTGGGGAAAAGGGTCCTGCCATTGCACACCAAGGCAAACCAAACCAGCCAAGCAGTGAAGGCTTTGTTTTACCCCATTGGCTAACCATAAGTCACACAAACAATTCCCTTAGACATTCCAGGTTCCCAGTATTACTACCAGTGCTGCTTGTTATGGGGAGGAATGGTTATGAAAACCATATCCCAGTAAATGAAAAAGTTTCTCTTGATCCCAACGGACCAAACCCCAGAGCCAGGTCAATATACAAATCATATTTTACCCACAGATCACACTGTTGCCAATCCTTTAGAATCTAATGTTACAGGGATTATTCGTTCACCCTCCTACTTCCCTGGTCCTTCTCGCATGGACAGAGAGCAGCAATACCCGAAGTTGTCACAGAGTATTTGGGAGTCAGGGCCCTGCACCCCCTACTTCCTGCAATTCACCGTGACTCTCTGCCAGCCAGTAAAGCTGAAGGTTTATTAGATGACAGGAACACAGTCCCAGTAAAACTAAACGACATTCCCATGTCAATCCATCCCACCCCCTACTGCCTCACAACTAGGAAAAATCTTTTTCACTAGGTGGGTGGTGAAGCACTGGAATGGGTTACCTGGGGAGGTGGTGGAATCTCCTTCCTTAGAGGTTTTTAAGGCCTGGCTTGACAAAGCCCTGGCTAGGATGATTTAGTTGGTGTTGGTCCTGCTTTGAGCAGGGAGTTGGACTAGATGAACTTCTGAGGTCTCTTCCAACCATAATATTCTATGATTCTATGATTCTATATTGAAGCATCAAATGTCAATACTGCGTCGATCTTTCAGCACTTTATGCAGAAACGGGTCGTGCTATCCTGGGTCAGAAGTAGCACACTGGGACTTCTCCTCTCATTGGGAGATTCCATCACCACTCTCAGGGCCAAAATGACCTGCAGTTCACCTCACATAGTATCCCACATTCTATGAGGGAACAGACACGGAGTTTGTCTGTTGTGCTGCCCTGAGTATTTTAGGTATCTCTGCCCTGCTGGGCTGAGAACTCAGTGATAAAGGAATCAAACAACTGCTACATCTGAATCTTATTTTCAGGGTACATTCCTCACCCCATGCTTCTGCCACAAGTGCCAGGGGCCCAATTTGGGCTTTGGAGGGTATGCATCTGATGGGTTCACACTGGGAGCCCTGGGAACTGCTGCACCCATCTAATCACCCAACTGGGCTGGCCTTTTTTCACACTGCATTGCTGGGAATTCATCATCTCAAGACCCCGTTATCACCGAACACAACCCCAGATGGTGCCACACATCCAAGCTGAGCTACCTGAGAGCCACCCAAGTACAAACCAAAAAGATCAGCCAATTTTCCAGCTTCCCAAACTCAGCCCCAAACTGAAATTGAAGGACATAAATCCACACCGAGTAGAGGCCAAGTATAGGAGTTTATTACACACAGTGCTGGCAGAGTGTCACCTTGCTTATTAGGCTCAGAGGCACTGTCAATCAATTGATTACAATAGAATATATATATTTTCAATGGACGGGGGAAAGTGATGCGGTGGGCAGTTCCACACCCCAGGATAGGTTTTGCAGCAGGGCAAGATAAGCACATTAGCCAATGGTTAACAGGTTACATAATGTCTCCGCCCATGGTCTCAAATTAGCAAGTTAACATTTAATTAATACTTTGATAAAATGTTATTAGTGTAAAATATCTATGTTGTATTCTGATTTGGGGTCCATAGGAATGGAACAACTCTTTTGATTGTCCACCAGGTACATTCCTGGGGTTAAAGCAAAGAAAGAGAGAAAGTATATGACAATAAAGATTGTCCCCTTTATGTCTTAAGGCAGGCAATGGTCCCTGGGAAGGGCGGTGGGAGGCTGCCATATCTTATACTGACATGTGACAACTTTTCATAAACTCAGGGTTGGATCTGTGGGAAGAACGTTCCCTACAGAAGACACTGACACAATAGGAACAGGGATTCTTTGTTCAATTTGCAGCTCTTAATAAGACACAATTCTTTAGTTCTTAGCTCCAACACTTGGCAATTTGCTGACCAGGCCTATTTTAGCAAAACAAGATTATTTGTTTACCCCAGCTTTCTCTGAACTAATCACTATTTGCTAGGCCTCTTGTCTCTTGACCAGACTCTGGACTTTGGGTCTGGAAAAAAGCTGGCACAATCCATATACCAGGTTGTTGTATAAAATGCACATGGATTTTAACTCTTCAGTCCCTCCTATTGACCCTAGGGTTCCCTAATCCGCCAGGTCAAATATACCAATTTTAATGTACGCAGCCTACTGCTGAGTTGCCGATAAAGCACTAGTACCATCAAGAATGTCAGGATAGACACTCCCCACATAATTTGACAAAATAGCACCAGATCCATCCCCAGGGGACCTTGTCATCTGAGATGGCATTGCCCATAATCATTGCTTTAACCTCCACTAACTGGTTCATTGCCTTTGAGAACTTCACATCGGCCTGGTCCACGGTTTCCCCTATCTGAGTGTACCCCAGATGACCTTCCCCAATATGCCTCTGGGCCTCAGCCACCAACTCCTCGATCTTCGCCTGCAGGGCCTGTAGACCCTCCTTTAGATACTTACTGCCGTAGTGCCATTCCAGATTCCATGTTAGGTTACCCATCATTGGCTGAGTACGGTGGAGCCGCGTCCCATCAACAGTCAGGGTTGACCTTCGAGGGTCTGTCATGCACACAGATGGATGTCTCAAGAGGTAGGGTTTTCCATTTAGTTCAGTTGAGTCATTCTGGGCAGTCACACACCAGTAGGTACCGTTCATCTGGACCAGCTCCGTGTGCACCAGTTTCTCAGTAATGATCACTTCGAACCTAGACCGATTCGTTAGAACATTATATGGGCATGCACACAGAATTTCCTGCATCAAACCTTTCTGCAGGGTATCTAGTAATCCTTTCTTCTGTCTAGTTAAGCGCTCACCGATTTGGTTTGTTAGGCTAGTAATGTTTCTACTAATTTGAGGTCTGACCTTTGCACTTTGTTTGTTCACTTCATCTAAAGAATACACACCTCAACCTCGTAAGCGTGGAATACCACCCAAGTGAGGAGAGGTAGGACTGGTCCTATCATTATTAATCCTGGTTTTGGAACAGGGATTTCTTCAGGGCATGACACAAAGTCGGGTGGTTCCACTCTGTCTCTGATAACCCTTTAATTGCTACCACTCATGGACATTTTAACTTGGGCCATTGTTTAACAGATGTATGCCATCCATGCTTTAGGTGGTAAGCCCCATCCTGATTCAGCAGGCCCAACCTTAACGGGTACCATGTCAGTATAATTGGCACATAATCTTTCATGAGTGTTTGGGAGGGCTTTTCCACAAAATCCCACAAAAATTCCAGTATCAAGGGCTGTGTTTTTCCTCTCAGGCCATTGTGGCAATATTCCATGTAACTATGTTTAAATGAAGGATAGACCAAGACTTTTTAGTCCCCTTCACACATGGAACACTACTTGCGTTCTTCCTTATGCATCACAGAGACGGCAGGAGCCACAGCAGAAGCCTCCTCATGGTCATTCTGGTTGTCCTGGTCACCCTTCAAAATATAAAACCAAAATTATACTGTCTTGCCCTGCACGGGGATCAGTAAAATGTAAGCCCATGAACAGACTTTTTCCTCCCCTCGGTCACGCAAAAATCTATTTTCTGCTCATTCTTCAATAAACTGAATGCTTTAATAAATCTTCATTACGGAGGGTCTGACAGTCCCAACAAACTCCTGAGAAGGGCTCTCATGGAGTTTTTACAGCAGATGCATTTTCCCACCTGCATGCCCGTCTCATGTAGTTTAAACTAGAGAATCCCAGTTTCACTGAAAGGGTCTCCTGACCCTCTGTGCGAACGTGGTGTGTGCTAGGCTGTGAAAAGAAGGTAAACAAGCTCTGGTGTGTGAAAAAATACTGTTGTTGTCCAGTGTATTTGGAAGGCCTTCACTAGAACCAAATATAATGTATCAGCTTTAATATTAATTTTTATTTTAATTATTATTTTTATTATTATTATTATTTGTGAAGGCTTCATCATATTGTGGAACAAATTCCATAATTCCAGCAAGTTTCCACCTTTTGCAGTCTTCTCTCTCATCCTGCCCTTACATGGCTAATCGATGCTTAGCCAGGGAAAGACGTACATTGGTGATTCTTGCACCATAAAGTCTGTTTTCATCTTTTACCCTCTTGTGCAAATTTGACAACTTTGCTACTATACAGACCACTTGTTTGGCTGCACAACATACAGCTAGCAGGCTGCATGCAGCCCGCAGAGGCTCACTGTGCGGCCTGTGGGGGGATTCTAAATCCGGCACACACGGGAAACACTGTGCTCGCTCACCATCACAGCCAAAGTGCAAGGACTGTTGTGGCGGCGTTTCTTGGGGCAGCTCCTGGTGCTGCGCCTGCCTGCAGGCAGGAGCCAGCAGTGCAGGTGGTTGAGTTCTGCCCAATCAGAGCTGCGGGGGCGGGACTTTCAGGCACGTTGCCAGCCCCCTCCCCAGTGGGACACCGGCTTCCGTGGACTGCGGGCAGCCCAGAGCCCTTTGAATCCGAGCTGTGACTGAGATTTAAAGGGCTCAGGGCTCCTCACCACTGCAGGGTGCCCAGAGCCCTTTGAATCCTGTCCACGGCTGAGATTTAAAGGGCTTAGGGCTCCCCATCGCTGTGGGGAGCCCTGAGCCCTATGAGTCCCCGCTGTGGCTCCGGCGGCCGGGCTGGGGCTGGGATTTAAAGGGCTAAGGGCTCCCACTGGCTGTGGCAAGTCCAGAGCCCTTTGAATCCCGTCCACAGCTGAGATTTAAAGGGCTCAGGGCTCCTCACCACTACGGGGTGCCCAGAGCCCTTTGAATCCCGTCCGAGGTTGAGATTTAAAGGACTCAGTTCTTCCCGCGGCTGCAGCCAGCCCAAAACCCTTTGAATCCTGGTTGTGGATGAGATTTAAAGGGCTCAGTGCTTCCTGCGGCTGCGGCCAGCCCAGAGCCCTTTGAATCCCAGCCATGGCTCCCAGGGGCAGACTGGGCCTGGGATTTAAAGGGCTCAGGGCTCCCCAAGGCTGCAAGGTAATTATGAAAAGTACAAAAGTTTTCTTTCAACGGAACAGGTGTTTTTCATTTTTTTAATGATTCATAAAAAAATTATAAAATTGTTTGATTTAATTGAAAAATTCTTAATAAAGTATCACCCTACCCCAACCCCCAACCTTCCTTTTTGGCCCACAGCTGTTTTGGTGGGGCAGCACTGGGGAAGGAGGGCTTGTTTCCACAGGATCAGGCGGCGCTGAGGTGGGGGGTTTCCGTGGGACTGGCGGATTTCGCCCCTCAGCTTTTTTCTTTGAAGTAATGTGGCCCTCACCACTTTACGAGTTGTGCCGGCCTGGTCTAAATAATCCTGAACTACTTATTTCTCCACAGAGGGCTGTTCACCTCCTCCCCATGCTGTGCTGCCCAGTGCAGCAGTCTGGGAGCTGACCTTGTCTGTCAAAACAGAGGCAAAAAAACGTATTGGGTATATTAAATTTTTCCACATCCTCTGGCACTAGGTTGCCTCCCCCATTCTGCTTCCTTGATGCGAAGTATTAATGAACACCTAGAAGAGATTCAGCTGCCAAATATATATCCACTTTAGACCTCACAAAGGGATACGGGCAAATACCTTTGATGCCAGAATCCTGGGAGAAGAAAGCTTTTCACACCCTTTGGCTTTCATCAGTTCAGGATCACATCATTTGACCTATACGGAGTGGCATTGACTTTTCAGAGACTAATGGATGGGGTATGTCGGGGAAAAGAAAACTTACTTAATGCTTTTTATATAATCAGCTGGATTTTTTTTCTCATTTTGTTTACAAGCATTTATTTTTGTCCAATCCAGTTTTTTGGGGCAGACGGAAAGGACTTTTCTAACTAGGGCATCCCTGCGCATAATTAAGGCCCCCTTAGTAAGACCCTCACTAGTTTCCGGCCATTAAGCTCTCTGACAAAGGCGAATAAGGGTTTCCCTGGGCAATATGGCTTTAAAAAGTTGCTTCATTTTGGGTTAGTCTGAGTTGGTCTAGAAGGGCACAGGGGAACAGTGCCAGCCTGATAAACAACACTTAATTTTTTCTGCACCTTTTTTCATCTTATCATGCCACTTAAAATATGCATCAAACTGTTCTTGATACACGGAGTTGGCAAGAAATGCACCCCGCAGATGCACAATCCTGTCAAGGTCGAAACTTTCCTCCAGGGGAAACTGCAGTTTTGAATTATCTTTGGTATACCAATTATACTTTTGCAAATATTTACACGTCGACGGACCACGGTGCACATACATATAAGCAGCAGGAGTGCCTCTAGGTGGGACTGGGATCCTTTCGGATTGACCAGCTCTTATTTTCGCTTCAGCTCGCTTTTACTTAAGCAAACTTGCACACGAAAGGGGAAGAACGGGAATACATGCCTGCACCCCAGCCTTACAGCCACTTACCAAGGCTTGCCTGCTGGGGAAGCTTTACAGTTACATCAAGGCTCATTTAGGCTGAGATATGGGGCTTACTTTGGAGATACTCCTGGTCACGAGCTTTCGCTTCGCAGGAGGTTCGGGGCATTTTTCCACAGCTATTACTTTTTTCGGCTGCTTGGCCTTTACACAATTACACAGACACCTTTAAGACACAAAATCCTGGGTATCCCCCGTCCTTATTGGACAGGCCTTCCCCCAGGGAGCCGGCTATCGGGAATGGGAACTTACAACTCGGGACTTTGAGACTCTAGAGTTAACACTGGGACCTATGGTCCGGATTACTTTGTCGGGCTTACCAGAAACCTTTGACTTTACAGCTTAAGAATAACAAATGAACAACAGACAGACAGATGAACCTTAGAGCTCAGAATCTTTTTTAAACTCTACACATACACAGAGACGGAACACAAAAATTTTACTTACATACATAGAAGTAAGGGCGTCAGGTCTGTCTGATGGCTAATAAGTTCGAATCCAGCTTGTAACTTACCGAAATTAGAGCCTATGGACCACTCCTTCGCCAAACCCCCATAGAGATTTTAAAGGTTTCTTACCTTTTAGGTGGGCCTGGGGTTGGGAAGGGTTGTCCGCTGTTTTCCGATCCAGACAAGCCCTCTTGTGGATTCCCAGCCAATGCACCAAATTGTCGGGGAAAAGAAGACCACCTTTGTGATTTGATCAGACAGCCGGAGGCACCTTTATTGCATATACACTTGTGCACAAGCGGAGGCCAGCGTATGCCCTAGCAAGGGTTAAGCTGACCTGCCTGTTACAAATGTTACTGAGCTTATAAAGGTTTAAACCGCAGAACGTCACACGTAGATACAGCCTTATTTAGAATACAAATTGCTAATACTGCAAAACATGACTAATATTTACCCTATGGCATACATATTGCTATTTAGCAAGCAACTTTTACACATTTTTTTATTTTCCTGTTATAGTCTTTGCCAGTTAAGTGTGCGGTTTGACCGTTTTAGCACTTTTTTTATAGTCCCGACAGCAGGGTCAGCTGTTATAACTTAACAGATCTCCTGGTTCCCCTTTATCCAAATTTAGTTTCTTTTTTTGGGGCCCTGACTACATTTTTTTGCCTTGGCATAGCCTTTATACAGTAAAACAAGCTAAGTTAAAGCTTTAAATTATTTTTGCTTAAAGGCCTAGGGCTTAAAATAATAGGGGAGGGGTTATTTTTTCTATCAGATATTACAATTGCATGGAGGGTATGCAGCCTGTACGCTGATGCAATCTATTAAAAATGGGTTTTGGTCCCGTATCTTTGTCTGAATTGCCACATACAGTGCAGTTGGCAGTACATTGCGCAGTTTCAATACTCAGGTTCCCTTAACAATCTGAGCCCTTATTATAGGCCAATCATTCTCCACTCCCAAGGGACGCTCTCAACTGAAGTTCTCCAGGGTCTATTTTCTGCTCTTCCTTCTGCTCACAGAGCCGAGGGAATTGTCCAGGAGTCCTGGGGAATGGGAGAGTCCGCAGGGACTGTTCAGTTGAATGATAAAGTTCGCTGTCTGGCACGCCGAGTGTCAGGCATGTGAGACTCACATACTGATTAGCACCCTCCGTTGAACAGGATTTTGGTAAGTTGTTTGTTTCTGCATTAAAATTAGTGCTCAGGGCTCAGGAAAAGTTCCAGGTTCAAGTCAGGGAGAATCTGGGCAGGAATTCACCTGCACAGTGACTTGAAATGTTTAGTAGTGTCAGAAACATCAATGGATTTACCTGGTAAAATTGGAACTTCAGAAGTATTGGATTCACAAGAGGAATGGACCGCACACTGGCCAAATTCTGCTCTAACATTCTTCCTTCACTGGGTCACTCCAGATTGACACAGGCCTTCCTGAGAACAAAATAAGAACACAACATCAGCATAGGGGGCTCTTTCAGCACCCTAACAAAATAGCGTTCTCTGTAGCAGGACCCAAAGCTGTGAATTTTAGAGCTGGGAACCAAAAGTTAAACACTAACTGTGGAAATCTTGATCTCAGTGAGATCCATGGCAAAACTCTTAAGGCCCGGAGCTCACCCTAAATCCACCTGTAGGGACTTAAATAAATGGCCTGATTTACACTGGCCATGAGTCTCAGTCACTTCACCTGGAGTCATCTTCTGGCCTCTAAGGATAGGTGAGCTCAATCGGACCAAAGAAAAACTAACATCAGGTTTCCTGAAATCTCACTCAGAGGTTCGGAGGTTCAGATCAATCAGGATAAAAAAAAAAAAAAAAAAAAAAAAAAAAAAAAAAAAATTAGGGTGGGCGAGGGGTCTGCTTTCTCTGTGTCCCTGCATCTCTGGTTCAAAAAACCCCAAAAGAGAGTAAAAATAAAAGCATGTTTCTGCCTTAAAGGAAACTAGGTGGTGTTAGAAATTTAACACTGGGGAGGTCGAAGAGAGTGGGGACGTGCAGTGTCCAGGTCACAGAGGCAAGTAGTTCTGAAACTGGTGGAATCAAAAATGAACATCCTGTCTAATGGACAGACCAAAGAGGCACCATAAGTCCTCCTAGGACCAGGGTAAGGGTCTCAGACTGTAACATAACCTAAACCACATTGTGCCAGATTCTCTCTGACATCATCCCCCACCTCAACCGTCCCTCCTCCCATGAGTAGCCCCATTACAGACTCATGGTTATATAAGCCATTGCCAACATAGAAAGTCAGCCTCAGAAAGGAGTGGTTGGGTTTCTAGTGGGCTGCAATATGTTAAAGCTTCATTTTGATGAAGAGTTACTCACACTGGGTTCTTTTAGTTTCCACATCCTCTCTCCCTCCCACCGATCTGTCCCTCTCTCCTTCCTGGCACCGGCCGAGCCCCTTAGCCCCCAGAAAGGCAGTTCAGGCTGATCTCCCCCTTTTCTCCAGTGCAGGCAGACACTGAGTTTAACCTAGTCTAAGGAGATGTTTCTGTGAGCTGCCTCTGTGGGGTCTGGCTTCTGGTTTTGATTTGGGGTGAGGGGCAGCTCTGTGTGGCAGGGCTGGAAGTTATGGGGGGTTGGAGACCGACATGGACAAGTAGCCAGCACTGGGAATTACGGAGGAAGGAAGCGGGGTGCACATGGGCAGGTGGGCAGTGCTGAGGGTAGTGGAGGCAAGCAGGGTGTGTGCACAGAGAATCAGGAAGCACTGAGGCTTGTGGGGACGGGTAGAAGGAATACAGGCTAGACAAGCAGAGCTGGGTGTGTTGGGGACAGGGAGCAAGATGTTCATGCCAGGTGGGCAGCGCTGCTGAAATTCAATTTCTCTTTGTAATTGTTGGTCCAAGGCCAGTGCTGGGAACATTCCTGGCACAAGTGCATTTGTGCTGGTCTCAGGGTCTCCTTGCCCTGGCAAACCACAGAGCTGCAGCCTGGGTGTCACAACATTTACTCAGCTTTATTTCCAGCTCTTGTTGTTGCTGTGTAACTTCAGGGATTTCACCGGCAGAGAAAACCATCGACCTTTATATGACACTCCACTTCCTGTTTCTCACAGTGATATTATTATGATGTGATTATAGCATATTTATGACACGTTTCATGTAAGATGTGTTGTGTAACATTCATTGGAAAAGTTATGATGTTCTGAATTTGATTATTCTATTTGTAAGCATGTATCATTTGTGCACCTGAAGTCGTGAATGTCGACTATGTGTCAATTGTAGTTGCACCTGTGTAACACCCACTAGGCAGATGCCTTCAGTCTAGGTAGCTGTTTGAGAAGGGCCTATTCAGGGAAATGAGCCAACAGGGAAGACAATAGGCCAGTGAGATATATCACACACGAGTGGCAAATGCCAAGACAGGGACCTATAGAGCCTGTGCTGGTTGCTTGTAATGCAGTTGTCTCACAGTTTGCTCTGGATACAGCTAATGCTCATGTCCTAAATTTGTGTCTGCTACGGAGAACGACACTGTGACTGGGTTGCATCTAGTTAGTGTCATGACGAAATCCCAGAGACCAAACCATACTGGTGCTTTTATTTTGCCTGTTGCTGGAGTGTTACTGGGAAAGGGAGTACCAACCCTGTCTGATGAGATTGATAGCCTAGCCTGGGCACAAAGAGAGCATGAAGGAGATTTGACAATGTTGCCTACTGACAGTGTGAAAACTTGTAACAAGGAGGAAATGAATCCTAAGCCTATTGAGCCTGACAACTTGCAAGTTGCCAGTGACTGTGAGGATAGTTGCAGAGGGAAAGAGAGTGCCTCTAACCTTTTATCTAGTGAGTCTATGAGCTTGCCTGAAAGGTTTGTAAAAATCTTCCTGATGCGCCAGAAATGATTCTGAATGTGAGTGAGACCCGGAAAGGGTCTGTTGTTGCTCAGGAACATGTTCCTTTAGAGCAAGCTCCAGGTGAAGAGGGTAAGGGCAGAATTTCTGTGAGGGGTGTATTGTTGCTTAGGGTACGTCTATACTACCCGTCAGACTTCACTTGAGAGATGATACCTGAGCACGTAAACTGAGAGAGGAGGGGTTGGGGCCAGGTGACGCCTTCTGCCCAGGAAACTTGACAAAGGCTGGAGGACAAGTTGGGGTGCATGGCTGGAGGAGACTGCTGGAGGGGGTTTCAGTTTGGAACTGGCTGGGGAAATGGGGGGAGACCAGTGGTGAGCTGAAGCCAGTTCCCACCTGCTCGCGGGAACTGGTTGTTATATTTAGAAAACCTTTTAGAACCAGTTGTAAAGGGCTTTTAAATTTAGCAAAAGCTCCAGCAGCTCCCTGCCTTGCCCCCAGCCCCAGATCACCTGGCTCCAGCTCTGCCTCTGCCTCCTCCTCTGAAGGCTTCCCCTCCGGGCTTCCTGCCAATCACCTGTTAGCGCGGGAAGCCTGAGAGAGCTAAGAAGGAAGCAGCAGCTTCCCCCAGGTGAGCTGGGGTGGGGGGCACGAGAAGGGCTGTAGGCGTCGCGTGTTTGCGGCCCCGGCTGGCCAGGTGATGTGGCTCCGGGCCAGCCCCCGGCCCCTGGTCTCCGGCCCAGCCCCCGACTCCAGCCTGGCCAGTGGCTCCGGACCGGCCACAACTTCAGGCCGATCCTAATAATGGGCAGTGCGACTCCAGGCCAGCCCCCGGCCCTGGGCCAGCCCCCGGTCCCCAACTCCGGTTCAGACCCTGACTCCGGGCCAGCCAGTGACTCTGGCACCAGCTCTGGACTGGCCCCCAGCCCCGGGCCAGCCCCGGTCCCTGACTCCGGCTTGGCCCTCAACTCTGCACTGGTCAGAGGCTCCAGGCCAGGCTGTGACTCTGGGCCAGCCCCTGACTCCAGCCCCCAGCTCTGGGCTGGCCCCCAGTCCTGACTGCGGGCCGGCCCCTGATTTCAGGCTGGCCAGTGGCTCTGGCCCAGCCCCCAACTCCGGCCCAGTGCCTGCAGCTCCCCGCCCTGAATCTGGGTTGCGTGGCCCCCATCTCCAGGCGGCAGGGTAAGGGGGCAGAGAGCAGCAAGGGGGTGTTGGATAGAGGGCGGGGGGTGGAATAGGGTCAGGACTCGGAGTGGTCAGAGGGAAGGGAACAGGGGGATTGAACGGGGGCAAGGGTCCCGGTGGGGGCAGTCAGGAAGTAGCAGGGGTTGGATGGGATGGTGGGAGGCAGTCAGGGGTAGGGATTCCAGGGGTAGTTGAGACAGAGAGAAGGGGTGGTTGGATGGGGCAGAGGTCCCGGGGGGCCATCAGGAATAAGAGGAGGGGTTGGATGGGGCGGCAGGGGGCAGTTAGGGGACAGGGAAGGGGGGTGGATGGGGCAGAGGTCCAGGAGGTGGGGTGTCAAGGAATGTGGGAGGTTGGATGGGGCAGGAGTCCCGGGGGGTAGGGGGGACACAACCCACTTGTGGGGTGAGGAGGACGGAACCGGTTGTTAAAATTTTGAAAGCTCATCACCAAGGGAGACCCAGAGTGGGGGTCTAGGATCCCTGGCTCCCAAAAATGGACCTCACTGAGGGGGTCCCATTGTCTGTACCTACCAGCTCTGTTTGGGACTGTGTTCCTATCATCAAAGAAACCTTCTGTTTTACTGGCTGGTTGAGAGTCATGATGAACCACAGGAAGTGTCGGATGCAGGGCCATAACTCCTAAATGCTCCATCACAACCAGTCATTCCAATAAGGAGCGGTGCTGGTGGTGATACTGGGAAACTGGAGTGTCTAAGGGAATTGCTTGTGTGACTTATGGTTAGCCAGTGGGGTGAAACCAAAGTCCTCTCTGTTTGGCTGGATTGACGTGCCTTAATAATAGAGAACACCCAGCACTGGGCTGTGACTGCCCCATTCTAGGCAATTTGTCCTGAATTGATACTCTCACTTGTGTCTCATGAGGCAGCATAGTTATACCTGGATCCTATAATCTCAGAGCCACCCCACGCTCCCACAGCTCTTTCTCTGCAGCGGGTGAGGTGCCTCCTGTCACACCTGCTCCCTTGGCTGAGGTGGGATCAGTGATTGTGTCTCACCGGTGAGATATATCACACACAAGAGGCAAATTCCAAGCCAGACACCTGTACAGCTTGTCTTGTTACATCCATAGACACCATGCAGTGCTTGAGGGACGGCAACACAGGAACAACCACACAAGCTGAGAAGTATGAACAATATATAATGAGAGTGAGCAATTATAGGACATGGAATAATCTAGATAATTACAGCTGGCGCATGCAGAAACCATTGGTAGCTGAGTGATACAGTGGGCCACTACGACACAGAAGTTAAACCCAGCACACTCTGGTTCCGTTTCCTAGCCAGCTCTGTTAGTCATTAATGGGGAGGGTTGTACACTCATTCCTCCCTGCAGAGATTGTTCTTTTTGTGTTATCTGCAAATGTCATCAATATTTAGGCATGAGAAGGGCTAGCAGCTGAGTTGCTGGCACACGTCTCTGCCTACACTTGTCATTTAACACCTGTAACTTCTGTCTCACACAAAGCTGGGTGCCTGCAGAAAGTGTCTCACCAAAAGAAAGAGGGGAAGTAACAGAGGTTCAAAACTGTAGTCCTAAATTCCAGAACCCTTGTGCCCTTCCTGCCCATTCTGCGGAGCACAAAGTTAAACCCAGCTTGATAATGTCTGTTTCCATGGGGGAAACTTCACTCACTTCCAGTGTAGGAATGGCTTTGTGGATCAGACCTATGGTCCATCTAGTCCAGTGTCCTCTCGCTGACAGTGACAGCCGGAGGTGCTGCAGAAGAAGGTGTAAGCAACCCAGCAGTAGACTGATGGGTTGTGTGTGACTTGACCGTGATGATACTGTCACCCTAAAGCCTGATACAGAGAGATTGGCTTTTGCCCTGATCCACATAAGCATATAGGCTTTCCAAAATATGAATGTAATTAGCTGTAAGAATTGTAACTGGATATTCTCACTATGTCCAAATTATTTCTGATTCTTCCTTAACTCACGGCCTCAACTACTTACCTGCCAGTCAGTATTGTAGATTATGAATTTGCCACATTTCAGTGTAATTGGATGCCCTCTTGATCTTGTGTTATAAGACAGGGGGACACATTCTCGGTGTGCTCTGTACCAGTCAGTATTTTGCAGAATTTTCTCATGTCCCCTTTAATTCACCTCCTTTGTAAGCTAACAATCCCCATATTTTCAAACTCTCTCTGTATGATAGCTTCCCAGAGTTCTTGAACATTCTCGTTGCCCTTGCCTCAACCCCTCTAGCTCTGCAATATCTTGTGTGAGAAGGGTGCCCAGCACTACACAGAGGAGTCCAGAGGAGCGTGAAATATTGACTTGACTGACCTCATGGCACTGTATTTTCTGCACAGTTTCCCACCCCACTGCTGCTGAATCCCAATGTTGTAGTTAGTTTCTCTCTGTACTTGAACTGTGGTTAGGGTTTACCAGAACGATTTACCATAACACCCAGATCCCTGGCTCATACGTTTAAATTAGAACCTTTTTAGCGGTTTGAGGAGTTCAAGCTTTTCCTTCCAATGGGCATACAAATCGCAGTTAATGACATCAAAATTCATCTGCCAGCATGCTGTCCATTCATCTGATTTAGCTAGCTCTCTCTAAGGCCTTCTCGGGAGTTCACTATGGCCAAAATAATGTGGTGCCATATGTAAATCTTGCCACCTCACCGGTTAACTCCATTCTAGATTGTTAACAACAATAGAATAGTTAACATACTAATCATTATAAACTGTGCAACCCTCCTTGCTCTGCTTCTCTCCCTGCACAGCAACCAGGAGCAGTTCTGACATTGATTGATGCATCGGTCACCTTATGGAAAATTTCAACTTCACCCCCTCTGAGATCCCTGTGCAGGACAAGACAGTATAATTTGTGGTTTATATTCCAGTGTGGGATCTGAGTTGGGGAGCTGGGAAATTGGCTGATCTCTGTTGTTTGTTCTTGGTGGCTTAGGTAAGCTCTCGTGTAGCTCAGCCTGTGTGTGTGGTGCCATCTGGGGTTGGGTTTGGTGATAACGGGGTCTCGAGATGATGAATCCCCAGCAATGCAGTGTGAATAAAGACCAGCCCAGCTGGGTGATTAAAGGGGCGCAGCTGCCAATATATATCCACTTTTGACCTCACAAAGGGATACGGGCAAATACCTTTGGTGCCAGAATCCTGGGAGAAGAAAGCTTTTCACATCCTTTGTCTTTCATCAGTTCAGGATCACGTCATTTGGCCTATAGGGAGTGGCATTGACTTTTCAGAGACAAATGGACGGGATATTACAATTGCATGGGCGGCATGCAGCGTGTACACTGCTACAATCAATTGAAAACAGGTTTTGGTCCCATAACTTTTGGCAGCATTCCCATATGTAGTGCAGTTGGCAGTACATTACCCAGTTTCAAGACTCAGGTTGCCTTAGCAATCGGAGCTCATATTCTCAGCCAATCATTCTCCGCTCCCGGGGCAGGCTCTCAAGCTGAAGTTCTCCAGGGTCTTTTTTCTGATCTTCCCACTGCTCATGGAGGCAAGGGATTCGACCAGGAACCCTGGCCAACCAGAGAGTCCGCAGGGACTGTTCAGTTGAATGATAAAGGTCTCTGTCTGGCACGTCGAGTGTAAGGCCTGTGAGACTCACATACTGATTAGCACCTTCCGTTGAACAGGAGTTTGGTAAGTTGCTTGTTTCTGCATTAAAATTAGCATTGAGGGCTCAGGAAAAGTTCCAGGTTCCAATCAGGGACCATCTTGGCAGGAATTCACTTGTACAGTGACTTTTAATGTTTAGTAGTGTCAGAAACATCAGTGAATTTATCTGGTAAAATTGGAACTGCAGACGTATAGGAAATAGTTTAGACAAATATTTGTTTTTAATGACAGTTCCTTGTGTCTTAGTGTCCTTCTATCTGTTGCAGTAGCTTCATTTTTTTATTATTATTATTTTTTTAAGTTTATCTGGATTCTCCTCTGATTCATTCAAGATTTCCAATTCAGTAACCCACTGCCCCTGTTGGAAACTACAGGAAAAATCTTTGCAGTGGGAATCTGTGTTACCACAGAGTTCACAACAAGAATGGGCCATGCACTGGCCAAATTCTGCTCTAACATTTTGTCTTCACTGGCCTTCATGCAAAGAAAATAATAACATAATATCAGCAGGGGGCTCTTTGATCACCCTCTGTAGCAGGACCCAAAGCTTTGATTTTCACAGCTGGGAGCCTATTGTTAAACACTAACTGTGGAAATCTTGATCTCATTGAGATCAATGGCAAAACTCCCAACATGGCCAGGAGTTCACCCTAAATCCACAGGTAGGGACTTACATAAATGGCCTAATTTACTCTGGCCGTGAGCCTGCAATGACTTTACATGGAGTCGTCCTGTGGCGTCTAAGGATGGCTGAGCTCATTTAAACCAAAGAAGAACTAACAGCAGTGTTCCTGAAATCTCACTCAGAGGTTTAGAGGTTCAGATTAAGCAGGATCAATAAATTTTTAGGGCAGGCGAGGGGTCTGCTCTCTCTGTGCCTCCACATCTCCGGATCAAGAAGCCCCAAAATGCAGTAAAAAAAAATGTTTCTGCTTTAGATGAAAGCAGGCAGTGTTAGAAATCTAACCCTTGGTAGGTACATGAACACAAGAGTGTGGGGAGATGAGAGAAGATGTGCTGTATGCAGATCACAGTTGCTTGGAGTCCTGAACTGTGTGAAATTGGGAATGAATGTCCTGCCTAATGCACAGACCAAAGAGGCATCACAAATCCTGCTAGGACCGGTGGTGTGTGTGTCTCAGACTGTAACATAACTTAGACCACATTGTGCCAGATTGTATCTGCCACTATCCCCCAACTTGACAGTCCCTCCTCCTGTGAGCAGCCCTGCTGCAGCCTCGTGGTAATGCCGGCAATTGCCAACATGGAAAAGCAGCCTCAGGAGGGGTGTCTGGGTTACTAATGGGCTGCAATACATTAAAGATTTATGTTGTTATGAGGAAGAGTTACTCACACTGGCTATTTTTAGCCTGCATGTCCTCTCTCCCTCCCACTGGGTTTGTCCCTCTCTACTTCCCTGCACAGGCTGACCACCTGTGGGGGTTCCCATTACCACCCGAAAGGCACTTCAGGCTGATCTCCCCCTTTTCCCAGGTGTAGGCAGACACTGAGTTTAACCTAGTCTGAGGAGATGTTTCTGTGAGCTGCCTCTGTGGGGTCTGCTCCTGGTTTTGATTTGGGGTGAGGGGCAGCTCTGGGTGGCAGGGCTGGAAGTTGTGGGGGGTTGGAGACCTACATGGACAAGTAGCCAGCACTGGGAGTTACAGAGGAAGGAAGCGGGGTGCCCATGGGCAGGTGGGCAGTGCTGACAGTAGTGGAGGCAAACAGGGTGTGTGCACAGAGAAGCGGGAAGCACTGAGGGTTGTGAGGACAGGCAGCGGGTACACAGGACAGACAAGCAGAGCTGGGTGTGTTGGGGACGTGGAGCAGGATGTACATTCCACGTGGGCAGTGCTGCTGAAATTCAATTTCTCTTTGTAATTGCTGATCCAAGGCCAGTGCTGGGAACATTCCTGGCCCAAGTGCATTTGTACTGGTTTCAGGGTCTCCTTGCCATGGCAAGCCACAGAGCTGCAGCCTGGGTGTCACAACGTTTACTCAGCTTTATTTCCAGCAGTTGTTGTTGTTATGTAACTTCAGCCATTTCATGGTAGAAAGAACAATTGATCTTTGTGTGACACTGCACCTCCCTATGTCTCATAATGATATTATTATGATGTGATTATAGCATCTTTATAACATGTTTCATGTAAGATGTGTCGTGTAAGTTGCCATTGGAAAAGTTATGATGTTCTGAATATGATTATCCTATTTGTATGTATGTATCGTTTGTGCACCTGAAGTCATGAATATTGGCTACGTATCTGTTTTCAATTGTAGTCACACCTGGGTATCGCCCACTAGGCAAGATGCATTCAGTTTAGGTAGCTGATTGGGAAGGGGCTATTCAGGGAAATGTGCCAGTAGGGAAGACAAGAGCCCTTAGGAAGGTTTCTGGGAATGCTCCAGATGGCCTATAAGTAATAGATGCTGTGACTCCACAAGGGCATGTGACCAGGCCACGTAGATCTGCACCGCATTTTGGGGAGTTGGTTCCTAGAGCAGTTTGTGGGAAGGGTACAGAGGTTTGAAGGAAAGGGTTCCCATTCTGTGCTAAAGCTAAAATTAGGGAGTGACATCATCGCTGGTTCTTCACTCCCCACACAAGAGGACGGGAAACACCTGAGGAAATAAGCCTGAGTGAGGGGAAGTGCTGCACCCCAGCCAAAGGGATTTCTAACCTGTGTGTGGAAACCTAAGAAACCCCAGGTGTAATCGATAAAACTCGTTTGGTGTTTTATCTAAACCCAGGATGCCGTTAAGTGAAGTGTCTGGGGAGGGGGAGAGCATCAGTTTGATTACAAAAGTGAGCACTGTGCTCCCCACATTGAAGGAGAGGCAAACCAGGAAAAAAATTCATACTGGTTGGAGTGCAACAATGCTGGCTGTGGCGGGACCCAACTGAGAGTGCCAGTTCAGGACAAATTGCTTAAAGCAGGGCAGTTACTGCCCAAGGCTGGGTTTTTTCTACCTCTAAGGGAAACCAAACCAGCCAGACAGAGAGGATTTTGGTTTTGCCCTGTTGTCAATAGCTACCGAAGTGGTGCTCTGCTCTTATTCAATGATTATAACAGTCGGCTGCATGCGTGTTCCCTCTGTGTGCTGCCCCGGCTCTGCGCAGAGAGCTGACACAGCAAACCCCAAGAGAACCCCCAAAGTCCACAGACTGTAGTAAGGTACGACGGAACCCGAGCCAGGTTTATTGTCAAACAGAGCACAGTAATAGTTTCCCATAGACTCTACAAGACATACTAAGAACTTGTGCCCCCTGGCAATGGACCGGCTCAGTCAGTGGCGGGACTTTCCACTGTCCCCTAGGCCAGACAAAGATACGCACTCCAGGACTTACTTTTGTACAGTTACATTACCGATTACTCATCCCTCCTGATGTATTGAGATCCATCCTCTCGGCTCATTAGAGTGCTGTCTCCCCCTTTGATCATGTTGTTTCAAACAGATAGAGCTATCCATCATGCTGAGTTACAAGGCGTATCTGCCTTCTCTCAATGGGTCAGTTGTGTAGCTTATGGTCCTTAGTGGGCCATCAAGCAGGCTAGGCAGAGCTGACACCAACTTGTCTGGCATGTCTCCCAGAAGCACAGCATAAGTCTGAAATACAGACAGTACAGAGCCAGTATTCATAACTTCAACTGTACAAATGATACACACCTATAGACAGGATAATCATAACCAGCAAACCATAACCTCTCCATGGACCCCTTACACGACAACCTTTATATAATATTTGCTGAAAATATATAACAGATGTCACAACAGTGATCTACACAGTTACAGATTATGTCGATAACGTCACACCGGGAAACTAGACAAAGGCTGGAGGAGGAGCTGGAGGTGTGTCTGGGGTAGACTGCTGGAGGGAGTTTCAGTTTGGAGCTGGCTGGGGAAATGGAGAGAGGCCCAAGATGGACCTGACTGAGGGGCTCCTGTTGTCTTACCTAAAAGCTCTGTATTACTCTGTGCTCCTGTCATGTAATAAACCTTCTGTTTTACCGGCTGATTGAGAGTCACGGTGAATCGCAGGAAGTGGCGGGTGCAGGGCCCTGACTCCCAAACACTCGGTGACAACTAGTCATCGCCATAAGAAGTGATGCTGGTGGCGATAATGGGAAACTGGCTCTGACTGCTCCACTCTAAGCAATTTGTCTCGAATTGATACTCTCAGTTACGTCCTGCCAGAGGCAGCATTGTCTGGATCCTGCAATCTCAGAGACACTCCACGTTCCCCACAGCTCTTCCTCTGCAGGGGGTGAGGTGCCTTCTGTCACACCTGCTCCTTGGCTGAGGAGTTATGAGTGAATGTGTCTCACCAGTGAGAAATCTCACACACAAGGGGCAAATGCTAAGACAGGCACCTGTACGGCTTCTCTTGTTACAGGAAGTGCCTCACCAAATGAAACAGGAAGTAACAGAGGTTCAAACCCGTAGCCCTAAATACCAGGACCCTTGTGCCCTTCATGCCCATTCTGCGGAGCACAATGTTGTAACCCAGCATGACAACGTCTGTTTCCATGGGGGAAACTTCGCTCATTTCCAATGTAGGAGTGGCCTAGTGAATCAGACCTGTAGTCCATCTAGTCAAGTGTCCTCTCGCTGACAGTGACAGTCGCAGGTGCTGTAGAAGAAGGTGTAAGAAACCCAGCAGCAGACTGATGCAGTGTATGTGATTTGACCGCAATGATACTGTCACCCTGAAGCTTGACACTGAGAGATTGGCTTATGCTCTGATCTACATGAGCGTATAGATTTTCAAAATATTTATTTAGCTGTAAAATTGTAACTGTGTCCAAATTCGTTCTGATTCTTGCTTAACTCACGGCCTCAACTACTTATCCGCCAGTCAGTATTGTAGAGTTTGAATTTATCACATTTCAGTGTAATTGGATTCCCTCTTGATATTGTGTTATAAGACAGGGGAACACATTCTCAATGTACTCTGTACCAGTCAGTATTTTGCAAACTTTTCTCATGTCCCCTTTAATTCATCACCTTTCTAAGGTAACAATCACAATGTTTTCAAACTCTCTCTGTGTGATAATTTCCAAGGGTCCTTCTGCACTCTTGTTGCCCTTGCCTCAATCCCTATAGCTCTGTAATATCCTGTGTGAGAACGGTGCCCAGTACTTCACAGAGGAGTCTAGAGGAGCATGAAATATTGACTTAACTGACCACGTGACGTGTTTTCTGCACAATTCCCCATCCCACTCCTCCTGGAACCCAGTGTTTTGTTTAGTTTCTGTCCGTGCTTGCACCGTGGTTAGGGTTTCTTGGAGCAGTGTACCATAAGGCACAGATCCCTGCTCCGGGCTCATATGTTTAAATTAGAACCTTGTCAGGTGTTTGAGGAATTCAAGCTTTTATCCTCCAATGGGCAAACACATTGCAGTTATTGACATCAAAGTTCATCTGCCAGCATGGTGCCCATTCACCAGATTTGGTTAGCTCCCTCTAAGGGCTTTTCTGCAGTTGACTATGGACAAAATAATGTGCTACTGTCTGTAAATCTTGCCACCTCACTGGTTAACTCCCCCTTTCTTGACTGTTAAAAACTATAAAATAGTTACCATTCTATTTGTTATAAACTGTGTAAACACCCCCCCACACTGTGCTTCTCTCCCTTCACAGACACCTGGAGCATTTCTGAGTCTGATCGAAGCATCGGCCACCTCATGGCAGCTTTTAACCTCACCCTCTCTGAGACTTCAATGTTCATCTTAACTGGCATCCCTGGCCTGGAAGCTGCCCATGTCTGGATTTCCATCCCTTTCACAATGTTCTACATTATAGGTCTGTTGGCAAATTTCACAGTTCTGTTTATTGTAGGCAAAGAGCAGACCCTGCAGAAGCCGATGTACCTGCTGCTTTGCATGCTGGCACTTACAGACATCAGCACAACTACCTCCTTCGTGCCAAAGGCACTGTGTATATTTTGGTTCAATTTGAAAAGCATTACTGTGAAGGGCTGCCTCACCCAGATGTTCTTCTTTTACGCACTTTCTACTATACACTCAGCCGTGCTGGTGACAATGGCCTTTGATCGCTACGTTGCCATATGCAAACCTCTGAGATATGCCACCATCCTCACCAATGAAAGAATAGCTAAGCTAGGGCTACTGGGTGTAATAAGAGCTTTTCTCTTCATTCTGCCTATGCCACTGCTTCTGAGAGGGAAGCCATTCTGTGCCAACCGCATTATCCCCCATACGTACTGTGACCACATAGCAGTGGCAAAGATGTCATGTGGTGAAATCACAGCCAGCAGAGTGTATGGCTTGGTGGTGGCATTTGTAATCATTGGGTTTGACCTGATGCTCATTGGCTTGTCCTATGGTCTGATCATCAGGGCCATCCTCAGAATCTCCTCCAAAGAAGCCCACCAGAAAGCACTCAACACCTGCACAGCCCACATCTGTGCGCTGCTGATGGTTTATCCTGTTGGACTCTTCTCCAGTCTGACACACAGATTTGGTCAGGGCTTTGCACTGCACGTTCACATCATCTTGTCGAACCTCAGTTACCTCATTCCCCCCATGCTCAACCCTATCATTTATGGCATCAAAACCAAAGAGCTTCGTGACAAGGTGCTCAAATACATCTGCAGAATGTACTCACCTCGTGCTGTTGACTTTAAACCCGCGTGACAAGAGAGAGTTTTGGAACTGCACTAGGGTAGCCTAGATTTGTTACCCCAGAATGTGATCAATCTAATTGCAACCATTTGATGTTCATTGGCCACAATGAATTAATAATATACAACACCACATAGTTAAGGGTTGATTAGAAACCTGGCTTTTAGATGCAAGATCAAAATCTAGCAGGGAGTTTCTGCTAATTACAATAGAAGGAGTGGACAGACAAGTAAATATGTGAGAATGAGAGAAGATAAATGGATGTGATGATCCAATAGGGGTCACTATGACCTATGTGTTTTGTAGAAGTTATAAAAAATCAGCTAATATATTGCACTGTGGAGCAGCCCTCTGAAGTCATTTTGAGAAACCGTTTTCCTGGCACCCTTTACTCCCAGTGCATGACCAACTGGCCATTGCGAACCTGCTGTTTAGTACTCAATTCCATTCCAGATGTTCGGTAAATATCTGAGATGTTCTAGACCTATTGCTTATGTCTCTGTGTGCTTCAATCTAATAAACTGCAGTGTTAGACAAGAGCATGCTGACTTGCATTTAATCCTTGATCAGACAGAATTTCTTTGTTCTCAATAATTTATTTCTGCCTGGAGTAAAATAATTACATTGCCCCTGCTGGAAGTTCTGAAAACCCTGGGTTACAGACCTCTCTGTTAAACCACGGCATCACCTTGGAGTCAAATAGCTTACTGCTTTATGCAGTTGATTTTGGATTTGCTTTCAGCTGGAAGTTTTAAAACACACACTAGCCATTCCTGTTGTGAAAGACATTAAAAGTAGATGCTGAGATTTCATCTTGGAATTTGTAAAACACATGAAACAGCATTTGCCATGAAATGTCCAGGTGATTAAATTGCTTGCAGTTCTAAATCCTTCACGACCTATATTCGCTGATATCTCATTTTTGCCATTGCTTTGTGGAAATCTTGGACAGCTGGAGCATCAGTGGAGTGTTTCGACTATGGTTCTTGGCCTCACTCGCTGCACAGCCAAATGGAGCACTTTAAAGTTGAAGGTCTCAAACACATAGATGCTGCAAAGGACAAAGACTTTAGTTAACTTTGCTTGTTTGCGCTTTCATGGCTGTTGCTACCTTTTGGGAATGCTACAGATGAACTTGATAAAAACAAAACTGTAACAACATGCAAGGGGAACTTTCAGAAAACATTTAGAATACACTGTTCCTGTTAGCACATAGATGCAAGGATGCCAAATCTGTTGTGAAGAGTTTGCACCAGTGTAAGAAATGATTGCACTGGTTACTGCTTTGTTTTGGGCTACTTCTGGCCTATTTTTAACACCACTATTCATCATTTTTTATTTGCAATGCCTGCCAACCCTCAATCAGGATATAAGTACCAGTACTGGGTATTTGATTTTGAATGTAATTGTCATCTCACAGCTTTGTTGGTAATGTGGACGAACTCCTGTTGGAGCTTGTAGCTTTTTTTTAAATCAAACTTTTACTAGGTATCTAATGAAAGCTTTCATTTGTAATTTGATGTACTGACCAATGTGTTAATGCAAAAAAAACCCACCTTTGTTTCAAGAAATAGATTGGTCTTCTTTTGGATTAATTTTTAAGTGCTGTGGGGCTATTAATTCAGTAAAAAACTGGCAAACCTGTCCACCTAAACCTGAGCTGGAGGAAGATCAGCAGTGCTGAGGCAGATCTGAGGAGCTGCAGCTGGAGCAGACCAGAACCGCGAACGGTGTTGGCAAAAACCAGCTGTGTGAACTTGGAACCAACGCTGAGCTCCCGGGGGCAGCTGCTGGGACAGAACCAGGCAGGAGGCCTGGGACATGAGAGGAACTGACAGTGAACTTTCCTTACAAACCAGAGACAGGTGTTTGTGATGCGTCCATGCCCACAGAGCGGGGTTCCTTGTTTCCTTGAACCATTCCCAGTTTTTTCTTATTTTTCTTATAGTTGATGTTTAAAAAATTATATTTGGTTAGAATTTAATTTAGTGATCAGTAGGTCAGGAAAGTGTCTGGGGTGGAGAGAGCACCCCAGAGTGGGGAAACCCAAACTCCTCTCATAAGTGACCACGATGAAACTGGGGTTTGGCCTCCCAGGTGCCCTGGACCCAGCTGTTGCCTTTATGAGGACTCTGCCACACAGGAGAGTGGAAGGGGAGTCCCTGAGGTCAGGCAGGTTTCTGGGTAGAGTGATTTTGAGTGGTGACTCAGACCGTTTCACTAGCCAGTTCCCCTGGCCTGGGGTAATGTAGAAGCCAGGAAAGTTCCCTGCAGTAGTTCCCCATTCACACTGGGGAACTGGGACAAGCTGATGAGTTGGAATTTAGTGATGTGTAACAAGATGTGTAACTTGTGACATCATCATACCCTTGACAAAATGGAAATCTGTGACTTTGGGGAGCACACTTTCTGCGTAAGGTGAATATAAGAACATAAGAACAGCTATAATGGGTCAGACCAAAGGTCCATCCAGCCCAGTATCCTGTCTACCAACAGTGGCCAATGCCAGGTGTTCCAGATGGAGTGAGCCTAACAGGTAATGATCGAGTGATCTCTCTCCTGCCATCCATCTCCACTCTCTGACAAACAGAGGCTAGGCACACCATTCCTTACCCATCCTGGCTAATAGCAATTAATGGACTTAACCTCCATGAATTTATCTAGTTCTCTTTTAAACCTTGCGATAGTCCTAGCCTTCACAATCTCCTCAGGAAGGAGTTCCACAGGTTGACTGTGCTCTGTGTGAAGAAGAAATTCCTTTTATTTGTTTTAAACCTGCTGCCCATTAATTTCATTTGGCAGCCCCTAGTTATTATGTTATGGGTACAAGTAAACAACTTTTCCTTATTCACTTTCTCCACTTCACTCATGATTTTATATACTGCTCTCATATCCCCCCCCAATCCCGTTACTCTCCTCTTTTCCTAGCTGAAATGTCCTAGCCTCTTTAAACTCTGCTCATACGGAACCCGTTCCAAATCCCTAATCATTTTAGTTGCCCTTCTCTGAACCTTTTCTAATACTAGTATATCTTTCTTGAGAAGAATGTAACATTACTGCATGGGATGGCTTCTCAGGGGCTGGTATCATATAAACATTTTTGTGCTAGAGCACTAAGCTTGAGATACTTTATTTGGCCTCTTGAACATATTTAATAACAAATGAAAGCTTGATGAAGGAATTAAAGACAAAATTGATCAACAACCAGTATGAATCACTCCTTCCTCTCAGATTCACTGTTTAGACACAATGAAGGTTCCCACAGAAATAACTCAGTGAGGTGGCAAAGTTTGCAGATGATACTAAACTACTCAAGATAGTTAAGACTAAAGCAGATTGTGAAGAACTTCAAAAAGATCTCACAAAACTAAGTGATTGGGCAACAAAATGGCAAATGAAATGTAATGTAGATAAATGTAAAGTAATGCACATTGGAAAAAATAACCCCAACTATACATACAATATGATAGGGGCTAATTTAGCTACAACGAGTCAGGAAAAAGATCTTGGCGTCATCGTGGATAGTTCTCTGAAGATGTCCACGCAGTGTGCAGAGGCAGTCAAAAAAGCAAACAGGATGTTAGGAATCATTAAAAAGGGGATAGAGAATAAGACGGAGAATATATTATTGCCCTTATATAAATCCATGGTACGCCCACATCTCAAATGCTGTGTACGGATGTGGTCTCCTCACCTCAAAAAAGATATACTGGCACTAGAAAAGGCTCACAAAAGGGCAACTAAAATGATTAGGGGTTTGGAAAGGGTCCCATATGAGGAAAGATTAAAGAGGATAAGACTCTTATGGAGGGGTCTCCCAGAGCCTTAAATAGACTTTCTCATGTGGGTGGAGACCCCCTCCTCTCTCCTATGCAAAATCCAGCTCCAAGATGGTGTTTTGGCATCACATGGGCAAGTCACATGTCCATGCATGACTCAGTTTTTACAGGCAGCAGCCATTACCCACATGCTATCTTTAATGTCTCCAGGAAGACTTTATATGTTCATTGGAGTGTTCCAAGATCCATTGTCAGTTAAGTGTTTTTTCACTGAGCACTTCATTTGCACATTCCTTTCTCAAGAAGCTGACCAAATGCTTTACTAAGGCTACTTAAACTCAAACAAGCACACAGCCAATATTCATAACTTTGAATACAACAATGACATATGCATACAAATAGATTCAGCAGATCATAACCTCTACAGAGATATGTTACATGGCATATAAAGCGTAAAACATATTCCAGTTATGTCACATATACATTCATAAGCATATTTCCATAAAGAATGATGGGGTGCAACATCACAAAAGAGTTCAAGTAACAGCAAGTATGAAGAATGTTATGTGGTCACTGAAAGTAATGGACAACCACAGGACCTTGTTTGCCTACAATAGCTGTGTCAGAGGAATACAATAATTATTACACCATAATCCAAAAACCAAAATAAAATATGTGATGTAACACTAATCTAAGTGCAGGAATGCAAGTAACGGCAGTGGCTGCCGTTAGGGAAAGAAAAGCTGATCCAGAGAACAGAGCATTTCACTCTAAGTGAGAAGAAAAGTTACATTGTCACTGAAAGTACAGGACAACAGTGCTTTGTGTGCCGATGATAGCTGTGTCAAAGGAGAACAATGTCTGTGAACATTACATGTATCGCTCTAGTGAAGGACTGGAAAAACACACGTCAAAAGCAGAGAAAAATGCTGACAAAACCTGCAACTATACAAACTACAAGACTGGCTGCATTGTACAAGGCCTCCCTTGAGCTAGAGAAACATCAAAAGCCTTTTGGGGATGGGGATGTGGTCAAAAGGTGTCCAGCCCAGATGGCTCAGGCATTTGGGGATGACAAAATGGCAACAAGTATCAGAGGAGTAGCCATGTTAGTCTGGATCTGTAAAAGCAGTCATGCATCTGACGAAGTGGGTATTCACCCAGGAAAGCTCATGCTCCAAAACGTCTGTTAGTCTATAAAATAGCAACAGATTTTGAAAGCATGTATGTGACAGAGCGAGCATATAACCCCAGACTAGGGTAGCAGGGGTTGAGGAGCTGCTTTGGGCCAGAAAAGCCCTGCTCCACCACTTTCACAAATAATACCAGAATTGGAGGAAGAGCTAAAAAGAGGGAACTCCAGTTAGATGGGGCCAACTCTGGGCAAGGGGTGGCTCTTGAGCTTCCCAGGGGGCCAGCAAAGCCTCCTCTCTTGCGGAAATAGGACACGGATCAGAAGCAATGCCTGGTGCAGCAAACACTGTCTTTTCTCCAGTCCCCAGGGGCAGTGGGGAATCTGACAGTGAGACTTCAAATCCCAATTTGATCCTGGTGTAATCATTAAGATGGACCCTGATGGCCAGTTTATATCCATTTGTTCTATTAAAATAACCACAGCTCAGGCCTCCACCTAGGCACACAAGTCAAATGTGATAAGGATTACTGAAAATCTCATTTCATCATATAAAAGAAAAATTTCTACCATTCCCAAAGGATTGAACACATTACTTCCCAGGTTATTGAGTATTCCAAATCTTATCCAAATATGTGCTAGAGCCAATTGGTAGTAACTAAACTAAAATTTATTAAAAGAAAAAAAGAGAGTGTATGGTTAAAAGATCAGTATATATACAGACATGAATTCAATTCTTGACGTTCAGATTATTGTAGAGATGGTGAGCTTTGTAGTTGCAAAGAGTTCTTTGAGAAATAGTCCATAGGTTATAGTCCAAAGTTTATATTTCAGGGCACTACAGTCAGAACTGGGATCTCTGCCCTTGTGGCTTAGGATTCCCTGCATGAAATCTCAGTTAGATCTGAGTTAAACAGCATCAGGACCCAAGGGGCTTTTATACAGTTTTCTAGCATCCACTTGACCATACAGTCCCAGGTAAACAATAGGCTTTCGATGTAACCTTCTATTTTCTAAACACCACGGTAAACAGTAACACAGATCAACAAAGGGCAATTTATCCATTAGGCAAACTATCATCACAAACTGCAAAGAGACATATAGACAATGATCTTATTTCACCCAAGATTCATCTAAATGTTAATATTCCCTTTTGCCCTGACAATTTGAGCCTCTGTTAACAGCAAGTCACTTCTTGTTCCTGAGGCTCACAGGCTGAAGCTCTCCAGAGTCTATTTTCTGCTCTTCCCGCTGCTCACAGAGCAGAGGGAATTGCCTGAGAGTCCTGGCCAACATGAGAGTCCTCAGGGACTGTACAGGGGAATCATAAAGGTCGTTGTACAGCACAACAAGTGTCGGATGTGAGACTCGTAACGCTGATTCTCAGGGTTCTGCCTTCCTGTCGCAGTAAGGAGATTCCCTCTCTGCAGAGTGGCATTTTGGTGAGTTGCCTGTTTCTGCATTAAAGCTAGTGCTGAGGGCTCAGGGAGGGCTCCAGGGTTCAGGTCAAGAATGAGGAATTCATCAGCACAAACATCTTCAACTGCTTAATATTCATTTACATGGAATAATTGGAACTAAAAATGTATTAGAAATAGTTTAGATAAATATTTGTTTTTCAGATCAATTCCTTGTCTCTTACTGCGTCCTTCTATCTGTCTCAGTAACTTCCTTTTTTTGGTCTATGTGGTTTTCCCTTTGGTTCACCCAAGTGTTCCAACTGAGCAACTTCACTGCTCTCTTAGGAAGTGCAGCCACGACCTCTGCAGTGGGTATCTGTGTTATCAGATTTTGCACAAGAAGAATGTGATATTACACAGGATTTCACACAGTGGAAAGATTCTGCTCTCACATTCTGTCATTGGTGGGTCACTCCAGATTTACACTGACCTCCCTGAGAGCAAAATCTGGGCACCTGTGTGTTTTGGAATCCCCGTCTTTAACGCATTGTCTCATAGCACCACATAAAGTGGGGGTTTCCTTCAGACTTTTTCAGCACCATAGAGAACAGTGCTTTCTGTAGCAGGATGTGAAGCTGGAAGTGATTTTCACAGTTGGGGGCCAAAATTAAACACTAAGGATGAAATACTGGACTATTGAGTTCAATGGCAGAACTCCCAGCAAGGCCCAAAGTTGACCCTAAATCCCCAAGAAGGACTTAAATGAATGTCCTTATTCACACCGGCCAGTTGACGCTTAAGTGAGTTCAACTGAAGTTGTCCTGTCGCTGCTAAAGATTGGGTGAGCTCATTTGAACCAAAGAGGAGCTGACAGGAGAGTTGCTGAAATCCTTACAGGTTCATAGAATCATAGAAGATTAGGGTTGGAAGAGACGTCAGGAGGTATCTAGTCCAACTCCCTGCTCAAAGGAGAACAAACGCCACTAAAGCACCCAGCCAGGGCTTTGTCAAGCTGGGCCTTAAAACTCTAAGGATGAAGATTCCACCACCTCCCTAGGTAACCTATTCCAGCGCCTCACCACCCTCCTCGTGAAATAGTGTTTCCTAATATCCAACCTAGACCTTCCCCACTGCAACTTGAAACCATTGCTTCTTCTTCTGTCATCTGCCACCACTGAGAACAGCCGAGCTCCATCCTCTTTGGAACCCCTCTTCGGGTAGTTGAAGGCTGCTATCAAATCCCCCCTCACTCTTCTTTTCTGCAGACTAAATAACCCCAGTTCCCTCAGCCTTTCCTCATAAGTTAGGTGCCCTGGTCCCCTAATCATTTTTGTAACTGAACAATTAGGATAACATTTTTTTTCCAGGGAGGAAGGGAGGGTCTGTTTTCTCTGCAGCCCTGGGTCTAGACAGGATGAGAAGCATCAAAAGGCAGTAAAGGGTAAAAGCGTGTTTCTGGCTTACAGGAAACTAGCGATGTTGGAAATCTCACTGTGGAAAGTTCAGGGATGCACAATGTTTATGTGTGTTGGGGTGGGGGAGTGAGAGGGGATGTGCAGTATGCACATCACAGTGACACAGGGTCCTGAAACTGGACAAAATAGGGACTGGACATCCTGCCTAATGCACAGAGCAAAGAGGCGTAATGAGGCTTCCTGGGATAGAGGGTGTCTCAGACTGTAACGGAATGTGGACCACACTACAGCAGATTGTTTCTGACCCGTCCCCCAGCTGGACCATCCCTCCTCCTGTGAGCAGCCCCACTACAGTCTTGTGGGAACGTCAGCAATTACCAACATGGAAAAGCTGCCTCAGGAAGGGGTGTCCAGGTTTCTAAGGGGCTGCAATACATTAAAGCTTTGTGTCTTTTTGAGGAAGAGTTACTCACGCTGGCTCCTCTTAGTCTCCATGTCCTCTCTCCCTCCTGCTGGGTCTGTCCCTCTCTCCTTCCCTGCACAGGCTGAGCTGCTGCTGGGGTTTCCTTCACTGAAATAGGTCCTTTCAGTGAATAGGCTCCTTTTCCCTGGTGCAGGCAGACATTGAGTTTAACCTACTCTGAGGAGATATTTCTGTGAGCTGCCTCTCTGGGATCTGGCACCTGATTATGGTCCCGGCTGAGGGGTATCATTGTGTGGCAGGGCTGGAAGTTGTGGGGTAGGGAACATACATTGACAAGTGACCAGCACTGGAGGTTTTGTGGTAGGCTCTGCGATATATACTCAGGTGGGCAGTACTGAGTGTTATGGAGGTGGGGAGAAAAGTATAGATGGACAAGCTGGCAGTGCTGAGGGTTGTGCGGGTAGGTAGGGAGATCTATACAGAGAAGCAGGCAGCACTGTGGTTTCTTGGGAGAGGCCGAAGGTGTAAAGTTTCACTATCCATGTACATGTCCAAACCCTTCCTCATTCTTGCTTAGCTCATGGCCTCAAATACACCTTGTGGCAAGGAGTTACTCAGTCTATTTAAACATTGAGAGAAGAAAACATTCTATTTTTATGAGCTTTGAATTTACCACATTTCAGTTGAGTTGAATGTCCTCTTGATCTTGTGTTATGAGAAATGGAAAACAGATTCTCCATGTACTCTACCAGGGAGTATTTTCTCATATCTCCTCTTATTCATCTCCTCTGTAACCTAACTGTGACGAAGTAGGACTGGTTTTAATGTTCCCTCTGAATACTGTGTGGGGGCCTCAGCTCTGGCCGACCCTCTGTCTCTGTGGCAACTAATGGCCAGGCCCTGCCCCCCTGCAAGGGGATGCTAAAGATGTTGGAGACAGAGAGATCAGGTGACCTCCTGGCCCGGGAAAGAGACACAGTTCAGAGAGGAGGGGCTGGAGGGGGGTTGGGAGTTTTTGGAAGCTGCCTGGGAAATGGAGGGCAGCCCCGAGGAGGCTCGGGCCTCCCAGCGGGGCTGTGGCCTCCCTGGGGCCCCAGATGGACCTAACTAAGGGGAGTCCTGTTGTCTGTACTGGCAAGATCTGTTTTGGACTGTGTTCCTGTCATATAAATAAACCTCTGTCTTACTGGCTGGCTGAGAGTCAAGTCTGACTGCAAGGTGGGGTTGCAGGACCCTCTGGCTTCCCCAGGACCCCGCCTGGGTGGACTCACTGTGGGAAGCACACGGAGGGGCACATGCTGAATGCTACGTGTGAGCTTTCTGCCATAAAGACAGTCTGCTCCAAGGTAGAGGAGGCTCCCTAAAGTCCTGACTGGCTTTGTGGGGAGCAGTTCCAGAGCATTGCCCGGGGACTCCGTGACACTAACAATCCCAGTCTTTTCAGCCTCTCTCCATATGAGAGTTTCCCCGGGCCCTTGATCATTCTCCTTGCCCAGGATTTAACCCTCTAGTTCTGCAATATCCTTTGTGAAAAGGATTCCCAGTACCACACAGAGGAGACCAAAGGCGGGTGAAACATTGACTGACCGATTTCATGGAATTGTATTTTCTGTATGATTTCCCATCTCACTTCTCCTGGATCCCAATGTTTTGCTTAGTTTCTGTCTGCTTGTGCTGTGAAAAGGGGTTCACAGAACTGTGTACCATGACACCCAGGTCCTTGTCCTGAGTTCATATAGTTAAATCAGAACCTCGTACAGTGTTTTAGGAGTTCAAGCTTTTTCCTCCAACGGGCATACACATCACAGTTTATTGACATTGAAATTGATCTGCCATCTTGCTCCCCATTCACTTAGTTTTTTCAGTTCCCAGAGAGGACTCTTCTGAACTTGACTCTGACCTAAATAATCTGGTACCACCTGTAAATGTTCCCACTTCACTGATTACCTCCAGTTCTAGATTGTTAACTACAAAATATTTATCATACTATTTTCTATAAAGTGTTTAACCCCCTTTCACTGTGCTCCTCTCCTTTTACAGGCACCTGAAGCATTTCTGAGACCAGTCAATGCATTGACCACCTCATGGCAGTTTTCAACATCACCCACTCTAACCTTTCAACATTCATCTTAATGGGCATCCCTGGCCTGGAAACAGCCCACATCTGGATTTCCATCCCTTTCTCTATGTTCTACATTATTGGCCTGTTGGGAAATTTCACAGTCCTGTTTGTTATATACAAAGAGCAGACCCTGCACAAGCCAATGTACCTGCTGATCTGCATGCTGGCGCTCACAGACATCACCACACCTACTTTCGTCATGCCAAATGCACTGTGTATATTTTGGTTCAATTTGAAAGGCATTACTGTGGGGGGCTGCCTCACCCAGATGTTCTTTCTTCACATGGTTTCTCTTATGCACTCAACCACCCTTGTGACAATGGCCTTCGATCGTTATGTTGCCATATGTAACCCTCTGAGATACCCCACAATCCTCACCAACGCACGAATAGCTAAGCTAGGGCTAGTGGGTTTGATAAGGGCTGTTCTCTTCATTATGCCCCTGCCCCTGCTCCTGAGCCGGCAGCCATTCTGTACCAACCGCATTATCCCCCACACTCAATGTGAGCACATGGCTGTGGTGAAGATGTCATGTGGGGATATTACAGTGAACAGGACATACGGCTTGGTGCTATTCTTCGTAGTCAACATGTCAGACCTGACACTCGTTGCCCTGTCCTATGGTCTGATCATGAAGGCCATCCTCAGACTTTCCTCCAAGAAAGCCCACCAAAAAGCCCTCAACACCTGCGCAATCCACATCTGTGTGATGCTAACGTATTATACTCCCGGCTTCTTTTCCAACCTGACAAACCGATTCAGTCAGAGCATCGCTCCCCATGTTCACATCATCTTGGCTGACCTCTATCTCCTCATTCCTCCCATGCTCAACCCGATCATTTATGGGGTCAAATCCAAAGAGCTTCGTGACAAAGTGGGCAAATACATCTGCAGAAAGTGATCACATGGGGTCACTGACTTGAAACCTGTGTGACAAGAAGGAGAAAGTATATCCCCTCATTAATCAAGGGTGCTCTGTCCGAGTTTGGCTGAGCTCAGCATCATAGGAAAATTTACCTGATTTGCTATGTCCAATACTTCAGGAAGCCTGGAGGATAAACCAAAGACTAACATTAACAAACTAATTCCATACAAAATGTGGACATTCACTAGCATCATAGAATGCAATTAGAAATAATTAATATGATAATGTTATTACTGTTTTTTCAGCATGTAAGTTTGGGGATAATTTGGGGCTATATTTAATGCCCTCATTTGTCATTTTTTCTGTGAAACACCTGCAACCTTCAATGAGGATTCAGGTATCTGTACTGGTGTTCTGATTTGGAATTTGATTGAAATTGGGCTATGTTTAGGTTAGTTTTTAAGTGATTTGGAGCTATTAATGCAGTTCTCAGCACCTCAAGCTGGGCTGGGGGCAGAGCAACAGTGCTGAGGCAGAGTTGTGGATCTGGAGCTGGAGCCAACCAGAGCCAGGAGATGGGGCAGCAGAAACCATCTGTAACAATGGGGAGCCAAGGCTGAGATACAGTGGGGTGTTGCGGGGACATAGCCAGGATAGTGGATGCCAGCCATGCCACAAGTAACACATCAGCTAAGTGTGATGCACAACCGTGGAGAGTAAGGTGCAGTCGCCATGCAGAAGATGTCATCTGATCGGAGACACTTGAAGGTCAGACTCGGTGAGGGGACATGAACCCAATGAGAGGGTAGATGCTGGGAAGAAGGGCTTTGCCAATAGAGTGTGTGGGTTCTCTTGTCCCTCTGTAGCAGTTGGTTGCCACTCCCAGTATCTTGTGGATATTCTTCCACTGTGACTAAGCAACAAAGGAAAAGAAGAAGGAAAAAGGCATCTTTTAAAAAGTGGAAGTTAAATTCAATTGAGGAAAATAGAAAAAAGCATAAACTCTGTCAAACAAAGTGTAAAAATAGAATTAGGAAAGCCAAAAAAGAATTTGAAGAACAACTGGCCAAAGATTCCAAAAATAACTTGTGACGATGTGGTTCTGGCGGGACCCAACTGAGAGTGCCAAATCAGGACCAATTGCTCAAACAGGGCAGTCACAGCCCAAGGCTGGGGTTTTTCCACCTCTAAGGCAAACCAAACCAGCCAGACAAAAGACTTCAGTTTCACCCCACTGGCTAACTGCAAGTCACACAAGCAATTTCCTTAGACACTCCAGTCTCCCAGTATCACCACCAGTCCCACACGTCCTGGGGATGAATGGTTATGAAAACCAACACCCCAGTAAAAGAAAAAGGTTCTCTCGATCCCAAAGGACCAAGCCCCAGACCCAGGTCAATATACACCTCAGATCTTACCCACAAATCACGCTGTTGCCAATCCTTTAAAATCTAAAATCTAAAGGTTTATTCATAAAAGGAAAAAAATAAAGATGAGAGCTAGAATTGGTTAAATGGAATCAATTACATACAGTAATGGCAAAGTCCTTAGTTCAGGCTTGTAGCAGTGATGAAGTAAACTGCAGGTTTAAATCCAGTCTCTGGAGAACATCCCCCGCTGGGATGGGTCATCAGTCCTTTGTGCAGAGCTTCAGATTGCAGCAAAGTCCCTCCAGAGGTAGAAGCAGGATTGAAGACAAAATGGAGATCAGGCCTTCGCCTTATATAGACTTTTCCAGGTGTAAGAACACTTCTTTGTTCCTACTGTGGAAAGTTACAGCAAAATGGAGTTTGCAGTCACATGGGCCAGTTTCTGCATACCTTGCTGAGTCACAAGGCGTATCCGCCTCCTCTCAATGGGTCAATTGTGTAGTTGATGGTCCTCAATGGGCCATCAAGCAGGCTAAGCAGAGCTGACACCAGCTTGTCTGGGGTGTCTCCCAGCACTGCAGAACCAATTTGAAATAGACAATACACAGCCAATATTTATAACTTCATCTACAGAAATGATACAGACATACAGACAGCATAATCATAACCAGTAACCCGTAACCTGGTCTTAGACACCTTATATGACCCCCTTTACATAGAATTTGGTGCCACTACCAAACCTTGGTTGCAACCCATGTTTTATATGGTCCCAGTTTATATCAATAACGTCACACCCCCAACGCAAAATTGATGCAGGAAGGGATGACACAGACATCACTGACTGCATCCCAAAAGCTCCCCATCCCTGGGTCTGTCTCACTACAGCCAGTGTTGGGTTAGAAGCCATATCAGTGTATAACAGAAATGTTTTACCAAACTCATGTTCAATAACATGATTGAATTTCTTTACAAACTTAAGGTAAAACTTAGTTTGAACAACAGTGGATTGGATCTGCTCTTGCAGCAGGATTCCTGTATATCTCATATGCTTTTGCCAAGAGCTAAAGAAACTAACCATTTTATCTGTACCAGCTCTGGCAAATGTTTGGAACCCAATTAACATCAAATTAACATAGATATTAATGTTGTTCACAGTAAAGGAATCGTGGCATTTAGCCGTGCAATCCCTACGGTAGTGTGCCTCAGTTTCCCCTTTCCTAGTGCACATCAGGTCTGGAATGTCTTTTCCCCTGTGAAAAGTTTCAGTACTGTTTACAGGCATTAACTGTGAAACATTAGTATAACAAGGCCTTTTAACATAAAGTGTGTTCTCATGTACTGCTTTCAACACTTTCAAGGGACTTTCCATAGGACTGGGCACATTGTACGTTCTTACAATTCTTGGTAATAGCAACACATTGGTTACAAAAATTACCATTAGCAACAACAACAAATTTATTGCAAGTGTCCATTTACAATCATGTTTGTCATGCCATACCTTTGGCACAATACCATTGGAGCTTTGACACCTTAGGGCCAACCTGTGGCTTCCCTTTGCAAAACTTAGCCCTTTTTTCCCTCCTTGTTTTGCAGGATCAAACCCTGATTTCTCTTGATTAACCAAATTCACTGTCTGATGGGGTGGGCTCTTTTTTCCAACAGCTGTTAGCAAGTTCCTTTTCTCCCTGCCAGCCAGGCAATTTGCATTAACACAGACACTAGCTTTTAGATTTTTAGCTGCTACCCATTTCAAGGCTGGACTCTGTCTTACAGAGACACCACACAAATTCAAATAGTTGGAGGGTGAGAGTTTGCTTGCTCTTTCCTGCATCCTCAAGCATTTAGCCCTAAAACCATTTAGCTTTGAAACACCAGCAACCAAATCTGTTCTTAGATCCTGAAGCTTACTCACAGAACTAGCATGGAGACATTTTTGTTCCAACAACATTGTCTTCCCAACAAGCTGGCCACACACAGCCACTTGATTACAGGGCTGCTTATGTTTCTTAACAGCTTCTACTTTATCTGAGACCTTCTTAAAGCTACCCCCACTGGATCTTTCAAAAGGAAAGTCAGTGGATCCATTCACAACAGAAAATTTCTGGCTGTTAGGCACGGAGACTTTCTGGATTAAATCACTTACACACCCTTCAGTTGCAGCAAACTGCTTGCACAGACTACTCTGAGGATTCCTTTTCCCATGAGATTTTTTAAACAGCAATTCATCCCTCTCAGAAATTCTGCCCTTACCCTCTTCATCTAGGGCTTGCTCAAAAGGAACACTTTCCTGAGCCACCACAAACTCTTTCTGGGTTTTACTTACATTCAGAATTACTTCTGGCCCATCAGGCAGATTCCTACATAATTCCCTTTCAGGCCAACTCATAGACTTTCTAGATAACAGGCTAGAAGCCTTTTTCTTCCCTTGGGCATGAACAGGTTCAGGAATCTTTTCCTTCTTGCTACAAGTTGTCAAACTGTTAGTAGGTAACACAATTAAATCACCTTTTTGCTCTCCTTGTGCCCTGGCTAGGGTAACACCCTGCTCAGACAGAGCTGCTACACCCTTTTCCAACCACACATTAGCAATTGGCAAACTACCAGCACCAGAATTGTCTGATCTCTGGGATTTTGCTATGACACTAACTGGATGCAACCTAATTACAATGCCATTCTCCCCAGCCGATCCAAACTTAGGACCGTTCCCTTCCTGGGCTTTAGTTGAATTCAGAACCAACTCTGAGACTACTGCATCACCCTCAACCATTACAGGCTGAAAGGCACCTTCTGTCTGCTCCACAGACACTGAAGAGATGGAGACACATTCTCCTTCCCCAGACACACAGCTTGGGATTTCCGTTCCCTTGTCCCAGCACACAGGGCTGTTCAAAGACAACTGCTTGGAGACCGAGGTAGCTTCCTCCATAGGCAAGTCAATACCCCTGACAGACACAGGCACATTTCCTTTACTGTCACATTCCTCCACACAGGGAACAGGTAAGGGATAGGGACACTCCTTTTCCACTATTCCTGTTTTCCCAAACTGCTGTTTAGACAGAGCCATCAGCTCACAAGGCTGCCTAGGCTCCTTCAAACTTTCCCTACTAGGCACATTGCTACTCCCAACAGATAAGCTGCTGCTTTTTTCACTACACTGAGCTACTTTTAGCAAATCACAGTTACCCATTTCAGGTTTACTTTTACAAGCTGCACTAGCCAACAATTTATCACCCATCACAAATCTATCCTCTTCTTCCTCAGTTAGGGCTTTCACCTGACCATTTACTTGAATCTCCTCCTGAGAAACATTTTCCTCCCCAGTGAGATCTTTCTGCTCTTGATCTAACTCCAGATTCACTTCTGAGACATGAGATAGACATTTAGAAACTTCATTCACAGACCTACTGCTTTCTTGCCCACTGCTTTCTTGCCCAGACAAACAGCTATTACCCACCAGGTTAGAATCCCCCTCTCCCTGGCCATAGCAAAACTGGTTAGACACAGAAAACTGCCCAGAGTAATACCACATATCAACATAGTTATAAATTGTAAGTCCTGCCGACTACGCCACTGTGACGATGTGGTTCTGGCGGGACCCAACTGAGAGTGCCAAATCAGGACCAATTGCTCAAACAGGGCAGTCACAGCCCAAGGCTGGGGTTTTTCCACCTCTAAGGCAAACCAAACCAGCCAGACAAAAGACTTCAGTTTCACCCCACTGGCTAACTGCAAGTCACACAAGCAATTTCCTTAGACACTCCAGTCTCCCAGTATCACCACCAGTCCCACACGTCCTGGGGATGAATGGTTATGAAAACCAACACCCCAGTAAAAGAAAAAGGTTCTCTCGATCCCAAAGGACCAAGCCCCAGACCCAGGTCAATATACACCTCAGATCTTACCCACAAATCACGCTGTTGCCAATCCTTTAAAATCTAAAATCTAAAGGTTTATTCATAAAAGGAAAAAAATAAAGATGAGAGCTAGAATTGGTTAAATGGAATCAATTACATACAGTAATGGCAAAGTCCTTAGTTCAGGCTTGTAGCAGTGATGAAGTAAACTGCAGGTTTAAATCCAGTCTCTGGAGAACATCCCCCGCTGGGATGGGTCATCAGTCCTTTGTGCAGAGCTTCAGATTGCAGCAAAGTCCCTCCAGAGGTAGAAGCAGGATTGAAGACAAAATGGAGATCAGGCCTTCGCCTTATATAGACTTTTCCAGGTGTAAGAACACTTCTTTGTTCCTACTGTGGAAAGTTACAGCAAAATGGAGTTTGCAGTCACATGGGCCAGTTTCTGCATACCTTGCTGAGTCACAAGGCGTATCCGCCTCCTCTCAATGGGTCAATTGTGTAGTTGATGGTCCTCAATGGGCCATCAAGCAGGCTAAGCAGAGCTGACACCAGCTTGTCTGGGGTGTCTCCCAGCACTGCAGAACCAATTTGAAATAGACAATACACAGCCAATATTTATAACTTCATCTACAGAAATGATACAGACATACAGACAGCATAATCATAACCAGTAACCCGTAACCTGGTCTTAGACACCTTATATGACCCCCTTTACATAGAATTTGGTGCCACTACCAAACCTTGGTTGCAACCCATGTTTTATATGGTCCCAGTTTATATCAATAACGTCACATAACTGCAACTGTTGTTTCAAGTATATGCGAAGCAGGAAACCTGCTAAACAGCAAGTGAAGCCACTGCATGATTGAGATGCTAAAGGAGCACTTAAAGACAATGACTTCATGAGCAGAGAAACTAAAGGAGTTCTGTGCATCAGTCTTGATGGCTGAGGATAAGAGGGAGGTTCCCAAATCTGAGCCATTCTTTTTAGGTGAAAAGCTCAGGAACTGTCCCAGATTAGGGGTCATTAGAAGAGGTTTGGGAGCATATGCATAAATTGAAAAGTAATACATTGCCAAGACTTGTTAGTATGCTAGGAAGGACACTGTTCAACATATTCATAAATGATCCGGACAAAGGGAAAACTCTGAGATGGCAAAGTTTGGAGATGATACAAAACTACTCAAGATAGTTAAGTCCAAAGCAAACTGCAACGATTTACAAAGGGATCCCATAAAACTGGGTGACAGGGCAATAAAGTGGCAGATGGAGTTCAGTGTTGAGAAATACAAAGTAATGCACTTCTGAAAACATAACCTCAACTCTACAAATAACATGATGGGTCTAGGTATGGTGTTAACACTCAGAAAAGAGATTTTGGAGTCACTGTAGATAGTTCTGTGAGAACATTCACTCAATGTGCAGCAGCTGTCATAAAAGTGAACAGAATGTTTTGAATCATTAAGAAAGGGACAGATAACAAAACAGAAAATATCATATTTCCTCTTTGTAAACCCATCATATGCCCACACTGTGAATATTGCATGCAGATCCAGTTGCTTATCTCCAAAAAGATATGTTGGAATTGGAAAAGGTTCAGAAAAGGGTAACATAAATGATTAGGGATATGGAACGGCTTCCGTATTAGGAGAGATTAATAAGACTGGGAATTTTCAGCTTGGCAAAGAGAAGACTAAAGGGAGATATGGCAGAGGTCTATACAATCCTGATTGGTGTGGAGAAAGTAAATAGGAAAGTATTATTTATGGTGAAATTTGGATACGGTGTGTCACCTCTTCCCCACTTCCTGATTGCAGCTATACAGCATAGACAGGCAAGTCACCTTGTCCTCTGAATATGATATAGGGAATTGGTTCTTATCTGTCCCCCAATTTCTGTCTCCCTTTCTTCTCCCTGGCTGTTATCACCCTGTCTGCAGAAGTCAGTGGAGCTTCTCAGGTTTGGCAGTCATAGTACTGTTTCTGGGGTATGGGCTCTGGGGTGGGGTTGGGGATAAGGAATTTGGGGTGCAGGCAGGATGCACTGGAGGACTGCTCACAGCCCTCTCCCTACCAGCAGCAGTTAGCTCCAGGGGAGGGGCCTCTTTTTTTCCCCTGCCAGCAGGCAGCACAGAGCTCCGAGGGAAGGGTCCTCTTCTCTTAGAGGAAACTTAGGGAGATGCACTTAGGGTCGATGGGAGCCACTACTGGTTCCCGGACCTTGCAGTGAAGAATCAGATAAAGGGCCACATTTTATAGGAGATTTGGCAAATTGTTTTTTCTCCATTCCAGCACTGTCTATGATTTGGGGAGCGTGTCATAAACAGACAGCTAAGGGTTAATTCCTCTTTTACCTGTAAAGGGCTAAGAAGTTCACAATACCTAGCTGACACCTGACCAGAAGGACAATAAGGCTACGTCTACACTACAGGATAAATTCGAATTAGCTTAAACCAATTTTATACAACATATATTATAAAGTCGATTGTGCGCGTCCACACTAGGCACATTAATTCGGTGGTGTGCGTCAATGGTCTGAGACTAGCGTCGATTTCTGGAGCGGTGCACTGTGGGTAGCTAATGTAAAATAATGAGGCCAATAACGTCGATTTACGTCCACACTAACTCTAATCTTATATAATAATATCGATTTTAGCGTTATTCCTCTCGTTTTGTAGGAGTACAGAAATCGATTTAAAGAGCCCTTTAAATCAATATAAAGAGCAATGTAGTGTGGACAGGTGCAGCGTTAAATCGATTTAACACTGTTAAAATCGGTTTAACAGTGTAGTGTAGACCAGGCCTAAGGGAACAAGATACTTTCAAAGTTGGGAGAGGGGGAAACAGTCCTGTATCTGTTCTGTGTGTGCTTTTGCCGGAGTCAGAGATCCAGAAAAGAACCATCTAACCTTTGTTTAAATTAGTGAGTATTTAAATAAGAATGTGGTAGATTTCTTTATTTTTCTCTTTGTCAATTCTTTTGCAAACATAGAGAGAGAATCAAATTGGGTTTTTGTGTAACTTTAAGGTTTTGCCCAGAGGGACATTCTCTGTGTTTTGAATCTATTGTCTGTGAGATCATCTTGCTTTCTAATCTCACGGACATATTCCTTTCACCCTCTTTCTTTAATTAAACGTCTTCTTTTAAGAACCTGATTGACTTTTCCTTGTTTTAAGATCCAAGGATTTTGGACCTGGGCTCACCAGGAATTGGTAGTGGGAATTTTCTTGAGTCTACCCAGGAAAAAGGATATAGAGACTTGGGGGAGGGAAATCAGTCAAATCCTGCCAGGAAAGGGGCGATAAGAACTGGGGAAAATTGGGGGAAGGCAGAGTTCCCAAATGGCTCTCCCTCAAACATTTTTTTTAAAACGTGGTGATGGCAGCAACTGTTTTCCCTAAGCTGGTAAAAATAAGGTTAGGGGTTATTTATGCAGGTCCCCACATCTGTACCCTAAAGTTCAGAGTTGGGGGGACACCTTGACAGGCCCGCTTTACGTTTACTTTTAAAGGACAACAATACTTATTTAAGAGTACTCCAGGGCCTGCATTGTGCTCTGGCTTTTATGCACCATCATCTAGTGCAAATGCTGGATTATCCTAAGAGGATTGGAGAATGTCACCTCATATGTAGATGACATATTAGTGTGAGGAGACACTGAAGAGGAAGTGAACGAACAGACTGAAAAAGTGTTGAGACTCATCCAGGAAACGGGTTTCAAGGTTAATAGAGAGAAAGCCCAATTAGTGCAAAGAAAGGTGAATTATTTTGGGGTGATGCTAGGGGAACAAGGAATTCAGGTTGATCAACAAAAGGTAAATCATTCATGAATTTGCCAAGCCAGAAGATTTTTATGCATTAAGGGTTATATTGGGAGGATTTAACTATTAGCGAGTTCAATCCTTGAGGGGGCCACTTAGGGATCTGGGGCAAATCAGTACTTGGTCCTGCTAGTGAAAGCAGGGGGCTGGACTCAATGACCTTTCAAAGTCCCTTCCAGTTCTAGGAGATCGGTATATCTGGAGTTATTATTTGCATATTAATTGAAGTTCAGCAGTCTCTTTTTGGAGTCTGTTTTTAAAGTTTTCTTGTTGCAAAATTGCCATCTTCAAGTTTGTCACTGAGTGGTTAGAGAGGTTGACGTGTTCTCCCACTGGTTTTTGAATGTTATGATTCCTGATATCAGATTTGTGCAAATTAGATACAATTAACTCAGGCCTAAACAGAAACTGGGAATGGTTGGGTCATTACACTAATTGAATCTATTTCTCTATGTTAAGTTCTCCTCACACCTCCTATGGGTCATCTCAATTATCACTCCAAAAGTTTTTTTTTCTCCTGCTGATGATAGCTCATCTCAATTGATTAGATTCTTCCAGTTGGTATGCTTACTTCCACCTTTTCATGTTCTCTGTATGTATAAATATCTCCTGTCTGTGTGTTCCACTCTATGCATCCGAAAGGTTATGGTAAAATAAATTTGTTAATCTCTAATGTGCCACAAATACTCCTGTTCTTTTTACGGATACAGACTAACACGGCTGCCACTCTGAAACCTATCATATTTACAGAGTCACTGTGTGTAAAGTAATGTGAGTATTACAGTAATTTAATATCTAAAAGTGGAAATAAACCACATTAAAACAGGTTTCAGAGTAGCAGCTCATGAAAGCTCATGCTGAAATAAATTTGTTAGTCTCTAAGGTGCCACAAGAACTCCTGTTTTTTTGCACACTAAAGCAGAGGTTTTCAAACTGTGAAGGCACAGAGGAATGTTTAGGGGCAGTGAGAGGCAATGTCAGGCAGCTCAGGCTTCAGTCCCGCACAACAGGGATAAGGCTTTGGCCCTGGTACGTGGGCTTACTCCTTAGTTTCTGACCTGTGCCTCAGAGAGTCTAATACCGATCCTGATTACCACAGAGTTAATGCCACTGTCCTTGATTTTTTGGATGTCATGAAAAGACACACTTGTGTTGCTTTCATGAACACAAATATCAACTATGGGGTTGGCACCAAGTGGTGGTGCTCAGGTTAAAACCTGAGTTCAGCACCTGCCGCCACTTTGGCTGGCAGCTCGGGGGACCACAACCCCTACAGTGGCTGACAGCTTTTGGGCCCCCACCGGCGGAGAGTTCAAGCTCTGCCATCCCAAGGCTGACGTGGAAAATGTCACGGAGGTCACTAAAAGTCACGGATTCTGTGACCTCTGTGACATAATTATATCCTTAGTGGTGCCTGTGAGCACTTGCTGTGGTGAATGGGGAAGTGGTGGAACTCAGTGGCTAAGATAGTGGCCAGCTGAGCCCATGGGTGAACAACTCCACCTTCTTGAGCAAGTCAGTGACTGTTGTGCCTCCTGCACAGTGTCAGCTGGGCCATTCTTAAGTGCTGAAGGCTGGAATGCTGTTGCCGCAATAAGGCTGTTTAGGCTGCTCACTACTTCTGTCCTTGGAGCTCATGTGTTAGCAGTATTAGCAGAGAAGGCAGCCGGCTCATTCAGCAGACCTCAGTGATACTCAGAAAACATGATCATGGGCACGGTTCAATGACAAAAGCACTCGACCAGGATTATTGCTCTTAAGGCACAGTCCTAGTGCTCTGCCCCCATGGCTATAGGTACACTAACACAAGTGCCGAGTGGCTCAGTCAGCAGCAGGAATCTCTGCTGTCCACTAGGCCACACAAAGGATTAAGGTGTCTCTATACTGAGACAAGCAACTTAAGTTCCATCTCTTGTGTTTCATTGCTCGTGTTTGTTGCCTCCTCTTGTTCCTGCTATCTTTGACAAAATAATGAATAGGGATATTTTGTCTCAGCATCTTATCTTGTCCTAGATTGTGATGGATCTTCAGTAGCTTGAATTTAGCAAAATATCTAAATATCTAGTGCCTAGGACTCTAGCAACAACATTGTCAAGTTCATGTACTGGACAGTAAACTTGTGAATATCTGCTTTAATAGCTTTGGTTCACAGCCTCTGGTTCAGGCCTCAGATCTTGCACCAGGCCCCATGCTAAAGCCTCTTTCTCCCTCTACTACAGTATCCAGTCTAAAGGGAATATCTAAAGCCCCTCTCATTCCGTTCCCCCATGTTGATAACCAATTGGAAATGATAAGCACGGATTTTTTTGGGAGCATCTAGAGAGGAGCACTATGAGATATCAACATATCCTTGTCATTGTCATAAGTAGATAGGTAAGGGTTAAGTTTCTTTTACCTGGAAAGGGGGAACCAAACACCTGACCAGAGGACCAATCAGAGACCTGGATTTTTTTAAAAGTCTGGGAGGGAAAGGAACTCGGGGTCTTTTGTTTTGTTTTCCTCGGCTGTGAGTAAACAGTTTCTCTCTAACTCCAATCTTCTTTCTAATATTCTACTAAAAGTCTGTGAGTACAAAAGGAAACAAAGTAATCGGCTGTGATGTGCTTTGATTTGTATTTACTGTGTGTTGATTTGCTGGACTGTTTTAAATTGGCTATTTTTTAAATCAGACTGGTTATTCATATTTTCTTATAAGCAAGAGCCTGTATTGATCTTTAATGCAGTATTATTGTTCTGTATTTTCTTTCTTTTTATATAAAGTTTTCTTTTTAAAGTTGTGGAAGTTCTTTCCTACTGAGGAAAAGGGGAAAGGGAAAAGCCCAGGCTGTGGGTTAGTTTCTTACTGTCCCCAGGGCGGGAGCAGGCTACGGGGATAGAGAAAAAGAATCCCTTTGGTTTCCCTGTGTTTGAGGCTGTCTCTTTAGAGAGAAAGGAGACAGGACTTTCTTGGTATTGTAATGTAAAAGATTACAGCCATTCCCTTAAGTGGCTCAGAAGAGAAGCCGAGGAGAAGCGAAGGGAGGGGGATATTCCCTTGCCCGTGGACTCAGGCTTCTGAGTCTTGGGGGGGGGGTGGTCTTCCCAGGGAAGGGTTGGGGAGACCAGAGAGAGGGAAAGGGGGTCAGGCCCTGTAAATTCCTGGCTGGTGGCAGCGAGAAAGATCCAAGCTGGGTACAGCTTGGGGAAGGTTCACAGTAAGCACCCAGATTTTGTACGCTAAAGTCCAGATTTGGGAAAAATGTTTAGGACATGGAGGCAGCGGATGGGGAATTATGAATCCAGAAGCCACAAGCTACATTAATTTTCCTTTTTCTGCTAGGGATTAGCAGGGAGAAGGGGTTGGTTTTTAAGCAGCCAGATAGAAAGTTTTTCTGCCTGCTTTGGGCTGTTAGCATTTTTAGCAACATACTTAGGAGGGCCATTAAGGGTCGTTGCTTAAACAATAGCACTCCCTTTGAGAGTGAATTCCAGCAAACGCACACAGGTAAATACAGTAGCTTTTGTTTGGTTCAATCGCCTATCAAACAGAGCCAAAGCAAGACAAGCCAGTTGCTAGGCAAATTTCAACAGACAGAAAGCCGGCAATTCAGGCAACAAACACCAGAGGGCACCACAACACAAGGAACCAGGAATCATGTCTACCAAACATGCCCTAAAGCAGGAACTCGCGAGACTAGAGGCAGAGGAACAAATAAAAGCAGCCGCGCACAAACGAGACATGGAAAAAAGAGTCCAAGAGATGGAAATAAGAGAAAAAGAAAAAGACGCTGCTTACAAAAGAGAACAAGCAGCCAAAGATGCAGACTTCAAAAGAGAGATGGATCAACAGAGAGAGGCCCACCGGCAGGCCTTAGAATTAGAAAAGGCTAAGCATCAGAACGTAGCCAATCCTATTCCCCCGGCACCTGTTGCTGTTCCACCCCAACGAAAATTTCCCCACTTCAAAACAGGTGATGACCCGGAGACCTTCTTAGAAAATTTCGAAAGGGTCTGCATTGGGTATGACATCCCTGAAGACCGGTACATGCTAGAGCTGAGGCCACTCCTCAGTGGACCTTTAGCGGACGTGGCGGCTAAAATGCCAAGGACACAAATGAACGATTATACACTGTTTTTAACCAAGGCCAGATACAGAATGGGAATAACCCCAGATCACGCCCGTCGGCGCTTCAGAACCCAAAAGTGGAAACCAGAGGGGTCATTTCCCGACCATGCCTACTACGTGGAGAAGCATTGGGACGCCTGGATAGCAGGAACCCAGATTGATCACACTTTTAAAGAGTTGCGCCACCTACTGCTAATGGAGCAGTTCTTGGATGGTGTTCCGGAGGACATCACACGGTACATCCTCGATGAAGACCCCGACGATCTCACCAAGGCGGGAGAGATTGGAGCCAGATGGATGGAGGTGGCAGAAAGCAAAAAAGCTACGGTAAAGGGGAGTGAAAACCCCAGGGGCCACACCGACAATAAACCCTACAACCGAGGGCAACCCAAAACCTCAGCTACAACCCAAGGACAGCCACAGACATCCTATCCTTCCACCTCGCCAGTCCTCAGTAACTTACTTCAACCCGGTAACACATTATCTGACAGATGCTATAAGTGTAATGAAACGGGACACATCAAGGCCAACTGCCCAACAAACCCCACCCGGGTGCAAGTCATTACACCACCAGCACAACCAAGATCCCCAGGCCCAGATACCTCTCAAATCCCCTTGGAGCGAAGGGAACATTTGAAGGTGGGTGGAAAGAAGGTTACCGCGTGGAGAGACACGGGAGCACAAGTGTCAGCTATCCACCAATCCTTCGTCGATCCCAAACTCATCAACCCAAGGGCCAAAGTGACCATTTACCCCTTCATGTCACAAGCTGTGGTCTTGCCTACCGCTGAACTGCCTGTCCAGTACAAAGGCTGGTCAGGAAGGTGGACTTTTGCAGTTTATGACAATTATTCCATCCCCATGCTACTGGGGGAAGACTTGGCCAACCAAGTGAAGCAGTCCAAGAGAGTGGGAATGGTTACACGCAGCCACACCAGGCAAGCTTCCAGACCCATTCCTGTTCCTCAGCCATCCACAGAGAACCTGTCTGTGTTACCAGAGACCCAGACCAAGGTAGTGGACCCAGATCCCATGCCAACGGCTGAACCAGCCACAACACCTCCAGTCCCAGGCCTGGAACTGGAACAGCAATCAGCACCAGCACCTGCAAGTGCAACCACATCTTCAACCCCAACGCCAGAAGGGACCAACGAGCCTGAACTGGCTGAAACAACACACAACCATACCGAAGAGGCTCAGCCAGAGCCTGAAATACCACCAGGTGCACCAGCGCACAGCGGTACACCAGCTACACAAACAACTCCATCACCTACATCACTTCCAGAGGGACCAAGCCCAAGTCCCCAGTCTGAGGAAGAACTGGTGTCCCCGGCTTCAAGGGAACAGTTCCAGACTGAGCAGGAAGCGGATGTCAGCCTTCAGAAAGCTTGGGCGGCGGCACGGAGCAACCCACCGCCTCTCAGCTCTTCTAACCGATCCCGCTTTGTTATAGACCAAGGACTTTTATACAAGGAACTTCTTTCTGGTGGACACCAGGAAGAATGGCAGCCGCACAAACGGTTGGTGGTTCCGACTAAGTACAGGGGGAAGCTCTTAAGCTTAGCCCATGATCATCCTAGTGGTCATGCTGGGGTGAACAGAACCAAAGACAGGTTGGGGAAGTCCTTCTACTGGGAGGGGATGGGCAAGGAAGTTGCCCAGTATGTCCAATCTTGTGAGGTGTGCCAAAGAGTGGGAAAACCTCAAGATCTGGTCAAGGCCCCTCTCCAGCCACTCCCCATAATTGAGGTACCATTTCAGCGAGTAGCTGTGGATATTCTGGGTCCTTTTCCGAGAAAGACACCCAGGGGAAAGCAGTACGTACTGACTTTCATGGACTTTGCTACCCGATGGCCAGAAGCAGTTGCTCTAGGCAACATCAGGGCCAGAGCGGTGTGCCAGGCGTTAACAGACATTTTCGCCAGAGTAGGTTGGCCCTCCGATATCCTTACCGATTCAGGATCAAATTTCCTGTCAGGCACCATGAAAGACCTGTGGGAAAATCATGGGGTGAATCACTTGGTTGCCACCCCGTACCACCATCAAACCAATGGACTGGTGGAAAGGTTTAATGGAACTTTGGGGGCCATGATCCGTAAATTCGTTAATGAACACTCCAATGACTGGGATCTAGTCTTGCAGCAGTTGCTGTTTGCTTACAGGGCTGTACCACATCCCAGTTTAGGGTTCTCACCCTTTGAACTTGTGTATGGCCATGAAGTTAAGGGGCCATTACAGTTGGTGAAGCAACAATGGGAGGGGTTTACACTCTCTCCAGGAACTAACATTCTGGACTTTGTCAGCAACCTACAAAACACCCTCCGACATTCTTTAGCCCTTGCTAGAGAAAACCTAAAGGATACTCAGGAAGAGCAAAAGGCCTGGTACGATAAACATACCAGAGACCGTTCCTTCCAGAGAGGAGACCAGGTTATGGTCTTGAAGGCGCAACAGGCCCATAAGATGGAAGCATCATGGGAGGGCCCATTCACGGTCCAAGAGCGCCTGGGAGCTGTTAACTACCTCATAGCATTTCCCAATTCCTCCCTAAAACCCAAAGTGTACCATGTTAATTCTCTCAAGCCCTTTTATTCCAGAGACTTACAGGTTTGTCAGTTTACAGTCCAGGGAGCAGAGGATGCTGACTGGCCTGATGGCGTCTACTACGACGGGAAAAAAGACGGTGGCGTGGAAGAGGTGAACCTCTCAACCACCCTGGAACGTCTGCAGCGGCAACAAATCCAGGAGCTGTGCACCAGCTTCGCACCATTGTTCTCAGCCACTCCAGGACTGACTGAACGGGCATACCACTCCATTGACACAGGTAATGCTCACCCAATTAGAACCCCACCCTACCGGGTGTCCCCTCACGCACAAGCTGCTATAGAGCGGGAGATCCAGAACATGCTACAGATGGGTATAATCCGCTCATCTACCAGTGCATGGGCATCTCCAGTGGTTCTGGTACCCAAACCAGATGGGGAAATACGCTTTTGCGTGGACTACCGTAAGCTAAATGCGGTAACTCGTCCAGACAACTATCCAATGCCACGCACCGATGAGCTATTGGAAAAGTTGGGACGTGCCCAGTTCATCTCTACAATAGACTTAACCAAGGGGTACTGGCAAGTACCGCTAGATGACCCTGCCAAGGAAAGGTCAGCATTCGTCACCCATACGGGGGTATATGAATTTAATGTACTTCCTTTCGGGCTGCGAAATGCACCCGCCACCTTCCAGAGGCTGGTAGATGGTCTACTAGCAGGACTGGGAGAATATGCAGTTGCCTACCTCGATGATGTGGCCATTTTCTCAGACTCCTGGCCCGAACACCTAGAACACCTGGAAAAGGTCTTTAACCGTATCAGGCAGGCAGGACTAACTGTGAAGGCCAAAAAATGTCAAATAGGCCAAAACAGAGTGACTTACCTGGGACACCAGGTGGGTCGAGGAACCATAAACCCCCTACAGGCCAAGGTGGAGGCTATCCAAAAGTGGCCTGTCCCAAAGTCAAAGAAACAGGTCCAATACTTCTTAGGCTTGGCCGGGTACTACAGGCGGTTTGTACCACACTACAGCCAAATCGCTGCACCACTGACTGACCTGACCAAGAAAACCCAACCAACTACAGTTAAATGGACTGATGAGTGTCAGGAGGCCTTTACCCAACTAAAGGCGACGCTCCCATCTGACCCTGTGCTAAGGGCCCCAGACTTTGACAAACCATTCCTAGTAACCACCGATGCATCTGAGCGTGGTATAGGAGCAGTTCTCATGCAGGAAGGACCGGATCAGAACTTCCATCCTGTCGTCTTTCTCAGCAAGAAACTATCGGACAGGGAAAGCCACTGGTCAGTCAGTGAGAAGGAGTGCTATGCCATTGTGTATGCCCTGGAAAAGCTACGCCCGTATGTATGGGGACGGCGGTTCCAGCTACAAACTGACCATGCTGCGCTAAAGTGGCTTCATACAGCCAAAGGGAACAACAAGAAACTTCTTCGTTGGAGTCTAGCTCTCCAAGATTTTGATTTTGAAATTCAACACATTTCAGGAGCTTCCAACACAGTAGCTGATGCACTCTCCCGTGAGAGTTTCCCAGAATACACTGGTTAAAACTTTCCTTAAGATGTTGAAGTCTTGTAGTTTACATGCTTAGAAGTATATGTAAGGTGCATGTGTTGTGTTACTCTGTTTAGTTTAAAGTTCTTAGGTAGAAATCACCTCCAGTGAAAGTTTCTACTGTCGGTGATTTGGGGGGCGTGTCATAAGTAGATAGGTAAGGGTTAAGTTTCTTTTACCTGGAAAGGGGGAACCAAACACCTGACCAGAGGACCAATCAGAGACCTGGATTTTTTTAAAAGTCTGGGAGGGAAAGGAACTCGGGGTCTTTTGTTTTGTTTTCCTCGGCTGTGAGTAAACAGTTTCTCTCTAACTCCAATCTTCTTTCTAATATTCTACTAAAAGTCTGTGAGTACAAAAGGAAACAAAGTAATCGGCTGTGATGTGCTTTGATTTGTATTTACTGTGTGTTGATTTGCTGGACTGTTTTAAATTGGCTATTTTTTAAATCAGACTGGTTATTCATATTTTCTTATAAGCAAGAGCCTGTATTGATCTTTAATGCAGTATTATTGTTCTGTATTTTCTTTCTTTTTATATAAAGTTTTCTTTTTAAAGTTGTGGAAGTTCTTTCCTACTGAGGAAAAGGGGAAAGGGAAAAGCCCAGGCTATGGGTTAGTTTCTTACTGTCCCCAGGGCGGGAGCAGGCTACGGGGATAGAGAAAAAGAATCCCTTTGGTTTCCCTGTGTTTGAGGCTGTCTCTTTAGAGAGAAAGGAGACAGGACTTTCTTGGTATTGTAATGTAAAAGATTACAGCCATTCCCTTAAGTGGCTCAGAAGAGAAGCCGAGGAGAAGCGAAGGGAGGGGGATATTCCCTTGCCCGTGGACTCAGGCTTCTGAGTCTTGGGGGGGGGGGTGGTCTTCCCAGGGAAGGGTTGGGGAGACCAGAGAGAGGGAAAGGGGGTCAGGCCCTGTAAATTCCTGGCTGGTGGCAGCGAGAAAGATCCAAGCTGGGTACAGCTTGGGGAAGGTTCACAGTAAGCACCCAGATTTTGTACGCTAAAGTCCAGATTTGGGAAAAATGTTTAGGACAGTCATAGTATATTTCTTCAATCTGAACGTTAGAGTTCAAATATTGAGGTACTAGCATATAGTCCTCTAAGCTTAAACTCCAGCTTAAATCTTATTTTGCTGCCACCAGCCAGGAATTTACAGGGCCTGACCCCCTTTCCCTCTGTCTGGTCTCCCCAACCCTTCCCTGGGGGGGGGACCCCAAAACCCAAATCCCTTGGATTCTTAAAACCAGGAGAAATAACCCTTTTCCCCCTCCCTCCCAGGCTTGCCTCTTTGTCTAGCCTGCGAGTACCGAGAAAACCTGTTTCTCTGCTTCCCAAGAGATAATCGTTCTATCACCTTGGGACAATAGGAACACAAAAGACCAACAGCTGGCTTTGCCTTCCCCCCTAGCCTGTCACCCCGTGGTAGACAGACTAAACACAGAAATCTCTATCCCTTTGCCTCACTAGGAAAGAACTTCCACAAGTTTAAAAAGAAAACTTTATATAAAAAGAAAGAAAATACAGAACAATAATACTGCATTAAAGATCAATACAGGCTCTTGCTTATAAGAAAATATGAATAACCAGTCTGATTTAAAAAATAGCCAATTTAAAACAGTCCAGCAAATCAACCCACAGTAAATACAAATCAAAGCACATCACAGCCGATGACTTTGTTTCCTTTTGTACTCACAGACTTTTAGTAGAATATTAGAAAGAAGATTGGAGTTAGAGAGAAACTTGTTTACTCACAGCCGAGGAAAACAACAAAGACCCCGAGTTCCTTTCCCTCCCAGACTTTTGAAAAAAATCCAGGTCTCTGATTGGTCCTCTGGTCAGGTGTTTGGTTCCCCCTTTTTCACCCTTTACAGGTAAAAGAAAATTAACCCTTACCTATCTACTTATGACAATCCTCATTATTCTTGACGACAGAATACATACTCCAAAGCCATCCACTTGTGCTCTTCCAATGCATCGTAGCCCAAGGTCCAGTGTGCTTCAACAGCAGCCCTGGGAACTACAAGCTATGAACTACAAACTGAGGCATGTTGGGAGAAGTTTCTGGTTCCTGTCACTATGTACCGTCTGCCTCCCAACAGGAGGTCTCAGCCCTGAGTGAGCTGGGAACATGTAGCAGACAAGCAGAGAGAAGGCTGCAGGACTGTATTCCAGTTTCAAGTTCTTTACAGAATAAAGCCGTGTTACTGTGGTTTGTCTGAGTGGGTCTGATCTGAGGTGAACACACACTGACACACAACGCAGAGCACATAAAGAAGCCTCAGGCCCAGTTTCCCAAAGTTATGTACAAAGTCTCAAGTCAGGCTTCCTATATCTTGAACAATCTCATACTGGGCCAGTGAACAGGGGAGGGGACTACACACCTACCATCATAAATGAGCTTATAAAATTCTTCTCCCAGGTGGAAATACCCTGAGAAATCCTTACTGATCAAGGACCTAACTTTACTTTACAACTAATGAAAGAACTGTGTAATCTACTGAGGGTAATGTCCTCAGCACATCAACTTACTATCCCCAAACTGATGAGTTGGTTTCACAGAACTTTCATCGTGATGTTAAAGAAGTTTGTAGCATTGGATCCCCAACACAAACACTGGGACACAACTCTTCCCCTGCCTTCTTTTTGCTATCAGGAAAGACTCACACACACACAAAAAGATCCAGCTCTGAGTGTTCAAACTGGATGATTGAGTGTTTTTGTTACTACCAATTTTCAGTTCCAACTACTGGTTCAATGGCAGGGACCATCTGCGGTACTGAGAGATGTAGGACTCATTGATGATGAGGTACAGCACCCAGAGAAGAAAAAGGAGACTTTGGTAAGAACATAAGACTGGCCACATTGGATCAGACCAATGGTCCATCTAGTCCAGTACTCTGTCTTCTGACAGCGTCCAAGTGCTTCAGCGGGAAACAACAGAACAGGGCAGTTACTGAGGGATTCATCTCCTGTTATCAAGTGCCAGCATCTGGTGATCAGAGGCTAGAACACCCAGAACATGAGGTTATGTCCCTGAACAAATTAGCTAATAGATTTTGATGCACCTTGTTGCCAAGAAGGCCAAAGGCTTATTGGGGTGCATTAGTAGGAGCATTGAGTGTGTGGAGCGATTCCAAAGAGGGTGGAGCTCAGCTGTTCTCAGTGGTGGCAAATGACAGAATAAGAAGCAATGCTCTCAAGTTGCAGTGGGAGAGGTCTAGGTTGGATATTAGGAAAAAAAATTCACTATGAGGGTAGTGAAGCACTGGAATGGGTTACCTAGGGACGTGGTGGAACCTCCATCCTTAGAGGTTTTTAAGACCCAGCTTGACAAAGCCTTGGCTGGGATGATTTAGTTGGGGATTGGTCCTGCTTTGACCAGGGGTTGGACTAAATGACCTCCTGAGGTCTCTTCCAACCCTGGTACTCTATGTTTCTATGAACTATTCTCCATTAATTTTCTAATTCTTTTGTGAACTCCGTTACAATCTTGGACTTCACAATATCTTCTGGCAAAGAGTTCCACCAGTTGACTGTGCATTGTGTGAAGAAATGTTTCCTTTTGTTTGTTTTAAACCTGCTGCCTATTAGCACAAGAACTAGGTGACACCAAATGAAATTATGTGAAGGAGTAAACAACACTTCTGTATTCAATTTCTCCATACTATATCCTGTCTTAGTCATAAGAATGGCCAAACTGGGTCAGACTGAAGGTCCATCTAACGCAGTATCCTGTCTTCCAAGACTGGCCAATGTCAAGTGTTTCAGAGGGAATGAACTGAAGAGGTAATCATCAAGTGATCCATCCCGTCACCCACTCCCAGTTTCTGGCAAGTAGAGGCTAGGGACACCATCCTTGCTAGTCCTGGCTAATAGGCATTGATGGACTCTTTAGCAGAGGATGTTGTGAAGACCAAGACTATAATTGGTGCCTACTGCCTTTGTGCCTTTAACAACATGAGTCCCACTCAATGTCGATGGAGACTGGGCACTTATGTCACTTCTGTCCCTCTGAACATCTCCCTCCACCCTCCCTATGCTAATTGCAGCCTGTGCATTTTCTCTAGCAGCCCACAGGCTTCAAGGCACATGCTGATCACTGAAGGGGCTCAGGAAGCTGTTTCTGCCAATGGCGCGATACTGCGCTAGGGGGATTTATGACTAAGCAGGGGCAATCTCTGCTGCCCTCGGTCAGACAGAGGCTATCAGATGGGAGGGGCTGTTACTCTGTGTTTGAAACAAGGATCTGTGAGAGCCTTTCCATTGTATGTCACATCCTTGGGGATTCTAAGCAGGGCTTGTGAGGCAGGAGGAGAGGAGAAGATGCTCAGATTCTATGACAATGAGCAGCAGCAGGGAAATGCTGATAGATAAATGAGTACATCTAAGTTTTGGCTCTTCCTTTTCTCTCTGCACCATTCTATCAAGTCTGCAAGATTCAGTTTGCCCTGAAAATCTGAGCGTCTACTGTTGACAAATCATTTATTCACTCCCGTGGGAGGCACCTGAGCTGCAGTTTTCCAGGATTAATTTTCTGCTCATCCCACAGCTCACGAAGCTGAGGGAATTGTCTGGGAGTCCTGCCAACCCAAAAGTCCTCAGGGACTGTACAAGGGAATCATAAAAGTTGCTGTCCAACACAGAGTGTAAGACATGTGGGATTCATATGCTGATACTCAGAGCTCTGCCTTCCTGTCTGAATATGGAAATTTCCACTCTCTGCTGAGCGAGATTTCAGTGAGTTGCCTGTATCTGCATGAAAGTTAGTGCTGAGAGCTCAGGAAGTGTTCATAGACTCAAGTAAAAAACCATCTGGGCTGGCATTCACCAGCATAGTTAATTGAACTGTTTAGTATCGTCAGAAGCACCAAGGGATTTATCTGGTAAAATTGGAACTACAAAATTATTGTAATTAGTTTAGACACATATTTGTTTTTAAGATTAGTTCCTTCAGACTCTTTCAGAGCTCCACACAATAGCGCTCTCTGTAGCAGGATGTGAAGCTGTGATTTTTACAGCTGAGAGCCAAAAGTTAAACACTAAGGTTGAAATCTTGATCCCATTCAGTTCAATGGCAGAATTCTCAACAGGACCCTAAAGCCAAATGTAGGGACTTAAATAAATGGCCTGATTCATACCAGCCAAAAGCCTCCAGTGACTTTAACTGGAGCTGTCCAGTGGCTTCTATGAATGGGTGAGCTTGTTTGAACCAAAGAAGATCTGACAGGAGAGTTGCTGAAATCTCAAGCTTGCAGGCTTAGAACTGGTGTGAGAAGCAAGTTTTGAAACAAAGGGTTCCTGTCACACACTAAAGCTAAATAAGGCTGTGGGTGACATAACTGGTTGTTCACTCCGCACAGAAAAGGACTCTTGGAAACAACAGAAGAAAAAAGACTTAACTGGGGGAAGTGCTGGACCCAAGCTAAAGGGATTTCTAGCCTGCGTATGGGAACCTGAGAAACCCACGCTCCAAAGCAAATGCAGGTTGTGTAGCCTGATTTGGGGTGTGTTAGTAATGTTGATTTGATTTATTAACTTAATCTAGTTGTATTTGATTAATTTTAATTCATTAATAATGTTAATGATAATATTAATAATTATTATGGATATTTATTAGTATGGGTTTTGGCTCACCAGTTTGTTTGATCAGAAGATAAAGTTCATCCTGAATTAGGCTTCACAGAGGTTATAAAAGAACCTTTGGGGTTATGACAGGAAGCTCACAGTGAGACAGATATAAAGACCTTTTGTTCAAATTAGTGAAATAGTGAGCAAATGGTAAAAGAGTTAGAATTACAGAGTTACAATTGTATTACTGTTATTCAAGAGAGGCATATGATAATACAATATTATGTGCTGCAAACATTGTTAATACTCACACTTTGTTTTAATAACCGGGTGTTGGAAGATATCGACCACGTCTGCGGCAGTTTCGTTTTCACACCTCTAGCAGAGGAAGCTAAAGGCATAGCTGTTAAAGCTGTT